>CM054130.1:33640187-35001701 GCA_028751855.1 Ambrosia trifida | reverse complement strand
CAGGCAAAATACCCTCATTTACCTTTAAGTTGGTCATCCTATGAGCCGATCGAACCACCTCTGCGTATGTTGGATGATTTCCCGCAGCCACTAACCCTGCAATTTCCGGGGTACTAACCCCGAGACATAATGTTCAATCCTACGGTATTCTGGCACATGCAGATCGGGACACAGCACTGCCAACTCATTCCGCCTCACAGTATACTTCTCAATCTCCGACTCAGTCATCTTGAGGTTCCACACCTCATGCTCCAGCTTCTGTACCTCTTCCCTCGGACAATACTCACGCTTCAGCAACTGCACAAAATTCTCCCATGGCATAGCATATGCCTCCCCAATACCCATGTTCTGGGTGATGCCATTCCACCAAGTCAATGCCACATCCTGGAATAACGCAGCAGCATACTTACCCGATCTTCTGGGAGACAGTTACACATCAGAAATACTGACTCCACTTTCTCCAACCACCTAAGCAAGCTCACCGCACCCTCAGTGCCAGAGAATTCCTGGGGCTTACAGTCCCGGAACATCTTGTAGGTGCACATGGGTGGGGGTGGGTCAACAGGACCACCTGAAATGAAACGTATGAGAAACCACGAATAACGTAATCAAAGTTCACCAATGAGGCAAAGAAAATGGATAAATCAACTTACCACCACCGTTGTGCCCTAACTGAAAGGCAGCTTGGAGCAAGTTGTTCAGATCAGCCTGCGATAGGTTAATACCTCCACCACGACCACCAGCACCACCGCGACCACCACCACGTCCACCATTGCGACCACCTCCACGTCCTCCTCGTACTCCAGACATGATTCTGGCAGAAAGAGCGAGAAAATTTAGTTTCGCAGTTAAAGATAACCACTAATGTTCACAAGATCAAAGCTAGATCCAATCCAGGACTATCCCCTCAACCCAGAGCTCACTAGGGCTTCCATGCATTTCGGTTTATGATTTTGTGTGCACCCAAAATGATAAACCGCTCTACATGGTCCTCCAAGTGTTCTCCTAGTTCAAAGTTCAAATCACCGAACATAGACTCTTAGCTACACACCGAAATACTACGGTAGTTTATGACAAGTGTTTCTATTGGAGTGCGAAAGGGAGATGTCCGAGCCTTGGACAAATCTCAAGAGCACACTAGTTACTCCAATGGACTACACTGCCTAGAAAACAAGTAACTCAACCTAAGATAGAACGGATGATGTAACGTAGAAAGACCAACGATTTAGAGACACCCCGACAAGACCATACGTAAACCACTATAACATTTAGTACCATGTGATCGTCTAGTGTGTGCGACTCGGCTATAGACTAGACTCTACATGCAGTCCTAGTTCACTATAACCATTGGCTCTGATACCAATCAGTCACACCCTCAAAATCCACTTGCGGGGTTTTACCGCGAGGCGCATGACAAACCAGGATCCAAACCAACGATCACAATAAACAAGTCTAAATGAATATAAATGCAATTTCAAAACATAGTTTAAAATCCCGTTTACAGCGGAAGCTTATTCAAAAACAGTATCTCAATAATGAAATAATAGTTCAACGTTCATAAGACCATGCAACCCTAGTTAGACGCCGTGCAGACGCGTGCGCCCTAGTCCAGTCATGCTACCTTAGCGACCTGAGAAAACATGTAAAAGTTTACGTCAGCACAAAAATGCTGGTGAGTTTACAGGTTTTGTATCCAAGTACCAAGTCCACCTGTCCATACTATAACAAATCGAAAACCAGTATACGCTAGCTAGGCGTACTTTTTGTTACTACCACGATTGGAAAACCATTACTAACTCGAATACCAGATGTTGTGCCCGAAAAGTACCAATTGTTCCTGTTGTTCCTGTTTGAGACAATATGCACTCGCCCGGCCCTCCAAGCCGACGAGCGGGGTTGGTCACTCCCAATAGATCTATTCACATTTCCCCGTTGTGCTAACCCGCACATTCATGGTTTCCCCCGGGACTTCCAGAGATCGTATAGTAAACCATAGAAACCCATAGTATGACAGTTGTTACCAAAACATAAGTTTAACACATGTTTTCTCCCCCAAAAAGTGAAACCAGTTAAAAGAGGGGCCGTAAACTCACCTTAAGTTGCGTTACTCCTTAACCCGAGTAAACTCAGCTGCTATGCTAGTCCCGTAAAGCGGCGACCTAACATATGACAGTTACAAGTACTTAGACTAATAACCCGTAGGTTAATTAGTCCCTAGATGTCCAGACCATAACCAAGTTCGTTTAAAAACACCGTGACTGTTTAACTGACCCAAAGTACAAGACTCGACATCCCATTGGTGACCCGAGACTCCCCGTGTTATGTTTACGCTCCAAAACATACAATAACGCAATTACACTTAACATACGTTAACGTACAACAAGTCCTAGCACATAGTTCACGTATCACCGAATTACATCCAAACATATGTTACTAAGTTATTATATATGTTACGAGGTTCCTAGCATGTTACTACATGTCAAATCGGGTCTCGGAATGCTAATTTACACTTACAGCAGCAGTACACGTGATTAGGAAACGTAAACTAGCATTTAGGACTGATTGCATATACAAACTAGCAATTAGGGCTAATTGCCTATAGAAACTAGCAATTAGGGCTAATTGCCTATAGAAACTAGCAATTAGGGCTAATTGCCTATAGAAACTAGCAATTAGGGCTAATCACCCTTAATGTCACACGAGTAGGCCTCTACTCGCCTGAGTTATAGGCGATTAGCACCCTACTCGCCTATAACATAGGCGATTAGGAATGCTACTCGCCTGTAACCTTGCTGTTCCGGTTTTTCGCGCGTTTAACGCTCCAAATCAGATCCAGAACGTGTGTAACCACCCAATATCATCCCAAACACTATCCTAAACATGTTTAACCCAAAATCCTTCGTTTAACCTCGTATAATCAGTCCTGCATGCAACCAAGTAATCCAAACACCATTCACATAGCATGCAACATCATACTAACACGCGTAATCATAACCCTAATATCCAATTACTGAGATTTCTATCATCATACTATCAATATCAATTCTGATCTAACATAATAACATATCAATCCATCATCATGAATCATAAAAACCCTAGCTTTCTAATCATACACACCCATAACGCATGTATATTAGTTATAATCCGATTAACAACCCTTATTAACGATTTTCAGAAAGCTTTTTCGTTTAAGAACAGGTCTGGACCATTAGGGATTGATTAAAAACGTTTATAAAGATTTATGGATGAAAACCAAACCTTAGGATTATGAAAGAATGATGATTCAAGCTTGAAACCTTGTGTTTTGATCAAAAATCGCCTTCCAGAGGTTGTTTATGTGTTGGGGCGGGTTATAGGACGACTAGGGTTTGTATAATGAAGTTTAGGAGGTTAAGTATGGTATTTATAGTCGTTTTTAGTCGTCCAGCCCGTAACTAGCGATTGTGCAGCCCTTATACGCGATTAGGGCTGCTAATCGCATGAAGGTTCACACAATTAGGCCTAATCGCCTGAACCTTCACACGAGTAGGCCCCTAATCGCCCTTAATGTCTCCTACTCGCCTCCCCTATAGGTGATTAGGCTTCCTAATCGCCTATAGGGGTTAGTTTCGTGTGTTTTGCGCGTTAAACCCCGTTTTAACATATGTTAACACATATTCACGTACCGATAAGTCACATAATGATTGTAAACACATAACACAAGTAAATACACATATTTACACTCGTTCACCAATTCCCGGGACTCGAGACTCGTACGTTCCGTATGCCCTGACGATCCTACAAATCGTCACCGTTTGTACACTTGGTTAAGGACTGACATCTAACGAACCTCTAGACCAACATCCAATGATCTTCTAGACTAACCAATAGTTCCCGAACCATAACCCGACTTAACTAACCCAGTTAAGTACAACATACGCGTGACTCGCTAAGGTAGACTTTCATCTAGACAACGTTGTTAACCAGAATTTATCGGGTGTCACACTCTCCTCCCTCGCCTGAAAGCTGCCTTCTCCTCCTACGCTTGAACCACCACACACCAACACCTTCAACCCCCACCCCTCCCCTCCTCCCCCCTTCTGCCCAGCGCCAACCACCACCCTTTCCAGGCCACAAACCACTATCTTTAACACCACCACATACCACCGTCTGACCTCTGTTCCCTCTTACACCTAGCCACCTCTTTCCCCGATGTCTGCTCCCCTTTCTAGTCTGCCCCTCAACCTTTTTCCCTATCTAGTAATAATAAATGATAATAATAATAATAAATTAATACAGAATCCATAATAATAATAATAACAACAACAACAACAATGGGGTAGTTGTCCTGTAGTGGCGACGGACAGGGTGAGCAAATTGGAAGTTGCTTCCCTCTCCTTTGGTTCTTTGGTGGGTTTTTTTGCGGTCTCCTTCTCAACTTGAGACGGGGGTTCCTTATTTTGTTTTCTCGGGGTATATTTTTCAGTTTCATATGGGTCCGGTGAACGGGAAGCGCATTGCTTTGAAACGTACTGATGGGGGTGTTGCTGCCAGTTCCAACGGGGTATGGTTATGCCCCTTTAAGGAATTCCACGGTTGTAAAGATGGCTAGCCTGCTTCTACAGGTTACAATACGCTGATCTCGCACCTTCAGCGGTTCCATTGCAGGGATGACGAGTGTAACATCGCAAAAAATTTTTTTTTTCCCAAATTAAAAGCCCTTATTTTTATTTGTACAAATGTGCCTAAGTCTTTATTTTCCTAACTCACCACGTATATATATAAATAAATGTATATATAATAATAATAATAATAATAATAATAATAATAATAATAATAATAATAATAATAATAATAATAATAATATGATCTAAATTCTTTTGTTACACATACACTTGTCAAGACATTTTTTTTAAAAGTACAACCAAACCAAACCAAACCAAGCCTTTATCCCTATGTTCATTTTTGGAGCCCACCAGAAGCCCAACAGGCGGCCCACATAACAGCCCAACAATACCAAACCTCTTACTCATCCCCTTTCCTTGTTGTTTTAAGAGAGAAAAAAATTTGTATGTGACCAGACTCGAACTCGAGTCTGGCCGGTTAAATCACTAAACACAAGAAGCTCTACCAGTTGAGCTAACTGCTTCTTATGTTTGTATTTCGGAAACCTATACATTTAAACCAAACTTTCCCCTCCTCCATTCTCTGTTGTCTTCTTCGGCCAGCAGACCCGCAGAAAAAAAAATATAATCAGCAAGACCCGACCCACTAACTAAACAGCTTGATTGGTACGCAACTAAACCCAATATGGAAACAATAATCAAACCTCAATTAGTGACTATCATTGACGCGTTTTAAGCCACGAAAACAGCTCGTGATGAGCTGTTATTAGCTCGACATTGACCAAGGATGACCAATCAATTCAACTTTCCATTTCTGCGATTTACCTATAAATTGAACCTACCCTTGTGCTCTAAAGATGCCGAAAACAAAACCCCTACTCTCCATTTCTTCTAAATCTCCGTTATAATCTTCAAATCATTCACAGTTGACTTTTTGGTTGACTACGAGTTTCGCCTTCGATTCGCATCTGTAAGTTTCAATTATGTTGTTATTTCCGTTCTTCCTTAACATCCGATCAAAAGCCCCATAGTTTCTGTGGGTTTTGGTTGATAATTATTCATGTTAGAAAGGCTAGGGTTCTTAGAGTACTAATTGGGGAAGAAGGGTCTTGCTGGGATATTGTTTAATACAAATAAACACCACTTTTTATAACAAAAAAACGCACAGATCAGATGGTCAGCTGATCTGGGCTAAAACTTAGGACCCGTCCCAAGTCCCTAGTTCGATTCCCATGAGCAGCAAATCTTTTTAAAACCCTTCTATTTATATATTTTAACTATTAATATTTTAAAAATAGTTTTTAGATACTAAAAATGGTTTATAAATTCTACAAAATTTATTTTATGCTATTCAAATGATAAACTTTATTATCCAATTTTTAGTTTTTTAAAAATCATTTATTTATTATATATAATAAATATTATAAATTTATTCAATTATAATTATAAAATTCTATTAATATATCAAAACGACTTTATAAAATTCCACAAAAATTATTCTAAGTTTATAAAACATTAAACACTCCAGAAATGATTTTTATTTCAGAAAAATCATTTATTTAATATTTTTAATCAATTTTTGTTATTTAAATCATAAATAAATTATAATAAATTCATTTTTCATTATTTTTACATCAAAATTTCACATAAGTTATTATTAATCATTTAGATCAGAAATATAAATTTTTGTTTTGAAAATTGTAAATTTTAATATTTTTAATATATTAAGTCTATATTTTGTCAAATAAGTATTAATATATACATATTCATTAATTAGGAAAATAATTTTATAAAAATTATTTTCACATTTATTACATCATAATTCAACTACTTTTAGTTAATATGGGTCAGAAATATTTTTATTAATTAATACTTTATTTATTAAAGTTATTTACAAATTACTCGAATTTAATCATAAATCAATTATTAATTCCCAAATTAGGAACCCTAGCACATTTTAGACTCGAAAACTTAGAATTATTAAGTTTTCCCCAAAACTTATTTATTACCTTGAAATATGGTGATATTTGGATACACACGAGCCACATTTACTTATATAACAAGGGTCATCATTCTAACACTAAGGTGAGTTTACATAGCCCCTTTTTCTCTTTTACATTTTTAGGGTGAAACATGTTTAAACATTTTATACTATCATTTACTCATTCTTACTTGTGATTCAATTACACTATCATTTACTCATTCTATCATTTGACTGTAACAAAAAGACACAGTACAATCATTAACATTGATCAAGCCGCTTGTTTAGATTATAGCGCTATAGGTCTGACAAACCCATCCCCCCGCATAAATTCAGGGATGATTGATAACAGTAACAACATTTAACTAACTTGCGAGTTAGTCCTCAGTCGACACAAGGTTTGATTGTACAAAGACGCATTGTTACATGTCGGACTCATACTCTATCATCATACAACTGTGATTGTTGTACAAACTATTATTATCTATCATATTCCAAAAACCTATGTAATTCTCACCAACTTTTGTTGACCCAAAATATTTTCAAACTTAACATGTTTCAGGTTCCACTTGCTTGAAGATTTGAGTTAATGCTTGAAGATGTGTACATAGTATTATTCATTTTGATGTACGACTTCTTGTAGAACAATTGTATGTAGATTATTTAAATCATTTAATGAAATTTATTATTCACCATGAGCTACTGAACAATCATCAATACGTGACATCCTGATATTTTCGCCATCGGTTGGGGTGTTACAACGAGCGCAGGGATTTCCTTAAGGAAGTGCTCTGCAAAGACTTTGATATGTTCTCTAGGGCTGGGGAAACCCTGCAGACTTTTGGGTATTGGTTATGTGGAAGGTGTATGAGGACGCACACTTTTAGTAGAGGCTGCCACCATCCCGATGGTGTTTTCACATTCTATGGGGGTTCTAGGTCAGTTGGGGATTGTGTTGTGGGGATTCCGATGCCTAGGGATCCTATGTGGAAAGACGGTTCTGGTTTTGTGGATTTGGTTGCGTTGCTTTTTCCCGCTGAAGGGGAAAGGGTCCTTCCTGCAAGGGCAGCGTCACCGGAGGGATCCGATGAGGTCAACCCCAACGTCTGGCAGTGCCTTAGGAAGGTTAGTGATGGTCACTTCACTGCAGCGGTTAAAGTGTTGTATTCCAATGGGGTTGCGCCCAGGGGAATCTACCATGCAAGCTCTTATTGACAAGCACCCCATTGTGCTGCCTCCTAATCTCCCCTCCATACCCCTGACCCAACCGGCCTTAAGTATGGAAGATGAGTGTGTTTATGGGTGTGTGAAATCGTTCCCAAAAGGGACGTCTTGTGGGCGTGATGGCCTGCGAGCTCAACACTTGATGGACGCCCTTTGTGGTGAAGGGACAAGTACAACATCAGGGTTGCTATCTGGCATCACTGAGTTGGTTAATATGTGGATGGAGGGTTATGTCCCAAGGTGCTCACATGTAGGGCTGCAAACGAACTGAACTTTCAACGAACAGTTCATGAACCGTTCGGCGGGAAGTTCGTTTGTGTTCGTTCGTTAAATAAATGAACATACACAAACAAAATATTCCGTTTGTTTAGTTAAATGAACGGACATGAACAGAGGTCGCGTTTGTTCGTTTATGTTCGTGAACATTCGGTAACGTGTTCGTTTACGTTCGATAGTTTATTAAGGTTTTTAATTTTTATACTTCATTTATATTCTTTTATTTATATTTATTTTACTTAATAAATAATATATATGAGGTAAATATATGACTATATGAGATCAATAAACCTTCTTTTTGTATCCAATGTATGTTTTCACGTTCCAGCGTTGATGCCCTCGACCTCCAATGCCCTTCTCTAGTACTAAGTATGTTTGGACAATTAGGTTATATTTTGGGTGGATCTAGCTAATGTCTTAATGCATGTGAATTCGGTGTTAATCAAAAATAAATATATGTTCGTTTGTGTTTGTTTCCATTCATGAACACTTGTTTGTGTTCATTACTGTCCGTTTGTGTTCGTGTGCGTTCATGAACAAAATTAACAAACGAACACAAACGAACACGAACATGAGTGTTATCTTAACAAACGAACACGGACAAAAAATCTCGTTCGGTAAGTGTTCATGAACTGTTCGTGAACACATAATTTTCTTAACAAACAAACACGAACAAAGCCTTGTTCGTGTTCGTTCGGTTCGTTTGCAGCCCTACTCACATGTCACACCCCGATTTTTCCACATCGGTTGTGATATTTGGTACCTTTTCTACGCAGCGGAAAGATGCATCTAAGACCGTTTGTTTCCTGAACGCCAATTCTAACCCTCTAGGATTTCTGATCCCAAGACATCGCCCACTCCAACCGTGTTGTTACCAAAGTTTAAACCTGAAAGACATACTTAAAAAGTCAATATAAATCTGGTGAGTTCATAAGTTTTACAAAAACGTTCCATACGTTTTAAAGATTATCGCGTTACTACTATTTTATGCAACATTAACTAGACGTCAAGTGCGAATACTACTACGGTTGGGAACCCATTACTAAACATGTATAAGTATGTAAACAGCCCAGATGACTGGGCTACCTAATTCACGGTAGGCCAGAAGTTAGAGACAATATGCACCCGCCCGGTTCCCAACCGTCGATTGGGGTTTGTGAGGACCAATAGATCTATCCACATTTCCCCCGTTGTGCATCCCGCACATTCATGGTTTCCCATGGGATTTTGTGCAAAACACCATATAGTAATCTAAAGTAACCATAGTGTAACATGTTTCTCCCCCGAAAGTAAAACTAGTAAAAGTGGTGCTGTGACACTCACGCACGTATTTCATTTCCCAAAACTTTGTTTTGCTTTAAATTACTCAGGTTTTCATAAAAGAAGCATGTCTTTCTGTAACACCCCGCCCCTCTCACCACCAATATTGTCCGCTTTGCCCATCCAGAGCTCACGGATTTGTTTTTGGTTGCCCATGGCGGAAACATCGGGATGTCACGTATTGATGATTGTTCAGTAGCTCATGGTAAATAATAAGTTTCAATATATGATTTAAATAAATTACATACAATTGTTTTAAGAATTTGTACATCAAGATAAAAAAAATACTAGCTACGCATCTTCAAGCATTAACTCTAATCTTCGAGCAAGCTATAACCTGAAACATGTTAAGTTTGAAAATATTTTGGGTCAACAAAAGTTGGTGAGAATTACATAGGTTTTGATAATTGAATAAAAACTTGTACAATTCAAGTGTCATGGCAAATCTAGTCCATATGTGAAAACATACTATCAGGTAAATCGAGTGCATAATCAAACCTTGTGACTAGAATATTGTGGTCCATCCCATACGCTCATGGTCCACTCGATTATGTTATGAATTCGATAACAATCACCCACGCTACCTATGTAGGAGGTACACGTATCCGGGTGGGATTGTCAGTCCAATAGATCTATCATTGTATACCGTCGGCTGATCAATGTTAATGATTATGCTAGAATATTGTGCTTACCTTAGTCATGTTTAAGACATATTGCAACATAGAATAACACATAGACACTTATGATTGAATTGTAGATAGAATGTTGTAACATGTTTCACCCTAAAATAGTGAAATAGAAAAGGGGCTATGTTAAACTCACCTGAAATTCAATGTGTAAGTATTAGCAAGTAGCAACAAGTCTGAACTTGGATTAATTGAACTCTTGTATCCTATTACAAATAAACGATGCCTTAAATTCTAATGCAAATAAGCTTGTTTTTGTTATGGTTGCAAAGATAGTTTATCCACTACCTAGACACGTATTGAAAGAATACGTGTCTTAATAAGTGTATGACTTAATGAACCGAAGAGAACTTGGTTTTGTTTATTGAAAATATATATATGCGTATGTATAGTTGTTTGAAATAACTGCTTTAATATCTTATTCAAGGTCACGTTTTGATGTTATTGGTAAAGACACATTTTGGCTAAAAATTAATATTTGTGTGGCTCAACTCGCAAATTGACTCATTTCACAGATTGAATCGTATTATACGTACTTATTAATAAATACAAATATTTCTATTTTTGACGACGTAAGATTTGAAAGTTCGAATTTATTTGTAAAAAGATAATCTCGTCTACACATAATTATAAACTTGGAAGGCCCATTTGTTTCTTATATTTTTATAAAATTTAGGCAGAGTTTCCTCTGTTTTTGTATAAAGCCAGACAACTCAAGTTGTCTATATTTCCCAAAACATCAAATGTACAAATACATGACACATGGTTTACTTTCAAAAGCTATAATAGGCGAATAAATTATACTTTTCGACATGTAACATTTATATATCATAGTTCAGCATTTGATCGACGTAACAATAATTTGCATAAATATAAGTAACTCTTTATTTGATGGCTCGAAAACAAAATAGTAAGTCGACTAGTATGAAACTTGAATAATAATGTTAATAATACAAGTTTACTTGTAAGCAGTTATAAAATTCGCCTACTCAAGTGACCAAAATATTATTAATTATTAAATCGCCTATTTTCAAAATACACGACATAAGTGAACCAAACCTTTTTAAAAATTTAAGTAGTATATGTTTCGCTAGATAAAGAGTTTGTATATATTAATGCAAACGTTTCTACAACAAAATAGTTCGTAAACATGAATATACATATATATATATATATATATATATATATATATATAATATCCCTTTATTTTTCTTCGCTAACATAAGTGTTTTACATAAACAAGTCGGTTCGGTTCGTCATGGATTTAGAATATATATTTATACCTATGTATATAAACAATAAAACGCGATGTAATTAAACTAAAGACACGGGTGCGCGTTATACCTTCCTGCAAATAACTCGCGAACCAATACGTACGGGCCTCGAACTGAGCGTTAACAGATCTGACCAGGTTTGACCAGATCTATACGTTTGACTTTCGTTGACCAGGACCTAACTTGACCAAATCTGAACGGGTCTGACTGGTTGACTGATGTTGACCTGAGCATAAAAGAAAACGAACAGACCACAACCCAATGTTGAATAGGGCTTCAAAACCAGACCCGTGCACTGTGACCGGAACCTCACCTGACATCGACCATCGCGCCAAAGACCAAACCAAACCCAAATAGCCGAATCATAACCCGAAAGGAAAACCAAGAATCAAGACCCAACCCAAGTCAACCCAAATACCCTGATGTGCATGTCCGAACCATAACCAGGCGACCGAAAATCAGCCGCCGCTGACTGCTGTTGCTTTTGTTCTCTGTTGCTGCTTCGATATAGGTCTCCAAGACCTTCAACTATACCTGTCTCGGGCTTAAACCACGTGCCGCCGCCACCACCAACGATAGTGGTGGGCGGTTTCTGTTATATGAATATGAGAGGGAGGGAGAACGGAGGGAAGGTGTTGTTTGTTGCTGCTGTGTTGTTTTTGGAACGAGAGGGGATCGGTTTTGATTGTGGAGCTCGGGTGTTGGTTGGCGGCGGCTCAGATGGTGGTGGTTGTTGGCGGCACAGGCGGTGGTAGTTGTTGGCGGCACTGCCATCTAGAGAGGGAAAAGAGAAGCCAATAGTGATGGTTGTAGTGTGGAGAATGAGTGCAGAGAAAGGTTGTATGAGGGAGAAGGGTTAGAGAGATGAAGGAGGAGATAAGTGAAGTGGCTAGGGTTTTGAAACTAGAATGAGGAGGAAGAAGATATTAAGATATTATATAGGTAGGGTTGGTTAGGTGGACACCGCGTATACGAACTCGTTACCGACTCGGGTCTCGTTTATGAATTAAACTAGTTTAATCAATAGAATAATTATATTATTTAATTTATTCATATAAACCGACGTAGAACTAGTATTTGGACTACGTATTTATTATATATATATATTTGTCGTGTTTAGAAATTTTCCAGGATAAGTGTCGGTTTACTAATATGTTAATACTTACTACGCGTTATTTGGCAAATTTAGGTAGTTAAATTTATAAATGAAGTAAGAATGTATTTCTTGGTAACGAATTAAAATCATTTTATGAATAAAATAGTAATATTATAATATTAGAGAAAAGCTGGGCGTTACAGTCTCCCCTACTTTTGGGAACTTCGTCCCGAAGTTATTAAAAACACAGGGTTGAGGGTGATTGGGTAGAAATTAGGGCAACTATGGTTTGGAAAAAAATTGGGTTAAGGCACGACATGAATTTATAGGTAATAGAATAAACTGTTTCGAATAGTTTGGATGAGAGGATTGATATGTGTGAGTTTTAAGTGTTGGATTAGGTTGGTCTGAAATAGCAAGGAGAATAAGAATCTCGCAAAACACTAAACTTATGTTTTAGGAATTCAAATAGAAATGCATGAGTTGATTGACTATAGAAAGACTAAATGATCTATCAGGTAACTAGAGTTTATAATGGGTTATCTACCGAAACCTTGATAGAATTTCACACTACCTTAACGTACCTGTAAATTCATGATTACGTTCCGGACCGCAATCACCCATTTACCTTACATTAGGGTTTTGTATCATTCTATGACTCTAAACACACATGTAAGTAATGCAAAAATAACCTTGTGATTGAATCGTATACAATGTATCCAAAAATGGGTTCAATTGTTGAGCAGGAAAAAGAATTCCACCAATCAGTGAGTAAGAACCTCTACTGATTGTTGAGCAGGTGCGATAGCCTCTACCAGTCGTTGAGCAGGTTGTAGGGCCTCTACCGACTGTTAAGCAGGCATGATGACCTCTACCAATCGTTGACTAGGTTATTTGGTACTCTATTAACTGTTGAGCAAGTACTTCATCCTCTAACAGTTGTTTGATTAAATGCACGTAAGTTGCAACTTGATAATATGTATATGCAAGAAAGTTTATAAATGCAACAAGTATCTAGTATAGCATGCGACTTGTAATTGAGTTGCCTTAGACAAGGCTAATGAATCTAGGCGTGATTATAGTAAATAGTTTATATTCCATGTTTTCAAGTATCATGAATAATCAAATGTTCAGGTAGATAATCAAATCCTCATGTATAACTAAGATTCAAGTTTGATGGAACGAACAATCAAGTTTTCAATAGTTTGGTTATCGTAGGGATCAAGTTCATGTTCAAAAAGGTAAAGAATGTGAATTTAGTTCTTGAGAGGATGATGAAGAACTCAAAGTATCATCAAGGTTATGAAAGATAGTGAATGTGAAGATAGTTAATAAATGGTTTATTTTATAGGTTCTCAAAGTAGCACAAGTGAGGAGATTATGTAGCAGTGTAAATCTTGAGGTTTGAATCAAATGTTAGAATCAAGCGTATGAGGAAACATGATTGTGGTATATGCCAAATATTGTAAAAATTTGAACAAGTTGAAAATGAGTAAGTGTCGATTGAGAATTTAGAGACTAAATATTGTTCCTATGGATGGGAGGATTTTATTTTCAAAATTTGTTTTGTACATAGAGCAAAAGTTATTAAATATTACAAACACTATGGATTTAGATCAAAATATTTCAATGAGACAGAGGTTTTAAACATGATGTCGGGTTTCAAAAATCAAGAATTTGTTGAGGTGTTATGTATAATTGACTTGGATTATTCCATAAAAAGAAGTGATTCCTAATATATTAAAACATTTTTTTTAAGATCACTTGTTACGCCAGTAAATTGTTATAGAAACATTTGACATTTAGAAAACAAGTGTGTGGGATAAAAGGCTTTTTGACAAAAATATTTATTTGCTATACTTTGTCAAATTCTCAGGTGATGGATTTTTGACAAAATTTAGTACTCTTCAGTGTTGGTGTTAGAATATCTCTTATAAACAGGTTATGAGGTTATAGTTTGAACAAGGATTTTAAAATCTTGAATATGATGAACTTTTATGGTTGAGGGTGCCTTTAAAAAAATGTAAGGAGGAGGTTTAAAATAAAATTGGCCCGAATGTAATATGATTTAAGAAGTAAAATATGTAATATGTTGTAAAGAGAAATATACGATTTGGATTGGATGTTGAAAATAATTAAACAAGCGGATAATATTACAAGTTTGTAAAATGAAATATGATTTTGAGATCCACAAATGATTCATGGAATTTAGGCTAACGAGGGGATTATATGAGGAAGAAAATAGATTTGAATTGCGAAAATTTTGAGATTTAAATCTTATAATTTAAATGAGAGGGAGATGATATAAATGGAAATGAAACACAAAGATTGTAAATATTTAACCACGAATAAACGAAAATGTTGGCTTATTAACAGGTCAGATCTAAGCTCAAGGAATTTTCCCTAATAATCTTGAAGTACGTTAGGTTTGTAGCAAGTAAGTGAAAGAGAGTAGGCAAGACTAAGTTATGCTAAGAATAAGGATGAGGATAGAGATAGAGATAAGGATAAGGTAGAGTTACAAGCAACTGAAAGCAAGTACTGATTAATGTCCTAAGGTTATAGACTAGATTATTTTTTTCTAATAACCTAATTCCATATAACCAAGGCTCTGATACCAATCTGTAACATCCAGCCCCTCTCACCACCAATATTGTCCGCTTTGCCCTTCCAGAGCTCTCAGATTTGTTTTTGGGTGCCCCGGTGGAAACTTCCCAATAGGTCACCCATCCTAAAACTGCTCCCACCTAAGCACGCTTAACTATGGAGTTCTCCTCTCATCCACTAATATTAAGTCCCAAAACGCGTTGGTGATTTAAGAGGTAAGACATTACTTATGAACCAAGGATCTCTCCTGGCCACGACCGATGTGGGATTTTCCCGAGGTGTCACACTTTCCCCCGAAAACATTAACAAAACAGTAAAAAGTGGGGTCATGAACTCACCTTAATTTCCATGCTAAGCTAGCAAACAAGCCTGAAACCTCAACCAACTTCCTCGTTCCCTAATTACCAACAAATGAGACCTTAACAGTCTATCACACATAAGCCTAGCTTAAAACTGCTTAAAAGATAGTCTATTCGACTATCTAGACTCGTGTGTACCAACACAAGTCTTAATACATTTCAACTCGACGAACCGATCATGACTTATCTTAATTCACATATTACATACAACAGAGCACCCAAGTTGTACACTTGTCACTATTCATGTGTAAACCTTGTTGGACTGATACCTCGAAACGTATAACAATCCCGAGCCGAAGATCATCTCGTAATCCAGATAAATTTGTCTGTCTAGTATAATTACTTTTAGGAAATGCTCTTTAAAGAAATACAGGTTTAGTTATTAAAACCAATTAAGAACATTTGTTACTTTTTCCCAAATATTGTTTGAAAATCATCTTT
This sequence comes from Ambrosia trifida, assembly GCA_028751855.1. Lineage (NCBI taxonomy): Eukaryota > Viridiplantae > Streptophyta > Magnoliopsida > Asterales > Asteraceae > Ambrosia > Ambrosia trifida. The sequence continues at coordinate 34,985,833 of CM054130.1, read as the reverse complement.
ATTGTTACAAATAATTAGTCTTTGAAAATATTTCGATTTGTATACAATGCACTTGTCCAAAACACTTAGGGAAATTTATTTATAGAAATAGCAGTTCGTTACGCTTTGATTTTATAAATATTTGGGCAGAGTTTTCTCTGTTTTTGTACAAACCAGACAAGACCCATTGTCTACAATTTTCCCCCAAAATCAACTTTCAAATACAAGTCATCAAGTCCTTTTATTCACAATTCCGATTTACGAGACTCTATACGTTTCGACACACACACACACACACATATATATATATATACACACACTTAATTATATAAATGTGTGTGTGTGTATATATATATATATATATAATATAGTCCAATGTTATTTAGTCCGTTGTTTGATATCATAAGTCACGTCAAGTTAACCATTTACCAAATCGCCCGATATATAATATATAATTACCGTTTGTTATTTTTATTCGATTCGTCGATGAGTCAAAACTATTTCATTCGTATCAATATATTTATAAACTTACAATATTCATAAATATAATAATATTTATAAATATATAGATTTATAAATATATGATATCTATAAATAAAGTAATAATAAATCTGAATATAAGTATACCGAATCGCACGCCGAGTCGTTGACTGCGCGTTGACCAGATCTGACTGTTGACCTTGTTCGACTAACCCGAGCCCACCTTGACCCGAGACACGACCATAACTGAAATCAACAACGAACCAGACAACCTCTAGCTTGATCCCGCGACCCCTTGACCACCGAGTCCAAACCAAAACCTCCCTAACCCGACATAAATCGAACCCGAGACATGTGACTCGAATCACCAACAAGACAACTAAAACTGGATCTGACCAAACCACCACCGACCCTGCTACCCATCGAACCAAAACACCTATACCACCACAAAAACCATCTGCATCGTCCTCCTCCTCACCCCTTTTGCTACTACCGAGCCACCAACCTGTAACCCGCTACCACCCATCGGATCACCATAGACCTCATACGCAGAAATCGACACCATCGAACCAGGCCTTGACTGAAATCACCATAACCGACCACCTGACGCCTTAGACCACCAAATGAAAAACCCTCCATCGGCCGAAACCACCACCAAACAACCACCCACAGCCAGCCATCATCGCCATTGCAGCCTTCTTTTGGGCCTGATAATCACGATGCCGCCATCACTATTGTTCTTCTACCATCACTATCTCCGACCCGGCACCCACCTTCTGTCACCTTACATTGCAATGTCGCCATCCCCTCTGCTCGTCTGCCACCACCACTGTGACACCCCGCATTTTCAGGTTAATACTTTCACTGAACTCTAGTTAACTTACATGAGATATTTTAGTTAACTTACGTTGTGCATGGGTAGATACTTAACTAGGGTTAGTTAAGTAGGCCTAACACATGTTAGAGGTTATTAACATATGTGTTAAATAGGATAAGTATTGTTTAACACACACATGAGTCCTGTATCCCGAACGTTGGTGAATTATGTGACATGTATAATCATAGTATGTGCAATGAAATGGTGATGGATGCGAAGTGCCTGCTTGTATGAATTACGTGAATTATGTGAATTATAACTTGACTGATGATTAATATGTAGACCATGCAAGTTACGTACACATCATGACTAATATCTTACGTAATAATAAAAACAATGTTTTTATACAATTTAGAGGGATTAATATTATTGGGTCCGGTATTGGGCTAGTATAGTCTTAGCGGGTCAAGATATGGTGCAAGAGGGGCCCTAATACCCAACTACTTGGGGAACAAGAAACATTATCCTATAATTATAGTTCAAAAAAAAAAAAAACCCTAACCCACCCCTCTCTTGCGCCGTGGACTTCCCCCAACCCCACACCCTTCATCTTTCAATCAATCAACTAATTTCACATCTAATCAAGCTAGTCGGGTTTAATCTCAAGGCTTTAGGGAGTTTTAGCGCTACAAGGTATGCGTTTATATGTTCTTTGAAAGATTATGTTAATCGAAAAACTTTAAAAATCATATACATACAATCGCATATATATATATGTATGAGTTCTTGATTGTTCTTGATGATTTAATGTTGATGATTGTTGCTAGTTGCCATGATTAGGGTTTTTGCATGATAATATATGTGTTTAATCATGAGAGTATGGATTATGCATGTGTTAGAGATTTTTGAGCATGATTAGGGTTTGTAAATAACTTGGGATGCAAGTTTTAAATTCTGGCAGATTCGTTTGTATGTTTTGTAGGGGCTGTAACGGGTTGGTAAATTGGTAGTCTTGATGATTTCTTTGCATGATTGTGTTGTGTATAGTCTTAGCTTTTCATAATGGGCAAAACCATCGATTTTGGACACCGTATGATTCGTTTTTGGAATTTTAATTGATTAGGGGTCATATCAGATTTTCGGATTTATAAATTGGGCTAACTTTAAATGGTCATAACTTGAGATTTACAAGGAGTTAGGTTATGAAATTTTTACAGTAGATCAATACTGGAAAAATAGAGATTTTCCAAGTGGATTCATCTCGTTTGGATGAACACACAAGTTTTAAGAATTTTCCTACTCAACTGACCTGTTGAGGAAATTTTCTGGACACTGCTGTGTTGTACGAATTTTTATAATTTTTGTGTTTGGAATTAAGACAAAACAAAAATAGGTATTGTCGAGTGAATCCCAAATAAAATTCAGTAAAAATTTGGGACTCTAATTCATTCGTTAAGTATTTTAAATAAATTGTTTTTCACAGCGCACAATCTGTCCTAAAAACACAGATTGTGTACGGGGTCTTTAAGTGGCTATTTGGAGTTCTATGTGGTGTGTAATTGACATGTACTTGTGTGAAAACTTGTATGAGATGTGTTTGATGCGTTAAACTTATAATAGTCACCACGATCACCAACGGGATACGTAGGACATACTTGTGCATGTAGAGTCACTAGGTGTCACTACACGATTTTGAAACTTTTAAGAATCGAATAAACGTGCTATGTGGTATATTGGTTATGCAAGTGTACTCACATAGTGACACATATAATAGGGAGTCGGTAGCGAGTCTCTATTACGTTGAAGTTTGGATATTCTTGCTTGCAACCTAAGGTGAGTTTCACTACTTTTTCTCAAAGCATGCGTCTCGGGTTGAGACTACATTGGTAACGTTTTCTAGTCTGTCTTGAGACAACTTTCTTTTACACATCCCGGGTTTGGGGTGCATGGTTCACGTGGTGAATCTATTTTTACTAATTCATATTTATGTCCTTGATGAACTAAACCAAACACATCTTTTAAGTCCTTCAAAATACCGAATCAATTGCCGGTTGGGCAAGCGGGTTAATTAGTTGATAGCGCTATTAGGTCTAACAAACCTCACATCGTGCTGGGAGCACGGATGTGAACTATTAGCTTTAAACATAATGTCATTGTCGATGGACAATGATGCAAGGCATCCTTATCCCGGTTATGGGAACTTGTTCATTAGTAGTTCGGTATTCGCCGGTTTTAGTTATCATGAGTGGGCTAGCTACCCCTGACATTTGAATTAGCTATTGTTTACAGGGTCTGAGAGGCCAACGTTGTACACTTGACTTTTGGGTTTTGAGAACCTACACTTTTATTTACATCGCTTACTTATATTGTGAACTCACCGACTTTATGTTGACACATTTTAGCATGCTTTGCAGGTCCTTAGGTACGGAGCACGTTTTAGGGCATGCATCATTTGTGTCTTGGGTTATGAATAATTATTGTTTCGTACTTTTTAAACTTTGGTTTTGGGCGCGTTGTCTTGCGCAGACTTTTGCAATTGTTTTACTTTGTTTACGTTTCCGCATTACTTTAAATTGCTTGGTTAAACTTTGAAACTTTTTCTTAAAAACGAACTAAATGGTTTGGGCATTTAGAGTCGTTCATGATACTTATGGCTATGGGTCCTGGTTTGTCATGCGCCTCGCGGTAAAACTCCGCAGTGGAAATTTGAGGGTGTGACAACCACCACCACCTCGGGTTCACAGCCAAGCGGTGTCATATTCGGTCATCAGTCGTAGAAGGAGAGGGGAGCGGATGGAAAGTCAAGAGGAGAGTAGAGAGAAAGTAGATAAGGAGTAAAGGATTTTTAGAGAGAGGAGGGTCTAGGGTTTGTGTATGGTGGCTGCCAAATAATAGAGAAGAGGGAAGAATATGATGCTTTTATACCTAGGGTTCATTTGGTAGGTGGATGTCGCGTATATGAACCCGTTTAAAACGTATGGCTCCTCGGTTCGTGTTTAAACTAAACAATTGGTAACAAAAATCTAGTCGGTTAAGTTCTTAATTAAAAATAACAATAAACCGAGCAAAAATATAAATGTTTTCGTCTCATGGCACGTGCGTTCGATGCATGCGTTTACATCGCGTTAATTAAATTGATCGGGGTTTTCATTCTTAAAACGATCAGTTAACTTTGGAAACTTAATAACTAACAATATTTAAAGTAAATAAATTACTTCACATAATAAAAATCACATCGGTATTGATCGAAAGTTGCCGGTTGTCACATCACGGAATATATTGCCTCGGCTCCTCTCACTCTGTTGCTAAAGCCTGACAATGGGATCCGCCCCTATTGCCGTAGGAGCCATATGGAGGAGACTCGTCTCTAAAGTAGCCATGAAGAAAGTGGGGAAAGAAGCTATTAAATATTTAGGAGACTTTCAGTTGGTGGTTGGAATTCCAAATGGGGCGGAGGCTGTGCTACTTAGTGCCAACAGGTTCATCGAATCCTACCATGATGATGGCTCACTTACTATGCTTACGGTTGATTTTTCTAACGCTTTCAACGTTGTTGACCGCACTGCTCTGTTACAGGAATTTCACTATCAATGCCCTTCCATTTTCCCATGGGTTCAGTTCTTGTATGCTCAACCAGCTAGGTTGTATGTGGGGAATGAGCGTCTTGGGGCCTATGCTGGGGTTTAGCAAGGGGAACTTCTGGGGCCCTTGCTCTTTGCTATAGCTTTACACCCCTACGTACTAAAGGTACAAGAAAACTACGACATTCTATACACCCCAACAGATGACGGAATCATGGAGGTGTCACGTAGTGACGATTGTTCGAAAGGTCATGGTACTAAAATGTAAATATTTTATTGAATAATACAATTGTATTACATATGTGAAATAGCAAAAATACAAAAGTCTGAACAAAACATGAAATTGAAATAAATTATTAAAAGCAAGCACTAAGATCCAATGCTATGCAACTAAGATCAAACTGCACCTGAAACATGTACAAAATAAATTTTGTTAACCCTTGAAATGCTGGTGATTATTCCTAGTTTTAATACATATAGTAAGTTGGAAAACGTTATACAATTCAAGTGTAAAAGCTATAGTACATTTATGTAAACTATGTATCATACAAATGAGCGAAATCAATCCTGTGACTGTATAAATGTACTAAAATGAACGGCGGTGTACTTATCCAATAAACGGATAATAACTTAACAATGACCCTGGATTCTCCAATGAAAAGGGGGAGAATCACCTAGGTGGGTTGTCAATCAAATAGCGTTATCCAATGTTAAGCTCGGCTTGTACAAGGTTTATGATTTTAATAAGTACAAATGTATTCTACATTTTGTGTCTAAGCATAAAGCACGTTTGTAAGAAAATGCACATAGTACTAGAATTGTATTGTAAAAATGTGAACTTCTATGTGTAATTTGTATAAGTGTACATGTAACACCCAAAAAGTGAATAAAAACAAAAAAAGGGATAGGAAATATTCACTGTTTGCGTAATAACTTGAAACTCTACCAAACAACGAGATGTGAATTAGGATTATCCCAATGCATTAACCTAAAGAAATAAACAATTTGCAAGGGAACGAACTTAGAGTCTAAGTTATCTAGGATTATGCACTTAGGGTTTCTAGACTAGAATTTGGGGGTTTTATCGTTTTTAATTTGAACTAAAATTGGTTTTAAGTAATTTTAATATTTAAAGAAACTTTTATAGACTTGATAATCTTTTAATTATTCAAATTATGAAGACATGAAGAATAATTAAAAGCGCAAACAATTGAACGACTTGAATTTGAATAATACGATTTTATGTAATTGATATAAATTAAAAGTGAAAATAAATAGAAAAGGTAAATAATTAAATAAATAAAAAAATTATAAGTCATTTTTATACTGAGATATTAGAAATAATTTTAGAATTTATAGAACTCATAGTTTTGATATCTTTTATATTTTAAATTGATTGATTAATATTTGGAACTAAAACATTAGTCTTTGATACTCCGCAATTAGTACTTAATGGTTATCAGGGACTGATTTCGCCAGTCACCAGCCAGTCTCGGATACCTAGTCCTAGGTAGTGACTTTAGTAACTAAAAATCAGTCCCCATTGTATGGCACCAATAAAGACTAACGATTAGTCTCCAAACATAAAAATTCAGTACTCAATATGTCTTTCTATACCATGTCATTTCAGTCCCTGATACCTTTTATCTGTAACTGAAAGTTAGTCTTTGATACTAAAATACTTCAGTCCCCAGCACATTTTGTAGAGACTGAAAATCACTTTTAAATCATGTATTAGTAGTCACGAAAATGATATTTAGAGGCAAGAAATTAGTCTCAAATAACAATTATTTTCAGTATCAAATAAGTTTCACAACGAAACAATTTAGCATCAATGAGAACCCAATTTATCACAAATTGATTGCTAGAAACTATAAACGATCATACAAATATTATTCATCAAATTCATAAAAATTTATAACAATGTATAAACTCTACAGGTATATAGAACTAAAAAGAGCAATTCGACTTTGACCACCACATGTTTTGTATTTGGACACGCTGGTCATAGGTTTAGCATAAGACCCTTTGCAAGCTCGACATCTCTTGACATCAGTTAGTTTGGAAGTTTAAAACCAAATTGCCTTGAAAATTTCCTTGTGAGCCCTTTACGTTAGTTTCTTACACGCACGTCGTCAAACCTGTCAAACAATGTTTAAAAATAGATCAAATGGGTTGCTAAAATCCTGTCAATACATTGAAATGCAATCTAATGTTGGACTCGTTAGGTACTCATAAGTCATAAGCCAGAGTATCTAAACTAAAGAATCATAGAATGGAATGTACAATCAATATACCTTGACGACAAAGAAGCAAATGCCAATATATTCTTGCAAATTGGATAGCTCCCTTTCATAACAAAAAAAAAAAAAAAAAAAAAATGCACATCAAATTTGTTTGTTGACATCTATTCATTTGTAACCAATATAAGCACAACTAAGGTACTGCCGTTCAAGGACACAGTACAAGTCAATACCTCAAGACTTAGTTCAACTTTTATATAAACATGTCTCCACTAATAAACATTGACTAAGTGCACAAATATACTACTGTTTATTCCTAGATGCAAATTACATATACTACAAAATAAATGTGTATCAAGATTACTAAGAGTATAAACACATGCTACCATCACTAAGACTGTGTTGGGGTTAGTATTGTTTCCAACTTCTCATCTATGTCAAGTTTCTATAACAGATTAAACTTAAAAGTATCAAGTATACAAATTTAATTACTACAAAAACATTAAAAATAAATATAAAATCTAGATCTATCATACGTTGTCGTTAAGCAAGGGCGTAGCTTTATAAGGGCGGGGAGGGGCGCCCGACCCCCGAAATTTTCGCTCATAATTTCTCAATATATAGTATTCGTGTAGAATTTTTTTTGGTATATACGGTTTTGACCCCCCGTAAGCGGTGACTTCCGACCCCCATGAAATTTCCGCTCAAGCTTCGCCAATGTGACGTTAACATTTCTAATATTAAAAGCATTCGTATTAAAAAAGTATTGCTTGCTACTTTGCCAATAGTCAACTAAGACCAATTACTAACAAGATTAATTTTAGAACTACTATTTATAACGGAAATAATGATAATGCAAATTATCTGTAAGCACACAAACAAGCATCTATAACAAAAAGAAATCATTTTAGAGCAATTATTGTCTGATGCCAATGAGTGGAGAAACTTAAACAATATAAAAAAAATGTGCCAAATTTTACCAGGAGTTTAGCTTCCAACAACCGAATGATGAAGAAACATTTAATCCTTCACTGTCTTGAAAAGAAACAAACAAGTTAACAATTTTAGAGTAATAAGTTCCAAAATCACAACAAAAAAATAAAAATAAAAATCATTTGCTTCTTTTTATTTAAAGGGTCGCCACAAATTGCTAATTCTTCTCAAATTTAATCTGCAACACCAATATCGCATAAATTAAGTTTAAAAAGAGTCAACGACATTTAGAAGCAAAATGTGTATTCCTCACAAGTGTTATATTAGTATAAAATAACATGTTAACACAATCAAATTGATAGTACCAAGATCTGATAATAAGGAAACCGTTATACAGGATCTTAAGTCTTAACAATCCCAAAACCATATTCTATATAATAAATCATGTATATCCTCCTTCACTTGTTTGATTTTATGAACGATTAAAATAACCTAAAAAGTAAAAACTTTCCCAATATTGAAACAAAAAAATAATACCACTGGATGGTTTTCACCATAAACCCATAAAAAGTCACCCGATGAGAAAGGAATTCGAATGAATTTTTCAAAATAAATAACTTCCGCATGGTACTTAGAAAGCCAATCCATAACTATTATGATGTCAAAACTAACCAATTTCATGGATATGATATCAATGGAGAAGTCATGCTCGTTAAGATTAAGAGTAGAACCACAAATGATAGAATCGATTGAGGTGGGGTTTCCATCTGCGACCTCGACAATGAAAGGCACTTCTAATCTAGAGCGAGTGTGAGATAGTAAGGGTTCGAATGCTAATGACACAAAACTTTTTTCCGCAACAGTATCAAATAAAATCGAAGCATAATGACCATCAAGTAAAAATGTACCATTCAACACATCATTTGTTGCCTGGGCTTCTACTGCATTGATGTTGAAAGCCTTACCACGAGCCACCGGATTTGTTGTATGGTTTGTTGGGACAAGTTCTAGACACTGAGTTCTGAGGTGGTTTGGATCACCACAATTGAAACATGCTCGAGCATATGTTATGTGTTTTGGGTTTTGGCGAGCTAGTTGAGGATTGCATGGTTGAGGGTTAACTGGTTGAGGTCTAAAAGCATTCACATTTGCCCCCCCCCCCCCCCATAATATTGTGAGACAAAACCTCATATTTTTTATGGGGTTGTTAGTTATTGTGAATGGTGGGGTTGTTAGTTGTTGTGAATGGAAAAAATGGGGAACCTACTATTTATCGGTATATTTGAGGATATTTGGGAATATATTGGGAAAAACAGTTTTCCTGTATGTATTTTTTAATATTTGTTGAAAGTGGTTGTGAGCGGAGGAGAGAGAAACTGTAATGATTTTTAGTGTAATATGTGGTTGTGATTGGTTGTGAGTGGATGGAGAATGGGGAAGCTATTGTGAATGCTCAAAACACCGAACGACACGTGATAGCTACATGACCAAACCTACCATAGGTGGTACAGTGGCGACAAGGAAAGTTTGAAGGGTGATGGTATTGACAGGTAGCACATTTGGGCAGGTTTCCCCCATAAACATTCTTGGCAGGAGGAGCCTGGACCATTGGAACTTAGTTTACTAGGGCTATCATATCATAATTTTTACTTCTAAATTTCTGCTTCTTGGAGTTAGAACTGGTATTAGCTGAAGCGGCTTTTGATGATTTGGCAGTAGGGGTGGTGGTCTTCTCAGCTGATTTCTTAGTACCTTTCCTAACCAGATTTCCCTTTTTCACATGCTTGTCGGTCAAAGAGGCTGCAAGCTGAATGGCTTCTTCCACTGTAGTAGGTTTGTTTCCAGTGAATACGTCTTGAATCAGGTCAGGTAATCCCTCAATATATTTCTTGATTGCTCGAGGACTGAGGTAACCATGTGTGGAACCAACATGCTGAGTTCATAATAGCGAGTGTTATACGCAAGATTCCTTCCACTGTCCTGTTTCAACCCGTGAAACTCATCTTCCAATGTCTTGATTTCGTTCCTAGGGCAGAATTTAGCGATCATGAGTTCCTTAACCTCAACCCAAGACAAAGTTAAAGCAACATCAGAACCCCGATTGCGCTTTGCGCCATTCCACCAAATTAGTGCACCTTTTTGAATGGCACTGGAGGCATAGCGAACGCGGGGTTCGTCAGGACACTCGTTGTTCACAAATTTACTCTCCATGCTTTCAAACCACTGGAGGAGACCAGTAGCACCCTCCTCACCAGTGAATTTTGTGGGGTTGCAGGAGTTAAAGTGTTTGAAAGTGCACCAAAATTGGGTCGCCCCCTCTGTGTTGGCACTATTACTGTTCTGGGTTAATTCATTGAAAATGTTTGTGATCACTACAACAATTTTCTTAGCAACTAAAGTTGCGAGGCGACTATCGAAATGTTGTCCAGAAGCACGAAAAGTGCGTCGACTGGAATCGCGAAGCATGCGGCGAGCCGACATATTCAAGGGAACCAATGAATAATCATAAGATTTGAATCAGTATTTGAATAAACATAAAGCATATAAATGTAATGTAAATTATATAATTGCACAAATGATCATGAAAGTGTGAACCTGTAAACAAAATATGAACATGAAAAACATTGGATAAAATATCATGAATACAAGAGAGTATTATTGAAAACTTGCATAAAACACTTGGATTGCCCTTGTCTAGCTAATAAGCCCAACAAGTGTAACACCCCAACCGATGGCGGAAACATCGGGGTGCCACGTATTGATGATTGTTTTCAGTAGCACATGGTATAATATAAATTTTAAATAATTTATTCAAACATAATATCCAAAATGTGAAATAATGTCTAAGAATTCAAATACATAATATCAAATAACAACTTCAATAACTTCAAATAAACTTCAAGAAAAATCCTCATGCTAACTCAAGCCTCAGCTTCATTGTTACCTGAAACATGTTAATTTTGAAAGTATTTTGGGTCAACATAAGTTGGTGAGAATTACATAGGTTTTTGATAATAAAATGAATAAAATGTTGTGCAATTCATGTGTCATGTCAATCTAGCCCATATGTGAGAACATACTAGAAATAAATCGAGTGCATAATCAACCCTTATGACTGTTATAAAATGATACATACCATACACTCATGGTCCAATTGAATATGTTATGCGATAACAAACACCCACGTAACCTTTGTAGGAGGCACGTATCCGGGTGGGATTGTCAGTCCAATAGATCTATCAATGTATACCGTCGGCTGATCAATGTTAATGATTATGCTAGAATGGTGCTTACTCTAATCATGCTCAAGACATAATGCAACATAGAAAACACATAGACACATTGATGATTGAATTGCAATGATAATGTTATAACATGTTTCACCCCAAAAATGGTGATAAATAAAAGGGGCTATGTAAAACTCACCTTAGCAAATGTTAAACTTGTTGAAAAGATGAAATAATAGTGTTGCCCAAAATGATTCCAAATATCACCCTATAATAAGGTAATATATAATAAGTCTAAGTCTAGTTAACTTATAAGTGTATCCTAGGGTTTCGATTTGGGGATAATCAATTGTTGAAATTAAATTAAAATGTTAATTAATAAAGGAAAATTTGATAATTAATAAAAGAAAGTCTTTTTATAAATTTTGAATTTTGAATGGACACATTAAAGTGTTTGAAGTATAAAAATAATTTTTATAAAATTATTTCATTTAAAATAGATTTTTAAATCTATTTATTACAAATAGCCCATATTTAACTTTAATATTCAAAAATACTAAAATTAAAGAATTTCTATTTTAAAAATCATATTTCTGTTCTAAATAATTAAAAATAATTTGTATAAAATTTTGATGCAAAAATGATGAAAATTGGATTTATTATGATTTAATTATGATTAAATCTAACAAAAATTGATTAAAAATATAAAATAAATGATTTTACTGAATTAAAAATTATTTCAGTAAATTTTAACTTTATAAAAAGTCAGGATAAATTTTGGAGAATTTAATAAAATTGTTTTGATATATAAATGGATTTTTATAAATATAATAGTATAAAAATGATTTAATTATTATAAATATTAAATAAATGAATTTCTGAAAATAAAAATTGTAAATAAAACTTTTATCTCAGATTAAACAAATATAATTTTTTTAGAATTTATAAAATAGTTTTCATATTTTAAAATGAATTTAAAAGATTAAAAGGTTTAATATATATATATATATATATAATAGTTTTGTTTAAAAAAATAAAAAGAAGCAAAAAGGGGCAGTAGCCGAGACTCGAACCCGGTTCCCTTCTGTATTGAGCCAAGGTCACAACCACTTGGCCTAGGCCAGTGGTTGTGATATTTTCTGATAAAAATTAAATAAATACACTGTGCCCAATCAGTTTATCCCCAATTCTAAACGAACGAACCCTAGAATTTGCAATTGGACAAATCAGACAACTTGAGCCCGATTAATGTTGGGGCTTTTGTTGTTTGATCGCCGACTAATAAAACCCACAAAAGATCAAGGACTCACAGTGTTGATTCGAGTTCGTGTGCTTGGTCAAACCAAAAGTCAAACGACGAACAAGATGATAATAATTAGAGTTTTTCAGAGATAATTGGAGGTTGAGAGAGAGTTGTGAGCGAGTTGTTAAGCTTCGAAACACATCTATTTATACTGAGGATCAATGGTTAAGGTTAATTGGAAAGTTTGACCTCGATTAATATCATACGCGTATAATTATAGAATTGGTCAACGATTGGTTGTAATTGACGTGTAAACGAGTCACACTGGGCCGATAATCGTATCAGTTTGCCATTTATAGATCAATCAAGCATTGATCTTGATTGATTGTTCAAACGCGTCCAAGGCAGTTGACTTTTACGAGTCAGACTGCAGTTTTAAAAGCGTGCATATAATTAATTTGTGCCGGGTTATTTCCAAAAAGATGGTCCAGCCCAGTTGGTTGTGTGCTGTGTGTGCTTGGGCTTTGGCGCGGGTTCGAACCCCGGCCAAAGCATATTATTATTTTTTGACATATTTACAATACAACACACATATATTATATTATATATATAGTATTAGGGTTTTAATAACGCGACAAAAATAATAAATGCGAATATAAGATGAAACTTGACGTTTTATTAATGACGAACGTGTAACGTACAAGTTTTAAATGCGAAATGTTACAGTCTCCCCTACTTTTAGGAACTTCGTCCCGAAGTTGGAGTTGGAGAGTCTGGTGGGAAAAGATGTGGATACTTCGACTTCATCTGGTCCTTACGTTCCCAAGTGAACTCTGGGCCTCGTTTAGATTCCCAACGAACCTTAACGATCGGAATACGACTGCGCTTGAGTTTCTTGACTCCAGTGTCAACAATCTCGACGGGTTTCTCGATAATGTGCATGCTTTCATCGATTTGCACATCCTCAAGAGGAACATGAAGGTTCTCATCTGCTAAGCATTTCTTGAGATTCGAAACATGGAAGGTCGGATGAACATTGCTTAGCTCAGGTGGAAGATCAAGTTTGTAAGCCACTTTTCCAACTCTGTCAAGAATTTTGAAGGGGCCTACGTATCGAGGAGCTAGCTTTCCCTTTCTACCGAAACGAATTACTCCTTTCCAAGGGGATACCTTTAGTAGTACAAGGTCCCCAACTTGAAATTCCAAGGGTTTACGACGTTTATCAGCATAACTCTTTTGGCGACTTCTAGCCTTGAGAAGATTATCCTGAATGAGCTGAATTTTGTCTGTGGTTTCCTGGATTAGTTCGGGTCCAGTAATACGAGCTTCACCAACCTCAGTCCAACAGACAGGTGAACGACATTTCCGACCATAGAGTGCCTCAAAAGGAGCCATGTTAATGCTGGCGTGATAACTGTTGTTGTATGAAAACTCAACCAAAGGAAGATGAGAATCCCATGCGCCACCAAAATCGATGACACATGCCCTGAGCATGTCCTCAAGTGTCTGGATGGTTCATTCAGTCTGACCATCCGTTTGAGGGTGATAAGCAGTGCTCAGGTTCAACTTGGTACCCAAAGCATCTTGTAGAGATCCCCAAAAGTGAGAGGTGAAACGACCATCGCGATCAGAAATAATGTCCAAAGGTATACCGTGACGACATACGATTTCACTTACGTACATCTTTGCCAACCTTTCCACAGAATACTTCTCACGAATAGGTAGAAAGTGAGCTGATTTGGTCAAACGATCGACGATTACCCAAATACTATCAAAACCTTTGGGTGTGCGAGGGAGTTTGGTGATGAAATCCATAGCTATGCTCTCCCATTTCCAGACAGGAATCTCTGGTTGTTCAAGCATACCAGATGGTCGTTGATGTTCAGCCTTAACCTTGGAACAAGTGAGGCATTTGGCAACGAATAGAGCAATGTCTTTCTTCATACCAGGCCACCAATAAGAATAACGAAGATCTTGGTACATCTTGTCAGCACCAGGATGAATAGAATAACGAGACTTATGAGCCTCGTTCATGAGAAAAGTACGAAGATCATCACGGTCGGGAATCCACAGTCGGTTAAGGAAATAAAGGAGACCATCGGGTTTGGTTTCAAGTTGAGTTTCAGCACCACAAGACATTTCATCGTACATGTTACCTTGGGTGACTGATGTATGTTGAGCCTGGAGGATGCAATCTTGAAGATCAGTACGAACTCTCGCACATTGGAGTTTGACACGCTCTTTACGACTAAGTGCGTCAGCCACAACATTCGCCTTGCCAGGATGGTAGCGAATTTCGCAATCATAGTCGTTAAGTAATTCAACCCAACGTCGTTGCCTCATGTTAAGATTCTTTTGATCGAAGACATGTTGGAGACTTTTGTGGTCCATGAACACCACACATTTGGTCCCATAAAGATAATGTCTCCAAATCTTGAGTGCAAAGACAACAGCGCCCAATTCAAGATCATGGGTGGTATAATTCTTTTCGTGAGTCTTGAGTTGTCGAGACGCATAAGCAATAACCTTTCCTCGTTGCATGAGAACACAACCAAGACCTTGGTTCGATGCATCACAGTAGACCACGAAATCATCATTACCATCAGGTAGAGACAAGATAGGAGCTTCACAAATTTTCAGCTTAAGAGTTTCAAATGCTTCCTCTTGCTTAGGTCCCCACTCATAAGGTTTACCCTTGTGAGTTAAGGTAGTGAGAGGAACAGCGATCTTGGAGAAATTGGCGATGAATCGACGATAATAACCAGCCAAACCAAGAAAAGAACGGACTTCTGTTGGAGTGGTAGGAACACTCCAATTCTTCACAGCTTCGATCTTTGCAGGATCAACATGAATTCCGTTCATATCAATGACGTGTCCCAAAAATTGAACTTCCTTAAGCCAAAATTCACATTTTGAGAACTTGGCGTACAGTTGTTCTTTCTTTAGGAGATTCAAGATAGAGTGAAGATGTTGCTCGTGATCGGATTTTGATTTAGAGTAAATCAAAATATCATCGATGAAAACGATCACGAATTTGTCGAGATAGGGTCTACAAACCCGATTCATCAAATCCATAAATACTGCGGGAGCATTGGTCAACCCAAAAGGCATAACCATGAATTCATAGTGACCGTAGCGAGTGCGAAAAGCCGTCTTGGGAATATCTTCATCGTGGACTCTAAGCTGATGATAACCAGAACGGAGATCAATCTTCGAGAAGTGGGTTGCTCCTTGAAGTTGATTGAAGAGATCGTCAATCCTAGGAAGTGGATAACGATTCTTGATGGTGAGTTTGTTGAGTTCACGGTAGTCAATACACATCCGAAGAGAACCATCCTTCTTTTTAACGAATAAGACAGGGGCTCCCCATGGAGAAGAACTAGGGCGAATGAACCCTTTATCAGAAAGTTCCTGTAATTGACTAGCAAGTTCTTGCATCTCAGAGGGTGCAAGACGATAAGGAGCTTTAGCGATAGGATTAGCACCAGGAACAAGATCAATACGAAACTCCACTTGTCGAGCAGGAGGCAAACCAGGTAAATCCTCTGGAAAGACTTCAGGATAGTCTCGAATAATAGGAATGTCTTGGATACTTTTGCCTTTGTCCTTCTTCTCTATCACGTTAGCTAAGAAGGCTGTATACCCCTTTCGTAAGTACTTTTGGGCAGTAGTACAAGACATAAGCTTAAGCTCACCACAGGGTTTCTCACCATAGATCTTCAAAATCTCACCAGATTCGAGAGGAATGCGTATGACTTTCTCGAAACACAGAATTTCGGCACGATGAGTTGACAACCAGTCCATGCCTACTATAACATCAAAACTACCAAGATGCATAGGGATAAGATCGATAGGGAAGGTATGATCGTCGAGGTTCAACAAGCAGTTACGAATAATAGAGTCGATCGAAATAGACTTCCCGTTAGCTACCTCTACCACGAAAGGTTCTTCTAGATTAGTGTGGGGTAAGTTAAGTAAAGGTTCAAACTTCAGTGACACGAATGACTTATCAGCTCCTGAATCAAATAATATGGATGCATAGTGGTTATTAATGAGAAACGTACCATTCACCACTTCGTTGTTGTCACGAGCCTAGTTAGCGTTGAGATTGTAGGCGCGACCTCGAGCACCTTGGTTCTGGTTGCGGTTCTGGTTTTGGTTTTGGTTCTGATTTTGGTTTTGGTTACGGTTACGATTAGGGCAGTTGTTGATGTAGTGATTAGGGTTGCCACACTCGTAGCATTGACCACGAGTAGGCCTGTTGTTTTGTTGGTTGGGAGCTGGGTTGTTGTTGTCTTGGGTAGCAGAAGATCGACAGACGTTCACCAGGTGACCATATCTTTGACACTTAGTACAAAAACGACATGGCACCTGCGTTGGATGATGGTACTTGCAAGTGTTGCACAAAGGGTGAGGTCCGGTGTATGGTTTCTTGGCTGGGTTTTGGGCAGCAGGTGGAGTAGCAGCAACCATATAGTTTCTAGCCTTGCGCTTTTTGTTGCTTGAGGTCTCAGGCTTGACTTCAATTGCAGGCTGTGGAGTGTCTTTGGCAGTAGTCTTCTTAGTGCCCTTGCGAACGAGAGTACCGTTCTTCACGTGATTATCAGTAAGAGTGGCCGCTAGACGTTTGGCCTCTTCCAGAGTTGCAGGATTTCTACCCCAAACGGTGTCCTGGATTTGCATGGGCAGACCACCGATGTACTTCTCGATGGCTACCGGCAGAGGAGTAACTTTGTGGGGCAACAATAAGCTAAGCTCATGAAAGCGGGTGTTGTAGGCAAGGTTTTCCCCACTATCTTGAGCTAAGGTGTGGAACTCATCCTCAAGCTTTTTAATTTCATTGCGAGGACAAAACTCTTCCTTCATGATCTCTTTGACTTGGTCCCATGTCATAGCAAGAGCAACCTCGGCCCCACGAGTACGCTTTTCTTCATTCCACCATGTGAGTGCTCGTTTATGGAGAACACTCATGGCGTAACGAACCTTGAAGTTGTTGGGGCACTCACTGTTGATGAAGGTATTCTCAATACCCTCAAACCATTGGAGAAGTCCAGTAGCTCCTTCTTCACCGCTGAACTTTGGAGGGTTACAAGACTTGAAATGTTTAAGGGTGCAAGCTTGGGGTCCATTTCCATTGCCATTGCCATTCCCGTTCCCGTTGTTGTGACCATTCCCGTTGCCGTTCAATTGGATGACCTGAGCGAGTAAATTGGGAACCAGGGTTGCGATTTGCTGCGCCATTTGTTGAGAAATGATCGCAGCCAGTTGAGCATCGACCCCATTGTTGTGGTTAGGAACTTGGTCATGGTTATGGTTATCACCACCTTCTTCGTGGTTCTCACCATTGTTGTTGCGAGTGCTGCGACGAGGAGGCATGATCTGTAATAGACACAATGAAATGAATGAGAGTTTATATAAGGAATGTAATCATTTATTCATTAATTAAAACGAATAAACGAAAACGTTGACTTATCAAAGATTCTAAATTCTAATAACATATGAAGACATGCTTTAGCCTATAAGTGAACACTCATCCCGAGAATTCCCAGGTAGGCATCCGGGTCCCTCGTCTGATTGGGATATATGCGCAATGCCAGCCTAGACAGAAGACTCAGAATACAGGCGTTCACCCTTCCAGATTGCACGTGTTCGTTATTAAAATCTAGAACTTCGACGAGATCTCAAGGGGGTTCAGGTTAAACCTGAGGATTTTGTCCTATTAATCTAATGGTGGATCAGGATTGCAGCAGACAAATAAGAGTAGTCATATGTAGGTTTAGGGTTATAAGGCATAGGATAAGGATGGGATTAGGGAAGCAATTAGGGTTACAAGTAGGAGAAGCAAGTACTGTTTAAGTCCCTAAGGTTATAGTCTAGATTATTTCTAATAACCTAATTCCCTATAACCAAGGCTCTGATACCAATCTGTAACACCCCAACCGATGGCGGAAACATCGGGGTGCCACGTATTGATGATTGTTTTCAGTAGCACATGGTATAATATAAATTTTAAATAATTTATTCAAACATAATATCCAAAATGTGAAATAATGTCTAAGAATTCAAATACATAATATCAAATAACAACTTCAATAACTTCAAATAAACTTCAAGAAAAATCCTCATGCTAACTCAAGCCTCAGCTTCATTGTTACCTGAAACATGTTAATTTTGAAAGTATTTTGGGTCAACATAAGTTGGTGAGAATTACATAGGTTTTTGATAATAAAATGAATAAAATGTTGTGCAATTCATGTGTCATGTCAATCTAGCCCATATGTGAGAACATACTAGAAATAAATCGAGTGCATAATCAACCCTTATGACTGTTATAAAATGATACATACCATACACTCATGGTCCAATTGAATATGTTATGCGATAACAAACACCCACGTAACCTTTGTAGGAGGCACGTATCCGGGTGGGATTGTCAGTCCAATAGATCTATCAATGTATACCGTCGGCTGATCAATGTTAATGATTATGCTAGAATGGTGCTTACTCTAATCATGCTCAAGACATAATGCAACATAGAAAACACATAGACACATTGATGATTGAATTGCAATGATAATGTTATAACATGTTTCACCCCAAAAATGGTGATAAATAAAAGGGGCTATGTAAAACTCACCTTAGCAAATGTTAAACTTGTTGAAAAGATGAAATAATAGTGTTGCCCAAAATGATTCCAAATATCACCCTATAATAAGGTAATATATAATAAGTCTAAGTCTAGTTAACTTATAAGTGTATCCTAGGGTTTCGATTTGGGGATAATCAATTGTTGAAATTAAATTAAAATGTTAATTAATAAAGGAAAATTTGATAATTAATAAAAGAAAGTCTTTTTATAAATTTTGAATTTTGAATGGACACATTAAAGTGTTTGAAGTATAAAAATAATTTTTATAAAATTATTTCATTTAAAATAGATTTTTAAATCTATTTATTACAAATAGCCCATATTTAACTTTAATATTCAAAAATACTAAAATTAAATAATTTCTATTTTAAAAATCATATTTCTGTTCTAAATAATTAAAAATAATTTGTATAAAATTTTGATGCAAAAATGATGAAAATTGGATTTATTATGATTTAATTATGATTAAATCTAACAAAAATTGATTAAAAATATAAAATAAATGATTTTACTGAATTAAAAATTATTTCAATAAAGTTTAACTTTATAAAAAGTCAGGATAAATTTTGGAGAATTTAATAAAATTGTTTTGATATATAAATGGATTTTTATAAATATAATAGTATAAAAATGATTTAATTATTATAAATATTAAATAAATGAATTTCTGAAAATAAAAATTGTAAATAAAACTTTTATCTCAGATTAAACAAATATAATTTTTTAGAATTTATAAAATAGTTTTGATATTTTAAAATGAATTTAAAAGATTAAAAGGTTTAATATATATATATATATAATAGTTTTGTTTAAAAAAATAAAAAGAAGCAAAAAGGGGCAGTAGCCGGGACTCGAACCCGGTTCCCTTCTGTATTGAGCCAAGGTCACAACCACTTGGCCTAGGCCAGTGGTTGTGATATTTTCTGATAAAAATTAAATAAATACACTGTGCCCAATCAGTTTATCCCCAATTCTAAACGAACGAACCCTAGAATTTGCAATTGGACAAATCAGACAACTTGAGCCCGATTAATGTTGGGGCTTTTGTTGTTTGATCGCCGACTAATAAAACCCACAAAAGATCAAGGACTCACAGTGTTGATTCGAGTTCGTGTGCTTGGTCAAACCAAAAGTCAAACGACGAACAAGATGATAATAATTAGAGTTTTTCAGAGATAATTGGAGGTTGAGAGAGAGTTGTGAGCGAGTTGTTAAGCTTCGAAACACATCTATTTATACTGAGGATCAATGGTTAAGGTTAATTGGAAAGTTTGACCTCGATTAATATCATACGCGTATAATTATAGAATTGGTCAACGATTGGTTGTAATTGACGTGTAAAAGAGTCACACTGGGCCGATAATCGTATCAGTTTGCCATTTATAGATCAATCAAGCATTGATCTTGATTGATTGTTCAAACGCGTCCAAGGCAGTTGACTTTTACGAGTCAGACTGCAGTTTTAAAAGCGTGCATATAATTAATTTGTGCCGGGTTATTTCCAAAAAGATGGTCCAGCCCAGTTGGTTGTGTGCTGTGTGTGCTTGGGCTTTGGCGCGGGTTCGAACCCCGGCCAAAGCATATTATTATTTTTTGACATATTTACAATACAACACACATATATTATATTATATATATAGTATTAGGGTTTTAATAAGGCGACAAAAATAATAAATGCGAATATAAGATGAAACTTGACGTTTTATTAATGACGAACGTGTAACGTACAAGTTTTAAATGCGAAATGTTACAACAAGAATGTTAACTTTTCAAAGGAATTGAAGCCAATGGTGGTCAAAGAAGACATGCTTTAGCCTATAAGTTGACACCCACTCCAGGATTCCCTAGGTAAGCATAACAGGTCTGTCGGTTGATTTGAATTTATAAGCTATGCTTGCCTATGACAGAAAACACAGTATATAGGCAAACACTATTCCAGATTGCACGTGTTCCATTACACATATTAAACCTCAATACTTTGAAGGAGTAAAATAATATCAATGAAATGAAAGTAGGCATCATGCCTAAGAGTGTCTTCATGAAAGGTATTGCTCCCGTTCCATGGTGATGTAGACTTCTACTCCTTGTAAGGCACCTCATCTAAGCACCATGATGAGAGATGAGAAGAATGGAGAGAGAAGAACGGAAAGATAGAGGGAGGAAGGTTGTGACACCCGTCGAAATCACAAGTCATGATCGTACACTCACTTACACGTATACATTGTGCATAGCAATACATTTCATCATAACTGGGCCATACAGGGATCCAACGAGTCAATCCTGAGGTATGACAGTCTAACAGTAGACACTAGTTAATACAAGGTCCCAATTAGTCAAATAACTCATGCTAGATTTTAGAAAATCCATACAAAACCCTAGTTGTGGGAATCAATGCAATTGAGCAAGATTCCAAATTTGTTGCCCCGACAAGAACAAAAACAAACAATGTTCGAGAACAATAGATCACCCAACGAAAAATCCATGGGAAACTAGTACCAACCACGAATAATGTGCATACACGTGACCCTAATTCGGCCCTATATATATATGGGAATATATATATACCCATACGATTTCAAGCGTGTTAGAATGTCAATTAACATGTGTACATAGACATCATACGATAACTATACACGTCTGAACACACATAGATAGGTAAATATTAAACAAATTTCAAAACTATTTACCTATGTATATATGTATGCGATATGTATATAGGTGTGTATAAATGCTTGTGTCTACAAAAGTCCACCCTCACACATGTATATCTCTATGTATGTATTCACGATCACACACATACATAAGCCTCTTGATTGAACAATTTATCCACATTATACATATACATATATCACGACAAACATGCACAAGACCACCATAAGCATCCAAAACATCCATCACCATACCATACACCATTTTAGAACCCTAACAAACCTATTACATGTTCCTATGCTTTGTTGACTACCCTAGTTATCTTATTTAAATTCCCAAAGTCGGCTATATACCCATGTGTATATACATTGATGGAAACAACTCTCATTACCCATATACACATACATACATACGGCATATATACACACACCACCACCTTACCATTCTTATCTACACATTTCTAATACCTAGGCCTTTATACTAACATGGAAACAACATAAAACACATGATTATCCAAGCATTGTTGACTTGCCAAAACTTTCTTGACCTTTCCCCATGTATTGCGGCCGAATACCACCCCTACATAAGCAAACAAGAAGCTAAGGTCAACTAATTTCACCTAGACGGACACTAGTTCTTTGCACTCCATGAAAGTGAGGTTTTGACTTAACTTAATTGTGAGATAATCATCCAAGGCCTTACCCATACCTCTCAGCTATAAATAGGCAACAAGAATCAAGATAAACACACCACAATATAACCAAAACTCAGTAACACTTGGAAACCATTCCTTTCTTTTGAATACCCATCGGCCGAGAACAAAGCAGCCCCAAAGGACACTTATCCGATCAAATCCATCAACATTTGAGAGCCACAAGTCACCAACAAGCACCTAGGAGTCACATTGTGGGAAGAACTATTCTATTTTTTTTTTGTTTCTCTCGGCTATGCACAAGGTAAAAAAACCGAAACCTTTCCTTTCTTTCACACTATTTCGACCATATGAATGGTTCAACCGAACCCCTCACAAACAAATACGACACTCTACATCATGCATGTTAGATAAAACCAACTAAAACACTCGAGTTTTGTGTTAAAAGGTCAATGTATAAGCTTATGTATACACACACATACGTACATGAATATGTACACCCTAGGACATGTAAACGGACATACACATACACACACACATACACGAGAGTGTATGCGTGTATGTATGGGGTCAAGACCCGGGCAAATCTAAGGAATTTATACCCAAATTTATAACATACATCATTGAAATTTTTATAAACATGTGTTAAAGTCACCAAAAACATGTGTTAATAAGCCTTAACAAAAGAGTTCTTTTGGAATCTATGTTAAACTCTAAAAACATGTATGTTAACAAGGCAAAATACATAAATGTGACATTTCTATACCGAAACCACCGAATGTATGTCCATGTCTTACTTTTAAATACACATAACTGAGACTTAAGTGTCACATGGTAACATTAAGTAAGTCAAGACGTTGGTTTTACCATAAAATATTAATCATAGTGATAACAAAAACAAAAATGAATATTTCCCAACACATGCAGTGTGTGACATATATAGGTGGTGGTATAGAAACACCTAGTCCATAGTTGTGCAAGTCGGATGAACAAATGCATGGTAGATAGGACAAAACATAGACCTAATTTGCCTTTAAAATGAATATAGGACATCCCAGACCAGACATTTCCACGTCAGATTCAGTCCAGTCTAGCATTCAGATATCATGTGAGTTTTACACGACCCTTTTTTACAGTTTTACATTTTTCTAGGGGGAAACATGTGTACAGTTTTCAATTACATTCATGACTATTATGTGAACATGAGACAATAAGGTTCAAGATCCATTAAGCCCTCGTGTCATACATCACACTGTAACCATTAGCTATGGACTTAGCCATGAAACATCAGAATAGATCTATTAGGTTGACACCCCCACTCTAGGTCAGTCGCTCTGACCAGATGACAGATATCAAAAGCGTGCTTGTATTTCACATTATTTCATTGTCTTTAGTGTACAATGGGCGAGGCACACATGTTAAGGTTTTGTTTCGGGCTCATGTCAGATCACATATTGATTATTGCCCTAGCTAGGCAGTAATTTAGTTAATTTTGGATTACATGTCCATTATATACAAACCCGTGAACTCACCAACTTTATGTTGACCAATACTTTTACATGCATGCTTTTCAGGTAACTAGCATGAATCATGGAACTTGGGGAGGTCGTGTCAGAGCATCATGGGATATTACCTTTTGAACCGTTGTTGTGTGGTTTTAGTCCTAAACATTTTCATGCAATGGTTTTTATTTAAGACAACTAACCTTATGTTTGTAAAACTAAATTGTCTAATGGGAATCCCTGTTTTAATTTAATCGATGCTCGTGTGACCTTATGTTCTTGGAAATCTTTCGAAGTTGCATCCCGTGTTTCCGCCTAGGCGGGGTGTGACAAAGGTTGAGGAAAAGGAGGGAAATGATAATTTAGGGAATATTATGCATGAAAGTTGAAGTTCAATTATAGTCTAGGCCATTTTATCTAATAACCCAGTTCCCTATAACCATGGATTTGATACCAATCTGTAACACCCCAACCGATAGCGGAATCATCGAGGTGCTACGTAGTGACGATTATTTAAAAGCTCATGGTACTAAAATCGAAATATTTTATTGAATAATTCAAATCGTCTTACATAGGTGAAATGGGAAAAATACAAAAGTCTGAACAAAACATGAAATTGAAATAAATAATTAAAAGTAAGCACTAAAATCCAATGTTATGCAACTAAGATTAAACTGCACCTAAAACATGTACAAAATAAATTTTGTCAGCACATGAAATGTTAGTGAGCATTCCTAGTTTTAATATATATATTAGACAAAAATACACAGATTGTCCTTTATTTATCACCCAAATTTCATCCTATGTCCCTTGTCTTTCATTTGCATTAGTTATGTCCTTTATTTATGTATTTTGCACCCATCTTGTCCTTTAGACTAACCCACGTTTAGTTTTAACGTTAAAATCTGTGACATGACCCTCACGTGAGGGTATAACCGTCTTTTTACACCTATTATTATAATCTATAAACTCTTGTTATAAAACCCCCAAATTGAATACCCTGATCATAAAGAACAATGTTTATACACAAACCAAAAAACCCTAACCATGGATGATCGAAGCCCAGACAAAGGAATTGAAAGGTTTATGATTAGTGAAGACGACATCGAGCAGGAGGAAGTTGATGAGACTTACGGTAACAGTTAATTACTTATTTGTTTAATCGTTAAGTATGGATTGAAACTAAATTTTGGCTAATTTCTTAACAATGTAGGTGCATACCTTAATCTCTTCTCGATTGAACTATATCATGGGGGTTTTTTCTCAGATTTTCCAGGCAGAGAGTATAAAGAAGGTGAGATTTGCATTGTTGATTTGCTAAATGCTGATTACTTCTCTGTTCATGCGTTGGATCAAATAACAGAGAAGCTAGATTACGATTGTGAAATGATAGGTAGTGTTTGGTATGATGGGATGGAAGGGGGAATGGAATGGACCATTACGTGGTAATGAAAAATAGTGGATTTGGTTGGTTAAAGGAATGAAATCACTCATTCCACAAGGCATTCCATTCTCTCAAAACCATTCCATCCATCCTTATGTTTTTTTTCATTACATCCCTCATTCACCTTTTACTAACAAACACCATTACCCACCACCCACCACCGCTGCCGCTGCCACCACCCAACACCGCCGTCGCCACCCACCACCGTCGTCGACCACCGCTGCCGCTACCACCCACCACCGTCATCACCATTTACCACCGTCATCGTCGTCGCCGCCACCAACCACCACCACCACCCGCCGCTACCACCCACCACCGCCGCCATCCAACACCACCCAACGCCGCCCACCACCTGCCACCGTCACTCACCACATTTTCCTTTACCCACCACTACCACCGCCACCCACCACCACCCATCATGGCCATTATTCACCATCGTCACCTACCCACCATCACCACCATCCACTTCCACCTCCACCCATCGCCATCGTTGCCACCACCCACCACCGTCATCGCCACCACCCACCATCTCCGTCGCTACCCACCACCATGCTACCACCACCCACCACCACCAAATACCAAACACCAAACACCAACCACCACTACTCACCAGCGTCGCCCGCCCACCATCACGACCGTCCACCTTTACCTTCCACCGTCACTACCACCTCCGCCACCCACCACCACCGCTATAGCCACATATCACCACCCACTATCACCGCCACCGACCACCACCCACCACAACCACTCACCTCCGATTTTATTCCTTCATCTTTTCTTGCCTATCTAACAACACAAAGTAATGTTTTGTTTTATTCCCACATGGCAACCAAACAAGATATGGAATGGTAATGATCCATTCCATTACCTTGTCTATTCCATTACCTCGTCCATTCCATTCCCCCTCAATTCCATTACCTCATACCAAACAGACTCATAAGGTTTTATCACTATGTTAATCCAAGTGGGGATTTAGATATTGGTCTTCGATCATTAGGTACTGACTTGGATGTTCTTAGGTTCTTGAAATTTGTATCCGATAACAGAAACTATAAAATGAAGGTTTACATTGAGTTTGATGACACAAATGTGGATACTTATTGCTGCTCCCCTTCTAGAGTTAGGATAGAAGAGGTAAATGATGATGTTATCGATGAAAATACCAAGTCAAATTCCAACACTAAATCATTGCCAAGGTTATGTTGGAAACCTACTGAACAGAATGCGTCATCACATTTGGATAAAAATGATCCTAAGAAAACCCTAGAACCTAAGAGACTTGTTGAAGATGTTGTTAAAGATTATTTAGCAAGTTATGATCTTGAACAAGAGTTTGATCCTTTCTTTTGCTCTAACAAAGATAATATGGATATTGATGTTGATAAAACTGAAAAAATCAATAATGTGGAGAACTTTGCTGATGATACTTGCAAGGATGATGTTGAGGTAGACATGAGAGATTTTAGGCTTAACATTGATCTAGGGGTGGAAGACAATAACAATGACCATTTTGAAAACAAGGTTGATGATGTTTTGGATAATGATACATTAGATAGTGGTAGTGAGTCTGATTTGGATGAGTCAAGTGTTAGGAAGCATATGCTCAAGTATTTAAGGAACTCCAATGAAAAGAAAGGCAATTTCCACATAGGGCAGCTGTTTGGAAACAAGATGGAAGTGAAGGAGCTAATCAAACAACATGCTGTTGAAACTAGAAGGAAACTTAGGATTATCAAATATGATTTAATAAGAGTTAGGGCTGTTTGTAGGGGCCACTTACCTAATTTCCATGTTGATGAAGTTGGTGTCCATAGTCAACTTGATATAGGTGGTAAGTCCAAGGCTAAAGGTAAGAAGTCTAAAAAAAAAGACAACACAGCAAATGACAAGTCTAAGGGGATTGACAAGTCCAAGGCTAAAGGTAAGGGACTTGGTGTGCAAACTAGTTCTAAAATGAAAGGACCTAATGTGAAATCATCAAAAGTAGGTAGTGGAAGTAAAGATTCTGTTGTAGTAGGTAGAGGAAGTAAAGGAAGTAAAGATAATAAAAAGGACAAATGTGTGGGTGGGAGAGGGAATAAAGTAGACCCTCAAAAGGTGGAGTGCCCTTGGACTTGTTAGTATCAAAACTTGGTAATGCAAAGAGTTGGATGGTAACAACTTTAGTCACTCAGCATAAGTGTATCCAAACTAGATCCGTGTTTCATTGCACTTCTACATACCTGAGTAAACAACTAATGGGGCAGATTGAGGAAAACCCAAACATTCCTGTGAAGGCAGTTTAAGATCAGTTCCAGAAAAAATATGAGATTGGAATTTCCAGAATGAAAGCTTTTAGGGCTAAAGTAAAGGCACTTGCACAATTACATGGTGATTATCAGGCACAATACACTGTTTTAAGGGAGTATTGTGCTGAAGTTATGAAAACTAATCCAGGAACTACAATACATATTGAGGTAGAACCATGCAAAGATCCAACATCTGATACCAGATAGTTCAAAAGGATTTATGTTTGCTTGGGGCCACTGAAGCAGGGATTTAAGGCAATTGGTAGGCCATTGTTAGGTCTTGATGGGGCATTTATAAAGGGTCCATACCCTGGTCAGGTTCTGAGTGTTGTGGGTGTTGACCCAAACAGTGGGATCTACCCACTGGCCTATGCAATAGTTGAGGCTGAGATTTTAAATTCTTGGACATGGTTTCTTCAATGCCTTGGTGATGATATAGACTTGCAACCTGACTCCTACTTTACCTTCATTAGTGACAGACAAAAGGTAACTAATATTATATTTCATTAGTGTTTAACATCAACAAGTACGATTGTTATTACATTTCTTGATTGCTTTAATATAGGGCATTATCCCAGCACTGAAGAGTTGGAGTGCTTGATTATGCAAACATTGCCCTTACCACAAGGATTAGCACTAGCATTGATGTTGTTGATCTGAGCAATCATATTGGGTAGAATGCCGCAAGTTGCCAAGTGATGATTTTTGCGAGTTTGGTAGATTCCATGATATTGGAACATGGAGGCATTCTACGAAAAGAATCGCAAGAGTGAGTAAACATGATATATAGAATAACTCAGAAAGAGAAAAGCAAAAAAAAAAAAAAGATCATTAATTAATCAATTGGAGTATTTTACAACATAGATAAAAATTCATGAACATGTACACTTGATTAATACTAAGTACGATAAAATAATTAAAAGAAAAGATACTTGCCTAAACAAAATATCAAACGTATAATGGGTTCCAAGAATATGTGCTTTATGGTATAAGTGAGCACTAACTTCAAGAATTCCAATAAAGTGTGACAATTCCTTTGTTTTGGATTTATACAACACATTTTCGTATTCCAGAAAACTCAGTATATAAGGACTCACCCTTCCAGATTGCTTATGTTCCTAGTTACCATTTGGCCCTTTAATTCTAATGAGAAAAATTAGGGATAGGATCGAATGAGTTTTTCGAATTGGAATATTGAACACCCCTTAATCCATTGATTTGAAAGTAGAGTTTACACGTGCAACATAGCGTTATTAAATATGGGATACATAAGAGTCTTTAATTAATTAAACTGTTACACAAGTTAACCAGATTAGGTTATTCAAAATTTTAAACTAAATTCGAATTTGATTAAAAAATAGTTTTCAAATTTGGATCAAAATTCGGGTTGATTTGATTAAGATCGTTAAAAAATAAAAACATAGTTCAATTTGAAAATTACATATTTTTAACTATATATAAAATAACAACATTCAAATTTGGTCCACCAAATATATCTAAGTGTGTCCACCAAATTATATGGGGTAGGTGTAAGTGGTTATGAGTGGAGGAAAGAGAAAATATTTGATGAAAGCACTATTCACCCTTATAAATATTTTAATATTTTTGTAAGTGGTTGTGAATGGGGAGAGAGAAAATGTAATGATGAAAGTATGAAAAGTATTATTTGTTTAAAAAGGAGAGAGAAAATTTTGGGTAGAATAGTGATTTCTAGTTTAATTTGATGAAAGAGATTTGGTGGAGCTAATGAGAATGCTCTAAGAATAAAGTGAATTTGACATTCAACTAAATCGATTCAAATCTAAACTAAATCATAAATGCAACTTCGATTTGAAGTTAGATTTGTTTGCTAATTCAATTCGATCCGAAACTAAATTATATTCAAATCGAACTTCAACTTTCTCAGTTTCTCACAACTAGGTGCGGGTGATAGGAGAGTAGCGATATAGAGACGGACGTGAGGAAGCAAGGGAAGCTATATTGGGATGTTTGGCAGGGTTAGGGCTAACGAAGAAGAAGAAAAGAGGAGAGAAAAGTCAAGGGTTATTAGACTATCAGGTGTGGGGGGTCGGCTTGGGGCCGGCCTCACCATCGGGGCACGTCCTACACTGCCCCCGTCGTGCCTCATCCGTTCAAACCGTCTAAAATTGGACGTTCAATCCGGGCTTGTTGATTGGTGGGTTTGTGATGGTGGGCCATTTGACTCTCTTCTTCCTCTATTGGTTCTCTCTATCTCTCTCTAACACCCTTTCACTCTCGTCTTCATCTCTCTCTCTCTCTCTCTCTCTCTCTCTCTCTCTCTCTCCCCCTCTCTTTCTCTCTCTCTCATTTACCATCTGCTGTTTTTTTTTGTTTTTCAAAATCTAAGTTTTTAGGGTTTACAGAGGAGGAAGAAGGGGTTGATGGTGGTGGAAAGCGGAGGGAGGTGTTGAAGATGACTGATGAAGAAGGTGTTGAACTGATGAAGATGACTAATGAAGAAGGTGTTGAAGGTTGGGTGTTGTGTGTTTAATATATATTTTTTTAATTTTATATAAAATAAAAAACTAAACTTGGATCAATAGGATTGGATGACTATCCAATGAAGATCATACCCACACTTTTAGGTAGTCATCATGTTGTCATCTTTAGCGAGGGCCCATATTTTACTGACGTGACGGATAGTCCTAAAACTACCCTCAACCACACCTTATAATATTAGGTTAAGATTTTGTATTTTTATGCGTTTGGATTTTATAATATGTTGATGGTTATAGATAATAGATTTTATAATTGCTATACATAATACCTTTACACACATTTCTTTATGTATGTGCAAAACACGTGTATTTTAATAATGTTTCTTTATGGTGTCATCAGCTGTCATTTTAACTTGCACCCTAGTCTTGTCATTTTTTATTTTCATTAAACTAGTTGTTTTCGAGGCCGCGCGTTGCGGCGGCATTTCAATAACGCTACGATGGAGACCAAATATTAAGACAACGCTTCATGATAATTCTAAGTATAATCAAAATGTATAAAAAATGAAGTGTTACTCGGCTATAAGTCAAGCTGTTGCATAGCCCAAATATTATCACGTTCGTTTACAAAAAAAAAAAATAAGGTGGCCCGCCGACATTGTAGCTCGGATAAAGAAGGCATTGATATCGTCAACACGCGCTATAGCCTGTAACACCAAACGAATCAACTCCTTGTAACCAATTATCCCACGGTACGCTCTTCCATTTAGATCTTGAGATGACCCAACAAAAACTCGTCTCCTTTATATGAGCAATTAGTTCTGAAATGGGGGTGTTGTACCGAGCATTTATAGCTTTCTGCATGTGTTTGTTTATCTTTAGTTGGTTTCTACACTCCAATATTTCTTTAACTAGGCCAAAATGTGCCAGGATTGGTAACCTCAATCAAATGCAAACCTACCACCATGGTGATTTAGTCGGAAAACATGTTGTGAAAATGTGGTCTGCTGTTTCCTCATTAGTTCCACAGTTTGGATAAGGACTACTAATCACATTCACACTTCTCTTTTCCAGTGCGTCAACTATCATTATTTTACCCATATCTGCACGGCATACAAATATGTTTGCCTTCGGAGTGGCCCAGTTATTCTATTGAAAACCTGGGGATTGCTGGTGTGTTACATTTGCAGCACTCAAATCGTCTTTAACCTACCTGACCTTTAATTTTTCATTCTCACATGTTTTCCAATACCACCTGTTTTAATACTTCCTAATTTGCTGCAACTCCAAGATCGATGTTAATCCGTTGAACTCATCCTATTCGTCATCAGTTTTGTTGCAGTCTTGACCATTCCAGGTTCCTTGCTAAGTGCTAAATACAAAGGATTGAAAGTTATGACAGCCCAGTTGCTTTGTTGTTTTGACCCATTGCTGTTGCTCAGCTTGTATAGCCAACATAGGAACCTAAAGATGTCGAAGTTCAATAATATTAACCTCTCCTGCAACCATAGTTAAGCCCACAGTTATAATTATTTGTACTAATTGCGCAACTCTATCATCAAGCTCCATTATTTGGGTTCATGAAAATGCTCAACTTTAAATCAGTTAATCGAAACATACCTTTCATGGCACGACAATAAATGCCTATAGTTCTGTTTCTGAGCTTCACTTCCATTGTTATCACCATCAACTACCAGTACTCAAGTTCCACCTTTTTTTACATATTACCTAATCGACGGGAGACCACCGGCTCCAAACAAAGATTACCTAATAATGAATGAATCAAAACTCAAGAACAAAATAAATAGTCACATACAGAGTTATAAGTTGTGTTATTAATGGAGGCACATCTACTACAATCACATGGAACCCAGAATAGATCACTCCCTGCATCAAGTGCCACCATAAACTTATGCCCAAGAGCCCTAATGAAACTGTTGCGTAATGCAAATAATAAACATCACATAATTAGAAGCCCAAAAAAAACATGTTCTTCAGAAGGCATTTGAAGTTCGAAATTTTAAAAAGAAAAAAAGAAAAAAAATATAAGTGTTCTTAAAATGCCAAGGCATTATGTTGATTGTTTGTAAATTTGCATTGCACACTATAACATTCACAAACATTGTTTTTCTATAGTGTATCAGCTCAACCCCTCAGGAAACCATAATTTAATATGATGATAAAAAAAAAACTACTCATAATATCTTTATCCAAATAGCAAAATTAATTACATTACTTCATAATGTCAATCTTACATCTAACAGTTACATCAATAACACAATACTAAAATGAAATAAAAAACAAAGTTCAAGAACAATAAGATATACCTATAGAAACTACAAGTCAAATGAAACATCAGACTTTCTATAATACTAAACAGAAACTACAAACACCTACATGCCCATAACATGCATTGCGACTAAAACGCCTATGTGTCTAGGTGACTAAACGCCTATTCGGTTAGACGCTTGATGTCCATAAGAAAACGTAATCATCTAATCGTAATAGGTCAAAGGTTGCTTATACCGCGCTTAAAACAAATCAAAAGCCACTCATGCTGCTATTGGTCGCAGTTCATGTTGTGCTGCTGATGTTGCAGTAGCCTGCGCAGCTGTTGTTGGCACGGTTTGCGCTGCTGCTAATGTTGCAGCTTGCGCTGCTGCTGATGTTGCAGTAGGTTGCGCAACTGCTGCTCTGATCGTAGTTATGGCAGCCTAAAAAAATGCAATGGGTACAATGGGTACAAAAAATTAGTCATACATCAAGTCTGTTTTTACATACAAATAGTACAAAAATACAATTTACAATAGAATTGTCAATTTATACCTCTTTGCAACCTCATAATACTTTTGACCCATTTGAACCAAAAAATGCAGCCAATTGCAATGTTTCTGGCCCATTTGCAGCCACCATAGCCTCATGATTCTGACCCAATTGCAGCCTCATAATATTTTGACCCATTTAATAAAAAAAATGCAACCATTTGCAATGTTTGTGATCCATTTGCAGCCATCACAGCCTCATGCAAATCATGTATATTTGTACCAGCAAAATTGGAATGTGTACCTGAACGTTCAAATATTTTAGGTAATGTTTTCACAAGTGCACTTTAACTAATTAATAATGTGAACCCATATTTTAGTGCAGCTAGTGCAGAACTAAATCTCATGTGTTTAAATGGAGTGTAATCACAAAAATATATTTTGTAAATATATTTTGTGATTTCAAGTTTACTTGTTTGTTTACACATAACTGTAAACATTTATGTGCCTATTTTTGTTAGTTAATATACGTATGTATTTTTGCTTGATGGATTGTAGCGATGGTTATTATTAGCGTGTGTATTTTTTACATATTCGGTTACTCGATGTTAAAGCTGCCCGTCTTGCTCAATTTCTTTCCCTTTTTTTCCTTCTTTCAATTTCATACCTAAGACTTTTTTACAAAGTGGTAATGAAACGTATAAGTTGTACAAATCTTTTCATTTTCTTACATTTTTTTTGGAAGATATACATATACTCTACATAGAAAAAAATGATTACCACTTAAAAGATAATATTACATCACCAACAAAACACATAAAAAATGCAATTAACAAACTATTAGAAAAAAATAATACTCACCAGCATAAAGTAACAGAATAGGAAATGCACTGAAAGCAAACAAACCTGAAAAACACTAAACACATAAAATTAAGATTACCAAACACAATTGTAATTTAACACAAATATAAAAATAACACAGCTGAACAAACTAAAACCAGTTGCAAACGGTCCTATATGAGGACTCAGGTTCAATAAAATTAGTTGAATATTACACTCCTACTACAGACACAGTCATCCATCACACAACAAAGGTGTCAAACACTTGTAATGAATTTCAAATTTAGTATTCACTTACACATTAAATAGCTTTACAATAATTTCATATCTATATTTAAAGACATTTATGACGGACGGTTTATAAGTCTAAACACATCTTCTTAAACAAAATCCTGAAAACCACTTTGTTGACCCAAAGCAAAAACAGCCAACAAACATCAATAAACTAATTTTATTTAGAAAGTTAGAAGACACATCATTAACAACTACTCGGTTCCACATACAGAACAAACAAAACAATGAACAAACATAGGTCTTAAAAGATGGATACTTATAATGTTGGAAAAAAACATAAAACAAACATTTGATCGAACGAATGGCGGACAAGAATATGATATCATCACAACATACCCAAAATCAGGCAAAAAAAACTACGACGCTTGAAAAAAAACATTTGATCGAACAACTGGCGGGCAATAACAATATGCTATAAACCAAAATCAAGAAATTAAACCCAAACAACCACCCTAAGAAAACGCAAACGACGGATAAAACTAACCTCCACCGCCGTTGGCCCAGTTCGTAATCACTGTGTTGTTCTGTACAGCCGACTCCACCAATGTCTCCGTCAGTCCCCACCTAGCACCATCTTAAACCGTCGCCACAGTTGTCATATACAACGACACTTTGTTGCTATTAGTCAGAAATGGTAACCGGTATGCAAAGAAAAAATTGACACAATCATCGACCTCCTATGGCAATAACCTATGGCGGCCGCGGTCACAACATCGTCGGCACGTATGTAGCTGGCAGGTTACACACCAACTCAGGTAAAAGTTGTAATTACTACCCTGATTAACCATAAATTTACGAGACTGACATTGATTACTGTTCAAATCAATGGCATATAATGGGTTTGCAAACTGTGTGTGACGGCTGAAGCTTGTTTTAGGGTATTTGTTTTGCCAGCGCCATAGTTGCAGGTGTTTTTAGCTGGTGATGAAAGAAAAGTAGGGATGATAAAAAGTGGAGATGATAATGTGACACCCGGCAAATTCTGGTTAACAACGTTGTCTAGATGAAAGTCTACCTTAGCGAGTCACGCGTATATTATACTTAACTGGGTTAGTTAAGTCGTGTTATGGTTCGGGAACTATCGGTTTAGTATAGAAGATCATTGGATGTTGGTCTAGAGGTTCATTAGATGTCAGTCCTTAACCAAGTGTACAAATGGTGACGATTCGTAGAATCGTCAGGTCATACGGAACATACAAGTCTCGAGTCCCGGGAATTTGGTGAACGAGTGTGAATATGTTTGTTTGCAAGTGTTATGTGTTTACAATCATTATGTGACTTGTCGGTATGTGAAAATGTGTTAACATATGTTAAAACGGGGTTTAACGCGCAAAATGCATCGAACCAACCCCTATAGGCGATTAGGGAGGCTAATCGCCTATAGGGCATGCATTTGGGGAAACATTACATGCGATTGGGGGGCTACTCGCATGTAATGACATGCGATTAGGCCCAATTGCATGTAATGTCATGCGATTAGCATCCCTAATCGCATGTAACTGCTGCACAATCGCGTGTTACGGGCTGGACGACTAAAAACGACTATAAATACAATGCTTGACCTCCTAAACTTCATAATACAAACCCTAGTCGTCCCATAACCCGCCCCAACACACACACAACCTCTGGAACGCGATTTTTGATCAAAACACAAGGTTTCAAGCTTGTTTCATCAATCTTTCACAAATCTAAGGTGTGGTTTCCATCCATGCAATCTTATTAACGTTTTTATTAAATCCCTAATGGTCCAGACCTGTTCTAAAACGTTTAAGCTTTCTGAAAATCGTTAATAAGTGTTATTAATCGGATTCTAACTATCATACATGTGTTATGTGTGTTTATGATTAAAAGCTAGGGTTTTTATGATCTAAAGATGGATGATTTCATGTTATTAGATTAGTGTCAGATTAATAATAAAGGCATGATGATAGAATCTGATTTATTGTTCATTAGGGTTAAGGTTCTTGCATGATAATGTGATGTTCATGTTGTATGTATTGTTTGAGATGCATGGTTACATCCAGGGCTGTTAGATCGAGGCTAAACGAAGGATTTTGGTTTACACATGTTTGGTATAGTTATTAGATTGATATTTGATGTTTACACACGTTCCGAATCTGATTTGGAGTGTTAAACGCGCGAAAAACCGGAACAGCTGGGTTACAGGCGATTAGCAACCCTAATCGCCTATGTTAGAGGCGATTAGGAAGCCAATCGCCAGTATGGACTCCCCAATCGCATGAAGTACATGCATTTGGGAGCTAATTGCCTCTGTTACATGCAATTGTGATCCTAAATGCTAGTTAAGTCCTGAAATACATGTCTTATGACCCTAATCGCCTATAAACTCAAGATTTACATGTCTTATGACCCTAAATGCCTATATTACATGCGATTAGCCTTCCTAAATGCCTGTTGACCAACCTAAATGCTAGTTGACTTTTCCTAATCGCGTGTACTGCTGCTGTAAGTGTAAATTAGCATTCCGAGACCCGATTTGATATCTAGGAACATGCTAGGAACCCCGTAACATATCTAATAACTTGGTAACATATGTTTGGATGTAATTACGTGATACGTGAACTACGTGCTATAAGTTGTTGGACGTTAACGTATGTTAAGTGTGATTGCATGATTGTTTGTTTGGGAGCGTAAACATAACACGGGGAGTCTCGGGTCACCAATGGGATGTCGAGTCTTGTACATTGGGTCAGTTAAACAGTCACGGTGTTTTCAAACGAACTTGGTTATGGTCTGGACATCTAGGGACTAACTAACCTGCGGGTTATTAGTCTAAGTACTTGTAACTGTCATATGTTAGGTCGCAGCTTTACGGGACTAGCATAGCTGCTGAGTTTATTCGTGTTACGGAATAACGCAACTTAAGGTGAGTTTACGGCCCCTCTTTTAACTGGTTTCACTTTTCGCGGGAGAAAACATGTGTTAAAACTTATTATTGGTAACTACTGTCATACTATGGGTTTCTATTGTGTACTATACGATCTTTGGAAGTCCCGGGGGGAACCATGAATGTGCGGGTTTGCACAACGGGGAAATGTGAATAGCGCTATTAGGAGTGACCAACCCCGCTCGTCGACTTGGAGGGTCGGCGGGTGCATATTGTCTCAAACAGGTACAACAGGTTACTACATCGGGCACGACATTTGGTTTGCGAGTTAGTAATGGTTTTCCAATCGTGATAGTAACAAAACATGCGCCTAGCTAGCGTACTATGGTTTTCGATTTGTTATAGTATGGACAGGTTGAACTTGGTACTTGGATTACAAAACCTGTAAACTCACCAGCATTTTTGTGCTGACGTAAACTTTTACATGTTTTCTCAGGTCGCTAAGGTAGCACAATGGAACTAGGGCGCACGCGTCTGCACGGCGTCTAGTTAGAGTTGCATGGTTTTTCAAACGTTGAACACTTGGTTTATTTTGGATTATGTTTTGAATAAGCTTCCGCTGTAGTTGGGAATTTTAAACTATGTTTTCTTAAATTGCATATGTTCATTTAGACTTGTTTATTGTGATCGTTGGTTTGGATCCTGGTTTGTCATACGCCTCGCGGTAAAACTCCGCAAGTGGATTTTGAGGGTGTGACAGATAAGGCCACGGATCTTGAACTGGGAATGACACACCTAGCTACCAAGACGCGTGTCATCATCAAAAGTGAAATCTCTACACAGGCCATTGAAAAGTCACCACCTCCCTTCGACCGCCCTTCTCCACCAATGATATCAGATATGTACTGTTCAAAGGAACACGTCTATAGAGAAAAAATGGGGTTAAAAAAATGCAGTTGAGATTCGAACTCGGGAATAACGGGGTACAAGTAAACCACAAACCACTAAGTCAATACCACGATATTGAATTTCAAACCCACAATACAGTATATAAAAGCATAAAAAAGGCAAAAAGAAAAAATCACTGTTCAAATGCATTGTATTATTAATATAGTATAATAAACTCGTATGCCAAACACATAGCTATATAGGAATACTATAACCTTTAGAAAAAAATATAGGGATACTTTTTTTTTTGAACGATCAACTAAAGTATTGCAAAAAATATAGGGATACTATCAGGATAAAGATACAATCACTTTCTCGTGACACTCGATTTATTTATATAATATCCAAACAATCAATAATAAAGTTATGTATGCGTACATTACACAATTTTTACAGGAAAACAGTACGATATATAATTACATATAGATGTCACCTTCTTCTTCAACAACTTAGAAGCATATATCCAAGAGGCAACAGCAACACATGCCAGCACAACTGCCATAAAAATATAATTTCCTTTCATAAATACATGCATATAATGATACAATACAAATATATGATAACATTTAAAATGTGTATCATTTGAAGACGTGTTAAGTCCCATATATATTAGCTGGCGATAGTTAACTCAATTTTGTGAAAGGACACTTTTGGAGATATAGATATTACTTCATATATAAGTCTACTAGTTAAACAGGGGTGAGGGGTCGATGAACTTAAGTGCAAAGTATTGAAACATCCTAATCCTACAGTGTAATGTACTTATATTAATTAATTTATAGACAAAAGATCAAATACAAACAAAATTATCGTGCGAACATACGAACTGAAGGGAACAAAAAAAAAAAGTGGCGGTGGCATTTTCGTAAATAATGACCACCACTTTTTGTTTGTATAATTACTCTAGTGTATATAATTACTCTAGAGTAAAAAAGTGGCGGTGGTATTTTCGTAAATAATGACCACCACTCTTGTTGTATAATTACTCTAGTGTATATAATTACTCTAGAGTAATTACCCTAGAGTAATTATATAATTACTCTAGTTATATAATTACGCTAGAGTAATTACGCTAGTTATATAACTATAGTAATTATATAATTACACTAGTTATATAAAGTTTCCAATATTTACAGAAATGTCACCGCGTGTTTTTTACTTCAGTTCGTACTGTTCGTACAATAAAGCTATTTGTACGTGAACTTTACTCTTAATTTATAAGAGCCCCAACTCTATTCTTTTCCAATTAAAAAGGTATGTAGCTTATCCACAACTGATTGGGTAATCAAAAGTTTGTTGATATAACAAATGTGATTGTTTTTTTTTACTTTATTATGTAATGAAAAAACTCTACCTTAACTTCATATTCACTTGACACTTTTTTTTTTTTCGTAAAAAACTATACACGTATTTTTACTTTATAATCGGTTTACTCTTTGACAGTACAATTTGAAAGTAACTCTAGTGGATATAAACAAATCCTTATTTTAAATCAAAAAGATCAAAATTAGTGACAACATTAATAGTTTCTTTTACATAATTGGACCGGTTATCGATCCAACCGATTCACCTATGCATCCTTTAAAAACCGGATGACTATAAATATTTAAATATTACAAGCTAAACATTAGGGCTGGTAATTTAGACACGAATACGATAACCTGACACGAACCTACATGATTTTAACAGGTTTCGTGTTTGGCCTTAACAGGTTTCGTGTATATAACAGGTCGACATGTTAAGACCTATTTATTTTCGTGTCTTGTTCATGTTTACATGTTTCGTGTTCGTGTTCGTGTCTTATCGTGTACGTGTCTTAACAGGTCTTGTCGTGTCTTATCATGTTATTATCATGTGTTGTCATGTCTTATCATGTCTTATCGTGTCTTGTCGTGTTAACTTATTTTACTAGGTGTTTCTTATCGTGTCTTGTCGTGTCTTATCGTGTTAACCTGTTATTCACAGATTCGTGTTTGTGTTTGAAAACAATGACACGATTAGATTTCGTGTCGTGTTAGTGTTTACAAGTTTTATGTTCGTGTCTTAACAGGTTCGTGTAACCTGTTATACCAGCCCTATTAAACATATAACATTTAAAGTAAAATAGCTTTATTAAATAATATTTTAAAGAGAACGAAAAAAATTTGAAACCCAATCTAACTAATTCAAATGAAAGTGGTTCAACTTCAAATACACACAGCCACATTAGCTTTTCCATTTAAAAAAAAAAGTGGTTTAATAAATTTGAAATTACATTTAAATATATTTGTGTTAAATTTTCTCTAGTGAACAATAATAAATTTCCAAATAACACGTTTGACTATATTTAAGATTAGAGAAAGACAGTATACCATCCTCTCCAGAAGCCATCACCCCTGGACTGAGTTCCATGAGTAGGGTTCTGATCACTTGGTTCATACCCATCTTTCACCGGTTGACCAACCGCGGCAGGTGGTGCTGGTAGCGGAGTTGGATCTACATAACCCGTGCCACCGCCGGATACTTGAGCTGGTGGATAATGATCCGGAACTAGTAAAACAAGATGAACACCATCATTATTAATTAACAAACATACAATTAATTACCATCTATTAAACACACAAAATTAAAACGATATAAACCAAAAGGCTAGATGTTATGTACCTTGAGGTGGTGGGTTTTGTGCATAGGTACTCATTTTCAAAGAAATATTAGTTCTCAATTGCAATAATATATGCTACTTGTAATGTAAATACATAAGGGAGTTTATGGGTGAGTGTGTATATATATCGTAATCACAAAATAAGATAAGCCAATAGGATTAGATATAGTGGAGTAGCTAAGATGGATTAGTTAAAGAGATATCGGTACAACGGATAAACTATAAGGTACAACTTCAGAATTTAAAGAATATTGATTAAATATAGGTTGGTCAACAAAAATATCATTATATCATATATTTATTCTTTAGGATGACCAAACATTCAAATCCTTTGAGAGACGTATCTAGTTTTTGCTCTTTTATACGACTTTTCTTAGGCATAAAATAATCAGTTAAACTAATATGATAAGCACACATATAGATTTGTGTATGTATTGTTATGCAAGAACACATTCATATCTTGGACTCGCGCTATAAGATAGCAACCAACATTCAGAGTACAAGGGTGTTGATCGGTTCGATTAACGGTTAATTTGATTACGGTTTAGTTAAAAACCGATTTTAACAGAATTAACCAATGAATAAACAAATAAAAAGCGATATTTGACGTACTGATCAGATTTAATAATTTCATGTACATCTCTTATAAACTAAAGCATGTGAAACCTACTTTAATCTAAAGCTTTGTTAGGAATTCCAAACGTAATTAAGAGGGTGTTTGGGATTGAGTTTGGAAATGTAAAAGTGCTTTTGGTCAAAAGTGCTTATTGGCTTATTGCTTTTTGAAAAGGAGTTTAAAAAAAAGTGTTTGGATTAGCTTTTCGGATGAGAAGCGTCAAAAAGTTAATAAATTGTTGTTTTTTTAAGTGTTTCGCTTAACTTATTGTGAATATTGGTTGTATGGGTGGTAAATTTGTAATTTTTTTCCAAAAGTCAAAAGCCAAAAGCCAAAAGCCAGGATTTCTAACTTTTCAAAAACAACTTTTCCACCCTTAAAAGCCAAAAGCCAAAAGTCAAAACAGAAAGTGCTTTTGGGTTACACAAACAGCTTATTGACTTATTGGCTTTTTGGAAAAGCCAATAAGTCAATAAGTTGTTTTCAAACTCAATCCCCAACACCCTCTAAGCCGATTTGGCGTGCAAGGCAAAGAGGCAACT
The DNA here is from genome assembly GCA_028751855.1 of Ambrosia trifida. Taxonomy (NCBI): domain Eukaryota; kingdom Viridiplantae; phylum Streptophyta; class Magnoliopsida; order Asterales; family Asteraceae; genus Ambrosia; species Ambrosia trifida. The sequence continues at coordinate 34,944,196 of CM054130.1, read as the reverse complement.
ATGGAGCGGATAATATACTATAGATGGCTTCAACGTGGTATCCTATACGTGTGTTAGTATGCGTGTTTATATAATTATCGTGTAATTAATTAATTGGGAGGGCTAGGATTAAATACACAATGAAAGAATAATAGAAAGTTGTAGGGAGAGTATCAAATGGAATCCAATTTAACTCATTCAAGCGGAATTAAAACCGTCTCATCGAACCCTACGATCTTAGTTTTTAGGTTTTCGTTTTTTTTATTTTTTTATTTTTAGCTTGTGGCTTTTAGAATTTACATTAATTCATTATGCCTTTTATGTAGAATTGTGTCTTTTTTCTTATTTTTATCATTGTCTCATTTTTTGCGATTCATTGTCTTTTTTCTTCAACATTGTGTTATATTTTTTGTCATTGTGCTATATTTTGTGACCCATTGTTTCATATTTCGTGATCTATTATCTTTTTTTGTATCCTTCTCGCCTTTCTCATTTTTATTACACGTACTGTGTAAGATAATTCTTGACCCTTAATTGGTATCTTAGTTATAGTCTAACAAGCTTATATATACTGTTATTGGGTAGGGATTGTAATCAAGTTTTTGAGTAGTTTTATTGTTCTACCAATGTCTGTTTGATTATCGATTGGGAAATTTCAACAATATTGAAGACGACTTGACGTGCAAGGTAAAGGAGATAGTTTGATGATAATCAGAAGACAAAATTACATTTTTTGTCCTTTATTTTGTCCAAAATTATGGAACAGGTCCTTTAAAAAGAATACTTTCAGTCTTTGTCCTTTATTCTAATGTTTGCTTACAACTTTTGTCCTTTACACTAACCTGGTTAGTTTTTCTCAGTTAAATCCCTCACATGCATTGCACGTGAGGGTATATTTGTAAATTCCATTCTCTTTTAAAGCTGATTATAAAACCCCTCCCTTATAATTAAAACCCTCAATCCCTCAATCGTCCCCAATCTTTACAACCTAGAAAGACAAACCCTAGATGATTGTTGATACACGATAATGACAGGTAATCAAAGAAAACCTCGGTACATTATTCGTCATGTACTTGAACATAGTGATGTTGATGAACTTTATGGTGAGTTTAATCAGTGATTCTCCTTAGTTTAGTTTTTTATTTTTTTTTTAAAGTTTGGATTGTTGTTCAAATGATGTTGATGAACTTTCTAAATGTTCAAATGCAGTTGGTTCACCCCAATTGTTTTCGATCAAGTTGCATCATGATGGGGTATTTACAAAATTTTCAGGTCGTCAATATGAAAGGGGGCTTCTGGACATTATTGATATGATGGATATTGAGAAGTTTTCAGTTCATGAACTAGATGGCATCTTGGAGCAAATTGGTTACGACCCTGAAAATAAAAGGCCAAATAGCTTGGAAAGTGCAAAGGCCCGGGTCATAACAAGAGGACATGCACCAAATAGCTTGGAGATGTTGGCTTATTAGTCTTTTGATGTTTTGTTAGTCTTAAACTTGGTTGACTTATTAGTCTTTTGATGGTATTTTGATGTATTTTGGTATAGGTCTTCTGATGTATTTTGATGTGTCATGCTTGTTAAAGCATTAAACACTATGTTTTTAAACTACTTTGACTTGTTATGGTTAATATGGTATGCAATGGGCAGTTTCTGATAATATGTTATGGTTAATATAGTATCCATATTGACCCATTTACCCCCTATTGATAAATAACACACTGCATATATCATCCATCTTGACCCAGTTTCATATTGACCCATTTACCAGACAATTGATAAATAACAGGTTGCATATATCATCCATATTGACCCATTTACCACACATTGATACATATCAGTATTACAAACCACACATTGATCAATATCAGTTTTGCAAACCACACATACCAACCAAAATATTAACTTCATTTCATTATCCCTTAGAAAGTTCTTACAAACTGATTACATAGTACTAAGGAATTAGGAAAATTTAAGAACTAGGGATTTTCTTAGCTAATAATCATTCATTACATCTTCATTGCTAAAAAACGATAAAAAAACCCAACCCAACTAGCCATCAACATCTTCTTCAGAACCTTAGCAGTCAATCGACTCTTTCTTAGCTGTTCTTCTATCTCATTACGGGATCTCAGCAGACCTGGGATGACATCCATGGATCTTTCACACATTGGTGGATCAAACCAACCAATGAACCGACATCTTGATCCAACCAAAGGACAAGCATAGAAACGTCGACCAGGGTTCCTTGGAGTCCACGAGGTTCGCACAACAGCTACTTGACCACACCAACAAAACACCATCTTTTCAGGAATGAGAGTTTTTTATCGTTGATTTTGAAACCCTAATTTGAAATGGGGAAAGTGAGAAGAACGATAATATTTTTTATAAGGAGGGAGGGTTTTATAATCAGCTTTAAAAGAGAATGGAATTTACAAATATACCCTCACGTGCAATGCATGTGAGGGATTTAACTGAGAAAAACTAACCAGGTTAGTGTAAAGGACAAAAGTTATAAGCAAACATTAAAATAAAGGACAAAGACTGAAAGTATTCTTTTTAAAGGACCTGTTCCATAATTTTGGACAAAATAAAGGACAAAAATTGTAATTTTGTCTAATCAGAATATTATAGAATGAAAAGATGAATGTTGTTCTTGTATTACAGATCGACACAAATGGGAACAATTTATAACTTTTCCAAACAATCTAAATAAGGTAAACTAGCCTAATGGTTATATAATTGATATTGATTAGCTGTCGAGATACTCATGGCTGCCACAATATTCTAATATGGGATATGGTTGTAACCTCACGAATTTTCCCATTTATTTTGCATTAAAGTATTTCCCGACCCATGATATAAAGTCTAATTTATTTCTAAGAATTCTTATCTTTATCCGTGCACTCTATTTTTCTAAGTTCATTTTATCATTGTACTAAAAAAAAAAAAAAATCTTCAATCATGACATATGTCCTATCCTAATTCTATTTATAAAGTCATCATTTTATAAGACGGTGTTTTTATTTTCTAATTCAAACTAATGATTTTTTTTTATTTCTTATTTAAAGCTAATCATTTTCCAATTACATTTATAATCTCAAACAAGGAAGATATAAATTCATTTAAATATATATATATATATATATATATATATATATATATATATATATATATATATATATATCAAAGTCATAGTCAAAGTCCTGGTCAAAGTCCTAGTCAAAGTCTTAGTCAAACAGTCAAAGTCTTAGTCAAATAGTCAATTCATCATAAAACCTTACTTTATGGTGTTGACCAATTTTAATGGCTAATTGAATCAAAAACTAGTATAAAAACCCACCTATGACCCATTATACTTGGCACCTCTAAATCGATTGTTTCAATCTGATTAAACTTTCCCTCATACCTTTCTTCTATAGTCTATTACTTCTACAATTGAAGCTTTGATTATAAGCTCTTGTAATTGGCGAATTGGAAGCTTGATATTCTTTCTTTTTCGTTTTTTTTATTTCTTCAATTTGGACTAGCTACGTTGTTGAGTCTTTGGGATTCGCCTCGCATACATTCACAACACTTAGAGGATAATTCACCTTAGCCAATGTGAGTTTACGTAACCATGTTTATGCAACTCTTTATACTTGCAACATTATACTTAAGCAATTCTACATACATGTCTAGTTGTAAACTTTAATGCCTCATGATTTAGACAACAACAACAGTTAGACTCGTTTCAACAATACATAATCATTAGCTATGGCCAAGCCGGCGATACTCAATAATAGATCTATTGGATTGACAATCCCACCTAGATTCGTTGACCATTTTTTGTGGGGAGCGCGGGTGATTGTTATCGTTCCAACATAATATTAAGGTGAACCGTGGATGACAGGATGGACCTAAACTAGTCGGAGGTTTGATTATGTGCATTCAACACTTCATGTTTATTCATGTAGACTTAAACTTACAATAGACATATGAATTGCTAAACTTTTATTCTTAAACTTAATTGCTTGACATGGCTTATGTAATCTCACCAACTTCTAGTTGACCCCCCCATTTTTCCAAACTCAACAGTAATTACTGATGCTTGAAGACTAGAGTGTTAGCATGAGAAGACAAATTGACGTTTATGCTTTATTTGGTTATTTGATGTATTGGAATTCCATTCAAAACTTATTATGTATTTTCAATTTGGATATTTTTTTACTTTAAATAAATTTCAAATTAAAACTTGAATACCATGTGCTACTGTATACTCATTCTTACGTAACACCTCGATGTTTCCGCCATCGGTTGGGGTGTTACAGATTGGTATCAGAGCCATGGTTATAGGGAATTAGGTTATTAGAAAAATAATCTAGTCTATAACCATAGGATTATAACCAGTATTTTCTCCTTTTACTTGCTATTCTCTATCTCCCTCCTACTTCTTATCCCTACTTTAATCCCTACAAGAAGATTGCTCTCCATCACAAGATATACTCTTAGACTAATAGGACAAATCCTCAGGTTTAGCCTGAACCACCTTGAAGATCTCGTTGAAGTTCTAGATTTTAATAACGAACACGTGCAATCTGGAAGGGTGAACGCCTGTATTCTGAGTTTTCTGTCTAGGACTGGCATTGCGCATAAATCCCAATCAGACGAGGGACCCGGATGCCTACCTGGGAATTCTCTGGATGAGTGTTCACTTATAGGCTAAAGCATGTCTTCATTATGTTATTAGAATCTAGAAGTTTTGATAAGTCAACGTTTTCGTTTATTCGTTTTAATTAATGAATAAATGATTACACTCACTTTCCTTAAACTAAGCTCTAAAATCTCAAAATTTTACAGCTTAAATCAATCTCATTTCATAACCATCTATGGATTTCACAATCACACTTCACCTTACCATCTTAGCCACTTTTTAAATATTCAACACCCTACCCAAATCATATTATTTCATTTCTCCACATGTTACTTTTTTTATTTATTTTTTTTTAAAACTATAACCTCATACCTTTGAAGAAACTAAAGATTTCTAAATCCTGTTGTATTTTCATTAGCTAGTAACTTTACAAAGTACATATTCTTGTCAAAAGATGTCCTCGAACTTAAATTCAATTGTTTATTTATTGACGTAACAAACAATTTTCTATATAATGCTTTAAACTATTAAAAATCACTTAATAGAACCTTGATCTTCAAAACCTAATGTTATGTTTGAAATCTCCAACTAACGGGAATATTTTAATCAAAGCCCACTTAGCTTGTACTATTTAACAACTTTTGCTTTATGTATAAAACCAATTTTGAAAATAAGATTTTTTTTTCCATAGGAATAATATCTAGTCTCTAAATTCTCCATCGACACTCACTCATTTTCAACTTGTTCAAATTTTTACAATAATTGGCATATACCACAATCATATTTTCTTATACACTTTATTATAACCTTTGATCCAAACCCCAAAATTTACACTGCTACATAATCTCCTTACTATAAAATAAACTCTTTATAAACTATCTTCACATTCACTAGCTCTCACAACCTTGATTCTGCTTCAAGATTTTTCATCATCCTCTCAAGAACTAAATTCATATCATTCACCTTCTCACACATGAGATAGTTACCCATGATAACCACACTATTGAAACTTGATTGTGTGTTGCATCAAACATAATCCTTAGTTATACATGAGGATTCGACTATCTACCATATTTGAACATTTGAAACTAGAATTCATGGAATATAAACTATTTGCTATAGACACACCTAGAGTCATTAACCTTGTCTAGGGCAACTCTATTACAACTCGTATGATATACTTGATACTTGATTGCTTACATGTACATATTATCAATTTGCAATTCATGTGTATAATTATTGGTGCACTTAATCAAACAACTGATAGAGGATGAAGTACTTGCTCAACAGTTAGTAGAGTACCAAATAACCTACTCAACGATTGGTAGAGGTCATCATGCCTGCTCAACAGTCGGTAGAGGCCCTACAACCTGCTCAACGACTGGTAGAGGCTATCGCACCTGCTCAACAATTGGTAGAGGTTCTTACTCACTGACTGGTAGAAGTCTTTTTCCTGCTCAACAGTTGGACTCATTTTTGGATACATTGTATACGATTCAATCACAAGGTTATTTTGCATTACTTACATGTGTGTTTAGAGTTATAGAAGGACACAAAACCCTAATGTAAGGTAAATTGGTGATTACGGTCGGGAACGTAATCATGAATTTACAGGTACGTTAAGGTAGTGTGAAATTCTATCAAGGTTTTTGATAGATAACCAATTATAAACTCTAGTTACCTGTTTAGTATTTCTATAGTCAATTAACTCATGCATTTCTTTTTAAGATTCCTAAAACTTAAAGTTTAGTGTTTTGCTAGATTCTTAATTTCCTTGCTATTTTAGACGAACCTAATCCAACCCTTAAAACTATCAAACCTCTTACCAAGTTTAGTGTTTTGCTAGATTCTTAATCTCCTTGCTATTTTAGACGAACCTAATCCAACCCTTAAAACTATCAAACCTCTTACCAAATTATTCGAAATAGTTTATTCTGTTACCTATAAATTCATGTCATGCCTTAACACAAATTTTTTAAACCACAGTTGCCCTAATTTCTACCCAATCACTGTCAACCCGGTGTTTTTTTTATAACATCGGGACGAAGTTTCTAAAAGTAGAGGAGACTGTAACCTCACGAATTTTTCCATTTATTTTGCATTAAAGTATTTCCCGATCCATGATATAAAGTCTAATTTATTTCTAAGTATTCTTATCTTTATCCGTGCACTCTATTTTTCTACGTTCATTTTATCATTGTACTTAAAAAAAAAATCTTCAATCATGACATATTTCCTATCCTAATTCTATTTATAAAATCGTCATTTTATAAGACGGTGTTTTTATTTTCTAATTCAAACTAATGATTTTTTTTATTTCTTATTTAAAGCTAATCATTTTCCAATTACATTTATAATCTCAAACAAGGAAGATATAAATTCATTTAAAAATAAATATATATATATATATATATATATATATATATATATATATCAAAGTCCTAGTCAAAGTCCTGGTCAAAGTCCTAGTCAAAGTCTTAGTCAAACAGTCAAAGTCTTAGTCAAATAGTCAATTCATCATAAAACCTTACTTTATGGTGTTGACCAATTTTAATGGCTAATTGAGTCTAAAACTAGTATAAAAACCCACCTATGACCCATTATACTTGGCACCTCTAAGTCGATTGTTTCAATCTGATTAAACTTTCCCTCATACCTTTCTTCTATAGTCTATTACTTCTACAATTGAACCTTTGATCATAAGCTCTTGTAATTGGCGAATTGGAAGCTTGATATTCTTTCTTTTTCGTTTTTTTATTTCTTCAATTTGGACTAGCTACGTTGTTGAGTCTTTGGGATTCGCCTCGCATACATTCACAACACTTAGAGGATAATTCACCTTAGCCAATGTGAGTTTACGTAACCATGATTATGCAACTCTTTATACTTGCAACATTATACTTAAGCAATTCTACATACATGTCTAGTTGTAAACTTTAATGCCTCATGATTTAGACAACAACAACAGTTAGACTCATTTCAACAATACATAATCATTAGCTATGGCCAAGCCGGCGATACTCAATAATAGATCTATTGGATTGACAATCCCACCTAGATTCGTTGACCATCTTTTATGGGGAGCGCGGGTGATTGTTATCGTTCCAACATAATATTAAGGTGAACCGTGGATGACGGGATGGACCTAAACTAGTCGGAGGTTTGATTATGTGCATTCAACACTTCATGTTTATTCATGTAGACTTAAACTTACGATAGACATATGAATTGCTAAACTTTTATTCTTAAACTTAATTGCTTGACATGGCTTATGTATTCTCACCAACTTCTAGTTGACCCCCCCCCCCCCCATTTTTCCAAACTCAACAGGAATTACTGATGCTTGAAGACTAGAGTGTTAGCATGAGAAGACAAATTGAAGTTTATGATTTATTTGGTTATTTGATGTATTAGAATTCCATTCAAAACTTATTATGTATTTACAATTTGGATATTTTTTTACTTTAAATAAATTTCAAATTAAAACTTGAATACCATGTGCTACTGTATACTCATTCTTACGTGACACCTCGATGTTTCCGCCATCGGTTGGGGTGTTACAATGGTGATATTTTTTGATCCCTCTTGATTTACTTTCTAACACTCCTCCTTAAGTTGAGTAGTGGGATTCCCGATAGTGCTGTAAACAAACCAAACGTTCGGCAAACCGTCCGTAAACCGTTCGGGGCGAAGTTCGTTTATGTTCGTTCGTTTAATAAATGAAAGAACATGAACATGGAATTTCGTTCGATTAGCTAAATGAACACAAACAAAGGTCACGTTCGTTCGGTTGTGTTCGTGAACGTTCGGTAATATGTTTGTTTATGTTCGTTTGTTTAAGTTCGTTCGTTTATATCCATTCGTGTTCGTTTGTTTATGTTCATTAAATTACGAAAACCGTCCCTGTGGTTTTGGCCAATTTGCCACTCTAGTCCAAACTTTTAAAAAATGCTTGAACAGTTCCTAACTTTTGAGAGAATAGGCCAAAACAGTCCAAGGACTTAACCCATTTAACTTTTTGACGTTAAGTCAGGGGTAATTTGGTCAAATCACATATAAATTCATCTTCTTCCCTAGCTCCACTATTGCAGATTAGACCCACCACCTACTATCTCCTCCACCTTTCACCACCCACCACCATCTATAAGGAGGGTTGAGGGTTGCAACTTGGACTGATCTAATTTATCAAACAAACAGATATAAAAATCCAATTTCAAACCCTTGGATTCAGATATGATTTCCAAATGAACTAAAATCAACAATATTAGTTATTCAGGATTCACCTTTACAAAGGTTAACATAGATCCGAACTAGCAAGTCAATGAATAAATCATATATTAAGAATAACAAATACAAAACCCTAGAAATGAAAGAAAGAAGGATGGAAGGGAAATAGACATGTATCAGTGAGGGTGAGGAAATGCGGAAGGAGAGTGAGAGTGATGAGCATAGATCTTGTTGTAGGCCATTTCACCAACGACGTAGAAACCAAAGGCAACGAGGGCTATTCCAAGGCCAGGTGTGGCATGACGGAACTGGTTGTTGAGCATCAGGTGCTTACTCCATTTGTCCCTTCGATGGAAATACTCCCCCGTCAGTCCTAACGGCTTCCTCATTTCCTGATTTCTCTATCTTGGTGCCCCTGGTGATATGGATTGCAGATATTGGTGGTCGCTCTGGTCTTTCTTTCTTTCTTTGGTGGTGGGTGGTAAAAGGTGGAGGAGATGGTGGGTGGTGGGTCTAATCTGCAATAATGGAGCTGGGGAATAAGACAACGGGGAATTATGAATTTATACGTGAGTTAACCAAATTGCCCCTAACTTAACGTCAAAAAGTTAACCGGGTTAAGTCCTTGGACTGTTTTGGTTTATTTTCTCAAAAGTCATGGACTGTTTAAGCAATTTTTAAAAGTTTAGACTGGAGTGGTAAATTGACCAAAACCTCAGGGACGATTTTGATAATTTACTCTAACTTTTATTTTCCCTAAACACTTTTCCCTCTTAAACATCTTCCCTCCTGATTTTTATTTTCCCACCTAAACTTTTTCCCTCCTAACTTTACTTCCCCCTAAACATTAGTAATATAAGTAAATGTTTTTACCATTCTTCCATTCTTAACCTTAATCTCTTTAACATTGCACCTTCATTGCTTTTTAACACAACATCCAGGTCCTAGTCTCTAGCTTCTACCCCAATCATGTAAGTTTGTTACAAGTCTTGGATTAATTTAGGTTTATTTTCATGTTGTTATACACATTGTATTTACACTTGTTCATTTGGTCTTCAAATCAATCTTCAATCATAAAGTTTCTGGCTTTTGACTTTTATTATATATACATGCTATGATAATTGTTATCCATATTTTACTATTTTGTTTTGTATGAACTCGTCATCGGTGTTGCTTCTTTGAATCTACACAATATTGTTAATGATTATACAAGTATCAATTAATAGGAAACTATGTAGTATAAGTTGTTAGAAATCGGTACCAAAGACCCACACGAATTAAGCCAAAACTTGTTTCTTATTATTTGATTGTGATTGAATGAATGCTTGACTTACAAAACCATCCATCTATTTATAAGCCTACAATCCTTGGTGATCAAGGAACTAGCCTTGGAGAACAAGGAAACTAGCCTTTATTCCTTGTCCACTAAGGAACTATAATAATCTAGAAACTTCTTTTGACTTAAACTAGGAAATCTATCTCTAAAACCTAGTTTACAATATTGACAACTAAGTCCTTCTAGTTACCAAACCTTGCATTACAAGATTAATATATGATTCACCCCCTAATCTTGTAACACCAACGAGTCCTTTCATCTCATTGAACTTCAAACGTGGCAACACTCTAGTAAGAATATCGGCCCTTTGTAAATTCTCACTTATGTGCTCCACTGGAATTTGTTCTCGCCCAATACATTCTCTTATGAAGTGGTACCAAGTATGAATATGCCTTCTCTTACCAAAGAACACCGGGTTCTTCATCAATTCTATCGCGGATAAATTATCAACTTTCAGAGTCACCTTTTTTCTCCTTTTCACCCATCACTTCTGATATTAAACCTCTAAGCCATAATGCTTAACAAGCCGCTTCCATTGCTGCCATGAACTCTGCTTCACAAGACGATAATGCAACCATCCCTTGTTTATGAGAGACCCAAGTTATTGGCGCATCGTTATAATAAAACACTACTCCTGTTGTGCTTCTACCATCGTCTATATCCATCGCATAGCTGCTATTGCTGAAACCAAGCAACACTTGGCTTCCACCCTTCCGATACATAATGCCGAGATCAATGCTTCCTTTCACGTACCTCAACACTTGTTTTACAGCTTGCGCATGAGTTTTAGTAGGCCTCTGCATAAAGCGGCTCACATATCCGACCGAAAAGCTGAGATCCGGTCGTGTGTGAGTCAAGTATCTTAGACTCCCAACCAGTTGTCTATACTCGGTAGGGTTGACCTCCGCGCCTTCATCATTCTTTGATAACTTCAGACCTGGATCAAGCGGAAATTGAGTCGCATTGCTCTCCCACATTCCAAATTGTTGTAGAATTTTGGTCGCATATCCTTTTGCTACCAGGCGGGCCTTATATTTCGAAATCTTTCCTTGCGCATCCTTCTTTACCTTGAACACCCACTTTACCCCGATGGGTTTAATCTTCGGTGGCGGCTCTACCAGCTTCCAAGTATTGTTCTTCTCAATTGAACTCATTTCTTCCTCCATAGCTTTCATCCAATGCTTTTCTTTTATCGCTTCTTGAAAAACAATTGGTTCATCGTCAACAGAGGATAGTAATAATTGATCATCTCCATTCAATTGATGCATTAATCTTGGTATTTCTTCGACCTCAAAGTCTGCAAATTTCTTCGGAATGGTTGAGGTTCGATTCGACCTTCTTAGTTGAGAAGCCTCCGCGGACCGCGCGTTCAGATTCGCGCGTGATGTGCCAGATCCTCCTTCTTCGTTAACCTGTGCTGACGCTGACGTTGCGCCCTCGTCAAACATTCTTGGCGCAAAATCACCTGTGTGCGCAAAGTTGTCTGCGTGCGCAAGGTCTTCCGCGTGCGCATCATTATTTGTAGGTTGCGCAGACGCTTCAGACTCGTGCACGTCTTCTTCTGTGGGCTGCGCTGGCGCTTCAGACTCAATGGCGAAGTCTGTCCGTGCGCTCTCTTCGGTATCAGTGCGGGACACGTAATCTTTCCAGTCATACTCTTCCGTCTCTTTGAACTTTACGTCCCCATCTCGAACTATGTGTACTCGTCCATTGCTCGGGTCAAACATCCGATGCGTATTCTCTCCCGTTTTTGGATGAGAACCCATGTACACCATTAGCAAGCTTCTATCATCCAACTTCTTCTGTCCAGGTGTTAAGATTTTAACAAACCCTACACACCCGAACACTTTAATATATGAAAGATCTGGTTTCCTTCCCTTGAGCTTTTCATAGGGCGTTAAGTCTTGCAATGCCTTCGTTGGAGAGTGATTCAACAAATAAACTGAGTGCATGATTGCTTCTCCCCCAAAGACATGTGGTACGGACATGGCCTTTAGGATGCTTTGAGTAGTACCGATTATTGTGCGATTTCGTCTTTCAACTACCCCGTTTTGTTGAGGGGTATAGGGAGCCGTGTGTTGCCTTGCAATTCCTCTTTCCTTACAGAAATCTCCTAGTACATGCGATGTGAACTCTCCTCCATTATCAGTTCTCAATGTTTTTAGGCTTGTCCCAAGTTTCCTCTCCACTCCTTTGAAGAACTCGATTAGAATTTCAGGAACTTGGTCTTTGGTTTTCACCATGTAAGCCCACATAAACGTACTGTAATCATCTACAATCAGTAGCATGTACCGGTTTCCTGCTTGAGTCATTGGTGAGATGGCTCCGCATAGATTGGCATAGAGTAGCTCAAGCGGCTTTGACGCGCGATATTTGACTTCCTTTGGAAAAGCTCCCCTTGTTTGCTTTCCTACCACATATGCGTCACATATTGCGGATAGTCTCTTGATGAATGGTAGCCCAACCGAGATTCTTGATAGCGTCCTCAGCGCATCAAAATTAAGATGGCCGAGTTTGGCGTGCCAAAGCCAACACTCGTCATGCATGTTAACCTGTAAACAGACTGGCGCAACAACTTTTAGGTTAATCTTATAAACACGATTGGTTGAACGAGGTACCTTCATTAGAACCGATCCGTTTGGTTCAAACATCCACAATATGCCATGCTCGATCGTTATTTTGTGTCCTGACTCGTTCATTTGCCCGACACTGATTATGTTATTCTTCAGCGAAGGTATGTAGTAAACATCCTTCAAGATCCGCTTCTTACCCGACTTTCCTTCTAGGATAATTGTGACGCGGCCTCTTATCTCCACGCATGAACCATCTCCGAACCGAACCTTACCTTTTATCCGGTTGTCTAAACTCGAAAACCAATCCTTGTTTCCCGTCATATGATTGCTCGCCCCATTATCGAGAAACCAAGTGTTGTTTTCTCGCGGACTTTCATCATACTTCTTCAAGTCAACTTGGTCTTCATTCAAGTACACTCCTTCATGAGTTGCCATATAGAGGACCGGTCCATCGTCAAGGGTGAGGTTATTCTCTTCGGTTTTGTTTCGAGTGGGGCAATCGCTTGAAAAGTGGCCCAACTCGTCACATCGGAAACACTTAAGTTTCGAACGATCCTTTGTTGTCTTCTTAGTGGTTTCCTTCTCTCTTACGTGACCTGAACCTCTACCTCGACCTCTTCCTTTACCCCTTTGTGAAGATGAACCTTCGGCTGACGCTCCTCTTCCGCGGCCGAAGCTCTTTCCTTGCTTCTTCTTGGCTTCCCACTCCTCGTACGTAAGAAGAAGATGTTCATGCTTCGTGGTTTGATTATCTACGCGCCCTATCCTCTCTTCGTAGGCCTTAAGACGTCCAACCACATCATCAAATGTGAGTGTTTTAAGATCAATCACCTGCTCAAGTGACGCGACCATGTGAATAAACTTCTTTGGCAATCCGTTTAAGAACCTCTTGACAAGCTTCGATTCTTCTATTCTTTCTCCGAGTGTTGATGCTTTAGAGGCAATACTTGCAATTTTGCATGAGAATTCGTCCACCGAACTGGTCTCTTTCATCTTTAGGTTTTCGAATTCGGACATCAAGGTTTGAAGCCGCGCCTCCTTCACCCGCTCGGCTCCTTGGTGTCGGTTTTTAATTGCTTCCCACATCTCTCTGGCCGTAGTCAGGTTTCCGATCTGGAGCACCAAATCTTCGGGTATTCCTTGGAATAGAAGTGCTATCGCAATGTTGTTTTTCTTCGTGTTAGCAGCTGTCCCTGGTTCTATCATCTCCCAAACACTATTAACGTTTAGGATTACCTTCATCTTCATCGCCCAAGCCGTATAGTTCACCGGAGTTAACAGTGGGATTTGGAGAGATGTCGTGTTGTGGTCTTTGGCTGTAACGATCTGTCTATTAGCATCGTCTCCCATTGTAAACGATATATGCATGACACGTCTTCTTCTGCCGCAGCCTGCTTCTGATCAGACTAAACCTGTCGCTAAGATTCTTCCGATCGCAAATCACTTTTGTCGATCGGTTCTTGTCTAGCCGGACTTGCTGATCATTATCAACCATATTGTTACCCAAGCCTAAGCTATGATACCAATTGTTAGAAATCGGTACCAAACACCCACGCGAATTAAGCCAAAACTTGTTTCTTATTATTTGATTGTGATTGAATGAATGCTTGACTTACAAAACCATCCATCTATTTATAAGCCTACAATCCTTGGTGATCAAGGAACTAGCCTTGGAGAACATGGAAACTAGCCTTTATTCCTTGTCCACCAAGGAACTATAATAATCTAGAAACTTCTTTTGACTTAAACTAGGAAATCTATCTCTAAAACCTAGTTTACAACATTGACAACTAAGTCCTTCTAGTTACCAAACCTTGCATTACAAGATTAATATATCATAAGTATCTTAAAAAACCATAACAGTTTTATTCAAACTAATATTCAAACGAAAATGTTTGCTAATTTGATAGTGTCTCATTTTTCTCCATTCAGTAATGTTTAATTACATAATTTTATGTCATATGTTTTAATTATTTTTCTATATACATTGTAGATGTCTAATGGCTCATGTTTTGGCCAATTTTTCTTTGACGAAGATCAACACTTAGACATACATTCATCATATGATTATGTTGAATTTCATTCAAGTGTTGATACTCCAATGGAAAATAATCCAAATGTTGTTATTATTGAGGAAGAGGTCAACGAAGCTCAAAATGCAGCAACTGCTGGTACAGAGGAAGCAAATGCAGGTAATAAACGAGCACAACCATTCTGTAAAAAGAAAAGAAAAACGACTGCGACTTGTTGGGAACATTTTCGTGAGGTTACTTTGGATGGAACTATAATGAATGAGTGCATCCACTGTGGGGAGAAGGTAAAAAAATTCAAAGAAGGAACAACCACACCAATGAGTAGGCACATCAAAGAATCATGTCCAAAATTAAAAGCTGTGAATATGGATAGAGGTCAATTAAAACTAAACGTTTTTCGTGGAAAATTAGATTCTTCATCACTCATCAGTTACGAATTGGATGTTTGATAATGCTAAGATGAGAGAAGTTATTTCTCATATAATCATGATTCATGAGTTGCCATTCAATTTTGTTGAGTATGATCTCTTTAATGTGGTGATGAAGGAAGCTAATCCAGCATTCAATATGATCTCACGTGCATCAATTAGGCAAGATTGCATCTCTAGTTATTACATTGGAAGGAGAAGAATTCAAAAACTCTTAAATACAGTTAGCCGAGTTAGCATTACAACCGATATGTGCACTTCAATTCTGAATATTCATTACATGGTAGTCACATGCCATTTTGCTGACTCGGATTTTCAACTACATAAACGCATTTTGAATTTTGTTGATGTTCCTCCACCATACAACACTGGTCTTGGTATCCATGATTGTCTTTTCACGTGTCTAAAAGAGTGGAAAATTGAGAAGAAGATGGCTACTTTGACGGTTGACAATGCTAAAACTAACGATGTGGTTGCTAAGAAATTAATGGAAAACTTGAATCTTCAAAGTAAGCTTGCTATTAATGGGAAATTATTTCATGTGCGATGTTGTACGCACATTCTTAACTTGTTGGTACAAGATGGCTTAACAGAAATTAAAGATATAATTCACAATGTTCGTGAAAGTGTGAAACATGTGAGCGTTTCTCCGGGCCGGTTGCATATCTTTAGTGAGCTTTCAAAGAAACAATAAATGCCTAACAAGCATCTAATATTAGATTTTAGTACTCGTTGAAATGCCACATATGCCATGTTATCTTCTGCTTTGGAGTTTAAAGAGGTTTTTGAAAATTATGCTGATTGAGAAAGTTCATATAATACTTTGCCGAGTGATGTTGATTGGAAAAAAAGTTGAAGATGTTTGCTCTTTCATGGCATATTTCAATGAGGCTACAAAAATAATTTCAGGTAATACTATTTTATTCTTTTGCTTAAAGACTAAAGTTATCTCAAATTTAAGTGATTAAAAGTATTGTGGTTTTATTTATAGTTTTTCTAATCTTGTAGGCTCCGAATATCCAACCTCAAATTTATTTCTTGTTGAATTATATGGGATAAAGGAGGCATTGGATAAGGTAGCTTTGGATGAGAATTATTGCATGAGAAGTATGGCTTGTGAGATGAAAAAAGAAATTTGACAAGTATTGGGGTTCAGCTAACTTATTGATTTCAGTTGCTGCTGTTTTGGATCCAAGATACAAAATGGAATTAGTTACACTTGCTTTTGAATCCATTTATTCTGAGGATAAGGCTGACCAAGAGAAAGAATTAGTTAAAGCCTACTTACAAAAATTGTTTAAGGAGTATGTTGAGGATTCCAAGGAGCCTAATGTTGGTTCATCTACAAGTGTAAATGTTGGGAGCGGTCCAAGTGAGAGTAAAAATGGTCTATGTAGCTTTACCTCTTCTAGATTTGGAAAGAATATCAAGTCCGGTGGTGCTAAATATAATCAACATATTAGAAGTATTGATTGTGTTGAAATTGCAAAGTCAGAGTTAACAACTTATTTGGAAGAAGGAGTATGCATTGCTAAGCCAGGTCAATATTTTGATGTGTTGCAGTGGTGGAAGGATAACAAACTTAAGTATAAAATATTATCTAAAATGGATGCCGATATCCTAGTTATTCCAATAACCACCGTTGCTTCAGAGTCGGCTTTTAGTGCTGGTGGGAGGGTTATCGATCCACATCATTCTGCTTTAGGAACTAAGATGGTGGATATGCTCATTTGTGGGGCTGATTGGTATCGTCATTATTACGGGCTGCAAAAAAGGAAAAAGAAGGTTATTTTCTTTTGTTTTCATCTTTAATATTTGTTCTTATCATGGTTAACTTATGTTCTTTGATAATTGTAGGAATATGACGACGATGTTTTTGTTGAGCTTCAATAAAGAATGAGAAGTTAAGAACTACTTTTCGTTTGTAAGTACTCATGTCTCTTTTTACCTACATGGTACATAGTTATTATACAAGTTTATATATTCTTATCTAACTTAGTACTCATTTTTAAATATTCTTAGGAAAATGAATATGATACAAGAATTTTGGAAAGTTGGGCACTCAAGAATCAAGACTTTTTTTGGGATAATTATGAATTAGAAATGCCTACATAATTTTGGATAGTTATGTTTAAGTTGGTATAATGACTCATCATTTAGAGGATGTACTTCGTCTAATGTAAATGTTAACAATGATTTTTAAGTTAGTTGCATATTACATGTTTTTTGTGTATTCAAAACCCTTGTTCACAAACTATTCGCAAACAACTAATTTCCTTTACAAACAAACACAAATATAGAATTCCGTTTGTTAGTATGTTCGTGAACGGTTCGTTTGTCCAAGAAACCTTAATAAACAAACACGAACAAGGCCTTGTTCATGTTCGTTTGGTTTGTTTACAACCCTAATTCCCAATGCTTAACTTGCGCAGTCAATTGTTATAAAGTCTTCCGTTGACTGATTTTGTAAGTATGTCTGCTAGTTGATCCTCTAACCTAATGAACTGAAGTTCTATAGTTCCATTTTCGAGTTTTTCTTTGATAAAACGCCTATCGACTTCTACAAGTTTTGTACGGTCATGTTGAATAGGATTCTCGGAAATTTGTATAGCTACTTTGTTGTCGCACAAGATTTTGCTTGCTTCTTTCTGAATGAATCCAATTTTAGTAAAGAGCTTGCGTATCCATAAGACCTCCGCCAGTCCTCTTGCAATACCCCGGAATTCAGCTTCAGCACTAGATAAAGCAACTACCTTTTGTTTCTTACTCCTCCAAGTAACCAAGTTCCCTCCAACTAACCTAAAGTATCCCGATATAGATATCCGGTCCTGTTGATCTCCTGCCCAATTAGCGTCTGTGTAGGCCTGAATCTTCGAATGTTTGTTCAGTTGGAAGAGAATACCATAGGTAACCGTCCTTTTAAGGTATCTGATAATTCTTCAAATAACATCCATGTGGTTGACTTGGGGTTGGTTCATAAATTGACTAATTACTCCCACTGCATATGCAATGTCTGGACGAGTGTGTGTGAGAGATATATGACTTTGCCTACTAGATGTTGGTATTTTACTTTATCTGCCAATTTTGCTCCTTCTTCCATGTAGAGTTTTTGATTGCTCATCATTGGTGTATAAGCTGGTTTGCAGTCGATCATTCATGTTTCAGCAAGAAGATCAAGAATATACTTCTTTTGACATATGAAGATCCCTTGCTTTGATCTCAGGACTTCAATTCCAAGGAATTACTTTAGTCTTCCTAAATCTTTCATCTCGAACTCCTTGAATAGATTTTTCTTTAGCTTCTCCATTTCTTCTTTATCGTTCCCTGTTGTAACACCCCAACCGATGGCGGAATCATCGAGGTGCCACGTAGTGACGATTGTTCAAAAGCTCATGGTACTAAAATGTAAATATTATTGAATAAACCAAAATTGTCTTACATGGAAATGGAAATACATTGTCTAAATGAAATGTAAATATTGAAATAACTGAATTAAAGTAAAGCACTAAATGTCTCTTGTTAAAGCACTAGATCAAACTGCACCTGAAACATGTACAAAATGGATTTGGTCAACATATGAAATGTTGGTGAGCATTCCTAGTTTTGATATATATAGTAGGTTAAAAAGTTATACAATTCAAGTGCAAGCTACAGTGCAAATATGTAAACCATGTATCATACAAATGAGCGAAATCAACCCTGTGACTGTATAATGTACTGTATGAACTGTAGTGTACTTATCCAATAAATGGATAAAAGCTTAACACTGGCCACGGATTCTCCGATGAAAAAGGGGGAGAATCAATCTAGGCGGGTTGTCAATCCAAATAGCGCTATCCAATGTTAAGGTCGGCTTGTACCATGTTAATGATTTCACTATGTACAAATGTAATCCACATGTAATGTCTAAGCATAAAGCACGTTGTAAGCAATGCACATAGTACTAGAATTGTATTGTAAAAATGTAAACTTGTATTTGAAAATTGTAATAGTGTACATGTAACACCCCAAAAATGTATAAAAGCAAAAAGGGGTAGGAATACTCACAGTTCACGTAATACTTGAAATTGAACTTGGACAACGAAATATGAATTGAGATTACTCCCAAATGATCAACCTAAAGTATTTGATAATGTGTAAGGGGAATAACTCTAGGATACATGTATTTCTAGGGCATCGAATTGGGGATAAACGTTTATTTGATTAATAAACAAATTGTTTATTAAATATAGGAAATTTAGTAAATAAATAAATAAAAGTCTCTTGGTAAAATTTTAAGTTGAACATAGTCACAACATAGGGTTTTAAGTATGAAAATAATTTTTATAAAATTATTTTCTTGAAAATAGAATATTTAATCTAATTATTTCAAATTGTCAAAATATGACTTTAATATCTAAAAATACTAAAATCAAAGAATTTCTGAATTAAAAATTGTATTTCAGTTCTAGATAGTTAGAAATAATTTATATAAAATTTTGGTGCAAAAATATTGAAAAATGAATTTATTATGATTTATTTATGATTAAAACTAACAAAAATTGATTAAAAATATTAAACAAACGGTTTTTCTGAAAAAAAAAATATATTTTCTGAAATGTATATTGTTGTACAAGTTTAGGATAATTTTTGTGAGATTTATTAAAATCGTTTAGATATTTTTATAGAATTTAATAAATATAAATGAATAAACTTGTATTATTAATAATATATATTAAATAAATTATTTTTGAAAAACTAAAAATTGGATGATGAACTTTATCAGTGGAAAAACATAAAATAAATTTTGTAGAATTTATAAAATAGTTTTAGTATTTTAAAACGATTTTTAAAAAGAATAAAGAAAATATATGCATAAAGGTTAACACTTAAAAAAAAATGT
The DNA here is from genome assembly GCA_028751855.1 of Ambrosia trifida. Lineage (NCBI taxonomy): Eukaryota > Viridiplantae > Streptophyta > Magnoliopsida > Asterales > Asteraceae > Ambrosia > Ambrosia trifida. The sequence continues at coordinate 34,924,104 of CM054130.1, read as the reverse complement.
TCATGGTGGGGGTTGAACCTGTGACCTTTGTATAGCAAGGACATGCCCAGACCAGCTGGTCTGGGTCTTTGTTTGTTGATTATTTTGAATTCGCATTTTATTTATATTACACCAAAAATAATCATCTTCCCCAATTTCATAAGAACAAACCCTAGAAATTACAATCGATTAATCCACACATCAATAACCCAATTAACCTTAGGGTTATTGATGTGTGTATATCGAAGATCAAAACCCATCAAAAATACCACACTTACAATGCTTAATCGTATATGATTGAATGGTCAACTGAAAAGTCAAACTTGATCCAAACACTTCGAATGAGAGGTTGTTAATAGAAATGGAGGATTTAGAGAGTATATTCGGCACCTATAGGGTCTCGCAGAGGGTTCAATTTATAGTGTTAAGCTCGTATGAACGAATTGGAAAGTTTTGACCATGGTTAAATGTGTATGCGTGAATAGGCTCAATTAAGGCATAATTGTTGTGATTGTTGACTGGAATGATGCGTTTGAATGATGCTTACCAAGATTAATGCATGATTAACTAATTAATTGGTCAAACAAAAGAAAAAAAAGAAACTTTCCTTGCTGCTGCGCGCGTAACTGTTGCAGCAAAGAAGGAGGAAGACTGATAGGGACACGCATATATACAAAGTGGGTTGGAATAAAAACAAGAAAGAGGCTTGGCCTAGTGGTGGGCGCGTGTTTGTGTTTGGAGCCGGCTCGGGTTCGAAACCCGGCAACAGCAGAGGGTTGTTTCCCTTTTTTTTTTTTTTAAAGACAAGGGAATGGATGTTGGGCCAGGCTAATTGGGTTGCTGGGCCTGCTGTTGGGCTGAACGTGGGCTCAGGTAACCCACAAAGGTTGAAGGGGGTTTGGGCTATGGTTTGGTTATGGGTTTAAGAGGTGTTGGACTAGACTAAGCTTGTTACTTTTTATCATTATTTTTATTATTATTATTTTCATTATTATTATTATTATTATTAAAATATATATATATATACTGAAAAAGTGACGGATGTCACAGCATCCCCTACTTTTAGAAACTTCGTCCCGAAGTTATTTAGAAACATAGGGTTATGGATGCTTGGGTAAAAAAAAAATTAAGATAACTGTGGTTTGGAAAATTCGAATGATCTGGATAAGGGGTTTGATAGGTGTGAGTTAAGGATTTGGTTAGGTCCGTCTCGAGTAATAAGGAAGATAAAGATCTAGAATTCACTAAGTTTCAAGTTTTAGGAATCCTATGATAAGTGTACGAGTTGATTGACTACAGAAAGACTAAATGAACTACCAAGTAACCAGAGTTTGTTCCTGGTCCGACTTCCAGTCTCACTTTCAATGCATCATTAGTGTTTGTATACAGGGTGTACCGCAGCTAACCCACCACACCTTTGATACCTTGAAAACGTACTGGACGTCCACCAAAAACTCTAATAGAATTTCACACTACCCTAACGTACCTGTAAATTCATGATTACGTTCCGGACCGGAATCATCAATTTACCTTACATTAGGGTTTTATGTCCTTCTATGATCCTATTCTAACAACACATTAACGCAAATAAATTTCACAAGAAGATGACACAACAAACACGTTGAGTTACAATGAGATGTTATCAATGAAATGAGGCCATGTAATAATGAGGTCAATCGCATGGGTTTGCAATGACTTGTAAGCATAATAGTATTTTAGCTATGGGCTACCACTCGTCCGAGGAGCCCTTTAAATGAAATGTTTATCTGAGTTGCGTGGATAATACACACATGCAAGAAAGTTTGTAAGTACTACATCCATTAAGTGTAAGTGTTATCTTAGTGGCCTATAGGAATAGTTTACGAGTATCATGAATAATTAAATGTTCAATGGATAGTCAAACTAAGGGAAAAATCAAGTTTCATATGACAAACAATGATGTTTTTAGAGAAGCTTTGTAGGATTAAATAGGTATTTTGATTTCCATGGAAGTCAAGACCAAATGTTTCAATAAAATGTAAGGTAAAGTCTGAAACTTATACGATATAAAATAAACGTAACCGAATTTGATAAATCCCCAATCTGTGTTCGTACACAATAGTATGCAAGGAAATTTTCTAGATGTTGTATGCTAATGAGTGAGACAAAATTGGGTACAAAATGATAATAGGATCAAGAAAATGAAAACACGAGTATTGGATTCTCGAGTCTTGGGAAGATTTCATCCATGGCTTAACCAGTGGGATTAACGTCATCCTGATCAGTTGTTTCGTTGGTATCGATATCGAAAGCTCGTCCATGTGTCACCAGGTTTACATTGTTCAATTTGGGACATTGAGGTAGCATGTGGTTAGGGTCTCTACAATGATAACATGCCCGACCGTTAGTAATCTGTAGTGGTTTTGGGCAGCTGTTTGATGGTTACCCTGCGTCCAATCTGTTACACGACAAGTAGTGACAAAGTGTCCAAACCTTCCACATCTAGTGCATTGACGACATGGAAGATTTGCAGGGTGATGATACTTGCAAGTGTTGCATTGAGGATGGATTCCCATGTAGGTTTTCTTGTTAGGAGGCTGAGTCACAGGATCCACAACAACCTGGTTCTGATTATCGCCCATTCGTTTCTTAGAATTCGAAGTGGTAGTGGCGGCCTTTGCTAAAACGGTCTTAGATTGTTCAACTGCATTGGTGGTTTTCTCAGTAGATGTCTTGGTGCCCTTCCTAACCAGGTTTCCTTTCCTTACATGTTTGTCTGTCAAAGTGGCTGCAAGTTGGATGGCTTCTTCTACCGTAGTGGACTTGCTCCCAGTGACCACGTCTTGTATCAGGTCAGGTAATCCCTCGATATATTTATCGATTGCTCGAGAGACTGGGGTGACCATGTGTGGAACCAGTATGCTAAGTTCGTGATATCGAGTATTATACGCAAGATTCTCACCACTGTCTTGTTTCAGTCCATGGAACTCTTCCTCCAGTTTCCTGATTTCGTTCCTAGGGCAGAATTTGGCGATCATGAGTTCCTTAACATCTGCCCAAGATAATGATAAAGCAATATCAGCTCCTCGATTGCGCTTTTCACCATTCCACCAGGTTAGCGCCCCTTTTTGAAGGACACTAGTAGCATAGCGAACGCGGAGTTCATCAGGACATTCACTGTTCACAAAAGTACTCTCCATGCTTTCAAACCATTGGAGGAGGCCAGTAGCACCCTCCTCACCAGTGAATTTTGTGGAGTTGCAGGAGTTAAAGTGTTTGAAAGTGCACCGAAATTGAGTCGTACTCCCTGTGTTGGCACTGTTACTATTCTGGGTTATCTCACTGACAAGGTTTGGGATCACTGCAGCAATTTGCTCGGCGACTAAAGATGCGAGGCGACGATCAGAACGTCGTCCAGAAGCACGAACAGGGCGTTGGCTGGCATCACGGAGCATGCGGCGAGCAGACATCTATGAGGTAGTTAATAATCATGAGATTAGAAAATGTAAATGTATAACCGTACAGATGATTATGTAGTATGAACTTGTAAGCAATATATGAAGATCATGAAATACAAAATATTGTATATGAAATGAGAGGGTATTATTGATAGCTTGCATAAGATGCTTGGAGTGCCCTTGTCTAGCTGTAAAGCCCAACAAGAACGTTGACTTTTCAAAGGGGTTAGACCCAATGGCGATCAAAGAAGACATGCTTTAGCCTATAAGTGGACACTCACTCCAGGAATCCCCAGGTAAGCATAACAGGTCCGTAAATGGATTTATGCGCTATGCTTGCCTATGCCAGAAAACCCAGTGTACAGGCGTCCACCCTTCCAGATTGCACGTGTTCTTATCACACTCATTAAAGTTCAACAACTTTGAAGGAGCAAAAATAAGAGTAGGCATTATGCCTAAGAGTGTCTTCATGAAAGGTACTGTCCTTGTTCCATAATGATGTAGACTTTCCACTCCTTGTAGGACACCATCTCTATGCACCATGATGAAGGATGAGAAGAATGGAGAGAGAGAAGAAGGGAAAGATGGAAGAAGGAAAGTAGAGGGAAATGAGGGGTAGGGTAATTCAGGAAATATTATGCATGCAAGTTAAAGTTCGGTTATAGTCTAGGCCATTTTATCTAATAACCTAATTCCCTATAACCATGGCTCTGATACCAATCTGTAACACCCCAACCGATGGCGGAATCATCGAGGTGCCACGTAGTGACGATTGTTCAAAAGCTCATGGTACTAAAATGTAAATATTATTGAATAAACCAAAATTGTCTTACATGGAAATGGAAATACATTGTCTAAATGAAATGTAAATATTGAAATAACTGAATTAAAGTAAAGCACTAAATGTCTCTTGTTAAAGCACTAGATCAAACTGCACCTGAAACATGTACAAAATAGATTTGGTCAACATATGAAATGTTGGTGAGCATTCCTAGTTTTGATATATATAGTAGGTTAAAAAGTTATACAATTCAAGTGCAAGCTACAGTGCAAATATGTAAACCATGTATCATACAAATGAGCGAAATCAACCCTGTGACTGTATAATGTACTGTATGAACTGTAGTGTACTTATCCAATAAATGGATAAAAGCTTAACACTGGCCACGGATTCTCCGATGAAAAAGGGGGAGAATCAATCTAGGCGGGTTGTCAATCCAAATAGCGCTATCCAATGTTAAGGTCGGCTTGTACCATGTTAATGATTTCACTATGTACAAATGTAATCCACATGTAATGTCTAAGCATAAAGCACGTTGTAAGCAATGCACATAGTACTAGAATTGTATTGTAAAAATGTAAACTTGTATTTGAAAATTGTAATAGTGTACATGTAACACCCCAAAAATGTATAAAAGCAAAAAGGGGTAGGAATACTCACAGTTCACGTAATACTTGAAATTGAACTTGGACAACGAAATATGAATTGAGATTACTCCCAAATGATCAACCTAAAGTATTTGATAATGTGTAAGGGGAATAACTCTAGGATACATGTATTTCTAGGGCTTCGAATTGGGGATAAACGTTTATTTGATTAATAAACAAATTGTTTATTAAATATAAGAAATTTAGTAAATAAATAAATAAAAGTCTCTTGGTAAAATTTTAAGTTGAACATAGTCACAACATAGGGTTTTAAGTATGAAAATAATTTTTATAAAATTATTTTCTTGAAAATAGAATATTTAATCTAATTATTTCAAATTGTCAAAATATGACTTTAATATCTAAAAATACTAAAATCAAAGAATTTCTGAATTAAAAATTGTATTTCAGTTCTAGATAGTTAGAAATAATTTATATAAATTTTTGGTGCAAAAATATTGAAAAATGAATTTATTATGATTTATTTATGATTAAAACTAACAAAAATTGATTAAAAATATTAAACAAATGGTTTTTCTGAAAAAAAAATATATTTTCTGAAATGTATATTGTTGTACAAGTTTAGGATAATTTTTGTGAGATTTAATAAAATCGTTTAGATATTTTTATAGAATTTAATAAATATAAATGAATAAACTTGTATTATTAATAATATATATTAAATAAATTATTTTTGAAAAACTAAAAATTGGATGATGAACTTTATCAGTGGAAAAACATAAAATAAATTTTGTAGAATTTATAAAATAGTTTTAGTATTTTAAAACGATTTTTAAAAAGAATAAAGGAAATATATGCATAAAGGTTAACACTTAAAAAAAAAATGTTCATGGTGGGGGTTGAACCTGTGACCTTTGTATAGCAAGGACATGCCCAGACCAGCTGGTCTGGGTCTTTGTTTGTTGATTATTTTGAATTCGCATTTTATTTATATTACACCAAAAACAATCATCTTCCCCAATTTCATAAGAACAAACCCTAGAAATTACAATCGATTAATCCACACATCAATAACCCAATTAACCTTAGGGTTATTGATGTGTGTATATCGAAGATCAAAACCCATCAAAAATACCACACTTACAATGCTTAATCGTATATGATTGAATGGTCAACTGAAAAGTCAAACTTGATCCAAACACTTCGAATGAGAGGTTGTTAATAGAAATGGAGGATTTAGAGAGTATATTCGGCACCTATAGGGTCTCGCAGAGGGTTCAATTTATAGTGTTAAGCTCGTATGAACGAATTGGAAAGTTTTGACCATGGTTAAATGCGTATGCGTGAATAGGCTCAATTAAGGCATAATTGTTGTGATTGTTGACTGGAATGATGCGTTTGAATGATGCTTACCAAGATTAATGCATGATTAACTAATTAATTGGTCAAACAAAAGAAAAAAAAGAAACTTTCCTTGCTGCTGCGCGCGTAACTGTTGCAGCAAAGAAGGAGGAAGACTGATAGGGACACGCATATATACAAAGTGGGTTGGAATAAAAACAAGAAAGAGGCTTGGCCTAGTGGTGGGCGCGTGTTTGTGTTTGGAGTCGGCTCGGGTTCGAAACCCGGCAACAGCAGAGGGTTGTTTCCATTTTTTTTTTTAAAAGACAAGGGAATGGATGTTGGGCCAGGCTAATTGGGTTGCTGGGCCTGCTGTTGGGCTGAACGTGGGCTCAGGTAACCCACAAAGGTTGAAGGGGGTTTGGGCTATGGTTTGGTTATGGGTTTAAGAGGTGTTGGACTAGACTAAGCTTGTTACTTTTTATCATTATTTTTATTATTATTATTTTCATTATTATTATTATTATTAAATATATATATATATATATATATATATATATATATATATATATATATACTGAAAAAGTGACGGATGTCACACCTGTGATAATCATATCATCAACATATAAAATTAAACAAGTTACGAGTTTACCTTTTCGTTTGAGAAACAAGGTATGATCAAAGTTGCTTTGTTTGAACCTGTATTTTTTCATAGCCAATGTAAATCTACCAAAGCAAGCTCGAGGCGATTGTTTAAGACCGTAGAGGGTCCTTTTCAATTGACACACTTCTCGGTTTTTGAAGTTATTTGTGAACATATATACTTTTTCTTTCAACTCTCCATGAAGGAAGGCATTCTTAACATCAAATTGATGAAGAAGCCATCCTTCATTTGCAGCAATAGATAAAAGAACACGAATTGTATCGATCTTGGCTACTGGAGAGAATGTCCCAGAATAGTCGATCCCATATGTTTGTGTGTATCCCTTGGAAACTAGCCGAGCTTTATATCTTTCTATTGTTCCACCTGGTTTGTGTTTAATGGTGAAAACACACCGACATCCAACTGGTCTCTTTCCTGGGGGGACGGGTATATTTTTCCCAAGTCTCGTTTTTCATAAACGCATCCATTTCTGTTTCCATAGCATCTTTCCATTCCTTGGACTTAACGGCTTGTTCTACAAAGTTTGGAAGTTGTTCATTAAGGAGGCCATTAGTGAAGGCTTTAGCTTCTTCAGACAGTTTTCCATTGGCCATTTTAGCCATGGGATATCTAGTTGATCTTGTCTTGTTTTCTGGAGAATATCGGTTTGGAGGTACTCCTCTATTGGCTCTAAGAGGTAGTATGCATTTCTCAGTTGTTTCATTTTGTTCTTCCTATATTGATTCCTCTTGATTTTTCTGCATAACCTATTCACTTGCTATTTTACTGTTAGATGTATCATTTGGAAATTCATTGTTTGTCATACTAGGAGGACTTTGCGGTTCCTCATTTTGAGTGGTCTTAAAGTTTTGAGGTTCACCACTTTGAAGTGCATGTGTGGGACAAGGAGATTCTTGGTTAGTGGCACTAACGGGATGTGGGGAAGCAGGTGAGTCTTGTTGGGTACTGTGATAATCTCTACGCATTAATGAGGGAACCCTTGATAGCCAATCCACTGGGCCAATATGCTTCTTCTCCCCCTGACCACCGTATTAGCAGGTATAGAAAAATTCAGTTTCAAGTAAGTCACAGTCAAGTGTAGTGTATACATGTCGACGTTTTGGATTGTAACACCGATATCCCTTTTGATCGATTCAATAGCCTACAAAGACGCATTTTTCTGCACATGGGCCTAGTTTACCTCGATCATTTTTAGGGATATGAGGATAGACAGTGAATCCAAAGACTTGTGGTTGTAACGTGAGGGAAGGAGGAATGTGGTAAAATAAAAGAAGGACTTCAATAGTGGTTTTAAGATTGAGGGCTTTTGTAGGAAGACGATTAATTAAGTATGTGGCAGTCGCAACTGCTTCTGGCCAAAAAGATGTAGGAACTTGAGACTCAATTAAGAAGGCCCGTGTGATTTCTAAAAGAATATGGTTTTTTCAATCGATGGTGCTGATGTGTTGCAAAACACATCTAATTTCCTATGTATTTTGTATATTATTTGGTCGAGTTTGTATTCGTTTCGTGTCAGTTTTATTATTTATTTATGTATTTTATTATTTTATAGGTGTTCGTGAAAAATGAGCTCAAAATGAAATAATTTTAATCGAGACACCAACAATTGAGAGCTGGTGTTCATGGACATTGGAGCGTAGACAAGAAACTTTGGTCGAGCAAAGAACACCCGAGTTGAAAGCTATAATATATATATATATATATATATATATATATATATATATATATATATATATTGCAAAAGGATTAATCCTACATGTCATACTCTTATGCAATCTCTCATTTGAGAAATGCCACATAGGATGTGATGTGGTAACTCTAGACCAATTAAAAAAAGGATTAAATATGGTTTAAATATGGTTTAACCTAATCTATTAAATACCTAATCTATTAAATGTAAATATTAAATCTTTATTATTTTCTATCTCATGTTTCCTCCCATAACTTTTAAACGTTAATATCTTTTATATACGAGATTTTTTAAAGAAAAAAATTACATATATATATATATATATATATATATATATATATATATTGTGACAACCGCCACCCTCATCCTTATTCAAGTTGTCAATTTTAGTCCTCGTCCATTTTGAAGTTTCACCGCTAGTCCTCATCAATTGTTATTCTATTTTATTATTATTATTATTAATATTATTATTATTTTAAAGAGGGTGTATGAATATGTTTTGGATATGTATTTTTTTTATATATATAACACGTGTCATAACCATATAATTATTTGATCTTATAAAAATTCTATATTATTTGATTTTAGTTTAAGAAAGTTAGAAAAAAAAATGGATGGTTCAAGTTAAACCAAGGTTAGTTTGTTAAGTTTTAAAGGAAAGAAATTAACCAAATCCTTTTATAACTAACAAGGTTAATTGAGAAGGACTATTTCTGTCATATTGTGAAAGTTTCAAAACAACTCTTCTTCCCTCTCCACCTACCCACGTTTTTCCGGCCAGGAAATCCGGCCACCGGAAAATTTTCCGGCCAAACTCAAAAAATCTTTTTCCTATAACATTTTAATGCGTTTAAATGTTTCAAAACGTTTCTCCACTTAGCATTAACCGTTTCCTAGTCTTTAATCGTGCGTTAAAAGGTATTAATCATGTATTAATCGAGTTTTTTGGTGTGTAACCGTCGCACAATCAACACCCATCAAAACCTGCGCGTTTAATTCATCTAATATATAAATTGTTCTTACCTAAATGTTTTTGCACATACATACATCATAAACCCACTTCAAAAACCGTCTGAATCGCGTTCAGGAAGCTTCATACTCGGCTCTCCATTTTCGGACCTGCGTCCCTTGGGTTCGAACCTTTAAACACCACGTGAGTCTTTTTTTTGATGCCGTTTGTTCATTAGTGGTTTCTAATCAAAAGCCCCTTATTCCAGGTTGTTAGTCGTGTGTTAATCGGGTTATTGATTATGGGTTAGGGTTAGGGTTCTTGGTTAGGATTTGGGGAAGAAGAAGACATAATGTAATTATAGTTTAAATACATTTTTTTTCACAAATAAACACAATGATATGGTAGCTCAGTTGGTCAGAGAATCGGGGTAACTCTTGGATCATTGATAGACCCGGGTTCGAACCCAGCAAACCCCATATCATTTCGTTTTTTTATTTTTTTTTATTTTGTTTGTTTATTTATTTTAGAATATTATTATAATCACAAAAACTTAGAATATTCATATTAAATCCAATTTTTACCCAAAAATTATGAAAATTTAAATATAGCTTCTTGACACCTTATAGAAAATTATCATAATTTTGTTTTCTAAAAAAAATGTCTATTTTCGTATTTTTATTGAATTAAATTGTTTTAATCATATTTAATTGATAAAAAATTTATTTTTAATGATTTTAATCTCAAACTTTTTGGGTAATTATTTCTCATCATCAAGAACTGATATAAAAATTATTGGTTCAGAAAACATTTAATTTTATTGACTTTCCTATTTTTAATCATTTAAACATAATTTAATCTCGTTAAATCAGTTTTAAATATAAATAAGTTTATAAAAATTATGGGAAAATTATTTTAATTTGTTTACGTCAGAAATCATCCATTTTCTATAAAATTAGTATTTTTGGATCATGTCTTGTATTTTTAATCTTATTTACGTTTAATTAGACATAATTGAACATATATTTATTCACACTATTTAAATATCTATTTTATAAATATTTTTCTTATAAAATAGAAATGTTTTATGTTTGAAAATCTTAATTACCATTTATTAGATTGTTGTGAAACACATAATTAATTATTTATACATTTATGATTATTGTATTTATTTAATTTAGTTAAAGTAATTAACTAGATTATTTTGTCTTAATTATTCAAACAGATTTTGATCTAAATATTCAATAGGTAATAATTATATACCTAAACCACATCTACAACCTTTCATATATTAATTGTGATATACAACTTTTATATTAACGCGACTTCTCATAAAACTCTAATTTCCCCAAATCGACTTAGCAAAACCCTAATGCCTTAGACCCTAGTTACCTTAGACTCTTAGAATTCTCCCTTATTATTATTCTTACACATTATAGGTTGGATTCCTCGAAATTCCCATTACTTAGCTCACGACCGCTTAAGTTGGATTTTGATCGCTTTCGCAAACTGTGAGTATATCTTTCCCCTTTTTACTGTTTTACACTTTTGGGGTGACTCATGTACGCTTATTACTTCATTCACTTAATCATGGTTTATTCTATTTTCACAATCGCAATTCTTTTATGTGTTTTACTTGTTGATTCGATGATAGTGTGTACTTATGACCTTAATCATTAACCGCTGGGCGGCCTAGCATAGCAATAAATAGTACTTAATTATTGTTATGTGTGAACGATTATTCATCGCCTACTATGAACGAATAATATATATATGTGACTCTTGATTCATTGAACGAAAGGTTTGATTTTGGATAGTATTTGTACACAGCTTGAACACTAAATTGTAGACAGTATGACACGTGAATTGCGAAACACTTTTTCTACTATATGTATTCAAACAGGGTATGCTCACCAATACAATTTTTGTATTGACCAAAATATTTTGTACATGTTTCAGGTTGTTTTGAGACGCTTCTTTTAGGCTTTTGGATTTTATATTTCAGTCTTGTCTACATTGTATTTTAGCTAGACTTGTCACTTTAGAATTAATGTATCTTGTAATTTCATTTCAATGTAATAAATTATTTAATCAATGTATTCAAATTTACACTTTAGTCCATGAGCTATTGAACAATCGTCACTACGTGACACCTCGATGTTTCCGCCATCGGTTGGGGTGTTACAGATTGGTATCAGAGCCATGGTTATAGGGAATTAGGTTATTAGAATGCCTTTTAGCCTAGTCTATAACTAAGCTTACATTAACGAGTCCTCTCATGTATATTTCTCTTTATTCTTATATTTGCTTTCGAGATATTTTCATTATGATTATTTCTCGTTATTCTTTCAATATTTTTCTTGGCGAAGAAGACGCTCGTATTTCACAAACGAAACGATATCATCAAGTTGGGAGTGATATCCATACCTTGGTGATTAGTTTCACTCCTCTATATGTTATTTATCTTAGGAATATATCTTTGAGATAGGAGTGACATCCACACCTCAAGGAGTATTTCCTTCAAAAAGAAACTTAACCACTAAGCTGGGAGTGATATCCTTAACTTAGTGATTGGTTTCATTCCGCAATCGTTTTCAATTTTGAAATACATCTTTGAGTTAGGAGTGAAATCCACATCTCAAGGAGCTATTTCTACATCTCGTTGATTATGAATTTTCTTAAATATTGGTAATCTATTACATACGTTAATCTTATCATTCACGTCATTTTAAATCATGGTCTTTTAACACACACTAGATTTACACATACTTCATAAAATGGTTTCATTTTGCAATTTATAAACTTGTAGTGCATATTTTACAAATCAAATATAGATCTTTTGTTTTCATATGACGTATCCAATATATGTTTTCGAAAGAAACTTGCAACTAATAATAAGACTTATAACATTTTTCAAACTCGACTCCTCGTAAACACATATCTACGAAGATTTTTCAAATGAATCAGTTTTGAATCTAAAATACACTTCGGTTACTAAAAAGTTATCCCCATGCATTACTATTATCCTTTCAACTATATCATAAAGTTCGAGCAAACTACGTTTTTGATAAACGGAAATTTATCTTATTACACTCGCACTTTTTTCAGTTGCAAAACTTTTGGTTTAACAAAACAATGGACATATCTTTTTATCAGAATGTTGCTAAATGCCTTTTATAGTATAACACATATATGTAAAATTACTAGATTTTAACTCACATGCCAGCAGGCTATACACCCGTTCCGTGCACATTCATTTGCCGTAAATTTCATAATTTTATTCTTGCACCATTTTTATTCATAGTTATTTCTAACACGTTATTTGTGATTATTTTCACATTGCTTATTTGCATTAATTTAACTCGTTTACTTTCATTTTGTGCAATTGTGCGATTTACTCGATTTATGTTATACTATTCTTTCAGTCGGAATTTTATGCTATACTTATATACTTACATGAACACATATTTGGATGCATATTTTCTTTCCTGTTTTTGAGCAAAACCCTGTTATACTTACATTATTTTGATCATCATCATGGTCAATGAACATACTAATTGATAACTCGTATGAGATCTAAGCCAGTGCCCACGTACGAATCGGATTAGAATATTTCTTTAATCCGAGGGGAACGGTGTAAACCTCAGGGTCTATCAATATGAGTGTTTAGAGCCAACGATGTGAACAAAAGTTAACGGTTAAGGGTGAACCCGAAAGGGAAGAACCTCTAACCATGTCTTATACTTACATGTTATTCACATTACGGTTAAAGAGAAAACCCGGAAGGGAAGAACCTCTAACCATGTCTTGATTGAACATCATTTCATTACAGTGGCTATTACATATTGATTGCACGTTTATTTCATGTTAGGGTTATGGAAAGGCATAACACCCTAGTGTAAGGTAAATCGATGATTACGGTCCGGAACGCAATCATGGGTTTACAGGTACATGGGGGTGGTGTGTAATTCTACTTAGGCCGTTGGTAGACAATCGATACGAGTCCAAAGTATCGAGAGTGTGGTGGGTCAGCTGCGGTACACCCTATATATAAGCATAAACGATACTGCGGGATCGGACTAGGAGTTTGACCAAGAACCTACCCATTACATTATAAATAGCTAGCACTTTCGATAAGAACGTTCTTACACGAACTTTGATTCATATTCTTAGAGTCTTTCTCCTGACTGTAACACCCCAACCGATGGCGGAAACATCGGGGTGCCACGTATTGATGATTGTTTCAGTAGCACATGGTATAATATAAATTTTAAATAATTTATTCAAACATAATATCCAAATGTAAAATGATGTCTAGAAATTCAATACATGATATCAAATAACAAAACTTCAATAACTTCAAATAAAACTTCATGTTAAATCCTCATGCTAACTCAAGCCTCAGCTTCATTGTTACCTGAAACATGTTAATTTTGAAAGTATTTTGGGTCAACATAAGTTGGTGAGAATTACATAGGTTTTTGATAATAAAATGAATAAAAATGTTGTGCAATTCATGTGTCATGTCAATCTAGCCCATATGTGAGAACATACTAGAAATAAATCGAGTGCATAATCAACCCTGATGACTGTTATAATATGATACATACCATACGCTCATGGTCCAATTGAATATGTTATGCGATAACAAACACCCACGTAACCTTTGTAGGAGGCACGTATCCGGGTGGGATTGTCAGTCCAATAGATCTATCAATGTATACCGTCGGCTTGTACGGAGTTAATGATTATGCTAGAATGGTGCTTACTCTAATCATGCTCAAGACATAATGCAACATAGAAAACACATAGACACATTGATGATTGAATTGCAATGGTAATGTTATAACATATTTCACCCCAAAAATGGTGATAATAAAAGGGGCTATGTAAAACTCACCTTAGCAAATGTTAAACTTCTTGAAAAGATGAAATAATAGTGTTGCCCAAAATGATTCCAAATATCACCCTAAAATAAGGTAATATATAATAAGTCTAAGTCTAATTAATTTATAAGTGTATCCTAGGGTTTCGATTTGGGGATATCCAATTGTTGAATTTAAATTAAAATGTTAATTAATAAAGGAAAATTTAATAATTAATAAAAGAAAGTCTTTTTATAAAATTTGAATTTTGAATGTACACACTAAAGTGTTTGGAGTATAAAAATAATTTTTATAAAATTATTTTATTTAAAAATAGATTTTTAAATCTATTTATTACAAATAGCCAATATTTAACTTTAATATTCAAAAATACTAAAATTAAAGAATTTCTATTTTAAAAATCATATTTCTGTTCTAAATATATAAAAATAAATTGTGTAAAATTTTGGTGCAAAAATAATGAAAATTGAATTTATTATGATTTAATTATGATTAAATCTAACAAAAATTGATTAAAAATATAAAATAATTGATTTTTCTGAATTAAAAATTATTTCAGTAAAGTTTAACTTTATACAAAGTCAGGATAATTTTTGGAGAATTTAATAAAATTGTTTTGATATATTAATGGATTTTTATAAATATAATAGTATAAAATTGATTTAATTATTATAAATATTAAATAAATGAATTTTTGAAAAATAAAAATTGTAAATAAAACTTTTATCTCAGATTTAATAAATATAATTTTTTTAGAATTTATAAAATAGTTTTAATACTTAAAAATGAATTTATAAGATTAAAAGGTTTAATATATATATATATATATTAGTTTGTTTAAAAAAAAGAAAAGGAAACAAAAAGAAGTGGCCGTAGCCGGGACTCGAACCGGGGAGCCTTGGGATATAACCCATGGTCACAACCACTAGGCCTAGGCCAGTGGTTGTGATGATCTCCGGTTTAATTTAAATAAATTCATTATGCGAATCTGAGTTTATCCCCAAATCATAATCACGAACCCTAGATTTTACAATCAAACAAATCAGACATTATGAACCCGATTGTTGTTAGGGCTTTTGTTGTTTGATTGCCGACTAACAAAACCCACAAAAGAAATAGAACTCACAGTGATGTTTCGTATACGATTGGCCGGTCAAAGGTAGAAGTCAAACGACGATCAAAAGAAGTTAATTATCTGTGTTACAGAATAATTGGAGGTTGAGAGAGAGATGTGAGCGAGTTGTGAAGGTTCGTAGGTGATCAATTTATAGTGAGGATCAGTGGGTTGGGTTAATTGGAAGGTTTGACCTACGTTTAATGTCATACGCGTATGTAATTCAAAATTAGTCAACGATTAGTTGTTAATAGCGTGTAATACAGATCATACAAGGCCGGTAATCACATAATTTGCCATATATAGATCAATCACGAGTTAATACCATGGATTGAATGATACGCGACCCACAGTTGACTTTATCAGTCAACTGTGAAGGTTTTTAAAAACGCGTATATAATTAAAATGTGCCCGGGTTTATTCCAAGTTGAAGGCCAGCCCAGCTGGTTAAGTGTGTTGTGTTGTTTGGGCCGGTCTTGGCGCGGGTTCGAATCCCGGCCAAGACATTTATTTTTTTACATGATTAAAACACACAAACACATATATATCTATATATATATATATATAGTATTAGGGTTCCAATAAAGCGACAAAAATAATAATTGCACACGAGATAAACGAAACTTGACGTTTTTATTAATATCGAGCGTGTAACGTACAAGTTTAAATGCGTAATGTTACAGTCTCCCCTACTTTTAGGAACTTCGTCCCGAAGTTGGAGTTGGAGAGTCTGGTGGGAAAAGATGTGGATATTTCGACTTCATCTGGTCTTTACGTTCCCAAGTGAACTCTGGGCCTCGTTTAGATTCCCAACGAACCTTAACGATCGGAATACGACTGCGCTTGAGTTTCTTGACTCCAGTATCAACAATCTCGACGGGTTTCTCGATAATGTGCATGCTTTCATCGATTTGCACATCCTCAAGAGGAACATGAAGGTTCTCATCCGCTAAGCATTTCTTGAGATTCGAAACATGGAAGGTCGGATGAACATTGCTTAGCTCAGGTGGAAGTTCAAGTTTGTAAGCCACTTTTCCAACTCTGTCAAGAATTTTGAAGGGGCCTACGTATCGAGGAGCTAGCTTTCCCTTTCTACCGAAGCGAATTACTCCTTTCCAAGGGGATACCTTAAGTAGTACAAGATCCCCAACTTGAAATTCCAAGGGTTTACGACGTCTATCAGCATAACTCTTCTGGCGACTTCTAGCCTTGAGAAGATTATCCTGAATAAGCTGAATTTTGTCTGTGGTTTCCTGGATTAGTTCGGGTCCAGTAATACGAGCTTCACCAACCTCAGTCCAACAGACAGGTGAACGACATTTCCGACCATAGAGTGCTTCGAAAGGAGCCATGTTAATGCTGGCGTGATAACTGTTGTTGTATGAAAACTCAACCAAGGGAAGATGAGAATCCCATGCGCCACCAAAATCGATGACACATGCCCTGAGCATGTCCTCAAGTGTCTGGATGGTTCGTTCAGTCTGACCATCCGTTTGAGGGTGATAAGCAGTGCTCAGGTTCAACTTGGTACCCAAAGCATCTTGTAGAGATTCCCAAAAGTGAGAGGTGAAACGCCCATCGCGATCAGAAATAATGTCTAAAGGTATACCGTGACGACATACGATTTCACTTACGTACATCTTTGCCAACCTTTCCACAGAATACTTCTCACGAATAGGTAGGAAGTGAGCTGACTTGGTCAAACGATCGACGATTACCCAAATACTATCAAAACCTTTGGGTGTACGAGGGAGTTTGGTGATGAAATCCATAGCTATGCTCTCCCATTTCCAGACAGGAATCTCTGGTTGTTCAAGCATACCAGATGGTCGTTGATGTTCAGCCTTGACCTTGGAACAAGTGAGGCATTTTGCAACGAATAGGGCAATGTCTTTCTTCATACCAGGCCACCAATAAGAATAACGAAGATCTTGGTACATCTTGTCAGCTCCAGGATGAATAGAATATCGAGACTTATGAGCCTCGTTCATGAGAAAAGTACGAAGATCATCACGGTCGGGAATCCACAGTCGATTAAGGAAATAAAGAAGACCATCGGGTTTGGTTTCAAGTTGAGTTTCAGCACCACAAGACATTTCATCGTACATGTTACCTTGGGTGACTGATGTGTGTTGAGCCTGGAGAATGCGATCCTAAAGATCAGTACGAACTCTCGCGCATTGGAGTTTGACACGCTCTTTACGACTAAGTGCGTCAGCCACAACATTCGCCTTGCCAGGATGGTAGCGAATTTCGCAATCATAGTCGTTAAGTAATTCAACCCAACGTCGTTGCCTCATGTTAAGATTCTTTTGATCGAAGACATGTTGGAGACTTTTGTGGTCCGTGAACACCACACATTTGGTCCCATAAAGATAATGTCTCCAAATCTTGAGCGCAAAGACAACAGCGCCCAATTCAAGATCATGGGTGGTATAATTCTTTTCGTGAGTCTTGAGTTGTCGAGACGCATAAGCAATAACCTTTCCTCGTTGCATGAGAACACAACCAAGACCTTGGTTTGATGCATCACAGTAGACCACGAAATCATCATTACCATCAGGTAGAGACAAGATAGGAGCTTCACAGAGTTTCAGCTTAAGAGTTTCGAATGCTTCCTCTTGCTTAGGTCCCCACTCGTAGGGTTTACCCTTGTGAGTTAAGGTAGTGAGAGGAACAGCGATCTTGGAGAAATTGGCGATGAATCGACGATAATAACCAGCCAAACCAAGAAAAGAACGGACTTCCGTTGGAGTGGTAGGAACACTCCAATTCTTCACAGCTTCGATCTTTGCAGGATCAACATGAATTCCGTTCATATCAATGACATGTCCCAAAAATTGAACTTCCTTAAGCCAAAATTCGCATTTTGAGAACTTGGCGTACAGTTGTTCTTTCTTTAGAAGACTCAAGATAGAGTGAAGATGTTGCTCGTGATCGGATTTTGATTTAGAGTAAATCAAAATATCATCGATGAAAACGATCACGAATTTGTCGAGATAGGGTCTACAAACCCGATTCATCAAATCCATAAATACTATGGGAGCATTGGTCAACCCAAAAGGCATAACCATGAATTCATAGTGACCATAGCGTGTGCGAAAAGCTGTCTTGGGAATATCTTCATCGTGGACTCTAAGCTGATGATAACCAGAACGAAGATCAATCTTCGAGAAGTGGGTTGCTCCTTGAAGTTGATCGAAGAGATCGTCAATCCTAGGAAGTGGATAACGATTCTTGATGGTGAGTTTGTTGAGTTCACGGTAGTCAATACACATCCTAAGAGAACCATCCTTCTTTTTAACGAATAAGACAGGGGCTCCCCATGGAGAAGAACTAGGGCGATTGAACCCTTTATCAGAAAGTTCCTGTAATTGACTAGCAAGTTCTTGCATCTCAGAGGGTGCAAGACGATAAGGAGCTTTAGCGACAGGATTAGCACCAGGAACAAGATCAATACAAAATTCCACTTGTCGAGCGGGAGGCAAACCAGGTAAATCCTCTGGAAAGACTTCAGGATAGTCTCGAATAATAGGAATGTCTTGGATACTTTTGCCTTTGTCCTTCTTCTCTATCACGTTAGCTAAGAAGGCTGTATACCCCTTTCGTAAGTACTTTTGGGCAGTAGTACAAGACATAAGCTTAAGCTCACCACAGGGTTTCTCACCATAGATCTTCAAAATCTCACCGGATTCGAGAGGAATGCGTATGACTTTCTCGAAGCACAGAATTTCGGCACGATGAGTTGACAACCAGTCCATGCCTACAATAACATCAAAACTACCAAGATGCATGGGGATGAGATCGATAGAGAAGGTATGATCGTCGAGGTTCAACAAGCAGTTACGAATAATAGAGTCGATCGAAATAGACTTCCCGTTAGCTACCTCTACCACGAAAGGTTCTTCTAGATTAGTGTGAGGTAAGTTAAGTAAAGGTTCAAACTTCAGTGACACGAATGACTTATCAGCTCCTGAATCAAATAATATGGATGCATAGTGGTTATTAATGAGAAACGTACCATTCACCACTTCGTTGTTGTCACGAGCCTGGTTAGCGTTGAGATTGTAGGCGCGACCTCGAGCACCTTGGTTCTGGTTGCGGTTCTGGTTTTGGTTTTGGTTTTGGTTTTGGTTTTGGTTTTGGTTTTGGTTTTGGTTTTGGTTTCGGTTACGATTAGGGCAGTTGTTGATGTAGTGATTAGGGTTGCCACACTCGTAGCATTGACCACGAGTAGGCCTGTTGTTTTGTTGGTTGGGAGCTGGGTTGTTGTTGTCTTGGGTAGTAGGAGATCGACAGACGTTCACCAGGTGACCATATCGTTGACACTTAGTACAAAAACGACATGGCACCTGTGTTGGATGATGGTACTTGCAAGTGTTGCACAAAGGGTGAGGTCCGGTGTATGGTTTCTTGGCTGGGTTTTGGGCAGCAGGTGGAGTAGCAGCAACCATATAGTTTCTAGCCTTGCGCTTCTTGTTGCTTGAGGTCTCAGGTTTGACTTCAATTGCAGGCTGTGGAGTGTCTTTGGCAACCGTCTTCTTAGTGCCCTTGCGGAAGAGAGTACCGTTCTTCACGTGATTATCAGTAAGAGTGGCCGCTAGACGTTTGGCCTCTTCCAAAGTTGCAAGATTTCTACCCCAAACGGTGTCCTGGATCTGCATGGGCAGACCACCGATGTACTTCTCGATGGCTACCGGCAGAGGAGTAACTTTGTGGGGCAACAATAAGCTAAGCTCATGAAAGCGGGTGTTGTAGGCAAGGTTTTCCCCACTATCTTGAGCTAAGGTGTGGAACTCATCCTCAAGTTTCTTATCTTCATTGCGAGGACAAAACTCTTCCTTCATGATCTCTTTGACTTGGTCCCATGTCATAGCAAGAGCAACCTCGGCCCCACGAGTACGCTTTTCTTCATTCCACCATGTGAGTGCTCGTTTATGGAGAACACTCATGGCGTAACGAACCTTGAAGTTGTTGGGGCACTCACTGTTGATGAAGGTATTCTCAATACCCTCAAACCATTGGAGGAGTCCAGTAGCTCCTTCTTCACCACTAAACTTTGGAGGGTTACAAGAGTTGAAATGCTTAAGAGTGCAGGCTTGGGGTCCATTTCCATTGCCATTGCCGTTCCCATTCCCATTCCCGTGACCATTCCCGTTGCCGTTCAATTGGATGACTTGAGCGAGTAAATTGGGAACCAGAGTTGCGATTTGCTGCGCCATTTGTTGAGAAATGATTGCAGCCAGTTGAGCATCGACCCCATTGTTGTTGTGGTTAGGAACTTGGTCATGGTTGTGGTTATGGTTATCACCACCTTCTTCGTGGTTCTCACCATTGCTGTTGCGAGTGCTGCGACGAGGAGGCATGATCTGTAATAGACACAATGAAATGAATGAGAGTTTATATAAGGAATGTAATCATTTATTCATTAATTAAAACGAATAAACGAAAACGTTGACTTATCAAAGATTCTAAATTCTAATAACATATGAAGACATGCTTTAGCCTATAAGTGAACACTCATCCCGAGAATTCCCAGGTAGGCATCCGGGTCCCTCGTCTGATTGGGATATATGCGCAATGCCAGCCTAGACAGAAGACTCAGAATACAGGCGTTCACCCTTCCAGATTGCACGTGTTCGTTATTAAAATCTAGAACTTCGACGAGATCTCAAGGGGGTTCAGGTTAAACCTGAGGATTTTGTCCTATTAATCTAATGGTGGATCAGGATTGCAGCAGACAATAAGAGTAGTCACATGTAGGTTTAGGGTTATATAAGACATAGGATAAGGATAGGATTAGGGAAGCAATTAGGGTTACAAGTAGGAGAAGCAAGTACTGTTTAAGTCCCTAAGGTTATAGTCTAGATTATTTCTAATAACCTAATTCCCTATAACCAAGGCTCTGATACCAATCTGTAACACCCCAACCGATGGCGGAAACATCGGGGTGCCACGTATTGATGATTGTTTCAGTAGCACATGGTATAATATAAATTTTAAATAATTTATTCAAACATAATATCCAAATGTAAAATGATGTCTAGAAATTCAATACATGATATCAAATAACAAAACTTCAATAACTTCAAATAAAACTTCATGTTAAATCCTCATGCTAACTCAAGCCTCAGCTTCATTGTTACCTGAAACATGTTAATTTTGAAAGTATTTTGGGTCAACATAAGTTGGTGAGAATTACATAGGTTTTTGATAATAAAATGAATAAAAATGTTGTGCAATTCATGTGTCATGTCAATCTAGCTCATATGTAAGAACATACTAGAAATAAATCGAGTGCATAATCAACCCTGATGACTGTTATAATATGATACATACCATACGCTCATGGTCCAATTGAATATGTTATGCGATAACAAACACCCACGTAACCTTTGTAGGAGGCACGTATCCGGGTGGGATTGTCAGTCCAATAGATCTATCAATGTATACCGTCGGCTTGTACGGAGTTAATGATTATGCTATAATGGTGCTTACTCTAATCATGCTCAAGACATAATGCAACATAGAAAACACATAGACACATTGATGATTGAATTGCAATGGTAATGTTATAACATGTTTCACCCCAAAAATGGTGATAATAAAAGGGGCTATGTAAAACTCACCTTAGCAAATGTTAAACTTCTTGAAAAGATGAAATAATAGTGTTGCCCAAAA
The DNA here is from genome assembly GCA_028751855.1 of Ambrosia trifida. NCBI lineage: Eukaryota > Viridiplantae > Streptophyta > Magnoliopsida > Asterales > Asteraceae > Ambrosia > Ambrosia trifida. The sequence continues at coordinate 34,901,974 of CM054130.1, read as the reverse complement.
TGATTCCAAATATCACCCTAAAATAAGGTAATATATAATAAGTCTAAGTCTAATTAATTTATAAGTGTATCCTAGGGTTTCGATTTGGGGATATCCAATTGTTGAATTTAAATTAAAATGTTAATTAATAAAGGAAAATTTAATAATTAATAAAAGAAAGTCTTTTTATAAAATTTGAATTTTGAATGTACACACTAAAGTGTTTGGAGTATAAAAATAATTTTTATAAAATTATTTTATTTAAAAATAGATTTTTAAATCTATTTATTACAAATAGCCAATATTTAACTTTAATATTCAAAAATACTAAAATTAAAGAATTTCTATTTTAAAAATCATATTTCTGTTCTAAATATATAAAAATAAATTGTGTAAAATTTTGGTGCAAAAATAATGAAAATTGAATTTATTATGATTTAATTATGATTAAATCTAACAAAAATTGATTAAAAATATAAAATAATTGATTTTTCTGAATTAAAAATTATTTCAGTAAAGTTTAACTTTATACAAAGTCAGGATAATTTTTGGAGAATTTAATAAAATTGTTTTGATATATTAATGGATTTTTATAAATATAATAGCATAAAATTGATTTAATTATTATAAATATTAAATAAATGAATTTTTGAAAAATAAAAATTGTAAATAAAACTTTTATCTCAGATTTAATAAATATAATTTTTTTAGAATTTATAAAATAGTTTTAATACTTAAAAATGAATTTATAAGATTAAAAGGTTTAATATATATATATATATATATATTAGTTTGTTTAAAAAAAAAAGAAAAGGAAACAAAAAGAAGTGGCCGTAGCCGGGACTCGAACCGGGGAGCCTTGGGTTATAACCCATGGTCACAACCACTTGGCCTAGGCCAGTGGTTGTGATGATCTCCGGTTTAATTTAAATAAATACATTATGCGAATCTGAGTTTATCCCCAAATCATAATCACGAACCCTAGATTTTACAATCAAACAAATCAGACATTATGAACCCGATTGTTGTTAGGGCTTTTGTTGTTTGATTGCCGACTAACAAAACCCACAAAAGAAATAGAACTCACAGTGATGTTTCGTATACGATTGGCCGGTCAAAGGTAGAAGTCAAACGACGATCAAAAGAAGTTAATTATCTGTGTTACAGAATAATTGGAGGTTGAGAGAGAGATGTGAGCGAGTTGTGAAGGTTCGTAGGTGATCAATTTATAGTGAGGATCAGTGGGTTGGGTTAATTGGAAGGTTTGACCTACGTTTAATGTCATACGCGTATGTAATTCAAAATTAGTCAACGATTAGTTGTTAATAGCGTGTAATACAGATCATACAAGGCCGGTAATCACATTATTTGCCATATATAGATCAATCACGAGTTAATACCATGGATTGAATGATACGCGACCCACAGTTGACTTTATCAGTCAACTGTGAAGGTTTTTAAAAACGCGTATATAATTAAAATGTGCCCGGGTTTATTCCAAGTTGAAGGCCAGCCCAGCTGGTTAAGTGTGTTGTGTTGTTTGGGCCGGTCTTGGCGCGGGTTCGAATCTTGGCCAAGACATTTATTTTTTTACATGATTAAAACACACAAACACATATATATATCTATATATATATATATAGTATTAGGGTTCCAATAAAGCGACAAAAATAATAATTGCACACGAGATAAACGAAACTTGACGTTTTTATTAATATCGAGCGTGTAACGTACAAGTTTAAATGCGTAATGTTACACTGACCACCCACATAGAAAACAAACCTTGTACACTCTTACACCCTCGTTTATTTGATTCTTGTTGCATACTCCAATAACGTTCAGTCAGAAACTTTCTAAAGTAGGGGAGACTGCTTCATTAGTACCTCTGCCCCTCACCCGTTACACATTCCCAAAGCCTTTCATATTTAAACTCTCAATTTCTTAATATCGGGTCAACTGTCAAAATAATTTGAAACTTTTACTTTGGGTATTAGACAACTAAAATCCTTGTGGGATCATAAATAATGAATTTTCTTTTAAATCTAGTTGCCTTTTACAACGCCTTTTGTTTCATAGTAATCTCCAATTGAAAGAAATTTCGAGACGAAATTTTCTTAAGTAGGGGAGGCTGTGACAACCGCCACCCTCATCCTTATTCAAGTTGTCAATTTTAGTCCTCGTCCATTTTGAAGTTTCACCGCTAGTCCTCATCAATTGTTATTCTATTTTATTATTATTATTATTATTAATATTATTATTATGTTAAAGAGGGTGTATGAATATGTTTTGGATATGTATTTTTTTTATATATATAACACGTGTCATAACCATATAATTATTTGATCTTATAAAAATTCTATATTATTTGATTTTAGTTTAAGAAAGTTAGAAAAAAAATGGATGGTTCAAGTTAAACCAAGGTTAGTTTGTTAAGTTTTAAAGGAAAGAAATTAACCAAATCCTTTTATAACTAACAAGGTTAATTGAGAAGGACTATTTCTGTCATATTGTGAAAGTTTCAAAACAACTCTTCTTCCCTCTCCACCTACCCACGTTTTTCCGGCCAGGAAATCCGGCCACCGGAAAATTTTCCGGCCAAACTCAAAAAATCTTTTTCCTATAACATTTTAATGCGTTTAAATGTTTCAAAACGTTTCTCCACTTAGCATTAACCGTTTCCTAGTCTTTAATCGTGCGTTAAAAGGTATTAATCATGTATTAATCGAGTTTTTTGGTGTGTAACCGTCGCACAATCAACACCCATCAAAACCTGCGCGTTTAATTCATCTAATATATAAATTGTTCTTACCTAAATGTTTCTGCACATACATACATCATAAACCCACTTCAAAAACCGTCTGAATCGCGTTCAGGAAGCTTCATACTCGGCTCTCCATTTTCGGACCTGTGTCCCTTGGGTTCGAACCTTTAAACACCACGTGAGTCTTTTTTTTGATGCCGTTTGTTCATTAGTGGTTTCTAATCAAAAGCCCCTTATTCCAGGTTGTTAGTCGTGTGTTAATCGGGTTATTGATTATGGGTTAGGGTTAGGGTTCTTGGTTAGGATTTGGGGAAGAAGAAGACATAATGTAATTATAGTTTAAATACATTTTTTTTCACAAATAAACACAATGATATGGTAGCTCAGTTGGTCAGAGAATCGGGGTAACTCTTGGATCATTGATAGACCCGGGTTCGAACCCAGCAAACCCCATATCATTTCGTTTTTTTTTATTTTGTTTGTTTATTTATTTTAGAATATTATTATAATCACAAAAACTTAGAATATTCATATTAAATCCAATTTTTATGCAAAAATTATGAAAATTTAAATGTAGCTTCTTGACACCTTATAGAAAATTATCATATTTTTGTTTTCTAAAAAAAATGTCTATTTTCGTATTTTTATTGAATTAAATTGTTTTAATCATATTTAATTGATAAAAAATTTATTTTTAATGATTTTAATCTCAAACTTTTTGGGCAATTATTTCTCATCATCAAGAACTGATATAAAAATTATTGGTTCAGAAAACATTTAATTTTATTGACTTTCCTATTTTTAATCATTTAAACATAATTTAATCTCGTTAAATCAGTTTTAAATATAAATAAGTTTATATAAATTATGGAAAAATTATTTTAATTTGTTTACGTCAGAAATCATCCATTTTCTATAAAATTAGTATTTTTGGATCATGTCTTGTATTTTTAATCTTATTTACGTTTAATTAGACATAATTGAACATATATTTATTCACACTATTTAAATATCTATTTTATAAATATTTTTCTTATAAAATAGAAATGTTTTATGTTTGAAAATCTTAATTACCATTTATTAGATTGTTGTGAAACACATAATTAATTATTTATACATTTATGATTATTGTATTTATTTAATTTAGTTAAAGTAATTAACTAGATTATTTTGTCTTAATTATTCAAACAGATTTTGATCTAAATATTCAATAGGTAATAATTATATACCTAAACCACATCTACAACCTTTCATATATTAATTGTGATATACAACTTTTATATTAACGCGACTTCTCATAAAACTCTAATTTCCCCAAATCGACTTAGCAAAACCCTAATGCCTTAGACCCTAGTTACCTTAGACTCTTAGAATTCTCCCTTATTAGTATTCTTACACATTATAGGTTGGATTCCTCGAAATTCCCATTACTTAGCTCACGACCGCTTAAGTTGGATTTTGATCGCTTTCGCAAACTGTGAGTATATCTTTCCCCTTTTTACTGTTTTACACTTTTGGGGTGACTCATGTACGCTTATTACTTCATTCACTTAATCATGGTTTATTCTATTTTCACAATCGCAATTCTTTTATGTGTTTTACTTGTTGATTCGTTGATAGTGTGTACTTATGACCTTAATCATTAACCGCTGGGCGGCCTAGCATAGCAATAAATAGTACTTAATTATTGTTATTTGTGAACGATTATTCATCGCCTACTATGAGCGAATCCTATATATATGTGACTCTTGATTCATTGAACGAAAGGTTTGATTTTGGGTAGTATTTGTACACAGCTTGAACACTAAATTGTAGACAGTATGACACGTGAATTGCGAAACACTTTTTCTACTATATGTATTCAAACAGGGTATGCTCACCAATACAATTTTTGTATTGACCAAAATATTTTGTACATGTTTCAGGTTGTTTTGAGACGCTTATTTTAGGCTTTTGGATTTTATATTTCAGTCTTGTCTGCATTGTATTTTAGCTAGACTTGTCACTTTAGAATTAATGTATCTTGTAATTTCATTTCAATGTAATAAATTATTTAATCAATGTATTCAAATTTACACTTTAGTCCATGAGCTATTGAACAATCGTCACTACGTGACACCTCGATGTTTCCGCCATCGGTTGGGGTGTTACATATATATATATATTGCAAAGGGATTAATCCTACATGTCATACTCTTATGCAATCTCTCATTTGAGAGATGCCACATAGGATGTGATGTGGTAACTCTAGACCAATTAAAAAAAGGATTAAATATGATTTAAATATGGTTTAACCTAATCTATTAAATACCTAATCTACTAAATGTAAATATTAAATATTTATTATTTTCTCTCTCATGTTTCCTCCCATAACTTTTAAACGTTAATATCTTTTATATACGAGATTTTTTAATGAAAAAAATTACACCAAATTAACGAGCGTTTTATTATCTTTCCAACGAGTACCATAGTGCTATATAAAAAACGGAGAAAAAAACTACTATTTTTTGTAACCTGACAGGTATTGTGTCAGGTTTGTGATTAGTTTAAAAAAAAATTGTGGGTTTGGGTCGGGCCTGGGATTAGGTGATACCCGACCCAATTACCAGAAACCACATACCAAAATACCTGAACTATATACCCGATCATATACCCATGAATTTTTTAACGCATCACATAACCCTTAGACTAATGCGGTCGATATTTCAGTAAATAACTTTTTTTTTCCTTATTTCATGTTAGTTCTTTTTAGAATGATCGATTACAAACTTCCGAATTCATTTAACATTATACCCGGCGCAGAGATACGTTTTTTTTTATATTAGAATATGATAACTTATGGCAGAGATTTATTTAAAATAAATAATAATAATAATAATAATAATAATATTCATTAATCATGCAAGTCATTAATTATGTTATTATGTCTTATTAGATATTTCAACCCGGGACGCTCCCGGGATAAAAACTAGTAGTTGTAATAATAATAAAGTTAGAAAATAAATAATAACCTATGTCAACGTGACTTTAGTGTCACTTTCATGTTTCAAGGCCCAAACATTTAGGGCTCATCGAGGATTATTATTGTTTTTGGAGTGGCGGTCACAAGGAAATATAAAAGAAAGAATATTATTAATCGACCAGGGAGGCATATTACATCTAGAAAAACAACAGCCGCTAAGAAGACGATCTCGACAGGAGCAAAAAGGAAAAAAAAGAAGCAGCAGCTTCTAAATAACTTAGAGGAGGAAGGTTTAGTTCAAGATTGAAGGCTCGGGTTTGATCACAAAGCGTTATAGTTTTTATATTTATTTACTTCGTGTTTATGAATATTGAGACCATGACTATGCGTTATTTTAAACCTATGTTTATATATTTTTCCATGTTGATGAGTAGCTAAACATTTAGGCTACCTAGGTCGTGTTGATGAATACTTAGCATTTTAATGACTTTCGGATTCGTTTAATTATATAATTGGCTTAGGTTTTGGTAAAGATTTAATTGTGGTTAGTTATGATGCGTATGCGTATTTAAATCTAATTTATGATCTTTGATAGTTCCACATGTGTCTTGTTGACTGTCTTTCAGTTATAGATGCATGTTAGCTTGCCTACTTTGTGCTTGTAACTAGTTTATGGTTTTTGACGTCTAATTCCATAGGAACTTGATTTGAGAGTTTAGAGGACTTAGGTATTCTGACATTCCTTGAGACCGGGAGGTGATAGGGTGTCTGGTTGTCTAGATCTTTAGGTATCGGGTAGAGGTGAGACCGGGAGGTGATCCTTGCCTAGTGTGTCTTTAGATTCTTGTAATTCCGAATTATTTCCAAGCCAATTACATTACTCCTTCACATTTTTGGGTGTGTTGTGACTAGCGAGACCGGGAGGTGAGCGAGTCTTTCGAGTACCTTAGCATTCTCTAGTGAGGTGAGACCGGGAGGTGATCCGAACTAGTAACCAGGGATTTACACGTCCCTTAGGATTTTCTGAGAGGTGTTAGTGAGTCCGGGAGGTAATCTAGCATGCTTTAGGGGTTTCCTGGGTCGGGCATATCTTTAGAAAACCTGGTAGCCAATCCATTATTCGATTCCGAGAGTTGTGAGTCTGTAGGTAGGATTCTAGACCTAGGTAGTTGCCTTCCATATTATCTGAGTTCGATCCAGTGTTCTTAGCTTCCTTTTATCATCTATGTGTTATTTATTTTAATTGTTTTTATTTTATTTACATTTAGCTTAAAATTACTTCACAAAAATCCAAATTAACACGCTAGGAGTCGACAGAGGTTTAGTACCGAGAGTCGCCATATTGTGTCCACGGTTTGATATTCCGGACTTACTTGCTCTGCTAAACTGCGACCGGTACACTTGCCGTTAGTGTGTGGTTTTGTAGGTTTTTCCATTTTTAAAACTTGACCGATTTATTTACTACACATTTCACACATCAAGTTTTTGGCGCCGTTGCCGGGGACACAGTGCGCTTTCGAGGACGACCCGAGTCGGGGATCTAGTCATTTTATTGCTTTCTTAGTTTGGTAGATTTTTATTTTTAATTCTATAAAAAAAAGAAAAAAAATATTTTTGTTTATTTGTTATTTGTTTTTCTTATTCTAGTATAGTTTTTGTTTCTCTGTGTGCATAGAAAGTACCCCGTTGCAGCCCTAGAAAATTTGCCGGCCAAATAGATCACATGGAAATGGCTGCACGTAGGACTGTCGCTGAACACATCAGCATTACACCCGCTCACATCCGGTCCAGTATTACACTACCCACTATTGAGTCAAACAACTGGACCATTGAACCCACTCTGATCAACACCATATCTCATTCAGTTCAGTTTCACGGCATGCGTGATGAAGACCCATATGGCCATTTAACTAGATTTGGTAGAGTCTGTAGCACCTTCCAGCTTAATGGTGTCACTGATGACGCCATTCGTTTGCGTCTGTTCCCGTTCTCACTTACTGATCAGGCCCTCACATGGCTCGACTCCCTCCCACAGGGAGCCATCACCTCTTGGACTGATCTTCAAACGAAATTCATGCAGAAGTATTTCCCCCTGCTAAAACCGCTCGTCTTAAAAATCTTATCTATGCCTTTACTGAGCAGTCAGGGGAGTCCTTCTATGAGACGTGGGACAGATTCAAGGCACTTCTGAATAAGTGCCCTCATCATGGTCTTGAGGATTGGAGAGTCATGGAGAAATTCTATACTGGAGTTTCTGAAACGACCAAAAGACTTCTTAACTCTACAGCAGGCGGTAACATGATGAAAACCAAAACTGCTGTTGAATGCCTTGAGATGATAGAGGACCTAGCCACTAGCACCTACATCGAGCCTGGCTCTGGGGGCATTACTGCTGCCCCTAAGGGTATCCATTCTGTTGAGAGTAGCATTGCACTAGCCGCCCAGGTAGAATCTTTAGCTAAGGTCATGAAGGATATTCAGGTTAAGATTAGTGCTAAGTGTGAGATTTATAGAGGGGGTCATGAGACCATAGATTGCCACGTAGGTCCTAGTGAAGAGTTGAACTATGTCCAGAATTCAGATTAAGTCCAAAGTTACAACTCTGGATGGCAGAGTATAGGAGATCCTAATCTCTGAGATTAGTGAGTTAATAAAGAAAAATGAGGAGAATCATGCTAGGACAAATAAGCTCTTGGAGACCATAGTGATGCAGCGTGCGACCCGTTATCAGGAGCAACAAAAGAAAAATCATAAATTTGAGTTGTTATTTAGGAATCAGGGGTCCACGCTCCAGAGTTTAGAGAGGGTCATAGGAGAGTTAGTTGGTAAGATGACCAGTAATTCGACAGATGTTCAGGTTAATGTGGTGTTCACCGAAAGTGGGAAGAGCACGGGAGTTAATCACCCGGTGTCGAGAGGGGGTGAGGCAGTTGAGGAGGAGAGTGTCGATGAGGAGACTAGGGTAGAGTCTTCGGGCAAGGTGCACCCTACTAGGCTAGACCCAGCAAGTACCGCACAACCCAAAAGTAGGTTGAAGGAGAAACAGTCTGAGGAGGATCCCAAAATGGTTTATGTTCCACCTGCCCCATATGAACCAGTACCGCCCTATCCTGGTAGGTTGAGTAAGAGTGAGAACTTAGAGCAGTATAAGCGATTCATTGATTTGTCTAAAGAACCTAAGATTAGTGTCCCATTCATTGATGTTTGTAGAGATATACCTAATTATGGGAAGTTCTTGAGGGAGATGTTGTCCCGCAAGGAGAAGTTGAAAGAACTTTCCCAAGTCACTCTGAGTGAGGAGTGTTCGGCTGTCATTCTTAATAAACTACCCGAGAAGATGACTGATCCTGGGAGTTTCACTATCCCTTGTCAGATAGGTAGTTTGACGGTTAGGAATGCCCTCGCTGATTTAGGTTCTAGCATTAATCTCATGCCCTATTCCATGTTTAAAAAGATTAGATCTTGGGGAGTTGAAAACTAGGATGTGCTTACAATTGGCTGATAAATCTGTTAAGTACCCTATGGGCATTCTAGAGAATTTGCTAGTAAGGGTGGTGAGCTTCGTGTTTCCCGTTGATTTTGTCGTACTTGATATACGGGAGGACGAGCATGTGCCGTTGATCTTAGGACGACCCTTTTTACGTACTGCAAATGCATTGATAGATGTCTCGGATGGTCGGATTACACTGTGTGTAGGGGATGACTCCATCACTTTTTATGTTAATAGGTCTAGGGAGAGTATGAGTAGTCAGGTTGAATCTGTGTGCTATCTTGGCACTTTCATGTCACATGTCGACCGGTGCATTGACTACATATGTGGAGCAGACTTATTAGATAGGCGGCACCAAACAGAAGAGAGGCAGGAGGTAAAGATAGAGACTGTAGTTCCTGTGGAGCATGATCCGGGCTGTGCGGCCGGTGAGCCTCCCGATAGCTTAGAGGTAAATAAGGTTGTTGAGAGTACCAAGGAGGTGGTTGAGAAGCCCTCGGTTCAGAGTCTGCTATCGCCCGTGTGCGAAAGTGAGCACAAGATAGATGAGGAGAGATGGGAACTATTTAAATCTAGCCTTGAGGTAGTGAATAAATCTAAGTGTGGAGACAGGATTCTGATTCACCACTCGCATTTAAGAATATTTTCTGGTGATCCTAGATTTTGGTGGAAAAGAACGTGCCTTGGGAGAGGTAACATAAGTGGGATGATTGATTTACATGAGGATGGTGTAGATATCCTCGTTGATCCAGGTTAAAGTGCTTGATAAGAATAGGATCACACGGGTGAAAACTCAAATCTGTAGAGTTTGTATATATATATATATATATATATATTGTGTTTATTTTGTCTGTTTGCATTTGTGCGTTTTTGTTTCATCTTATTTTTGTTGGATATTATGCTTGTCTTTTGCGCAGAAATATTTCATCCATACGCGGTTTGAGGTTCTTATTTTCACTTTACAATAATAAAAAAAAAACACTTTAAAAAAAGGAGCCACATAACCTCCTCCATTATCATTATCACCCGCCACTGACTACCACCGTGCTGATCCAGGTATGTTTTCCTCGCTTTCTTTTATTTTACTCTGTTTCGTGAAATCGAGTCTCGTATTTTTATTTATTTGAGTCATTTTTGTCTATTTTCATTTGGTCGAGTCTTGTGGGATTGCCATGGCCTTTTCATTGTTGAATCTTCCCTGACCGTACTCAATCTCCATTCGGGTAGGGATCGATCTTAAAATTATTTTTGTAAACCGGCATCTCACTTGTCATTGAGTCATTTTACTTTCATTTTCTTTTTAGTTTATTTTTGTAGGATTCTGACTATGGCCGCGAAGGAAATGCTATACAACTATAGATGATGGACGGACGGGACACTTTCTGCGAGCTATCGCCACATATTCCAGGGGAGTTCGTTCCATTTAATTTGTTGTTGTTATATATTTATTTCGTATCTGCTTTATTTTTGCATTTTTATTTTTAGTTTACGTTGTATCCTGGAGCACATTGAGGACATTGTGCCTTTCTAAGTGTGGGGATGGGAGACTTCGTCTTTTTTTTGCTTAGTTGTAGGTTGAGTAAAAAAAGAAAAAAATTATAAAAATCAAAAAAAAATTGAAAAATGTCCCTGATCTTTTGTGCATTTTATATGGAAAATGATAGTAAAATTAGGATTTTTGGTTTTCAAAATATTATATATATGATAATATAAATAGATTTAAAGCGTGTTTACTTAAGATGTGTCGGTAGGCCTAGCTAGCTTTGAAAGGTCACATGATTGTTCTTAATATACCTTAATAATCATGATATCTTGTGGGTTCTCATCTTAGGAGAAACGGTAGAACTGAAACCGTTGATAATAATTAGAGGTACCACTGTAGATTGAATGTCCGTATGTATTATTAATTAAATGGCACACTTGATCCTTTTTATGAGAATAAATCCAGTGAAAAGTGGCGTCCGAAAAAAAAGATCCACATGTCCATCAATTGAGCTAGACCAAAAAAAAAACTGAAGTCTCTGATCGAAATTCCCTCGAGGTCAAGTTGTAAAAAAATACCGAAGCTCATGCTGTCGCTATTGGGGATGGTGACTTTGATTGAGACAACCTCTGGGTTAGGTATGAAAAAAAAACAAATGTGTCTAAGCTCATAAACTTCATCCATCATCCATCATAAAATTTAATTTCTAATACATTAGGGAGTTTAGTTTACAGTGGTTGGTAATCTATATGGTTTAATGTGACAACCGGCAAATTTCGTACAACGATTAACGTGATTCTAATCATGTTCTAGAAATAACTAACATGGTTTAAGGTTAATTATGGTTAGTTAAGCTGATATGAGCCCTACGATGTCCTTTTGAAAGTTCGTTGAAGTCTTGATGCCTTTAAAGAAAGACTTCGCGTATTTAACGTAACGAACTGACACCAGTAAAAATTTATCAAAGTGGACTAACATAAGGCTAATAAATGTAAATACGACACGTATTTACTATTGATGCGATCGAATGTGAAATCGGCGCGGTAAACGGTCAAAAACGCAGCGTTTTGGAGAACGCGGAGAGGAACTGACGTGGGATTCGAACGTCAAAACGCGTGGTTTTAACCGTTATCGAACTTTCGGAATAATTATTTATTATAAATAATGTTTCTTATTGAATTTCGAAAGTTATCGGATCATTTAAATGAAGGATAACATAACCGAACCGATTAACGCGATTTTAACGCGTGCGCCGTTTTCACGCGTCGGGTGACGAAAATAATTATTAAATTGCTCGGTCTGGTGTTGTTTATGACTACGAACAAAAACCGAGTCCAGAAGCGATAACGGGCTAAAACGGAGCAGTTGGTACGCGACGTCGGGCTTGAAGCCCAACCCAAAATCCCACATATATAAGCCTCCAACACCCCCAAAATCCTCATTTTCCACTTCCCTTTTCTCTCTCTAACTCCCAAACTCTCTCCACTCTCTCTCTCTAGAAAAGCTCCGGTGACCGGAGGCCGGCCGGCCCGGTGGAGCAGCGGCGGCGCCGCCGTCACCGGCGTCGTCCGGCGGCTGTCGGGCGGCCTTCCGGCGGCTTTCGGCGGCATTCCGGCGGCTCTCCGGCGGCCTTTTCCGGCGCGTGACACCCCACCCCCACTAATTTTGATGCCCCGAACACGATGGTGAAGGCCGTTTTCCCTGAAACGAAGCGGTTTGAACGTTGGTACCATTCCGGCGACTTTTCCGGTAAGCTCGTTTTTGAGTTTTCTTTGTACGAACGTTTAGATCGGGTCTTTGGGGGACTCCTCACAAGATTTCACGGGATTTCGTTCACCGGCCACATTCCGGTGAGCCGTTTCCGGCTGTTTGCGGGTTTAGGAGGGGCCTGGGTGGGTTTGGTCGGGTTCCGGTGGCGCGCAGGCGATTATAACGGTGGTTCTTGGTGGCGTCCGATGGTGGTGGTGTCCGGCGGTTGCGGGTCCGGCCAGTTATAGTGGTTCGGGGCTCGGGGCTCGGGTCAAGGTTGTGTTTTCGGGCCTTGTGTGGATCTGGTCAACCCGAGTCAGATTCAGTTTTTGGTTCGGGTTTGTTGGTTCTCAATGGTAGCTCGGCTCGGTGTTGGTTGATGTCCTCGTTTGATGTCCGGGTCAGGTCAGATTTGGCTCGGTTTGCGTGTTGTCTTCAAGTTCTAGTCGTGGGTCAAGCATGGTACTCTCGGGTAGATCCGGTCAGATCTGGTGAACCGTGGTTAGACGAGTCAGATTCGGCTTGGTCAATCCGGTCAACTGATGGTCAACGGGTCAGATTTCGGGTTCGGTCAAGACCCGGTCAACTCAGTGAACTTCGGTCAAGCGTTTCGGTATAACTAACTAGCAATTATTTCATTATATTATTATTTACACATATATTTCTAAAATATATAAATATAAACAACTAACTCGCGAACGAACCGATAAAAATATTAACGAAAAGTATTATGAGATAATATTTGTATATTAGTCGTGACTTGCGTTGTTGTTGGACTAAATTATTGGACTATACATATATATTTGTATAAACGGTATAATTTATAAAATTGTCGAAACGTATAAAGTCTTGTGGATTAGAAATGCGGATAAATATGTCGTCTTGTGTTTGTAATTGGTTTTGGGAAAAATGGTAGACGATTTGTGTCGTCTGGTTTATACGAAAACAAGGGAAACTCTGCCGAAATTTTTATAAAATCCGAAGCGCGACAAGTGTGACATTATTGCGCGTTCTTATAAATAACTTTCCAAGTATTGACAAACGTAGTCATATACAAAATCACGACGTTTTTGACAAAGATTATTTGTAACAATAATAATCTATTCCGGGAAATATTTCAAACAAATATATAGTCTTTTGTTACCAAGCGTCAAGTATGACGAGTTTTTAAAGGTTACTTGGTAACTAAAATATGTTTGTTGTTCGGATTAAAAGAGGTATGAGCGTTCGGTCTTATTTGGGAAACCTTTTTATAAAAAGCAAAGTCTTGAGATTTGTAAGATACCCGGATTCGGGAAAAGAAATAACAAATGTTATGGGACTCAGGGGATTGCTTATCATCATAGTTTGTAGGAGCTAGCTACTCCATACAAAGGCCACAAAATGTGCTGGATTTGCACAGGATGTAAAAATGTGCTGGAATTGCACAGGATGTAAAAATGTTGTTATTACGAAACTAAAACCTGTGAACTCACCAATATTTTATATATTGACGTCTTTTTAAACATATCTTTCAGGTAACTAAGTGCTGAACGGGTATGCGGCTAGTACGGTGGAATTTGGGATGTCGGACACTGGTTGGGGGTTTCATCTATTGTTACCATCGGGTTGGGACATAAACGGAACCACCCCACTTTAAAACTTAATGTTTGTGGTTTTAAGTAATGTTTGAAACCAGGTACTCCTTCCCGACATCTTAATATAATGATCTTTTCTAATTAAATATAGTTTGTGTTAATCTTGACTTTGATATGCTTTCGAGCGTCGCGCCACGTGTTTCCGCCATTGGCGTGGTGTGACATTTAACCTTTGCTTCGAAAGCTTGAGGTGGGATTAGGTGAAGCTGGATATCTTGAGTGTGAGACCCATAGATTGATTGTAATAATATGAACTTAATTGCTTTACATGATTGGGGCCTGATTAGCTAGTGGTTGGGTTTAGGTGGACAACAATACCAACAGTTTTGGTTGATGCGTAATTAGATATTAATTAATGAACCTAAAAGCTTTTGAAACCAAGAATTCTAATTATGATTCCATTGCAATCTTTTTCAGGGACGAAAAAGGTTTAAGTGTGGGGATGTTTGATGTGTTGCAAAACACATCTAATTTCCTATGTATTTTGTAAATTATTTGGTCGAGTTTGTATTCATTTCGTGTCAGTTTTATTATTTATTTATGTATTTTATTATTTTATAGGTGTTCGTGGAAAATGAGCTCAAAATGAAAGAATTTTAATCGAGACACCAACAATTGAGAGCTGGTGTTCATGGACATTAGAGCGTAGACAAGAAACTTTGGTTGAGCAAAGAACACCCGAGTTGAAAGCTATAATAATAGTTGTAATAATAATAAAGTTAGAAAATAAATAATAACCTATGTCAACGTGACTTTAGTATCACTTTCATGTTTCAAGGCCCAAACATTTAGGGCTCATCGAGGATTATTATTGTTTTTGAGTGGCGGTCACAAGGAAATATAAAAGAAAGAATATTATTAATCGATGGCATATTACATCTAGAAAAACAACAGCCGCTAAGAAGACGATCTCGACAGGAGCAAAAAGGAAAAAATAAAAAAAGAAGCAGCAGCTTCTAAATTACTTAGAGGAGGAAGGTTTGGTTCAAGATTGAAGGCTCGGGTTTGATCACTAAACGTTATAGTTTTTATATTTATTTACTCCGTGTTTATGAATATTGAGACCATGACTATGCGTTATTTTAAACCTATGTTTATATATTTTTCCATGTTGATGAGTAGCTAAACATTTAGGCTACCTAGACCGTGCTGATGAATACTTAGCATTTTAATGACTTTCGGATTCGTTTAATTATATAATTGGCTTATGTTTTGGTAAAGATTTAATTGTGGTTAGTTATGATGCGTATGCGTATTTAAATCTAATTTATGATCTTTGATAGTTTCACATGTGTCTTGTTGAATGTCTTTCAGTTATAGATGCATGTTAGGTTGCCTGCTTTGTGCTTGTAATTAGTTTATGGTTTTTGACGTCTAATTTCATAGGAACTTGATTTGAGAGTTTAGAGGACTTAGGTATTCTGCCATTCCTTGAGACTGGGAGGTTATAGGGTGTCGGGTTGTCTAGATCTTTAGGTATCGGGTAGAGGTGAGACCGGGAGGTGATCCTTGCCTAGTGTGTCTTTAGATTCTTGTAATTCCGAATTTTTTCCAAGCTAATTAGATTACTCTTTCACATTTTTGGGTGTGTTGTGACTAGCGGGACCGGGAGGTGAGCGAGTCTTTCGAGTACCTTAGCATTCTCTAGTGAGGTGAGACCGGGAGGTGATCCGAACTAGTAACCAGTGATTTACACGTCCCTTAGGATTTTCTGAGAGGTGTTAGTGAGACCGGGAGGTAATCTAGCATGCTTTAGGGGTTTCCTGGGTCGGGCGTATCTTTAGAAAACCTGGTAGCCAATCCATTATTCGATTCCGAGAGTTGTGAGTCTGCGGGTAGGATTCTAGACCTAGGTAGTTGCCTTCCATATTATCTGAGTTCGATCCAGTGTTCTTAGCTTCCTGTATTCGTCTATGTGTTATTTATTTTAATTGTTTTTATTTTATTTACATTTAGCTTAAAATTAATTCACAAAAATTCAAATTAATAGGCTAGGAGTCGACAGAGGTTTAGTACCGAGAGTCGCCATATTGTGTCAACGGTTCGATATTCCGGACTTACTTGCTCTGCTACACTGCGACCGGTACACTTGCCGTTAGTGTGTGGTTTTGTAGGTTTTTCCATTTTTAAAACTTGACCGATTTATTTACTACATATTTCACACATCAGGTGCCATTTTGTTTAAGAGAGTAGGGGCACGTCTTTTGATGAATCATTTCTTTATTTGACAGAATTGTTTCATAGATTTATTTACGTATTATACGCCATTGTCAGATCTTATAATTTGAATATTAGTTTTACATTGAATTTTTATCATACTATAAAAATAGTAATTTTTTCAAAGACTTCAGATTTATGTTTAAAAAAATAAAACAAAGAAACAAAGTTTTGTCCCCCACTAACTTCGGTGGGACCCCGCACATCTGAATGTATTAAAGAAAAAGGAGTCTCAACCATAGTATTATTTAAACGATATGTATGCCTGTGACTTTTAGCTAGGACACATGTCTCACAATTTAGAGTTTTATTGGAAGGAAAAAGTTTTGGAAATAAATATGTAGATAGCTACTAGACGGGTGTCTCCAAATCTCCTATGCCAAAGCTAGGCTTCTCTATTTGTAGTCCCATGAGCAGGCATCACATTTTCCCGTTGTGTCACTCGCCCACATAATATAATCATAATCGTTCAGTGTCACACCCAATAATCATTCCCGTCCTGATATCATGAAGAATACAAAAGGTTGTGGATGCATCAAGACGGGCAATTTAACTATTTTGTAATGTGGCTAATGGATGACAGTTTATGTGACAGAGATGGAACATAGAGGCATTTTTTTAGTTTTAAAGTAGGAGATATTTCAATAGTTCCTCATCCTTTAACAGGAACATCCCACCCATTAGCGGTTTTGATATTATTGATTCTAGGTTTAGTTTTAGAGATAATATTATATTTATCATAGGTCTTGGTGTCAGTGGCACCACAATAAAAAAATCCACGATTCGTCTGTTTTAGTGCAATTAACTGTTTTTATTTTTTTCTTTTGAAAAATGAAGGTTTTTTAATTTTATGGAACCTTCTAAAATTTTTTTGAAGTTTCATTCTAGTTCTTTATACCATCTCCCTTTCTTAGTAATATGGACCAAAGGTTTAAAAAAATGTTGAGTTTCAAGACAATTCTTTTGTTTAAAAAAGTGTTTTGTATTTATTCCGAGTGATGGTCTCGAGAATCTTCTTCTTCTTTGTTCAACAGATCAAACACACATTCGGGGAAAAAATTAGGGTTACATAAAATGGATTTTAGGTTTTTTCTTCAATCCGGTTACCTCCATCAATAGCATTTTCTTTCTCAGATAACGCTTTCCCACTGAAGCCCTATTCTCTTTGGTCGCCGCCGGCGCTGGTTTCACCGCGTTGTTGGTGGAGACAGAGGCATCGTTTTGTTTAATCTTATTGGCCTTTACATGGAGATTAAAGGCTTGCAATTTATCTCTTCCACTGCTGTAAGTAACCACCACAGTATCCCATAGTGTAACACCCCAACCGATGGCGGAATCATCAACGTGTCATGTAGTGACGATTGTTCAATAGCTCATGGTACTAAATAAAAAATTAAATATTAATAATTGGTTTATAATTGCCATACAGTTACATTGGAATGTACAAAACATCATGAAATGAAATATTGATTAATTAAGGATAGATCCAAAGTCCTATATGTAGCATCATGCAAAACCTGAATCATGTACAAAATACTTTTTCAACACAAGAAATGTTGGTGAGTATACCTACGTTTGGATACATATAGTATAATTGTAAAAAGTTCTACAATTCATGTGTTATGTTATCTATGAAATTATGTAAAACATGTAATGAATTCACATGGCAAAACCAATCCTTGTGTATATGGCATAATCGAGCATGTAACAAGTGACCACGGATTCTCTGATGAAAAAGGGGGAGAATCAACCTAGGCGGGTGCCAATCCCAAATAGCGCTATCCACTGTTAAGTTCGGCTAGCTAAGTTAATCATTTTGCTAAGGTATCATGTGTATTCTATTGTCTAAGCATAATGCTTAAAATGTAAACACTTGCACATTGTAATGAATTGTATATGTAAAACTGTGTAATTGTAATGTGTATATGTATTTGAATAATTGTGTACCTGAATCATCCCAAAACGTGTAAAAAGATAAAAATGGGCTAAGTATATTCATAGTTTGTGTAATAACTTGAAATATGTCGAACTGCGTAGTTTGAATTAGAATTATCCCAAAGGATTAACCTAAAGGAATAAATAATTTGTAAGGGAACGAACTTAAAGTTTAAGTTATCTAGGATTAGGTGCTTAGGGTTTCTAGACTAGAATTTAGGGATTCTAGGGTTTTTGAATTGAACTATAATTGGTTTTAAATAATTTTTAATATTTAATGAAAATATTATGAACTCCATTAGTTATTTCAAATTATGGAGATTTAATAAATAATCAAAAGCGTAAATAATGAAACGGCTTAAATAAATAAATATTTAATTTTATGCAATTAAATATGAAATTAAAGCATAAATAAAAAAATAATTAAATCAATTAAATATGAAAATCGTATGTCCATTTTATACTGAGATACTAACAATAATTTCAAAATTTTTAGGACTTATAATTTTGATATCTTTATACTTTAAATTGACTTATGAACATAAAAATGCAATAATTCGAAAATAAATACAAATAAAGTAAAAAAATATTATTTTCATTTTATAATAGTGGTTAAAATGTGATGTAAGTGAAAAATAATTTTAAAAATAATTTTTTCTCATATTATTTTCATTTAAAACATGATTTAATTGAATATAATTAATTAAATAGGAATAAATAATAAAAATAGGTAAAAATATTATTTTTACAAAAAATAAAATTACCAAAAAGTTTTATATGGTTAGAGATAACTCAACAAAAAGTTTGGTATTAAAATGATTAGAAATGAATTTTCTATGAATTAATTATTGTTTAAAGAAAATAAATACATTAAAAATAATAAATAAATATTTTTAGGAAAAATAAAATTATCAACATAAACTTTAGAGTCTGAATAAGCTAGGATAATTTTTATAAAAATTTTGGACTAAGTTTACTCTTTTTAATAATTAATTGTACTTATATGTATATTGAGTATTTAGAAAATAAAAAAATAAAACTGGAAAAAAAATCAATTGACAAAACCACCCATGAGGGAATTGAGCTCGGGATCAAGGGTGTATAATGCCACGCCCAAACCACTTGGCCTATGTGTTGGTTTGTTGATTAATTCAGATCCAAGTTTTATTTATATTCACACCTGAAACAACAAAAATCCTTAAATTAAGCTTATAAACCCTAACCACCAATCGATCTAATAGAAGCTGTTTCGACAGAGATAATGAACAAAAGTGTAGGGCTTTAATCCCCATCATAATTCGATCCTAATGCATGTATAAATCGGGATTATCACATACCGAAAGATGGTGCAATTATCGCTGCAAGTCATGGCCAAAGGAGCTCCGAATTCAAGATATTTAGAGTGAAAAAGGATCGATTGAAGGTATATTGGTGTAAATCGGTACCTTATGAATGTGTAGAGAGGTCGAATTTATACAAAGGGTTCGTAATTGGAAGGTCTTAATTGTTTGACCGAGATATGGTCAAACCGCGTCACAATTGGGGAAAAAAGGAATGAATCGAGCTGTTTATTTGTGTAATTATGGGCTGTAATCGATAGAAAAGAAGCAGTCAATCAAGTCTGTACAATTAATTTCGAAAATAGTTTCCATAATCAGATCAAAGGCGTGAAATTTGAATGTGTGTTTGACTTGGATGAATAATGGGTCTGTATATAACAATTTTGAATAAAAAATGTGGCAAGTATAGGCTTTGGCCGAGTGGTTTGTGTTATTGTAGCTAAGGCTTCACTCGCTTGGGGATTGCACAGTGTTTGGCGGTTGTCATTGGTTAATTGACACGTTGGTGTTGTACGCAGGGCCGACTCAAGGGGGAGTGAAATAAAGCAAGCGCTTTAGGCCCCCACTTCCTTAAGGCCCCAAATTCTAAAAATGAATATATTATATGTAGATGATTTTAGCTTTAATATTGTTGACATTGATATTTATGATCTATAATTATGCATACATAAAGAGATTATATGAATCATAGGATCTAAACAATTTTTTATTTTACAAAAAGGGCCTCATGTTTGTTATCCGCTTTGGGTCTCGGATTTTTTGAGCCGGCCCTGGTTGTACGTTATACAAACATGCAGAGAATATATGATCGAAGGTTGTACAATTTGAGTACGAAATATGTATACACATTGTAGTAGAGTAATACATTAACTTTGTAATGAATATGTGAAAGTAACCTGAATTATGAAATAGTAAACGACACCAAAGAGAATTCTAAAAACAAAGAATGTTAATGAAGAATAAAGAGTAAAAGAAAACAACACTAAGAGGGTGTTTGGGATTGCGTTTTGAATCTGATTTTTAGATTATTGCGTTTTGAAAACGCAGATAATTAGTTTTTAGTGTTTGGATTGTGTTTTGAAAATGCAGATAATCAGTTTTTTAGGCTACCAAAACGCAATAATCTATAAGCAGCTCCACCCCTGCTTTTTCCAAAACGCATAATCTGTTTTGAATAATCAATCCCAAACACCCCCTAAATGCACTCCCCTTTCTCTTATTTTTACAGAATCTACTCCCCTCTTAGGTTTTCAGATAAATACAGTTAAACTTTTTATTTTGTAAAAATTTTAAAATTGCATCAAGGTTAAGTTTTACCAGTTTAAAAACAAATGATTAAATTATAACACCAAAATTTTATACAAATTAGTCGTATTCATAATCATATATGTATAGAAATATATTTAAAATTTTGAATTTATCATTAACCATTTAAGATCAAGAGGTGCAACTTTCATACCAACACCGGCTTCATATATGTATAAATAGATAGGGTATACAAATTATATCAAGTGCTAACAAAGGCTTTGCAGTTGAGAAGGTGTCAAGTGCAGCTTTCATTAAGTACTAGTGGAAAACACGTGTGTTGCAGCGGGACCATTAAACAAAACAATGTCCTAATGAAACGTATTATTTGTAGATTTATCATCTCAAAATCATGGATACATAATGTAAGTTAAATGAATCAGTAGGTACACGGATATGAAATGTGTTAGCGGCTACATTATCAATAACAAAACAATATAAATTCCATAAATTCAACTCATATTACTTGAACTTGAAAGACAATAGTACTTCTAAATCCTATAAATCACTCTTTAGACACGGATTATTATCACAATCAACGCCTATTGAAAGACAATAGTACTTCTAAATCCCCTGCTTGAAATTGAAATTGTATAATATAATAATCCAGTTAGGTCACGTCAACATTTTTGAAAAAAGAATGAATAGTTTATATTAACTTCCATATTATTTCTACCACCTCTTAACAATGTAGGCACATCACAGTCAATTTTTTTTAGCTTACATGAAATCCTTGTCTAGTTTTCAAAATCATATTACTTGACATACTATCAACAATCAATTTTTCTTTTTTTTTTTTTACCAAAGACTCTATTATTCATTACCTTTTTTTAACACAACATCAAACATTATGACTTACAAACAAAGATTAACTAAAAAGAAGATAAAGGATCATACTGGAATGCACTGGTAATCTACAACTCAACCTCAACATCCTCAACCTCACGCCGGGGCGGCGCATTCATGTCCGTAATCTTAAATCCACCACCAGGAAAAAAAATGGAAATAAACATGGATCAAGATGTCAAGATGTCAGAACATGGAAATAAACAAAACCAAATACATATTAATCGTAATTGCAACATCAATTATGTAACCCAATTTGGTACAACAAATATTGATTGAAAATCCCATAAAATAAAAAAGAACTGGTTCTTAATTTTACCTCATAGATACTCGAGTACTGTTAAGTGAGCCAGGCCATCAGGATTTAGTTCCTGTTAAACCTACATCTAAATCACTACAAATGGTGGCGGCACAAAACTGGTCGGTGCGCAATAGACGCGGCGGTGTGCTGTTGTGAATGGTTTGCGTCATTGGCAAAATTCACAACCATTGATGGTTGATGGCTTTTGAACAGTCAAGAACAAGGATCAGTGGAGGTTAATAATACACCGGATAAGATCAACGTATAAAGTCGGTTGCGACCATTGGAAGAGAGTGTTAAAGAGGTATCGAGTAAAGAATCAGAGGTCGAGGCTGATGGTGGCGGTTGTACTAAAGCTTTAGGGTGGTGACCATGGTATGGGACAATAATTTTGCAAGAGGGATACGATCACAATATATACAACTTTACAAAAGTTGGTTTCATGTTTCCAATAATGATTTGCATTGAAATATGATAATATGCATTGAAATTGATCGGTTACATAATCGATTTAATGGGCAATTGAATGAATATAGCACAGCATTATGAAAATAGAGACTCTTGAACTTGCTCTATTGTTAATAACCATTAATCTCAATATTGATGAGTAAAAGACTAATTTACCCTTTTAGAAATGCATCAAGTGTTTGTACTTTAGGCAATGAAATTTGCAATTTTTTAACTTTTGCAAGAATCATTCCCTCATGCTTTATATATAGTATAGATTTATATATATTTATTATAAAAATTTACATATAAACATCTATCTGATATGTATGTAAAATTTTCTTTTAAATTAAAATAAATTTTGTATTAGTATAAAACAGGTGATTGAGGATATTAAAACATTTCTTATGGGTAAAAAACGAGCATAAATATGTGACATCTTGCGCAAACAATAGTGTACGTTCAATTTTAATGTATGAGATATTGATATATTTTGTTGGTTTCTATCTTTTAGCTCCTTGTTAAGACGTGTTCTTAATCAAAGTTTCGTTTTGCTGAAAAAAAAAGAAATAAAGGAGAAAAAAGAAAATAATTGGTAATAACTACACTAAAATATCAATGCAATGGAAGGTATTTATATTTTAGACCGCTTTAGTATCTATTATAACAAGTGGGCTTACCCGTGCGTTGCAGCGGGATTCACAAATGGGTTGCAATACAACATTATGATATTTAGGTTTTTTACCGCAAGTTACGTAAAAAGAA
The DNA here is from genome assembly GCA_028751855.1 of Ambrosia trifida. Classification (NCBI taxonomy): domain Eukaryota; kingdom Viridiplantae; phylum Streptophyta; class Magnoliopsida; order Asterales; family Asteraceae; genus Ambrosia; species Ambrosia trifida. The sequence goes on along the minus strand of CM054130.1, from coordinate 34,878,757 downwards.
TAGAAATGTGCACATAATGTTTTAACAAGTATTTGTAGAAAGAAAAGAAAAGAAATGTGCACCACCACTTACAACTGATTGTAGTTCACCACAAAAACCACGAACTCATTATTTAACAAATCTTAAAAAAACCAAAGGTATGTTACTATAACAGAACAATATGAACATAAACATCACTCTTGTGTAAGTTTTTCGATCAATGCATATTTATATAACCGTGCCATTGAAGACATCTTGCTAAATGATAAAGTTCATTTACATGACAAAAGCATGTAGTAATAATATGATATTGTATAAACTATCATACGAAGGTCAATGTCCAATTAGAAATTAAAAATCGTGATTTGAAAGTTTGTAATAGACTTGCCCAACTTGACCCAGTAGCTAAAAAATTGCCCAATGTAGCCAGTGAGTCGAACCATCCCGTCCACTTTGTCGCTGGGTAGATGCATATATATGAAAAGGGTTATAATATAAGTATTATTATGGCAAAGTTTAAAAATTCATACAAGTTTAACTGAGATAAGATTATTCATTGTGGTAACATAAATTATTATATTTCATCGCCATTATATGAAACTAGGTTAGAGTCCCGGGTGTACACCCGGTAGATTCACAAGTAAAATGAAAAAAATCCTATAAAGATTGTAGTATAAAATTTGTTTTATATGTTGAAAGTTACGTAATACAAAAGAACAAAATGTCTTTGATTCAGATGACTTGTAGCAAAAGAAGGGAAAAAAAATTAAGTTCTTGATTGAGAGATATGTGGATCCAAATGGGGAGAAGGCTTATTTTCTTTGAAGATTAAAAACTATATAATAAAATAAGTATAGAAATACCTTATTTTCTGAAAGTAAGGTTTCAGCTCACATTGGTATAATCTTTGAAGCTTTTTAATGAAACAAAATGAGTCTTACCCCTGTACCGAAAACAAACACGTAAATATTTTTTTCCAGCTTTTTAACAATTAAAAGCATCAAGATTAAAAGATAATCATATATATCATTATATATCAAATGAAAATGAAAAAAAGATATTAAAAAGATTAAGCTTCTAAACAATATATTACAAATGTAATTTGCTAAAATAAATACCACTGAATAAAACATAAAACAAATCGTATCAAGTTTTTTAAAATAAACAAATTGTACATTCACCCATGTAGAAATGAATTCAGGTAGATTACAAAGTTGGAGATGTAAGTTTTATAAATTCTCAAAATGATTGTATAACTGAGATTAAGATTGTTTATATAGTGAGAATTTGAATTAGTTTAAAAAATTGGAAAATAGAAATTTAATAATTTTATTTAATTGATTTTCGGTTAAATATATATTATTAATGATGATTAAAGTATTTTAAGAAAGTTATTAATCTATATTGGGAAAATTAATATAGATTCGAATTTAAAACTTTGAATTCAAAATTCAAATATATTCAAACTGAAAATTTAAAAATTTTGAAATAATATATTATAAATTGTATACATTAATGGTTATGGTTTATATTTTTTATTTTTTATAACTTATAAACAGTTTAGGAAAATGGGTTATCATATATATGTTGATTTATGACTAAACATAATTTGAATGAAAATCAATTATTCAAGAAATGAAACATATAATGAAAATCACATATTCAATAAACTAAAAATATAATAATAAAGTTAATTAATTTAGTTTTTTGAATTGATATTTACAGTTTTCATCCGAAAATTTAAACATTTATTGAATTGATTTACAGTCTAAACTATATATTAATAATGATGATTGGTTTATTTAAAGTAAGTTATTAATAATTGATATGATTTAAAATCAATCAATCAATCAATCAATCAATCATACCCAGTATATCCCACTAATAGTAGACTATTGGTAGGGTCAGGGAAGGGTGAGATGTAGGCACACCTTACCTCTACCCATAAAGGATAGAGAGGCTGCTTCCAGAGAGACCCCCGGCTCAAAAAGAGAGAACAGAAGACAGGCAAGCATACAAGTAAAGGGACAAGCACCACATGGATATTTCGCTATCGGCTAATGGACCAAATGCAGGAATAAGCTAGTAAGATAGTACATAAAAATATAATACATTGAACATCATAGAAACATGTAAACGGGACGAAAAGCACAAGTAAGTTTCACATTACTTAGGAAAACAAGATAAATAGACACATGAATCAAAATAGGTTTAGAAATCCTATAGATAAGGGCTCATAATACCCGGATATGCTACCTAAGTGCCAAATCCTAACAGTCACTTACTTTAATCCTACGTCTCCAGGAACTCCTTTCTTGGACCATGTCCTCAGAGAGGTGCAACTCTATGAGATCCTGTCTAATTCGCTCATCCCAGGTCAATTTAGGTCTGCCCCTATTCCTTCTCCCCTCTACAACGCATGCTTCCACTGCTCTAACTGGCGCTGTTGTTCCTCTCCTCTTCACATGTCCAAACCATCTCAATCTCCCTTCCTTTATCTTGTCTGATATCCTAGCCACTCCAAACCTCTCTCTAAAAACCTCGTTTCTAATCCGATCTAGCCTTGTGTGCCCGCCCATCCACCTAAGCATCCTCATCTCTGCGACCTCCATCTTGCGTGCGTGCGTCTTCTTGATTGCCCAGCATTCTGTCCCATACAACATAGCAGGTCTAATTGCGGTCCTGTAAAATCTCCCCTTCAATTTATTTGGGAACCGCTTATCGCACAATACCCCTGTGGCTGCTCTCCACCTACACCACCCGGCTTGTATGCGATGTGTTACGTCACTATCTATATCCCCATCCTTTTGAACAAATGATCCTAAGTACTTAAACCTAGTTACCTGCGGGACAACCTGTCCCTGAATAGTGATATGGGTGTCCTCGTCGTCGTTAACCCCACTGAAATCACAATAGAGATACTCCGTCTTTGAGCGACTAATCCTTAAACCCCTTCCCTCTAAAGCTTCTCGCCACTCCTCTAACCTTGCATTCAGAATTTGTTTAGTTTCTGCAACTAACACAATATCATCTGCAAAAAGCATGCACCATGGCACTGGCTTCTGAATCGACTTAGACAACTCATCCAAGACTACCGCAAAGAGAAACGGACTCAATGCAGACCCTTGGTGGAGTCCCACCTCCACAGGGAAGGAATCAGTATCTCCTACCGACGCCCGGACACTAGTTTCAGTTCTATCATACATATCCTTAATTACGTCTATGTACTTCCCAGGGACTCCTCTACCCTCTAAACTATCCCAAATTAATCTACGTGGCACACTGTCATAGGCCTTTTCAAGGTCAATGAATACCATATGGAGATCTCGCTTTTTTTCTCTATATTTTTCCATTAATCTCCTTAAAGTGTGTATCGCTTCCGTCGTTGACCTCCCTGGCATGAAACCGAATTGGTTTACCGTAATCTGAGTTTCCCTCCTAAGTCTAGTCTCAATCACCCTCTCCCATAATTTCATAGTATGACCCAACAACTTAATACCTCTATAGTTTCCACAACATTGGGCGTCTCCTTTTTTCTTAAATACGGGCACTACAACGCTACTCCTCCAACAATCGGGCATTTTTCCATATTTGAAAATAACATTAAATAATGTAGTCAGCCATTGAACGCCTTCTTCTCCCAAACACTTCCAGGCCTCAATCGGTATGTTGTCTAGCCCAACCGCCTTGCCTCTTCCCATCTTCCTAAGTGCAGTCCTCACCTCTCCATGTGTGATGCTTCGATAATAGCAGTTATATATGATTTAAAATATAAAAAATAAAATTCGTATTCAAAAATTTTTAAAAATTAAACTGAAAGTTCAAAATTTTTGAAACTTTACGATTGAAAACTTATAAATTGATTTTTATGAATTTTAATTAATTATTACCATTTAAAACAAAGTTTATTTTTAGAAGCACGACTTTCATAATTCAATGATTAAATTTATATAATAGTTTTATACTTTATTTTTACTAAAATTTAATAAAAAAACGTAACGGTGTAAGTACCCTGTAATAAAAAAATATATTGCATATTTCCTTGTTAAAACATAAATTATATTAATTAAAAAGTTCCTTTGAAAATAAAAAAACTATATAATAAAGTAAGTATAGAAATACCTTATTTTCTAAAAGTAAGGTTTCAACAGACATTGGTATAATCATTGAAGCTTCTTAATGAAACAAAATGAGTGTTACCCATTGTACCGAAAACAAACACGTAATCATTTTTTCAGATTTTTCAACAATTAAAAGCATCAAGATTAAAAGATAATCATATACATCATTATATATCAAATGAAAATATAAAAGAAGATATAAAAAAGATTATGCTTGTAAACAATATATTGCAAATGTAATTTGCTAAAATAAATACTACTGAATAAAACCTAAAACAAATCGTATCAAGTTTTTTTAAAAATGAAGTAATGTAAATTAAAAAGTTGGAGATATAAGTTTTATAAATTCTTAAAATGACTGCATAACTGAGATTAAGATTAGTTATATAAAGAGAAATTGAATTAGTTTAAAAAATTGGAAAATACAAATTTAATAATTTTATTTAGTTGATTTTCGGTTAAATATATATTATTAATGATGATTGAATTATTTTAAGGAAGTTATTAATATAGATTGGGAGAATTAATATCAATTAATGTATATTGAGAATTAACATATATTAAGGAAGTTATTAATAATTTTATTTAATTGATTTTCGGTTAAATATATATTATTAATGATGATTGAATTATTCATGGTTGAATGTAATTTGCTAAAATAAATACCACTGAATAAAACATAAAACAAATCGCGTCAAGTTTTTTAAAATAAACAAAATGTATATTCAACCATGTAGAAATGAATTCAGGTAGATTACAACGTTGGAGATATAAGTTTTATAAATTCTCAAAATGATTGTATAACTGAGATTAAGATTGTTTATATAGTGAGAATATGAATTAGTTTGAAAAATTAGAAAATAGAAATTTAATAATTTTATTTTATTGATTTTCGGTTAAATTTATATTATTAATTATGATTGAATTATTTTAAGTAAGTTATTAATCTATATTGAGAGAATTAATATAGATTCGAATTTAAAACTTTGAATTCAAAATTCAATTAAATTCAAACTGAAAATTTAGAAATTTCAAAATAATATTTTATAAATTGTATACATTAATTGTTATGGTTTATATTTTTTATTTTTTATAACTTATAAACAGTTGAGGAAATATGGTTTATCATATATATGTCGGTTTATGACTAAACATAATATAAATGAAAATCAATTATTCAAGAAATGAAACATATAATGAAAATCACATATTCAATAAACTAAAAATATAATAATAAAGTGTGACACCCGGCATGTTTAGGTCAGCATTTTATAAACACATAAGTCTACCTTAGCGAAAAACGTTTATTAAACATACTTGACGGGGTCAGTCGAGTCGGAACACAGTCCGTATTGTCCAGGGTTCAATGATTCGGAGGATCATTGGGTTAATTACACACACATGTTACGAGTCACGTTGTTGGTGAATTACATAAACTAATTAAGTGTATGTGTAGACTAATTGTCGTATGGTGGATTATATGCTTAGATGTGTTTAAATGATGTGTAGATAATCATCCGTGCTTAAATATGTTAAACATAGACTAAGGCTGCATGCTCGTATGTTAAGGTGCGTTAAAATGCGTTAAACACGACAAACTGGAAACTAGGAAAAACATAAGTCCTGGTTCGACCACATCGAATGGGCGAACCTGGAAATTAATCTTGGTTCGACCCTTAGCAAAGGGGCAAACCTGGAATGTGGAAATGAAAAAGTTTCATTCGACCAGAACATGCACATTCGACCCTGTGAAAGGGGCGAATGTGGGTACATTCGCCCATGTAAAAGGGGAGAATGTGGACATAGTATAAATACCACACTTTGTCATTTTTCACCATTTCACAAACCCTAAATGCCTCTAAACACTCTCTAGCAACTTTAAACATTGGGGAAGGAGTTTTGCTCTTGTTTTCCTATAATCTAACTTACAAACATCTTCTACACAAAGATCTAAGGTGTGTTTTTCATTCTAAATCATTTTTAAAGCATTTCATTTCGTTTTCATTAAACCCCAAGAGTCCAGATCTGATTCAAACATGTTTTCATGGATAAAAACCTTCCTAATATATTTCTAAACAAAACCTATTCATAAACAATGAGTTTTCATACAAATTAACATGTGTTAATGGTTTTTATGTAGTGTTATGTATTGTTTGATGATTGATTGTTGTATAGATGTTATAACAATGATCTAGGACTGTTATTGAAGATATGATTTATGATTTAGATAGGTTACAATTGATTATTGATGATGTTTTGTTCATTTTGGGGATTTTGGGTTAGATCTAGAGCTTGTTCATGATGATAGTGATAAGGATATGATTGGGGGTTTCTTGTTCATGATAATCTGAGTATATTAAGTTGATTATTGATTGATTTTAGAAAGTTTCCTAATTGGGTAAAGATTGCATGCGTTTGATGTGACATCTCCATAATTTGCTATTTCGGGTAACTTGTAAAACGAACGGATTTCGGGATAAAATTGGTAGGGTTTTGTAGGAATATGTTAATGATAGTTGACTGCTGTGATTGGTGATGTTTCGTGATGTTTTTGGACCGTTTAGATGCGTTTTGGTGCGTTTTATGAAGTGCTGATGCAAACGGGCGAACGTGGAACTCATTCGACCCTTCGTGTGGGTGAACGTGGCTCAAACGGGCGAACGTTGAACAAAACGTTGCTCAAACGGGCGAACGTGGAAATGGGAAAAACCACATTCGACCATCTGATGTCCGGAATGAGATTTTTTATGCAAACTAAGTGTTTTATGCTTGAAACTTATGTGTTAACTTTATGTGCATGACTAATTGATGTAATGGGTCACCAACGGGATGTCGGGTCGGTCTGGGATGTCCGGTTAACGTTCAAACACACTTTAAACACATAGAGTCAAGATTTGGACAATCGGGGACTAGTTAGCCTTCGAGTTAGTAGTCATCACACTTATGTAAACTCATTAATAGGTTGTTAATTGTCGGGAGTATCATACACGGGTTGGATCTCTAGTTATCAAGAAGACGCACTCTAAGGTGAGTTCACGGCCCCTCTTTTACACACTTTTCTCTCGGGGGAGAAGCATGCCACACGTTTTAACAAATACAACGTTTATGTTTTGAAACGCAACGCTTATGAAACATAACGCTTTTGAAACACAACGCTTTTGAAATACAACACTTATGAAACGCAACGCTTTTAGAAACATGACGCCTTTTGGGAATGTAACTCTTTTAAGAAACGTGACACATTTGGCACTTGGCATATTTAACATTGGCGCTTGACACTTTAAAACATTGGCATTTGGCATATTTAAACATTGGCACTTGACACTTTTAAGCATTGACACTTGGCATTTGGCACTTGGCGCTTGGCACTTATTTACTATACGATGAAACCTAAGTCCCTATTGAAACCATGAATGTGCGAGGCACAACGGGGGAAATGTGGATAGATCTATTGGGCGTGACGAACCCCACCCGACGGCTGGGAGCCGGGCGGGTGCATATTGTCTCTACTTTGACACTTGGCACATGGGCAGCAACTCGACCAACGTTTGTCAGTAATGGTTTTAGCAACACAATCGTAGTAGTAAGGGAACGTTTGTTATTTACTTGGAACTTTTGCACACTTGGCACTTTATGAGGAATCGCTTTACACATAAAAACGTTTACGAACTTAAAACCTGTGAACTCACCAGCATTATATGTTGACATCTTTTTGGCATGTTTTCTCAGGTCGCTAAGGTAGCAGCATTGAGTTTAGGCGCACGGAGTCTCACGGCGTCTAGGGATCATATGCATGTTTTGTTAAACATTTCAGACTTTGAGTTTTACTTTTGAGTTGTAATAATACATTTTGCTTCCGCTGTTTTAGAACGGTTTTTGAAACTCAATGGCAGTTTACGTTGTTTTCATATCATATAGTGTCGTTTATTGTGACCGTTGACTTGGATCCTGGGTTGTCACGCGCCTCGCAGTAAAACTCTGCAAGTGGAAATTTGAGGGTGTGACATAAAGTTAATCAATTTAGTGTTTTGAATTGATATTTACAGTTTAATTAGAAAATTTAAACATTTATTATATTGATTTACGGTCTAAGCTATATATTAATAATGACAATTGGTTTATTTAAAGTAAGTTATTAATAATTGATATGATTTAAATTAAAAAATATAAAATTCGTATTTAAAAATTTGAAAAATTGAAGCTAAAAATTCAAAATTTTTGAAACTTTACAGTTGAAAACTTATAAATTGATTTTTATGAATTTTATTTAATTATTACCATTTAAAACAAAGTTTATTTTTAGAAACACGACTTTCATAATTCAATAATTAAATTTATATAATAGTTTTATACTTTATTTTTTACTAAAATTTAATAAAAAAACGTAACTGTGTAAGTACCCTGTAATAAAAAATATATTGCATATTTCTTTGTTAAAACATAAATATAATTAATTAAAAAGTTCCTTTGAAGAGAAAAAAACTATATAATAAAGTAAGTAGAAATATACCTTATTTTCTGAAAGTAAGGTTTTAACAGACATTGGTATAATCATTGAAGTTTCGTAATTAATTTTTTTCAGATTTTTCAACAACTAAAAGCATCAAGATTAAAAGATAATCATATACATCATTATATATCAAATGAAAATGTAAAAGAAGATATTAAAAAATTATGCTTGTAAACAATATATTGCAAATGTAATTTGCTAAAATAAATACTACTGAATAAAACCTAAAACAAATCGTATTAAGTTTTTTAAAAATGAAGTAATGTAAATTAAAAAGTTTGAGATGTACGTTTTATAAATTCTTAAAATGATTGCATAACTGAGATTAAGATTGTTTATATACAGAGAAATTAAATTAGTTTAAAAAATTGGAAATACAAATTTAATATTTTTATTTAGTTGATTTTTGGTTAAATATATATTATTAATGATGATTGAATTATTTTAATGAAGTTATTAATCTAGATTGGGAGAATTAATATAAATTCGAATTTAAAAGATTGAATTCAAAATTTAAATTAATTCAAATTAAAAATTTAAAAATTTTGAAATATGGTTTTATAAATTGTTTACATTAATGGTTATGGTTTATATTTTTTAATTTTTTATAACTTATAAACAGTTGAGGAAATAAGGGTTATCGTATATATGTCGATTTATGACTAAACATAATTTAAATGAAAATCGTATATTCAAGAAATGAAACATATAATGAAAATCACATATTGAATAAACTAAATATGTAATAATAAATTTAATTAATTTAGTGTTTTGAATTGATATTTACAGGTCTTTTTTGAGCCGGGGGTCTCTTATGGAAGCAGCCTTTCCATCCCTAGGGATGGGGGTAAGGTTTTCCTACATCCCACCCTCCCCGGACCCTATAAATAGTATCAATACTTGTAGGATTTACAGGGTACGGTTGTTGTTGTTGTTTGTTGTAATTGATATTTACAGTTTTGATCAGAAAATTTAAACAATTATTGAATTAATTTACGGTCTAAAATATATATTAATAATGATGATTGGTTTATTTAAAGTAAGTTATTAATAATTGATATGATTTAAATTAAAAAATATAAAATTCGTATTCAAAAATTTGAAAAATTAAAACTGAAAATTCAAAATTTTTGAAATTTTACAATTGAAAACTTATACATTGATTTTTATGAATTTTTGTGACACCCGGCATATTTGGCTTAAACATTTCAGTAACATCTAAGTCAACCTTAGCGGGAAACGTTTATAAACGGACATAACTGGGTTAGTTGAGTCGGGTCAAGTTAGGATTGTCCAGGGTTCAATGATCTGGAGGATCATTGGGAGTCATTTTGGGAATATACTAGTACCGGGTTCCGTTGTTGGTGACATTACATGAACTAATTAAGTATATGTGTAGATTATGGGTCGTGTGGTGGACTATATACATAGATGTGTTTAAATGATGTGTAAATGATTATCCGTGCTTAAATGTGTTAAACATAAACTAAGGTTGCATGCTCATATGTTAAGGTATGTTAGAATGCGTTAAACACGACAAACTGGAAAACTAGATAAACACGAGTTCTGGTTCGACCACTTCGAGTGGTCGAAGGAGAAACTTTGTGTTGGTTCGACCCTTTGTAAATGGGCGAACCTGGGATGTGGAATTGAAAGAATTCCCTTCGACCAGGACAGGGCTCATTCGACCCTGTGGAAGGGTCGAAGGAGGCTACCTTCGACCACTTACAGGGGGCGAAGGAGGATCAGTATAAATACCAAACTTTGTCATTTTTCACCATTTCACAAACCCTAACCGTCTCAAAACACTCTCAAACGATTTTAATCACTAAGGAAGGAGTTTTTGCTCTTCTTTTTCATAGTCTAACCTATCTACAACATCTAAACAAGAATCCAAGGTGTGTTCTTGATCCTAAACCTTTTTAAAGCATTTTAATTCGTTTTCATCTAACCCTAATTGTCCGGATCTGTTCTAAGGGTGTTTTCATGATTAAAAACCTTTTAAACATCATTCTAAATCAAAACCCTATCATTTAAACATAGGTCTTCATGATGATAAACATATGTGAATTGTGTATTATGTGGTGTTATGTGTTGTTCAATGATTTGCTGCTGTAACTATGATAGAAACATGATATAGGATTGTTATTGATGCTAGGTTATTGTTGTTTAGGGTTAGGATTGGATAAATGGTGATGTTATGGGTATTTTGGGGGTTTTAACGAATCTAGACTTGATAAATGATATTTATGATCAATAGAACTAATAAGGAGAAATTGAACACTCGATAAACTGAGCATTTTAAGTTGAATATGGATTGATTTCAAGAGTTTCCAAATTGGGTAAAGAATGCATGCATGATTGTGACATTTTCATAATTCTTATCATTTTGGGAAAGGGCTGAAATGGACGTATTATCGGGAGAAATCGATGGGGTTTTGTAGGGATAAGTTATTCATGCTTGACTGCTGTGTTTGATGATGTTTCGAGTTGTTTTGAATGTGTTTGAAGCGTTTTTAGGAAAATTTGCACAACAGGGGCGAACCTGGACTCCTTCGACCGATCGAAGGTGCGAAGGAGAGAATTTAGGGTCGAACCTGGGTTATGTTTTGGCGAACGTGGTAAAACGGTCGAAGGAGACATTAAACGGTCGAACGAAACATAAAACGGGCGAAGGAGACTTAAAACGGGCGAAGGAGACTTAATCTGACTGGTTCGACCGTTCTGATGCAGAAATGAGATTTTTTTTGATACAAACTAAGTGTTTTATGCTTGAACCTTGTGTGTAATCTATGTGTACTTGATTAATTAGGGTAATGAGTCACCAACAGGATGTCGGGTCGGTCTAGTGTGTCGGTTAAACATTTAAACACGCTATAAAACATACTTGGTTACGATCTGGACAATCGGGGACTAGATAACCTTATGGTTATTAGTCGGAACACTTATGTGAACATTTTTATAGACCTCCGGTAGAGGGATTATCAAGGGCTTAGCATTTTTACTTGTAACTGAAGAACGCTATCTAAGGTGAGTTCACGGCCCAACTTTTACTGCTTTAACTTTTGGGGGAGAAAACATGCGCTAAACTATTTTGGTAACATATGTCATACTATGGTTTTTAAACTGTATTGCTATACGATCTTTGAAAGTCCCCGGGGAAACCATGAATGTGCGGGGATGCACAACGGGGGAAATGTGGATAGATCTATTGGGCGTGACCTGCCCCACTCGTCGGCTTAGAGGGCCGGGCGGGTGCATATTGTCTCGAATAGGAACAATGGTATCATGCTGAACATTCAGGCTGCTTAAACATATGCTAAACATTGCTAAACGTGTCTAGTAATGGTTTCCAATCGTAGTAGTAATAAAACATACGCCTAGCTAGCGTACTTGGTAACATTGATATAGTATGGACATGGTAATGTTTTGGTAACACTTGGTAACATATTGAACATACCTGTGAACTCACCAGCATTATATGTTGATGTCTTTTGGCATGTTTTTCTCAGGTCGCTAAGGTAGCAACGAATGGAACTAGGCGCACGGGTCTGCATTGGCGTCTAGGTTTAGATCATGTTTTGTAATAAACACTTGGTACAATTGGGTCTATGGTTTGTAACATGTTTAATGCTTCCGCTACTGGATTTGAGTTTATGAAAACTATGTCTTTTTGAATGTCATGTATCTTCATATAGAGTTGTTTATTGTGACCGTTGACTTGGATCCTGGTTTGTCATGCGCCTCGCGGTAAAACTCCGCAAGTGGAAATTTGAGGGTGTGTGTGACACCCGACAATTTCCGATCTACACTGACGTGATTTTATTATTAAAAAATTAAATATTTATTTTAAATATTGTTAATTATTGAGTTTCGGAAGTTTACTGACTGTTTTTACGATCGAAACTACGACCGATTTAATTGACGCGATTTAAACGCGTGTTCTGAAAACACGCGTCGGACATCGAAGATATTTATATTTATGCTCGGTTTTGTATTTCGAACAAAACCGACTACTTTTTATAATTAATTATTGGGCCTAGAATAGAAACCGAGACGTTTTATGTTTAAACAGGTTCGATACGCGGTAATAACCCACCTAACCTAACCCTACCTATAAAAGGCACTTATCCTTCTTCTTCTTCTTCATTTGGCAGCCGCTACATCTGCCTCTCTCTCTACTCTCTCTCTAAAACTCTCTCTCTCTCTCTCACGAGCTCTCTCTCTCTCTCTTTACTCTCTCTCTTCATCTCCCTTGTCCCTCTCCTCCTCCCCTCTGTTACAGAAGCCGGCCGGCCACCATGGGGGTGGTGGCGGCGGCGTGGTGGCTCGGAAAGCCCACAGGGGCCGGGTTGGGTTGGTTTGGGTTCTGATCGGGTTTGGGTCTCGAGTTAGTGGTGGTCCGGTTATGATGGTGGTCGTGGTGATTAGGAAGAAGATGGCGGCGACGGTGGTCTATGGTGGATGTGGAGGTCTGATTGGGGCATGGGTGGTTGGTTTCAGCAGGTGGTGGTCCGGAGAAGGTGGTGTTTGGGTCGGTTATGGTTGTGGCTCGGGTCCGATGGGGCTCAGGTCTGGGTCAGGTTATGGTTATGGTTGTGTGTTGAAGGCGGCAACGGTACAAGGGTCCGATGGGTTGGGTCAGACTCTCGTGGGTTTTGGTCGGGATTTAAGTCGGGTCAGAGCTTGGTGGTGGTTGGCCGGAGATGGTGGTGGGTGTCCGGAGATGGTGGTGGTTGCAGAGGCAGCGGCGCGCGGGTCTCGGGTCTTGGGCCGGGTTGGTTAGATCCCAGATCAGGTTCGGCCCGGGTCTGGTTCGAGTCTTCGTGACTGGTCGGGTCTTGTTTCGAGATGGTTTCAACTCGGGTCAGAATCGGGTTTGGGTTAAGGTTGTGGTTTGGATCAAGGTTTGGTGGTTTTGGTGTTCGGGTCAGATTCGGTACGAGATCGGGTTCGGTACGGGTCTTGTTCGGGTCAGATCTGGATGGTCAAGCCTCGGTCAACGCGCGGTCAAAGCTGGTCAAACTTTGGTTCCGGTCTACACGCAGTTCGAGGCGGCTTCGGGTTACTCGCGTGTGATTCGGTATACTTGAATTCGTACATATTTCATTATTTCATTTTTATAAGCATTGTATTTTTATAAAAATATAAATATATATAAATAGTGTCTCGCGAACGAACCGACAATATTATTATTGATAAGTATATAAAGTGTGACTTGGTATTATTGGACCTCAGACTAAATTGGTTGGACTATAATATACATATATATTGTCGTGTCTTTATACAAATAAGTGTAGTCTATGTAAAAGCATCGAAACGTATAAGTCACGTCTGATTTGGAATTGCAGATAAACAAAATGTGGATTTGTGTTTGATATTGATTTTTGGGAAAATTGTAGGCGACTTGTGTTGCCTGGTTTGTACAAAAACAGAGGAAACTCTGCCGAAATTTTATAAAATTTATAAGCGTAACCGAAAGCGATATTTGTTGCATATTTCATTATAAACAACCTCCAAGTATTTTGACAAATGTAGTTTTCTACAATATCGTAAAAGGTTTTCGACAAATGACTTCTTGCAACATTTAAAGGAAAACGTCGAACAATATTTCCAAAACAAATACATAATATTTGTTGAGCGTCACTTGTGTCAATCTTCAAAGATTTTGGTAACTAAAACATTTCCATCTAAGCGGTTTTGAATTATAAAACGCTCAACCTACTTGAGAAAGAATTATATAAAATTTATGTTCGAAACCTTTAAAGATTGGAAAAGAAGCGATATTGTTACTAATCGGTTTTAAATAACTATACTTATATTTTCATCAAAGAATATTTTCTTAAAATATAATTATAAGACGAGCTACGGCTCAGGATAAGTTATACGTTTCATAATATAGTCCAACGTGGTGTGCACGCGAATAGTGACAAGTGTGCAACTTGGGTACTATGTCGTGTGTTAACGCATAAGTAAGATAAGTCACGATCGGTTCGTCGAATTAAAGCATATTAGTACTCGAGTTATACACACGAGTCTAGATAGTTGGATAAACTACCTTTTAGCCGGATTATAGGCTAGGTTTATATGTGTTAGACTTTAAGGTGTCCTTTGTTGTAATAGGGCACGAGGAAGCCGGTCGAGGCTTGGACTTTATTTGCTAGCTTAGCATGGAAATTGAGGTGAGTTCATGACCCCACTTTTTACTGTTTTATAAATGTTTACGGGGTGGAAGACATGCTTCTTTTATGAAAACCTAAGGAATTCCAAACGAACAAGTTTTTTTTTTTTTTTTTTTGAAAAAATGAAATGGGTGCGTGAGTGTCACGGCCCTGCTGTTACTGGTTTTACATTCGGGGAAGAAACATGCGTACTACTTACATCGTTTTAAAGATCATGTTATACTATGGGCACTTTATATTACTATACGGCTTTTATGGAAAGTCCCAGGGGGAAACCATGAATGTGCTGGCATGCACAACGAGGGAAATGTGGATAGATCTATTGGGCCTCACAAACCCCACTCGACGGCGGGGCCGGGCGGGTGCATATTGTCTCTACCTATCGGGTTACCGAGGCATCGGTAGCCCAGTCATCTGGGCTGGTTTCATCATTTGGTTCATGTTTAGTAATGGGTTCCCAACCGTAGTAGTAAAAACACTTAACGTCTAGCTAACGTTCTTATGACATAGTATTAACGGGAATGATCTTTTCAGACTTATGGAAACTCTTTTATAAAAACTTGTGGAATTATTTATGCAAAACTTATGAACTCACCAGCTTTATGTTGACTTTTTAAGTATGTCTTTCAGGTTTAAACTTTGGTAACGGCACGGTTGGAGTAGTTGACGTATTGGGATCGGGGATCCTAGAGGGTTAGCAATGGCGTTCAGGGAATAAGAGTCTTAGATGCAACTTTCCGCTGCGCTGGCAAAGGCACCAAACGTCGCAACCGACGAGGGAAAAGTCGGGGTGTGACAATGTGACAATTTTATTTAATTATTACCATTTAAAACATAGTTTATTTTTAGAAACACAACTTTCATAATTCAATAATTAAATTCATATAATAATTTTATACTTTATTTTTTACTAAAATTTAATAAAAAACGTAACGATGTAAGTACCCTGTAATAAAAACTATATTGCATATTTTTTTTAAAAAATAAATTATATTAATTAAAAAATCATTTGAAGATAAAAAAAAACTATATAATAAAGTAAGTATAGAAATACCTTATTTTCTGAAAGTAAGGTTTCAGCAGACATTGGTATAATCTTTGAAGCTTCTTAATGAAACAAAATGAGTCTTACCTCTGTACCGAAAACAAACACGTAATTAATTTTTTCAGTTTTTTCAACAATTAAAAGCATCAAGATTAAAAGATAATCATATACATCATTATATATCAAATGAAAATGTAAAAGAAGATATTAAAAAGATTATGCTTGTAAACAATATATTGAAAATGTAATTTGCTAAAATAAATACTACTGAATAAAACATAAAACAAATCGTATCAAGTTTTTTAAAAATGAAGTCATGTAGATTAAAAAGTTGAGATGTAAGTTTTATAAATTCTCAAAATAATTGTATAACCGAGATTATGATTGTTTATATACTGAGAATTTGAATTAGTTTAAAAAAATTAGAAAATAGAAATTTAATAATTTTATTTAATTGATTTTCGGTTAAATATATATTATTAATGATGATTGTATTATTTTAAGGAAGTTATTAATCTAGATTGGGAGAATTAATATAAATTCGAATTTAAAAGTTTGAATTCAAAATTCAAATAAATTCAAACTTAAATTTTAAAAATTATGAAATAATTCTCAATGTCATTCAAGGATATTTACTACCTTTCCAAATATGTGGCACAACCAATTCTCCGAAATTAAATGCTCCATAATTATTTCAGATCCATATCCAGAATCCGAACTGAGGTTTGGCTCCTTATTCGATCAAATCATATTAACATAACAATAAACTCTTTAACACCAACCCATATAAGATCTGCAAGAACAATTATGAACAATATATGAACTTCATATCTCAACCTTAAAAGACATGCATCCCATCGAACATAACAGACTCGGCCAAAACAAAAAGGATTATGTTGATTAAACATAAGTTAGCCAAAACAATGATTAATTATGGAGTTTGATCCATTATCAATGTGACAAATAAATCTTCAAACCAACATAAAATATAATTGGACATGAAAAAACAACCCTCAAGCATTCAAAAACATCAAAACCCATACAAAACTCAATCCCGAATATAAACATTCATGAATAAACAGTCACGATTCCCATAAAATATTACTAACCTCTTGGAACCGGAAGATCTCTCTTTACTCATCTATATATGCGGCCATGGTTGTCTAGCACCGAATCAAAAGTTGATTCTGGTAACAATCATAATCAAAGATAGAGGTTAGATTTTGAGTTTCTAATGTCGATTATAGAGGATAGATATGAAGTTCAGGTTTGAATGAGAATGAGAATGAGAAAGAGAGGTGCATCCTTAGTTCTATATTGAGATTATAGAAATAGACTATTTATATGCGGGTTAGCGGGTTAGAATATGGTATCATGGGTCGGGTTTTCTAACCCATGGGTAAGCAAAATGGATAGAATGGAGGCCATCTAGAGGTGCCACCTCAGCAATAGTTACTCCATTATTAGATTATATAGATTTGTTCAAAATATTGTTATCCCATGTGTTTATTTAGTTTGGGTGAGTTCCATTTTCATATAAAAGTTAATTATCTTCTAGGGTCATTTAGGGAAGAAAAGTGGTAAAATTTAGAAAAGGGGGCTGCTAAATATACCCCCTTTCTATTATCTTTACTAATCATACCCCCCTTCAAGTTTTTATATAATACAGTTTTAACCTTTTATTTTATGTTTTGCTAAAATTGATATTATATCTTTTGATTTAATATTTTTATAATTTTATAAAACATTATCAACATCCTTTTCAAAATTTAAAATATATAATCTCTATTTATATGTATTCCAAATTTGTAGATGATCTTGTGTTATCTTTATGTTAATAGTAATTCAATCGGCTATTTAGTTATTATTATTAAAATATATAAAGAACAAAACACCGCCGAGGTCTTTGTTAATAATAATTCAATCGGCGGCTCCAACATCTTTTTGTATGTTAATAATAATTCAACCGGCTTAAGGATATTACAAATTTGTAAAAATTCTTTGTTTACGAAAATTCTTTTGATTTTATATTCATAGTGTTGCAGGTTTTCATACTCGGATATGACTACAAGGGTCTCTTTAAGAATCGTTACCGCTTTCGCATAAACTGGTTGTTCGACGTTAAAGCTCATACAAAAAGATGTCTGAAAATTCTACTGACCAGGTTTGACATCACAACTTTGATATCACACTGCACATTGAGACTAATTTCTTTTTATGTATCTTTTTATGGTTTTTTTTTTGTTGTTGATGTTTTTCTTAAATATAACGTTGATATTAAGAGTAAGAAAATAAACTAATTATAGTTTACTTTTAGGAGTTCAAGTCTCGTGAAGATTTGATGGGATGGGTTCAAAATATCGCATATGCTCATGGTTATGTGATTATTACTAAAAGGTCCAAATCAAGGCCTAGCTATGTTTCTAAAGTCGTACTTATGTGCGATCGTGGTGGTGTCTATAAATCACTTAAAAATATTAGTAAAGCAACCGGCACCAAAAAAACCAACTCTCCATTTGAAATGATAGGGAAATATTCAAAAGTTAGTAATTCTTGGACATTACATGTGACGAACAATGAACATAATCATCCACCCGCTCAATTTCTAAAGGGACATCCATTCGTAGAACGACTGTCAGTTAATGAGTTTCAATTGGTGTCGGAGTTGACAAAGAAACATGTGGCGCCAAAAGATATTCTTGGTATTGTAAAGGAGCAAAATAAAAATAACGTCTCTAAGCTGAAAACAATATACAATGCACATGAGAAAATTCGATTGATGAACAACAAAGGGCAAACTCCAATGCAGGTTCTTATGTCTCATTTACATGATAATGGTTTTATTTTTATCCTTCTACTAACAGTTTATGAAATGAGTTGGAATCATTATTCTTTGTTCACCAGACATCATTTAAGTTATTATGTGCATTTCCACATGTGATGATCATTGATGTCACATACAAGACAAACAAGTATGATAAACCTTTTATTGAAATTGTTGGCGTAACTTCTACCAGCAAGACATTTTCTATAGCTTTTGCCTTTATGCAAAATGAAACGGAGGAGATCTACATTTGGGTGTTAAAGCACTTACAGTCAATACTAGATGAATGCATGCAACCACGTGTTATAGTTACAGACAGAGAGTTTGCTCTCATGAATGCATGCCAACGAATTTTTCCACATGCTACTCGATTACTTTGTAGATGGCACATTTCTCAAGCGATATTTAGAAAGTGTAGGCCATCTATCAAATCAAGACAAGCTTGGGAATCCTTCAATTCACAATGGAGTTTACTAACTGAATCTCAAACATTGACATCATTCAAGAAAAATTACGAGCAACTTCAATCCTTGCTGATTGATTATCCAGGTATTATTGTTGTTGTTGTTGGTCGTGGTTTTGTTATTATTATTTTTATTACTATTATTAATATATTATCATCCACAACATCATTATCTTACAGGTGTTTTAAATTACCTCGATGATACTTGGTTAAACAAACACAAAGAAATGTTTGTATCCGTCTGGACTGATAAATGCCTACATTTTGGAAATCAGACAACTAACAGAGTTGAGAGCCAACATTCAAAGCTAAAAGCACACTTGAAATCATCAAATTCTACATTAGATAAGTTTGTTCGCCGTATTGATGAACTTGTGGAATCACAAAAAACATCTATTAAAGCGAGTTTTGAGAAAAGTAAAACAGTAATAAAGCATCAACACAACTTGCCAATCTTCAAACTCTTACATGGTTTTGTTTCCCATGATGCGCTAGTTATAATAAGAGAAGAGATAGAGTTAAACCCTTTAGATTGTGGTTATCGACTTCGTAACAGTTACGGATTACCATGTGCTTGCGAAGCGTCAATGCATTCCAAAGCAGGCCAGTATTATAACGCAATTTTTTTAATTATGTCTTTGATAAATATAACTAAAAAGGTAATTTATATTTTTATGCAGGTATTCCTTTGGATTCAATTGACATATTTTGGAGGAAACTTAATATGTCACCATTAACACTTGAGGAAAATGAAAACATTACTTGTGATGTTGAGTTAAAAATGTTTGAAGAAGTCTTTAAGAATCAGTCCATGCTTGGAAAGAAAATTATGCTACAAAAGCTAAAAGCCATAATCGATCCAAGTATACCTTCAGTTGAAGAACCTATTGTTAAGATAAATACCCGTGGACGGCCAAGCTTGAAGAAACAACAAAAACATCAAGCTAATCAAAGCATACCATTGGACGAAGAACCCACTTTTAAGAGAAATACTCGTGGGTGACTGTAACCTCACGAATTTTCCCATTTATTTTGCATTAAAGTATTTCCCGATCCATGATATAAAGTCTAATTTATTTCTAAGTATTCTTATCTTTATCCGTGCACTCTATTTTTCTAAGTTCTTTTTTATCATTGTACTTAAAAAAAAAAATCTTCAATCATGACATATGTCCTATCCTAATTCTATTTATAAAATGACGATTTTATAAGACGGTGTTTTTTTTATTTTCTAATTCAAACTAATGAATTTTTTTTATTTCTTATTTAAAGCTAATCATTTTTCCAATTACATTTATAATCTCAAACAAGGAAGATATAAATTCATTTCAAAATAAAGCCTTGAGTCAAGAGTCAAAGTCTTGACAACATAATTCTTGGAGTCAAAGTCTTAGTCAAACAGTCAAAGTCCTGGTCAAAGTCCTAGTCAAAGTCTTAGTCAAACAGTCAAAGTCTTAGTCAAATAGTCAATTCATCATAAAACCTTACTTTATGGTGTTGACCAATTTTAATGGCTAATTGAATCCAAAACTAGTATAAAAACCCACCTATGAACCATTACACTTGCCACCTCTAAATCGATTGTTTCAATCCGATTAAACTTTCCCTCATACCTTTCTTCTATAGTCTATTACTTCTACAATTGAAGCTTTGATTATAAGCTCTTGTAATTGGCGAATTGGAAGCTTGATATTCTTTCTTTTTCGTTTTTTTTATTTCTTCAATTTGGACTAACTACGTTGTTGAGTCTTTGGGATTCGCCTCGCATACATTCACAACACTTAGAGGATAATTCACCTTAGCCAATGTGAGTTTACGTAACCATGTTTATGCAATTCTTTATACTTGCAACATTATACTTAAGCAATTCTACATACGTGTCTAGTTGTAAACTTTAAATGCCTCATGATTTAGACAACAACAACAGTTAGACTCGCTTCAACATACATAATCATTAGCTATGGCCAAGCCGGCGATACTCAATAATAGATCTATTGGATTGACAATCCCACCTAGATTCGTTGACCATCTTTTATGGGGAGCGCGAGTGATTGTTATCGTTCCAACATAATATTAAGGTGAACCGTGGATGACGGGATGGACCTAAACTAGTCGGAGGTTTGATTATGTGCATTCAACATTTCATGTTTATTCATGTAGTCTTAAACTTACGATAGACATATGAATTGCTAAACTTTTATTCTTAAACTTAATTGCTTGACATGGCTTATGTATCCTCACCAACTTCTAGTTGACCCCCCATTTTTACAACTTAACAGGAAATAATGATGCGTGAAGACTAGAGTGTTAGCATGAGAAGACAAATTGAAGTTAATGCTTATTTGGTTATTTGATGTATTAGAATTCCATTCAAAACTTATTATGTATTTCAATTTTGGATAATTTTACTTTAAATAAATTTCAAATTAAAATTTGAATACCATGTGCTACTGTATACTCATTCTTACGTGACACCTCGATGTTTCCGCCATCGGTTGGGGTGTTACAGATTGGTATCAGAGCCATGGTTATAGGGAATTAGGTTATTAGAAAAATAATCTAGTCTATAACCATAGGATTATAACCAGTATTTGCTCCTTTACTTGCTATTCTCTATCTCTCTCCTACTTCTTGTCCCTACTTTAATCCCTACAAGAATATTGCTCTCCATCACTGGATCTACTCTTAGACTAATAGGACAAAATCCCCAGGTTTAGCCTGAACCACCTTGAGATCTCGTCGAAGTTCTAGAATTTTAATAACGAACACGTGCAATTTGGAAGGGTGAACGCCTGTATTCTGAGTTTTCTGTCTAGGACTGGCATTGCGCATAAATCCCAATCAAACGAGGGACCCGGATGCCTACCTGGGAATTCTCGGGATGAGTGTTCACTTATAGGCTAAAGCATGTCTTCATTATGTTATTAGAATCTAGAAGTTTTGATAAGTCAACGTTTTCGTTTATTCGTTTTAATTAATGAATAAATGATTACACTCACTTTCCTTAAATTAAGCTCTAAAATCTCAAAATTTTACAACTTAAATCAATCTCATTTCATAACCATCTATGGATTTCACAATCACACTTCACCTTACCATCTTAGCCACTTTTTAAATATTCAACACCCTACCCAAATCATATTATTTCATTTCTCCACATGTTACTTATTTTTTTAAAACTATAACCTCATACCTTAACACAAACTAAAGATTTCTAAATCTTGTTGTATTTTCATTACCTAGTAACTTTACAAAGTACATATTTTTGTCAAAAGATGTCCTCGAACTTAAATTCAATTGTTTATTTATTGACGTAACAAACAATTTTCTATATAATGCTTTAAACTATTAAAAATCACTTAATAGAACCTTGATCTTCAAAACCTAATGTCATGTTTGAAATCTCCAACTAACGGGAATATTTTAATCAAAGCCCACTTAGCTTGTACTATTTAACAACTTTTGCTTTATGTATAAAACCAATTTTGAAAATAAGATTTTTTTTTTCCATAGGAATAATATCTAGTCTCTAAATTCTCCATCGACACTCACTCATTTTCAACTTGTTCAAATTTATACAATATTTGGCATATACCACAATCATGTTTTCTTATACACTTGATTATAACCTTTGATCCAAACCCCAAAATTTACACTGCTACATAATCTCCTTACTATAAAATAAACTGTTTATAAACTATCTTCGCATTCACTATCTCTCACAACCTTGATTCTACTCCGAGATTCTTCATCATCCTCTCAAGAACTAAATTTATATCCTTTATCTTCTCAAACATGAGCTAGTTACCCATGATAACCAAACTATTGAAACTAGACTGTGTGTTGCATCAAACTTAATCCTTAGTTATACATGAGGATTCGATTATCTACCATATTTGAACATTTAATACTAGAAGTCATGGAATATAAACTATTTGCTATAGACACACCTAGAGTCATTAACCTTGTCTAGGGCAACTTTATCTACAACTCACATGCTGTACTTAATACTTGATTGCTTACATGTACATATTATCAATTTGCAATTTATGTGTGTGTGTAAATTGGTACACTTAATCAAACAACTGATAGAGGATGAAGTACTTGCTCAACAGTTAGTAGAGTACCAAATAACCTACTTAACGATTGGTAGAGGTCATCATGCCTGCTCAACAGTCGGTAGAGGCCCTACAACCTGCTCAACGACTGGTAGAGGCTATCGCACCTGCTCAACAATCGGTAGAGGTTCTTACTCACTGACTGGTAGAAGTCTTTTTCCTGCTCAACAGTTGGACTCATTTTTGGATGCATTGTATACGATTCAATCACAAGGTTATTTTGCATTACTTACATGTGTGTTTAGAGTCATAGAAGGACACAAAACCCTAATGTAAGGTAAATTGGTGATTACGGTCCGGAACGTAATCATGAATTTACATGTACGTTAAGGTAGTGTGAAATTCTATCAAGGTTTTTGATAGATAACCAATTATAAACTCTAGTTACCTGTTTAGTATTTCTATAGTCAATTAACTCATGCATTTCTTTTTAAGATTCCTAAAACTTAAAGTTTAGTGTTTTGCTAGATTCTTATTCTCCTTGCTATTTTAGACGAACCTAACCCAACCCTTAAAACCCACACCTATCAAACCTCTTACCAAATTATACGAAATAGTTTATTCTGTTACCTATAAATTCATGTCATGTCCTAACACAAAATTTCCAAACCACAGTTGCCCTAATTTCTATCCAATCACTGTCAACCCGGTGTTTTTTTTATATAACTTCAGGACGAAGTTTCTAAAAGTAGGGGAGACTGTAACCTCATGAATTTTCCCATTTATTTTGCATTAAAGTATTTCCCGATCCATGATATAAAGTCTAATTTATTCCTAAGTATTCTTATCTTTATCCGTGCACTCTATTTTTCTAAGTTCCTTTTTATCATTGTACTTAAAAAAAAAAAAAAAAAAAAACCTTCAATCATGATATATGTCCTATCCTAATTCTATTTATAAAATGACGATTTTATAAGACGGTGTTTTTTTTATTTTCTAATTCAAACTAATGATTTTTTTTTATTTCTTATTTAAAGCTAATCATTTTTCAAATTACATTTATAATCTCAAACAAGGAAGATATAAATTCATTTCAAAATAAAGCCTTGAGTCAAGAGTCAAAGTCTTGACAAAATAATTCTTGAAGTCAAAGTCTTAGTCAAATAGTCAAAGTCCTGGTCAAAGTCTTAGTCAAAGTCCTAGTCAAACAGTCAAAGTCTTAGTCAAATAGTCAATTCATCATAAAACCTTACTTTATGGTGTTGACCAATTTTAATGGCTAATTGAATCCAAAACTAGTATAAAAACCCACCTATGAACCATTACACTTGCCACCTCTAAATCGATTGTTTCAATCCGATTAAACTTTCCCTCATACCTTTCTTCTATAGTCTATTACTTCTACAATTGAAGCTTTGATTATAAGCTCTTGTAATTGGCGAATTGGAAGCTTGATATTCTTTCTTTTTCGTTTTTTTATTTCTTCATTTTGGACTAGCTACGTTGTTGAGTCTTTGGTATTCGCCTCGCATACATTCACAACACTTAGAGGATAATTCACCTTAGCCAATGTGAGTTTACGTAACCATGTTTATGCAATTCTTTATACTTGCAACATTATACTTAAGCAATTCTACATACATGTCTAGTTGTAAACTTTAAATGCCTCATGATTTAGACAACAACAACAGTTAGACTCGCTTCAACATACATAATCATTAGCTATGGCCAAGCCGGCGATACTCAATAATAGATCTATTGGATTGACAATCCCACCTAGATTCGTTGACCATCTTTTATGGGGAGCGCGGGTGATTGTTATCGTTCCAACATAATATTAAGGTGAACCGTGGATGACGGGATGGACCTAAACTAGTCGGAGGTTTGATTATGTGCATTCAACATTTCATGTTTATTCATGTAGACTTAAACTTACGATAGACATATGAATTGCTAAACTTTTATTCTTAAACTTAATTGCTTGACATGGCTTATGTATCCTCACCAACTTCTAGTTGACCCCCCCCCATTTTTACAACTCAACAGGAAATAATGATGCGTGAAGACTAGAGTGTTAGCATGAGAAGACAAATTGAAGTTTATGCTTATTTGGTTATTTGATGTATTAGAATTCCATTCAAAACTTATTATGTATTTCAATTTTGGATATTTTTACTTTAAATAAATTTCAAATTAAAATTTGAATACCATGTGCTACTGTATACTCATTCTTACGTGACACCTCGATGTTTCCGCCATCGGTTGGGGTGTTATAGTGACCAAGCTTGAAGAAACAACAACAAAAATCCCAAGCTGATCTAGGTATGCCTTCAGCTGAAGAACCCACTAGTAAGAAAATAGCTCGTGGACGACCAAACTTGAAGAAACGACAAAAAAGTCGAGCTGATCCTCAATATCCTTCTAAACGTGATTGTTTAACCATGTCGAATGTTGTTGAATATAACTTTATGGACTTGAAACCATCACCACAGAAACATAGTTCATACGTGCCCGATTCTGAGCGTTTATTGAAAGAAATCCATACATCTTTCATCCATAATATCACATCTATACAAGATGTTGAACTTGATGGACATTGTGGATTTCGATCAATAGCTCTTTGTCTAGGGCTCAGTGAAGATCGGTGGCCCGATATCCGTAATGAATTGGCGGATGAATTGTCTCAAGATCTGCTTGGTACTGACTATGATGAAATGTATATGTCTATGTATTTCGTAGGAACAGATTATGCATCGGAAAGAAATTAGATGATTATGCCTGATACTACTGTCCTGATTGCAAACCGGTTTGCTGTTATTGTTCATTTCTTGAGCAAAAAGGATTCGAGCACTTGTTTCCCGCTTTGGAAAGGCCATGAAAACTTTCAAGACCATTGAGTGATTACCATCGCACACGTGCATGGTAACCATTTTATCATGGTGCAACTAAAAGGCGAGTACCCAATGCCGCCTACTATGGCATTATGGAATCAGTATAAACACCCCTCTGCAAATTCATGGAAGTCAAAGTACAAGCATCGTCTGGATATGTTTACTGATTCTCTTGTTTCTTATTCTTCAAAGGTCGTTATAGATGAGTAGGGAATTTATTATCACTATAACATTATTGTCATTGACGTTACTTTTCTATTTATACATTTTTAGTATTGCTATTCATTTTCATTCGTTATTTTGAATTCCTTTGCTTTTCGATGATATCATTGTGCTGTTATTTGTTTTATCATTTTTAGTAGTGGTTAACAAATATTTTTTTTTGAAGTGTAAAAATATGGGTTTTTGATGAACAGATGTGAAAATAAAGATTTGAATATTCATGAAAATATTTTGTTAAAGATTCGATGATATCATTGTAAAAATATGTTTTTTTGAATGTAAAATAAAGATTTGAATATAAATTATTAAATATTCACGAAAATATTAATGTAGAATTGATATTCATGTTTAATTCTTTTTAAAATTAACAAAAGTGAAAAAAATGTAAGGGGTGAATTTGATAAATTTTAAAGTGGTTTTCTAAGGGGGGGGGGGGGGGTATGACAAGTAACAAGGGGGGGGGGGGGGGGTACGTTTAGCTCACCGCTTTAGAAAATTGTAAAGAAACCCTTGGTATGTCATCCTAATTTTAGACAATTTGAACATATTTGCCTATGCCTCCTCCTTTATAATGTAGTAAAGATAAAGACTATAGATATAGATTATAGATAGTATGTAATTAAAACCAAATAATCTCATAGAAAATTTCAATGAATACAAATAATAACAATAATTTAAATATATAAGAAAACATATATTTTTAAAACCAACAAAGTATGTAAGTAATTGCATTGTTTATGTGAAAGATGTTAATATTTTTTTCATACACCATATATAGTAATTCCACTTTAAAAACATTTTTCTTAAAACATAATGGGTGGTCATATGGCACAAGTCCGTCTATACTACAACCGAAAATATCTTTCTAAATAAACATGATATTGTGGAGGATATTATCGCGGTGATGAACTCGTGTAGTTTTTTGTGCTACAAACATAGTCATAAGGATATTATAGATATAGATTAATGGTAATTGAAGGTTATGATAAAAAAAAAATATGTACAAGTAGGTTTTGCATGAAGGGTAGAAAATGAAAAAATATTACATGACATTTAGGTTTTAAGCATGTGACTTTTCCTATGTCATTTTAAAATTCATGTAAAATGATATGTGAAAAGTGAATGCAATGAATGTACAAGTAACAATGCATCAAGGGGTAATATGGGAAAGATTTATATGACATTATAGGTTTAAAGCATGTGTCTTTTCAAATGTCATCTTAACTTTGACAATTTGGACATATTTGCCCAAGCCCCCCCCCCCCCCCCCCCCCCCCTATAATATAGTATAGATAAACATGAAATTGGGGTGGATATCATCGCGGAGATGAACTCGTGTAGTTTTTTGTGGTACAAACATAGACATAAGGATATTATAGATCTAGATTAATGTTAATTGAAGTTTATGATAAAAGAATATGTACAAGTAGGTTTTGCATGAAGGGTAGAAATAAAAAAAAATTACATGACATTTGGGTTTTAAGCATGAGACTTTTCCTATGTCATTTTAAAATTAATGTAAAATGATATGTGAAAAGTGAATGCAATGAATGTACAAGTAACAATGCATCAAGGGGTAATATGGGAAAGATTTTTATGACATTTTAGGTTTAAACATGTGTCTTTTTAAATGTCATCTTAACTTTGACAATTTGAACATATTTACCCATGTATCGTCCTCTATAAAGTAGTATAGATATAGATAAAGATGTTTAGATGGGTGTAATTTAACAACTTAAAAACTAATTTTTAGAAAGGGGGCATATGATTAGTAAAAGAGTGGTGTATTTAGCCCCTAAGATGTATCAGGCACAATCAGGTGGCCTACTACAAACCATCTGTTTAATCAACGTATGAATTAGTCACACTAAAACAAATACAAATTAAAGATCAAATTTTCGTATAAGTGTTCGATAGGTTACATATACATAACCTACATTGATTAATTAACTTTAGATACAAATCACATTAAACACCAACCGGTCATCTACAACAAATCTAAGTCTCTCTAGGGTAGAATGATACAGTCGTGAAATTGAACGGTAATTCGTTTAATAATTAATACAACCAACAAGTAATTACTCACAAAGATAGATATGACTCAGTTGTTAAAATTTATAAAAATACTAGACTTTTGCCCGCGTTTAAACGCGGTTCAATAACGTACAATTATTTTGATTTTTTAGACGTAAAAAAAATTAGTAGAAATATTTTATTAAAATTTAAAAGAAGGCAACACACATTTTAGTCAAATATCACTAAATATTTATTTAAACACCACATTTTTGGTTTTAGTCTTCACCTTCCCATCATACGTAACCTCGTGCCGTTACACTAGCCATTTTATTGATTTATGTTTTCAACAACATAACGGGAACACCGATCTTTAGTGCTAATCGATGATTAGGCGATATAGAAAATTTTAAACCATTACGGACATCACGGAAATATAAATATTCCTGTGAACGGTGATTAGCATTTAAAATTTTAGACATAATAAAATTTTAATTTTATAAATGTACACTAAATCGAATTCAAAATTTTAAAATTTTATGTAATTCGAAATTTTTAAATCTCAAAATTTTTAGTATAATTAGTATAAATATGTATAATTGATACTAATTATAAAATCTTGCTTAATTTATGGTAATAACTTAATTTTATTAATATTTTGTAAATCATAAAGTTATAATTTTAATATAATTATAATATTTTCAAAATTTTTTTATTAATATTATCGACTTTATTAAAAAATGTTGTCAAAAAAAATTATAATAATAATGTTACATCATAAAAATATATTGCATAATTAATTTTTTTTTAACAAAATAACAAAAAACAAACATAAAATGCAAACACACAAATTATTTAAATGAAATTTGTCCAAAAAAACCAAACCAACCATAAACAAAACGAAATTGTCCAAAAAACCAAACCAAGCATAAATGTTTAAAGAAATTGTTCATTGTTCCTAATTCTCAACCTTAGGAACCAAAAGGGGGATCTCAGGTGATTTCTTTGCATCAATTGTTGTAGATTCACTTGCATCATCATCAAGGTCATACACTTTGTCCAGGCTACGCTTCACTTCCTCATCATCACGTACAACACTAACTCTAGAAGATGACTCTGGAGTAGTGTTATCTCCAACAGAATCCTACAATATTAAATGAAATGTAGAAATTGTTAGAATAAACTAAAATAAAAACTTAATTTGAATATATGATTAAATAAGTTAAAGAACAACCTTCAAAGACAATGCATTATGTGTTGAAGATTCATCTATATCGATGTTTTCAAAAACAGATTGATCGAGCTGAAAAAAAAAATAAACATGTAATACTTCAAAGGAAACGTTTATAATAAAAACAAAAAAACTAATAAGAACAATAATAAACATGTAGTAATGATTCATAAGAGTAATAATAAATGAATGTTTCAATTATAGTAATAACCTGAATGTCAGGGAACCTTTGTTCCAGAGAAGCAACTATTGAAGAATCATCGATAAGTTTGCGTATACCATAACCATCCAGATGCTTATCAATGTTAAATTGTCCAATTTTAATCTTGAAAGCAAACTTTTTATCTTCAAATGAAGCAAATTCAGCAGGAGTTATTTTGTCTTCAACACAAACCTAGATAAAAAATTTCATAAGTAACATTAAGTATAATAAAATATATTGTTTTAGGCAGGAAAAAATAAATTACCTATTTGGATTTTTCTAGAAGCTGCATTGCTGACATGCCCAACAATTTTTTCGCTTCTCGATCAAACAATGTGAGTGATGTTATTCCAGTACAATCTTGTACCCTTATTGGAATTCTAAACCTAAAGTAAATAATAACAACAAATTATATACTAAATAATATCGTAAAATTTTAACTTATGTTTATGAAAAATAATTCTTACACAGGATCAGCAGATACAATATGCTTGGGACAGTCATTGTTGGTGCAAACCAAAACCTGCTTAAATGAATTAACATCTTTTTCATCTACATCATCAGGTAACATCAGAGTTGGCTCAACCTTACGATTACATGCCTCACAACCTAGGTAATACCAATCGTTGTTGAAGACAAAATAACTCCTGCTGAATTTGCTTCATTTGAAGACAAAAAGTTTGCTTTCAAGATTAAAATTGGACAATTTAACATTGATAAGCATCTGGATGGTTATGGTATGTGACGACCGGGAAAATTTTTCTTTTTATCGCTTCGTTCTCTTTGACTTCGGGAAATTTTCGGGACGAAAATTCTTTCAACAAGGGGATGATGTGACACCCGGCATGTTTGGGTCAACTTTTTATAAATACATAAGTCTACCTTAGCGAAAAACGTTTATTAAACATACTTGACGGGGTCAGTAGAGTCGGAACACAGTCCGTATTGTTCAGGGTTCAATGATCTGTAGGATCATTGGGAGTCGTTTTGGGAATACACTAGTACCGGGTCCCGTTGTTGGTGACATTACATAAACTAATTAAGTGTATGTGTAGACTAATTGTCATATGGTGGATTTTATGCTTAGATGTGTTTAAATGATGTATAGATAATCATCCATGCTTAAATATGTTAAACATAGACTAAGGATGCAGGCTCGTATGATAAGGTGCATTGAAATGCGTTAAACACGACAAACTGGAAAACTAGACAAACATGGACTCTGGTTCGACCACTTCGAGTGGTCGAAGGAGGAATTATGTTTTGGTTCGACCCTTTTGTAAATGGGCGAACCTGGGATGTGGAATTGAAAGAATTTCATTCGACCAAGTCAGGGTACGTTCGACCCTGTGAAAGGGTCGAAGGAGAGTACATTCGCCCAGGTAAAAGGGGCGAATGTGGACATAGTATAAATACCACACTTTGTCATTTTTCACCATTTCACAAACCCTAAACGTCTCTAAACACTCTCTAGCAACTTTAAACATTGGGGAAGGAGTTTTTGCCCTTGTTTTCTATAATCTAACCTACAAACATCTTCTACACAAAGATCTAAGGTGTGTTCTTCATTCTAAATCATTTTTAAAGCATTCAAATTCGTTTTCATTAAACCCCAAGAGTCCAGATCTGATTCAAACATGTTTTCATGGATAAAAACCTTCCTAATGTCTTTCTAAACAAAACCTATTCATAAACAATGAGTTTTTCATACAAATTAACATGTGTTAATGGTGTTTTAGGTGATGTTATGCATTGTTGATGATTGATTGCTGTATAGATGTTATGACAATGATCTAGGACTGTTATTGATGATGTTTTACGATTGAGATAGGTTACAATTGATTATTGATGATGTTATGCTCATTTTGGGGATTTTGGGTTAGATCTAGGGCTTGTTCTTGATGATAGTGATAAGGATATGATTGGGGGATTTATTGTTCATGATAATCTGAGTATATTAAGTGGATTATTGATTGATTTCATAAAGTTTCCTAATTGGGTAAAGATTGCATGCAAGATGATGTGACATCTCCATAATTTACTATTTTGGGAAACTTGTAAAACGACTAGATTTTGGTGTAAAATCGGTAGGGTTTCGTAGGGATATGTTAATGATAGTTGACTGCTGTAACTCATGATGTTTCGTAATGTTTTCGGATGTTTTTTATGCGTTTTTGAGGAAACTAAATAACAGGGTCGAACCTGGAGTACCTTCGACCAGTCGAACGGTCGAAGGAGGATCTTCAGGGTCGAACCTGGTTACTAAATGGTCGAACGTATTGCAAATGGGCGAAGGGGGGAGAAAAGGGGGCGAAGGTAGCCACATTCGACCGTTTAAAGCCTCATTCGACCGCTTAGAGCTACATTCGACCCTACAATTACTAAAATGGGATTTTTGATGCAAACTAAGTGTTTTATGCTTGAAACTTATGTGTTAAACTTACGTGCATGACTAATTGATGTAATGGGTCACCAACAGGATGTCGGGTCGGTCTGGGATGTCCGGTTAACGTTTAAACACACATTTTAACACACGTGGTCAAGGTCTGGACAATCGGGGACTAGTTAGCCTTCGGGTTGATAGTCATCACACTTATGTAAACTCATTGATAGGTTGTCACTAGTTGGGAATATCATACACGTGTTGGAATTCTAGTTATCAACAAGACGCACTCTAAGGTGAGTTTCACGGCCCCTCTTTTATACACTTTTTCTCGGGGGAGAAGCATGCCACACGTTTTAACAAATACAACGTTTATGTTTTGAGACGCAACGCTTATGAAACATAACGCTTTTGAAACGCAGCGCTTTTGAAACACAACACTTATGAAACGCAACGCTTTTAGAAACATGACGCCTTTTGGGAATGTAACTCTTTTAAGAAACGTGACACGTTTGGCACTTGGCATATTTAATATTGGCACTTGACACTTTTAAACATTGGCATTTGGCATTTTTAAACATTGGCACTTGACACTTTTAAACATTGATGTTTGGCATTTGACACTTGACGCTTGGCACATATTTACTATACGACGAAACCTAAGTCCCTATTGAAACCATGAATGTGCGGGGCACAACGGGGGAAATGTGGATAGATCTATCGGGCGTGACGAACCCCACCTGACGGCTGGGAGCCGGGCGGGTGCATATTGTCTCTACTTGACACTTGACACTTGGCACATGGGCAGCAACTTGAGCAACGTTTGTTAGTAATGGTTTTAGCAACATAGTCGTAGTAGTAAGGGAACGTTTGTTATTTACTTGGAACTTTTGCACACTTGGCACCTTATGAGGAATCGCTTTACACATGAAAACGTTTACGAACTTAAAACCTGTGAACTCACCAGCATTATATGTTGACGTCTTTTTGGCATGTTTTCTCAGGTCGCTAAGGTAGTAGCATTGAGTATAGGCGCACGGAGTCTCACGGTGTCTAGGGATCACATGCATGTTTTGTTAAACATTTCAGACTTTGAGTTTTACTTTTAAGTTGTAATAATACATTTTGGTTCCGCTGTGTTAGAACGGTTTCGAAACGCAATGGTAGTTTACGTTGTTTTCTTATCATATAGATGTCGTTTATTGTGACCGTTGACTTGGATCCTGGTGTGTCACGCGCCTCGCGGTAAAATCCCGCATGTGGAAATTTGAGGGTGTGACATGGTATACGCAAACTTACCAATGATTCTTCAATAGTTGCTTCTCTGGAACAAAGGTTCCCTGACATTCAGGTTATTACTATAATTGAAACATTCCTTTATTATTACTCTTATGAATCATTAGTACATGTTTATTATTGTTCTTATTAATTTTTTTTTGTTTTTATTATAAACGTTTCCTTTGAAGTATTACATGTTTATTTTTTTTTTTTCAGCTCGATCAATCTGTTTTTGAAAACATCGATATAGATGAATCTTCCACACAGAATGCATTATCTTTGAAGGTTGTTCTTTGACTTATTTAATCATATATTCAAATTAAGTTTTTATTTTAGTTTATTCTAACAATTTTTACATTTCATTTAATATTGTAGGATTCTGTTGGAGATAACACTACTCCAGAGTCATCTTCTAGAGTTGGTGTTGTACGTGATGATGAGGAAGTGAAGCGTAGCCTTGACAAAGTGTATGACCTTTATGATGATGCAAGTGAATCTACAACAAAAGCTGCAAAGAAATCACCTGAGATCCCCCTTTTGGTTCCTAAGGTTGAGAAATAGGAACAATGAACAATTTCTTTAAACATTTATGCTTGGTTTGGTTTTTTGGACAATTCCGTTTTGTTTATGGTTGGTTAGGTTTTTTGGACAAATTTCATTTAAATAATTTGTGTGTTTGCATTTTATGTTTGTTTTTTGTTATTTTGTTAAAAATTTTAAGAGAAAATTACACAGATTGTCCTTTAGTTTTACCTGAAATTGCATCCTATGTCCTTTTTTCGAATTTTTGACTCCTTATGTCCTTTGTTTTATACACTTGTTACACCGTTTGTCCTTTAAGCCCAACCACGTTAAAAAAGTCTGTTAAGTAGATCACGTGCCCCTCACGTGAGGGGCAATATTGTCTTTTCATTAAACCATTTGAACGTTTATAATACCTATGAATTCCATAACACACAGAACACCTAACCAAAACCATCATCTTCATCACACTTAACCCTAACGATTCCCGCCCAAAATTACACAAAGAGGAAGACGACAATGGATTTCAATAGTCGGGCACTAAGCCCTGATGTGAGAGATGAACGCTTTTACATACGAGACGATCTAGAACAGGAAGATATTGATGGTATCTATGGTAAGTAAGTGTGTGCTAAAGTTTTATTTTTTTTATATTAAATTTGAGCATAATGTAATGTAAGTTCACTGGTTGTTAATAGGCACATATGATGGGTTGTTTTCTATTGAACTGCATCATGAAGGACATTTCACACAGGGACAGGCCAATGGCAGAGAGTATTTGGAAGGGAAGGTTAGCCTTGTTGATCTGCTTAATCAACATTATTTCTGTGTTAACACACTAGATCAAATAGTAGAGAAGCTAGATTATTCTGTTGAAATGGTTAGGTTTTATCATTATGTTGAGCCAAATGGGGACTTAGATATTGGTCTTAGAACATTAGGCAACGATGCTGATGTTGGGAAATTTGTGAAGTTTGTATGGAATAACAGTAGCTTGGTGATGAAGGTTTATGTTGAATTTGGGTATACAAATTCAAGTTTGTATGGAATAACATGGATGAATTTGGTGAATGTATAACTCAACCAACACCCCTTGCAGTGGAATTACCCCCTACAGAGATTTATGATGCTGCTTTTAGTGAGGATTTTGATCCTTTCTTTGGGTCTAGGTCTAATGTTGATAAGAAGATAGACAATGATAAACCTAAAGATAAGAAGATAGACAATAATAAACATAAAAATAAGAAGATAGACAATGATAAACATAAGAATGTTGGAAAAAAATGATGATGACATTAGCATGGATGATGTAGATGAAAGTCAGGCAAAAGACAGTGACAGTGATGACAGTGATTTTGATGGTGAGGATACTTGTAAGGATGATGTGGAAGTGGACATGAGGGATTTTAAACTTAACATTGATATAGGGCATGATGAGAATAATATTGAGGGACCAACTGAGGGAGTTAAGGATGATGTATTGTGCAATGATTTTGATAGTGGCAGTGAGTATGATGATGATGCATCAAGGGTTAGGATGAAAATACTTAGGGATTTAAGGAAGGCTAAAGAGAACAACAGTAACTTCTATTGTGGCCAGATTTTTGGAAGTAAAATGGAATTCCTCTTTGTGTAATTTTGGGCGGGAATCGTTAAGGTTAAGTGTGATGAAGATGATGGTTTTGGTTAGGTGTTCTGTGTGTTATGGAATTCACAGGTATTATAAACGTTCAAATGGTTTGATGAAAAGACAATATTTCCCCTCATGTGAGGGGCACGTGATCTACTTAACAGACTTTTTAACGTGGTTGGGCTTAAAGGACAAACGGTGTAACAAGTGTATAAAACAAAGGACATAAGGAGTCAAAAATTCGAAAAAAGGACATAGGATGCAATTTCAGGTAAAACTAAAGGACAATCTGTGTAATTTTCTCTTAAATTTTTAACAAAATAACAAAAAAACAAACATAAAATGCAAATACACAAATTATTTAAATGTAATTTGTACAAAAAACCAAACCAACCATAAACAAAACGAAATTGTCCAAAAAACCAAACCAAGCATAAATGTTTAAAGAAATTGTTCATTGTTCCTATTTCTCAACCTTAGGAACCAAAAGGGGGATCTCAGGTGATTTCTTTGCAACTTTTGTTGTAGATTCACTTGTATCATCATCAAGGTCATACACTTTGTCAAGGCTACGCTTCACTTCCTCATCATCACGTACAACACCAACTCTAGAAGATGACTCTGGAGTAGTGTTATCTCCAACAGAATCCTACAATATTAAATGAAATGTAAAAATTGTTAGAATAAACTAAAATAAAAACTTAGTTTGAATATATGATTAAATAAGTCAAAGAACAACCTTCAAAGACAATGCATTCTATGTTGAAGATTCATCTATATCGATGTTTTCAAAAACAGATTAATCGAGCTGAAAAAAAATAAACATGTAATACTTCAAAGGAAACGTTTATAATAAAAACAAAAAAAATTAATAAGAACAATAATAAACATGCACTAATGATTCATAAGAGTAATAATAAAGGAATGTTTCAATTATAGTAATAACCTGAATGTCAGGGAGCCTTTGTTCCAGAGAAGCAACTATTGAAGAGTCATCGGTATGTTTGCGTATACCATAACCATCCAGATGCTTATCAATGTTAAATTGTCCACTTTTAATCTTGAAAGCAAACTTTTTATCTTCAAATGAAGCAAATTCAGCAGGAGTTATTTTGTCTTCAACAACGATTGGTATTACCTAGGTTGTGACGCATGTAATCGCAAGGTTGAGCCAACTCTGATGTTACCTGATGATGAAGATGAAAAAGATGTTAATTCATTTAAGCAGGTTTTGGTTTGCACCAACAATGACTGTCCCAAGTATATTGTATCTGCTGATCCTATGTAAGAATTATTTTTCATAAACATAAGTTAAAGTTTTACGATATTGTTTAGTAAATAATTTGTTGTTATTATTTACTTTAGGTTTAGAATTCCAATAAGGGTACAAGATTGTACTGGAATAACATCACTCGCATTGTTTGATCGAGAAGCAAAAAAATTGTTGGGCATGTCAGCGATGCAGCTTCTAGAAAAATCCAAACAGGTAATTTATTTTTTCCTGCCTTAAACAATATATTTTATTATACTTAATGTTACTTATGAAATTTTTTATCTAGGTTTGTGTTGAAGACAAAATAACTCCTGCTGAATTTGCTTCATTTGAAGATAAAAAGTTTGCTTTCAAGATTAAAATTGGACAATTTAACATTGATAAGCATCTGGATGGTTATGGTATACGCAAACTTATCGATGATTCTTCAATAGTTACTTCTCTGGAACAAAGGTTCCCTGACATTCAGGTTATTACTATAATTGAAACATTCTTTTATTATTACTCTTATGAATCATTAGTACATGTTTATTATTGTTCTTATTAATTTTTTTGTTTTTATTATAAACGTTTCCTTTGAAGTATTACATGTTTATTTTTTTTTTCAGCTCGATCAATCTGTTTTGAAAACATCGATATAGATGAATCTTCAACACAGAATGCATTGTCTTTGAAGGTTGTTCTTTGACTTATTTAATCATATATTCAAATTAAGTTTTTATTTTAGTTTATTCTAACAATTTTTACATTTCATTTAATATTGTAGGATTCTGTTGGAGATAACACTACTCTAGAGTCATCTTCTAGAGTTGGTGTTGTACGTGATGATGAGGAAGTGAAGCGTAGCCTAGACAAAGTGTATGACCTTGATGATGATGATGCAAGTGAATCTACAACAAAAGCTGCAAAGAAATCACCAGAGATCCCCCTTTTGGTTCCTAAGGTTAAGAAATAGGAACAATGAACAATTTCTTTAAACATTTATGCTTGGTTTGGTTTTTTGGACAATTTCGTTTTGTTTATGGTTGGTTTGGTTTTTTGAACAAATTTCATTTAAATAATTTGTGTGTTTGCATTTTATGTTTGTTTTTTGTTATTTTGTTATTTTGTTAAAAATTTTAATTATGCAATATATTTTTATGATGTAACATTATTATTATAATTCTTTTTGACAACATTTTTTAATAAAGTCAATAATATTAATAATTTTTTTTTTTATAAAAATTATAATTATATTAAAATTATAACTTTATGATTTACAAAATATTAATATAACCAAATTAAGTTATTACCATAAATTAAGCAAGTTGTTATAATTAGTATCAATTATACCTATTTATACTAATTATACTAAAAATTTTGAGATTTAAAAATTTCGAATTACATAAAATTTGAAAATTTTGAATTCGATTTAGTGTGCATTTATAAAATTAAAATTTTATTATGTCTAAAATTTTAAATGCTAATAACCATTCACAGGAATATTTATATTTCCGTGATGTCCTTAATGGTTTAAAAATTTCTATATTGCCTAATCATCGATTAGCACTAAAGATCGGTGTTCCCGTTATGTTGTTGAAAATATAGATCAATAAAATGGCTTGTGTAACGGCATGAGGTTACGTATGATGGGAAGGTGAAGACTAAAACAAAAAATGTGGTGTATAAAGAAATATCTAGTGATATTTAACTAAAATGTGTGTTGCCTTCTTTTAAATTTTAATAAAATATTTCTACTAATTTTTTTTACGTCTAAAAAATCAAAATAATTGTATGTTATTGAACCGCGTGTAAACGCGGGTAAAAGTCTAGTAGATACTAAACATCAAAGTTAGACATAGATTGTGGTGGAGTGGTATCTGGTGATGAGGGAGAGACACTTGATCCTTGTGGTCATGGGTTCGACTCCTGAGCTAGCTAGGTTTTACCGGTTTGCTACCGCCGTGCCTTCGGGCGGGTATGCGGGCCGGGTTTTCCCTGGAACTGGCACACAAGTGGGCTAGGGGCTCTCGTGCGTGCAGGTTGGGCCGCCGCGAGGCTCGTGAGTTCG
The DNA here is from genome assembly GCA_028751855.1 of Ambrosia trifida. Taxonomy (NCBI): domain Eukaryota; kingdom Viridiplantae; phylum Streptophyta; class Magnoliopsida; order Asterales; family Asteraceae; genus Ambrosia; species Ambrosia trifida. The sequence continues at coordinate 34,839,880 of CM054130.1, read as the reverse complement.
GCTCCGAGTCTGTGGGCTTCCCTTTGCCAATGGGGGCCGCGTACGAGAGTATCCGGCGATTATTTAGTTGGCCGTTCAAAAAAAAAAAAAAAAAAAAAAAAAAAAAACCGTACTCATAAGGCACCACGGGGTACCTTCGGTCTTGGGTATTCGGCTTAGTAGCCAGATTGGCTACATAGTTCTGATTGGATCGGCTTCGACAGTCGGCAAGAGATTTCGGCATGTGGTAGCATATTGTTTTGAGCATGCTTCAAACGGTCAAATGACTGTTACACATTGAAAAATTTTAAATTATTTTTAACAATATATAAACACACAACTCTCATACATAAAATTCTATACCTCTCTCATCCTACCAATCTCACTCACATATCAAAGATTTACTACCATGGCAAATAAATTACCTATAATTATTCCACAAACGGAGTCAGATGACAATATTTCAAGCGATAGCAATCTTTTTTCTTTTTTTTTTTTTAACGATCTTATCGAGCAAGTTGACTTAACCGTTCATGGAAATCAATACAAATTTCTTATAATTGCTTCGTATTCCTTCGTCGCTTTTCGCTATTCGTTGGCCCAGTCAAGTAACTTAGTTAATCAGTCGCTGGTCCATTTTGAAATGTTATTAGACGAGCCCATTATTGTATTATTTATGGGCATGGCCCAAGCATTAAACCAAATTAACTTCTTGTTCATTCATCCAAGAACTTCGAAATCCAAATAATAGTATCTCAATTTTTGTAGTTGGCCATACTTAAAATTCAAGAAAGCATTAAAGCAATATTGTTATTTTAACCATAAACTGAAAAAATTAACAGTAACAACATCATGTTAGTAACGCATTTTAGGCCATGGTGTATACTATAACCATCTTTAACTCCATAGATGTCACATCCCTCATTTTATCTCTTTTCACACTAGCTCACTTTAAAGAAATGGTTTAACGCCCCTTAGCTCTACCTCTACGTCTTCCCCTTAACTTTCTATCTTTTAAGTCATGTTAAAATGTTAACTTAGTGTCAATTTAATGCCTCTAAACATGGAAGGAGAGTGGTGTACAATGAAAGTTAAAATGTCATGTCACCATTAACACCCTTGGTGTGAAGGTATACTCCATGGCCTTAAGTGTGATTTAAAAATTAACATTCACTCACCGGTTTGGTTTAGCTTAGTAACGCATTTTAGCACAATTCCCCCCGTAATACACCATGTAACAAATGAAAAAAAAAATTGCATTTTATGTATAGGCCCACCCTAAGCCACACCCCGATCGAGGCATATTTTTCTCGGGACTCTGAATTTGAGTTGTCTATCTAAAACCATATAAATTGCAAAAGATGTTATCACATAATTTGCTATCAGGAATGCTAGAAGAACTTCTTGAGTTATCGGTTAGCTACTATGGTTTTAATACTCTTCTTTCTAATTTTATTGCTATAACGTAAACCATCGTTTAAAAATCTTAGTTTATATAATTCTTTAGCGCATACGGGCTTTTTTCACCTTATACAAAACACTTAAATCCTTATAACCAGCTCTGTTTATATACATATTAATGCATGTATCAACTAATTAATATGACATAACGTTAATCTAAAATGCACTGATCAATGGTTAAATAAAATCACTAGACAACCTTTTAAAATCAGTATTTCGTTGTTCTTTGCGATTTTCTTATAATTCCTTCAAGTGGTGAGTTCAAATTAGAATTATATGTTTTGTAAGAAAAAAAAACAAATTTAAACCAATAAAAATATTGCATTTATTAATTGTACTTAATGTTAAATAACAATGTTGTGTTTTTCAAAGCTCCTAAGGTGGAGATTGAGGCGATAGAATCAATTATGAGGCGCTTTTTGTGGGCGGGGTCTAATGAAGAGAGGAAGATCCCGTGGGTTGCTTGAGACACGGTCACTACTCCGAAGAAGAATGGTGGTTTGGGGGTGTCGAACTTACGGGTGGTAAACAAGGCCTTCTATTGAAGTGGACTTGGTGATTCAAAAAAGATGGGAATTGTCTTTGGAAGAAAAATCATTATGGGTTGCCATGGCTTGAGTAGACCTTGGGCTTTGTTACCGTGTAGCGCTTCTTCTAATGGGTGTTGGAAACATACTGTTAAAGTGGGAGACTTAAAGACTCCGAATGGTTCGACTCTTAACTCCTTCTTTTTTGGTGATCTTGGCGATGGGAGCTCTATTAATTTTTGGAGCGACATATGGCTTAGAGATGAACGGCTTAGACTCGTTTACCCTAATCTTTTTAGACTTGAAAAAAAAAATGGATCAAGGTTGCAGCTCGGATTCGGTTTGTCAATAATATGAAGAACTTGGTCTGGGTTTGGAAATCTGACCCGTATACGGCTACAGAAGTCTCGGGGCTGTTTCAATTACTCAATGACATTCAAGATTTAGAATGGAGGGGTGGTATCGATGTGTGGAAATGGAGCCCGGCTTCAGATGGGCTGTTCACAGTCAGCGGTGCTAAAGGCCTGCTCTCCAGCAACAATTCGAACAATGCAGCCTCTGTTATCTAGTGGAAGGTTTGGGTCCCTCTCAAATGTAAAGTTATGGTTTGGAGGGTGGTCTTAAATCGGCTTCTGACTATAGCCGAACTAATAAAACGAGGGGTTAATCCTCAGCAGCCTTTATGTATTTTCTGTCAGGATGTTGTTGAATCCATGATTCATCTTTTTACCGGGTGCTTGTTCTGTCAAGAGGTGTGGTATAGGATTGAGGTTTGGTGCAAACTAAGTCTGAGTATCTTGTTCGATGTGTTGGATGTGCTAAAAATTCCGGAGAACCAAACGAGGACGAAGACAACGAAACATGTTTTATGAGGTATTATTTACACGACTATGTGGGCGATTTGGAACGAGCGTAATAATCGTATCTTTAACAACAAGCATCGGAGGCCTATCGAGTTAGTCGAGAATATTAAATCTACTACGTTTTTTTGGATTGGTAATAGGTCTAGATAGAAAGATATAGAGTGGAAAATATGGTGTATGTACCCCTTGGATTGATGTTGTTTCGTTTGTTTTTTCTCGTAGGTCCTTGTTTTGAGGACTTATCGAGTCTTGTTTGAATGAAATTCTCTTTTCAAAAAAAAGATTATTAATTTTGTAACTCCCTAAACTAGTTAAATAAATGAAACATATAATTAAGTTCTAAGATATATTCTTACAAAGCAAATATAATTTAGAGTGAAGTAGGGATGGCAATGGGTCGGGTTTGGGACGGGTTTAGGTAATCCCAACCCCATACCCAATTAGGTATGCTTGTCCCAAACCCGTCCCAAAATCCGTCGGGTTTGTATCGGGTAATTACCCGTCGGGTATCGGGTAGACCCGCGGGTTTCGCGTAAACCCGTTAATTTTAAAAACTTATCCGTTGGGTGTATCTGACTAAAAACCTGTCGGGTATCTATTGCATGACTACTAACCAATACAGTTAGCATTATCAAATATGTATGTAAATGATTACAATGTATAAATATAAAATAGTTAAATCATATAAAAACACTAAATGAGATAGATAACAGATATTATACACAAATAATTAGAGTTTTTTTTTAAGAAGATGACAATCGAGATGGACAATTAGATATATTATGAATACATATTTTAAAAGATATATAGGAAATTACATCGGGTATTTAATCGGGTAAACGGGTATACTTTATCGGGTAATCGGGTCGGGTAAATGGGTATATCATCAAATCCCAAACCCGTCCCAAACCCCCAAAAAAATAAAAACTAATCCCATACCCGGACCCATACCCTATTACCCGACCCAAACCCGTCCCAAATGTGTCGGGTTTCGGGTTTACCCATCGGGTTCGGGTATGATTGCCATCCCTAGAGTGAAGGATAATTTTGATATGTATAGGATATATGTAAGATGAATTTTTATATGTGTATGATAATCTCACCAGGTGTAGGATACGCATATGATAATTTTAACATATGCAGGATGAATTTTGATATGTGTAGGACAAATTTTGACAATACGTAGGATAAGGTGGTTAATGACTAACTAATTAGAGAAATGATAATTAATGTTAGAAAAGTTAAACTATTTAATGTTTTACCATTATGTCATTTTATCTTCTTTTTTTCTCACATTAACTTTCTTCTCATTTGATTATCCTCTATTTTTTGAATAGATAAAGAAATGTGTAATCACTTTTATTAATGATGCTTAATATATAGCAGGCTAAGTATCCACAAAAAACCCAAAATTTTGAAGAAACTCTCACAAACCCAATGAGTGGACCACAATCATCAACATAGTCCATAAAGTTTATTATTTTTTTTATTAAGAAAAGATTAATATAGTAATTTAGCACACCCCACCACATATATAACCCTTCATTTCCCTCTCTCATTTCAACCACATATATAACACTTAGCAATCGGGACAAACCCGATCGGGTACATGCACCGATCGGGTTTGTCCTGATTGCTAAGTATTTTGTGCCATATGTCCAAGGCTTGATACCAAACCACATCGAGCCGGGGGTCTCACTGGAAGCAGCCTCTCTATTCTTAGGGGTAGAGGTAAGGTTGTCTACATCTTACCCTCCTCAGACCCTACCTTAGCTTTGCTATAGGTGGGATTAACTGAGTATGATGATGATGATGATGATTTGAAGTTTTCATTTCCCTCTATCTTATCCCTCTCCCCTCATCCTCTCTCTCTCTATTTTTTTTTTTTTTTGTAACCAAAAGCACCATTAACAATTCCAACACCATCATCATCATCTCGAACCACCAACACCATCATCGTCATCTCGAACCATCAACACCATCATCGTCATCTCACCAGCATCATCGTAGAACCAACACCACGATCGGTGGTGACCGGAGAAGACCACCGGAGAAGCCCACCGGAGAAGACGACCGGAGAAGACGACCAGGTTATGAATAATCAATTCCCCCCACCCTTTTTTTTATGTGCATGTATTGTTTAAAAGTGTGAAATAAGTGATTAATTTTTTTTAAGTTTGTTTAGTGATTAGGACCTTTCGTTTCTGTTATTTTTTTTAAGTTATAGATACATGGTGTTTAGTAATTTTTTTTATACATATTCATGTGGTGGCTGTGATTTTCAAGTTATTACTAGTTTTTTTATTTTTTTTTACATATTCATGTATTCATGGTGGTTCAAGTTAGAGGTTTTGTTATATATTTATGGTGTTTCAAGTTATTACTAGTTTTTTATGTTTTTTTACCTATTCATGACTAATTTGCTCTTTGTTTTTTTTTTTTTTTTTTTTTTTGTTCTCTGTGTTTAGTTATAGCATTTTCGTGTTTAGTTAGGGTGTTACGTGTGTGGCATATCTTATTTGCGGTCAAAGTATGGTTTTTATGCTGTCTAAATGTATGATGTTTGCAGAGTACAAAGTTTTGTCTTTGTTTGCAGTAAAAAACATCTGTTACACGCGTAACAGAAAATGTCTGTTTTGTCATGTTGTTGCAAATTATTAGTTTTTTTTTATATATTCATGGTGTTTCAAGTTATTATTGTCTTTTTAGATCGTTATTTTTGTTTTTCAAAAGATTCTCGTCATCATTTTTAGTAAGCATAATAATTGATTTTATTTTTAATTTGTTTTTTTTAATTCGTAAAAAAAGACCATGAATATTTCACTTTCTTTTAATTCGTAAAACATTCATTGTTTTAAAGACTTTTTTTTTGTGTATGCCCCTATTGTGTATTATGTATTTCTTTTTAAAGAATCATTTTTTTTATAAAGAATCATTTGTTAAGGTGTTTTATCTGTGTTTAGTTATACCATATCTGTGTTTAGTTAGGGTGTTACATGTGTAGCATATCTTTTTTTTTGCAGTCAATGTGTGTTGTATGCAGTCAGAATGTATAATGTTTGCAGAGTACAAAGTTTTGTTTGTGTTTGCAGTAAAAAAACATCTGTTACACACGTAACACTCATATATGAGTTTTTTTTTGTTACCAATATGTTTTTTAACAAAAAATGTCTATTTTGTCATGGTGTTACAAGTTATTAGTTTTTTATATATTCATGGTGTTTCAAGTTATTGTTGTCTTTTTAGATCGTTATTTTTGTTTTCCAAAAGATTCACGTCATCATTTTTAGTAAGCATAATAATTGATTTTATTTTTAATTTGTTTTTTTAATTCGTAAAAAAAGACCATGAATATTTCACTTTTTTTTAATTCGTAAAACCTTCATTGGTTTAAAGACTTTTTTTTTTGTGTATGGCCCCTATTGTGTATTATGTATTTCTTTATAAAAAATCATTTTTTTTATAAAGAATCATTTGTTAAGGTGTTTTATCTGTGTTTAGTTATACCATATCTGTGTTTAGTTAGGGTGTTACGTGTGTAGCATATCTTTTTTTTTTTTTTTGCAGTCAATGTGTGTTGTATGCAGTTAGAATGTATGATGTTTGCAAACTACAAAGTTTTGTATGTGTTTGCAGACAAAAACGCCTGTTTACACACATAACACTTGAGTTTTTTTTAACCAATTTTTTTTTAATAGAAAATGTGTGTTTTGCCATGGCTCCTTATTATATATTAAATAAGCTGTTTTCGGCATCTTACATTTTTTTTCTGTTTTCATATTAAAAATGTCAACATTTACTCTGTTATAACTTATGTTACATGTCTTTTTTTTAGTCAAATCATGAATTCCAACCCCAGCACTCCCCCTTGGGAGGTTTTTGAGGCCCGTCACATCTCATCCCAATCGCACACGAGCCACCTCAAAATGAACCGGACATGGCAATTGCACCTGAATTACCCCCACCCGTTGAACTAGATATCCTCCCTGTTGCAGCCGAATATGAACCCCTCGCCCCTGTTGCCCCGGTCATCCCGCCCCTAGAACCGGTTATACCCCTAGAGCAGGCGGACGATGGGTTTGTAGGCGATGAAGATTTCGATTGGAATGCGGCATTTGATTACGTTTTCCCCGAAGAATATCCGCCACCAGAAGACTATATGACACCGGAGGATGATATGCATGATGTAATTTACACACCTGAATGGGCTGTTGGTTACGAATCAGACTTAGGGGCTGAATATGAAGAACCATATGAACCTAATTTTAAGAAACCTGGGCTGTCGGTTACGTCTCAGGAAGGTGGGCGTATTAGGGCAGAATGGGAGGGTATAAGTTATACCAAGGAATAGTGGGCTTTTTATGCCAAGTATGGTTATCGGATGCTGTCTGCTACTGTTGGTTGCAATGCAGGATGTCTGAGTTTACATATTACATATGAAGAATTGGCTTTTTATGAAAAGAATGGTTATTGGATGCCAAAGGGCGGTGTATGAATCTTTAATACTATGTTTTGTGGTTGATACAAGATGAACAATATGATGTATATCTTTTTTTTAGTAGTATGTTTATTGCAAGTTTTTTGTATTGTCATGAAATGCAGCACTACTTAACAAAAATGATGTCGGCTGATGAATCTTAACATATGTTACAAACCTAGTACAGATGCACTGTAATAGATTTTTTCATGTTGTCAGCTTAATCTTAAATTTATATATTATGTTTTTTATTTTAAAAAGTAGTGAATATTAAAAAGAAAAACCATATTGGCCTTTCGTTACGTATGCAACAACTCTGGTGCTGGTACAATAAAACCCAAAAAAACAGGGGGTAATAAAAAAAAAAACTAATAACCATAACTTTTTTAAATGATATCAACCGTCCACACATTTATTACGTACGTAACATTACTGGTGCTAGTAAAATAAAATGAAAAAATAACATGGTCTAATAAAATACTTAACAAATCAGCATTTGTTTAAATTAATATGAAACAATTGATATAAATCTGATTCTTACGTACGTAACAGCACTGGTGCTGGAACAATTGCTATAAGTCTGATTCTGCTTTATTTAAACAAAATACCTTTTTTCAATCATAAAACATCTGATTTTTGTAAAGAACAAAGTATGAGAGAGAAATACATCATTGATTGATGGAGAGAGAAAGAAAGAAAAGGCCAATTACCTATCTACCCTTCTCATACCCTCTCTCCTACTTTTTTGTCTTTTTTCTCAATATAATATTAACCCTCAAATCTCCACCATTGATCTACTTTGATCAATGGCTATGAGAAGGTTTACAAAGTTTCTTCAATTTGAGTGAGTTTTTATTTGAACCTTCCCCATATATAACATTTACAAAAGGTTAAACTTTAAACATGTTTAGGATTTTCAAAACTAAATGTAAATAACAAAGAAATGTTTCAATAAAGCCTCAAAGACCTATTGTGAGGAATTACTAGTATTAAGAATTCTTAAATTGTGGTTTTACTCATGCAACCCATATACATTTACACACCATTGACACTATCAAATTGCAATAGAGGTGGAGTGATTGGGGAAAGATTTGGTGTTCCTTGTGACCCAAGTTCGATTTCTACTCTTCTCATTATTTTCTACGGCATCCGGGCAATGATGGAGACAAACACACCGAGCGTTTGATCCTGAGCCGCACCCCGGTTTTTACCCGGCTATTACTCCAACGAGGAAACTCGTGTGGAGGCAGTACAGTTTCCGGGGGAACACCGCAACTAAGTCTGATACACTAGCGCGGCCTGATTAAGACAACGTAGTCTGGAGCAGACTTTGGCTAGAGCTGCCAATTAAGCAGTATGACATTGGGTCACTCATATGAAAGTCACTGTTTAAAAAATATATATAAAAACAAAAATATAAAAAAGTGAATAATTATATGGTATCTTATTCTAGATAAAATAAGGAATTTTTAGCACAAACTATGATAACCATATGTTATACCATGAACAGGATTTCTTGTAATAGAAACAAAATTACCCCAACACGAGATTTGGTTTAATAAAATACAAATACTAACATACTTAGAGGCTGTTTGGTAGGCTCTTAATCAGCCTCTTAACCATTCAGGTCTGAATCATTCAGCATTCAGACTGTTTGTTTCAGCATCTGAATGGAATGATTAAGTGCTGAACCATTAAGCTAATAAGGGATGTTGAATGATTCAGCTCTTAACCATTCAGAGCCTCTTAACCATTCAGACCATCTTAATGATTCAGCACTTAATCAACCAAACATCCCCTTAGAAGTACAGGGATTATAAGGCAATGGTCTGGATTCTTGAACTTAAATGAAAATTTCGGGAGAGAAGGAACTTGTATGTCAACCAACATATATCATTAGTAATACTACTTTTTTTTTAACGCCAAATGTTATTCTTTTCTACTTTTTGCATAAATTATTACAAAATTACCCAATTGCCCATGATTAAACCTGAGACCTTCAACCTAAGAGGCATGTACGTCTGTCAAGCGGACTAGCCTCACATTGACCATTAGTAATGCTAATTGGTTTGTAAAAGTTGATCGTATAGTGTTGATTAACTGACAGATGTCAGTGAGTAAATCCTCAAGCCATTTACATTTCATAAAGTCAATAGAACTACATTGGTATGAAAAGAACCCATGCAAACAACAAAAGATTGAAGAGTTAGAAGAAGAGCACAGGTTAGTGTAAAATCTCAAGTCGAAATGACTCTAGGGTCAAATATGTATCGACACTTACTACCAGTTGCACATTGGTTATTAGGAAGAACCCGTATGTGACTTATTGTCTTCTTGTCCATTGGTTGAAGGCCTATATCTTACTGACTACTTGATGTTCATACACTTCATATGAAGATCGTAGATCAAAATTAAGTGGTGTCAAAATTGATGCATGGAAAGCAATGTGAGGTCTACAAGGAAATTTGTATTTGTATTTTGGCCAGACAGGCAGTGTTAAAGGTGGAATTAAAGAAAGTTACAAAGCACGAAAAATCATGTGGTGATAATCAAATGTTTTCATCACTTTTGCCTTCGATAATTTTGGGTTTCTAGATAGAGTTTGAAAGGTCATGCACATCAATTTTTCGACCTTAGTGTTAGAACCTAAATGAGAAAGCATGAAGTGTTGAAGAAAACTGAAGCTAGGAACCAAGAAGCTGAACAAAGTGAAAAACATCCAGGAAAGGTTCCAGATGAAGAGATAAAGATCAAGAAAGATTGAAGAACAAGATCTCTATGAAGACATAGACAATGGAAGAGAATTACAACTCCTATCTGATGAAATATGGGAAAGTAGACTGAAATCTGGGACAAAGGAACCAGATTTTTGGGACAAACTCTGATATTGACTATATGACCAATCCCAAATAAAGACTTCAGATTTCTGGGAAGAAATCTAGAATCTTGACAAGTGGGAAAGTTAAAATGCATGCAACTTGACCCCAATCATTCAGGCAAGACTTTCTTTCTCTTTTCAACCTACAAAACTACAAGTTGATAATAAACCAATTGTTTATTCATCAACTTGGGGTCAACACTTCTCTATAAATATAAGACATCATACGAAGGAGAAGAGTTCCAAGGGTGAATGTGAAAGTGTGTGATATACATATCAAACATCTGCTCTTCTTAGATATATCTTTTACACATACTCCACACCACATTCACAATAGCCAGAAGAATTCTATTGAGTCATTCTTTAGTAAAGTCCAAAGGTGATCGTTGTTAAAAGGTGGTCACTATATAAAACTCAAAACTACTTAAAAACCCGTGTGTTCTATTGTTTTTGAAAGTTTGATTTCTTATTCTGCACATTGATTATATTTTGTTGAAATCTCATTGCCATTTGATTTAAAGTGAGGCTAATACTTCTGGGACCAACACTTGGTATCAGAGCAGCTTGAATAAGTTATTATAATAAAGATCATAATATGTTAAAAGAACTATTTAAGGTCAAATCTTAAACGTTTTAACCAAGTATCTTAAATACCACTTTTGACAAATGGCATGCTTTCAATCATGGAATTCTGCTTTTCAAATGGGCTCAATGTCTAAGCCTCCCACTCTTGTGAGAGAGGAATACACCCAGTGGAAGGTCAGGATGATCAATTTCTTAAATGGACATGATCATCGTCTGTACCAATCCATTGTGAGGGGACCATACATTCCCATGATGAAAATACTAGAAGTTCCAGCAATTGATAGAACACGAGCAATTCCTACCACTCAAGTCCTTAAGGATAAATGATTCTGGTAGAGGAGGACAAGGAAGCAATGACAATTGATGAAAAAGCCAAATCATTAATGATCATGGCTCTTCCAAATGGCATATTTTCTCATGTAGATACATGTTCATCTACAAAGGAAATATGGGATCAGTTGGAAAATTTATGTGAAGAGGAGAAAAAATGAGAAGAACAAAAGCACTAATTGTGTTTCAAGTTATGAATATTTCAAATGTCTTCCAAATGAAACATTGTTTGAAACTTTTAACAAATTTTCTAAAATCTGGAATGAGTTAAAGAAATATGGTTTAACAAAGTTAAATGATGAAACGAATGTTATGTTCTTAGGAACTATACCTAGAGAGTGGAGAACACTTACAATGACCCTAGCTTCAACCTTAAAGCTAGACAACATAAAACTCCATGATCTCTATAGCATTCTTATCCCCAGGGAAGATGAGACATTTGAAAATTCTGGTCACAAGGGTGGTCAAATAGCATTATATTCGTCAACCCAGAAACCAAAATCTAGCTCCTCACAAACAGTTCCAGCACCATGTGAAATAGAAACATCTGATCCCAGATCAGACTATTTGGCCTTCATAGAAGCCATTACACTTCTTACCAAAACCTTTGAACATAGAATATTAGGAAACCATGCATTCAAAGGTAAGGTAGATAGATCCATGGATAGGAAGATAGAAAAGGCTGAAATGACCTGTTTCAAATGTAAATAAAAAGGTCACTACTAAATTAAGTGTAAGAGCAAACAACTGAGAGATGTTGCTATTATGAAAGAAAGCTTGAAGAAACAAAGAAACAACAAATGGGACTGATTGGTGAAGATACATGGCTATCAGATGATGAAGAAGAAATGGCTAACCTTTGTCTCATGGCAGTTGATGAAGAATCTGATGATGAATCTCCATATTCACAGGTAAGATCCCCTAGTCATACTTTTGAAATTGAAAACTTATAAATTGAGCATAAACAATTGCAAGATAAGCTTCAAAGAGAAATTGACAAGTTTAAAAGCACAATCTCTGAGCTTACAAGAATTAAGGATCAAACATATGATGAAGTTAAAACAGAAAAAATTCTGGAAAAAGAAAATTTTTCACTAAAAGCAAAAATCAGTTTTTATGAAATAGAAAGACAGCAATTGTACAAAAAATTTGCAAGACAATTCTATAAATGTCAATAGTTTTCAACAAGCAAAAGATTTTATTGATTACATTAAGGCTAAGCCCAGAAATTATGGACAAGGCCTAGGATATGTAAAAGGGATAAGCTCACACACAAAAACTGTTATCAGAAAAGCAAAAGAAGATACATCTGAAATTAAAAAGAAATATCTCAATGAATCAGATAGATCAATGAAAACAAAAACAAGCCTTATTTGCCTAAAATGGATCAAGAAATTCCAGAAATTTGGAATACAATATCAGATAGCATATATGATATCAATTGTTGCATGGGTGCTGAAATTCTGAAAGTAGTTCAAGCACACATCACCAAGAAAACAGACAAGGACCCGCATATTCCTGCAGCTGAAACCTGCAAGGATATGAAGAACAAAATTAATGTTGAGAAACTATACTTTAAATCAGTGCTCAACAATATATGGGTACGAAAAAATCTCTAACTCTCAATATTGTAGGACCTTCATGTGCCCCATATTTGGTATAATGATTTTGGAAGCTCCAAGCACATGACAGGAAACAAGAGCCTATTAAGTAGGTATGTAGCCAGAATTGGTCAATTGGTCAACTTTGGGAATGGAATAAAAGGTAGAACCTTAGGTTATGGAAACATCAAAATATGGCCTCTAACCATAAAAAAAAAGTCTCATACGTTGAACGATTAAAGTATAATCTATTAAGTTATGGACAATTATGTGTAAGGGCTTTAAGGCAAATTTCTGGCCTGATAAATGTGAAGTGATAGGAATTTTAGATAATGTGGTATATTTAACAGGTGAAAGAATTAGAAAATTCATTTAGTAACTTTGATCTTAATGTAAAACTTGCACATGTAAATTTCAAAACGTTAAACATCCTTGCCAACAAAAAGCTAGTAAAAGGCCTCCCTGTCATAAAATTCAAAAAGGAAAATATATGTGAAGCATGTTAAATAGGTAAATAAAAAAGAAGCTCACATAAATGATTATCTGGTTCCTCAACAACACAACCTTTGGAACTACTTCATATGGATCTGTGTGGACCAAACAACAGGGAAAGCATGAGATGTAAGAAATTCATACTTGTCAATGTTGATGATTTTTCAAGTTACACATAGGTTGACTTTGTGAGAAACAAAGTGAAACTCCTGAATTAATAATCAAATTTATCAGAAAAATTCAAAATCACTTGAAAATAAAAGTTAGAAGAATTAGAAGTGATAATCGTACTGAATTCAAAAATTCCAGATTGGAATCTTTTCTGATAAGAAAGGGAATTTCACATGATTTCTCAGCTTCTAGAACTCCTCAACAAAATGGAGTTGTAGAGAGGAGAAATAGAACACTTGTTGAAGCTGCAAGAACTATGCTGGCATTTTCAAATTTGCCAACATACTTTTGGGCAGAGGCAATTGCCAATGCCTGCTTCACACAAAACATGACTTTAATCAACAAAAGACTTCATAAAACACTTCATCAAATACTTTACAAAAGACTTCAAGTGTTAAATTTTTACTTATCTTTGGATGTATATGCCACATCTTTAATAATTTTGAAAGTTTAGAAATACTTGACAGAAAAGCTGAAAAGGAGTATTTATGGGATACTCTCAAGCATCAAAAGCTTACAAAGTTTATATTCTAAACTCTACAACAGTCAGAGAAAGTATCTATGTGTCTTTCAATGAGTCATCATTAAGACTCAACCTAGAAAACTCAAAATCTGAACACTGAACACTTTTCAAATTTCTAGATATTACTGAACATATATTAAATGAACTATGTGAAGAGTTTATGGGAGGTCAATGGGAAAATAAATTCAAGACTTTGAATGAGTCAAACTTAAAAAAAGAAAATAGTTTGAATTCTAGTGAGATTAGTGAAACATCTGGAATTAACACTGAAATCTGAATCAAGAAACAATTATTCCAGATAATACACAATCTCAAGGGGGGGGGGGCAATAGAATGAAGTCACAGATACTGATCATAATATCAACCATTTTCATAATATGAGGTGGACCTAAGATCCTTTCCCTGAAAATATAATAGGTGATCCACAAAAAAGGGTGCAGACAAGGGCTGCAAGTGCTAATGAATGTCTGTGAGCAGATTTTTTAAGTTTAACAGAACCAAAGTCAACATCTAAAGCTTTGCAGGATCCAAACTAGATATATACTATGCAGGAAGAACATGATCAGTTTGAGAAAAGTAAGGTGTGGACATTGGTTCGAAAATCAAATGACAAATCAGTTATTGGAACAAAATGGGTCTACAGGAACAAATCAGATGAACAAGGTGTTATAACAAGAAATACAGCCAGATTGGTGGTCAAAGGATACAGTGAAAGACAAGGAATTGACTTTGATGAAACCTTTGCTCCCGTGGCCAGATTAAAGGCTGTAAGAATCTTTATTGCTTATGCTGCTCACAAAGACTTCAAAGTTTACCAAATGGATATGAAGTCAGCATTTCTGAATGGCAAGATTGAACAAGAAGTTTATGTTTAACAACCACAAGGGTTTGTAGATCCCAAATTTCCAAAACATGTTTACAAATTGGACAAAGCCTTGTATGGCTTGAAACAAACTCCTAGAGCTTGGTATGAAACTCTGTCCAAATTTCTGTTGGAATTAGGTTTCATTAAGGGAACTATTGACAAAACAATTTTCATAAAAAACACATAAAGGTCATATAATTTTGAAACAAATCTATGTGGATGACATAATTTTTGGGTCAACTAATCCAGATTTTTGCAAGAAATTTGAAAAACTGATGACCAGCCATTTTGAAATGAGCATGATGGGTGAATTAACCTTTTTCTTTGGTTTACAAGTCAAACAATCTTTAGAAGGAATATTTCTTTGTCAATCTAAATATGTCAAAACTATTCTAAAGAAATACATTCAAGAAAAATGTAGTTCATCCTGAATGCCAATAGCAATGGGTTCCACACTAGAATCTGATCTAGATGGAATTTCAGTGGATATTCAGAAGTATAGAAGGGTGATTGGATCTCTTATATATATCTCACTACAAGCTGACTAGATATTATGTTTGCAACATTTTTTCTTGCAAGATATCAGTGCAACCCAAAGGAGTCTCATCTAACTTCTATGAAAAGAGTGTTAAAATATTTGAAAGGAACTTCATATCTAGGATTATGGTATCCAAAAGGTACAAATTTAGATCTTATAGCTTACAATAATGCAAATCATGCATGCTGTAAAATAGACAGGAAGAGTACCTCTGGAAGTTGTCAAATGATGGGAGAAAAATTGGTGATTTGGGTTTCAAAGAAGCAGAATTGTATATCAACATCCATAGCAGAAGCAAAGTATGTAGCAGCAACAAGCTTTTGTTCACAAGTGATATGGATTCAAATTCAATTGAAAGACTATGGATTGAACATAGTGAAAACACCAATTCTGTGTGATTCAAAAAGTGCAATAGCCATAACATCAAATCTAGTTCAATACTCAAAGACCAAGCACATAGATGTCAAGTATCATTTCATTAAAGACCATGTTGAGAAAATTTAGGTTGAAATGTATTTTGTTCCCACAGCTGAACAACTTGCTGATATTTTCACCAAACCTTTGGATTAAAAGCATCACAAATATATCATAAGCAAGTTGGGTATGCTAAACATGGATTTAAGTCAAGGATCTGCTATAAAAATAACAAAATCTGGACTTAAAACCAATGAGTCAATTTTAGATGACACACCCCGCCAAGGCAGAAACATGGGGATGTGATTCGAAAGGTTTTCAAGCACAAGGTTCGAGCAACACATAAGATGTAAGTTAAATAGATACCATCAAAAGATAATCATTGTCGTAAATTATTAAGAAAAACATAATATTGTATGAAAAACCATTGTATCAACTATCAAGACACAACACAACCACGATCAATGAAATCCACCCGATGATGCTACCACGATATGCATGCTCCAACCCCTTTCTCATGTCTCCGCCCCGCGTGGTCAATTACCTGAAAAACATGCATAAGAGATTTGTCAACATAATGTCGGTGAGTTCACAGGTTTTAAGGTACCATGTAAAGTGTTCGTGAGATACGTATATGACCAATCATAGGCTAGCTAGGCGAATGATTACAGTGTAAACTATGAGTCCCATAACCAAACCTCTTGACTGTTGTGCCTCGCGCATTGTACGATAAAGACAACGTATGTATAGTAGAATACCAACACTCTTTTGTATGTAACCGGTTAGATCTATTTAAGTGTTCCATGGCTTTTAATAGCTAATGGTTATAGTGTAAATGTAGTACGAGAACTGTTGAGCTCATGAACCGAATATCTCATGTTTCACATGGTAGTCACGATAGAATAACACACAAAATGAAATGTAATAGAAATGTAGCATGTTTATCCCGAGAAAATGTAAAAATAGTAAAATGGGGCCGTGAAACTCACCTGATGACAGTACGTGTGGTATGGTAAAGCTGAGATGTGAGGTAACTATCGTCCTGACAATGATAGCCCTATGATTATCAAGGACATAGTAAGTTTTATGTTCTTGTTGTTCACCCGACTTGTGCACCCTTGTGTCAGTTATATGTAGGCCATAGTTTGTGCACGTGACGATTATTACATGTTTCATGTGTACTTTGTAAAATGTACGGTTTTGAAAACTTCGGGCGTTTTATTGTGAAAACGAATCTATTGTTAACAAAATGGGCCCCACATGTCATCATGGGTTTTAGAATATTTCCCAATTTTAACATGTGTGGTCGTGTTATTGGGAATACAAGGGTTGTATCGTATGTTATATTATTATTGTGTCAAGGTCATGATTAACACATGTTATATCTACTTTAACGTGTGTTATTATTATAGCCGAAACTTTGACACAATGTTTTGATCCGAATCCGACTTGTATAAAGCAAGATTAACTTCTAAAAACTTGTTCATGATAGTAAAAGTTGGTTTTGAATATGTGATGGTATAATACTCCACATAATCGTGCACCTTCATGTTTAAAAAGAGGTTGCATCCATATATATATATATATATAATATTATGTCTTTGAGTTTAAAAATAGGATTTCTTGCCAAGATATGATATTGCAACAATGTTCGGCTATTGCGTGATCAATATGTATGTGATCCGTGGGTAATGTGTGTGTCCGTATGTATGTGTGCATATGTATATATGTAGATTAACACAAGATGAACTTAGAAATCAAGCTATTGTAACACCCCAACCGATGGCGGAAACATCGAGGTGTCACGTAGTGATGATTGTTCAATAGCTCATGGTACTAAATGAAAGTTGAATAATATTAAACAATTTACAATTCATCTTACATTTAAAGATTACACAAGTTGATTATTTTAAACTAGGTCCAAAGCTCCTATGTGTTCCAAGACTTGTACAACTTCCAATAGCAAATAAACCTGAAACATGTTAGGTTGGAAAGATGGGGGGGGGGTCAACTATAAATAGTTGGTGAGAATACATAGGTTTTGCATATACTTGAAAACAATATGTTGTATAACAATCATAATTGAAGTATAATAATGAGTAATGATAGAATATGAGTCCGACATGTAACAATGCGTCTTTTATACAATCAAACCTTGTGTCGACTGAGACCTAACTCGCAAGTTAGTAAAAGTGTAACTGTTTTCGATCATCCCTGAATTTATGCGGGGGGATGGGTTTGTCAGACCCTTAGCGCTATAATCTAAACAGGCGGCTTGATCAATGTTAATGATTGTACTGTGTCTTTTTGTTACAGTCAAATGATAGAATGAGTAAATGATAGTGTATAAAATGTTTAAACATGTTTCACCCCAAAATGTAAAACAGAAAAAGGGGCTATGTAAACTCACCTTGATTGCGATGGACTTGTGGGGGATCAACAAATTATGCTTGCACTTAATTGCGAGTGATGTTTTAGTATTCTTAGTCATAGTGTTCGTACGAGTGGTAATGATAATGGCATAAATATTGAGAAAAATGAGTTAATCGGCCTTTCATTACTAAACATATATTATATGTAATTTAATCACTTCCATGATAACAATATATGACTAAATGTATTTCTATAATATTAATAATCATCAGTAGTAAGAAAAATAAACATAGAATTTAAAATAAATAAATAAATGAATAAATAAAAGTATAGATCTTGGCTCAAGATGTTAATGAGGAAAAGAGTATACGTGAAGGTGACTAGACAAAGGTTTGGTATATACAATCTCATTAATTTTAATGACATCGAAAAAGGCTCAAATGGTATTTGATGAAGTTCAAGAATTTTGACAAAGCAAAACGTATAATTTGACAACGATCTATCCATGGTTTATTATTTTAGAGCGTCGAGTCTTTAGGTATCACATTTCTACCCCCAAACATTATGATAAATTGTGGTTATGCGATTTGGATTTTTGTCAATTTAGGTCCCTAAAGTTGTAATTAAATTATTGGAAAATTTTCGAATGTTATAGTCTCCCCTACTTTTAGGAACTTCGTCCCGAAGTTTATTTTAAAAGAGTATTTTGAATAAGGATGATGGTAGTTTGGTAAATGTTAGGGCAATCTGGTTTCATTTATCTAAGTTCCATGAATATGAGATGGCTATGAATGAACTACAAAATAACTAGGGTTTGTTATGGGTCCGACCCCTAGTCCCATTTTCAATATATCATTAGTGTTTATATATAGGGTGTACCGGAGTTAACCCACCACACCTTTGATACTTCGAAAACGCACTGGGTACTTACCAAAACCCTTATAGAATTTCACACCACCTTAACGTACCTATAAATTCATGATTACGTTCCGGACCGCAATCATCAATTTACCTTACATTAGGGTTTTGTGTCCTTCTATGACTCTAAACACACATATAAAATAATACAATTAACCTTGTGGTTGAATCGTATACAATGTATCCAAAAATAAGTCCAACTATTGAGCAGGAAAAAGACCTCTACCAGTTAGTGAGTAAGAACCTCTACCGATTGTTGAGCAGGTGCGATAGCCTATACCAGTCGTTGAGCAGGTTGTAGGGCCTCTACCGACTATTGAGTAGGCATGATGACCTCTACCAATCGTTGAGTAGGTTATTTGGTACTCTACTAACTGTTGAGCAAGTACTTCATCCTCTATCAGTTGTTTGATTAAGTGTACCAATTATTACACACATAAATTGCAAATTGATAATATGTACATGTAAGCAATCAAGTATCAAGTATAGCATGTGAGTTGTAATAGAGTTGCCCTAGACAAGGTTAATGACTCTAGGTGTGTCCATAGCAAATAGTTTATATTCCATGACTTCTAGTATCAAATGTATATAATCGAATCCTCATGTATAACTAAGGATTAAGTTTGATGAAACACACAATCAAGTTTCAATAGTTTGGTTATCATGGGTAACTAGCTCATGTTTGAGAAGGTGAAGGATATGAATTTAGTTCTTAAGGGGATGATGAAAAATCTCGAAGCAGAATCAAGGTTGCGAGAGATAGTGAATGTGAAAATAGTTTCTAAATGATTCCAGTTTATAGGTCAAGGAAAGGAATATGGTGGTCATGTTTGTGGTAAAATAGGAATGTGGATAGTGGACAGCGTGATATGAAAATGGTTTCATTTAAAGTCGATTTTTAAATACGGCTTTTATTTTCAAAATTCGAAATTTATTTGAGTATCTGGTACGGAAAAACTCTGAAGATTTGTTTTGAAAATATTTTGGTTAATATCTTTTGTGTAAAAAGTCAATTTTAAAACACAAAGTCCATTTGAAAAAAAATTGGGGTAGGTTTGATGAGACCTTTGTTAAAATAATGGTTGTTTGCAAGACTGGTGAGAAATATTAATTGATGGTTTTGAATTCAGGGTACATCCTATACAAAGTTTAGAGTATAAATATTGGTAGTCAAACTAATAGTTTTCAAAACAATAGGGTTAAAATATTTGCAGTTTAAATAAGTTTTCAAACAAGGGAACACGAGAATTATTGAGGTCGTAATGTATATGTGAATATTTTGAGTATGTAACAGGGATGGAAATAGTCGAACATATGTGACGTGAAGGATCCTTGCAAAAAGAAGTAGAATTGTTAATCAAGATCATGAAATTCAAATTAGGTGATATCAACAAGCAGGAGAATGATTTTTGTAACTCAGGAACTACACAAGGTATGAAGTTAAGATGAAGCTTTGCAAACTAATATGGAGCTCAATCCTCCAAGGCATTGAGAATCAAGGAGGTATGTGTCAAGCCTAATAAGTTTTTCAATGGATCCCCTTTCAAGATGGTGCATCGTAATTCCATCATGGATGATGTTGATGGTTTTCATCATTAAGTGTAGTGTCAAAGAGAGAGAGAAAGATAGGGAAACACAAAATAAATTGAAGAAAACACGTAAGCAAATAGTAGGCATGAAAAGGTCACTCATGTTGGACTCTTAAGGTTATAGTCTAGGCCATTATTTTAATAACCTAATTCCCTATAACCATGGCTCTGATACCAATCTGTAACACCCCAACCGATGGCCGAAACATCGAGGTGTCACGTAGTGATGATTGTTCAATAGCTCATGGTACTAAATGAAAGTTGAATAATATTAAACAATTTACAATTCATCTTACAATTAAAGATTACAAAAGTTGATTATTTTAAAATAGGTCCAAAGCTCCTATGTGTTCCAAGACTTGTACAACTTTCAATAGCAAATAAACCTGAAACATGTTAAGTTGGAAAGATGGGGGGGGGGGTCAACTATAAATAGTTGGTGAGAATACATAGGTTTTGCATATAGTTGAAAACAATATGTTGTATAACAATCATAGTTGAAGTATAATAATGAGTAATAATAGAATATGAGTCCGACATGTAACAATGCGTCTTTTGTACAATCAAACCTTGTGTCGACTGAGACCTAACTCGCAAGTTAGTAAAAGTGTAACTGTTTTCGATCATCTGTGAATTTATGCGGGGGGATGGGCTTGATCAATGTTAATGATTGTACTGTGTCTTTTTGTTACAGTCAAATGATAGAATGAATAAATGATAGTGTAATTGTATCACAAGTTTCAACAATGTAAGAATGAGTAAATGATAGTGTATAAAATGTTTAAACATGCTTCACCCCAAAATGTAAAACAGAAAAAGGGGCTATGTAAACTCACCTTGATTGCGATGGACTTGTAGGGGATCAACAAATTATGCTTGCACCTAATTGCGAGTGATGTTTTAGTATTCTTAGTCATAGTGTTCGTACGAGTGGTAATGATAATGGCATAAATATTGAGAATAATGAGTTAATCGGTCTTTCATTACTAAACATATATTATATGTAATTTAATCGGTTCCATGATAACAATATATGACTAAATGTAATTCTATAATATTAATAATCATCAGTAGTAAGAAAAATAAACATAGAATTTAAAATAAATAAATAAATAAATAAAAGTATAGATCTTGGCTCAAGAAGTTAAGGAGGAAAAGAGTATACGTGAAGGTGACTAGACAAAGGTTTGGTATATACAATCTCATTAATTTTAATGACATCGAAAAAGACTCAAATGGTATTTGATGAAGTTCAAGAATTTTGACAAAGCAAAACGTATAACATTTATATATATATATATATATATATATATATATATATATTCGCAAAACCTCATTGTCACTCATTTAATTTTACAATATATATGTTCCTGACTTCCCGTCATCGACCCATAGCAACCATGTTCGAACATAAATCTATGAACCAAGCTAGATAAGTAGGGTTAAGGAGAGTCAGTTACCTTAATAGTCGAATCAAAATAAAGCAGTGTAACAAGAGCGGTGCTTCACGAATGCGTTACGGTGGCGACAAGATGTGAACAGGATTTTAAACGAAAACTTCAATGCAGCGTATTGTCTAACAACATGGTTCGGTGGCGCTGGAACGACACCGGTGGTGGTGCACGATTGTGGTAGTGATGGCGGAAAAGGAAGTTTACTAGTTATAGTCTTGCGGATTTGTTGTAGGCGGTTGCGGTTGGTTTTCAGTAGGAAAACAGGAACACAGCAGCGGCTTGTGGTGAAGTTCAACGTCGAAAAAAAAAATATTGGTCGGAGAAATAGAGGGATGTCGGTGGCGCTAGATGAGATTCATGTGTGGTCCCAAACAACCATTATAGCATCGGCATTTATGGGGTTCGAATAGCGTATGCCCGGTTTGGAAATTTCGTGATTGATTGCCGGATACACATATGAGTCTTCGGATTTTTAGCCGGTTTATTTGGTGAAGGAGATAAGTTTGGACGGTTTCCCTTCTTATTTTGTGTCATTTATTATAATAAAATTTTATCTCTTTCTTTTTTTTTTAAAACATTTGACGAAATGCACCAACATTGACTTGCTCTTTTTGTCATTAATAAGGTTTGAACTATTATTATTATTAAATAATAATATTAATTTGGTTACTACTAATTCTAATAGTTTGATAAATGATCAATAGGATGCTAAGAATTGTGTGGTTAATGATATGCTTAATAATTTGATAACGATCTATCCATGGTTTATTATTTTAGAGCGTCGAGTCTTTAGGTATCATATTTCTACCCCCAAACATTATGATAAATTGTGGATATGCGATTTGGATTTTTGTCAATTTAGGTCCCTAAAGTTGTAATTAAATTATTGGAAAATTTTCGAATGTTATAGCTTTCATGTTACTTGTCTCGGATTACAATTTGCTTACGGGTTATACAGTTTTATGGACATTCCTTAAAAAGGTTTCACTAGGGGTTGTGGAAGATATTGTTCTGATTGTAACCTAATTCCATCATCGTCTTCGTTCACCACAATCCCCTACTCCCCAACCTTAAAATTCAGGAATTTGTGTAAGATACTTTGCTGATTGCTTCCAAGAATAATCGGGTCATCTTAAATTAGGATAGGGTAAAGGATTCTATGGTGAATAGTCCCATGGAGGAGGTTGCTTTTATGGGTGGTTATGGTGGTAGCAGGTGGAGGATATTGATGGGTTTGTTGTGGTGGTGGATGAATGCTAAAAGAGGGTTTTATCATCAAAGTCGCTATCACTGCCTCCCATTCTCTCCATGTTTCTTTGGTTTTCCC
Organism: Ambrosia trifida; assembly: GCA_028751855.1. Taxonomy (NCBI): domain Eukaryota; kingdom Viridiplantae; phylum Streptophyta; class Magnoliopsida; order Asterales; family Asteraceae; genus Ambrosia; species Ambrosia trifida. Next base: position 34,816,515 of record CM054130.1, on the reverse strand, counting down.
CTTCTCTCTACCGTAAACCTTAGGTATTTTTTGGTTGTGTAGGGTGGTGTGGTGGTAGTGGTGGTGGGTAGGTCTTTATAAGTAAAAAGACTAAATTACCCTTGTGTGACAAAAATGTAACCTTAAAATTTAACCGGGTTAGCGTCAAAGGACAAAATGTGCAAGATTTTGAAATGTAACTTACATAACCAATCAAATTTAAACGTACAGGGCATGCTTTGTAATTAGGTATAACCCCTCTTGAAGTATCAACCTCACTTTGAATCAAATAGCAATGAGATTTCAACAATATATAATCAATGTGCGGAATGAGAAATCAAACTTTCAGAAAACATTACAACACACGGATTTTTAAGAAGTTTTAAGTTTTATATAGTGACCACCTTTTAACAAGGATCACCTTTGGACTTTATAAAAGAATGACTCAAAAGAATTCTTATGGCTATTGTGAATGTGGTGTGTAGTATGTGTAAAAGATATATCTAAGAAGAGCCGATGTTTGCTATGTATACCACACACTTTCACATTCACACTTGGCACTCTTCCCATTCGTATGATGTCTTCTATTTATAAAGAAGTGTTAACCCCAAGTTGATGAATAAACAATTGGTTTATTTTAACTAGTACTTTTGCAGGTTGAATAGGGAAAGAAAGTCTTGCATGAATGATTGAGGTCAAGTTGTATGCATTTTAACTTTCCCACTTGTCAAGATTCTAGATTTCTTCCCAGAAATCTGAAGTCTTTATTTGGGATTGGTCGTATAGTCAATATTAGAGTTTGTCCCAGAAATCTGGTTCGTTTGTCCTAGATTTCAGTCTTCTTTGTTGATCTTTTTCTCTTTATCGAGCCATATATTCAAGGAAGCACCAAGGCATCATCCAAGTTGTACAAGATCAATAACACTAGGTATGTTAGATAACCTCTGTTACCCACATAATATCTTTCTTATTATCGGCCCTAATGACCAACCCGACCCATGGCCCTTGTAATCTTGTTTTAATCGACCCAATATGGCAATGTAGTATGATATTGTCACAAAACTTTCGATATCTATATCTTAGTATATTAAACGATTAGAATCTTATAAAATTGCTCAATTACAATTAAATAGTTTCTAATATTTTCAAGTTACATTTGTTATTCTATAAAAACTCTACCCGAACCATCGAAACACATTGCAAATGCCATTCAGATTATGAAAGAGATGGGATGGATGTTGAAGGTAGAATAAAAGGGGTCATGAGGTGTGGAACAGATGTATCTTTCTGGTTGGACGTGTGGGCTTTGGATGTGCCGCTTGCAGTATGTTTTCTCAGCTTGTTCGCTTTAGAAAAGAATAAAAGGGTAAATGTTTTGGATAGGATAATGTCAAATGGGTCAGGATGGATATGGGATTGGAGATCGGAACTACCTGGGGTCAGATGAATAGCGAACTGGTGCAGCTCCTGAATGAAGTGGCGTGTCCGGTTTTGTATGCAGAAAAGGACCGGTGGGAATGGGCTTAAGGTGAAACAATTGATTTTACATTTGGGGGAGTTTCATGAGACTGTGAAGCACTTATTCATGGCGTGTGTTTTCGCTCAGTCTGTCTGGCAGCTAGTTTCTCAATGGTGCATGGTTGGATCGTTGTTTGCTTTTGAGTTTTGGGATATACTGTCCTTTCATGAACATATTGGGGGTGCAGCCAAGATGAGAAATGTTTTCCATGCGGTGTGTTTAACTGTCATTTGGCTCATATGGATAAACCTCAATGAGGTTGTATTTAACTAGAAACAAGCCTCTGTGCAGAAGATAATGGGTGACATAAAATCATTAAGTTTGTTGTCGATCAAGGCAAGAGCGAACTGGTCGGATCTAGATTGGAATAAATGGCATAGCTTTAATTTATGTCGTATGAGGTGATTGTATGTACATGGGGTGATTTTTGCTAGTTTCCCGCTAGAATTGGGTGATTAATAAAATAATTTTGTTAGTCGTTAAAAAAAATATAATATTATTCTTGTAATTTAGGATATAGTGGATTGGAAGAGAGAACTAGTTAGACTCACGACTTCTGTATAGGCATGCACATGCCCGTCAAGTCAAGACAACCTTTATGTTTTACTGTTTATTTCCATAGTATTAATTTACAAGTTTTGTGTGCCTTATTGAGTTGAAATTTATGCTTTGGGAGTTAATAAAACTATTTTTTCTTTTCAACCAAAAACTTGTCATCTTTAGCAACTTAACCATTTGATTTGATATATTTTACTTAGAAACCAAAGCTTTTCCTATTTTGCAATTTAACTCTAACACTCTTTTACTTTCAACTTTATTACCCATACTTTTCATCTTTCATAAGTTTTTTAGTTTACATTTCATTCTAAATTTTGTGAGTTAACATGCCGTAATGTGCGTGCGAGGTTTAACGTTTTTTTCGTCTATTTTTCACGTTTGACAGACTCGTCTCAACGCGCTTATTTTTACCCGTTTGACAGGTTAATTCGCCGTAACACACGGTCCTAGATCGACTTAGTTATTTTTTTATGTTTGACATTTCTGTCTAATTTCTTCGCATCAACATGGAGCAAGGGGTGTGCATGGTTCAACGATTTTACATCCGCTTTTCGTTCGGTGTTAGTGGTTGCTAGCAATGGTGTGACATTGATGCTATTTGTCACAGTTTACCTAGGGGTGTGAACAGTTCGGTTCGATTTTTTGTAAAACCATAACCGTAACCGAAGTGTTCGGTTTTAGAAAACCGTTCGATTTCGGTTTTTCAGTTTCAGTGTTTTCGGTTTTATTAATGGTTCGGTTCGGTTTTTTGGTCTTTTAGGTCTTTGGACATAATTTCATAAAATTTAAAAACAGAACTTACAACCCAATATTTAAGAATCTATCTTAGATGTTTATATTTATGTTAAATATTTTACCTTTTTAAATTAATATTGTTTACATAGATCGAACATTCTAAACGATTTTCATGTTTTACGAAATTTTTTATTAAGACATTTCTTTTTGTAATACTTTGAAAATTAATTATTTTCAAGAATAAAATTAATAATTCCTAAATCGATGAATAAGATATATTAAAAAAACTATGCTTTGGGTTATTCGGTTCGGTTCGGTTTTTATAAAATGCAAAACCGAAACTGAACCACTAATTTTGGTTCGGTTTTTTTTTCGGTTTGGTTTTTCTGGTTTTTTAAGCGGTTCAGTTATTTTCGGTTCAATTAAATCGGGTGTTTCGGTTTCGTTTCGGTTTTCTGTTCACCCCTAGTTTTACCCTTTACCATAATGAAGGAGACTTGATACTACTTATTATTAATTTATATAACAATACCAAAAGTTCTTATTTAAATTACAAAATAAAGTAAAATAATTAAACCTTTTTCAATTAATTTCTAGTAAACTCACTTTTAATTTATTTAAGCCTTCCTATGACTTTCAATTTTTCATCGATAAGTATAACTTGATAATGAAACAACGCCGGAGGTGTTTAAAAATCGATTCCGTATATCAAAAGATCTAATATTAATGATTGTGGGAGGCATCGAAGCTCGATTTGAATGGTTTTAAGAAGGGTACAATGCTAGAGGAAAAAGAGTGTTACGGCGATATAGAAATACACATCCATGATTCGTCAACTTGAAATCGGTAACATTAATATTTACGAAGAACAACTAGACACGACATAACACGTTTGTACGCCGCACATGAAGCTAGATGACACATTCCAGGATGGTCGATAGCATCGCTTGTACACACATCGTGTGGAGAAGTTGTCCGAAGAGTTTGCGATGGCAGTTTATGAAATGTGACCATAAAAAAACCGATGATCATGTTCAAAGCGGTTGCGTCAAATGATTTATGGATTTAGCATGCCTACTTTGGTCAACCCGACTCAAACAACGACATAAATGTTCTATATTAGTAACTGTTATTCGATATCGAGTTACAAGAAACCGCTCTGACGTGTCCGTTTACGGTGAATGGGAGACAATATAGATGTGGCTTCTATCTTGTTGATGGCATCTACCCGACTTGGTATGTTTTGTGAAAGCTTATTCGTTTCCGACTGTCGACAAAGAAATGTTGTTCAAGATGTTATATGAATCGACAAGAAAACACATTGAACGAGATTTTAATGTTTTGAAAGGTAGATCACACATAATTCATTAATCAGTACGTTTGACTGGTCAAACAAAAATTAGGAGTGTTGTGTACGCGTTTGTCATATAGCACAATATGATCTTAAAGGAAGAGGAACGCACAATATATCTAGATTACGTTATGGACCCTCCAACACAGGTAGACATTAGCGACGATATTGTTTTGGAGTTGAGGAATGAAAGCACTCACTATCAACTCTGATTTGATCTAAAGGGACCCGTTGGTGGTTTAGATATCCATTTTGACGAAGAGTTTTTATTTTTAGGTTGTATTTTATATTTAACTTTATTATTTAATGTTTCTTTTAGGTTGTATTATTTATTAAATTATTTTTACTTTTGTATTTTAGTTTAAAAAAATGTTGGTATTATTGTATTTAGTTATTGTTTATTTGTTTTGAAGACAAGGTTAGTGATGAATGTGATGATCACCGGTAGTAGTGCTTAGTGATAAATGTGATAAAATGAGAGGACACGTGTTAATTGGTTGAATGTTTAGCGGTATAGTGATGGTGTGGTGTGGTGTCAACGCCCTTTTGGCCAATAAAAATAGTTTGCTTCAAGCCTTCAATAAAGCTATATATTACTTGACAAACATGATAACCCTTGTACAAAATTTGTTTTGAACGACATAATTCATCAAACGAGACAATTTACAAAGGAGTTATGGTTTTAAATTCTTAGAATATTAACCCCTGCAAGACAATCAACCGATTAAAATAACCTAGTACACAAATAATTGATCAATCTTTAAACCAAAGAAGATGAAGATTGATCATAAGTAACTTGTACATAAACACGGAGTAGTTGATGGATCTACTATGTCTTGAGTGGAACACAAATTTGATCTTATGTATTAAAACGAAGTAAAACATTCATGTTCTGATGAATTTGAGTCGTCACAAGGAGAGTGGTTGTGTCGGCCTTCATATGTTGTGATTACCATTCGACAGTCTTCGGATAATCTCTCTACTCTCTTCTTCACACGGCAATTACTGTGTGTACAGCGATAGTAGCTCCTGCTAGTTCATAACAAAAGGAACAAAAAGAATCAAGAATATATAATGTCACAAATGGTGTAAGTTAATCTAATATTCCAATTTGTTTAAATTTGTTTTTCTTAGTCTTACTAGTAAATTTTCGATGAGTCAGGTAAGATGTCCTAGATCCTGAAATTGATTTATTTTGTATACATGAAAGTATTGTTTACTGGATATTTGCAATTTTGTATCGAAGCGACCGACGTGTTTATATGTACTAAAACCCTATAAATTGGCGTGACACTACTAAGCAAATGAGTATCATCACGGGCTCTGCCCATGTGTAAATACTGATGTATCCCGACAAACCCTAAAACAGCGAAAATGTTAATTAAATAAATCCGTCGGTATTTATCTGAGATATTATCGACATGGTGAAACTGACAGTACCGGCAGACAGTTAATGTTTATGTTTTTCAAGCTGATACATTAGAATCACTTGCTGGGGCTTTCTCCAAAACTGTTAATATTTGTATACAAAAAATCAAAACAGTTATCATTCTTCTATTTTGATATAATTAAAGAACATTAAAGTCACTTTCTGTAGCAAACATGAAAAAGAACAACCTATAACTTGTAAAGGAAGTGAATAAAGATGTAATGATGATATTGTTATTGAAGCAAAAGAGGGTTAGATGAAAAACCTTTTTCATGCCCCAAAAAGTAACCTTTTTTGCTTTCATATCATTAGATCTTTACAAATGAATAAATCTTGGAATTGCCGCATTTATAAGTATTAGTGATCAACTTATATGATTTAGTTTGGACTGTGCAAATAAATCAAAGTTTAATGAGTATCACAAAGAAAATAGTGTTTCTAATTAAAGCACCTAACCTTAATTAGGTAAAGGGACATTAGGAGGCTTGAACCAGCAAACTACTGGTAGACAATCAACTCCAGAAAGTGGAAACTAATTAAAACACCTAAATATACTTGATTAGCATTCTTGTTCTCGTTCCATTTATAGCTTAGCTTAAAACAACTTCATTTGGTTTTGTAGAGTTATTTGTTATTTGTGTCACTTTAGGTTATGAATGAAGTTATTTTTGTTTGTTGTTGGGAGTGTTTTTTTCTTATTAAAGTGTGCTTGTTTTAGGCTTGGTGTTCTTGTCTTAGTTTTCTTTAATGCTTAATTTGTGAAGTTTTTTGCTTCTTGAAACTTCTTCATTGAGTCACATTGTTCAAGGAAAAAATAGTTACCATCTCTTTTATTCATATAAGAATAGTAATTTAAAGATTCTGAAAGCACATTTAGACTAATGAGTTGTATGGGGTTATGAAACCAATGACTATGCATTATGTAAAACCACAAATTGTTTGCTATGGGTTACTTCAAAGAAAAAGGAATAGAACATGAAGCTAGCTTTGATGGTAGTGAAGTCAGTCCATCTACACAAACAGATTCTCTATTCTTTGTATTGCCGCTTTATTTCTATAAGCTCCGGTGATGCAACGCAATGCAATAAACTTAATGGATTAGGTGTATAGAAATGATAAATGCAGTATAGTCAATATTTAAAGCGAAATTATGAGCTAAAAATCAATTTCGTTCTCACCATTCAACTGAACACGGTTACATTCATATTACTTTCGAAGGAACAATTATAACACCGCAAGATATGTAATAAACTACATGAACTTATTTGGTCATAAAAAATCATTGAAAACTAATGTTGGTAAATGAACATGATTATTTAGTGAAGTGGTATAAAAGAAAACAAAATTCGGGAGTGTTTAAACCGACCAAACAGGCCAAAAGTGCATATAGGGTGATAGTGGGCCTTCAAATAGTCACTAAAGGGTACTAACATACACATTTGTGTCACCATTTGAAGAGGTGTGTGGTTCAAGTCGAACATGCGCGTTCAAGTGTGACAAGTAAATTAAGGAGGCAGAAGCCTAACACGTTTATTTATTCGAGCCATTTTAACCACAGATTAGATAAGGCTACATCGTCTTGTGTTGCTTAAGAAAACAAAGAGCAAAGTACATCATGAAAGTCTGAAATTGCACCCACTTCCATAAAGTACAAAGGAATGATATATTAATCTACTTTGGCTATTATATTACTCCTATTTGCAACTAGGTAAAACCTCTCATCCCTATGAGCATTCATTCACATCTCACACCCTATATTACTCATCATCTTTAAAAATATAGAGAAAATGGTGTTCTTCTAATTAAATATAGAGATGAAGAAAGGGACGTAAGCGCTCTAAAGCTCAACAGATTTTCTTATTTTACCTTGTGATTATAAATTCCTACGCAACCGATTGTTGGTTGTTGGATCGCTTGTTTTGCCCCTTCGAAAAAGTACCTTCTGTTGGAGAATATAGAAGGACGAATGATGAAGCTTGAAGGACAAGGACGAATTTAACCGCAAACGATAACTAAATTAAACTTGAAATAACTTGGAATTACATGACTACAAATTGAAAGATTACTTATAAAAGAAATACTTTCCCCAATTTATAATAATCAAATCAAAATATAAAACTAGATAGTAGTTGGGCACTGAAAGGATTTAACTGCTTCTTCTACTACTCCAAGACTCAACCCCTTCCTAAAATTCAGCCGGTTTGATTTGACACACACAGATCCGGTTTATACTCCACACTAACCTTAAAACTAGATGTCTAATGTAGTTCATTAAGTCGATATACTATACATCCACACACACAAAACTTATCCACATACCGCTAACTTAAATGTCATAAGTATACGTACAGTTATCAGATTATGAATATAGATGCATATATATATACTAATAAAAAGAAAATAATAATAGTCTCATTTATATGATTACATATGGTAATGGGCTGATATAGTTCTGTATGTCGGTTTGTTTTTTATATTCCTTTACTGTTGTACTATTATACAGTTAATAATGAAAGAACCTGAACCTTGGCCAAGAAATAATGCGATCATTAATTTGGTAGCACTTTGGTCTATGTACGTTTGTGTCTTTCACACATGTAAAAGGACAAGAATAACCTTGCTTTCCCAGTTTATTTGTATAACTGATTTGGTCTTATAGTTACTTCAAAATAATCAGTTTAATGTTGTTACGATGTTGAAATTTTGGCAAAATCACATCCGAGGATGGTACTTTTACAAGACAGTTGTTTATAATGATGATTTAGAACAATATTCATGTGTAATTTTATTGATTTGTAGTGAATTAAACATAATAAATAATGAATAAAGATAAATCAATCAACCTATCAAGTCCGAAAGCTACTATTTAACTCATGGTATTTTAATTTTAACGAGTTGAAATTTAAAATTAAATAATAATTCACTCGTCATAATAATCCATACCTCAAACTTTCATTTTTGTTGCAAATGCCAATCATATTTTAAAGAAAAGTAACTCCGTTTACCTTTAAATAACAATTGACTGATACGTGTCACGGCCAGATAAATTATTTTGAAATGACATAAATGATAGTTAGGCGTAGGTAGACAAACTTATTTTGCGTTAAGAGTAGGATTTTCTTCGAAACGAAAGTAAAACTTAAAGGTGTCATTGGTCAAATTGCTAGTATGGACTATTATCGGTTAATGGGTTAATTGATTAACTATCAACATGGTTATTCATTATTACCCAACTAATTGAAAAAAAAAAAGCAAAAAATAAAAAATCAAAGTGAAGAACACAAAAACAAAATCACTTTGATGGAATCAATATTACTAGAAGCAAATCTTAAAGAACTACAAAAGTAGCATGCAGAACAAGAATTTAGTACCTGGGATGAAGACTATTTTTGACTACTTTCTGACCATATTTCCTCCATTTGTAACCATCATCAAGAACATCAACATCACTCCTTGTCTGAAAGCAGAATCTTGGTTCTCTCAGCTTCCTTCTCATTTTCATCCTCCCCTTTTCAGGGTTTGATGAACTCCTCCACCTTCCATTAAATTAATAGTAAAAAAAAAGATCAACATTATTGGTGTGTGTCAGTGTGTGCATAGATAGATGAACAGGAGTTGTGTAATATTGGACAGTAATTTGGTGGGCAAAAATCATGAATATAGAGATGGATTTATGTGATCATTAGGTCTCAAGATTCCTGTTCTTCCCCATATCACATACTGACAATAACAATGAGATAATTGAGAGATGCTTTAAAGTTTGCTTTATGTAGAAATCTCTTCCAAAATATTTATAGCTAGATCTTGTTAGAATCTGACTGGAGAAGCACAAACAGAAGCTTCTCTCTCTCTCTAGTCTCTACCATCATCTTTCCTTCTCTCTCACACACAAACACACACAGTTGTGTTAAAAACAAAAACTTCTGTCTCTCATAATTTCCTTACAAAATACCTACTGGAATCCACAATGAAATTATAACTTTCAAAAGTACTCTACAACTACATGGTCTAGGTGTTAATTTATAAACACCTAGAGCTTTCAAGACACTGATCCAAACACATGTTTATGTGATATTTGAAACTCTTTTATGAACCCTAAAGGTTGGATGGAACAAGAAAAAAAAAAAAAAAGAAAAGAAAAGAAAATTCAGTTTCTTGAAACCTTTTAGGTTGAGGTTAAACCCTAATTGTAAAATAATATAAAGAAAATCTTAATAAAAGTAGATTAGAGTAGGTAAGATCAAAACCATGAACTGTGATCATCTGTGCATTTTTCTTGATCATTAACAGCTTTTGGATCCATGCTTCCGACCTATACATATTAATTAAAGATGAGTTAATCTTGATATATACACATAGTTGACATACATAGAAACCAAGAACATGCAAAACGGATCTCGTTATACTCAGTTAATCCAACAAATAGCAAAGCTAAGGTAGGGTAATATAAAAAAGGATCACAACAGGATAATAAAAACTTTTTTTCTGAAGAATAATATAGATTACAAGAAAGGGATCATGATGGGACTTGATCTACCTGTTCTTTTTGCCAAGAATCTCTAGATGTTTCGGGGGCGAAACCGGCGGCTGCAGCGGATGAGGAGGTGGTGGAGGTGTGGAGAGGTGGTTGAGATAAGTGGGGAAGAGATAGAGTTGGAGGAAGAAACCTCAAAAACTGGCCTTGATGATGATCATGGTGGTGGTGATCTTGGTAATGGGAGAAGCCCATATGATGATCATGGATGGGGTTTGTAAAGGAAGAAACTTGAATATCAAAGTTGGCTAACCCTCTTTCAGATCCGTCCATAATTCTTGATTTTTCCAAAATTTGTACACCTTTTCCTGTTCTAATATTTCTACTACTATACCACTACAAACATGAGCTTGTTTTCCTTATTAGTTAGTGGGGTTTTGTATTTGTAGTGCATGTGTCCGTACATGTGTTTGTGAATTAATGTGTGTGTGTTAGGGGGTGGGGTGGGGTGGGGTGGGGTGAGGAGCGGTTAGTGCTATATTTTTAGTTGTAAACATATGGGGTTTGGGCCATTGGGAAACAGTCAACATGTAAACACTAGATGGAATGGAATAGAACGGAATGTTTGGGAAAGAGATTATTATTCCTTTCATTGATCCTCATCTTCTTTTGCTTTGTGTCAACATACATTTTTGACTTCTTCTAACCAAAATAATTCAAACTTTAATGGAGTATGTATGTATTACTTTTTTTATGGAGGCAGATGGACTATCATGTCGGCGGCAATTGGTATTGTGACTTTGGAGAAAATATCTAACCATTAGGAATAAGCATTTAAAAGGTGTAAGTTCGTTTATGTTTTAAACATTGTTTGTACTAAAAATGCTATGGTTAATTCGATATTAGATACAATTAGTAAGTAGTGGCAACCTAAAGTCATTCTTGTAGATTTAGTAGGGTGTGGATTATAGTGAAATATGAATTTTAACACGCTATATATAAGTCTATAAAGTTACAAAGGTTGATGGTCCAACTCATATTTATATTGGCAATATATAGTCATCAATCAAATTATTTTTATCATATGGTCATTATATATATATATAGTATAAGGTTATATTGGAAACCATTGTTATAGTGAAAACCTTGGAAACTCTATCAAACTCTAACTTCCTGACTTTTTTTTTCTATGAAAATTTTAGGGTATGTAACATACATGATTTAAAGCATTTTGAGCCAAAAAAATTGTAAGTGCATGATGTCCCTAGGCTAGTATATATGTTGTTTGGACGTATTTCGGGGTGTTTGGAGACGTTTATACACGTTTCGGGGTGTTTGGGACACATCAGGCGAGTAGGGGATAGCAACAGGTAATTACGGCCTATGCTGTATCACTGTTCACGCGAATAGGCCCCTATTCGCATGTTCAACTAGCGAGTACGGCCCTACTCGCTAGTTTGTCATGCTGGATAGCCCCGTACTCGCCTATACTGGTCTGTACGAGTACGCGAGGTATAAATAGTCCCAATCATTGCCCTAATGATTAGTTCTTGCCACACACACTCTCCAAACACCCTCCCCTGGTCTGTAAGGTCTTATTTGATCATTGTAAACACTCAAGCTTTGTTTTAGTGATAAATCTTTAATCTTTTGACCCATTTGTGTGTGTTAATTACTCATATATCATTGTTTCATATTCGTTACTGTTAGAACATATTTAGAGGATTCTGCACTCTGAATATCAAGCTCGTGATTGTCCAGTGACCCGTTAGTCGATCCTACAAAAATCAAAAAAGCGCCGAGCCGTTTTTTTTTTTAAAATAAAAATCGTCTTCATGTAAAAAATGGGTAACACGTGTTAGTTTGGCTTAACATGTGTTAGTTGAAAAAAAAAATTTTTTAAAAAAAAAAGTGATCGGCGCTTTTTTGATTTTTTTGGCCCAAAATGCTTAAAATCATGTATATTACATGCCCTAATTTTTTCAAAAATAAAAAAATTGGGAAGTCAGAGTTTCCAGAGTTTTCACTATAAGAGTGGGTTTCCACATTATCGTTACCATATATATATATATATATATATATATATATATAGGGGATGGATATTATGAAAACCCATTACTAGAGTAAAAACCGTGAAAACTCTGACTTCCCGAGCTTTTTAGAGCCTGAAAATTTTATGGCATGTAATATACATAATTCTAAGCATTTTGAGCAAAAAAAAATCAAAAAAGCGTCAAGCGTTTTTTTTTTTTTAAATAAAATAAAGTTTTCGTGTAACACATGTTACACGAAAATTACACATGTTATTTTCTAGTAACATGTGTTACCCGAAAACGGTTTTTTTTTAAAAAAAAAAACCGCATGAGGCTTTTTTTGATTTTTTTTGGCTCAAAATGCTTAGAATCATGTATATTACATGCCTTAAATTTTCATAAAAAATACTCAGGAAGTTAGAGTTTCCACAGTTTTCACTCTAAAAAGGGTTTTCTCTATATACTTACACTATATATATATATATATATATATATATGAAAGGGTTTAAATAAGAACACTCATCTTTTGTGAGAATCATAAGATCAAATCTCAGCCACTCATTTATTTCGCTTTGGGGCTTTAACTTTAAGATTATTTTGGTAACTGTACAAATACCCTACATACTCTCTTGTTTCTAATATCACTAATTCAATTGCTACTCCAAGTACGTTCTTTAATCTATGCACATGAACTTTAATCAACAATCTTACTCAATCGATTTTAGTTTGGAATATCTGATTTTAAACTATTTCATTCCTAATCTACAGGTGCACTCTTTTCAATCCTTAATTGTTTGAGACAATTTTTGGATTCACCGGCTTTTTGCTCAAATCAATTTCAGATTCACTGATTAATTGTTTAATCGATTTGGGTTTACTAATTATTGTTCAATCGATTTTGGTATTAATTACGTTGGTTATGTATTGTGGATTTTGTTCCACAGTTTTGACTTCTGTTTCTATTGAGGTGGTAATTGGCCCTAGTTATTTGTTCTTTTATTTCTGGATTGTAGTTGTAGTTTATCCTAAATTATATGTGGGGAATGTTGAGTCGCATGATTGATTGATTAAGTGGGGTTCTACGACTAATAGTGTTATCGAAATCGGCCATAAATGTTTTCTAAGGTTCTGCTTAATGTTAATAGAGTGCAATTGTTAGGGTTTTTTGAAGTAGCTGATTGTGACTGCACATATGTTTATGTTGTGATTTAGGTTCATCTGAGGACATGTATACATGTTAATATTAAAATATTTAGGGTTTAGTTCATATTTAACAAAATTTACTTGTTATAAGGAGTTCTAACTGTGAGAATTCGACTTTGATGATCTTTAATAAGCAAATTTGAATAGTTTGATTGCTCCAAATCTATGCTTGTATCTAATTGGAGAATAAGTTGCTTATAGTTTTTGATAATTAAGTTTTAGTTCTGCTAGGGTTGAATGGTGTGTCACATAGGCTACATATGTTTAAATGTTTGTAAAAGCATTTAGTTTTTGTGTTTTTATCAGAAGTTAATCCTAATTAGGCTGTAGGGCCAAATGACCAGAACTTTGAAAATGGGTTTATTTATTTTAGTATGGTAAGAATAATAAGGTTTGTTCAAATGATTGTTTCTATGATTTAACTCTAACTAGGTGTCTTGGTTTTATAATGGCATAGGTGTTGGAGCTTTTCTGGTTGCTTCGTTCTAATTGTATGTTGCTTCAGTATGGTTTATGTTTCTAGTTCATTCGTCTCTGGTTGGTTGCTACAAGTGCATATTGTTCTCTAGACCTTTTAGAGGATTTGAATCTTCGTTGAAATTCCACAAGTTTTGGTCAGGGGATAAGCTTTCATATTTCCATCAACAGGTCATCGTGTTTTTTGGCAGGACTGTCACCAAATGAATAGTACCTGATCTGATGGCGATAAGGAAGACAATAAAGCTTAGCACCACACCAATCAAGCAATTGATCATAATGATATAAAAGTCGATTTGTACTAGTGGTTTTTTGAAAGCAGAAAAAATAACTATGAGTATGCTTTATTAATTCAATATAATTATTACGTACGTTTTATTTTTTCATGTTGGTGGATTTTAAATTTTTGTCTTTTATTATGTCACTGATCCGATATTATATGGTACTATACATACATAATTTCGCATTTACATACACATTTGTACGCGCTGAATTACACATGTGTAAATAGCATGATAACAAATATTTGGGTTAAATGTTGTCTTACACATGTGTATCTATTCACACGTAATTTGTTAAATAGCACATAGTCGTAGTATGTGCACAATTTTACACTTAGATTCACATTTAAATGTTGGTAGTGGAGGTGTTGGGTCTGCTGACCTGGAGAAGAACAGATGATTGGAAAGCCAAAATATACTACACAATTGATCCTTAATAATAACAGCATTTACTAGTTACTTCTCCCTAAAGACTGTTGACCCTAACATCTGTTGTACCCTAACAACTGTGAAGAACAACTGCTGATCTAAGTACTGAAGACTAAAGGTCTGTTGGAGCCAACAACACTTAGGCTCCAACAGACGTTACAAGACCATCAGAGGTTTCCTATCAGCTGTTTGTCTATCAGAGTTTTTCAATGTAACAGTATTTGTGTCATCAGATGTTTTATGTTGTTATTCTATTAGAGGTCACTATCTTAGGCGACGTCAGCCTAGGTCATCAGTGGTTTAGATTGTCTATAAATAATACAGTGCATGTACTGTTCTATTCCATCACTCAAAACATTCTCTTAGACAAACTTACACGAGTGATCAGGCTGAGGGGGAGTAATTGTAATCGTTTGTAATCATTCCATTATATGAAAGCTTTCGATTCAAAAACAATTATTCTCTTGTTTTGATTTACAGTTTATCATTCCGCTGCACTTTCCATTTATAGTTTATTTCATTCATTACTCATATTACTTAAACAATCAAACCAATCAAACTCAGATCCTAACAGAAAGTTTATTAAAAAATGAATGGCTTTGTAAATATATAATCATGGTCACAATGAAGAGCATAAAGTTCACTAGAGATGATCATGCAAGTAAGTTGGATTTTAGGATATTCTATTCCTCACGAAGTCCTAAAATGACATACAAGATCAAATCGTTGTCTTTCATTGGCTCCCCAATGTTAGAAAGAGTGCTCGACTGAGGTAGGGGAAAGGTGTTTCATCATTTGTTATATCAGGCTTAAGACATTGTGTCTTTAGTGTGTATTTTCTTTAAGTCGTTTGCGGGGCACATGTCGGAGCGAGAGAATCACAAAGCTCATAGATAGATGTTCCTTGAACATCAACAAATGACAGTTCATATATGTTGGAGATAATGATCATACAAATATGTGCATCTGTTGGAATCCATGATTGAATATGGGATTAGTTATAACATCAGTTGTGGAATCCAATGTAGGATTTGGGTTGGGTATAGATCCATCAATATTCCCTATAAATTGTTAGTAATGAAGAATGGCTCAATATTAGTTTTCTATTAGCCATATTTATATGGAGATAGAATAAAGGCAAACTCTTGTAAGCTGTGAGATGCACTTGTAAGATCGACACAAAATTTGATGATATTGTGCGCGTATGATCGAGTACAAAGGCGGAATCAATGAAATTGTTGTTACAGATGAGATATGATTAAAGAAAAGTTTGGAAATGAAAAACACACACAAACACACTCAAACATAGGCAACACTTCTTTTAGGGTCAAAGCAAAAGTTACAAAATGTTAGGCAAAGGGGTTTTATTTATATGCTTCTTCCCTACGCATGTAGCCTTCCAGGCGTAGGGACTCGTATGCATGAGAGGTTCCAAGCGTATGACTCCATATTCCTGGAACCTTTTACGGTTTCCAATTTCACCCATAGAACCCTGTTTTCAACCTGTTAATGTCTAAAAGCATATATACGATCATGCATACCACTAATATCGACCTATCACTAGCTGGGGACATACACAAAGTGCACTGACATCACTTCAATTGTTGTGAAAAAAACGATTGTGGTCGTTCGTTAAGTAAATGTCTAAGTGTTGAAACAATCTATGGAATGTCGCAAGAGTTTGGAATGTTGCACAATTTATGAGTGTCACACACTTTGTGAGAGTGTTGCACAATTTGTGAAGCGTCTCACGCAACCCCAACTATGTTATTGGGCGAACTTTCGTTCAAGGGGCCAGGTAGTGTGGCAAAGTGTCACACCTATTGTGGAGTCTCGCAAATGGTGAAGGTGAATTCCCTATACCAGGTTATATCACCTTTGTGTGTGTAATCAGGAGTTGTATTGGTTGTAACGTCCTTCAACTTTTAACGAAATTGCAGACGTTGTCCTTTAACTACATAAATTACACTAGATGTCCTTTATGTTAATGCTTTTTATCAGCGGTGTCCTTTAGGCCTATACTGGATAAATTTTGATGTTAGGTCAGACCATGTGCCTCTTACATAGCATTTTGGTCATTTCACCCGTTTTTTAAATCTTATTAATTGTTTTTTCAAGTAAATACATGATACTCATTCTATAATAAAAAGGTAAACGAGAAACAAGTTGTGCTGAAACCCCTTTCTAAATAGCAAAACTTATACTACTGAACTAAAAACAAAAATCTAATTGAACAGAAAATAAATTTTTGGTGTCGAATGACAAGTTAATTTGGTTGATCCATAGAACATTTGGATCTAACCAATCAATTTAATATAAACAGACCAGCTCACAATTATTGATATCGTTTGTTTGTCGGATTGAAAACAAAGTAATAGTTTATTTTTGATTCAACCGTTTTTAAACAGACTTTGTTTTAGAAACAATCAGAGAATGGCTTCAATTAATCACGATGCACATAACACTGGCACGAACACTAAGCCACCAATGCTTGTCATATCTGAATACAATATCTGGCAACGTCGGATGAGCCATGTTCTGGCTGAAAAGAACACTGGGTGCTGGAAGTCGGTTATTTTCGGACCACATGTTCCGATGGTGACGAGTACTGAAGATCCCAAGGTTCAAGAGCCTAAGAAACTTGAAAACTACTCCGAGCAGGATTTTCAGAAAATTGAGTTAGATGTTAAGGCCTTCAGTATTGTGGTCATGGCTCTACCCAATGATATCTATGCTAGGCTGTTACAATGTAATAGTGCAAAGGAGTTATGAGATGCTTAGAAAGAACAATTTGGTGGGACTGAAGAGGTTATTGAAAACAACCGTGAAATACTTAACCAACAATATGAAATATTCAGTCATGTAAAGGGAGAGTCATTAACTCAACAATTTGATAGGTTTAACTGTCTCATTAGTGAATTAAAACTGGTTGGTCTAACTTACCCTAATTCAACCTTGAACCATAGGTTTTTAAAATGATTACCAGAAAAATGGGACACTATTGCTATAGTTATGAAAAACTCAATTGGATTTAAGGACTTATCTCTGACCCAGCTTCATGGTAAGCTCTTGACCTATGAGAGAGAGCTTAACTAGAAAAAGAAGCTCCAGGACTCTGGAAAAGTGTCTGATGATTATGTATTTGGTAATACGGCACTTTTGGGTCATGATGAGGTGCCTGGTAACAATAAGGATCAGAGTTATGATCATTTCATTGACATAACTTCAGGTTTTAACTCCGGTTTTAACTCTTATTCTTATTCACCAAACTTTGCTTTTACAGGAAGTGGTGGTGATATCCAGGCATCTGATAACATATCCTTTGAGTATGATGACTTAAAATACTTTGACCCTGATGATTTGGGAGAAATGGACATTATGCACTAATTGGCTCTGCTCAGTGTAAGAACTAACAATTTTTACAAGAAAACTGGCAGAAGATTTCCAGGCTTGACTGGCAGGTCAAAGGTGGGGTTGGATAAATCAAAGATTAAGTGATATAAATGTCACATACTTGGTCATTTTGCTAGGGAATGTAGGAGTCAACATAGTACACCTATGATTACCTATCCAAATCAAAGGCCACAGACCAACACTTATCAGGTTTCCCATAATACCCCTAGACCAAATGTGCAAAACACTGCTCATTGTGCACAGTCCTCAAACAATGTTCCTGTCCAGTATGTCCAAACCAATGTTCCTCAGATTCACTATGTGCAAACCCCTGTTGCTCAGGCACATGTGCCAATGACTGCTGCTCCACCCTCTGCTCCTGCAGAGACCAGTCAACAGAGTTTCTTCATACAAGGCTTTATTGATTGGAGCAGTCTACCATATGAATTAACAGATGAAAATTTTGCTCTTGTAGCCAAAGCTGAAAATGAACCAGAAAATTTTTGTTTCATGGCTATGGTTGAAGAAGTTGAATCTGAGAATGTGGTGACTAAATCTGATATTGTGACTGATGATATTGTTGATGAAGTAGTTGCAGATAAAAACTCTGAAGAAGAGGTTGTGAATCTCTCAGATCCCTGGGGTGCATCTGATGATTGTGAATGCAAGTGTGATTGTGCATTGATGGCTGCTGCTAAGGTATCTCCTCAAATCCTAAAAGATCTGTGTTCAGACAAATGTGTAATAGCATTTGCTAACATTAAAGAGATTAAAGAGGTGAATGAAAAACTTAGGAAGAAAATTTTAGATGATGAAGTTCAATTTGAAAAACTTTCAAAAGAGTTAAAATCAAAATTGACTGAAAAAGAATCTGAAATCAGCAGCTTAAAACATGAAGCAACTATAACCAAAGACCAGCTCCAAATTATGATAACTAAATATCATAGTTGTAAAAAGGAGCTTGAGGCCACCATAGTTGAATGTGAAAAATGGGTGGAATCATGTAAAGGTTTTGAGATGCTCCTCAACAAACAAACCAAAATTCATGTGAAGTTTGGTTTTGGTTTTGGAACCACTGCTCCAGCTTTTGAAAACACTGACAAAAGGGAACAAAAATTAGTTGAGGTAGTACAACCTAATTTGGAAGGTCAAGAGACTAAAATCACTGAACCTAATGGCAAGAAAATTGTTCTTGAAAAGCTAGAAGGTTCCTCATCATTCACTGAACTTGAAAAATATGAAATTAAACCTACTTGGTCTGATGAGTGTGGTACTCTTGAGAACTTCAAACCAGTTGACTTCAAAACCCCTAATGGTAAGAAAGCACCACGGGAAAAGGTCATTCCCTTGACATACCTTCTAGCAGATGATCAAACATCTGTTTAAAAGAAGGTTGAAAAAAGGAAAAAGAAAGAAAAGGCTGTACACTTGTTTTGTGATTTCTGTGAAAAGAAGAATCATGTTACTAAAAACTGTTTTCTTCTAAAAGCATATGATATCAACAAAGGAACAAGTGTGTGTGATTCTAAGACCACATGCTCAATATGTGGTAAAAAGAATCACAAAACTAAAGAGTGTCTGTATCTCAAAAATTTTGATGTCAAAATACAAGAGTACAAGGCTAAAACTCTTGCAAGTCAGGTGGTGAGTACTTCAAAAGGAAAACCCACACAGACTTATGTTCCAGCCCAAACATTTGCTTCCAGGTATGTCCAAGTAACAGATGTTCCACCCACCAACAAGTACCCAAGAGGATATGGACAACCACCTTGTCATAGTCCGTCACATGTTTATGAAGAACCCAAGAGGCCTTCTAAACCAAGAGTGAACAGAAATCCCTATCGTTACTATCATCTGACAGGAAGTGATCAAACATCTGTTGCACCAAGTGTTGACATCCAAGCACTGGCAAATGGTCAGCAACAGTTGTTGAACTTGGTCCAAAAACTAGTTCAAACCACTGATCATCTTCCTAAGCTTGAGGCTGAAAAGTCTATAGACCCATCCAAAGCCAACTTGGCTTTAGACACTCACCAAAACTAATCCATTACTGATGTGCAGGGAGCTTCTGCTTGCTTAGATAGTCTATGGTATGTAGATAGTGGAGGCTCCAGGCACATGACAGGATGTAGAGCCCTTCTTCTGGACTTCTTATCTCATGGAGTGGGTGATATATCATTTGGTAATGATTCAAAAGGTAAGGTGTTGGGTTCAGAGACTGTTCAGGCTGGGAAACTCAAGTTTGAGAATGTCAATCTTATTGATAATGTTAAATTTAATCTTCTTAGTGTATCACAAATGAGTGACAAAGGGTATGGCTCATTCTTCACTAAGAAAACTTGTAAGATTATTGGGCCAGAAGTGGTGAAAAGGATTGACACCATCATTGCTGAGAGCAAAGCACAACTTGTTGCTCATAGGAGTGGCAATGTGTATGTAGTTGATATGTTGAAGGACAATCCTATGGCAAATGTCTGTCTGTTTTCTGCTGCCTCCACTAAAGAGACAGAATTGTGGCATAGGAGACTGGGTCACACCAACCTTCAAACTATCAACTCACTCTCCAAACAAAGCCTTGTAAGAGGTCTACCATCAAAAGAATTCAAATGTGATGAGCATTGTGTTTCCTGCTTAAAAGGGAAACAACATAAAAGCTCTTACAAATCCATTGATGAGTCCAAAACCAGTCAGTGTCTACAATTGTTGCACATGGACTTGTTTGGCCCTGTTAAAATCATGAGTCTAAGAAGAAAAAGATTTTGTCTTGTCATAGTTGATGATTTTTCTAGGTTTACATGGATTTACTTTTTACATTCTAAGGATGAGACTGCAGGTATATTGAAGGACTTTGTCACCAAAGTTGAAAAACAATATGACTTGCCAGTAAAAGTCTTTAGAAGTGACAATGGAACAGAGTTTAAAAATAAGGAGTTGGATGACTTCCGTGTGTCAAAAGGAATTATGAGGCAGTACAACATTCCAAGAACACCAGAACAAAATGGGGTGGTTGAGAGGAAAAATAGAACTCTTATTGAGGCTGCAAGAACCACGCTAGTAGATTCTGGTTTGCCACTGTCCTTCTGGGCAGAAGCTATAAACACTGCTTGCTATGTTCAAAACAGAGTGTTAATCAACCCAAGACATCAAAAGACTGCTTATGAAATTTTGTTCAAAATCAAACCATTAATCTCATTTTTCAAAATCTTTGGTTGCCCTTGTTTCATTTTAAATCTTAAAGATTCCATCTCAAAATTTGCAGCCAAAATAGATTGTGGTTATTTTCTGGGATATTCTTCTACTGCCAAGGCCTACAAAGTGTTTAACACAAGGACCAGGACAATAGAAGAAACTCTGAATGTAAAGTTCAATGAACTTTCATCCTTAAAAATCCCAGCAAATCCTGCTGAATTGTTTGATTTAGATAAATTCAAATTTGAAGATATTACTGTCAAAGCTAACAGTGCATGTATTCCACAGTCTCCACAACAAGACTACAGAACAGATGTTGTGATCCAAGTCACTACAAAGTCTATTCTGTATCAGGAGAAGCAGCTGTTCAAAACACCTGTCAAAACTCAGGCATAGCTGAGTCAACCACTATTGGCCAGTGTTACCCTCAAACCACTGCCTTACCAACCTCATCCACTGTTCAATCATCTGTTGACAAAAGTCCAACCTCTGTTGACAAAAGTCAGTCCAATTTCACACCACTTGGACCCATTCCCCCACCTCCATTTCAAACATCTGTTGGTACTACAGAAGTGCAAACAGTTGTTACATCAACAGAGTCACCAAACCTCTGTCCTTCACTTCAAAATTCCATTATACCATATCAGGGAGATTTAATCTACCTAAGAGCTCATCCACCAGACCAAATCATTGGCAACATCAGAGAGGGTGTGCTCACAAGAAGCCAATCCTCAAACATCTGTCTTTTTGCAGGCTTTCTATCTCTCACACAACCTGTCAAGTACCAAGAGGCACTAAAAGACAATAGTTGGGTAGAAGCCATGCAGAAAGAGCTCCTTTAGTTTAGAAGACAACAAGTATGGGAACTTGTACCACTGCCAAAGGATGTCTGTCCAATTGGCACAAAGTGGGTCTTCAGAAACAAAACTGATGAAAGGGGTATAGTTGTCAAGAATAAAGCCAGGCTTGTGGTTCAAGGCTTTAGACAAGAAGAGGGGATAGATTATGATGAAACCTTAGCTCCTGTAGCTAGGCTAGAAGCTATCAGACTCTTCCTAGCCTTTGTTGTAAACCACAACATCAAGGTGTATCAGATGGACATTAAATGTGCAATCCTTTATGGCAAAATTCAGGAGGAGGTCTATGTATGTCAACCACCTGGTTTTGAAGACACATTCCATCCTAATTATGTATACAAGCTCAACAAAGCTTTGTATGGACTCAAACAAGCACCTAGGGCATGGTATGAAACTTTTTCCACCTTTCTCTTATCCATTGGTTTCATAAGAGGTAAAATTGATAAAACTTTATTTCTAAAATGGAGAGGGAAAGATTTAATGATTGTTCAAATATATGTGGATGACATCATTTTTGGATCCACATGTAACAAAATGTGTGAAGAGTTTAGGGAACTCATGACAGCAGAGTTTGAGATGAGTGCTATGGGTGAACTTCAGTGCTTCCTTGGTCTCCAAGTGAAGCAGCTGCAAAATGGCACATTCATTCATCAAAACAAATATGTGAAAAACTTCCTAATTAAATTTGAGATGAATGATTATAAGCCATGTAGTACACCCATGAGCACAGCCAAGCTGCTCACTATTGATGACAAGGATGAACTGGTTGACCAGACACATTACAGATGCATGATTGGGTCATTATTGTACATAACTGCATCTAGGCCAGACATTATGTTTGCCACTTGTGTTTGTGCAAGATCCTAGGCTTCACCTAGAAAGTCAAACCTTATTGCTGTGAAAAGGATATTCATATACCTAAAAGGTGCTCCCACACTTGGTATCTGGTATCCTGCTAATGGAAACATTGAGCTTTCAGGTTATTCAGATAGTGATTTTGCTGGCTGCCACACCACAAGGAAGTCTACATCAGGAGGGTGCCAGTTTCTAGGGAATGCCTTAGTCTCATGGCAAAGCAAAAAGCAAGCAGCTGTTTCAACTTCAACAGTAGAGGCTGAATACATTGTTGCTGCAAGCTGTACAGCCCAACTCATGTGGCTTCAAAATCAACAGCTGGATTTTGGTATAACTGCACTAAAGACTCCACTCATGCTGGACAGTCAAGCTACTGAAAATATCATCAAAAATCTAGTCTCTCATTCAACCACAAAGCACATTGACATCAGACATCACTTTGTCAGAGATAGCTATGAAAAAGGTTTGATTTCTCTGCACCATGTTCCAACAGAGGATCAGTTGGCAGATGTGTTGACAAAAGCTTTAGACACATCTACCTTTGAAAAAATGATTTCTATGATTGGTATGATAAACATGGACTAAACAACAAAAATGTTTTAAATAAAAACATTAAAATGTTTCAGAAAATCAAAATTCATCCTTAAAAATAGCATTTGGGTTGAAAAATCTGCTAAGGATAAAACAACCACTTTTTCATTCATTCTATACCACTGTTAGTTGAAAAATCTGTTTCAAACATCTGTTCAGATAAAACAACGATTGTTTGGTTGAAAAATCTGTTTTCAAACGTCTGATCAAATAAAACAACTGTTTCCACTATATATATATATATATATATATATTAAAAAAACAAAAAAAAAACAAAAAACCAAGTGCTGTTAGCATCAGCACTTTGGTAGAACAACAGCTGTTTGCATCAGTCCTTTGGCAACAGCTGTATGCCACCAGATGTTTGCCACGTCTTCTCTCAAAAGTAGAGTTTTGGCCACATCAGCGGTTTTACAAGAGGCTATAAAAACCCTGTTTTACCACAACAGATGTTACACTGTCTCATTGTATTCAAAATACTGAAACCGCCTTCTTCAACTTCAAACCCCCACTCTTCTCATCCTCACACTCGAAATCCATTACAATGGATCTTTAAGCTAAAGCCACCCACAATTACTTTCCCTATCTGGTCAAAAAAGATGAAAACGTCCCGTTCCATACCACCATCGACATCATTCTCAAATCTAAATACCTGACAATACTAACCGCTAATGCTCCCATCTACATCGATACTCTGCGAGAATTCTGGTTAAATGTTGAGGTTCTTCTACAGGACAGAAAGCCCACAACCATTATCTCAAAAATTGGAGAGACAAATATCTCCATTACCCCCCAACTGATATCCACAACCTTCTCATTGAATGACTTGTCAGGTAACAACTCTTTCCCTAATGCTGAACTTCACACTGAGTTTCACGAAATGGGTTATGATTCACAAATGACTGGTTCAACTCTTTTCAAAAAGTTATTCCCACCAGTCATGAAATTTTTCTTTCATACACTCCTTCTCTGTGTCTCTGCTAAATCCACTTCTTTTAATGAAATCCCATTGAGAATTCAGTACTTGGGATATGCTATGTTGTCAGAATCTGACTACAATCTATCCCAAGGCCTGTTCTTGGATTTGGTATCAAATGTGAAGGGAATAAAGTCTGGGTCAAACAATGCTTTTCTGATATACCCAAGACTTTTAAGTGTAATCCTACAAAAGGTTTTGCCTGAAAAAGATTTTAAAAAGGGTAAATCATTTCAAATGAAGAGTCTAACTGATGAAACTTTTACAAGAATGTTGGGTTCAAACACCCAAGAAAAGGTGTCAAAAGTTAAAGTTTCAAAAACACAAACAAAGAGGATTAAGACAACAACTGTTGTCCAAACCTCTGTTGTTGAGCCCACTGCTCCTGGTGATCATGGCATTACATCCAGTGCTGTGAAACCCACACCAGCCACCTCTAAAAGAAAACGTCCATCCATAAAAACCACCAAGAAAACCAAAAAGGGGCCTCTGGAAGATGAGATACCAGAGGAAAACCTTGTTGTAGCATAAAAGCAACAAGAAACCACTGTTGTTACTTCCTCACAATAGTTGGATATATCTCAACCTGAACAAACTCCTCATGAATCCTCACAAAAGGAACATGTTGTAAGCCAAAGGGAAACACATCATGAGGCATATGAGTCACTTGACCATATACTCATCAGCCCTTCTCCTAGGGCTACTTCTCTTTTCACTCCTCCACCCTCACCATCACCATCACATGTCCTTCCAACAATGAAACCGTTGTTCGAAGCTATTAATAAAACTCAGGACATTCCCAGTTCCTCTCCTTCACCCATCAATGAGAGTACACACCAAGCGGTGACTGGGACTGAGGAAAATCAATCAGCTAACCCACGAACAGAGGAGGTTACACCCCTGGAGTTCAATGAAACTCTAGGTGAGTTATCAAGTAAAGCAGCCACTACTGATGTAGAGACCATTGTCTCACAATAGGACAGTGGTTACATAGCTAAGACTTCCTTGAATGCAACAACTGATGAGGCCACTATAGTGACCCCAAAATCAATTGGAAGTCCCTAGAACCAAGACAAAGGGGCATCTGGTTCTCTTTCTATGGACTCACCTCCTAGGACTAAACCAGATACAACTACCACTGGTAGGAATCCAGATGATCCTATTAATTTAGGTGATGGGTTAAAATACCAAGAATTGACGGCTAGATTTCACTCCATTGAAACCTCTATTGCTGATATCAAGTCAGATTTAAAGACAATTATGGGATCTTTGGCTGCTCTAACCAAAAGTCAACCATCCAAAGAAGAGATTGCTAGTGAGCTATGGAAATCAGTTTCCCCCATAATCATAGCTCATAGAAAACTAGCAGATCAAACACATGAAACCTACATGGCTTATATCAGAACTATGGTAGATGCTAGGTACACAGATACCCAAGAAGATATTAAAGCCATCAA
Organism: Ambrosia trifida; assembly: GCA_028751855.1. Classification (NCBI taxonomy): domain Eukaryota; kingdom Viridiplantae; phylum Streptophyta; class Magnoliopsida; order Asterales; family Asteraceae; genus Ambrosia; species Ambrosia trifida. The sequence continues at coordinate 34,790,729 of CM054130.1, read as the reverse complement.
AGACCATCTGCTGAAGACCACTGGCTCTGCCCCTACAACCATCAGAAGAGATGAAGATGATGAATGCACAGCTGATGATGCCAAAAAGGGGGAGAGTGGCAGAGATAGATTGCCAAAGCTAGATCCCTTTGGTTGTCCACCCTCACAAAAGGGTAAATCAAAAGATGCCAACAAACCAGGGTCTACCTAAACAGCACCACAACAACAACAACCCAATGTTCAAACCTCTGCTGATGATGAAATTGTCAAAACTAGCAAGGCAAAAGAAGTTGATACCTCTGCAAATGTTATTGCTGAAGAGGCTGCCGAAGCTAAGAAGAAAAGGCTTGACACATTGGAAGTCAAGGCAGAGGCTCTAGTGCAAAGAAAGATAGAGCAACAACAGGAAGTTGAGGATGTTGGCTCCTCTAAAAGGAAGAAAATGCCTGCAAAACACACCAGACAACCACCATCCAAAACTGTTGCTGCTAAAACAACTGCTACTAGAACCACTGCTGCCACCAAAACCACTGATACCACCAAACCAACAACTGAACCTACCACTACAACTACGAATACACCACCTACAACCACTTCACTACCTAAATCCCAAACATCTGCTGGTCCTACACAAGTGCCAACAGATGTTAACACAACCACTGCTGCAACACCACCATCACCACTCATCTTGTACAAAAGGAAGAGAAAATCAACCTTTGTAGTACAAGATGAAAACATACAAACATCACCACCTTCCACTTCAACCACCAAACCTACACCTAAATCAGCTATCCCACTTACATCATTCTCACCTTACACCTCTCAATTCACATCTCACAGACCACCACCATCCATCACACCGTTGGCTGCTCAGTATCCTCTTGAGCTTGATCTACTCAAGGGGGAAATGCAATCCTTCTACAATACTGAGGATCCATCAGAAAGATCTTTCCCATCTCTTCCAAATTTCCCTGCTCCTAGAAACATAGATCAATATCTTAAATTCAAGACTGAACAGGCTGATTTGATCATCAAGGAGAGATGCAAAGGGAAAGATGACAGGACTGCTCAGGGCATCCATTCAGCAGAGCTTAGCAAACTGAGAAGGATTGAAGATTTTGCTAAGACCCTGAGCAAATCCATGTCTACCATGCCTCTCAGCAGTGATTTGGAAAGGGTGGTCAGGGAATCTATTCATGAACAAATCTTGGCAACCATGCCCTACAAAGCAACCAAGAAACAGCTTGCTGGCTGAACCACTCATGCTCTTCAAGAGGAACTTATAAGAATTGAAGAAATGGCTCAGAATCCCCCAGTGAAAATCTCTGCCCCTGATTTTAGGAAAGGCAGAGATCCAGTTAGAGCCTTGAAGTTAAAAAGAATGAGAGAAGAAATTGTGACTGCTAAATATGGAGATATGAAGTCAGTTACAGGATGGGCTAAGCTTAGGCTGGTTGAAACATACAAGAAGTTGGAAGAGAATAGAAAGAAAGATCCTACACTGCCCAGAAAACCAATTTACTCAGATGCTCCTATGGTTAAGAAACCTCTACAGGCCTTTACACTTGACAGCTTACTTGATACTTCTGACCTATCTGTTGCTGTCAAGAGATAGTTCAAAAGACAGAAGGAAATGTCTAAAGAAGACCAGAAGAAGTTTGCTGATACATTTGTAAAAGAGGGTCTCTTCAACCAAATACATTATTTCTCTGATCCCACAACTGAAGAACTCAGGAAACTCATTGGGAGACTTTCATCACCAAACTTATCTCAAATAAATTTGTAGCTCAACAGATCCTTTGGTTCAAAAATTCTAAAATGGAAGGTCAACAAAGACAACCATGAATTGACTCTGCTTAGATCAGATGGAGAAGCCCAAAAGTTGAGTATGGATGATGCACATGGCCTATGTGCAGATGATCTCCAAATATTGCTAAACTTAGAGCTTGAAAGAGATGCAGAAGACCTCTTCTCATTGAGCTTTGAATTACAATTCAAAGGTCAAATCAGAGAAAGTCTGATGAGGAATAAAGATCAATAATAAAGCTTAGTTTTGGCATCATCTGTTCTAGGGGGAGATTGTTGGGTCTGCTGACCTGGAGAAGAACAGATGATTGGAAAGCCAAAATATACTACACAATTGATCCTTAATAATAACAGCATTTACAAGTTACTTCTCCCAAAAGACTGTTGACCCTAACATCTGATGTACCCTAACAACTGTTGGAACAACTGCTGCTTGCAAAGGTCTGATGAAGAATAACTGCTAGAGAACAACTGCTGATCAAAGGTCCGATGAAGAAAAACTACTGATCTAAGTACTGAAGACTAAAGGTTTGTTGGAGCCAACAGCACTTAGGCTCCAACAGACGTTACAAGACCATCAGAGGTTTCCTATCAGCTGTTTGTCTATCAGATTTTTCCAATGTAACAGTATTTGTGTCATCAGATGTTTTATGTTTTTATTCTGTTAGAGGTCACTATCTTAGGTGACGTCAGCCTAGGTCATCAGTGGTTTAGATTGTCTATAAATAGAACAGTGCATGTATTGTTCTATTCCATCACTCAAAACATTCTCTTAGACAAACTTACACGAGTGATCACGCCGACGGGGAGTAATTGTAATCGATTGTAATCATTCCATTATATGAAAGCTTTTGATTCAAAAACAATTATTCTCTTGTTTTGATTTACAGTTATCATTCCGCTGCACTTTCCATTTATAGTTTATTTCATTCATTACTCATATTACTTAAACAATCAAACTCAGATCCTAACAGGAAGTTTATTCAAGAATGGATGGCTTTGTAACTATATAATCATGGTCACAATGAAGAGCATAAAGTTCACTAGAGATGATCATGCAAGTAAGTTGGATTTAGGATATTCTATTCCTCACGAAGTCCTAAAATGACATACAAGATCAAATCGTTGTCTGTCATTGGCTCCCCAATGTTAGAAAGAGTGCTCGACTGAGGTAGGTGAAAGGTGTTTCATCATTTGTTATATCAGGCTTAAGACATTGTGTCTTAAGTGTGTATTCTCTTTAAGTCGTTTGCGGGGCACATGCTGAAGCAAGAGAATCACAAAGCTCATAGATAGATGTTCCTTGAACATCAGCAAATGACAGTTCATATATGTTGGAGATAATGATCATACAAATATGTGCATCTGTTGGAATCCATGATTGAATATGGGATTAGTTATAACATTAGTTGTGGAATCCAATGTAGGATTCAGGTTGGGTATAGATCCATCAATATTCCATATAAATTGTTAGTAATCAAGAATGGCTCAATATTAGTTTTCTATTAGCCATATTTATATGGAGATAGAATAAAGGCAAACTCATGTGAGTTGTGAGATGCACTTGTAAGATCGACACAAAATTTGATGATATTGTGCGCGTATGATCGAGTACAAAGGCGGAATCAATGAAATTGTTGTTACAGATGAGATATGATTAAGAAAAGTTTGGAAATGAAAAACACACACAAACACACTCAAACTTAGGCAGCACTTCTTTTAGGGTTCAAAGCAAAAGTTACAAAATGTTGGGCAAAGGGGTTGTATTTATATGCTCCTTCCCTACGCATGGAGCCTTCCAGACGTAGGGACTCATACGCATAAGAGGTTCCAGGCGTATGACTCCATATGCCTCGAACCTTTTTACAGTTTCCAATTTCACCCATAGAACCCTGTTTTCAACCTGTTAATGTCTAAAAACATACATACGATCATGCATACCACTAATATCGACCTATCACTAGCTGGGGACATACACAAAGTACACTGACATCACTTCAATTGTTGTGAAAAAAACAATTGTGGTCGTTGGTTAAGTAAATGTCTAAGTGTTGAAACAATCTATGGAATGTCGCAAGAGTTTGGAATGTTGCACAATTTATGAGTGTCACACACTTTGTGAGAGTGTTGCACAATTTGTGTAGCGTCTCACGCAACCCCAACTATGTTATTGGGTGAAATTTCGTTCAAGGGGCCAGATAGTGTGGAAAAGTGTCACACCTATTGTGGAGTCTCGCACATGGTGAAGGTGAATTCCCTATACCAGGTTATATCACCTTTGTGTGTGTAATCGGGTGTTGTATTGGTTGTAATGTCCTTCAACTTTTAACGAAATTGCAGACGTTGTCCTTTAACTAAATAAATTACACTAGATGTCCTTTATGTTAATGCTTTTTACCGGCGGCATCCTTTAGGCCTATACCGGTTAAATTTTGATGTTAGGTCAGACCATGTGCCTCTTACATAGCATTTTGGTCATTTCACCTGTTTTTTAAATCTTATTAATTGTTTTTTCAAGTAAATACATGATACTCATTCTATAATAAAAAGGTAAACTAGAAACAAGTTGTGCTGAAACCCCTTTCCGAATAGCAAAACTTATACTACTGAACTAAAAACAAAAATCGAATTGAACAGAAAATAAATTGTTGGTGTCGAATGACAAGTTAATTTGGTTGATCCGTAGAACATTTGGTTACAATCAATTGCACCAATTCCTCAAGTTGATGAATCTTTTCTTCAATGTTGCAGAAATCGCTTAATGCTTAGCATAGTTTTTGATCCCAAAACAAGGATTGCCTTTAATCATTGTCATCATCTTATGGAATGAAGTTTTCTTGGGGTATTGTTTCCAATTGTTTTAACCATGGGCTATAAACACAAATTCATCATTAAAATTTATTCCCTTAAAACCAAAAGGACCCTACAAATTTTGACAAATGCTTATATTACCATTCGTTTCTTAGATATGCTAACACAACAAACACAAATTCATCATCACAATCAATTCCCCTAAAATCTAAAACTAAAAGACCCAAAAATTTGAAGCAGGGCATGAAATAAACTAGTAATTAAATAAAATTGAACAAAAAAAAAACCATTGTTTTATCTTATTGCATTATAAGGAAGAAAAAAAAAAAGAAGATATGGATGTTGATGATGTGTTTGAATTGAAGGGAGTGGGCGAATGAGAGGGGGAAATAAATAGACAAGGGGAGGTGAATCTGAGTTTTGGGATTGTTCCAAGGATAAGGCTTGATGCTTCTCTCATTTGTCATAAAAGTATTATAGTTAGTGAATAAACCAGCACCCAATTGGAATCAGCCACAATAATACACAAGCATTCACCACCGCTACTCCGCTGCAATACATTAATTACCATTCATAGCTGCTACAATACACCTACATTGACCACCGCTATCTTTGCAAGAGAGAGTAGGTTAGGTTTTTAATTATTTATGTATGTATAATAATATTTGATAAAAATGATAAAAAGACCCAAGTGCCCTCGTGTGAGAAGCAAACGGTCAGACATAACATCAAAATTTAACTGCATTAGGCCTAAAGCGCACCAGCAGATAGAAAACATTAACATAATGAATATCAAGTTTAATTTTCGTAGCTCAGTCTTGTAATTATGTTTAATGGGGTTACAAGAGATGGGTGTTTACATAAAACATAATTACACAATACCACCTCTAATATTTACATAAAGAACCTCTAGTTATCCATAACTACTTTCTTTTCTAATAGTTACACAAAGTCACGTTTAGGTCATAACATGTCATTTTATCTATATGGTTTTTTGTACACTAGCGTCGGAACTTTGTTTGAGAGATTGCCAAAATCCGAGGTTTCGGGTATTTATATGTTTGACCCATCCGAGGATATCCAGGCTATCCTTCAGCTGTAAACAAATGCTCACGTGTCACACGCTGAGTTGCATCTTAGTTGTAACACAAATAAGTATCGTATGCTGAGTTTGGCCAGCGAGGATATCCTAGAGAGAGCAAAAGAGAAAAAGGAAAATGCCAAAACCCTAATTCTCATCGAGAGGTCAAATGCTAAAAGGCAATAATAAAAAAGGCTAAAGCAATGATCGTACCAAAAAGAAAAATGTTATTTGCCCTATCTCTGGTCCAGAATCCACTAGTATCTCTGCTTCTAGGATATATGATGACATGATCACTAGTAATCTTGTACCTTGTAAATAAACTGACGACAACAATAAACTCACATGTTACAAGGAAGCTTTGTGCATACCTTGATATGGGAATGTGTTGTCTGTATGGGAAACACAAGTTATTAAGTAAAAAATTATAAATTAATTGTATCTAAAGTGCTAAATTACAACATCTGATTCTTGAGCTTTAGTGGACAACAACATGATAAATGTTGTAGGATGTTTATCAAAATGCTAATTAACAGAACAAAAATAGTGTTTAGATACATCCGTGTACTAACATGATTCTCGTACCTGTTAAAGTCGCAAAAATATTGCATGTGCGCATTTATTTACTGCTTTTCTGTCTTTTAATTACTTTTAAAATACAAAATTCCAAAAGGATTTTATTTCTCTATCTTATTTTTGATTAACCGATGCTAGAATACTAAATTCTTCAATTGGAATTTCATATTCAAAGCCGAAAAACGATAAGTTGAAGTTTTAAAATATAAGGGTCAAAAACATCACTTTCATAAGTTGAAGGGTTTAGATTGACAAGTTTAAAAGTTCAATGTGCAAATTGAAAATATTCAAAAGTTCACGGGGGAGAATGAGCAATTTGGCCAATGTTAACATGCTTATGAGTCATTTCTCTAAATGGTCGAATGATTGAGGGTTAGAATGCACAATTCTTGGAATGTTATTAAATGATTGGCTTCAAGAAGTTCAAAATTTGAGAATTTTGGTTAAGTCTGGATTTTTGTCATTTCTAAAGCAAGTTGTATTTTGTGCAGTTTTGTCACACCCTGCCATGGAAGAAACAGGGGGCAGTGATTCGAAAGGTTTTCAAGCACAAGGTTTGAGTAACACATAATATTTATTTTAAATAGATAGCATCGAAGGATGGATGATGTCATATATTATTGAAATAACATAACATTGTCTGAAATTAAGAAATTGTCTGAAAACACATGACTTTAAACACCATGATAACGTGTGACTGACGCAACCACATCCATGATGGTACCACCTGGTGCAAGCTCAAACCTACCCCTCAATTCCCCGCTCCGCATGCTTAGTTACCTGAAAAACATGCGTAAAAGATTTGTCAACATAATGTCAGTGAGTTCACAGGTTTTAGCGAACTATGTAAAGTGTTTGTGTAATTCGTGTATGACCAATCATAGGCTAGCTAAGCGAATGATTACTATTCAAACCATGAGTCCCATAACCAAACCTCTTGACGGTTGTGCCTCGTGCATTGTACAATAAAGACAATGTATGTATAGTGGAATACTAACACTCTTTTTGTATGTAACCGGTTAGAGCGACTAACCAAAAGTAGGGGTGTCAACCCAATAAATCTGTTAAAGTGTTCTGTGGCTTTTGTAAGCTAATGGTTACAGTGTAAATGTAAGTATGAGGACTATTGAGATCTCATGAACCAAATGTCTCATACTCCACATGGTAGTCAAGATAGAATAACACGCCAAAATGAAATGTACTGGTATGTAGCATGTTAATCCCCCAAAATGGAAAACTGAAAAAATGGGGCCGTGAAACTCACCTGGTAATTGTAGATAAGGGTTGGTAAAGCAGAAAAATGGAAGAGCTACTATCCTAACAACCGGTATCCTATGATTGACAAGGACATGGTAAGTTGTACATTCTTGTCGTTTACCATACAAGCTGTTCACCCGACTTGTGGACCCTTGTGTTAGTTATATGTGGGCCATATTTCGTGCACGTGAGCAGCAACAATGATTTATACTTCTTCTATAAGAATAAATCCGGAAAGACAGAATTACTACGTATTTTCGTGTGTACTAGTAAGATGTACGGTTTTGATTAATCCAGGCGTTTTATTAAGAAATTGCACCCATTGTGAGCAAAGTGGACCCACATGTCATCATGTGTTATGGATTGTTCCCAAATCTAACACGTGTGGTCGTTTTATGACAGAGCGAGTGTTTTAACATATGTTTATGCCTTGTATTGTCTAAAATAGCATTAACACATGTTATGGGCATTCTAACATATGTTATCGTAACACTATGATCTTTACTTAAAAACCTTGATCAAAAACCGAGTCTTGTGGTCATCAATTCGAATTCCACACACTCGTGTGTAGTGATAAACATTTTCATGAACATGTGGATGCATCATATCTTGCTAAATCAAGTTATGTTTATAAAAACAATGTTTCATCCAAGTGTATTTGTTCATCATATGTTAGTTGTATAATCGGATTTCCTCGGCAAAACACAATGTTTATACTTCCATACTTTGTTCAGTCATGTGATTTTAGCATATGTGTGGTTCCGGTTGTTATGTGGGTGTCCCGTATGCGTGTGTGCGTGTATATAAGTTGATAAACATGACTTATCATAATACAAAATGGTAGTTTAGTACTCTTGTGTGATATGTTCTCAGGTCGATCATATACAAATGAGAAGCCACGAGTCGGTTATATTGACATAGACCTATATGTTAAGAGACGAAGGTAACTAGTCATTGTACCTAGCCGAAGTGAAGGCAAATCCTATAGCTTGTACTTCCACGGCCTCTATTCCAAGAAGTGGTTATCCTCAAACCTTGGGGCTCTTCGTCTTGTGTATCTGAGGAGTATAAAGGGAAGGATGAGTATGGTTTAGGGTGGGTTATGCTTCGGTCGAGAGGACAAGAAGCTTGTAAGTTTGGGTAATTTGTTAATGTCCAAAGCAAAATCACAAGTCCTCTTATATAGCCCACAAAATGGAAACTCTAATACATGGATCTTTGGAGTTTGTAGGGTACATACCAATCTAATATAATTTGTTGACATGGATTGAAAGTGAAAAGAGTATTGTGGATGGGGTGCTTCGGCCGAAAGAGGAAGAGACAAGGGAGGATTATCATCAAACATGGGTGATAGTGACTGTTCACATATCTTCTTCCTTGATCTGATTGGTTGCAAGTGTTATGTGGGAGATTCTACCTCCTAGGAGTGTGTATGGAGAGATTGCCATGCCCTTGTTTGGTGTAAGTTGTGGACACTTCTATTGAGAGTGACATGTCATAGTTTTTGTTTGTTTGTTTCGACCGCTACATGGGTTCAAAGAGAGGATCTCCAAATCTTGATCATGATCATGCCTTGAATGGAGAGTTGTCATCAACATTAGACCAAAATGGTATAAGTATGATTGTCCACATTTGTCCTATGTTGCTTCCTACCTCACGGCTCAAGGGAAAAGACAAACAACACTTGTGGCAAACCTCTAATTCTTGGTCTTGGACTTGAAAGCATGACGGTCCATTCTTGTGTAAGTGTAGTCATCATCTAGAAGATCTTTGGTGTCTTGGTTGTACTCGGTCGATGACAAGAAAGGAAAAAAGGGTTTCGTTAGTTAGTTAGTTATGCTAAATGTGGTAGTGGTGGACTTTAGGAAGGTGTGTTGTGTTTAAGGAAAGACACCATGTTTGTATAAGGGAGGTACAAGTCAATTAAGGTATATGTATGTATGTATAGCCGTGCGTGTGTGTGGATAAATATACACTCAATTTGTCGTCAAAATCACAAGGGTCTATTATGGTTACTTTCATATAAGTTGTTTAACATATCACTCTTGAAGAACTTGATATGGGATCGTGGATATGGATAGGTATAAGTGGCCGATTTATATATGTATACAACACATGATTTCTTTATAAGCTAATCATTTAGATTAAGTTTTGTGGATGTATACGGAGGTATGTAAATATGGCTAGGGGTACATGGACATGTGTGGGTATGTGAAGTGTTGGTGATATCCATTAGTCATCATTAGGATCGGATTACCAGATGTTAACATGTGTGTGTCATTGTAACAATAACATCATTGATCGTGTCATGGATACATATGTTAGTGGTGGACAAACATGTGTTATTGGAGGAAATATTGACTCGTGTTAACACATGCTTATTCTTTGGTAGTGCTTAATGTCTTGGTTATGTGTTAATTTGCACAAACTCATTGTGAATTGTTCGGATTCGTGTGGGATTGGGAAATTCCTATTTTGGTAATGTCACGTGTATTGTTGTTTTGCCTGTACGTAGTAATTGAACGTTGGGTTGCTCTCTGTTGAGTGTGGGATTGGCTTGACTACTCAACAACATGTTTTGTATAGCCCGAGTGTTGTATGCATAAACGGGTAATTTATTGAGTTTCCTCAGTAACTCATGCTTTACCAGACTGGGGGGTATAGTGTGTGCAAAATGTCTAGTTATGCACATGAAATGACAACATTAACTAAAATGCGTACAGATGTTGACATGGATCGTTGACTGGTGTCGCAAGTTTTTAGTTAACTTTTCTGCAGGATCAAAGACGACATGTTTGCTCATCAAGATTCAATGACAAAGTTTGAAGATGAATAAAACTCGAACCTAAACAACAAGATCATCCTTAACAACAAGAACCTGATATTTCATCTTTATAACAACCAGATCGTGGTATAGCTCTTCCAAACGAAGCTGAGGAAGATTCAAATCAAAATGTGAAAGTGATTATTGATGGAGTTGAAGATAATTCTCATAGTCATCTTTGCCTTCTTCACAGAACTATAAACCAAAACTACATAGATTTATTGATTCCTCCCAAGTTATTGAAGTTAACCAAAGACCAAGATGAGATCCTTTCAAGCCACGACAAAAGTGTAAATTAGATAATTTTCAAGTCTTCAGGGTGAGCGTGTTAATACACTGCGATGTATATCCTCAATTTGAAGAATGCCAAACATAAAGATTTGAAGACTTAAATACTGAAAATCATTAACTAGACCTTAAGGGGAGTTTATGAAAACATATTCAATACATCCCCGGCTAAGTGATAGGTTAAATAAGTAGATCACTAACTAGGTCCAATGGGAGTCTGTAAGTACACTTCGTGTATGTCCCCAACTAGTGATAGGTTGATATTCGTCGTTGGCTAGGTTAATAGCGTGTTTGGAAACGTTTCGTTTGTGATTGAATGTATTTTCTTAGATTAAAGGAATGTGGTTGTAGGTCTCCTAGTATCATGTCACCTACACCAAGACGAAGCAGGCGCATGATAGACATATGCCTTAATAGCATTAATGGACGTATGTTTCCCTATAAATAGGAGACTTAGCCATTTTCATTCCCAACCTTTGAACAATTTTAATTTGAGTAACGAATTGATGCCTGATTTTCTTGTAAATTGTTTCTAGTGCTTATTGTTCATTTCCTTGTGATTCTTGTAGGATCGGATTCGGACAAGAAATGAGTATCACGCGCGTATCAGATTGAAGGCGGAATCAACAATCCGGTTAGTTGTTATATGTGAGCATTTATGAAAAGGATAATAATATGGAGAGCACACACAAAAAAAACACACACTTAATGGCTGCACTTGTATAGAATGGCAAAAGTCTTTATGCTTACAAGACATGGGGGTATTTATACTCAACAGCTCATACGCCTCGGACCATTACACGTATGGCTTCATACGTGTCACATGAGACACGCGTATGAGCCTTCATACGTGAACTAAGCCAAGCGTATGAAACTCTCATATGCATGCCTGAGTCTATATCCAAATACCTAAAATACTCACAAACACTACAAATGCTACCCAAATATCTAAAACGCTATACAATCATGCCTACGATTAGTATCGACCTATCACTAGCTGGGGACATACACAGAATACACTAACAGTCTCCCCCTTGAACTTAGCTAGTGATCTGCAGACTTAACTAGTCACTGAATTCTGGATGTCTAGAAAAGCCTTCACAAACTCCCCTAAGGTCTAGCTAATGATCTTCAGTCTTCAAGTCGTCATATCTAGCAATCTTCAACTTGGGAACATACGCCGCGGTGCACTAACAATTCTCATTGCCGACAAACACTCGGTTTATTGATTCCGCTTTTAAACCGGGTTTTACAGTTTTAACCAAATTCTTGTTCTCATATTCGAGCGAGAAATTGATTGTACAGAAACCATCATTGGACTGCCCATAATTAGCGACGAATCTCGTCGTCGCCAATAACTTGCCTTGCCTGGCGAGTATTCGTAAGTGAATGAAAGAAACTTTGAATTATTTATGTGATTATATATATAACTATGATCTTATCGTGCATTAAAAATTTTAATAATACAGAATTCATAACATTGTACCATTACATCATTAAAAGTGACAATTTAAAAGTGACATTTTCTTGAATTATCTCATCGAACAGCAATATTGAGGTCGCAATTGGCCCATTGTGTTTGATTCCTCAATTACTTTCCTTGTACTCCATCGTAAATTATTTAAAATAAAAATGATTTGAGCGTAGGTTTAGAGAACCATGTAGGCATGTATATAGTAGCTTGTGCAATGGTGAAATTAACTATCCATACCATTTCATAATTTTCTATTGTCACATCATAAAATTTTTGTCACATCAGTGTCACGCAGGTTTCACGCTGTTAACCCCCCACCCACCCACCCACACGCCACAGATTGTCCACTGTAGCATGGGCGTTAAGGATAATGGATGGTATTATGAAAACACAAATTCACTAAACAATACGTTTCTGAAACTACCTTATCATCACATGGGGTTGACAATGCTTATAAATGTACACAAGGAGAACCACTTCTTCATTAACTATTTTTTTTTTTTTTTTTTAACGAAATAGAAATTTTCATTAAACCAAAGACAAACCAATTACATGTAGGTGTTTGTAATATTTCGATTCTTTGACATTCCCTTTTGAATTGTAGTCATTGACTCATTGTTAATCTTTGTTAGGTCTACTATAAATAAACCATTATGGCCCTTTGAGGCTTTGAAATCTATCATGTAGTCTACATTGAATAATCGTGAACTACCATAAACCTAGCTACGTGAAAATTCAAAGATCGTGAACTATCATAAACTTACGTGAAAAAACATGCATGAAGCCATTGTAACAACCACTATGAAAATTGAAAGATCGTGAACTATCATAAACTTACATGAAAAACATGCATGAAGCTATTGTAAGCAACCACTAAGTGTCCAATTAGCTTCTTAGACATAATATTTTTAATATTTTAAAAAATATAAAGATTTTTTAAGAAGTTCAAACTATATATTATTGTCACAATTATACATTCCATCATAAATTAATAATAATAATAACTTAATATTTTTAAAAATTTTTAAAAACATGCCAACTAATTCAGACACAACCTTTATACCGATCAAGCCTCTTATGATATAGAGTGTGTTTTCCAAACAACCCTTGGGTCAACTAAATACAAAGTACCATCAAATTCAACTATACTATTAGTGGTGACAAAGCACTCCTAGGATAGCCTCACTCGGCTACCGTTGCCAATCGGCAACACCGCCATCACCCCTTGGCAACAGTCAAAACCATTAGTTCTCAGCAAGAACTTATTGTCAATGTTTTGTTGAAACCATGCTTTTTTCACGGTTGCCAACAGTCACAACCTTGCCAATAGTTGCCTTTTTTAATATTTTAATTTTTTTAAACCTATATATATAAATCAAATCTTCACCATTTAACTCAAACCTTCACCATTATCTTTATCAATTTTTCTAACGATGATCGGGATATTCTTACCGTCCGATAATTTTGACGACGATATTTTTACAAACATTAATAGCATAAACTTTTTTAAAGATATCATTGAACAAGCCAAAGACAAAGAGACTGCTAACTCGTCGCACATTCCAAAAAAAATTGTAAAACATGATCGCGTAAAACTTAACAGAACTCTTATGAATTATTATTTTGTTGATGAACCAAAGTACTATGTTGGACATTTTTGTTACCAGTTTCGTATGTCAAAAACGTTATTTTTAAAAAAAAAATTGTGATGTGGAGGCACAATATCCATGGTTTAGAAAGGGATATGACGGGAGGTATAAACAGAGTTTTACAGCGATACAAAAAGTTGCATCGGCCATCCGGTAATACTCGTGACGGGAAAGACGAGTATTTACAAATGTCTAAAAGGACTTTGCGGGAATGCCTACAACACGAGTTCTTGTGTAGACCGACAAGCCATGATGTAGCGATTTTGTGCCCACAACACGAAGAAAAACATCATATTCCCGGGATGTTAGATAATATCAGTTATTCACATCTGATTTGGAGGATGTGTTCCAAACACTTACGAGACCAATTTGTGAAAGGAGATCATGAATACCCAACGAACGTGCTCGAAGCAGTTGCTTCCCAAGATTTAAGGTTTTGGTATGCCTATTGTGGTCTGCCCGCTTCACTCAACGATATCAATGTTCTATAGACATCTCCAATAATCATTGCAAAACATAATGGAATTGCACCTAAATGTCTATTTCAAGTAAATGGATATACATACAAACATGGATGATATCTAAGCGACAGGATCTACCCTACTTGGTCAACGTTTGTGAAAATGTTCCATACCGTACTGATCCGATAGAAAAAGAGTTTTAAGATATTGCAATAAAGGGCAAAAAGGATGTGAAACGATCTTTTAGTGTTCTAAAAGGGAAATGGGACATACTTAGGTGACTCATTGATCAGAAGTCGTGGTCCGGTCAAAAATAATATTTATAAGTCCTAATTACCTTAATTATATAGGTAGTGGTAACAAGGGTGTCGAACCATGAAGTGTCCGTGGTCAGTGGTTAAGGTTCTTAGTTGATTGAGAAAACATCACTTTATGAAGAAATAGTTTAATTATGAAGTTTGTAGCTTTTGATCATTTAAGAAGTTAATTTGGAAGGGTGTGAACCAACAAATGATTCAAAATTATGATTGAAATTACAAAAATGATTATTGTGGTTAATACTAAAAGGAATTTGGTTGAAAAGATTGATTGAAAACAGTAACAATAAAAATGGATATCACACTGATTCAACAAGTAACCTAGAGTTCTATAACAAATTAGGATTAATCAAGAGATTGCAGGATTAACGGGTTAATTGTTTCGAAAGGCTTAGGTGTCAAGTTTCATCAACATCAAAGATGGATTAAACAACACTTCATTACTCTAAAACATATAAACCTAATAACATGCTAAAGCATAATTAACCGAATTCATTTCCCTAGTAATTGGTGTGAAAAACAATTATCAAAGACAATTCAAAACAAGATTAACGCAATTAACAAGTTTGTTCAAATACTCAAATACAAAATAAATAAGAAAATACCGAAATGTTAAGAACCCTAGATTACAAGTCTATACCGGCTGATTCCAAGGAAGACTAGCCGCTCATGATGATGGAAAAGATCGGATAAATGACCATGAAGAAAATTAGGGATGTAGGGTTTATGAATGGTGAATGAAGGTTTGGTGATTGGTGATGATGATTGATTGAATGATGATGATCTTGTATGATTTGGATGTTATGGGATGATATGACAGTGATTTGAGAATGAAAGATAATGTTTTTGGTTCCCCCAAGTTCGTTTATAATGGTCCCCATCCGAGTCTTTAGTCAAAAACACCATATAAATGCATTAAAATTTGTGATTAGAGGTGTTTGACAATGTACCCGCGTCGCTGACGGCAATGAGGCCTGCCGTCGACCGTAGTTATGACTGTCGACGCATCCATTGAGGCATTTTACTTCCCATTAGCGCCGTCACAGACGTGGCTCCATCCTATTTATGCGTTTTTCTTCCATTTTGCCTCCTAGATCCATCTAGCTCCATCCCTAGGTCCCGTTAAGCTCCAGAATACACCTTAAACTTCGTTAGACCTGCAAAAATCAAATCTAATCAAAGTAGGTAGTCCAACTCTAAAACTACATAAAAATGCAATCTTAAATACGATAAACCTTATACTTTCAACCGCGTATGACATCCCCTCACTTATCTTTTTGCTTGTCCTCGAGCAAACTTACTACACTTTCACACTTTCAAACACAAAACGCATTCCCTATTCTCAAACATAATTGAGTTAAGGTCAAATGTAATACCCGGTTCCTATGTATTCTACAATCATTCTTTTAAAAAACACAAGTGGTTACCCCAAGATTGGCCTACCTTTTAAGCAAATAAACCACACACACACACACATCCCTCACAATGTTCTCTCCACTCGGTTTGATTGACTAGCATTGATGCACTAGTATATATATGCGGTACACTCAAAACTATAATGCATGTTAATATATGCTTGCAACTTAATTGCACTTCACCAAATTACGTAAAAATGAACACAAGTTAAAAGGTCTTTAAAGGGTTGTAGTAATGTGGTTGGGCGAAAGTTATGGAATTGGATATTTTAGAAGTGACTAAGGTGATGAAAATTCAACTCTTATTACATCACACAAGTAAATCAAAACAAACAAACTAACTCCACTATAAGGCAACGGTGCGTCTTTTTATTGAACGACTAACTAGAACATATTTTTGTGCTTTTCTTTGATCACCTTAGCTCTTTGTTGATGCTTTTTCAGAATTTGTTTACAATAACATTGCAAACTAATGACAACACAAAGGAATATCTTGAAATCGAATTTTCATCACCCGGGTTTAAAACTAAAAAGGCTAAACAAGTCAAATGGGTGAAAGTGGGTGGTCAAGTGAAAAGGTTAAGGCTCAAGATTGGTTAACTAAGTGGTATTTTAATGGGTAAGGGATGATAAAAATGGTTTAAAAATAAAAAGGTTTAACCTAATGCCTTAATCATTCTTATGTTCACAATTGGTCTAGCGCAGTAAACAAATAGAATTTTATAAAATGTTACATGTTGTGGCGGCTCAATATCGCACATAGAAAGATAAGTAGGGTATGTGACATGTGTGCAGTAAATTGACCTTTCAAGCAAACTACTCCCGAATAACCACCCATAATTCTTTTTACCAAAACTTGTTGAGAGTTATCATGAAAAAAAAAATTATAACCTAACCATGACAAAAGACTAAACTGGTTCATCGCATCCTGTGTTGACTTAGTTAATCGCGTTTTTAGAATGCTTAAATGAGGACATTTTTTAAAAATTTTCAAATTTTCTCCTCCATCCTCACACTTAGAGTCCAAAATTATCCTTAATGTGTGGTATTTAAATTGTGGGATTCCAAAATGCTTAAATTTTTCTCGCTACCAACACTTAGAGTCCACATTGCCCTCAATGTGTAGGAGATGCCCAAAAAGAAAATGTTCATGGGAATGTGATAGCTAACTCAAGAATTTACCCCGGTCTAAACAAACAAAAACACACAAAAAAACTAAAAACACACGAAACAGAAATAAAACATTATAGCATAAATAAAATGATCATGCCCACCCAAATAATACAAGAAGGGAAAGAATACATGGACCGGATCAACGGGTTGTCTCCCGAAAGCGCTAAGTTTAAGGGTCCTCGGCCATACCAAACAAACCACCCTCATGGTAGTCTAGTGGGATGCCTTCCTCCCTCTACCTCCAAGAATGCAATCGTCCTATACTCCCGTAGGTCCTCTAAGGTATTCCTCACTGGGTCACCCATCGTACCGGGGCACCCATCATTTGCTTTCTTGGTGCATTTTCCAAATCAAGCGGTTTCTTCTACTTCGCCTTTCTTCCTTTCTCTATGCTATTCTTGACTGCTCCAAACCTATCAACCACATAAAAATCCTCTTTTGAGTGATCATATTTTACAAGAGGGTCGCCACTATAAAAAATGTCCTATTAGGGACATTCTTCATCAAAAACCTGGTTAGACAAATTTGGATACGCATTTAAGCATAACTCACGGTCACCAAACTTCATGCTTACTGTTCAATTAGCATAATATATAATAGCCTACACGGTTACTAGGAACGTTGATGTGCGTGGTTTTAGCAAATTAAAAAGATGTCATTCCCCGGTGCCAAAAAGTTGATGTTTGAAATCCGAAACTTTGGTTTTGGGGAAAATGACTGATTTTTACTAAACCTTTGTTAACAAGTTTTAAATTTAAAAAGTAACCAATAATTACTTTCAAAACTAAAACCAACCCATAACCAGAGAACCTGACGTGCATAGTATAGCTTCTAGGGTAAGTATTGGGTATCGTATTCCAGGGTTCACACTTTCCCCTACTCAACCTTTCATCCATCAACTAATCGGGTTTTGAAAAGAAAAATAAAACGGAGGGGTTCTTTAAAAGAAAAATGGTTTTGAAAAAGGTTTTGGTTTTATAAAGAAAAAGATAAAATAGTAGAGAGATCAAATATGCATATCTCGGGACCCTCCGAATAAGTAGTTAAGTTTATTATTAAAATTAATAATTTAAGGTAATTAATTGTGTGGAAGACGAGAGTGATCTTGAAGTGTTGACTCCTTGATAGAGAAGCGAAGGCGACTACTACGTAGAATGCAGAACCCCTCCAGCGTGCGTCCACCTGGGGTAATTCACCAGGGCCTCGCGTATAGCGGGCTCCTCAAACCGCGGTCAAGTCTTCGGGTCCTCGAACTTATCATCTTCTTAAATTGGAGGCTTCATTCCCAATCCGGGACACCGTACACCTCTCCTCATTTCTCGCGATCCGTACCGAAGGGTCTCTTTATCCTAGCAACCTCGTATCCCCATTGGTTAACGGTCAAGGCCGAAAGATCTCTCTTACGGTTGTCTCAGGAAGGCGGGCCCCCATTGGCTAACGGTGTTGTACTGACGAGAACTAGATAAAAAATCTTTATTTTATTTATCTTGGTGACACTTTAATATTTACAGGCCTGATAAATATAAAGTTGGTTTTAAATAAATGATGACTTAATTACCCAACCCTTAACCTCCCGAACTGAATAAAATCCTTGGTAAAGGTGGCACATAATCCTAAAAGAGTGCAATCCGAAGATCACTGGTGCGCACGTAGGGAAACCGTCTTTTACCAAAAAGATCATTCACTCATCTGATAAGTACCAGAAATGTGTCACTCAAATCTGGTCCACTTCAGAAGCCTTTGCTTAGAATCTGGTTTGGATATCAGAAGCCCGAAGGATCTGTCTCACTACCGGTTACCTTGCCTTAGATCTAGCTCGGGACTACCAGAAGCTGAATATACCCTTAGTTATTTAATTAATTAAGTTAAGGTTGTTATTAAGTTAATCATCATTCAAACTTGTCACCACCACTACTACCACTACCACTACTACCACTACTACCACTACTACCACTACCACCACTACCACCACTACCACCACTACCACCACTACTACCACTACCACCACTACTACTACCACCACCACTACCACCACTACTACCACTACTACTACTACCACTACCACCACCACCACTACTACTACCACCACTACTACCACCACCACTACTACTACTACTACCACCACTACTACCACCACCACTACTACCACCACTACTACCACCACTACTACCACCACTACTACCACCACTACTACCACCACTACTACCACCACCACTACCACCACTACTACTACCACGACCACGACCACTACTACCACGACCACGACCACGACCACGACCACGACCACCACCACCACGACCACGACCACCACCACCACCACCACCACCACCAGCACTACTAATAATAATAATAATAAAAGTCTACGTTTCTACTACCCAGTTGACTTTTTTGTGGTGTTAATTTCATGTAGTGGACCAAAGTGATATTGGTCAAACAGACTCTCGGGCAATATACTCACACACACCCCAACATCTAGGAGTACCCTTTCTATTTTAAACTCTCCAACCTCAATTGGAATCAAAAGAATTCCTAGATCTTGAAGTTTAGGGGAAAGAGCATTTGACAAAACAACACTAACATGTACCCCTAATTAAGTGTTATGGTAACTTGTTGTGCTTATTTTGGTTGCTCAACTCTTTAACACATTCGATATGAGTAGGAACTTTTTCAATTGCATCAATAAGTGATAAATTTATTCTGACTTGTTTGAAATTTTCCCACCTCTCGTCCTTTGGTGGGTTCTACTTATAAGTACTTGACACATTGTTTAGGTTTACTAAAGCTGCAGGGTATGGAATGGTATTAGTCTCCATCCACACACTTGCCTTAGTAGCTATCTCATTTAAGTACTTATCACAAAAAGATTTTTTATAATTTTTGACTTCATGATTATTGTGAAATATTTTCATGTTCCTGCTTATCATCACAACTAACCTCCTCCACCACACCATCAACAAATTGTTGTGGTAGAGTTGTTTCACTACCCACAACCTCATCATTAAATATTTAACTTATCGTGTTTATGTGCATGTTTCGAGTGTTCTTCGAACTCGATACTTGATGTTGTGGGTTTACTGTGGTGTCACGTGGAAGCTTCCCCGCACTTCGTCTCCGTTGAGCCAACTCCTCAGCAAGTTGCCCCACTTGCTTAACCAAAGCCTCGTGAGATTTGTCCCTCACCTTATTTTCCTTCTAGTTCTCCTTAAGTATATTCAAAATTGCATCCAACTTTGACTCATCACCACCTCCACTTTGGTTGCTTGACGAACCACCTTGATTATACCATTTTTGATATCCACCGCTGGCATGCATGGTTTTAGTAATTTAGAGAAGTTATCATTTTTCCCATTGCCAAAAACTTAGGTTTTTCAATCTTAAAACATTGGTTTTGGGAAAAATGATAGTTTTTACTAAACTGTTAACAAGATTTAAATTTATAAGTAAACGATAATTACTTAGAAACTAAAACCAACACATAGGCAGAGAACCTGGCGTGAATAATATTGGTTTCTAGGGTAAATACCAAGTATCATATTCCAGAGAACACACTTTTCCCTACTCAAATGATGACGTGTGGATTAAAGTACTTAAATCTTTTTTTCTTAAAATGGCAAGTTCCTGGTGGAAATGCCAAAAACTTGGTGGAAAAAGGAAACTAAGTTAAAACTTTAAGATGAGACACTTTTCAAGTTTTAAATTTATAAAGATAAAACGATAAATGCTAGACTTTCTAAGCCTACACAATAGGCAAGTGTACCTATCGAGTGTACTATAGACACAAGCAAGTACTGAGTATCGAACCCAAAGACACGACTTCCCCTACTCAACTTTAAGTTGCTAAAATAAAAGTAAAGATAAATAAAAATGAGAGAGTGAGAATAAACGACAAGAAAACTAATATCCGAAGAGAAGTGTTGCTTGGGGATCCAACTGACCTTGGGATGGATTAATAGTAGATGTTCACTTGAGTGGTGTGTCCAAGATGCGCACTATCGCATAAATACTAGATGCGCATGACCGCATACTATGAAGATGCGTGTTTCCGAATAACTATGAAAATGATTTGTGTTCTCATTTGTTATTTTGAGGGTCTCCCAAACCGGTAAGCTCACCTCTTAACATTGAGGGGAGGATCACCCGAGACTGTGTCGACCCAACTCCAAAGAACCCACCTCCCAGTGTTGCGATATTGACATCAGATGACCCTAAACTTTTGTGAATAACTTACCGGTGGCCGGAGCATGGCCGAACAAGCTACCACTTGAAATTATAAAGGAGTTGTGGCTAATCAGCTCACGCTCATCCTCTACTTGAATTAGTTAACTTTTTAAAAAGTGATTGGCCTATTACTAATTGTGCGGCAATACAGTGATGGAAGAGAATAAAGGTCGTTCGCTTCCAACACGGGTTCACCAATTCTTGGTCTGCACCAAAGCTAACATATAGACCATGAAGCTAAGTTGCGAAACCAAGTCTTGATTTATCACTAGGACCAAGTATAAAGACTGTACCGACCCTAAGTGAGATTTCGATAATAGATGATTAAGACATAAAGTGTGAATGTTTCCAAACACAAATGGGCCCATCACTACTCGTGGAATTAGGTTAGGTTATAAGTGCATGGGTTGTTACACACCATGGGTACACTCATATGGCCTTCCATTTCTTATCAAAACACCCACAGGACCAAATACTAGATGATAGTTTAACTAATTCGCCAAACAAAGTTTAAAGTAGAAATAATTAAATGTAAACATAATGCACCACTCAATACTAAAATATAAACTATATAATCCATGCCAAAATAGTCTTCACCCTAACAACACTTTATAATCCTAGCCAAGAATTGGCATTACAACAAACTCACAAGATTAGATTTGATAGTAAAACACGGTGAGGGTTGCTAGAGGATTTAGAGGTGTTTGGATGATCTCAAGTGGTTTCTCTCAAAGCTCACACAATCTAAGGAATTTATGGAGTGATCCCAAGCTCCAAAGGTCCCTTACAAGATCCTAAGATAGCTGAAATGTGGGGAAGAATTGGGTGGAATGGAGGCCTCTATTTATAGGCAAATCAGGCCCTGCACGCCCATGCCCTTTTTGTTGTTTTTTTCCTCTTTTTTGTTTCTTGACCTCAAAGCCTGCATGTGGGAGATAAGGTTGTTATATCATGTACCTTTTTGTTCTCCAACCATAACTTTGTCTTCTCCTGAGAAGCTTGTTCTCCACTCATCTCATAAATGCTGTAAATGTGCTCTTTTTTCCCTTTTTTTTTTTACTTCTTTTTGTCTTTTGCCTCCAAATACCTGCAATTAACTCATATGGACGATTTTAGCCCTGTTTTGCAAACATAAAGGCATAAATACATACAAAAAGAGTGGGAAATACGTGTGTAAAACATGTTAAAATAATGACACATCATCAACCTTTCATCACTTTTGTTAATCGGGTTTTGAAAAAGAAAATAAAACGGAGGGGTTCTACAAGAAAATTAGTTTTTAAAAAGGTTTTGTCTTTAAAATAAAAGATAAAATAGTTGGGATATAAAACATGAAAGTATCGGGAACCCTTCGAATAAGTAGATTAGTTATATTAAAAGTAGTAATAGTTTTAATTATTGGCGCGGAGAACGGGTTTTGAATGGTCCATTCAGAGTTAGAAGATGGGAAAGAAATAAATAAGGGATGACGTTTTGGCAACTAAATGGTTCACGCACAGGGGAAGTGTATGAGTCCCCATGAAGGTGTCTTTGGATTGCTGGCCCGTAAGTTGGTCTTCTCCTTGTTGACAGTTTCGTCGAGCCTAACGCACACAAGTCATGTAGCATATTGGAAAATTTGAGTCCTGCTTGTTAGGCACTTCCCAAACCACCACAAAACCACTCCTTTAAGCATTGGGTTCTCTGCTTCACCTTCCTAAATTAATGTAGAGGCTTAATTCTGACCGGGAATCTATAACATCACGAGATTTTTTTTATTGTTTTATTTATTACTATTATCTTTGAAATCTATAAAGTTTCCCCGTTTATCCGTCAATTTCGGGTTTTGTAGTTTTAGCATGTCCTTATAATTTTTTTTATTAAAATAATGGAGTAATCACTAAACCAATTAAGTTTTATAAGAAAATGTCTTTAAAAAAATCGTTTAAAATTTTTTTGGCTTGGGTCGGGATTCGAACCCAAGTCCAGCCGGTTCAAACACTAACACAAACAACACCACCACTACAACACTTTCATGCTTGGTGATTTATTTTGAAACAAATAATACTTAAACTTATTCTAGATATCTTGGTCAAAATCAGAAAGTCAAAACCCACCTTCAACCAACTAACATTCAATCAATTCATGCGTTTACAGCTCAAGTTTCCGAAATTAATCCTGCCTAGTTGTGCGCATCTGTCAATTGTCGATTTAAAACCCATTATTGAACCTTCCAAATCAACTCAAATCAAATTAGTATAAATACTCATTCTTAATTCGATTAAACTCGCACACAAACTCTATGAGGCCCGATTATAATAACCCCTATATCAAAACCACCTTATAATCTCTAAAACTTTCTGAATTGAAGCATTTTGGCCGCGACTTGGTGCTCGGGTTTCACCATCATTCGGTACATCTAAACTCTAATTTTTGTACACTTTAGAATCGATTTTCTGTAGGGATTAAAAGCCCTATGATTTCGCATCTTAACTATATCAAATTGTTGTTCAATTTTTAGGTTATGAGGTTAGGGTTTATAGATGTTTTAAATTTGGGGAAGATGACTTGCAGAGAATTTGTTTATAAACGTTCTGATCTGAATAATAAACATTTGTTCGCCTAGAACAATTGGTTTTACAATCGTTTAACAGAGTCAAAGACCCAGGTTCGATCCCTTTTACAACCGGGTTTGTGCTTTTTGTTAAAAAAACGGAATCTGCATACAGTATTTATAAAGCTTGCAACTGGATTAATCACCAACTGATCTGCTAGACCAGATGGTTGGTGCGTTGCTTTTCAAGCTGAAGGTCCCAAGTTCGAGTCCTATGAGGACCGGTTCAATCATAATATTTTTGAAACTGAATTATTTTTGTTATTTAATGTAAAATAATAATATAAACCTTGTTTTATTCATAACTAATTCATTAAAATTCCGTTTTTAACGATTCAAAAGCCAAATTTTTTCTAAAATTATTTATGATCTAATGGTTCAAACATATAAACTTTTTGAGCAAAAATAAATACTTTTATGTTTTATCCTATTATTTTATTGAAATCCTTTGTATAAATAAATTGTTTTAAATAGAAAATAATTTATAGAAAATATTTTCCATACTTTCAAGAGTTATATCTTTTAGTCTATGTAAAAAAATGATAATATTTAAAATGTTAGTGTTATATGTTAACGAAACTAATAACATTTAAGCGTCTTTCCCCGAAACTAGAGACCCTAATCGATCGACCTAGAAATCATAGACTTATTAGACTTGTGACACTTAGACTTTACAATGACAAATCTAGGTTGATAACTTGGGAATAAATTTACCTGCTATTGCATACTTGGGATTTTGCTTGCTTGCTTGCTAAGGTGAGTTTACATAGCCCTTTTTAAATGTTTTAGATTTTTTTGGGGTGAAACATGTTCAAACATTTTGGATACAATAGCAATTACTCATTCTCATTATGTTGAAACATGTTGATTCATTTTAACTTGTAAAAAAAAGACACAGTACAATCATTAACATTGATCAAGCTGCATGTTTAGATTATAGTGCTATAGGTCTCACAAATCTATCCCCCCACATATAGTCAGGGATGATAGAAAACAGTTACACTTTTACTAACTTGCGAGTTAGGTCTCAGTCGAAATAAGGTTTGATTGTACAAAAGACGCATTATTACATGTCGGACTCATATTCTTACATTACTCATTATTATATTTCAACTATGATTGCTATACAACACATTGTTTTCAATTACATGCAAAACATATGTATTCTCACCAACTATTTATAGTTGAACCCCCCCCCCCCCATCTTTCCAACTTAACATGTTTCAGGTTTTATTTGCTATTGGAAGTTGTATAAGTCTTGGAACACGTAGGAGCTTTGGAGCTAGTTTATATGAATCAAGTTTATGTAATCATTAATTTGTATGACAATTGTAAATGATTTAATTATATTCAACTTTCATTTAGTACCATGAGCTATTGAACAATCATCCCTACGTGACACCTCGATGTTTCCGCCATCGGTTGGGGTGTTACAGAATCCCTTCCACCTTTCTCAACTCTCACTTCCCGTACCAAAGGATCTCACATGCCATCAGCTTGTGTGACGGGGGACCCTCTAAGAATTTAGCGGCTTTGTACTAACGAGAATTGGATAAAGTATCCTTGTTTTATTTATCTTTAAAAATGACAACTTAGATATTTATTGATAAAGTAAATATAAGTTTGGTTTAGCGATTAACAGACTTTAACAATTTCGACCCTTCACCCCCAAGACTTGTGAATGATAACATTAACAAAAGTGTAACATAATCTAAAGGTGTGCAATCCAAAGATCACTAGTGCACTCGTAAGGAATCCTCCCTTTGCCAAGAAAACCATTCACACATCTCGTGCGATACCAGAAACTTGTCACCCGGATCTGGTCCACTTCAGAAGCCATTACTTACAATCTGGTTTGGACACCAGAAGCCCGAAGGATCTGTTTCACTACTGGTTTCCTCTCCTTAGATCTAGCTTGGGACTACCAGAAGCAGATCGAACCCCATGATATTTTTATATTAGTTAAGTTTAGGTTGATTTTAGAATTATTAAGCTAACCACTAATTGAACCTGTCCCAAAAGATAAACAAGAATTAGTTAAGAAGATAAACACACCATATAACTAAAAATAAACTACTAATAAAATAAAAACTCTAAGAAATCGAATAGGTTTGGAGAATACTGGATGGATACAACCATCTAAAAATAATCAACACAAGAACATGGAGGTCTTCCACTCATAGACAAGCTTCAAACATCCTGGATCCAATGCATATAATGTGATTCTTACAACCCTCAACTTTTATTGTATGTAAACTACTTCTACGGTGTCATTTCATGATCGAGAATGCAAGGTAGGAAAGCTACAAACCTTGGAGAGGTGTTAGGTCAGCCCTAAGGCTTTCCACAGGATCCCAAGAACTCTGCAAGAAGGGTGGAAGTCGACCCCAAGATGGCACACCAAATGTTTGAGTTGAGATTGTTATTTATAGGCTTATCAGGGCAAGAACAGGCATGGTTGATGGTGGGCACGTGCGTGTACCTGCCCCACGTATGTTCTGTTGTTGCAGGGAACAGTCTTGTCTGTCCTTATGTCTGGCACGGGTGTGAAGGTTGACAAAGGCTGTTTTCTTGTCCCCCAAGTTGGATGCTTTGTCTTGTAGTGTACGGGGCCCTTGTACCACTGAGCATGGGCGTGCTTGGTCAAACCCGAACTAATTTATCATCGTTTAAGCCCCAAAAAGGTCTTTATACATACTTGAAACATACTTCAAGTCTCATATCTTCAAGAATCTCATGCTTTAGCTGTTTTTACCCGAAAATCATCTCTTTTCGGGTTGGAGCTCTAATTTCCTGAAAAACACAAATAGTAACAATTAAGTAGCTTTAATTAGCAATTTTAGCCCAATTTTGTCCTATTATGAGACTAATTATGCATGCTTAATATGTGTAAATGATGGCACATCAACTGCCTTGGTTATAACTTCGTTGGTAACCCCCTTGGTTGTAAGAGTTCCTTTGGTAGCCACCTTTGTTATACTTTCCTTCTCCTTGAACCTTGTTGACTTGGTAATTCTTCACAAACCGGGTATTAAACCACCGATACTTCCCATTTCTTGACGCGAGCAAATTCTTATTCCAAAGTTGCTATTCGATCTTTTGGATTTAAGCCAAGATCGGACAAAGATTTCGAAACCAGATGCTTTGTTCTTCTATCTGCTGATTCTTCCAATTTTGAATTTTTGCTCATTCTCTCTAGGAAATCCAAATCTTCTTCTTCCGGGTTTGATAGCAAAGTCCCATTGCTTATGGACTTCAAGTATTTCCTCTCTTCTTTTTCAACTCGTTCACAAAACTCTTCATAAGCTCCAACAATTCAATCTAGTGATGTGGGCACTTTCTTATCATCTCCTTAAAACGGGTGAAATATTCATGTAGGAAGTTCACCCAGTAATTGCTGAAAGGACCAAATCTCTAACTTTGCAGCATCAGTCTTGGCAATGGAGTAATACTCATCTAGGAAGACTTGTTGCATGTCTTTCCAAGTGTAAATACTATATGGAGGCAAAGTTAAAATCTAATGCTTTTCCTTGTCCTTGAGAGAGAATATAAACAACCTCAATTGTACCTCATTTTGTTGGAAATTATGACCCCCAATGCTACCATAGATGGCTGAGAATTCTGACAAATGAGTTTATGGCTCTTCAGTAGCCATGCCATGAAATTGAGGAAGAATATTGATGTAATTTGGCTTGCAGTCAAAAGGTCTTCTTCCTCGAGGTGGTGGAGCAATATGATATTCATTCTCTGAGATAATCGGCCTAAACTGACCACTAGCACCTTGCATTTGAACTTTAGGGCATCTTTGTGGACCATTCACCACTTGATTCCAATGTTGTCTTGGTCATTGAGGTCTTATATCCTCTTGAACCACATATTCTTCACCTCGGTATTGATTATTGTTGTTGTTATTATACCGTGCTCCTTTTGATCTTGTCTCGGTTGAAGATTATTATAATAACTATCATTACCATCATAGTTTTGGTTACCAGTTCTCGTACCATAATTGTCACTTTGATAGTCCTTTTCAGCTTCTTGACTATCAAGTCCATTCCCATAGCCCCATTCCTCTTCTTCATCATTAAAACTTCGTTCTGAATACTGATTATTGCCCATGCGATAAGTATGAACACTAACCAGAGCTGGGGATTCATAACCCCAAACACTACACAGGTCATCATCGTTTATGTTAGCCCTCGATTCTTTAAGGTTGTTGATTTGTTGGTCATAGAAGGCTTCATTGAGTCGGTTCATCGGGTCAAACGCAGGATTGCTATGATTGAATATGGGTGGGTTTTTGTTGATGTTTTGGTTATTGAGGTTTTGGTTGGTGAGGTGGGTGTTGTGGTGGTTGTTGGTTCTGGTTTTGATGTGGTGGAGTGGGTGGTCTTTGGACGCCACCCGAATGGTTGTTTTAGTTTGGGTTCTGCATTTGGACGGTTCCAAATGATAGATTTTGGTTTAGAAGTGGTGAGTGAAGGTATGTGAGTTAGAAGGAATCGGCTTCTCTAACTGGTCTTATCGGCTTCTTCTTGCAAGTATTTCAATTTCTGGTTCAAACACCGAAGGATAAGTCCTCCTTAACTGTCTTGTACGCATGCCCTACCTGTAATCTGCACAAGTAACACGCCTTTCATAACACAAAAAATATAAAAATGCAATAAAACCAAACAAGCAATTAAACAGATAATCACAATAATCAACTAATCACAAAAACACCAAGCACACGAACTCCCCGACAACGACGACAAAATTTGATCGAAAGTCGTAGTCTGGTCAAAATAGTATTTATAATTCCTAATTACCTCACTTATATAGATAGTGGTAACAAGGGTGTCTAACCAGGAAGAGTTTGTGGTTGGTGATTAAGGTTCTTAGTTTATTGAGAAAACGTCACTTTATGAAGAAATAGTTTAATTATGAAGGTTGTAGCTTTTGATCATTTAAGAATTTGATATGGAAATCTGTGAACCAACAAATGATTCAAAATTATGATTGAAATTATAAAAATGATTACTTTGGTTAATGCTAAAAAATAACTTGGTTGAAAAGATTGATTGAAAACAATAATAATAAAAGTGGATATCACACCGGTTCAACAACTAACCTAGAGTTCTATAACAAATTGGGATTAATCAAGAGATTGCAATAAGGATTAATGGGTTAATTGTTTCAATAGGCTTAGGTGTCAAATTTCATCAACATCAAATATGAATTATACTGCACTTCATTACTTTAGAACATACAAACCCTAATAACATGCTAAAGCATAATTAACCGAATTCATTCCGCTAGTAATTGGCGCAAGAAGAAACTATCAAAGAGAATTTAAAACAAGATTAATGCAATTAACAAGTTTGTTCAAATACTCAAACACAAAATAAATAAGAAAATACCTAAATGTTAAGAACCTTAGATTAAAAGTATACACCTGGTGATTCAAACGAAGACTAGCTACTCATGATGATGGAAAAGATAAGAGAAATGGCCATGAAGAATATTTGGGATGTAGGGTTTATGAACGGTGAATAAGGTTTGGTGATTAGTGACGATGATTGATTGAACGATGATAATCTTTGATGATTTGGATGTTATGCGATGATATGACGATGATTTGAGAATGTGAGATAATGTTTTGGTTCCTCCAAGTTTGTTTATAATGGTCCCCATCCTAGTCTCTAGTAAAAAAAAACCTATAAAAATGCATTAAAATTCGTGATTAGAAGTGTTTTACCAGGGACCCGCGTCGTCGAGGGCACTGAGCCTCATCGGCGATGGAAACTAATCGGCAATGGTAGTTATGACTATCAATGCATCCACTAACGCGTTGTTCTTCCCGTTGGCGATGGCTTGACATTCCGTCGCCGATGCGACTCAATCCTAGTTATGCATTTGTCTTCCATTTTGCCTCATGGATCCATCTAGCTCCATCCCCAGGTCCCATTAAGCTCCAGAATACCCTTTGAACTTCGTTAAACCTGTAAAACACAAATATATCAAAGTAGGTAGTGCAAAACTTTAAAATTACATAAAAATGAAATCTTAAATATGATAAACCTTATAATTTCAACCGCGTATCACCCATGCATGCTATGACTATAGATTGATTATAAACTTGATTTATCCGTGCAGGATACTGCATAACATGATCTTAAAGGATGAGCGAAAGCTTTTGTTAGGATCTGAGTTTGTTTGTTTTGATTGTTTAACTAAATGATGGAAATAATGAAATGAAAATAGAAGGAAAGTGCAGCGGAATAATAAACTGTAAATCAAAACAAGAGAGTAAATGTTTTTAGATCGAATGCTTTCATTAACTCAAAGATTACAATCGTACAATTACTCCCCCTCAGCCTGATCACACAGTGTTTGTCAGAGAGAATGTTTTGTGTGTGATGCAATAGAACAGTACAAGCACTGTTCTATTTATAGACAAACTCAAAGCACTGATGACCTAGGCTGACGTCACCTAAGACAGTGACCTCTAACAGAATAACAAACATAAACATCTGCCTATTACAAACTAGTGTTACATTGAAAGCACTGATATTAAACAGCTGTTGAAGATAAACTCTGATGGTCTTGTATCCACTGCTGGAGCCTAAGTGCTGTTGGTTCCAGCAGTGCTTTGGTCTTCAGTACTTGTATCAGCAGTTGCTCTTCATCAGACCTTTGGTCAGCAGTTGTTCTTCATCAGTTGTTTCCTCAGCAGTTCTTTATATCAGCAGTTGTTGAGCAGTTGTTTGGATAGAACAGTAGTTAGGGTCAGCAGTCTTTTGGGAGAAGCAAGTTGTAAAGACTGTTTATTAAAGGATCAAACTGATAGCATGTTTTGGCTTTCTAATCATCTGTTCTTCTCCAGGTCAGCAGACCCAACAATCTCCCCCTAGAACAGATGATGCCAAAACTCAGCTTTATTTATTGATCTTTATTCCTCATCAGACTTTCTCTGATTTGACCTTTGAATTGTAGTTCAAAGTTCAGAGCAAATAAGTCTTCTTCATCTCTTTCTAGATCCAGATTTAGCAATGCTTGGTGATCTTCTGCACATAGGCTGTAAGCATCATCCATGCTAATCTTCTGAACCCTTCCATCTGACCTGAGCAATGTCAATTCGTGGTTGTCTTTGTTGACCTTCCACTTTAGAATTTTTGAGTCAGTGGATTTGCTGAGATGAACTTTTATTCTTGATGAGTTGGGTGAAGGAGGTCTTCCAATGAGTTCTCTGAGTTTCTCTGTTGTAGGATCAGAGAAATAATGTATTTGATTGAAGAGCCCTTCCTTGATGAATGTATCAGCAAACTTTCTTTGATCTTCCTCTGACATCTCCTTCTGCTTCTTGAACTGTCTACTTGCAGCAGCTGTGAGATCAGAGGTTTCAAGTAAGCTGTCCAGGTTAAAAGTCTGTTGGGGTCTCTTCATCATTGGCTCATCAGTGTAAATTGGTTTTCTTGGAAGGCTGGGATCCTTCTTTCTATTTTCTTCCAGACTTTTGTAGGTTTCAACCAGCCTTAACTCAGACCATCTGGAAACAGACCTCATCTCCCCATAGTTGGCAGCTACAATCTCTTGCCTCATCCTTTTGAATTTCAAGGCTCTGACTGGGTCTCTGCCTTTGCCAAAATTAGGAGTGGAGACTTTAGCTTTGGGGTCTTTGGCCATTTTTTCAATTCTGAGTAGTTCTTCTCTCAAAGCATGAGTAGTCCAACCATTGAACTGCTTTTTGTTTGCTTTGTAAGGCTTGGTTGCCATTATCTGTTTAAGAAGAGATTCCCTTACCTCCTTTTCCAAATCAACACTGAGAGGCATGGAGGACATGGAATTGCTCAGGGTCTTAGCAAAATCTTCAATCCTTCTGAGTTTGCTAAGCTCTGCTGAATGGATGCCCTGAGCAGTCCTGTCATCCTTCCCTTTGCATTTCTCCCTGATGATGGCATCCACCTGCTCACCCTTGTATTTCAGATAAGTATCAATATTGAGGGGAACAGGGAAGTTTGGGAGAGATGGGAAGGATCTTTCAGATGGCTGTTCAGTATTGTAGAAGGATTGTAATTCCCCCTTGAGTAGATCAAGTTCAAGGGGATACTGAACAACCAATGGTGTAATGGTTGGTGGTGGTCTATGGGATTTGAACTTGGATGTATGTGGTGAGAATGATGTGATTGGAATAGCTGTGATGGGAGGAGTGGATTGGGCAGTTGAAATGGTGGTTGGTGATGTGTGTATATTTTCATCATGCACAACAAAGGTTGATTTTCTCTTCCTTGTGTACATGATTTTTGGGGAAGGTGATTTGGTAGCAGTGGTTGGATTAACCTCTGTTGGCCTTTTAGTAGAACCAGCAGATGTTGGGGTTTTGGCTGGTGATGTAGGTTTGGTGGTTGTTTGTTCAGGTGTGTGTGTTGGTTTGGGTACAGTGGTTTCAGTGTTTTGGGTGGCAATGGTTTCAGTAGCAGTGGTTTTATCAACAGAGGTTTTCAACTTAGATGGTGGTTTTCTAACATGCTTGGCAGGTCTTTTCATCCTTTTAGAGGATCCCACATCTTCAGTTTCCCTTTGTTGTTTCTTTTTGAGTTCAATTAATGACTCTGCTTTAACTTCCAAAGTGTCAGCTCTTTTCTGTTTCTCTTGAGCAGCTTTTTCAGCTTCTATGTTTGCAGAGTCATCTACTGCTTTATTCTTCTCACTGGTTTGTTGTGGTGGTTGTTGTGGTGGTGCTGTTGTTGCTTGTTGTTGTTGTGGAGCTGATTTGGTAGACTCTGGTTTCTTAGCAGACTTGGCTTGGCCTTTTTGAGAAGGAGGACAACCAAAAGGATCTAGTTTTGGTAGCCTATCTCTGCCACTCTCCCCCTTTTTGGCATCATCAGCCGTGAAAGCATCATCATTTTCATCCCTGAGGATGGTGGTAGGGGCAGAGCCAGTAGTCTTCAGCAGGTGATCCTTGATGGCTTTGATATCAGCATGGGTATCTTTGTACCTTGCATCTACCATATTCCTGATCTCAGCCATGTAAGTTTCATGTGTCTGATCAGCCAATTTTCTGTGAGCTATGATGATGGGGGAAACTGATTTCCATAACTCATTGGCTATATCAGCTGTGGATGGTTGACTCTTGGAAAGATCTGCAATTGAGCTCAGTAGAAGCTTGACATCAGATTTGATGTCAGCAACAGAGGTTTCAATGACAGAAACTCTGTCCGTCAATTCTTGGTATTTTGACCCATCTCCTAAATTAATAGGATCATCTGAGTCCCTACCAGTGGTAGTTCTACCTGATTCAGGCCTAATAGGTGAATCAGATGCCCCTTTGTCTTGGTACTGGGGACTTCCAACTGTTTTTGGAGACACTATAGTGGCTTCAACAGTTGTTGCCTTCAAGGGAGTCTTAGCTATGTAATCACTGTCCTGATGTGAGACAGTGGTCTCTACATCAGTAGTGGCTGCTCCTCTTGAAAACTCACCTAGAGTTTCATTGAACTCAGGTGGTGTAACCTCCTCTTCTGTTTGTGGGATAGCAGATTGAATATTCTCAAGGCCAGTCACTTGTTGGAGTATACTCTCAGTGACAGGTGGAAGAGAGGAACTGGGATCTTCCTGAGATTTGTCAATTGCTTCAAACAGAGGTTGCATTGTTTGTGGGACATGTGATGGTGAGGGTGAAGGAGTAACAAGAGAATTAGCCCTGGGAGAGGGGCTTGTAAACATTTGGTCAAGTGACTCAAATGTATCATGATGTGTGTCCCCTTGGCTTACAACATGATCCTTTTGAGAGGATTCATGAGGAGTTTGGTCAGGTGGAGGTATGTCCAACTGTTGTGAGGAAGTAACAACAGTGGTTTCAGGTTGCTTTTGTTGTGCAACAGAGGTTTCTTCTGGTACCTCATCATCCAGAAGCCTCATTTGTGGTTGAGTGGAGGTTTTTGTGGATGGATGTTTCATTTTGGAAGTGGCTGGTGTGGGTTTCACAGCACTGGATGTAGTGCCATGACCACCAGGAGCAGTGGGCTCAACAATAGAGGTTTTGACAACAGTTGTTGCCTTTGTCCTCTTTGTTTGTGTTTTGGAAACTTTTGACACTTTAGACACTTTTTCTTGGGTGCTTCCACCCAGCATTCTTGTGAAAGTTTCATCAGTTAAGCTTTTCATTTGCATAGCCTCACCCTTTTTGAAAACTTTTTCTGGTAAGACTTTTTGTAAGATTACACTAAGAATTCTTGGGTAAATAAGAAAAGCATTGTTTGACCCAGACTTGACTGCTTTCACATTTGATACCAAGTCCATGAACAATCCCTGGGAAAGATTGAAGTCAGAGTTTGACAACATAGCATAACCCAGATATTGCATCCTCAATGGAATTTCATTAAAGGATGTGGACTTAGCAGAGACACAAAGAAGAAGAGTATGGAAGAAAAATTTCATGACTGGAGGGAAAAACTTTTTGAAAAGAGTTGATCCAGTCATCTGACCATCATACCCTCTTTCTTGGAACTCAGTGTGAAGCTCTGTTTTAGTAAAGGAATCCTTACCTGCCAGGTCATTCAGTGTGAAGGTTGTGGATATGATTTCAGGGGTAATGACGATACTGGTTTCTCCAATTTTGGAAATAATGGAGGTAGGCTTTTTGTCTTGTAGTAGAAACTCAGCATTCAACCAAAATTCTTGGAGTGTATCAAGATAAATGGGGGCGTTAGCGGTTAGGATGGGTAAGTATTTGGAGTTAAGGAAAATGTCGATGGTGGAATGAAATGGAGTGTTGTCATCTGTTTTAATCAGATAGGGGAGACAGTTGTGTGTAGCTTTGGCTTGAAGATCCATTGTAATGGATTTCGAAGGTGAAAATGATTGAAGATTGATGAAGGGTTTGAGAATGAAGAAGGCGGTTTACAGTATTTTGAATACAATGAGACAGTGTAACATCTGTTGTGGTAAAACAGGGTTTTTATAGGCTCAATGAAACCGCTGATGTGGCCAAACCTCTGCTTATATGAGCAGACGTGGCAATCATCTGATGGATGAAACATCTGGTGGAGAACAGCTGTTTTTGGTAAACAACTGATACAAACAGCTGATGGATCCAACTGCTGTGTTTTTTTTTTTTTTTTGGATATAATATATATATATATAGGCGGACAGTTGTTTTATCTGAACAGATGTTCTGAAACAGATTTTTCAACTAACAGTTGTTTTATCTGATCAGATGTTTTGAAACAGACTTTTCAACCAACAGTGGATATGAATGAAACAGTGGTTGTTTTATCTGAGCAGATGTTATAAACAGATTTTTCAACCAAACAGCTATTTAAAAAATTGATTTTCTGAAACATTTTATTATGATTTATAGAAAATTTATTTGTTTAATCCATGTTTAACATACCAATTCTGGAAATCAGATTTGTAAAGGTAGATGTGTCTAAAGCTTTTGTTAACACATCTGCCAACTGATCCTCTGTTGGAACATGGTGTAAAGAAATCAAACCTTTTTCATAGCTGTCTCTGACAAAATGATGTCTTATGTCAATGTGCTTGGTAGTGGAATGAGAGACTGGATTCTTGATGATATTTTCAGCAGCTTGGCTGTCCAACATGAGTGGAGTCCTAAGTGCAGTTATCCCAAAATCCAGTAGTTGATTTTGAAGCCACATGAGTTGGGCTGTACAGCTTGCAGCAGCAATGTATTCAGCTTCGGCTGTTGAAGTTAAAACAGCTGCCTGCTTTTTGCTTTGCCATGAAACTAAGGCATTCCCTAGAAATTGGCACCCTCCTGAAGTGGATTTTCTTGTGGTGTGACAGCCAGCAAAGTCACTATCTGAATAACCTGAAAGCTCAATGTTTCCATTAGCAGGATACCAGATACCAAGTGTGGGAGCACCTTTGAGATATCTGAATATCCTTTTTACAGCAATAAGGTTTGACTTTCTGGGTGAAGCCTGGGATCTGGCACAGACACAGGTAGCAAACATAATGTCTGGCCTAGATGCAGTTAGGTACAATAAAGACCCAATCATACATCTATAATGTGTTTGATCAACCAGTTCATCCTTGTCATCAATAGTGAGCAGCTTGACTGTACTCATGGGTGTGCTACATGGCTTACAATCATTCATCTCAAATCTGGTTAATAAGTTCTTTACATATTTGTTTTGGTGAATGAATGTGCCATTTTGCAGTTGTTTCACTTGAAGACCAAGGAAACACTGAAGCTCACCCATGGCACTCATCTCAAACTCTGCTGTCATGAGTTTTCTGAACTCTTCACACATTTGGTTACATGTGGATCCAAAAATGATGTCATCCACATATATTTGAACAATCATTAAGTGTTTCCCTTTCCATTTAAGAAATAAAGTTTTGTCAATTTTACCTCTTGTGAAGCCAATGGATAAGAGAAATGTGGAAAGAGTTTCATACCAGGCCCTTGGTGCTTGTTTGAGTCCATACAAAGCTTTGTTGAGCTTGTAGACATAGTCAGGATGGAATGTGTCTTCAAAACCAGGTGGCTGACATACATAGACTTCCTCCTGAATTTTGCCATAAAGGAAAGCACATTTGATGTCCATCTGATACACCTTTATGTTGTGGTTGACAGCAAAGGCTAAAAAGAGTCTGATGGCCTCTAGTCTAGCTACAGGAGCAAAGGTCTCATCATAATCTATTCCTTCTTCTTGTCTGAAGCCTTGAACCACAAGCCTGGCTTTATTCTTGACAACAATACCCCTTTCATCAGTCTTGTTTTTGAAGACCCACTTTGTTCCTATAGGACAAACATCCTTAGGAAGTGGTACAAGCTCCCATACTTGTTGTCTTTTGAATTGAAGGAGTTCTTCTTGCATGGCTTCTACCCAACTGTTGTCTTTCAGTGCCTCTTGGTACTTGACAGGTTGTGTGAGGGATAAGAAACCTGCAAAAAGGCAGATATTTGAGGATTGGCTTCTTGTGAGCACACCCTCTCTGATGTTGCCAATGATCTGGTCTGGTGGATGAGCTCTTAAGTAAATAAGATCTCTTTGATATGGAACAATGGCATTTTGAGGTGATGGACAAAGGTTTGATGACTCTGTTGGTGTAACATCTGTTGGTACTTCTGTAGTGCCATCAGATGTTTGGAATGGTAATGGAGGAATGGGTCCAAGTGGTGTGAAACTTGACTGACTTTTGTCAACAGATGATTGACTTTTGTCAGCAGAGGATAAGTCAGTGGTTATAAGGGGTGAGGCAGTGGTTTGAGGATAGGACTGGCCAACAGTGGTTGACACAGCTGTGGCAGAGTTTTGACAATTGTTTTGAATAGCTGCTTCCTCTGAGGCAGAATAGACTTTGTAGTGACTGGGGATCACAACATCTGTTCTGTAATCTTGCTGTGGAGACTGTGGAATACCTGCATTGTTAGTTTTAACAGTGATATCTTCAAATTTGAATTTATCTAAATCAAATAATTCAGCAGGGTTTGCAGGGATTTTTAGAGATGAAAGTTCATTGAACTTTACATTCAGAGTTTCTTCTATTGTCTTAGTCCTTGTGTTAAACACTTTGTAGGCCTTAGCAGTAGAAGAATATCCCAGAAAATAACCACAGTCTACTTTGGCTGCAAATTTTGAAATGGAATCTTTGAGATTTAAAATGAAACATGGGCAGCCAAAGATTTTGAAAAATGAGATTAATGGTTTGATTTTGAACAAAATTTCATAAGCAGTTTTTTGATGTCTGGGGTTGATCAAAACTCTGTTTTGAACATAGCAAGCAGTGTTTACAGCTTCTGCCCAAAAGGACAGTGGCAAACCAGAATCTGCTAGCATGGTTCTTGCAGCTTCTATAAGAGTTCTATTTTTCCTCTCAACCACCCCATTTTGTTCTGGTGTTCTTGGGATGCTGAACTGCCTCACAATCCCTTTTGACACACAGAAGTCATCCAACTCCTTATTTTTAAACTCTGTTCCATTGTCACTCCTGAAGACTTTTACTGGCAAGTCATATTGCTTTTCAACTTTGGTGACAAAGTCCTTCAATATACCTGCAGTCTCATCCTTAGAATGTAAAAAGTAAGTCCATGTAAACCTAGAAAAATCATCAACTATGACAAGACAAAATCTCTTTCTTCTTAGACTCATGATTTTAACAGGGCCAAACAAGTCCATGTGCAACAGTTGTAAACACTGACTAGTTTTGGACTCATCAATGGATTTGTAAGAGCTTTTATGTTGTTTTCCTTTTAAGCAAGAAACACAATGCTCATCACATTTAAATTCTTTTGATGGTAAACCTCTGACAAGGCTTTGTTTTGAGAGTGTGTTGATAGTATTAAGGTTGGTGTGACCCAATCTCCTATGCCACAATTCTGTCTCCTTAGTGGAGGCAGCAGAAAACAGACAGACATTTGCCATAGGATTGTCCTTTAACATATCAACAACATACACATTGCCACTTCTATGAGCAACAAGCTGTGCTTTGCTCTCAGCAATAATGGTATCAATCTTTTTCACCACTTCTGGCCCAATAATCTTACAAGTTTTCTTTGTGAAAAATGAGCCATAACCTTTGTCACTCATTTGGGAAACACTCAGAAGATTAAACTTGAGATTATCAATAAGATTGACATTTTCAAACTTGAGTTTTCCAGCCTGTACAGTCCCTGAACCCAACACCTTACCTTTAGAATCATTACCAAAAGATATATCACCCCCTCCATGAGCCAAGAAGTCCAGAAGTAGGGCTCTACATCCTGTCATGTGCCTGGAACCTCCACTATCTACATACCAAAGACTATCTAAACAAGCAGAAGCTCCCTGCACATCAGTAAATGATTAGTTTTGGTGAGTGTCCAAAGCCAAGTTGGCTTTGGATGGGTCCTCAGACCTTTCAGACTCAAGCTTTGGAAGGTGATCAGTGGTTTGGACCAATTTCTGAATTAAGGTCAACAACTGCTGCTGACCATTTGCCAGTGCTTGGATGTCAACACTTGGGGCAGCAGTTGTTTGATCACTTCCTGACAGATGATAATACCCATATGGATTTCTGTTCACTCTTGGTTTAGAGGGTCTTTTTGGCTCCTCATAAACATGTGGCAGACTGTGACATGGAGGTTGACCATAACCTCTTGGGTATTTGCTTGTGGGTGGAGCATCTGTTACTTGGACATCTCTAGAAGCAGATGTTTCAAGCCTTTTTGTAACAGATGTTTGGACAGGGGTGAAGGTCTGTTTGGGCTTTCCTTTTGGAGTACTAACCACAGGGTTTGCAAGAGTTTTAGCTTTGTATTCTTGTATTTTTACATCAAAATTTTTGAGATACAAGCACTCTTTGGTCTTGTGATTCTTTTTCCCACATATTGAGCATGTGGCTTTGGAATCACATTCACTTGTTCCTTTGTTAATATCATATGCTTTTAGAAGAAAACAGTTTTTGGTGACATGATTCTTCTTTTCACAGAAATCACAGAACAAGTTAACAGTCTTTTCTTTCTTCTTCCCCTTTTCAGTCTTCTTTTCAGCAGATGTTTGAGCATCTGCTGGAGGATCTTTCAGGGGAATGACTTTTGCCAAGGGAATGACCCTTGCCTGAGGAGCTGTCTTTCCCTCAGGAGTTTTAAAATCTACAGGTTTATAATTCTCAAGAGTATCACACTCATCAGACCAAGTAGGTTTAAATTCATACTTTTCAAGTTCAGCAAAAGATGAGGAACCTTCTGGTTTTTCAAGAACAATTTTCTTACCATTTGGTTCAGTGATTTTAATCTCTTGACCCTGCAGGTTTGTTGGTACTATCTCAACAGACTTTTGACTCTTTGTGTCAGTGTTTTCAAAAGCTGGAGCAGTGGTTGCAAAACCAAAGCCAAACTTCACATGACTTTTGGTTTGTTTGTTGAGTAGCATCTCAAATCCTCTACATGATTCCACCCATTTTTTACATTCAACTTGGGTGGACTCAAGCTCACTTTTACAACTTTGATATTTTGTTATCATAGTTTGGAGCTGGTCTTTGGTTATAGTTGCTTCATGTTTTAAACTGCTAATTTCAGACTCTTTTGCAGTTAAACTTGTTTTCAAATCTTTTGTGAGTTTTTCAAATTTAACTTCATCATCCAAAATTTTCTTTCTAAGGTTTTCATTCACCTCTTTGATGTTAGCAAATGCTATTACACATTTGTCAGAACACAACTCTTTAAGAATTTGAGGAGATACCTTAGCAGCAGCCATCAAAGCACAATCACACTTGCACTCACAATCATCAGATGCACCCTAGGGATCTGAGAGATTCACAACCTCTTCTTCAGGTTTTTCACCTGTAACAGCTTCACTAACAATATCATCAGTCACAACATCAGATTCAGTTACCACTTCCTCAGATTCAATCTCATCAACCATAGCCATGAAACAAAAATTTTCTGGTTCATTTTCAGCTTTGGCAACTAGTGCAAAATTCTCATCTGTTAGCTCATCAGGTAGACTGCTCCAATCAACAAAGCCTTGTGTAAAGAAGCTCTGTTGACTGGTCTCTGCAGGAGCAGAGGATGGAGCAACAGTCGTTTGCACAGGTGTTTGAGCAACAGGTGTTTGCACATAGTGAATCTGAGGAACAGTGGTTTGGATATACTGGACAGGAACAGTGTTTGAGGACTGTGCAAAATGGGCAGTGTTTTGCACATTAGGTCCAGGGGTATTATAGGAATTCTGATAAGTGTTGGTCTGTGGTCTTTGATTTGGATAGGTTATCATAGGTGTACCATGTTGACCCCTATATTCCCTAGCAAAATGACCAAACCTATGACATTTATAACACTTGATCTTTGATTTATCCAACCCAACCTTAGATCTGCCAGTCAACCCTGGAAACCTTCTCCCAGTTTTCTTGTAAAAATTATTAGTTCTTACACTGAGAAGGGCCAATTGGTGCATAATGTCCATTTCTTCCAAATCATCAGGGTCAAAGTATTTCAGGTCATCATACTCAAAGGATATATTGTCAGATGCCTGTATATCACCACCACTTGCTGTGAAAGCATAGTTTGGTGAATAAGAATCAGAGTTAAAACCTGAGTTAAAACTTGAAGTTATGTCAATAAAATGATCATAACTCTGATCCTTTGTGTTTCCAGGCACCTCATCATGACCCAAAAGTGCTGTATTCCCAAACACATAGTCATCAGACACTTTTCCAGAGTCCTGGAGCTTCTTTTTCTGGTTAAGCTCTCTTTCATAGGTCAAGAGCTTACCATGAAGCTGGGTCAGTGATAGGTCTTTAAATCCTATTGAGTTTCTCATTACAATAGCAATAGTGTCCCATTTGTCTGGTAATGATCTTAAAAACCTATGGTTCAAAGTTGAATGGGGGTAAGTAAGACCAACCAATTTTAGTTCACTTATTAAGCAATTAAATCTCTCAAACTGTTGAGTTAACGACTCTCCTTTGACATGACTGAATGTTTCATATTGTTGGTTAAGTATTTCACGGTTGTTTTCAATAACCTCCTCAGTCCCACCAAACTGTTCTTTCAGTGCATCCCACAACTCCTTTGCACTGTTACAGTGTAACAACCCAGCATATATATCATTGGGTAGAGCCATGGCCACAATACTGAAGGCCTTAGCATCTAGCTCAATTTTCTGAAAATCCTGGTCGGAGTAGTTTTCAAGTTTCTTTGGCTCAAACACTTTGGGATCTTCAGTACTCGGCACAGTCGGAACATGTGGTCCGAAGATAACCGACTTCCAACACCCAGTGTTTTGTTGAGCTAGAACATGGCTCATCCGACGTTGCCTGATATTGTATTCAGATCTGACAAGCATCGGTGGCTTGTTGTTCGTGCCAGTGTTATGTGGATCGTGATTGATAGAAGCCATTCTCTGATTTTTCAAAAAACAAAGTCTGTTTAACAACGGTTGAAGCGAAATTAAACTATTACTCTGTTTTCAATCTAACTGACAAACGATATCAATAGTTGTGAGCTGATTATTAAATTGATTTATTAGATCGAATTTAATTGACCAAGCTCTGATACCAATTGTTAGGATCTGAGTTTGTTTGTTTTGATTGTTTAACTAAATGATGGAAATAATGAAATGAAAATAGAAGGAAAGTGCAGCGGAATAATAAACTGTAAATCAAAACAAGAGAGTAAATGTTTTTAGATCGAATGCTTTCATTAACTCAAAGATTACAATCGTACAATTACTCCCCCTCAGCCTGATCACACAGTGTTTGTCAGAGAGAATGTTTTGTGTGTGATGCAATAGAACAGTACAAGCACTGTTCTATTTATAGACAAACTCAAAGCACTGATGACCTAGGCTGACGTCACCTAAGACAGTGACCTCTAACAGAATAACAAACATAAACATCTGCCTATTACAAACTACTGTTACATTGAAAGCACTGATATTAAACAGCTGTTGAAGATAAACTCTGATGGTCTTGTATCCACTGCTGGAGCCTAAGTGCTGTTGGTTCCAGCAGTGCTTTGGTCTTCAGTACTTGTATCAGCAGTTGCTCTTCATCAGACCTTTGGTCAGCAGTTGTTCTTCATCAGTTGTTTCCTCAGCAGTTCTTTATATCAGCAGTTGTTGAGCAGTTGTTTGGATAGAACAGTAGTTAGGGTCAGCAGTCTTTTGGGAGAAGCAAGTTGTAAAGACTGTTTATTAAAGGATCAAACTGATAGCATGTTTTGGCTTTCTAATCATCTGTTCTTCTCCAGGTCAGCAGACTCAACAGCTTTCTCACCCGTGCACATCCCAGATCTTGCTGTGTAACCCATTTTTTTTATGATGACGCCCTTTGCAAGTTGATGGATTGAGATATGCAGTATTGACTTCGATTTGATCTTGTGGCACATATTCCAACTCAAGATCTACCATACCTCAATGAAGAGCCAGAATAACAAAACAACCAAAATGAAGATCAAGAAGACGAAAACGAAATTTAAATTTGAATTATGTTTTTAAATTTATTTGAATTATGTTTATATTTAATTTATTTGAATTATGTTTTTATTTTAGTTTATTTGAGTTATATTTTTATTTTTAATTTATTTAAATTATGTTTTTCTAATTAGATTAATTGTTTAAGTTACTTAAAACTAAAAAAACAATCAAAGTTTTAGCTAAATTACCCTAGACTGTCGCCAGTGATTTGGTGGTTATAGGGTAGTTTAGGTGAAAATGACGTGGCGAAGAAGGAATGGTCGGGGCTAAGGTACTTACCCTATAGTGCCTCATCCCTTCTTAGACTACACGGTGTGGTCATGGGTTGTAGGCAGCCAAGTCAATTCCCCTCCAACCCCCAAAAAACCACGGGGTGGTGATGGCGTGAAGGTTTTTTGTATTTTTTTTAACCAACCAACCAATTAAAAATCATCCATAACCCAAGAACCAGCCACAACCATATATCCACCTCATCCTCACCCCTTTTGCCCCACACCCGTAAAAATCTCCACTAAACCTGCCTCACACCACCTTCCACACCACATACGGTGTGGTGTTGATGACGTGGAGGGGTTCTACATCATCTTTCACGCCTCACATCGTGTAGCATTATAAATCATGTTTTGATATTTACGTTCATTTTTAAACGTCTATCATTAAACAAAAATTTAGATGATATAATGTTTTTTTTTTTTTTTTTGAAACGTTAATATCTTTTAAATCTTGTAGTCTGTGGGACTTGAAAAGGCCTTCCACAACCTAGGTGTTTTAAAGGCTTTGTCTTTGCCAATGGACCACCACCCCATTGGTAGATGATATAATGTATTGGCATATATTCCTTTTATCAACTATATAATTTAGATATCACAAAAGGATCAACCGCAAAAAAATTAGAAAATATACCCACAATCAAACATATTCTACTTGTTGAATATAGTCATAGAAAATTACCAACCTTTAATTTGACAAAAAAATGTTTGCTATATATAACCTAGATAGGCATAGGGTGGTTTATTTATAAAACGTGGGTCAACTAAATACAAAATGTATAATCAACTTCAACTATACTATTATAAATCATTTTTTAAATGTTTATAATGATATTTAAACCTCTGTAATCAAAGTAGAAATTAGATGATAGAATGTATTGGTATTATGTCCTTTTCATCAACTATAGAATTTTAGGTGTCATAAAAGGATTAACTGCCAAAACAGGGAAAAAAAATAATACCAGCAACCAAATATATTCTCTAGTTGTTTTAGTCAATGAAAATTACCAACCTTAAATTTTGAAAAAATAAATAAATAAATAAATAAATAACAGTAGTACGAACAAAATTAACTTACTAAACATATGAATAGCTAGAATAATTATTATTACTGTAGTTTAAAACGCTACAAGTAAAGTAATAGAATCAACTTATATCAAATGAAAATTACTTTAGCTATTTGTACGCTAGTTAGTTCGATGAAACCTTTCTAAGAATAAAATTATATAACCTAGCTTGGTTAATTTTGAATAAAACTTGGGCCCAACTAGGTACAAAAAGTATAATCAACTTCAAGTGTACCATTACAAATGAGAAGTTTT
The DNA here is from genome assembly GCA_028751855.1 of Ambrosia trifida. Classification (NCBI taxonomy): domain Eukaryota; kingdom Viridiplantae; phylum Streptophyta; class Magnoliopsida; order Asterales; family Asteraceae; genus Ambrosia; species Ambrosia trifida. The sequence goes on along the minus strand of CM054130.1, from coordinate 34,746,305 downwards.
TAAATGTTTATGATGATTTAAAACTTCTGTAACTAAACAAAAAATTAGATGAAAGGTGATGGGTGGAGGTCATAGGTGCAATGAGTGAAGTAAGTGTAGGGGTCCATAAAATATGTTGTCCAAGCCTAAGGAGCAGTTGGGACTTGATATGAAATGATGATCTCAATATACATCCCAAATATTTCTCTATCAACTTCTGCAAAAAGATACAAAACACCCATCATACCCTCCGCCACCACCACTCACATGTTCTTTCATCAACAGTCTCCCCATACATCTCCTTTTATTTATATCCCTCCACAAACCTCATATATATTCATTCTAGAGTACAAAACCTTTTCAGATTAATTCATGTGTAATTTGTTACTAAAATAATATTTAATTTGATACATATAGTAATCTTGAACCTCATGTTTGTATTGTTTGTCTTTAAGATAATATGAACATAGGTTGTATCGTTTGAAACGCAACTCATGTTTTCTTTTTTTTGTGAACAGTGAAAATGACGTTCTAACACACCAAAAAAAAACAGCATCAAGCAAACACTGTCATCAACCATCTTGTTCAACCCCAACAAACAACAACGTTAACGTATTAGATAGACATGTACCTAAAACCATCTTTCCATTAGTTTGTGCCAAAAGTTGTCAAACGAGATTTCTTTTTATTTTCCTAGTAAAATCTTTTTTCACTTTAAACTTTTGGCTTTATGTTAAGTTTTTAAAAGTATTAATATATTATAACCACTCTTTTTTTCGCTTTGACAAATAGTTCTCTATACAATCTAATTAATATTTCCCTTGGAAAAGATGTTACTCAACGGTGATTCATTAGTTTGCAATGACGAGAAGATGTTTTTTGTAAGGATTCTTGGACAGTATAGTAACCAAATAATTACTATTCTTAATTGATCTATTTGGAGGCTCCTCGCTCCTTTTATTTATCTATTATGGTACTTTACCCTAAAGCAAAACGCGTTATGTCACACTCCGTCACGACAGAAATATAAGATGTGGCCGAAAGAATTTCACAGCATATAGTCTAACAAACATCTATATGATTAACAAAAAAGGGTCATTTACATATTTCTCCCTGCTAATATCATTTATTATATATTTACCCAACTTAAAAATTCAATTACATATTTCCCCCTCCTAAGGTATACACAAGTAGCAAGTCAATTATATATTTCCCCCTCCCAGAGAGAAATATGTAATTGATTTTTAGGGCTGGGTAAATATGTAATTAAGAGGCTTAGCAGGGGAAATATGTAAAAAATCCAAAAAACAATTAGTTGATGCCCAAGGTTTAATGTTTACATAGTTTCCAAAATATTGTTTTCAAACATGAAGATTTTACAACTACTTTTAATAGCCATGGAAAATAAATAGATAAACATATATATATATATATATATATATATATATATATATATATATATATATATATATATATATATATATATACGGGAGGGTTATCTTGAGAACGCTAAATATTGTGAGAACCGTGAGAACAAGTACAAAAATCAATCAAAATCAAATTTTTTTAATACAAATCCCATTATAATCATAATACAACATTAATAAATGAATTTTCTTTCTAAATAAGTCATCTTTTCTTGCAAAAACACTTTTAAATTAACTTTTTACACATGTGTAAATGAAACAGTTTACACATGTATAAACAGCAAATTTACACATGTGTAAAAACAAATTATTTCCGTATACGTTTGAATTTTTACGCGTAATTTGTGTTTTTGAGATGGAATTTTAGTAATAAAGACAAGTGTAAAAAGAAATTTTGAATTTGAATGGTTTTAGATGCCGTTCTCACGGTTCGCACGAAATATAGGTGTTCTCAAATTAACTTTCCCCTATATCTATCTATCTATATATATATATATATATATATATATATATAAGGGTTAGGATCCGTTGAGAACTCGATGAGTTGTGAGAACTCGCGAGAACTCGACGTAAAATGCGAAAAAAAAAAAAATTTTGCACACTAGTGTAAAAACACGTAAACCCCGCTTTAAAATTTTTCTATAAAAAAATACATTAATTTACACCAGATTACACCGGTGTAAGGGATTTTTACCCTCATACAAGTATATTAATATTTTATTCATTATTTTATTGTTGTTTAATTTTGGCCCACAAATTCATTTTTTATTATAATAAGTGTGTGGTTATAAAGTGAGTTCCTATGGTTCTCACAACTCATAATAGTTCTCAATATATATATATATATATATATATATATATATATATATATATAGGATTTGAATCATTTGAGAACCACCATTTAGGAAGAGAACCAAAGAACCAAGTGTGAACACAAAAACCCCTCCACCAAAAAATAAAAAAAAATAATAATAAAAAAATTACATAACGTAAAAAAAATAAAAAAATAAAAAAAGTAAAAACACCAAAATGTTTTTTTAGTGTTAATCTTTCTGAAAAAAAATTAAAAAATACAAAAAAATAAAAAAAATAAAAAAAAACAAAAAAATGGCATTTTTTACGTCATAATTACGTCAGGTCTTATGCACATGTGCATTTTGTTGTTATATATATACATACATATATCGTATGCACATGTGCATTTCACTATTAGAGCACACTTTTGAATAAATTATCAATTGCCATAATGAAATGATCATTAAAAGGACGTGATATGATATATAAGGTGAAAAAAAAAATTATTCAATGACCTTTAAATAAACGTGAAGTGCATTTCACTATTATAGTTAGGTTTTTTTTTTCATGGGTTTAGCTTTAGGGTTTAGTTTTTAGGTATGATGGGAATGGGGTTAGGTTTTTTGGGGTTGTTGGTGAATAAACTAAAAAAAACCTCTATATAAAACTATAAAATAAGATAATTGTACTACATGCACATGTGCATTTCACTATTATAGTTAAGTTTTTCAATGGGTTTAGCTTTAGGGTTTAGTTTTTGGGTATGGTGGAAGAGGGGGGTGTCTTTTTGGCGGGGGGGGGGGGGGGGGGGGGATGGGATGGAGCGTTTTTGTTTTTGGGGGGTGTGGAGTTAGCTGCACATGTGCATTTCACAATTGGGGGGGGGGGGGGGGGGTTGGCGCGGTGTGGGGGACGGGGGGGTTTAGGTTTTTTGGGAGTGAGGTGGGTGGGTTTAGGTTTTTAGGGGGGTGGAGGGGGGGGTTGGCGCGGTGTGGGGGACGGGGGGTTTAGGTTTTTAGGGAGTGAGGTGGGTGGGTTTAGGTTTTTAGGGGGTGGAGGCGGGGTTTTTAGGGGTTTTTTTTTTTTTTTTGTGTTGACAATGGTTCTCTGGTTCTCTCCCTAAAGTTGGTTATCGTATGATCCCTACCCTATATATATACATATACATATATATATATATATATATATATCCTCAAAAAGGCATCAACATGTTCCCTGTTTTCCAAGATACACATCGATCAGTTTTTTTGAAAAACAAACTTAAAATCATCAGCATAAAGCATAAAGTTGGTGCATTCACAGGTTTAAAAAAGACTCGAACAAAACGTTTATTTTGAAATTCGTGCTCATAGCGTGATGAAATTGTAAAGATCACTCAAACTCTAGCTAAGACAAAGAAGTATGTGAATACATGAGCTTATAAGCAAACCATGACTATGAGCGTCAATTTTCCTCGCACACCATTCCCCGAACGATGCAAGTGTTTTGGATACAATGCGCCGTTTGGCCTTTACCGGGTTAGAGAGACTAACCAAGGACGGAGGTTGTCAAACCCAATAGTACTACCTGATTGTTTCACGGTCACACAAGGACTATTGGTTGCAGTAATAAAAACACGAGAACTTTTTGAGCTCAAAGGTAACAACATAACTCATTTTGCTTGAACCAACGCATGATTTTTGTTTGTCTATGCATGATAAATTTGTAGAACATTTGATTGTTATTATTAGTAAATTACTAAAACCGTCCCTATGGTTTGGGCCAATATGCTTGTCCAGTCCAATCTTTTAAAAATTGCATGAACACTCCTTGATATTTCAGAAAATAGGCCTAAACAGTCTAATGACTTAACCCAGTTAACTTTTCTCCGTTAACTCAGAGGCATTTTCATCCAATCGTCTAAAATTTTATAACCAGCCTTCCCTTTCTCATTTATAACCCTGATTGAATCAATTTTCTCCCCCAGTTCACTATAAACCCTAAATACGATTGAATCCATTTTATAACCCTGATTGAATCCATTTATAACCCTGATTCAATCCATTTTCTCACCCAATTGAAGACCCAGGACTATAAACCCTCCACAGCAGGTCATTTTCTGCAGGTCATCTTATTCTTCTTCTTCTGATTTACTGTGTAGGTATCTATGCCATCACTGATTTAGGGTTTAGATTTACTTTTTATCTTGTCAACCTTTTAAATGTAAAGATGATATGGTGATGAAAATACTGATTTACAACTGTCATTATTGATTATTTCGAGCTGCATTGTACATTAGTTACAGCTGCATTGTTGATTATTGACTGCATTGTATGCCATAATGTTGCAGGTGCAAACATCGAGTTGTTATGATGACTGACAAACCTTCCAGTTCCAGTTCTGATGTTGATGACGCTGAGAGTTTGACTGATGATGATCAAACTGGAGATCCACCTTTTTATCTTAGTCAAGCCTTTAGATATAAAGATGATTTCAAGATACGTGTTAAAAACCATGCCGTGTTTGACGGGAGGCAAGTAGTGATTGACTGGAATGACAATGTCACCTTTCGTGTGGTGTGTAATGGTATCAGTCCCCAAATGACTAGATGTGACTGGGTTTTGAACATTGAAAGGGACAAATCTAAAGGTGCATGGATTGTGAAATCATTAAACATGGACCACAAATGTCAGGTAATAAGGGATGTTAGGTTATGGTATGGTCAGTGGAAGGAGAGCAAGAGAACTTGCAATAGGAAGAGGAAGAAAGACAGTGGCCCTTCTAGTTAGTAGATTATGTTAATGGTTTGTTGTAGTTTATGTATGGGTTTAAATGACAATGTGACCTTTATGTACTCTTTTTTGTTAGAATCTTATGTATTCGGATATGTTGACTTTGTTAGAATCTTTTGTATTTAGATATGTTGATTTTTAAATGTTATGGATATGTTGTGTGTCTATGCAGTTTTGTATGTTGACTTTATGTTGGCAGTAGAATATTTACAAGTCAATTGCTGACCCAGACCCATTTGGAAGTCAACTGCGAGTCCAGCCCATTTGGAAGGCAACTGCAGTTTTGTATGATGTGTTAACTGCTTTATATTGTGTGTGTATGCAGTTTTGTTTGTTGTGTGTTAACTGCTGGTCCAGCCCATATTTGCACACACATATGTAGGTCAACTGCTGCATATTTACAGCCCATATATGCAGCCCATTGGGAAGTGAATTGCTGCATATGTGCAGACAAATATGCAGGCTCTGATTGACCCATTTGGAAGCACACTTTTGCATATTCTGTGTGTATATCCAGCCTCTGTATGACCCATTTGGGTGGATCAAGTCAACTGCACATATATGCACACCTATATGCAGCTATATATGATCAAGTAATGGGTCAACTACTTATATGCACTAATATAGCCAAACCACATTTTACACATATCTATAACCAAACCACATTTTACATATAAAAAGCATGAAGTTCAAGCCATCAGTTTACATACCACATCAACTTACCATTGTTTATCATACCAAAAGACTTAACTACTATGATCTTAACCTACTAACACACTACCCACTTCCAATGACAGTCATCATCTGAACAGTAGGGTGAATATAATGGATCATACTCCCCTTCATCTGGATCATGGTACCAATCATCATCTGCCTCTGTGTTGCGATAATCAAATACCTGCTTCAACACATCTGGATCAATATCTGCAATTGGGTCATCATGCTCAACCTCCTTCTTAACCTACTCAAAAGGATCATTCTCAACCTGCTCAAAAGGATCATCCTCAACCTGCTGCCAAACCTGCTCATGCCAAAGCTGATGAAAGACAAGTCTGTTTTTTAATGCATCATAGTCAGAATCAATATGGTCAACATATATATCAATTGATTTCTCAGTTTCGGCAATCTTGGTCAACACGAGCACATTACTGTCATTTAACAGTGGTCTTAAACCCAGTCCCAAGTCTTCACTAGGCAGCCTATAGAAAAACCTAAAGTCGTCATCCTGATAATAACCAAGTTCCACCAGCATGTCACACAAGGTGATTATAGAGAAATAATCAAAGTTCACCTCATCAATGTAGTTAACATTCCCATTAACGTACATCACATTTACTTCTGTTGGATCAGTAAACTCCCCACCATGATGAATTTTAATTGAAAACCTTTCGGTAGAGTGACCTACATTGTTGATTGTTAACCAAAATTTCAACTTGCATATTATGATCAATAAGAATTCTTATAACAAAGCCAGTAGCATAGCATCAAGTTCAGTATCAAACATAAGAACAGTAGCAACCTTTGCAAAACAAGAAAAGATAGTTCAATCATTCAACCAAGCTTTACTAAAATCCAAATCAACTTCCATAAAAAGATCACAAATAACAGGACTTTCATTAGGATTTTCACAAGGTGCAATGTACTCAGCTTACACACTAGTTCTGTTCTTTGGAGCTTACCTTGTGAAAACAGATTACACTAAGTTTGGATTACCAAATCAAACAGATTACTAAAACCCAAATCAAACAGATTACCAAATTTTCAGCTTGCATAACCAAATTTTCAGCTTGCATAGCCAAATTTTCAGCTTGCACGACAATTTTTTTTTTTAATTATCAGCTTGTTTAATAAACAGTGGGTTTAAATGTAAGATGTGGATCGATTGACTTACCATACCGTTCTTCAAGATTGACTTCGTCTTCCCCAGTTCATAAAAACCATTGTGTCATCTTCCTCTTCTTACGTTGTTGAATTTCCATTTGTGTGTGTGTGTGTGTGTGTGTTTGGAGGGAAATAAGAGAAGTGTGGAGGTGGAGGGAAAAAAATGGAGGGGAAACAGCTTATAAAGGAGAAGGGAGAGTGAGGGAAGGCTGGTTATAAAATTTTAGACGATTGGACGAAAATGCCCCTGAGTTAGCGGAGAAAAGTTAACTGGGTTAAGTCATTGGACTGTTTAGGCCTATTTTCTAAAAGAACAAGGAGTGTTCATGCAATTTTTAAAAGATTGGACTAGACAGGCATATTGGCCCAAACCACAGGGACAGTTTTAATAATCTTCCTTTTTTATTATTATTATTATTATTATTATTATTATTATTATTATTTGAGTGATGTTTTTGGTAAATTTGAGCGATGAAATGGTGGTATATATAGGTTTATTTAATTTAGATTGAATTTTCTTCTTTTTTAATGCACAACTAGGATTTCTACCTGTGAGCGTTGCGACATGTCAAAGGTGGTTGTCATTATTATTTTGGTTTATTAGGATTCTAATGCGACAATGATAACCTAGACAATAACAAAAAAATATCTGGAAAAACATTTGACCAAACTACGTCTAGAACTTGTGACCTCCCCTTAGGAAAATGCACCTCTAACCGCTAAACCACCAACCCAATTTGTGTTTTATTCGCAACCCAATTATATATCATATGAAATATCGTTGTGTAAATGATAAAAAAAATAAAATCTTCTAACCAATCTCAAAACTATGACCTCAAGTTCGAGAAACACACTTAAACCACTCCACCACCAACCCAAGTTGTGTTTTAAAATTAAACCATTTATATTTATTATTAATAACGCATTGTAAAAAGGAAAAAACATATAAAATTTGAACCTCCCCATTAGAGTGTAAGGAGTGGGGCGGGAGGAGGGGGGGCATCTTCATGCTCCAAACACCATCCCACCATACCAAATATAACCATTGTCAATGGTCAAATTTTAATTTTGTGAAGCGGGTAAAGTAACTCGATGTAACTACCCGAGGGGTTGGCGACTTTGTAACTACACGGGTTACTACCCTAACCTAACTACCTGAGGAGCGCCCCCTACACCCTAATCATTACACATTTACACCTATCAAGGTATTGAGTAAAACTAACACCTGATATGATCTGAACACTTAATACTATTATATATACTATTTATGTGTCTTGCATATGTTAAATTTCCATCAAATCACATCAAATAATTTCACTATTGTGTTCTAATTTTTTTAATAATAATATACTATAAAATGATCGTGTGAATAGATTAGTAGCGATGAGCATGGTATTGGTATTATGCCTAGGTGTGCAAACGAGCCAAGCTACTCGAGCTCGGCTTGAAAAAAGCTAAAAACGAGTCGAGCCTAAACGAGCCTGAGCCCGAGCTCAAGCTTTGTTTATCAAGCTCGAGCCGGCTCGCGAGCCCACTATTTATATAAATTTTAATTAATATATTAAATATGTATTTAAATATAATAATTAATATTTATAAAACTATGAATAAATAACCAAATTATATATAAAATAAGTATTACAATTAACATAAAATAATTAATAACTTATAAACGAGCCGAGCCCGAGCTCGAGCTTGGAAACCTACCTTCGAGCCGAGCTCAAGCTTTAGGAACAAAACTTGAATCGAGCCGAGCTCGAGCTTTCATAACTTAAACGAGCTCGAGCTCGAGCCTGGTCGAGCTCAGGTTTGACTCGGCTCATTTGCACCCCTAATTATACTGAACCGATGCTATACTGTTAGGGGTCAATTTTGTGATCCGAAATCATGAATCACAAGTAAAGTTCAGTATCCTAGATACTAACAATATTAACTGATTATTGTTCTTGGTAGTGCACTTCGTGTATGTCCCCAGTTAGTGATAGGTCGATAATAGTCGTAGACATTATTATGTATGTTTTAGATGTTATTGGGCTGTATTTTAGAGGTCAAGGGATATTTTGGGAATTTTAGGATAGTCTTAGGCGTATGAAGCTTCATACGCCTAGACAAGGGACGCGTATGAGTCTCATACTTGTGCATGCTTGTAGGCGTATGAGGCAGTCCTATAAATACCCCATGCCTTAGCCAACTTTGAGAACTTTTGCCATATTAAACAAGTGCAGCCCTTAAGTGTGTATTTATGCGTGTGTGTGCTCCATATTATTATCCTTTTCACTAACACTCACCTATAACAACTAACCGGATTATTGATTCCGCCTTTAATCCGATATGCGCGTGATACTCATTTCTTGTCCGAATCTGATCCTACAAGTGGTATCAGAGCTACGGCCCATATCACGCGCGTTGTTATAGAGATTTTGCATCAGATCTGGAAGTCCTTAGGCAATTGTTCATAGAAAACTGATTTTGTCCCGTTTAGTGCATAAAACATGGTTTTCATTGATTTTGGGGTGTGTTTGATGTTTTGATCATTGACTTGATTGTGGATTCATGTTTAGAAACTAATTTCAATCAAAACCAAATCAAATTTCAATCGAAACAGATCAGATTTGAGATTTTTGGGAAAAATTTCAAGTTTATGAATATTGTGGTTTTTGGCTTGAAATCACTAACCTGGATTGTTTTTTATTATTTGATCGTTGTTTTATCTTAGAAAAGTGTTTTGGAAACTTATTGAATCAAAATTAGGTGTTAAACAACGTTAATTTTGATTAGATCTGAGAATTTGCATAAAACCCATAAGTTTGGTGTTCATCATAGTTTTTCATAATTTAGTATTATAATTGTTATTTTTGAATCAATTTGGGAATTCGAAATTTATTAGAAATCATATCCCGCATAAATCCTGATCATTTGATTGATAAAAACAAGTCAAGATCAAAAAACTTGTTCTGCAACCTTTGAATACCTTCATTTTCGTCAAAAACAAGGAAACTCAGCAGTTCAGTCGTATGAGCATCTTATCAGGCGTATGAGCACCTTGTCAGGCGTATGAACTCATGCGTGTGCCTGTTGAACATGTATCAGCATCATAAGCCTTACAGTTGGACGCGTATAAACTCATACATGTGATTGTTGAACACGTATCAGCCTCATAAGCCTTCACTTTTACACGTATCAGCTTCATACTTGTTCCTAATATGGGTTCCTCAAACTTGTCCTTCCATACTGGTTATTCATACTTGTTCCCTCATAAGTGTGACTTCATAAGCATGTTTCATACTTATACCACCTCAGGTGTATGAGACTCACACTTCTGAAAATTTTCATACACCTAGTTGACTTTCTTTGACCAAGTTAACATTCTTTGACCTTAGTTGACTATCTTTGACCAGAGTTGACTACCTTTGACCAAAGTTGACTTTTGTGGACCAAGTTTGACTTCTATTAACCGAGTTTACTTTCTTTGATTGAGTTTCACTTTCCTTCACCGAGTTTGACTTTTGTTCACCAAGTTTGACTTTTGTTGACCAAGTTTGACTTGTGTTGACTTTCTTTGATCGAGTTTGACTTTCATTCACTGAGTTTGAATTTTGTTGACCAAGTTTTACTCTCATTGACCAAGGTTGACTTCTCACTTAAAATCGAAATCTGAGTTGACCAAAGTTTGACTTTCATTGACTGGAGTTGATTTTTTAACTAAACCTCTAAAATGTCCTATCCTAATAAATTATGAAAACTATTTTAACCAAATCATCCGTGCTGAAGACGTACGACCGATTGGCAAATATGATCCATTCTTTCAAACTCCACATCAACAAAAGGTTAACATAATAGATACGTGGGGACTCGCCACGTCTACAAATCAGTCGTATAGCATCCAAAGGATCCATGTGAGCGAAGAGGAAACCGGAAGCTGTAACAAGGATTCGGCAAATACAGTTTTAGTCAAAGCATCGGTTGAACATGCGGATAAAGGGTGTAAAGGGATTACAAGAGTTCGGGATGAAGAATAATCCTCGGACGCTACTCGGAATTCAGAAGAACAAAGCAGTGGAGAAAATGAGAGTTCAAGTGAGGAAAGTCAAAGCTCCTATTCAAACTCAATGACTTATGAAAACCGGTCGGGTGAAGAGAGTGAATCATCTACTTATGAACGAAGTTCTGAGTCAACCAGCAACATAGATGTAGAGTGTTCAACATCTGGAAAGGATGATTCGGAGGAAGAAAAGATAGAGGAAAGAGATACTGATACTCCAATTCTGAGAACTCGAAATCAGACTGAGCAGCATACTCAGGTAAGTTCTCACTCTTCTAAGCTTGTCTGTGCTAAATTCTTAGAATATGAAGCTAAGATAGAATTGATCAAAGAACACAGCACAAGTCTGGTGTGTAACTTGAGGTCATGTACTGATGCTAATGTAGCACTGAAAAAAATGAAAAAGAATTTAAAGAAACGGTTTTGTTGTTAAAGAAAGATGTTAGTGAGCTTAAACGAACAGTTTTAAACAAACAAGATGCAATTAACAACTACTTCACTGATTTGCAATAAACCAAGAAAGCATTAGCAACAACACAATGTGACTATGATGCCATAAAGAAGAAGCTTGATAGTTACTTCAACTCCAAATATGTGTTAGATCAGATAACTGAGAAAAGTGTGAGTGGTTTAGGTTACAAAGTTGTTTCTCCACCTCTGCGTGTCAATTACTCGAAGTCACCGGAGGAGACCGAAATCACTCATTTTCAGGTCACAACACCTCTTGTTGCTGATCGAGCTGAAATCAAGAAAGCAGAAGTTGTTAAAGATGACAACTATTGTTTAGTTGAAACTGATGATGAGGTAAGTGATGAGGAGGAAAGCAAACTAGGGCTTGGTCATAAGAACATGATCCCATTAGAAAATCACATTGCATGTGATCCTGATTCTGATTTTGATGAGGAATATGAGAGACCGGGTTTAGGATTAAAACCAGTTATTCCACTTGAAAATCACACTGAATATGATCCTCAACCCAAAGTCAAAAGGCAGAATGGTAAACCTCAATTGGTAAAACCACAAGCTGCTCCTCAAAAAAATCACCAGAATCAACAGAACCAACATAATCAATCTAATAAAATCAATTGGGTTCCAAAGAAAAAGTCTGGGAAGAATAAGTATGTTCCCAAGACTAAAGAATTTAAGTTTTTCAAATCTAGAGGTACGGATCAAGTGCAACATTTTGAAAACCACTCAAATCTTGAGCATTTTGAACAAAAAGATCAAAGATATGGTGCACCTAGATCTCATGACCATGAAGCATCCTTAAGTACCACTAGATGTGGAAGTTCTAGCCCGATATCTTCTCAGCATAGCTCAGGGTATTCTTAGTATGAACCTCAATACTATGAAGAGCGGAGGTCATGCTTTGAATGCAAGGAGGTAGGACACATAAGATCTCATTGTCCCTATCTGAGAGAAATGAAAGCTAGAACTTATGAACCCCCAACAAACAACAACAAAAATTATTTTGGTTCTCCTAACCGACATTTTCATGATAATTATCATCAAAATGGAAGACCAAACCCTTTTAAAAGAAAACAAAGAATTGTTATTGAAACTCCAAAGCCTAATACAAACCCCAAGGCTAGTCCAAAGGATAGTTCAAAAGCGCAGCCTAAGGCCAAACCCAAACCTGCAAAACCAAAAAAAATTCAAAGATAAAATCAAGCAGGTTTGGAGAGCTAAATCTGTAAATTCTTCTAAGGGTTCACATCAGATGATCCTACTTCAACTCCTCACGGTAGGTGGATGGATCTACCACTGATTGATGACCTAGGCCGACTAACGACCATCAAGGCCTGGATCCCTCTCCAGAACTAATCTTTGACCGAGTGTGCAGGGTGTTCTAGGATGAACTATCAGCAATCATTGATTTTGACAGTGGGTCATATTAGCACACAATGGGTGACATATCGCTCCGATAATTTGATCAGAACATTTTTGGAGGATATGTAACCTTAGCCAATCAAAGGAGGGAGTTTTGTTGAGAAAGAAGAAAGCACAGAAATGTCTGATGAGATTAAAATCATGACCCAGTGTTCTGACTTAACAACGGGTGTCGGTAATGAAGAAGAGTGGGCTGGGTGATTGTTGTAGAACGGTTCCTTCATTATCTAAAGGGTTACCGTCCGAAGGTTTATGGTACCCTAATGGCGATAAGCTGGATCTCATTGGCCTAAGTGATTCTGTCAATGGTGGTCACACGCAACGGTTAGATATCAATTTATGGGAGGTCGTCACATGTGTTTCCTGCAACCTGCGAAGCCGAATCAGGTAGCTACATCAAGTTATTGTTTCCAGGTTCTTCAATGGATCCATCAACACACATGCGTGACTACGGTTTGCATTTTCTTATCACCTCCATTTTATTATTGATAGTGTAACTCCCATAGCAATCACTAGAGATCCGGTTATTACTAATGTCCACACTGACTACCAAATTGCCAAAAATTTTTACCAAATCATTTGAATTTTAGGGTTAGAAAATTCCAGAAAACACACAAAAAAATCAAAAATGAGTTTTTGCTATAAGAAAAAGAAAAAATGATAGTACATCAGTGGATTGTCTGATTTCCTAAAACCTAAATTGCAAATGATAATTAGTCTTACAAGTGACATACCGGTAGGCCTTAAAATCCTTTCAAATTAGGCACGATGATATAAACATTAACAACTTAAAGTTAAGTGGTTTCCCGCCTCATTGGCATATGGTCTAAGTACCTAAATCTCAATTGACGAGTTGCCAAAATCTGAGGTTTCGGGTATTTAAGCCTGTGATACATCCGAAAACAACTGATTGAATCTCGGATTTATCGCAAATCCGATTTAATCGATTATGCATTCTTAAAATGTGCTGAAAGATGCATCAAGAGCCAAACCCTAATTCTCGTATAAATAATAAGAGAATTCTAGCTGAGGAGTGTGAGCATCTTCCGATTTAATCGATTATGCATTCTTAAAATGTACCGGTAAGTCATTGTGCGTTGTGGAGTGTACTATATCTAATTATGAAGGTTATGGTGATTGTCCACTGGTATAGCGACCTGGATTAGATATCAATGAATCAAGATGTTATTTTATTTGATCAAGTATAATTTACTTACAAGAATTTATTACCATGGATTTCGCACACGGTAAGGATGTGACATCATCCTGACCCAAATTCATCCTAACTCAAACTCATCCTGAACTAACAACCAACCTATTCTGCCACCTTTATATAGACCCAATCATGGTCAAATGTGAAGGCTGATATTTTAAGAACTTTTTTATTGCATGCAATTAAAATATGTAAACTTTTAAAATTATATTTATGAATATTTTATTTTATAACGCTTTTTGCCAGTTTTTATTACGAAATCCTATAGAGTATAAATTGTGAAGAGGTGATCAAACAATTTGCAATTTAGAATGCTATGCGAGTTTCACAAATCATGGACTAGCTATTACAGTATGTTATTCTAGAGCCAAGTTCTCCTACATAATGTAACAAAAATTAGAAGAGTGAGAAGGATACAAAAAACACATTGGATCACGAAATATAACACAATGAGTCACAAAATATAACACAATGCTAATAAATATAACACGGTACTAAGGAAAAATGACACAATGACGGAAATAAAGAAAGACACAATGCAACATAAAAGATACAATGATGTAACACCAATTCAAAAAACTACAAGCTAAAAATCCAAAAAAATCAAAAACCTAATAACTAAGATCGTAGGGTTCGATGAGACAATTCCAATGCCGTTTGAATGATTCAATCAGACTCCGTTTGATACCATTCCTATGACTTCCTGATTTTCTTTCACTGTGTATTTGATCCTAACCATGTCATTCTAATACTATATTTATGTTATGTTTATTGAGATAACATTAATCGTCGTTTAAAAAATCAGTTTACATATTTTATTAGGGCTTAAGGGCCCTTGACTTATACAAGAAATTTGAATACTTAGCACCTACTCTATTTACAAACACATCCATCTGCCTGCCGTAACTTTTATTCAGCTCTCTTTTAATCTCAATCAAAACTCATCATTCAATTGCAAAATAATCAGCCAATTACAAGTGATACGTAGGTAAACGGGCCACAAGTTGCGCCGCTACCCCTTTTTGTATTGCAAAACCTACTCTATTGAAAATAAAACATTGGCCCTTAGCAGCTGGGGATATGACCACCACCACATCCGATCCATGAGCAAACCACCACCACCCTCGTCTCTGTCAGCCTTCACGACCACCATCCCTGTCACCGTTGGCCTTCAACACCACTTCCCACGACCCTAATCTGCTGGGACCACCACTACCGAGACCAACCTATCCTAAACGACCACCGTCGAGAAAACCTATCTACAGAAATCTCTACAACCTTCATTCCTCAACCACATCTGACCACCACAATCTTCACAATAAAAACTCCCACACTATCATCATCCTAACCACCATCTTCGCCCGTAACCACCTCCACAATAACCAACCGTCATTAACTATCTCTAAAACCCGAAACCAAACCACCATTAAAGAAAAGGGATATTGGATTTTACTTTGTTTAATAAGTGATCTGCAATGAGGCTAACATCATCACTGTCGTTGTACAAAACCACAACCTGAACCAGTCTTCTGTCTACCACCGTGAGCCGCCATCATTCGTCATCGGTGGTGTGAGCCTCCTCGGATTGTCGATTAGAAAACTAATCTGATCTCTTTCTCCTTTATTCTCTCTCTCTCTCTTATGCGTTCTCTCTCCCATACTCTTCCTCTCTTTTTCCGTCTCTCTCTCATGTTTCGAGTTCTCTCTCTCTAGATCTGGTCCATCTCTCTGTTTTCGATTCTCTCTCTCTCTCTCTCTCTCTATATATATATATATATATATATATATATATATATATATTTTGTGAAGTGTGTGGTGTGTCTGAAGAAGAAAAGGGGTTTCAAAAGGGGCAGACAAAAAGACATAAATACCCTTAAAGTTAACGACATAATTTAAGTGGGGTAAGTGTCAGAGACAAATTTAGCAATAAAAAGTAAACCTGAAAGAACCAGATGTAGAAAAAAAATATTTTAGACTAATGTAACAAAACTGGCCAAACCTTAAAAACAATTTTAGCCATTAACTCCCAATATCATAAAGCAATACAGATGTGTTCAATATAAAACTATTTTTATCAATTAATTCTCATGCAAATTTACACTCTGATATAATACTGTTCTATGATGTAAATTCATATATGAGCGAGCTAACATTATTTATGTGACATGCTATTGATTTCACATACATGTAAATTTAAATGTATACTAATATTAGCTTACATGTGAACTAGTGTTTTACGTAGTGAAAGTGAGAAATAATACTCAAAACAGTGTTAATTTAGTGGAACAATATTTAAACTAATGTTATTTTATGTGACTAGTTCAGTAATTTTACAAGCAAAAATACAAGAACACCGTATCAAGTTAAGCTTCTTGGTAAACTAGTTTTATTTTCCGCGTGTGTTGCCACACGTTCGGTGTTTGTCTTGATTTATTAGGGTAATAATGCAACAATATTAGCCTAAGCGACCATAAAAAAATTCTAGAAAAACGTTTGCCTCAAATCGGGTCTCGAACCTGAGACCTCCCATTAGAGAAATGCACCTCAAACCGTTACTCCACCAATCCAGTTTGTGTTTAATTCCCAACCCAACTTCATTTAGCATGAAATAATGATGTGGAGAAAAAATATAAAACGCCCTCACCTGGTCTTAAACCTATGACCACTTATTACAAAAGTGCACCTCAAACCAATACATCAACACAACTTGTGACTTCATATGAAACCATTTATATTTAACATTAAATAATGCCTTGAAAATAGTTAAAAAAATTTGTTTATGTGGTGAATTTATTTGATTTAAATAAAATGCTTTACTTTAAAATTTTTACTCTTTTATATTTACTAGTGTTATTGCTAGATGAGTGTGCTACAAATAAATAAAAACTAGAATAGCTATAACAAACTATTATATTTTGTTTAATCAGGGTACTTTTATATTAAAATCAACTAGATTATATCTTGAAAGTTTTTTGAGATAGACAAATCTAATATGAAGTGTTAAAATATATGTTATGATGTAACATAGAAATTAATATATTACAATATGAGAAAACAACAATTTTAATCATTTGAATAAGAATGAAAATGTATATTAAAAAAATATATGTTTGGATGAGGAGTACAGCCAAAAGCATCCATTGTAGAGCGTGATTGAGGCGTTTGTCTTGAAGATGTGACATTTTTTAAAAAAGTGGTTTCAACATATTCTGCTCTGGATGAAAATATAATTCATATTTACTGGTTTGAACATAATTAGCAACTTGCCTATACATAATTAATAAATTACATAAACACATTGTGTTTTTTTTTCCTATATGAAAAAACCCACAAAAAAAATCGTTTTTTTTTTTTCGTTTTTTATATAACACTATGGTATTCGTTGAAAAAATAGTAAAACGCTCGTTAATTTGGTGTAATTTTTTCTTTAAAAAATCCCGTATATAAAAGTTTTTAACGTTTAAAAATGGTAAGGCAAAACACGAAAAAGAAAAAAAAAATTTGAAAGGTAATAAAGGAAAGGATATCAGGTGACACATTAAAAAAAGAAAGATGGTCTCATTAAACGCAATGTCAGTGTGTTATTTTATTATTTTATAAAAAAAAGGTCCAAATAAGTTTCCTTATTCTTAACTTCGGGTTTTAAATTTTAAACCAATCAAGAATATGAACATACTAAACGAACAATTTTTTCACAGTAACTGACAAATGTGAAATGACAAAAACCAAAAGAAAAGTCTGAAAGAGATATGATTACATAGAGTAAACATATAATCTTAAACATTTACCAATAATTAATAAAAGCCCCATCTATTAACACCTTTTGTTTCTATTTCAACACCTTCAGAAACGTCTCGCTATGAGCAAAGCGGGACGCTTCGGGTCAAATCAAATGAGGTGGTTACAAGATTGCAGAAAAAGCTGAAATTTTTTATCTAAAGCGTCTCGCTATAGCCAAAGCGAAGCGCTTTGGATCAAGGGTTTAATTTGGGTTGTTTTTTTATGTTTTGAAGTGTATTTTTTTTTATTTTTTTTATTTATTTAATAAAACTATCGATATTGAAATCTAGAAAGGGGAAAGACACGGTAAGGTGAAACCAGGTCTTAGAGAGTACACTCATTCGAACAAGGTCTGCATGAGTATTATTAATAAAAGAGAGTATGTGATGAACAATATATTCAGGAAGCTGTGAAATCCAATCCATCTCTACACTTAATTTCACGAGCTAACTACAAAAACATTATTATAAGAATTATACAAACAGTGACAAAACATTATTATTTATTTGTTTAATTATTGTAAAAAATTCTAAAAAAAATTAAAAACAAAGTAATAACCCTAATTAAACTATCATTAATAACTCTAAAAGTGTTTGTTTATTTTTTTTATTCATTACTTCCGAGAAAGATACAACATTAATCTTCGTTATCCTTTATCATCTCTAATATACCTTTCTAGATTCTACCATAAATGAAAATTCAGTACTTCCGAGAAAGATACAACATTAATTTTTTTTATCCTTTATCATCCCTAAGAATTCATAAAATGCGTAAATAATCGTCATTGATTACATCTTTTGACATAAAGTACTAATGTGACCGGTCATTGCTCTCTTCCCAAAGTACTAATGAAGACATTGATCTGCAATATTTGAAAATTATCATTTCTTGACATGCTTGGTAACAGAGATAAAAACTTTCTTCTTTTGTTCTACAATATTTGTTAGTTGTTAATGTTGTTTTAGTTTTTTCTACTTTTAGAAAGGTTTGAGAAAGAATGTTGTTGTTCTCGAATCTCAGTTAGTCTGAAATGTTACTAAAATGTGAAAACCTTGATCTTCAAGTGCGGTATGCGCGTTAAATTTCATTAAATAAGTGAAAAGGGCGAATTGGTCAAACTTTGTAGAGGCCTATGTTCCACGGGAGGTGAGTTGGCAATCAAGGGATCTGCTTGGAGTCTAAAGCTTCGCGTGTCATCTTGGTCGAACTCATGTTGCAACATTCGTCTCGTGCGTGTTTGGGTCCGAAATTTTAGGGCTTTTTAGTGGGTTTTTCCAAGACTTCATCCTTATGCTTTGTAAGAGATTTAAAGTCTCCCGGTCACTATAATTGAAAAGAAATAGCACAAGTACTTCTTTAATATTCTTTATATATGAATAGTGACCAACTTTGAAGCGCCTCGCTATGGCCATAGCAAGGCTCAAACAACACAGGCAAGTCCTCGTCTGATCCACAAAACAAAACCATCATCTTGAAGTGTTTTACTATAGCCATTTTTTTCCTGGACCGGCATAATTTTCATCTTATAAAAGAACATAAACACAATCATGCGACCCATGATCAGAGCTTTAAGTTGTGATAAACAAAGATAATAGGAAGAAGATCAGAGCTCCAAAAGCAAGTGTGAAGATCGAGAGAAAGAAATTAGAAGAAGAAGATGAACGGTACTACAACATAACTTGCACCGGCTTGAGATATGAGTTTGTTTAGCTTAAATCTATCTGATCCATGGTATCCATTTTCACCTGAAGCTTTACTTTCCTACCTCTGTTTTGAATTAGTATAAAGAGAGCAAACCAACAAACATCATTCAAAATTTCAACTTCCCGCTAACCTCTGCACCATCATCGACTACAGCAAACCAACGATCTTCCTCCACGGCACTCCTAATAGACATCTCTTTATATCACGATACAATTTAAGGTTCCAATTTTGTTTTGTGTTGCTTTTTAATAATAATTTTTGTGTTTATCAAACCCTAGCGTCTAATATTAGGATATCGTTTAGCTCCATGTTTGAATTGTGGATCTCGTTGTCGCTACAGTTAGTGGATACCATGGATCAGAGAGATTTAAGTTAATCAAACTCATATCTCAAGCCGGTGCAAGTTATGTTGGAGCAATGATTGTGATGAATATTGTATCCGTTTTGAGGGTGTAATGATGATGATGGTAATGATTTGACAGACGATGGTGTGAATAGTCTCTTTACAATTAACGCAAGATCCCAAGGCAAATGAAGCTTAAAGGTTAAACACGATTATAATAAAACTATCAAGAATCGGAACTTAGTAAAATTAGTAAAATGATTTATGAAATTATCAAGAATCAGAAATTAGTAAAATTTATTCAATCAATCTATGACAAGATTTAATTTACTTCCAAAAAATAAATAAAATAACAATAATAAAATCAAATGCAGTATCAAACAATGAAAGCCCCAAAAACACATATTACACAGACTACCAATCCAAAGGCAAACGAAATTTATACGCTGAACACGAGTATAATCAAACAAGGGTTCCTCTTCTTTGTTTAAACTTCTTATTTGAAAAGAAATAATACAAGTCCTTCTTTAATTTTTTTATAATTCTTTAGAACAAAATATTTTGCATGTCTAATTGATATCATGAACTTCCGTACTCTGTTTTCCGCGTTTCGGTACGTTTAATTGATCGGATGTGACTTCTGAAAACCACTAATGATCAATTAAACATTCCGAAATGCATCAAACACAGTCCGGAAGTCTACCACATCGATTAGACATGCAAAAATTGTATTTTGAAAAAATATGGGTATCGACTGTATAGGCCGAGGATCACGTACAATGATTTATGAAAGTTGTACAAACTCGGACGTTTCTAACGAAAAACACAAACGAGCAATAAACCAACCGCAATGCCTCAAACGATTTTTTTTTGGATTGGAAACAACTTAAAAGAATTAAAAATGAATTAAAAATATTTTTTAATCTATAACAAATATTTATAACGAATTAAAACAAATTTATTTATTTTTTTTAAAAAAAAAAGCCTAAAACGCCTAGCGAGGCGCCTATGGTCTAATCAAGCCTGTCAAGTGCATCGCTTTGACCATAGCCAGGCGCTTTAGGCTTTTTTTTAAATAATTTTTTTTTAATTCGTTATAAATATTTGTTATAGATTAAAAAATATTTTTAATTCATTTTTAATTCTTTTAAGTTGTTTCCAATCTAAAGAGATTCGTTTGAGGCGATTCGGTTCGTTTATTGCTCGTTTGTAATTTTCGGTAGAAACATCCGAGTTTGTACAACTTTCATAAATCATTGTACGTGGTGCTCGGACTATACAGTCGATACCCATATTTTTTTCAAAATAAAATTTTTGCATGTCTAATCGACATTCTGGACTTCCGGACTCTGTTTGACACGTTTCGGAATGTTTAATTGATCGTTGGTGGTTTTTAGAAGTCACATCCGATCAATTAAACGCACCGAAACGCGGAAAACAAATTTCGGAAGTTCATGATATCAATTAGACATGCAAAATATCTTGTTTTAAAGAATTATAAAAAACATTAAAAAATGACTTGTGTTATTTCTTTTCAAACAAGAAGTTTAAACCAACAAGAAGAACCATTGTTTGATTATACTCGTGTTCAGCCTTTAAACTTCGTTTGTGTTTTTTTGGTAGAAAAGAACTAGGTTGCAAATATAATAATAATGTAAATAATAATAATATAATAAGTTATGGTTTCAAAATACAAATTTTGCATGTCTAATTGAACAGATGTGTCTTCTGAAAACTAGCAATGAGCACCGGCTTGAGATATGAGTTTGATTAGCTTAAAATCATATTCAAAATCTGGTTAATGCTCAAAGAAGTCAACCTTTGCTGACTCTTAGAAGTCTTGAATACCAAATGACTTTTGCAAGATACTTGAAACAAGGTATGGATACAGAGAACATGCAATGAGATGCTTTCGTACAAGATTACGATACCAAAAACACTCCAATCGGGTACGAAGCAAAGTTGTTGTCGGAGAGATATCTGTGAACGATGATGGCAACCTGAAACAACATATAAAACCTGTCTGGATTCTTTCATGGAGAATTCCTATGGAAGTTGTTATAATATTTAAGCAACTGTTCATGCAAGCAAGTAACATTTAGTTGTTGGACATAGTGATCGGGTACAGAGGAAGTTGTTGTCGGAGATTGATTGATGGTTACTCTTGATAGCCATTGTAAAGTTGAGAAACTTGATTTTAGGTAAGAACATTATGGATGATGATGATGATAACTTCTCTTCAGATTCTGATTGTTATAAACCTGAAACTAATAAGTTACATTATTATTATTTACATTATTGATATATAATAACAATGACAGACTCTTTACTTAGAAGAAGAATGAACAACGGTGGAATTGGAATTGGAATTAATGTTAGGAATTGGAGTGGACAAACCAAAGCCAAAGGTGAATCCGTTTGGTGATGATAAACCTAGAGAGGTTTTGCTTCAAGAGAAATGTGTGGATTATCGGAAGATTTATTTTAGGAATTGTTTGAGAATATATTTTCTGATCAAAGGATCAATAACTGAACAGTTATTTGGAATGTTCCTGGTCATTATAGGAGTGGAACGATCATCCATTGGTATATAATAATAATAATATTGTGTGTAGGGTGGGTGTTGGTGGTGTGGGTTTTTATTATGTGTCTAAATAGTGAGCAATTCGAAACAGTAATGATCGCTTTACAATGCTGAAAACGACTATCATCAATTTGGTTTATAATTCAAAGGAACTAGGCTGCAAAGGCTCTTCAAGTACAACGAGCAATTCCAAAACAATTCCAACTGTTGAATTCTTACGCTAATCCGACTGTTAAATTCTTTCCGCAACCAGTACAACGAACTCTATATGGGTTGCTTGTTAGCGCCGATCCGACTGTTGATTTCTTTCCATTTTTACAATAATTATATTAAAAAAACAAAAAAAAACACTTCAAAACAGAAAAAAAAACCATGATCCAAAGCGCCTCGCTTTGGCCATAGCGAGGCGATTTGGTCTTACTTTTCAGTTTTTCTTGACCTCGTACTAACGTCATTGAAAAAGGAGCCAAGCGCCTCGCTTTGAGGCGCTTTAAAGCAAGGGGGTTTTATTATAACCACCCTTAATAAAATCAGTTTACAAACTACATTAGTCAGATATAGGCTCTCGTATTCACACAATCCTTTGTTTTATCTACGACCTGTAATTTTGTTTTTTAAGTGTTTATTATTAATTTTAAGCATGTTATTTGAGTTTTTTTATTAAAAAAATCCATTTCGTATTATAAATGTAAAATAACATAAACAACAATTTTTTTTCATTTAATATGTAATATATTGGGTCTTCTTTGTTTGTGTGAGCCTATATTAGCTAGTAGGAATCAAGAGCGTGTTTTATGAGATTGTTATGGTTGTATTTCCACTATAATCAAATTGTTTGTATACTAAAAAATAATAATTTATAAATAAACAGATCAAACTTCGATCAACATTTAGCAGGGACTCAAGTAATTTGATGAGTTGAATACGAACAGAAAATCTAAAAGAATTGAATTAAAAGAACCTCAAATTATATGATGGCCTATGAATACTTGTTGACGGCTAGGGTGAAGACCCGTGATTAACTAAATCTCTAAGCATGTATAATTCAAGTATACAACTCATTTGTGCTATGGTCCTGTTGTAATATATATATATATATATATGTATGTATGTATTGAGACGACTTGATATTAGGTTAACAATTTATGGTTAAGATAACGATGTCTAATTAGGTATTGCATTTTGTTACTTTTGAGTGTTCCAATAGTAACTTTAATTTTGATAACAACAAACGTATGAAATTCCAAAATCATGTAGTGAAACTAAGACCGCTTAACTTAGGAAGAACATTCACCGCATGTAGGCGGCACTCTGCCGTACTGTATAATTTTCTATTTCTGAGTTAACAAAATTCAAATTTAAACATAACTATGGAAGATAATTAAGATGATGTGTGTCAAAGATAGATTTGTACAAAATAGGGATGAAAACTGTAACATAACTAAAAGGGTCATTGTTGTATAGATGTTCCTAGCCTAGTATAGGTGTTTGTACGTTGTTTTGTATGTAATTACGCTAGTTTATATGATTCAGGGCACTTTTGTAATTAGTACACACGACTGGGTTCCTAGGACACGACTGGCTTAGCCAGTCGTGTGGGTATCAAGACGACTGGCTGGTCAGTCGCCCCACCCAGTCGTGTGGAACATAGCCAGTCGCCCTGAGGGCCTTAGGCGACTAGCAGGGGCTATAAATAGACCTAATGATTGCCCTAATCATTACTTGTCACATCAGAACATTCCCATTCAGGTTATGTAAGGGTTTTATGGTCTGATTCGTTTTGTAAGCACCCGCGCTCTGTTTTATCAATCGAATAACCATTTAACCAAATCCGACAACTCGTTTTTATGTGTGTTTATTGTTATTGTTGCTTAAACTACGTTCCAAGAATTCCGCACTCGTTTCGTGTCCAAATCCGTGATATCTGGATCATCTGTGAAGGTCTTACAGTCATGTATAAGACAGGGATGTAACGTTGTTTTATAATGCATACTGGATTATTAAGTGAAAAAAATTATTGTTTATGCTATTTTACCTTTATAATAAGAAATAAATAAATAAAAATTATAAAAAACAGAAATAACATGCTTAAACTAATAAACAACACTTAAAAAACACAATTACAGCCCTTATAGGCCTTTACAAACTGTAGAAGTGTGCTTATAAACGAGCCGTAGAGGTCTGCTTATAAACGGGCCGTAGATGGTTTGGAGAAGGGTCGTAATTGGTCGTAGAAGTGACTTATCTACGGGTCGTATAGACCTTTACGGTCCGTAAAGGTCCAACCCAACACATCTATTCCAACACAATACCAAGATGAAAAAAAGTTTTGTCTATACGACCCATATAATACGGGCCGTATATATTTGTTTTTTCAAAGGGCATTTATTGCACGGACACCCTATACGGCCCGGTCCATATAGAGGTCTACGGCCCGTATAGGTTTGTGCAAACTTGAGAGGTGCTATACAAATAACATGCCACTTATTATATATTAATTTGTTGCTGTATAACTTGTTTTTTAAATCTGAATTTCTTTTAATCCTGTCAATCGTCTATGAAACTTGATCAACCGAAGAGCTCCAAACCTAAATGTTCTTAAATACTTCGTAGTAGAGGAAGACAAGTTACTGGTTATTATCATCGTTACATAAATACTAAATTTTTGTATATACGTAAAGAGAGAGAAGTACGAAAATAAAGGCCGGTGTGATGTAAATATACTTTTTTTCTATGATTAATATGTGTAAAGATTAAAGTATACCCACGGACCCGACACCCTCATGATTATTCATTTGATATTCAAAGTTGTAATAAGTAGAGAATTTTACAACTTGAAGCAACACGTCTTCTTCACCAGTTTCCAAAGAGAGATAAAGGAAGGAGAGAGAGTGAGAGAGACTGTATGCAATGCCTTTAAAGAGAAAAGTATGGTTTAGACTTTATATATATGTATATATATATATATATTATATAGAGAGAGAAAAAAAAAAAGAGTTTGTGTGAGGAAAAAAAAAAAGACGACTCTTGAGAGAGAGAGAGGGGGGGGGGGGGGGGGGGGGGGGGAGGGAGGGAGAGAGAGAGAGAGAGATGGGATGAATTCCATGCAGCAATCATGAAAGATGTTTTTATCTCAATCAATGTCAAAAGTCCACAAACAAATTTAACTCTAATGATGAGAGAGAGAGTGGGGGGCATATGGAGCCTGGATGAGAGAGGCTTCCATGTTGTTGTTCCCTTGGGGACTTGGGTGCAATGCACATCAGACCTTTCATAAACCATGAACTCTTTGGTGAAACATAGCATTCCTTCACCAACTAATCACCTCACCACAATACCTTTCATAAGGGTGATACTATCTACACAACCAACAAAAAACCCTAAACAACCTTAGGACGGGTCGTCGAGGCCTAGATGGGCCGTTAAGAAAAATTAGGGTTTAAGGACGGGGCGTCCAGGCCTTGACGGGCCGTTTGTTTACAGAAAAGACAAAACTGACGGGCCGTCGAGGCCCAGACGGCCCGTAAAAGTACGAGGTACGAGGTGATCAGTCTGAACTCCTGCAAAAGCAGGCAGTTCAGACTGAAAAGTCTGAAAAAGGTACTTATGGACGGGCCGTCCAGGCCCCGACGGCCCGTTGAAACGTGTTAGGTTAGGGCATTTAATCCCTAGACGGCCCATCGAGGCCTCGACGGCCCGTCGACATTTCCTGATATAACCATTACACGATCAGCTTCTTCCCCATTTGAACCAAACTTTAAAACATCACCACCACCAAAACCCTCGACCCATTTCGACTTCCCGGTCTCACGATGACATATTTACACAGCTTTTCAACCGTTGACCTGTCTGAGAACGAGTCTTACGTCTCTGAAAGCGTAGGGTATGAACCCGAGGTTCAAGTTGGTGAAGATGAGGTTAAATCCGGGGTTCGTGGTAATGACGGGAACATGCTGCCCGATCTCAACGAGGAATATGTAGAGGAACAGGAGTCTTTTTTCGTGCCACCAAGCTACCCGCAGTACACGTACGGGAGTTACCATTCGCGCGGGAATCGTGCTAATGATGACAACCAGGAAGATGCTAACATAAAAGTTGAACCTAACCCGGATGTTTCGTATGAAACCGAGCAGGTGCGTTTATTTATTTACACTAGTATATCTTTACAGTAGTATATATTTTCATGTATTTAGACTAGTATGAATTTAGACTAGTATATCTTTACAGTAGTATATATTTTCAGGTATTTAGAGTAGTATGAATTTAGACTAGACTGTTGTGTAAATTTTCAGGTATTCGGGTCTGTTGAAGAGATGAAACAATGGGCTTACGATAGAGCCCTTGCTAGCGGTTACGTCCTAGTGACAGGACGTTCTGTTTCAAAAGGCAGTGGAAATAATGCAAGAAAAATTAGGATAGACCTGAGATGCGACCGTGCTGGCGAATACCATACTACAGCCACAGTAAGGTCTACGGGTAGCAAAAAGATTAACTGTCCATTTATGTTAATAGGGAGGCTACGCAAAGAGGGTTGGAAGTTGGAGGTTAAACACGTGAATCATAACCACGACCCTTTTGTACATGTTGAGGGTCACGCTTTTGCTAGGCGGCTGACACCACAGGAAGAAGAAATGGTGGAAACACTTTATTTTCAAGGCCTGGAACCGGCAAACATACATTTGGCCATCAGAGCACAAAACCCGAATAATAAATGTATTCTAAGAGACATACACAATACAGTGAGCAAGATTAAACATAGAATTTACGGCGATAAAACCCCAATGCAGGTATTATTATTAATTACTATTATTGTCATAGACTATTATTAATTTTGTTGTTGTTAAATATTAAATATTGTTATTATTATTGTTATGCAGATACTCGAGAGTATCCTGGTTGAAAAGAAATTTACTTATTTCACCAAGCAGAATCCAGAGACAGATGCTGTTGAGAATATTTTCTTTTCACACCGGGTCTCGTACAATCTCTGGCGTGCCTTTCCACATGTGATGCTGATCGACGCCACCTACAAAACGAACGAGTACAGAATCCCGTTTGTTCAAATTGTGGGTATGACGTCGACAAACCAGTCGTTTTGTATCGCCCATGCATTTATCGTTAAAGAGAAAACGAGTAACTACACATGGGTGCTTGAGAGGCTCAGAGATTTGCTGGAGGGGAGTATGGAGCCACGTGTAATTGTTACAGATAGAGATCTGGCTCTGATGAGTGCATGTGCTTCAGTTTTCCCGGATGCTACGAAATTGCTTTGCAGGTGTCATATTCAACGAAATATTATTATTATTATTATTATTATTATTATTATTATTATTATTATTATTATTATTATTAATATTATTGTTGTTGTTTTGCAGGTATCATATTCAACGAAATATTGCAAAATATCATAAAGCAGGATTTCCAAAAGAAGAATGGGAAATATTTTTGCAGTATTTTGGTCGACTGTGTAAATCTCCTGACAAAGAGGCTTACGAATTCAATCTTGAAGCGCTCTACAGACGACTTTGGGGGCAGGATCGAACGGGTATATATTTTATTTTTTATTTTGCTTTACAAGCGTACATATTTTCTGTATTGACATCACTATTCTGTTTTTTACAGAGGTTTATGACTACATGGAGTCAGTTTGGCTCCGAGATTATAAAGAAATGTTTGTGGAAGCATGGGCAAATGAAAACCTTACGTTCGGTCAGACTACGACCAACAGGGTCGAGAGTCAGCATGCTCTTATTAAAAGGTACATAAAAGGCCCGAACAGCTCGCTCCACGCGCTTGTGATGCAAATAGACAAAGTTATGGAATCACGGCGCGTAGCGATAAAGCACTCCTTCGAACAAAGCCGATCAACAAGAATGTGGAAACATGATCTACCGTTGTTTCAAGACGTAATCGGTAGGGTTTCCCATCTAGCGCTTACTTTGATGCTCGGAGGGGTCAACAAGATAAATTATTATATGGAACAAAAGAGGTCTTGTGAACACCGACTCAATAAGACTTATGGATTGCCTTGTTCCTGTCAATTGCAATTGTTTGATACGAAAGGTAACAACATTTTTTAGACTTATTATAAATGTTTGAAGCGTTTTTGTAGACGACTTGTGTTGTCTGGTTCGTACAAAAACAGAGGAAACTCTGCCAAATTTTTATAAAATTATTGATTTGTTGTTGTTGTGATTGAATATATATATCAGATACACGAGTGTCACTGGCTGATATCGACGTCTTCTGGACACGACTTGACTTTATGCCAGAAGTAGCTGAGAATCCCGAGTTTGACTTTCAGCACCAAATGAATGCATTCGCTGAGCAGCTAAGGTCGCAACCGGTGCAAGTGAAAAAAAGCATGTTGCAGAAGATGAAGGAGGTGTTGAATCCGATTATGACTAAACATAAACCTCCTGAGGTACAAACCGATACTCGGGGTCGGCCAACAACAAGTGAAAAGGAAAAAAAGGAAGATAAGGCTGCGGTTCGTATTATTATTATTATTATTATTATTATTATTATTATTATTATTATTATTATTATTATTATTATTGTTGTTGTTGTTGTTATATAATTTTTTGCACGTAGGGCAAAAAGCCTTCTAGAAGAGGTAAACAATCAAGGGACAAACCGATTGTTTACGATGAAGATTTTCCACTGTTGGAAAGGGAGAGGTACAAACTACTAATATATAAATTCACACATGCATACATATTTATACACATATTATATCTCACTTTTTGATGGGTACAGGTACAAACTGGAGATCGAAAGGTTTAAGAAATGGCTTCCACCTGCATATCATAGATACATTACAGACATTCGGGATGTCCATGGAGACGGTCACTGTGGCTTTCGATCCGTAGCTGTGTGCTTAGGGTGGCAACAGGATATGTGGTACTTCATCCGCAAACAGCTTAAGGAGGAGATCGTCGAGAATGAAGACCGGTGGAGGCTAATTTTAAACGAAGTGGATTACGATACTTACGACAGAGTCTCCAACTCATTCGATCACACTGGAGTGGGACCAGCCACGCACGACCAATGGATGGAGATGCCCGCCTCAGGATTACTGATTGCTCAGAAATTTAAGGTGGTTGTTCAATTTCTCTCTCAGTATGATCAAAGTGAGACGTACTTCCCTATGTTCGATGGTCCACACACCGTTGAAGAACATGCGTTCGTATCGTTTGCTTTTGTTAACAAAAATCATTTCATCAAGATTGAGTTGGCAGAAGGCGCCCCAATGCCAAAACTGAATCCAGCATGGCGTAAGTGGCGATATGAAGAGGCAAGTGAGTGGGAGACGGTATATGACGACCGTATACAAAGGGTTGATGTTCGATCACCTCAATACTTCGACTTAACTTAGCTTATCGTATGTAACCGGACCGGACGAACGGAAAAATTTGTTGTATGTGTTCATTTATACTTATTATAAAAATATACTCCCTTTTTTTTTATAAAAAATACAAATACCAAGCTTAAAATATACAAAATACACTAAAAATTATTATTATTGTTATTATTATTGTTATTATTATTGTTATTATTAGTTTTAGGGTTTTTTTTTTTTTTTTTTTTTTTTTTTTTAAGGTTGTGGTTGGGTGGTTGGGGCAGGGGATAGGGCAGTGGTGGTGGTGGTTGGGGCAGGGGATAGGGCAGTGGTGGTGGGGCAGTGGTGGTTGGTGGTGGGGCAGTGGTGGTGGGGCAGTGGTGAGGGTGGGAGGTGGTGGTGGGCCAGTGGTGAGGGTGGGAGGTGGTGGTGGGCAGTGGTGAGGGTGGGGCAGTGGTGAGGGTGGGAGGTGGTGGTGGGCAGTGGTGAGGGTGGGAGGTGGTGGTGGGCAGTGGTGAGGGTGGGAGGTGGTGGTGTTGGGGTTGGTTTTTGTCTTCGGGTCCGGTTTGGGTGTTGGTTTCTAGGACAGATACGAGTCTTTGGTCGATGTTCGAGTCAAGATGGTCCAGATTAGGTATGGTTCTGGTGGGTTTGTTTCGGTTCGATGTGTGTTCTTGTCGTGGTAGTCTTTCGGGCAGGTTCGGGTATCCATGCTCAGGTCAACAAGTCAGATCTGCTCGGGTTTGTTTTGGGGTTGTAGGTTCAGGTCCGGTTCTGAGTCAGGTTTTGGTGGTCTCGGTTGATTTTAGTTCGGGTCAGATTCTAGTTCGTTTTGTTTGGTTTGGATCTCGGGTCAACTGTTGGTCAAACATCTATATATTTATAAATATATTGATACGAACGAAACAGTTTTGATACAAAAACCACCGGGACCTCTTCTCCCTTTATGTTTAGGCGCGCGTTTAGGTTTATGCGCCTAAACACAAACGCGCGCCTAAACATAAAGGCGCGCGTTTAGGTTTAGGCGCCTAAACATAAACGCGCGCCTTTATGTTTAGGCGCGCGTTTGTGTTTAGGCGCCTAAACCTAAAGGCGCGCCTTTATGTTTAGGCGCGCGTTTATCTATTTAGGCGTTTTACTGTTTAAGCGATTTATTATTTAGGCGTTTTAATGTTTTGTTTTTGTTTTGCAGATATGGCAAACAGAAACAACCGAAGACGCCGTAACCAGCCTGCGGACGGGAATCCTCTTGCAGGTGGCGACTTGAGAGAGTGGCCCTTCAGGCACGATAACGACGACTACGAGATCGCGCGCTGGGGTCAGATGGAGCTGCGTCCGATACACGGATCGCGCAGTGTTGACTGGTCCGCATTACTTGCGATCGGTGGATCGGAGAGGTTTGAGGAGTGGATCCCAGACGACAGCCCTTGGGGGCGGATGTTAGCTGACCTCGACCATGAGTCGTATCGGCCACTGACGATCGAGTTCATCTCGACATTCCGCTACACGCCGCATCCAGCAGGTGTTGAGCCTCCAGTAGGTCCTGACGGCGAGCCTGAGCCGGAGGTACAGTTCCGATTATTCGGACAGCTCTACGCATATACGATGGACCAGTGGGCTACTACTTGCTGCTGGTACAGAGAGGAGGAGCTTGTCCAGGATATGTACACCACGGCCTTGACGACCTTGCCAGACGACATGCTGATGGCCTGGTGGCCCACTATTGGTGGTCGAAAGTATGGGGAGGACACCGGCGACAGGTATTATTATTGTTATTCTTTTAATTTAGTTCAGTTCGTTATTATTATTGTTATTTAGTTCGCTTAGTTAATTAATATTGTTATTTAGTTAGTTTAGGTTGTTTGTTTTTGGATTTTTGTAGACGACTTGTGTTGTCTGGTTCGTACAAAAACAGAGGAAACTCTGCCGAAATTTTTTTAATGTTATTATTATTCTGTGCAGGATGGATAGGTCCAGCAACATCCGGGACCCTCTGATCCGTTACATACACCGTTTGGTTAGCTGGTCGATTGCCGGACGGTGTAACTGTAACGAGAGGGTCCAGCAGATTGACCTTTTCTACCTCTACTGCATCTTGAGGGGTAGGCCGGTTGCACTACACAGGTGCTTTGCCGAGTACATCGCGACCTACCCTCATAGGCACCCGGCGGGGGAGATTCCGATTGGTGGGATAGTCACCGCCATCGCGTTGCGTCTTTGCCCGGGCGAATTGTGGACGCATGCTGAGGAGAACACGTTACCTCGTCCGATGTTGGCCAGGTAATATTATTATTATTATTATTATTATTATTTATTATTATTATTATTATTTATTATTATTATTATTATTTATTATTATTATTTATTATTATTATTTTTATTTATTATTATTATAATTTAATATTATAATTTAATAATAATAAATAATAATAATAATAATAATAATATTAAATTATTATATATTATAATTTAATATTATTATTATTATTATTATTATTATTTATTATTATTATTATTTATTATTATTATTTTTATTTATTATTATTATAATTTAATATTATAATTTAATAATAATAAATAATAATAATAATAATAATAATAATATTAAATTATTATATATTATAATTTAATATTATTATTATTATTATTTATTATTATTATTATTATTATTATTATTATTATTATTATTTATTATTATTATTATTATTATTATTATTTATTATTTATTATAATTTAATATTATAATTTAATAATAATAAATAATAATAATAATAATAATAATATTAAATTATTATATATTATAATTTAATATTATTATTATTATTATTATTATTTATTATTATTATTATTATTATTATTATTATTATTATTTAATATTATTATTGTTGTTTTGCATTTCAGGCCGTTAAATATTAGGACTATGACGCAGATGAAGGTGGCAGCACGGGTCCCTCGCAGCAACCCACACGCTTACTACCAGCGTGCCTTCGGACCTCCTGGCGACCGTGGCGAGCATTTTGTGCCAGAGCCGCTCAGACATCTCGATGGGCCGATTGCCCCTGAGGTCCAGATGCCACACGTTGCCGACGGCGACCCACCGGTGGATGTAGAGATGCCAGACCCCCCCATTGAGGAGCTACAGCGTCCTGCCCGCGTTTATCATGCTGTCAGGTTGCATGATAGCACGACCCAGGTACTTCAGCAGATCCTGGATCAGTTGGGGTCGATGCGGGGTGACATGGCGTCGATGCGGGGTGACATGCGGTGGCTGCTAGAGAGCGAGAATGAGAGACGACGAGCAGCTGGTTTGGAGCCGCGTCCACTTCCAGATTGGGCGTCTAGCAGTCAGCATGGTGGGGCGTCCACCAGTCAGCCGGGTGGGTCGGATCAGCCGGGTGGGTCGGATCAGCCGGGTGGGTCGGGTTAGACGGGTGGGTTATATTTCTTGGGAATCGTACATTTTGAACTCATAGTTTATGTAAATTTTTGGAATATTTATGTTTATTTATGCTTTATTGTTCGTTTTGAATGTTTATTGAATTCATAGTTTATGTAAATTTTTGGAATATTTTATGCTTATTTATGGTTTATTGTTCGTATTTTGGTTTCGTTTAGTTCGGCAACATAAACGACATTCGTTCATATTCATATACACAATTATATTAAAAAGATCATATTATACAAATAAAAAAAAAACATTTATAAAAAACCAAACATTTATAAAAAACCAAATATCTATAAAAACCAAACATTCAAACCCATTTTAAACATCCACACTACACTTACACTTATAAAAAAACAAAATAATCATCACCTAATCATTGCCAATGATTACCAATGATTGGATTGGATTTAAACCATTAGACGGGCCGTCTGGGCCTGGACAGCCCGTCCTTTTGCCTTTAGACGGGCCGTCTGGGCCTCGACAGCCCGTCCGTTTGCCTTTTTGGCCCTCCACGGGCTGTCCAGGCCTCGACGACCCGTGGAGGGGTTGTGCAAATAAAAACCCTAGTTGTGCAAATAACCGGACCCTTTCATAAACCAACAACTCTTATTAGTAATTTTGATATCAGAGTTAGTTCTTAATGGAATTATGATGGGAAGTAATTAATGTAACCCATAAAAAAAAAAAGTTATGACTACTATACATGTGTTACGGTTTAACACCCGGATGAGTGGCAAAAATGGAGTGTGATGGGGCGCTGCATACCACCCTACGAGGCGTGAAACCAGCATGAATGGGTGGGCGTGGGTAGAGCCACGGCGTGCAAGGAGGGGAGATTGGTGGGGACCAAAACTAATGATCACGAGACCGTTTAAATTAAAAAAAAAATGTTTTTTTATTTATCTAGATTTTAATTTTACATAAAACTCACAACCTTTATATGAACACAACACCATTTCCTTTTACACACACATTTTTCCCATCCTCTCCATATTTCTAATATCTTCCCTAATCTTTTTAAACATGATATTCATTCATGATTCGTCCGATTCAGACATCGAAGAAGAAACCATAACTACATTTATTTGGTTGAGGCTACATCTTTTACGCCATGGCAAGCTGATATTTCACAACTGTGTACAAGAGCAAAGTGATTCCGAAGGTGCTCATAATCGTTTGGTAAACGATCATTTTTCTTAGAATCCAGTCTATTCCCCTCATATTTTACGGCGTCGTTTTCGTATGAGCCACCGACTATTCATAAGAATTCTTAATTATTTAGAGGATTGGTTTAACTTTTTTAAACAAAGGGATGACACGATACGTATACTAGGTTTCATCGGTCTAAAAAATGCATGTCGTCAATTCGTCTATTGGCATGCGGTACGTCGCCCGATTTCTAGGAAGAATATCTATAAATGCTTGATATATGTTCCCGAGATAACCTCCACCATTTGTGGAATGCGACGTTTAGTAATATTTAACAAATATACGACGTACATGAAAGTGCACATGATTTTCCCGGAATTTATATAGAATGGGCCACTTTAGTGAAGGCATTTTTCAAGAAGATACTTTAAAAATCGGCTTGAGCGGGCATTTGCAGTGTTGAAGAAAAGATGTGGTATAGTTTCACAACGGGCACAATCGTAGGAAAAAGATTCTTTAAGGGATATCATGTACTTTACATTTGCATCTTACTACATAATATACTATTGGGGGACGAATCACATAAAAACACACGAACGTCATATGAGAAACTTGCTATTTAGGCGAAAATATACTCATCGTCAATAAATCAACTTCTTCGCACGGACTTGGTAGAACACCTTTGAACGGATTGTGTTGAGGATGCAAATGAAGGCGATGGTGAGTACATTGCCGCCAACGAGTGTAGATATATATTAGGTTTCTATTTTATATTATTAATTTATTTAATTATTTGAGCTAATTACTTTATATAAAAAAAATTAAATAGATTGGCAACTATTAAAAAATGATTGAGGATAAGTGAAAACTAGTAAAACTATAATAAGAGGCATTGAAAAAAAATTGAAAGTGGCGTGATGATATGTTAGGGTGATAACAACTATTTTATAACTTGACAATAAAAATAAGTGAAATCATAATAAAAAGCCTTAAAAGTTCAAATCCTATAGAGAGTTGATATTATGTATCCATCCTAAAAAAATCCGTAAGTTGTATAAAAATATTTCTTTTTGTATTAGAACGTCATAACTCGTTTATGATATGTTAGATCTTTACTATAACTATTAAACAAACGTCCGCGTGTTGTCGCGGCTACTTATATTTTTTGGTGAACGTAGTGTGGTGGGTTTAACGTAATTTACTAAGATAACTAATATAATGATTCACAAAGAGCAGTTAACTATAAGCCACATAATAGGAGATTCATCACCCTAGCAAGCAAAGTAGCCAATGAATCATTATGGAAATGAACATTCAACAAAAATACGAAATATTTAGTTATGAGCTAACGTAGGTTCTAAATCCCAATAAAGTATTTTCATTTGCATATACCGAGACTTTTACTATTACACAACATGTGTTTCTTTTGCCATGTCAATGGATGGCTATTGATACTTCTGAATAATGGAAAACCATTACACTTTTTTTTCTACTATCCCCGTAATCATTTTCATGCTTCTAAACATACACATTGAAATCCAAACCATATAGCAATTTTTATCTTGAAAGTTTTCAAAACGATAATAAACGCAAGTTGGCAACAAAAATCAATAGACAGTGGTCTAACAAACATAATTAAAACAATAAGAAAATATATCAGAAATTGTATACCAAAATTATTACAAAATCCAATGGATATACAAAATCACAATTGATCACGAATTTCATAGAAGTGTCAAATTTTACTTAATTCATCCACATAATCGCTAGTTTAAAGAAGATATATAACTATACACAAACTAATAATCTTTAGTTAAGATTACTCGTACATTATCTCATAGACAAATTGTGTAGTATCGGCATTCTCTTTTCGAAGATTTTGTCCCATGATTATATATCTCTATAATTAAGAACTCCAAGAAATACTTTATATTTTAGTATCAATAGATAGTTAGATACTGGACCAACAACATTGGTTTGATCGTTCACGTACGACTCCTAACTTATCGACATTAACAATGTGGGCATTCGACGTTACGTGCATGCATACATGAGTTCAACCCGGAGCCTACCGAGATTTGACATGACCTATGGTCCCGTGTATTCAATAAATGTGCATCACTCTCGTACTCAAATAATAACAAGTTATTAGTGTTTTTTCTCCTTTTTATTTACTTTATGTTTATGGTATTATGAAGTATAAATATATTTTTCTTTTATTGCAAAATGTAAATACCAAGTTTTATTATAGATAGACATGTTTAACACGATATCTTATTAATAAAACATTTTTATTAATTCTAGGGAAACTTAATAAATTTCTTAAATCATGCACTTTGATACACTAGAACAAAGGATATTATTGAGGAAGGTATAATTACAATAGAAAAGCATCGAACAAAATTGCAGTTGACATGTGAATGTGGTTTGGCGTATGTACTATCACAGTGTAAGATGGAACCAGAGAGCTAAAAGAGAGAAATATTTGGGCAAAGGAGGGTAGTTTAAATTATTAGCCTAAAGTATGGTAGAGAACATTTGCCATAAAAAAGGAAAATATTTATGTGACTGTATTGATTGTGAAAAGTTGTACATAATGTAGACTATATTTTATGGATTAAGATGTAATTAAATAGAGGAAGCTAATGGTGTGGTTATTGATGTTGAATCATCGTGCAGAATGATAGAACAGAAAAGAATTGAAGGCATACTCATGAAACCAATTGAACAACTTCAATGAAACCATTGCCTACTTTGTCACTTGATTCACCAACGAAAGGTTCCCATGTCAAGAATTAGGTTGATTAGTTATGGCTTGCAATCACCGACTATAATTCTAAATATGATAAAATTATAATTAACTTATTCATAGGTCATAATAACACGCAAGCTGAAAGTTGAAAGCAATATCATTATATGATTCTACATCTGCTCAGCATAACACCAAAACATAATGACCCAACCACCAAAATAGAACTATCTCTACATTCTTTAATCATATTGCAACTCTCAAATTAATACTAAACCCAATAACCATTTAAATTAATACTAAATCCTCATAATTCCATAATCAAATTTACAAACAAAAATTAAACACATGAGTGAGCTTTATATAAATCAATTATCATTTAAGAAATTTTGAGGGTTAATAATTAATATAGATACACAAAGTTTACTACAGTTAGCAAAAACTCGATATAATAACAGATTATATTACACAAAAGCTATGAATAAAGCAATCACAACGTCATTAACAGAGATGCAAAACTGGAAAGTATAGCTCAATAAGAACAGAGACGCAAAAACAAAAAAGAACCAGTGACCGAAGTTTACCTTCTCATCAAAATTTCAAGAACTCGTGGACCGAACTCGTAGGCAACGTGAAATCAGTGTGGCTGAAACCTCATGATTATGTGCGTCTCTGATCTTGTTCATGATTTCAGCAATTTGTTTTTGATTGATTGGGTGACTTGAATTGTAAACATTAGGGTTTGTTTTGGTTTGAAAAATTGGTACAACAGGAGTTGAATTATATAGGGGAGGATGAAGTAATCTATACACAATACATCGTTTAGGGAACTTCAAAATCAACAGTCAAGATGAAGACGCAGTCAATTGATGAATTTAATTAATGCTTTAATGGTCCTTTGAATTGTGAGTTAAAGTTGAAAAACCTAAGGGAGAAACAGTTTAATTAAGGGCAAGAACGGGAAAAAAATGGATAGAGAGGGATTTGAACTAAGACTTTTGATATGCTATATTAAAGTTGATGTAAAATTACAGGTTTAACCATCCATTTTTTAAGCATTTTCAACAATTCATTTAAAAAGCAAAATAGTTTACAAATTATCAATTTAATGAATTAATGTGCATAGTTAATTTGATGAGTTAATGTGGAAAAGAAGTCATCTAATTCTCTGAATGAGGGTTTATATGGGGTTACATGGTGTCACACCGTCAAAATCCACTTGCGGAGTTTTACCGCGAGGCGCATGACAAACCAGGATCCAAACCAACGATCACAATAAACAAGTCTAAATGAATATAAATGCAATTTCAAAACATAGTTTAAAATCCCGTTTACAGCGGAAGCTTATTCAAAAACAGTATCTCAACAATGAAATAATAGTTCAACGTTCAAAAGACCATGCAACCCTAGTTAGACGCCGTGCAGACGCGTGCGCCCTAGTCCAGTCGTGCTACCTTAGCGACCTGAGAAAACATGTAAAAGTTTACGTCAGCACAAAAATGCTGGTGAGTTTACAGGTTTTGTATCCAAGTACCAAGTCCACCTGTCCATACTATAACAAATCGAAAACCAGTATACGCTAGCTAGGCGTACGTTTTGTTACTACCACGATTGGAAAACCATTACTAACTCGAATACCAGATGTTGTGCCCGAAAAGTACCAATTGTTCCTGTTGTTCCTGTTTGAGACAATATGCACTCGCCCGACCCTCCAAGCCGACGAGCGGGGTTGGTCACTCCCAATAGCGCTATTCACATTTCCCCGTTGTGCAAACCCGCACATTCATGGTTCCCCCCGGGACTTCCAAAGATCGTGTAGTACACAATAGAAACCCATAGTATGACAGTAATTACCAAATAATAGTTTTAACACATGTTTTCTCCCCCGAAAGTATAAAACCAGTTTAAAAGAGGGGCCGTAAACTCACCTTAAGTTGCGTTACTCCTTAACCCGAGTAAACTCAGCTGCTATGCTAGTCCCGTAAAGCGGCGACCTAACATACGACAGTTACAAGTACTTAGACTAATAACCCGCAGGTTAATTAGTCCCTAGATGTCCAGACCATAACCAAGTTCGTTTGAAAACACCGTGACTGTTTAACTGACCCAAAGTACAAGACTCGACATCCCATTGGTGACCCGAGACTCCCCGTGTTATGTTTACGCTCCACAACATACAATAACGCATTCACACTTAACATACGTTAACGCACAACAAGTTATAGCACATAGTTCACGTATCACCGAATTACATCCAAATATATGTTACCAAGTTATTAGACATGTTACGGGGTTCCTAGCATGTTACTACATGTTAAATCGGGTCTCGGAATGCTAATTTACACTTACAGCAGCAGTACACGCGATTAGGAAAAGTCAACTAGCATTTAGGTTGGTCAACTAGCAATTAGAAACCCTACTCGCCTCTATTATAGGCGATTAGGAGCTAATCACCTGAACTTACTAGCAATTGGGGCTAATCACCTGAACTTACTAGCAATTGGGGCTAATCACCTGAACTTACTAGCAATTAGGGCTAATCACCTGAACTTACTAGCAATTAGGGCTAATCACCCCAACTGTCACACGAGTAGGCCTCTACTCGCCTGAGTTATAGGCGATTAGCACCCTACTCGCCTATAACATAGGCGATTAGGAATGCTACTCGCCTGTAACCTTGCTGTTCCGGTTTTTCGCGCGTTTAACGCTCCAAATCAGATCCAGAACGTGTGTAACCACCCAATATCATCCCAAACACTATCCTAAACATGTTTAACCCAAAATCCTTCGTTTAACCTCGTATAATCAGTCCTGCATGCAACCAAGTAATCCAAACACCATTCACATAGCATGCAACATCATACTAACACGCGTAATCATAACCCTAATATCCAATTACTGAGATTTCTATCATCATAATATCAATATCAATTCTGATCTAACATAATAACATATCAAATCATCATCATGAATCATAAAAATCCTAGCTTTCTAATCATACACACCCATAACGCATGTATATTAGTTATAATCCGATTAACAACCCTTATTGACGATTTTCAGAAAGCTTTTTCGTTTAAGAACAGGTCTGGACCATTAGGGATTGATTAAAAACGTTTATAAAGATTTATGGATGAAAACCAAACCTTAGGATTATGAAAGAATGATGATTCAAGCTTGAAACCTTGTGTTTTGATCAAAAATCGCCTTCCAGAGGTTGTTTATGTGTTGGGGCGGGTTATGGGACGACTAGGGTTGGTATAATGAAGTTTAGGAGGTTAAGTATGGTATTTATAGTCGTTTTTAGTCGTCCAGCCCGTTACTAGCGAGTGTGCAGCAGTTTCATGCGATTAGGGCTGCTAATCGCATGAATGTTCATGTGATTGGGCCTAATCGCCCCTACATACACACGAGTAGCCCTCTACTTGCCTATAATGTTCCCTACTCGCCTCCCCTATGGGCGATTAGGCTTCCTAATCGCCTGTAGGGGTTAATTTCGTGTGTTTTGCGCGTTAAACCCCGTTTTAACATATGTTAACACATATTCACGTACCGACAAGTCACATAATGATTGTAAACACATAACACAAGTAAATACACATATTTACACTCGTTCACCAATTCTCGGGACTCAAGACTCGTACGTTCTGTATGCCCTGACGATCCTACAAATCGTCACCGTTTGTACACTTGGTTAAGGACTGACATCTAACGAACCTTTAGACCAACATCCAATGATCTTCTAGACTAACCAATAGTTCCCGAACCATAACCCGACTTAACTAACCCAGTTAAGTACAACATACGCGTGACTCGCTAAGGTAGACTTTCATCTAGACAACGTTGTTAACCAGAATTTGCCGGGTGTCACATCATCCCCACGTTAAAAGAATTTTCGTCCCGAAAATTGCACAAGTATCAAAAGAACAAAAGAAATAACGAAGGAAACAAGCAAAAGATAGAAACCAAAAGAGAGATTTACCCGAGTTGTCACATCATCCCCACGTTAAAAGGAATCTCGCCCCGAGATTCATTCAGCTGCCGAAGAGACATGTCTCGACTCGAACGCTTCCTTAGGAAAAAGATGAGGATACTTAGACTTCATCTGATCCTCCCGTTCCCACGTATACTCTGGTCCCCGGTTCGAGTTCCACCGAACCTTAACGATACGAATCTTGCTGTGACGTAGGCTACGAATCTTGTAATCAAGGATCTCCACAGGTTCTTCCACAATCCGAAGACGATCATCAACCTTGATCTCTTCTAGTGGAACGATGAGAGACTCGTCAGCCAGACACTTCTTCAAGTTTGACACGTGAAAGACGTTATGTACGTTACCGAGCTCCGTCGGTAGATCAAGTCGATATGCCACCGGCCCAATCCGTTCCAGGATCGTAAATGGGCCGACATACCGCGGATTGAGTTTGCCACGCTTCCCAAAGCGTATGACGCCCTTCCACGGTGAGACTTTTAGAAGTACCTTGTCATTGACTTGGAATTCCAGTGGTTTGCGACGCTGATCAGCATAACTCTTTTGCCGGTCCCGTGCCGCCGCCAACCGATTACGAATCTGTACGATCTTTTCCGAAGTTTCGTACACTAGTTCAGGCCCAGTGAGTTGACTCTCACCCACTTCAGCCCAACAAAGAGGAGAACGGCATTTCCGTCCGTACAGTGCTTCGAACGGAGCAGCCTTGATGCTCGTGTGATAACTGTTATTATACGAGAATTCTACTAACGGCAGATGAGCTTCCCAACCCTTTCCAAAATCGATCACACATGCCCGCAGCATGTCTTATAAAGTTTGAATCGTGCGCTCACTCTGACCGTCAGTCTGTGGATGATAAGCCGTACTCATGTCTAGTTGGGTACCCAAAGCCTTGTGCAAAGACTTCCAGAAGTGAGAAGTAAAATGGGAGTCACGATCCGAGATAATAGAAACTGGTACCCCGTGCTTAGAAACAACTTCTTTCAAGTAAAGACGAGCCAAACGATCCATGGTGTCGGTCTCCTTAATGGCAAGAAAATGAGCTGATTTCGTCAACCGATCGACAATCACCCATATCTTGTCATTCCCGCTTGGTGATTTAGGAAGTTGTGTGACAAAATCCATAGTAATCCGTTCCCATTTCCATTCCGGAATTTCAGGTTGTTGCAAGAGACCCGACGGTTTCTGGTATTCCACCTTGACCTTAGCACAGGTCAAGCATTTGCTCACGTATGAGGCTATGTCCGACCTCATGTTTGGCCACCAGTAAAGCACCTTCAGATCTTGGTACATCTTATCCGAACCAGGATGAATAGAATACCGGGACTTATGAGCCTCATCAAGGACAAGCTCCCGTAGTCCCCCGAATAAAGGAACCCATATACGTTCTGCGAAATAGTGCAGGCCATCAGGCCTTCGCTCTAGGTGCTTGTCGGCACCGTGCATAGTTTCAGCTTTAAGGTTTTCCTCCTTCAAAGCTTCTAACTGGGCAGAACGGAGTTGATCAGGTAAGGATGAATGAATGGTGAGCTGCAATGCCCGAACGCGACGAGGTTTAGTAGATTCCTTCCTGCTCAAGGCGTCTGCTACAACATTCGCCTTGCCAGGATGATACTTAATAGCACAATCATAGTCGTTCAGAAGTTCAATCCAACGACGCTGCCGTATGTTCAAATGTTGTTGGTCGAAAATATGTTGGAGACTCTTGTGATCGGTGTAGATGGTGCATTTGGTACCGTACAAGTAATGTCTCCAAATTTTCAACGCGAAAACCACTGCACCCAACTCTAAATCATGAGTTGTGTAGTTCTTCTCGTGCACTTTGAGTTGACGAGAAGCATACGCAATCACTTTCTCGCGTTGCATCAACACGCAACCGAGACCATGAATAGAAGCATCACAGTAAACAACAAAATCATCAGGGCCCTCAGGTAAAGACAAAATAGGAGCAGAACACAGTTTAGACTTCAGTTCTTCAAACGCTGACTCTTGTGGTTCACCCCAGTCGAACTTCCTATCCTTCTGAGTGAGAGTGGTGAGGGGTTGAGCAATCTTCGAGAACCCCTGAATGAAACGACGATAGTAGCCCGCAAGGCCTAGGAATTGCCGCACCTCAGTTGGCGTCTTTGGTGCTCCCCAGTCCTTGATCGCTTCGATTTTAGCTGGATCGACATGAATCCCTAGTTCATTAACCACATGTCCTAGGAATTGAACTTCGCGTAACCAAAAGTCACACTTTGAGAACTTGGCGTAAAGTTGTTCCCGTCGCAAGAGTTCCAAAACTAACCGCAGATGTTCCCCGTGTTCGGTCTCGTTCTTGGAGTAGATCAGAATGTCATCAATAAATACAATGACGAATTTGTCCAGATATGGTTTACAGACGCGGTTCATCAAGTCCATGAAAACCGCCGGTGCGTTCGTGAGACCGAAAGGCATGACCAAGAAT
This sequence comes from Ambrosia trifida, assembly GCA_028751855.1. Classification (NCBI taxonomy): domain Eukaryota; kingdom Viridiplantae; phylum Streptophyta; class Magnoliopsida; order Asterales; family Asteraceae; genus Ambrosia; species Ambrosia trifida. The sequence continues at coordinate 34,702,777 of CM054130.1, read as the reverse complement.
TCGAAATGGCCATAACGTGTTCGAAAGGCAGTCTTGGCAACGTCAGCCTCCCTGACGCGCAGCTGGTGATAACCGGACCTCAAGTCGATCTTGGAATAATAACTAGAACCCTGAAGCTGGTCGAATAGATCATCAATACGTGGAAGAGGGTAACGGTTCTTGACGGTCAATTTGTTCAGTTCTCTGTAGTCTACACATAATCGGAAACTTCCATCCTTCTTCTTAACAAATAAAATCGGGGCTCCCCAAGGGGAAGAACTTGGCCGGATGAAACCCTTGTCCAAGAGTTCCTGTAACTGACTAGACAACTCCTGCATCTCGGGAGGTGCAAGACGGTAGGGGGCCCGAGCAATAGGAGCAGCCCCTGGTACAAGATCAATACCGAACTCGACTTGACGATGAGGAGGAAGACCAGATAAATCATCGGGAAAAACATCAGGAAACTCGCGTACCACCGGGATGTCGTCAATCTTCTTCTCATCACTAGAGGAAACAGATAAAAGCGCCAAAACGGCTGGATAACCCTTTCGAATGCACTTAAGGGCTTTCATGCTAGAGATGATGTTTAGTGGAACACCACCCTTGATACCGTACACAGAAAGGAATTCTCCATCAGGGAGGGGGATCCGAATAACCTTATCGTAACAGACAATCTCCGCGCGATACAAAGATAACCAATCCATTCCTACCACAACGTCAAAACTACCCAAAGGTACCGGCATAAGGTCGATGGGGAACGATAAACCCGACAACTCTAATTGACACTCCCGAAGAACACTAGTAGCTTCAATCGTTTTACCGTCGGCCAACTCAATAATATACTTGGTCTCTAATGGTACGGGTACTACATCTAGCAGTCGACTAACATCCATGGATACAAAACTCTTGTCGGCACCAGAATCAAATAACACACTAACAGAACGATTATTGAGAAGAAACGTACCGGTGACTGTGTCAGGGTCCTGTCTAGCCTCAGCGGCTCCAATGACGAAGGCACGTGCATTTCTGCCGCCGCCCCCGTTGTTCCCATTACTGTTGCTTCCACCCTGCTTCAGTTTTGGGCAATCCTTCTTGTAATGCCCAGTGTCGCCACAGTTGTAGCACCCTTGTCTTCCTGTAGTCCCTTGAATAGTCGGAGCTGAGCTGTTAGTTGGAGCCTGAGTCGATGGAAGTGTAACCCGACAATCTTTAGCATAATGCCCAATTTGCTGGCAGCGGTGACAACGGTTACTGTCGCAGTTCCCTTGATGATGGCGTCCACACTTGTTGCATTTGGGCAGTTTTCCCGCATAACCACCCTGCTTGTTACCCGAAGAAGAAGAAGAACCCCCATTGTCGAACTTCTTATTCTGCTGTGCTGGTCCAGATCCCTTCCCGTCATTTTCCCACTTGCGCTTGTTGTTCTCTGGGGCCTTAACAGTCGAACCCTTCGCAGGCAAAATACCCTCATTCACTTTTAAGTTGGTCATCCTATGGGCCGATCGAACTACCTCTGCATACGTAGGATGATTTCCCGCAGCCACTAACCCTGCAATTTCCGGTACTAACCCTGAGACATAGTGTTCAATCCTACGGTATTCTGGCACATGCAGATCGGGACACAGCACTGCCAACTCATTCCGCCTCACAGTATACTTCTCAATTTCCGACCCAGTCATCTTGAGGTTCCACACCTCATGCTCCAGCTTCTGTACCTCTTCCCTCGGACAATACTCACGCTTCAGCAACTGCACAAAATTCTCCCATGGCATAGCATATGCCTCCCCAATACCCATATTCTGGGTGATACCATTCCACCAAGTCAATGCCACATCCTAGAATAACGCAGCTGCATACTTTACCCGATCTTCTGGGAGACAGTTACACATCAGAAATACTGACTCCACTTTCTCCAACCACCTAAGCAAGCTCACCGCACCCTCAGTGCCAGAGAATTCCTGGGGCTTACAGTCCCGGAACATCTTGTAGGTGCACATGGGTGGGGGTGGGTCAACAGGACCACCTGAAATGAAACGTATGAGAAACCACAAGTAACGTAAACAAGGTTCACCAATGAGGCAAAGAAAATGGATGAATCAACTTACCACCACCGTTGTGCCCTAACTGAAAGGCAGCTTGGAGCAAGTTGTTCAGATCAGCCTGCGATAGGTTAATACCTCCACCACGACCACCAGCACCACCGCGACCACCACCACGTCCACCATTGCGACCACCTCCACGTCCTCCACGCACTCCAGACATGATTCTGGCAGAAAGAACGAGAAAATTTAGTTTCGCAGTTAAAGATAACCACTAATGTTCACAAGATCAAAGCTAGATCCAATCCAGGACTATCCCCTCAAACCCAGAGCTCACTAGGGCTTCCATGCATTTCGGTTTATGATTTTGTGTGCACCCAAAATGATAAACCGCTCTACATGGTCCTCCCAGTGTTCTCCTAGTTCAAAGTTCAAATCACCGAACATAGACTCTTAGCTACACACCGTAATACTACGGTAGTTCATGACAAGTGTTTCTATTGGAGTGCGAAAGGGGAGATGTCCGAGCCTTGGACAAATCTCAAGAGCACGCGAGTTACTCCAACAGACTACACTGCCTAGAAAACAAGTAACCCAACCTAAGATAGAACGGATGATGTAACGTAGAAAGACCAATGATTTAGAGACACCCCGACAAGACCATACGTAAACCACTATAACGTTTAGTACCATGTGATCGTCTAGTGTGTGCGACTCGGCTATAGACTAGACTCTACATGCAGTCCTAGTTCACTATAACCATTGTCTCTGATACCAATCTGTCACACCCTCAAAATCCACTTGCGGAGTTTTACCGCGAGGCGCATGACAAACCAGGATCCAAACCAACGATCACAATAAACAAGTCTAAATGAATATAAATGCAATTTCAAAACATAGTTTAAAATCCCGTTTACAGCGGAAGCTTATTCAAAAACAGTATCTCAACAATGAAATAATAGTTCAACGTTCAAAAGACCATGCAACCCTAGTTAGACGCCGTGCAGACGCGTGCGCCCTAGTCCAGTCGTGCTACCTTAGCGACCTGAGAAAACATGTAAAAGTTTACGTCAGCACAAAAATGCTGGTGAGTTTACAGGTTTTGTATCCAAGTACCAAGTCCACCTGTCCATACTATAACAAATCGAAAACCAGTATACGCTAGCTAGGCGTACGTTTTGTTACTACCACGATTGGAAAAGCATTACTAACTCGAATACCAGATGTTGTGCCCGAAAAGTACCAATTGTTCCTGTTGTTCCTGTTTGAGACAATATGCACTCGCCCGGCCCTCCAAGCCGACGAGCGGGGTTGGTCACTCCCAATAGCGCTATTCACATTTCCCCGTTGTGCAAACCCGCACATTCATGGTTCCCCCCGGGACTTCCAAAGATCGTGTAGTACACAATAGAAACCCATAGTATGACAGTAATTACCAAATAATAGTTTTAACACATGTTTTCTCCCCCGAAAGTATAAAACCAGTTTAAAAGAGGGGCCGTAAACTCACCTTAAGTTGCGTTACTCCTTAACCCGAGTAAACTTAGCTGCTATGCTAGTCCCGTAAAGCGGCGACCTAACATACGACAGTTACAAGTACTTAGACTAATAACCCGCAGGTTAATTAGTCCCTAGATGTCCAGACCATAACCAAGTTCGTTTGAAAACACCGTGACTGTTTAACTGACCCAAAGTACAAGACTCGACATCCCATTGGTGACCCGAGACTCCCCGTGTTATGTTTACGCTCCACAACATACAATAACGCATTCACACTTAACATACGTTAACGCACAACAAGTTATAGCACATAGTTCACGTATCACCGAATTACATCCAAATATATGTTACCAAGTTATTAGACATGTTACGGGGTTCCTAGCATGTTACTACATGTTAAATCGGGTCTCGGAATGCTAATTTACACTTACAGCAGCAGTACACGCGATTAGGAAAAGTCAACTAGCATTTAGGTTGGTCAACTAGCAATTAGAAACCCTACTCGCCTCTATTATAGGCGATTAGGAGCTAATCACCTGAACTTACTAGCAATTGGGGCTAATCACCTGAACTTACTAGCAATTGGGGCTAATCACCTGAACTTACTAGCAATTGGGGCTAATCACCTGAACTTACTAGCAATTAGGGCTAATCACCTGAACTTACTAGCAATTAGGGCTAATCACCCCAACTGTCACACGAGTAGGCCTCTACTCGCCTGAGTTATAGGCGATTAGCACCCTACTCGCCTATAACATAGGCGATTAGGAATGCTACTCGCCTGTAACCTTGCTGTTCCGGTTTTTCGCGCGTTTAACGCTCCAAATCAGATCCAGAACGTGTGTAACCACCCAATATCATCCCAAACACTATCCTAAACATGTTTAACCCAAAATCCTTCGTTTAACCTCGTATAATCAGTCCTGCATGCAACCAAGTAATCCAAACACCATTCACATAGCATGCAACATCATACTAACACGCGTAATCATAACCCTAATATCCAATTACTGAGATTTCTATCATCATAATATCAATATCAATTCTGATCTAACATAATAACATATCAAATCATCATCATGAATCATAAAAATCCTAGCTTTCTAATCATACACACCCATAACGCATGTATATTAGTTATAATCCGATTAACAACCCTTATTGACGATTTTCAGAAAGCTTTTTCGTTTAAGAACAGGTCTGGACCATTAGGGATTGATTAAAAACGTTTATAAAGATTTATGGATGAAAACCAAACCTTAGGATTATGAAAGAATGATGATTCAAGCTTGAAACCTTGTGTTTTGATCAAAAATCGCCTTCCAGAGGTTGTTTATGTGTTGGGGCGGGTTATGGGACGACTAGGGTTGGTATAATGAAGTTTAGGAGGTTAAGTATGGTATTTATAGTCGTTTTTAGTCGTCCAGCCCGTTACTAGCGAGTGTGCAGCAGTTTCATGCGATTAGGGCTGCTAATCGCATGAATGTTCATGTGATTGGGCCTAATCGCCCCTACATACACACGAGTAGCCCTCTACTTGCCTATAATGTTCCCTACTCGCCTCCCCTATGGGCGATTAGGCTTCCTAATCGCCTGTAGGGGTTAATTTCGTGTGTTTTGCGCGTTAAACCCCGTTTTAACATATGTTAACACATATTCACGTACCGACAAGTCACATAATGATTGTAAACACATAACACAAGTAAATACACATATTTACACTCGTTCACCAATTCTCGGGACTCAAGACTCGTACGTTCTGTATGCCCTGACGATCCTACAAATCGTCACCGTTTGTACACTTGGTTAAGGACTGACATCTAACGAACCTTTAGACCAACATCCAATGATCTTCTAGACTAACCAATAGTTCCCGAACCATAACCCGACTTAACTAACCCAGTTAAGTACAACATACGCGTGACTCGCTAAGGTAGACTTTCATCTAGACAACGTTGTTAACCAGAATTTGCCGGGTGTCACATCATCCCCACGTTAAAAGAATTTTCGTCCCGAAAATTGCACAAGTATCAAAAGAACAAAAGAAATAACGAAGGAAACAAGCAAAAGATAGAAACCAAAAGAGAGATTTACCCGAGTTGTCACATCATCCCCACGTTAAAAGGAATCTCGCCCCGAGATTCATTCAGCTGCCGAAGAGACATGTCTCGACTCGAACGCTTCCTTAGGAAAAAGATGAGGATACTTAGACTTCATCTGATCCTCCCGTTCCCACGTATACTCTGGTCCCCGGTTCGAGTTCCACCGAACCTTAACGATACGAATCTTGCTGTGACGTAGGCTACGAATCTTGTAATCAAGGATCTCCACAGGTTCTTCCACAATCCGAAGACGATCATCAACCTTGATCTCTTCTAGTGGAACGATGAGAGACTCGTCAGCCAGACACTTCTTCAAGTTTGACACGTGAAAGACGTTATGTACGTTACCGAGCTCCGTCGGTAGATCAAGTCGATATGCCACCGGCCCAATCCGTTCCAGGATCGTAAATGGGCCGACATACCGCGGATTGAGTTTGCCACGCTTCCCAAAGCGTATGACGCCCTTCCACGGTGAGACTTTTAGAAGTACCTTGTCATTGACTTGGAATTCCAGTGGTTTGCGACGCTGATCAGCATAACTCTTTTGCCGGTCCCGTGCCGCCGCCAACCGATTACGAATCTGTACGATCTTTTCCGAAGTTTCGTACACTAGTTCAGGCCCAGTGAGTTGACTCTCACCCACTTCAGCCCAACAAAGAGGAGAACGGCATTTCCGTCCGTACAGTGCTTCGAACGGAGCAGCCTTGATGCTCGTGTGATAACTGTTATTATACGAGAATTCTACTAACGGCAGATGAGCTTCCCAACCCTTTCCAAAATCGATCACACATGCCCGCAGCATGTCTTATAAAGTTTGAATCGTGCGCTCACTCTGACCGTCAGTCTGTGGATGATAAGCCGTACTCATGTCTAGTTGGGTACCCAAAGCCTTGTGCAAAGACTTCCAGAAGTGAGAAGTAAAATGGGAGTCACGATCCGAGATAATAGAAACTGGTACCCCGTGCTTAGAAACAACTTCTTTCAAGTAAAGACGAGCCAAACGATCCATGGTGTCGGTCTCCTTAATGGCAAGAAAATGAGCTGATTTCGTCAACCGATCGACAATCACCCATATCTTGTCATTCCCGCTTGGTGATTTAGGAAGTTGTGTGACAAAATCCATAGTAATCCGTTCCCATTTCCATTCCGGAATTTCAGGTTGTTGCAAGAGACCCGACGGTTTCTGGTATTCCACCTTGACCTTAGCACAGGTCAAGCATTTGCTCACGTATGAGGCTATGTCCGACCTCATGTTTGGCCACCAGTAAAGCACCTTCAGATCTTGGTACATCTTATCCGAACCAGGATGAATAGAATACCGGGACTTATGAGCCTCATCAAGGACAAGCTCCCGTAGTCCCCCGAATAAAGGAACCCATATACGTTCTGCGAAATAGTGCAGGCCATCAGGCCTTCGCTCTAGGTGCTTGTCGGCACCGTGCATAGTTTCAGCTTTAAGGTTTTCCTCCTTCAAAGCTTCTAACTGGGCAGAACGGAGTTGATCAGGTAAGGATGAATGAATGGTGAGCTGCAATGCCCGAACGCGACGAGGTTTAGTAGATTCCTTCCTGCTCAAGGCGTCTGCTACAACATTCGCCTTGCCAGGATGATACTTAATAGCACAATCATAGTCGTTCAGAAGTTCAATCCAACGACGCTGCCGTATGTTCAAATGTTGTTGGTCGAAAATATGTTGGAGACTCTTGTGATCGGTGTAGATGGTGCATTTGGTACCGTACAAGTAATGTCTCCAAATTTTCAACGCGAAAACCACTGCACCCAACTCTAAATCATGAGTTGTGTAGTTCTTCTCGTGCACTTTGAGTTGACGAGAAGCATACGCAATCACTTTCTCGCGTTGCATCAACACGCAACCGAGACCATGAATAGAAGCATCACAGTAAACAACAAAATCATCAGGGCCCTCAGGTAAAGACAAAATAGGAGCAGAACACAGTTTAGACTTCAGTTCTTCAAACGCTGACTCTTGTGGTTCACCCCAGTCGAACTTCCTATCCTTCTGAGTGAGAGTGGTGAGGGGTTGAGCAATCTTCGAGAACCCCTGAATGAAACGACGATAGTAGCCCGCAAGGCCTAGGAATTGCCGCACCTCAGTTGGCGTCTTTGGTGCTCCCCAGTCCTTGATCGCTTCGATTTTAGCTGGATCGACATGAATCCCTAGTTCATTAACCACATGTCCTAGGAATTGAACTTCGCGTAACCAAAAGTCACACTTTGAGAACTTGGCGTAAAGTTGTTCCCGTCGCAAGAGTTCCAAAACTAACCGCAGATGTTCCCCATGTTCGGTCTCGTTCTTGGAGTAGATCAGAATGTCATCAATAAATACAATGACGAATTTGTCCAGATATGGTTTACAGACGCGGTTCATCAAGTCCATGAAAACCGCCGGTGCGTTCGTGAGACCGAAAGGCATGACCAAGAATTCGAAATGGCCATAACGTGTTCGAAAGGCAGTCTTGGCAACATCAGCCTCCCTGACGCGCAGCTGGTGATAACCGGACCTCAAGTCGATCTTGGAATAATAACTAGAACCCTGAAGCTGGTCGAATAGATCATCAATACGTGGAAGAGGGTAACGGTTCTTGACGGTCAATTTGTTCAGTTCTCTGTAGTCTACACATAATCGGAAACTTCCATCCTTCTTCTTAACAAATAAAATCGGGGCTCCCCAAGGGGAAGAACTTGGCCGGATGAAACCCTTGTCCAAGAGTTCCTGTAACTGACTAGACAACTCCTGCATCTCGGGAGGTGCAAGACGGTAGGGGGCCCGAGCAATAGGAGCAGCCCCTGGTACAAGATCAATACCGAACTCGACTTGACGATGAGGAGGAAGACCAGATAAATCATCGGGAAAAACATCAGGAAACTCGCGTACCACCGGGATGTCGTCAATCTTCTTCTCATCACTAGAGGAAACAGATAAAAGCGCCAAAACGGCTGGATAACCCTTTCGAATGCACTTAAGGGCTTTCATGCTAGAGATGATGTTTAGTGGAACACCACCCTTGATACCGTACACAGAAAGGAATTCTCCATCAGGGAGGGGGATCCGAATAACCTTATCGTAACAGACAATCTCCGCGCGATACAAAGATAACCAATCCATTCCTACCACAACGTCAAAACTACCCAAAGGTACCGGCATAAGGTCGATGGGGAACGATAAACCCGACAACTCTAATTGACACTCCCGAAGAACACTAGTAGCTTCAATCGTTTTACCGTCGGCCAACTCAATAATATACTTGGTCTCTAATGGTACGGGTACTACATCTAGCAGTCGACTAACATCCATGGATACAAAACTCTTGTCGGCACCAGAATCAAATAACACACTAACAGAACGATTATTGAGAAGAAACGTACCGGTGACTGTGTCAGGGTCCTGTCTAGCCTCAGCGGCTCCAATGACGAAGGCACGTGCATTTCTGCCGCCGCCCCCGTTGTTCCCATTACTGTTGCTTCCACCCTGCTTCAGTTTTGGGCAATCCTTCTTGTAATGCCCAGTGTCGCCACAGTTGTAGCACCCTTGTCTTCCTGTAGTCCCTTGAATAGTCGGAGCTGAGCTGTTAGTTGGAGCCTGAGTCGATGGAAGTGTAACCCGACAATCTTTAGCATAATGCCCAATTTGCTGGCAGCGGTGACAACGGTTACTGTCGCAGTTCCCTTGATGATGGCGTCCACACTTGTTGCATTTGGGCAGTTTTCCCGCATAACCACCCTGCTTGTTACCCGAAGAAGAAGAAGAACCCCCATTGTCGAACTTCTTATTCTGCTGTGCTGGTCCAGATCCCTTCCCGTCATTTTCCCACTTGCGCTTGTTGTTCTCTGGGGCCTTAACAGTCGAACCCTTCGCAGGCAAAATACCCTCATTCACTTTTAAGTTGGTCATCCTATGGGCCGATCGAACTACCTCTGCATACGTAGGATGATTTCCCGCAGCCACTAACCCTGCAATTTCCGGTACTAACCCTGAGACATAGTGTTCAATCCTACGGTATTCTGGCACATGCAGATCGGGACACAGCACTGCCAACTCATTCCGCCTCACAGTATACTTCTCAATTTCCGACCCAGTCATCTTGAGGTTCCACACCTCATGCTCCAGCTTCTGTACCTCTTCCCTCGGACAATACTCACGCTTCAGCAACTGCACAAAATTCTCCCATGGCATAGCATATGCCTCCCCAATACCCATATTCTGGGTGATACCATTCCACCAAGTCAATGCCACATCTTAGAATAACGCAGCTGCATACTTTACCCGATCTTCTGGGAGACAGTTACACATCAGAAATACTGACTCCACTTTCTCCAACCACCTAAGCAAGCTCACCGCACCCTCAGTGCCAGAGAATTCCTGGGGCTTACAGTCCCGGAACATCTTGTAGGTGCACATGGGTGGGGGTGGGTCAACAGGACCACCTGAAATGAAACGTATGAGAAACCACAAGTAACGTAAACAAGGTTCACCAATGAGGCAAAGAAAATGGATGAATCAACTTACCACCACCGTTGTGCCCTAACTGAAAGGCAGCTTGGAGCAAGTTGTTCAGATCAGCCTGCGATAGGTTAATACCTCCACCACGACCACCAGCACCACCGCGACCACCACCACGTCCACCATTGCGACCACCTCCACGTCCTCCACGCACTCCAGACATGATTCTGGCAGAAAGAACGAGAAAATTTAGTTTCGCAGTTAAAGATAACCACTAATGTTCACAAGATCAAAGCTAGATCCAATCCAGGACTATCCCCTCAAACCCAGAGCTCACTAGGGCTTCCATGCATTTCGGTTTATGATTTTGTGTGCACCCAAAATGATAAACCGCTCTACATGGTCCTCCCAGTGTTCTCCTAGTTCAAAGTTCAAATCACCGAACATAGACTCTTAGCTACACACCGTAATACTACGGTAGTTCATGACAAGTGTTTCTATTGGAGTGCGAAAGGGGAGATGTCCGAGCCTTGGACAAATCTCAAGAGCACGCGAGTTACTCCAACAGACTACACTGCCTAGAAAACAAGTAACCCAACCTAAGATAGAACGGATGATGTAACGTAGAAAGACCAATGATTTAGAGACACCCCGACAAGACCATACGTAAACCACTATAACGTTTAGTACCATGTGATCGTCTAGTGTGTGCGACTCGGCTATAGACTAGACTCTACATGCAGTCCTAGTTCACTATAACCATTGTCTCTGATACCAATCTGTCACACCCTCAAAATCCACTTGCGGAGTTTTACCGCGAGGCGCATGACAAACCAGGATCCAAACCAACGATCACAATAAACAAGTCTAAATGAATATAAATGCAATTTCAAAACATAGTTTAAAATCCCGTTTACAGCGGAAGCTTATTCAAAAACAGTATCTCAACAATGAAATAATAGTTCAACGTTCAAAAGACCATGCAACCCTAGTTAGACGCCGTGCAGACGCGTGCGCCCTAGTCCAGTCGTGCTACCTTAGCGACCTGAGAAAACATGTAAAAGTTTACGTCAGCACAAAAATGCTGGTGAGTTTACAGGTTTTGTATCCAAGTACCAAGTCCACCTGTCCATACTATAACAAATCGAAAACCAGTATACGCTAGCTAGGCGTACGTTTTGTTACTACCACGATTGGAAAAGCATTACTAACTCGAATACCAGATGTTGTGCCCGAAAAGTACCAATTGTTCCTGTTGTTCCTGTTTGAGACAATATGCACTCGCCCGGCCCTCCAAGCCGACGAGCGGGGTTGGTCACTCCCAATAGCGCTATTCACATTTCCCCGTTGTGCAAACCCGCACATTCATGGTTCCCCCCGGGACTTCCAAAGATCGTGTAGTACACAATAGAAACCCATAGTATGACAGTAATTACCAAATAATAGTTTTAACACATGTTTTCTCCCCCGAAAGTATAAAACCAGTTTAAAAGAGGGGCCGTAAACTCACCTTAAGTTGCGTTACTCCTTAACCCGAGTAAACTCAGCTGCTATGCTAGTCCCGTAAAGCGGCGACCTAACATACGACAGTTACAAGTACTTAGACTAATAACCCGCAGGTTAATTAGTCCCTAGATGTCCAGACCATAACCAAGTTCGTTTGAAAACACCGTGACTGTTTAACTGACCCAAAGTACAAGACTCGACATCCCATTGGTGACCCGAGACTCCCCGTGTTATGTTTACGCTCCACAACATACAATAACGCATTCACACTTAACATACGTTAACGCACAACAAGTTATAGCACATAGTTCACGTATCACCGAATTACATCCAAATATATGTTACCAAGTTATTAGACATGTTACGGGGTTCCTAGCATGTTACTACATGTTAAATCGGGTCTCGGAATGCTAATTTACACTTACAGCAGCAGTACACGCGATTAGGAAAAGTCAACTAGCATTTAGGTTGGTCAACTAGCAATTAGAAACCCTACTCGCCTCTATTATAGGCGATTAGGAGCTAATCACCTGAACTTACTAGCAATTGGGGCTAATCACCTGAACTTACTAGCAATTGGGGCTAATCACCTGAACTTACTAGCAATTGGGGCTAATCACCTGAACTTACTAGCAATTAGGGCTAATCACCTGAACTTACTAGCAATTAGGGCTAATCACCCCAACTGTCACACGAGTAGGCCTCTACTCGCCTGAGTTATAGGCGATTAGCACCCTACTCGCCTATAACATAGGCGATTAGGAATGCTACTCGCCTGTAACCTTGCTGTTCCGGTTTTTCGCGCGTTTAACGCTCCAAATCAGATCCAGAACGTGTGTAACCACCCAATATCATCCCAAACACTATCCTAAACATGTTTAACCCAAAATCCTTCGTTTAACCTCGTATAATCAGTCCTGCATGCAACCAAGTAATCCAAACACCATTCACATAGCATGCAACATCATACTAACACGCGTAATCATAACCCTAATATCCAATTACTGAGATTTCTATCATCATAATATCAATATCAATTCTGATCTAACATAATAACATATCAAATCATCATCATGAATCATAAAAATCCTAGCTTTCTAATCATACACACCCATAACGCATGTATATTAGTTATAATCCGATTAACAACCCTTATTGACGATTTTCAGAAAGCTTTTTCGTTTAAGAACAGGTCTGGACCATTAGGGATTGATTAAAAACGTTTATAAAGATTTATGGATGAAAACCAAACCTTAGGATTATGAAAGAATGATGATTCAAGCTTGAAACCTTGTGTTTTGATCAAAAATCGCCTTCCAGAGGTTGTTTATGTGTTGGGGCGGGTTATGGGACGACTAGGGTTGGTATAATGAAGTTTAGGAGGTTAAGTATGGTATTTATAGTCGTTTTTAGTCGTCCAGCCCGTTACTAGCGAGTGTGCAGCAGTTTCATGCGATTAGGGCTGCTAATCGCATGAATGTTCATGTGATTGGGCCTAATCGCCCCTACATACACACGAGTAGCCCTCTACTCGCCTATAATGTTCCCTACTCGCCTCCCCTATGGGCGATTAGGCTTCCTAATCGCCTGTAGGGGTTAATTTCGTGTGTTTTGCGCGTTAAACCCCGTTTTAACATATGTTAACACATATTCACGTACCGACAAGTCACATAATGATTGTAAACACATAACACAAGTAAATACACATATTTACACTCGTTCACCAATTCCCGGGACTCGAGACTCGTACGTTCCGTATGCCCTGACGATCCTACAAATCGTCACCGTTTGTACACTTGGTTAAGGACTGACATCTAACGAACCTTTAGACCAACATCCAATGATCTTCTAGACTAACCAATAGTTCCCGAACCATAACCCGACTTAACTAACCCAGTTAAGTACAACATACGCGTGACTCGCTAAGGTAGACTTTCATCTAGACAACGTTGTTAACCAGAATTTGCCGGGTGTCACACATGGTAGAAAGGATATTAAGTGTGTATTACACACATATACAATGGCCATGATATGTTATACACAAGGGAAATGACCTAAAAAATAGACATTTGTGAAGAGTATATTCAACTCTCATCTTAAATTTAAAATTTATGTTGAAATTACCTTCTTGGACATGTTTGGTCCTTAATAAGGTAAAATAGAGAAATAGAGATAACTATATTACAATTGAATCTATAAGGCAAACTAGGAAATTAATTGTGTAATTAAATAGAACTAGTATTTTGTTTGCAAGCGTTGCCCTATGATTTTGTGACGTATCAAGTAGACATAAATACAAACTCAATTGATTATACATTGATATTACGCAACATCTACAATCATTAATTTTAACTAACATCATTAATAACCGTTGAACCTCACACGTACGTTGCGGCGTGTTAACACACAAAATTTAGAACGAAACGAAAAACTTGTGAAAGATGAAAAGTATCAAGGAACAAAGTTGAAAGTAAAATGTATTAGAGTTAAATTTCAAAACATGAAAGACTTTGGCTTAAAAAATAAAAATAAAATCAAAGGGGATAAATTTCAAAAGTTGAAAACTTTTGAGTTAGAAGTAAAATGAAATTAAATGTGTTAAATTGTCAACGACGAAAACTTTCGAGTTAGAAAGGAAAAAAATCTTTATTTAAATAAAAACTGTCCGCACAAAAGAGTACAACACAAAGATGCGCAAACAAAGTTGTTAATTATACTTTTGATAAATGTTTCAAAACCGCAAGGCAACTCAAAATTAAATGTTTTCTTTTTCATTTTACAAGTATGTAATTGTATGAACAAGAAATATTTATGACTTTTCTTAGTTTAATATTTATTAATTGAAAGGGGACATGATAAGTAGTGTGGTTCAGTTTATTCCACTTTTAAGAGGAACCAAATACATTTGGACTAATACACTTGTGGTCTTCATGAGAGAGGTTAGAAATTCTTTACGTAATTTAACTTTATCTTGCAAGATATCACAACATTTGAGATATCCCACGATACATAACGCCGACACTAAAATGATCATTTACATGAAATTGAACTATTCATATATAAGAACTCATATGTATAGTCTTTATATTTGTTTCTCTAAGAAATCATATGTATTAAACAATTATAAATGTATGATCATTTCATACATATGTTTGTCACAACATTTGATATATTCCGTGATTCATAACACTGACACTAGCTAAAATGATCATTTACATGAAATTGAACTATTCATATATAATAAATCATATGTATGGTTTTTATTCTCTAAAAATCATATGTAAGAAACAATTATAAATGTATGATCATTTTATACATATATTTGTCACAACATTTGAGATATTCCATGATTCATAACGCCGACATTAAAATGATCATTTACATGAAATTGAACTATTCATATATAAGAAATCATATGTATGGTCTTTATTTTTCTCTAAGAAATCATATGTATGAAACAATTATAAATGTATGCTCATTTCATACATATGTTTGTCACAACGTTTGAGATATTCCATGATTCATAACACTGACACTAGCTAAAGTGATCATTTAAATGAAATTGAACTATTTATATATAAGAAATCATATGTATGAAACAATTGTAAATGTATGATCATTTCATAAATATGTTTTTTCACAACATTTGAGATATTCCATGATTCCTAACGCCGACACTAAAACGATCATTTACATGAAATTGAACTGTTCATATATAAGAAATCATACGTAACATTTGAGATATTCAATGATTCATAACGCCGACACTAAAATGATCATTTACATGAAATTGAACTATTCATATATAAGAATCATATGTTTGGTCTTTATTTTCTCTAAGAAATCATATGTATGAAACAATTATAAATGTATGATCATTTCATACATATGTTTGCCACAACATTTGAGACATTCCATGATTCATAACGCCGACACTAAAATGATCATTTACATGAAATTGAACTATTCATATATAAGAAATCATATGTATGGTCCTTATTTTTCTCTAAGAAATCATATGTATGAAAAGATTATAAATGTATGATCATTTCATACAAATGTTTGTCACAACATTTGAGATATTCCATGATTCATAACACTACCTTAAATTGAACTATTCATATATAAGAAATCATATGTATGGTCTTTATTTTTCTCTAAGAAATTATATGTATGAAACAATTATAAATGTATGATCATTTCATACATATCTTTGTCATAACATTTGAGATATTCCTTGATTCATAACACCGACGCTATAATGATCATTTACATGAAATTGAACTATTCATATATAAGAAATCATATGTATGGTCTTTATTTTTCTCTAAGAAATCATATGTATGAAACAATTATATATGTATGATCATTTCATACATATGCTTGTCACAACATTTGAGACACTCCATGATTCATAACACCGACACTAAGATGATCATTTACATGAAATTGAACTATTCATATATAAGAAATCATATGTATGAAACAATTATAAATGCATGATCATTTCATACATATGTATGTCACAACATTTGAGATATTCCATGATTCATAACACCGACACTAGCTAAAATGATCATTTACATGAAATTGAACTATATATTCAACCTCGTAATTGATCTTTTATGTCGTTATTTATCCAAACGAATCATAATGGATTAAAACATGATATCACACACATCCCTATGTAGTTTTGTTTAACGGCCAACGAATTTTATTAAACGCCCAACGCTAGCGGAAAACTAGCTTAAACCCAACATACACTTACAATGATTAGCCACCTGTCCCTATGTATTTTATTAAGTCAAAAATCAGAGAAAACCAAGTACCGTCAATTTGTTTACATGTGTCTGTTTTGGTTGGTGCAGGTGAAGGGCTGCCAGTGGGGGTTTATGTGACAAAAGGCTCCCAACTAAATAAAAAGGAAAATTCTATAGGGTTGCAGTGAGACCTACTATGTTATATGGGACAGTTTGTTATGCCATCAAAAAGGCACAGGCTCACAAGATGGAGGTAGCATAAATGAAGATGCTAAGGTGGATGTGCGGGCACCCTAGGGTGGACCGAATAATAAATGAGGTTATTAGGGAAATGTTAAGGGTAGCTAGTATATCAGACAAAAAAAGGAGGGAAGATTAAAATGGTATGGGCATGTGAAGAGGAGGCAAATGACGGCCCAGTTAGAGTAGTGGAAAACCCTCACTATTGAGGGAAAGAGATCTAGAGGAAGACCCAAGTTGACTCGGGATGAGTGGATCAGACAGGATTTAGTAGAGATGCACATTTCTGAGGACATGGTCGATGATAGGGGTTCGTGGGGGCATAAGATTAATGTTAAGGTTTATTAGGAAGGGTTTGGTTGTATCGTAGCGTTGTTCTAGGAGTTTAGACTTTTTCTTACTCGGGTAGGAGGTCTGTAAGGGTGACTTGTATTTGGGTCTCTATGGGTTATACTATTTCTGATGGCATACATACCTTTGTTTTAATATGTGACGATTTCAATGTTTCTTAAATTCAGTAGTCCTTTAATACTTTTTAGTGTTGTTTTCTTGTCGATTGTGTGTTGTGGAGTCGGGGGTCTCTCTAGAAGCAGCCTCTCTATCCGTAAGGATATGGGTAAAGTTTGCCTAAGTCTCACCCTCCCCAGACCCTACTCTTAGCTTTACTAAGTGTGAGATTTATTGTGTAAGGTTGTTGTGTGTTTTGTTTATAACCCTTATATGAACCAATGAATCCCTTGGGAAAGGGTATGGCACTTAGGAATACATGGTCGAGTCATTTGCTTATCTTGACCCATAATTAATTAATTCTATTCTTAATCTGATTACATAATTTTAGGGTCAAGTTATCTTACACAGTGTAACAAAAAGGAGAAGGGTGAGAAGGATACAAAAAACACAATAGATCACGAAATATGACACAATGAGCCACAAAAAATAACACAATGCCGAAAAATAACACAATGCTGGAAAAAAAAACACACAATATTATCAATCGCAAAAATGATACAATGATGAAAATAAGAAAAAGACACAATGTTCCATAAAAGACACAATGATATAACGTAAATTCTAAAAACTACAAGCTAAAAATCAAAAAACGCGAAAACCTAAAAACTAAGATCGTAGGGTTCGATAAGACGGTTCTAATGCCGCTTGAATGAGTTCAATAGGAATCCATTTGATACACTTCCTATAACCTCATATTTTTCTTTCATGATGTATTTGATCCTAATCCCATAATAATATTTACATAAAAGCATAGTTTAATATTCACTTCTTTCATACCATTACCAACCATATCAGATACACTAAAACGTGGATTATATAACATATATTTGAGTAATTTAGATACTAAATCAGATATTTTTTGGTTCTGTACTAAACAATGAAGACGGTAATTAAATAAAAAACATCAATTCTTTAATTCATGGTCCATTGGTTGTGTGGCTGTGATTCTTCTTTTTGGGTCTAAGCACAATAGTTTCTAAAAGATCAAAAACTATTATAAGGTTACAATCAGTTCATGAGTAATTGCTTAATACTTCTAAAGAATCAACTATAGGCCAATCATTGTTACCACTATGAACTATTTAGCAAATTTAGCACTAATGCATTCAATGGATTTGGATTGTGTTTGTCTTTAAAAAAGTTATCTAAAAAGGAACGGGCCAAACGAATTGAAAACTTTCCTACCTCCCAAGTTTTAACTAACAAATACAACCTTCTGAATCGTTAACTACATCATCACGTAATCTAACCTACTCGTTTTGTCACCTCTACAATCCACTTAGTTCAAGGCGAGGAACTAATTTTTGCATATTTGGATATATCAAACCACAAAAGGGTCACAACCTAAAAGCCTTGAAAAAACAGTTAAAATGAGTAAAATTAAAAAATGATTAATTACATATATCCCCCTATTTTCAACTATAATTACGTATATACCCAACCCAAAATTTAAATTACATATTACAAAACTTCATAAATTACATATATACTCATTCTATTAAAAATACATTGAAAAATAACTATTTTACCCAAATTCTTTTACTAAACTATATTCACGACAAGTCATACAGCACATTTTCTTGCATCCTACAACTTATATCCCATACGATCTTTCCAACTTAATAAGTTATGAACACCAAGAACATGTAAAATGCAAAATATTTCCATGCATCCTACAACTTGATTTCACCGAAACAAGTGTTTTAACACTCTCACATAATCATTACTAAGCCCTCGTATCATTACATTCATCATAACATGTAATGATATGTAGAATGGGTATATTTGATATTTTTAGTTTTTGGAAAGAAGAAATATGTTAATAAAATTTTTGACTTGGGTATATATGTAATTTATGAAGTTTGGGAAGGGGAAATATGTAAATAAAATTTTGACTTGGGTATATATGTAATTTATGAAGTTTGGAGGGGGGATATATGTAATTGCCCCAAAAACAATAAGAAAAAAATATTGAAAATGGAAACAGCCAAACGAGTCGAATAAATTGAAAACTAGCTTGTCCAAGTCCCTTTCCAAGGTCTAAATTTGTTCAAAGATATATGTTGACATTGTTTATTTTTGT
Source organism: Ambrosia trifida (assembly GCA_028751855.1). Classification (NCBI taxonomy): domain Eukaryota; kingdom Viridiplantae; phylum Streptophyta; class Magnoliopsida; order Asterales; family Asteraceae; genus Ambrosia; species Ambrosia trifida. The sequence goes on along the minus strand of CM054130.1, from coordinate 34,683,596 downwards.
AATTTAACCAATGAGCTATTTATATAAATCTTTCAGAAAAAACAATGGACAACTATATTGTGGTCAACTGAAAACTAATCAACCTTTACTGAAAAATGGTATATTTCAGCCTTAACCTATCTGGAGTTCTGGACACTTTTTAATGCATGTTGATCTTGTCACCTTCATCTGCTATACATCAAAAAAGCTTTTCTTTTCAGTTAATATTGTGAAAAAAATTAGAGAAAAAATAGGTTTTTATTAACTTTAACTTCAAACATTAATAAGTAACTTTATAGTTTGTCCAGTGATCGACTACTGTAACCTACAAATATGTCAACAAAGAGAATGAATTATCCATGTTATTATAGCCTAGTGACATTTTAAGGGGAGATAATTAGGCTCGGTGATCATTTAGGCTCAATACTCGTATTTGAAATTACGCCCCACTTACGGTGTGCGCATATAATGTATATATGTGTGGCTCTTGGGGGGCAAAAGTAAAGTTGCACTAGTTTTAACGTTAGTTTACTAATTTCGTGAAAATAACGTTAAAAACGACGAACGGTTAATCATGCATCATGTGGTGGCGTGGATACCCAAAAGGCAAAGGGGTACATGCACCGATCAGGTTTGTCCCGATTGCTAAGTGTTCTGTGCCTTATGTCCAAGGCTTGATACCAAACCACATCGAGCCGGGGGTCTCATTGGAAGCAACCTCTCTATTCTTAGGGGTAGAGGTAAGGTTGTCTACATTTTACCCTCCTCAAACCCTATCCTAACTTTGTTATAGGTGGGATTAACTGAGTATGATGATGATGACTCGTATCTGAAATTGTACTCAATTTACACTCGAAAATTTTCGGGTACAATAATAAAAAATACTAAAAAACTTACTTCTTAAAATCGGGTATTAATACCCAGATCCATACCCCGGGCTAATACCCAGTTATACCCGAACCTGATAATACCTTACTCGGGTACATAGGGTATGATTTTTCCACTCAAATAATCGTATCCGAACTCTACTTGGTTTCTCTCTATACCCATTTTTCCTATACCCATTCATACCCGGAACCGGTTATTAAAAATCATGATATGTACACCTCTACCTCTAGCCAACTAATTGGCTTAATCCTTATAGGCTTCTATCTTATAGTTAACAAATGAAATTGGTTAATGGGTTATGCATTTATGGGCTTCTATCTTTTTTTATGTTGGGCTAATGAAATTGAGAGTATTTTGGATTTTTTGAAAAACTGAGTATTTTGGATTTTTATCTTGCACTACGTCAGCAAAGTTGAGGCTACCCCTCCTTAAAGGCTATCTCCCCCACTAGTTGAGACTGAAGGCGACCATTTACTAATATTAACGATTGTTTAAATTCAATACTCAAATGTACCTAACAAAATAAAACACTTTAAGAATACGAGCAAATTGTGAAATCCATCATGTAGACTCATGAAAAAATGTGATCTTATAAAATTGATCGAAGTAAAACCAAACCGGTAGCAAATAGCATATACCAAAGCAAATGAATAACGGGCACGTAATAATTTGTTTTTTTAATATTTTATTTGAAACACAAAGAGAACCAACAAGCAAACATCAAAGATGTTACGGTCAAAATAGTATGATCAGACAAAACAATAACAAAAGTTAGAGAAGGAGAAACAATCGAAGATCCTACCCTTGGTTTCAGACGGTACATAAAGGAGGAGTAATGGCTAAATGTGGATTTTTTTTTTTTTTTTTTTTTTTTTTTTTTTTTTGTGAAACATATTATTATAATTATCAATACAAGTTACATCTCTATTCTCTACTAGCTCTACTACATTATAAAGGAGGAGTAATGGCTAAATGTGTCCAAATTGGCAAAGTTAAGATGGTATCTAGGGGTGTAAACGAGCTGAGCCCGAGCCTGACTGGGCTCGAGCTCAGCTCATTATGGTTTTATGAAGCTCGAGCTCGGCTCGGCTCGGCTCGAGGTGATTTGAAAACAATCTCAAACGAGCTCAAAGCTCGGCTCGAGATCGCAAAAGCTCGGCTCGCGAGTGTTATTAAATGGGCTTATGAAATAAGGACTTGGGCTTTGGAGATGTGGGCTATAAATTATAAGAGATATATAAATAACTTATAATTATGTTTGGGCTCCTTTAGGCTCGCGAGCCCAATCGAGCTTTGTATCTAGGGCTCGAGCTCGGGCTCGATAACTAAACGAGCCATATTTCAGGCTCAGGCTCGGGCTCGGGTCCGGCCTCGTTAAGGCTCGGCTCGTTCGGGCTTTTTTCTGAGCCGATCCCGGGTAGCTCTCGAGCCGCTACGTGTCATTTACACCCCTAATGGTATCCAAAGAGTCTCAAGTGTAATCCTTAAAATTTTACCATATTTCTTCCATATATACCCTTATGTAATATGTACCACCATTCATACCAATTGTACAATCCCAACTTGCTACAAATCCAATTAAATCCTCCATGAAACCACCGTTCACTGCCCTTTTTTTCTATGTCGTTCCCTTCTCCATCCTATTAAATAAGCTTTTTTCACATCCGCGCTGATATCCTCCACAATTTCATGTTTATTTAGAAAGATAATTTTCGGTTGTAGTATAGACGGACTTGTGCCATATGACCACACATCATGTTTTAAGAAAAATGTTTTTAAAGTGGAATTACTATATATGGTGTATGAAAAAATATTACATACATGCGAAAAAAAAACCTAAGTATAATAATGTTGTATTGCAACCCATTTGTGAATCCCGCTGCAATGCGCGGGTAAACCCACTAGTTTAGATGGTGGGTAAGCGGGCAACAAGCTGCGCCACTATCCCCTTTTGAATCGCAAAGCCTATCCTGCTAAACACAAACCCTTGATTCTTAGGGCTCTACGAGTCATTGTGGACCACCTTCTGCACTCGTTTCCTAACCTGGCCTAATTTGCACTACCAAACCAGTTTGAGCCAAATCGGTCTCAACCCGACCCAAATTACCAGTTTAAATGCTGGTTCATTCTCTCGTCACCTTAATCGTTTTCAACCCGAACTGGTCTGGGCCAAAACAATATCAACACAACCCCAAACGTAAATTATTTTTAAAAATCCGTTCCGGGTACCAGTTTTAAAAAGTTAACCAAACCGATTCAGTTTACAACCCAAACCGGTTTGTAAGAAAACCCGGTTCCTACACCTCTAACTTGGAAATATCAATTGGCAAGATGAGAATTACATTATTACACAAAAACAAAAGCCAGCCCACTTTAAAAGTCCAGCCTAACAATGCATACATTAATCGTTACAAAAACGAGTTATTTGGGCTTTATATGGGCCAAACCCAAATCCATTCTAAATTTCTGATACATGAAATAAACTTCTAGAAAGGGGTAAAATCGTAAATAAAATAATAACGAGGACTGAAATCGTCAAAAAGACGATAAGAATATTCGTGGCATTTAGGGTTCGTTGATAAGTGAGATGTATAAATAATCTTATTCTCCACAACCCACCGTATAACCCAACCAACCCTCATACAACAAAACCCTAAAACACATATTATTAATCATGGAGCAGACGTTTATTATGATCAAGCCTGATGGTGTCCAAAGAGGACTTGTAAGTCTTTCTCTTCACTTTAATCTTCTTTTTGATTAAATCTTGTTACAGGGTTATTTTTAAAACTTGTTTTTATTGGTGTACAAGTTTTGATGCATGATGTACAAGTTGATGTTTGAATAAGGGTGAAATCTGTTTGGTTTTGTTTTGTTTAGGTTGGTGAAATCATTGCCAGATTTGAGAAGAAGGGATTTACTTTGAAAGGTATAATAATAATAATATAATATTTGGTTGATTCGTGTACACATAGATTAAGAAAAGTTATGGACTAATGGGTCCTTGTAATTATTGTTTTAAGTTATCATTGTGGTGATTATATGTTTGTTACTGTTTTTATTAGCTTTTACTTTGAGCATTTAAGATTGTAAAGATTATATACATTTTATACAATTTGGGTGATTAAGAAAGGGGGTGTTTTGATTTTATTGTTATAATTGTGACATCAAAAAATAGAAATTTTATTAATTAGCTTCAATGATTAAAGTTATGATAGTTAACTGTTTTTAAACTAGAAAAGGCAGTCTAGTTTAAAAAAATTATATTAAACATTTAGATCTAATTGAGCTAAATTTAACAATTTTTGAACTTGGGTTATTATTCTATGTCATATTTAACGTTCGAAAACTAGAAGACATCAAGTTCCTACCAAGTTTCGTAAGTGTTCGATTTAGGTCATTTATGAAAAAAATTCATAACAATAGAACATTTTATAGAACCAGTGTAGATTTTAATTCTTTTAATCGATACAAATAATTAGCGGCTGTTTGGTTGATTAAGTGTTGAATCATTAAGATGGTCTGAATGGTTGAGAGCTGAATGGTCTGATTAAGAGACTACCAAACAGCCCCTTAGACTTTTGTGATCTACCTAAATGTTTTGACTGTTAATTTGTATTTGTGAAATTAGGATTGAAGTTTTTGACCGTTGACCAAGCTTTTGCCGAGAAGCATTATGCTGATTTGTCCTCAAAGCCTTTCTTCAACGGGCTAGTTGAGTACATCATCTCCGGACCAGTTGTTGCCATGGTTTGGGAAGGCAAGAATGTTGTTACCACCGGTCGCAAGATCATTGGTGCTACCAACCCTGCCGAGTCTGCTCCTGGCACCATCCGTGGTGATTTTGCAATCGACATTGGCAGGTAAGATTATATCTGTTTATTGTATACCATTGTCTTCGAATTTGCCTTGCAAGTAAACAATTTGTTTTACCGGTTTTGGATGTGCAGAAACGTGATTCACGGTAGTGATGCTGTTGAAAGCGCAAAGAAGGAGATTTGTTTGTGGTTCCCTGAGGGTGTTGCTAACTGGTCAAGCAGCCTTCACCCATGGATCTATGAATAAGCGTGATTTCCGACCTGCAACCACCCCGTTGGTGTTATCGATCTAAGTATAAGGGTGTAATTTATATTGAACTGGTCTTTGTTTATGCATCAGGAACTTTTGAGCTTGTTAAATCGGTTTTATTTATCGTGTTTGTTTTGTTATCTTGTTCGTGTTAGTATTTTGCTCTTGATTTTGGCCTGGTTTTATTTTTAAGTAGACAATTAAACATGTTTTGTTTTAAATTTTAATTTTAATTGAAATCAACTTTGTAAATCAAACTATATAAAGAAAATAGTTATTATTTTAATTTCATTGGATGTTAAAAATTACCGTGATAGTACAAGTAATTTAAACGTTTTACTACATATAAAATTATTGTAAACATTATTCATCACCCAATCAATTTTTGAAAAGAATCACAAAAATAAAGAAAATTAACCGGTCAAAATGTGAACTCTGCAGGTTTGACACAAACATGATCTGTGTTCGTGATGGGTTTGACACAAATATGATCCGTCAAACCTGGACTGAGTAACAGTCGTGTAAGACACTAGAATGTTCGTATTATGTGTAATTATTTTTTTTTTAACAAACTAGCAAGCACTTTTATTTATTCACCAAAATACCAACATTCTAGTAGTAATCTGTTTGTCAAATACTATTTTGTTCCTATATCTCCAAATCGTCCAAAGAGTAGTCAAAGCCATGGATAACATCGCCTTCTTGCGCTTATCAGAGAGTTTTGAATCGTTTATGTGCCCGAGTAAGTTCTTGACCGAGCTCACTAAAGCAATGCCTGGAGACTCCATCCAACTACCCAAAGGCACCAAATGGCTTTAGCTGCTATACAAGTAATCAAAAGATGATCCGGCGTTTCTACCCCATACCCGCATCTAGCACACCTTAGATTCCCCATTAGGGGACTTGGAAGTTGATGATGTATAGGATCCATATTCTTAAGAAGATCACTCTGATGGCTCCAAACAAAAGGTTGATGTTCAACATGTTTGACTGATAACCTAGAGGCGTGTGAGGTGCTTTTGTTATCAATTGGTGGGTACCCCGGGTAGTCGGGACATCGTTTGTTGGCCGTTCAAAAAAAATAAGTTTGGTTCTTTAAAGGGGTATACGCCAACTTTGACGTTAGTACATTAAAGTTAACATTTGAATATTTGATTCACAATTGTTGTTTTCCATCTATGTTAGAAGGATGTTATGACTTTGATTATTGCTCGTAATTTCATTGATCTAATATCTGTCAAAAAGTATTTTATAAGTTCCAATTGAATAATAACATGATAAGAGTTATTCTGCCTTCTAATACAGCACCTGTTCAATGGTTTTAGGCGAGCGTTACTTAGAAGCGTATCACCGTATTATTTTTTAGTCTTTGTTGCTTGGCTTTGATGAGCTCAATAACTTTTTAGACAACTGATTCAATTACCGTGGTGTTTATAGATCTAATCCTTATGGTAATCCTTACGCTATGTGTAACACCCTGAAAACCCGTTTCGTCTAATTACACTAATAGGCGGGGCAATATATATAATGTTGAGCTTAATATTAAAAAGGAACGTTTTATGGATAATAAAACGAGACTTAAACTGTAAAAATAAGAGTCATATTTCTAATATGAAAATAAACCCGTTAAATCCGTTAGTTGATATAAAGCTTAAACATAAAACATAAACTAACCTAGTTAAGTAATAAGGCTGGGTCGTGCGGGCGCCAATCCTAATTTTTGTATTTTTTTCCCTTATTTTTAGTGAGGACTATCCTTGAGCTAGTCAATCAGAATTCTTCTTTTGTATTATTTAAACCTTGGTTAAGCTACGCTAAACGACATCGTGCTAGTTAATGTTAGAGACTCTGCCTACGTGGGGCTGACGTGACGCTATAACCAGTATTGGGCCTTTAAACCACACTACCCAACATAACGTAAAGATTGAACAATCTCTAACACCACGTCACAACTACTAATATTATAAGGGTAGGCGAGGCCAGCCGAATTAACACTGGGTGCCCACTGCACGCTTAGGAACACCGCCGCCGGTATCCCAAGTAGTGGGTTCCGGCTTTTGTTCACGGATGGTAGTCAACGAGATGTTGAATGATTTGGAAATAGTGCAACAGTAAAAAAACTAACCATTGGCTTGCTAAATAAAAAAAAATCCGAAATTAATACAAATACAAACCATATTGAACACCAACTCAACCAATACTTTCATTTCAAATATTTTCATCCACAAATAAATTTTTCATACACTTATTTCTACACAATTAGTGCTATTGAAGAAGAAGATATCTGCATTCCACCGTTCGCTGCGAATCCAATATTTTATCAACCGATAGTAGCTTAGAATTTCTCGGGGGATATTGCCAAGCGAGCTGAACAAGAAGAAACAACATTTACAAAAAAAATGTGTGCAACGTGATCACGAGAAAGGCCATAACGTTTTAATATATAATTATTTTGGCGACAACCCAAGACAACAACAGAAAAACGAAACGTTCAAACCTTTCATTTATATGCAAAACACTTTAACCATTACTTATGTACTTTTATTTTATTATTTGAACATATGTTTTTAACACTCAACAAATAAAAGCTCAGCTACTCAGGGTAACCCAATGGTAAAAGACAATCCCATACGCCCGCGATCACAGATAATGTTGGGTAACCCAAGCCCAACATCTCAAGATTTTAGAAACCCCACCAACCGAAGACCCACTATGGTAAAACACGATTAAGATTGGATTCAAACTTGAGACTTCTGTCATTCAACCAAAAGAACAATATTAACATATTTATACATTATGTTTCATAGATACGACGAAAGTTAGAAAGAGACTAAGGCAATAAATTACATATCTTACATACCCGTCTTATACATTACAATTAAAAATAAAGTTGTTGGATACGATCTCTCAGTGAGTTAAAACCCAAAATTTTCTCTGATGTTTGATCAGTTTGCTTGTTACATCCATTTTTTTTTGCATCTGGACCCCTAAGGTTTGCAAGTTATTATCAAATCCATCAAAATCGCTAACCCGACTAAAATTTATCGTTAAATGAGAGGCTTTTTAGGCACTTTGCCAACGAAGCTGAGGGACATTTTGGACATTTTGTATACTTTATTTATTTTATTGTTTTTTAATTCTCTCTAAATCACCACATTTCTCTCTTCAAACCACAACTACCATCACCCATCACCAAACCACCCTAAATCCACCATCACTACACCACCTCCTCCCTAAATCCACAACCTTCGTGCCTTCTTCTCCTTAAATCCACTACCATCGGCCTTCACCCTAAACCCACCATTGCAGCACCACCTTTACCACCAAAAAAACACAACTGCAACACCTTGGTTAACCATTGTCGCACAAGCACTACCACAAAACATTTGCCACCGCACCAGCCTCCATTACTGTAACAACCCGACCAGGAGGGGGCTAGACGTTACGACAGTGTGGTAACAGACTTGCACAACGGAAGCAACGATAACTAATATTTATTTGTTTATACAATTTCTAATCCAAAAATATAATTACACAACTTAAAAAAATACACTAATAACTATGCAGGGACGAGACGCGGCGGTCGTCGAAGCAGTTAATGAGGTGTAGTCAACTAGCCGATCCGATCTCTAACCCGCTTATCTCTAGATGCTCTAACCTCAACACATATAGCCGAATCTTCTAACCAGATAACCTCTAGTCCGCTGCTAGCAAGCATATACCTCGCGGTTGCCATTCATCCATTTGCAGTACCTGAACACATGCTTAAAAGAGTTTTGGGTCAGCAATTACGCTGGTGAGTCCGTGTAAGAAGTTAAGTAGATCCAAAACAAGTTTATCATTTCAAAAGCCAGTTTCCAAGTTTACACAGTTTAACACAAAGTTCAACACACGTGATGTACAAGCGACCCCTCAACCCTAACACTAGATCTATCTACTGCCATTATAGATCTACAAGGCATAATATATGCCGCAACAGTCCGCAGGCCTCAGTGGAGGGTTTCCCGGGCCCAATGTCCCGGGTCCACTGTGCGTGGGGGATTCCCCAAGTAGTACTACCCATATATTAAGCGGCTCACCTCTGAGTTAATGAGTGTCAGTGTTATCCGGCAGCTAGTATCTTGTCACATCACAACAGTTATAAAAAGGAAGCATGCATTCACCCCAAAACAGTAAAACAGAAAAGGGGGAATGGTACACGGAACTCACCTCAACAGCGTTTTATCCAGTCACATAGCATCCCAAATCAAGTTTCAAGTCACATAGCATCCAATCATAAGTGTCCTCCCTAGTGACTCACCATAAGGTTCGGGTCCGAGTTCGTTATCGGGTGTCAGTTCGGTCGCGTAACGGGTATTTTCTAAAGAATAATATTCTTTAAATAATTATTCGGGTTCAAGTACGTAACTGGTACTCGCGTGTAATAATTATTCTTATCTTTTAACATTAGTATTTATTATTTCTTCGTCATTCTAATTATTAGTCGCGGAAATTTTTTGGGCCCTATGACCGGGTTGTTACAATTACCTTTGCAAATACCAACCTTCATTGCATGTTCAGATCGAAGAACCATAACAAACCACCGACCAAACAACTCCATCATCTTTGTCGAAGGATCAAACCACCACCGTCCCTGTTTATAACTTTTTTTATTGCAGGTTTAAAGAAAATTAAATTTGTGTTTTTTTGGGTAAAGATTTGAAAACAAGATGAGGGAGTGTTTAAAGGGCTTTATAAAAAAATTGTTATGTTTTATTTTAATTAATAAGATAACAAAAAAAATATTTAAAAAAATAAATTAAATAGGTAAAATGTCCAAACTGTCTCATTTTAAACGGAGTTGGTGAATTGGATAGAACTGGCAACAAATTGCAAACCTCAAGGGTCTAGATGCAAAAAAAAATCACATATAACAATCAAATCTGGCTAAACCATATGGATGATTTTTGCTATTAAATCTCTCTGACTCTCAATTCTCTGTTAGAATTTAGACTGAATTGTAAGTTTCGTCCTTTACATTTATACCAAATTACAACGCATGTCCTTTTCCTTTAAAATTGATGAGTTTTGTACTTAATGTATCAAAATCTTACACGGTATGTCCTTTGGTCCTAACCAACTTAACTTTAACTGTTAAGTGGAGGGTAAATTAGTCTTTTTACCTATGTATTTAACAAACCATTTTAATAATTAAAACAAAAAGATTAATATATATATATATATATATCTAACACACACACACACACATGCACTCTCTCTACTTCTCTTTATCTAAAGCAAACTCCTACCCTCACCACCACCATACCATCTATAACATTCGACCCCTCTCATCACCAATATTGTCCGCTTTGCCCTGATGGGTTGTCCATCCAGAGCTCACGGATTTGTTTTTGGTTGCCCCGGTAGAGACTTCCCAAGAGGTCACCCATCCTGATACTACTCCCACCTAAGCACGCTTAACTGTGGAGTTCTCCTCTCATCCACTAACATTAAGCCCCAAAACGCGTTGGTGATTTAAGAGGCATTGGATTACATATGAACCAAGGATCTCTCCTAGCCACGACCGATGTAGGATTTTCCTGGGTGTCACATTCACTCCCTGTTAGAGTCTCATCGTCCCTGATGAGGTATGCACCCACTATCCCGAACGGCTCAGAGGTGGCTTTGATACCATCTGTAACATCCGACCCCTCTCACCACCAATATTGTCCGCTTTGCCCCGATGGGTTGCCCATCCAGAGCTCACGGATTTGTTTTTGGTTGCCCCGGTGGAGACTTCCCACGAGGTCACCCATCCTGATACTACTCCCACCCTAAGTAGTTAACTCGTCCGATATACTGGTGATATATCACCGATATCTCGGTTATCGGTCAAAATATCGGTACCGATATTATCGGTGATATTGGTCGATATTTGACCAATATTTTACCAATATTTGATCGATATATCACCGATATTCCCGATATTGGTGTTTTTCTTTCTAATTCTTCCATTTGTCTGGCTTCTTATAGTTTTTATTACTGATTTAAGTCTTAATTGTTAATTGTTAATGTTAAATACTAGTGTTTTAAGTCTTAACAAGTTCCCACTTGCTACAATTATTAGTGTTTTGCAAGTTGTAAAAGGTTAATTTATTAATGGTAGGAAAGCATATTGAATTATTAGTGTTAAATTGCTATATGTATGGATTTTTCATGATATAAAAATTGTCGATATCCCGCTGATATCTCACCACGATCACCTATATCTCAAATATCGGTCCTTCACCGATATCTGATATTTTACCTCATTAACTGCTTAGCTCCCACCTGAGCACGTTTAACTGTGGTGATTTAAGAAGCATTGGATTACATATAAACCAAGGATCTCTCCTGGTCACAGCCAATGTGGGATTTTCCTAGGGTGTCACACCATCACCTACCACCACCACACCACACCATCACCTTCTTTTATTCTATTGACTAATAAATATGCAGGGAGTTAACTGAACAGAACTCAACATCCCAAAAAATTAGTAGTCTAACCAAACCTTTTTGCAAATTGAAGATCCAAAAGCTGGCCGCACTTCAGAAGAAGAGTAATTGACGACTAGCTTGATAAGATCTTGGGTGGATTAACCTGCAAAACTAGACAAACCGTTAGGCTCGTCACAAGGGAGGGCTTGGAGGGCCTCTCTGTGACCACCCTCCGGCGTGAGGATAAGTATTGGTTTGGGAGAAGAAAAGTGAGTGAAGAGAGAGAGAGAGAGAGAGAGAGAGAGGTTCGGAGTATGTCAGAACGTGTGTTGCTTGTACTTGTGTGGGGGTATTTATACTAGTCAGAATTTGTTGTACTATCCTTCTCCCAGGTGTACTAACCTTCGTCCTAGTGACCTCCGGTCGTTAGTGGTGAATACGTGTCTTATGAGTCGCGTCATATTACTACGGTGCCGCGTCCTAGGAGGGGTGAGGTTCGGACAGGAGGTTTTATACCTCTTCATGTCCCCTCAAGTCCATAAGTTAATTTATAACTTAGTGGAGTTACTCGTTTTGTGTGAAATGCTTTCCAGCTGTTTGGAGGAACGCGGCACGTGGCAGTTCCCCAGCCCACATATCGTGGCGGTTATCCCCAGGTGATCTCAACCGTTGATGCTTGATGATTTTGGTGAGCGATTGCGACACGTGGCACCGATTTGAATTCCACTTTTCTCGGGTATTTAAACCTACCTTTTTCATTTCTTTCTTACTTTTTCCTCATAAATTTTTCGCTTGCTCTCCTGCTACCTTTATGTCGTCTGCAACCATTCCTTTCAGGTTCGTCCCTTCATTTTGTTTCTTTTTCAGAATATTTTCCTTTTTTCTTCTTTACTGGTTCGCTATGGGGAAGGATAACATGAATGTCAGTTTTTCCACTCTGACCAAGAAGAAATTAGATAAATTTTTAGCAGACTATAGGATTCCGTTAGACCTTCACCCTGAACTCCCTGCCCCTGACCGAGCCATATATCCTCATCTCTCGGGTAAATTTGGGTTTTACACGAGAGTGTGTGATTTCGCCAACTGTAGGGTTCCTTTGACGAAGTTTTTGTTCAGAGTTCTTCTATTCCATGGGGTTCACTTTTCCCAAGTGAATCCCTTTGGTTTGGGACGAATCTGTCATTTCGAATTGAAATGTCGGGCTTTGAAGTCTAGGGCCGATCTAGATGTATTTAGGGCTTTTTACAAACTGAGTCAAGCCGGCGATTGGTATACTTTCGAGAAGCGGCGGAAGAAGCCTGAATGCCATATGAAGGACACCTCCAGCCTGAAGAACTGGAAGACGCAGTTCTTTTGGTTGGACGATCGGTGTCTTCCCAAGGAGATGTTGGGTTTATGGAGGACGGAGTATGTGTCATCTGAGTGGGAGCTTCCGGGTAACTTTGAGTGTGACTCGACTTTGTACAATAAACTTGTGACGCACAAGTCGAATATTAAGAAGTACCCGGAGCATATTCTGGTATTAGCCGGGGTTAGTAGAATTTGGGATGAGCCTGACCGATGGCCTGTTATCCGGTATAGGAAGAAAGGTGAGCCGCGTCCATTACTCCTAAGTCTTTGTTTTGTGAATCTTGTTTCTAACCTTTATCTTTCTTGCAGAGATGTCGCTGCTCGCAGCTTTGAAGTTCGACGACTTTGATGATGATAATCTCTCTTTTACCAGCGAGCCTCTTGGTTCCAGCAAACCAATCCTGGAACAAGTGACCAAGATTCAGTCACCTATTCGACCGATAGGAGAGGAGACGGAGCATACTGAGAAGCCTTCGGGGGAAGGAGATACTGCGGGCGAAGGTAGTAAGAGGGATGAGGGTGGTGATGATGGTGAGAAGGGGCGAACTCTAATTTTGGAGAGGGATGTGGATGAGGTTACTGTAGGCAAGGTTTTTCCAAACCCCGATCCTATCCAATCTGTAAGTTCTTCAAGTGTCCATATTTCGGAGGATGATATTACTGAAGATGCTTCCTTAGATCTGAACGTGGAAGCTCGGAAGAGGAAGGCTGAGTCGTCTAAGGTCAAAAGGAGTCCGAAGAAGGTCAAGTTTGCAGGGTCGGCCATTGCTATTTCCGAACGTACTCAAGGTAACATTTTAGATGTATTTGATTTGCACATTTCTGGTGGGAAATCTCCTCGAGACGGTGAACTGATTTACATGCATGTTCCGGGGGATAAACTAGGTGGCGAAGGTGATAAGGAGGAGGATGATGTATTTAAGGATATTGCCAACAGCCCTCCCCGGACTTCGGTAGCTCAAGCATCCGGTGATTTTTCTGTGGCCTCCCCGGGTAAGTCAACCGGTCGTGTATCTAACTTTCGGGCTAGTGAGGAGAATGAATTTGGTGCGTCCTATTCTCCTTATTGGTTTGAGACTGAGACGCTGATCCTGTTTAATCTTGTAGACCCCTTGGATGATGCGATGGAGGTGGATCCGTCTACTGCGGAGGATGTGTTCATCCCTGATTGGGATTTGAAGAACGGATCTCGTGTGATTGATGCCTTGTCATCAAAGATGATGCTCTTTAACCTGCATACCCCGGCTGATCACGCCCACTATCGGAGGCTGAAGGATACTGATTTAGGTGATGCCTTGATGATTAATCAAGCCCAGTCTAATTTCTTGGTGTCGGAGGCATATAGACGATGGGTTGATTCTGAGTTTCAGCGGAGTAAGTTGGAGAAGAGGGGGGTGTGCAGCCATGGGAATGTGTTGGAGTCGTTGAAGTCAAGCCAAGAGCAGGTTAGGTCAGCGCAGGCTTCTTTAGCTGCGGCTGGGGAAGAGAGGGATGTTCTTCAGGGCGAGTTGGAGGTCTTAAAGAAGAAGTTGCAGGATTCAGAGCTTGCTCACGAAGCTTCAAAGAAGAAGTATATTCGTTCTATTGAAGAGCTGGAGCAGGTAATGGAGAAGACCAAAGCTGCTGCGGACCAACTTGTGAAAGGTTTGTGTTTCTTCTACTGTTTGTTCTCCGTTCGTTTTTTGTACTTAGTAATATTTTTTCGATTTTTCCAGATAGGGATGATGCCGGAGCTCGGGAGAAGGAAGCCTTGAAGCTTGTTTCGGATTTGAAGGCGAGCATTGAGAAGAAGGATATGGAGCGACTCGATCTTCTCAAGGAGTTTGAAAAGTTGTTGAGCTTCAAGCAATTCATCTTAACCGAAGGAGTGGAGCTCATTTCGTTGTATATCCGGAAATGTCCATTAATGAAGGAAGCTGTGGCCGGGGTAAACAATGCAATGAACGGTATTGGCTACAATGCCGGGGTACGTGCTGGTCATGCTGCGGCCTTGAAGGGCGTGGCTATGAACGCGGTCCCCAAGCTTGTTCCTAATGCTAAGCAAACTTTGCTAGATGCCGTTCAAGCTTATGATGATATCGTCCTTCCACCTATCTCCAAGATGCAGGATCTTGTTGGCGAGCCTCCGGAGTCGATAGTCCAGGCTTTTAAAGACTTACTCGTTCTTGAGGATGCTTCTCAGCATCCTCCGAAGTAGTTCTAGGTTTGGAATGTTCAAATTCCACCCCCGTTCCTCCACATAGGTTCGGGGTTTTCTGAATTTTCTCTTTGTGAAGCTTTTTAACCCTTGTTATATCTGTACCTCTGTTGTTGGTACGACTTTGTAGTATGAAGCCCACTTTGTAATAGGTATGAAGCCCTTCTCTAGGGTCGTAGCCATGGTTGGCTTTTTTGTAACTTTTTGCTACGTTCGTTTTATGAACGGGTGTATATAATAACAGTGCTTTGTGGGTATGCTTTTACTTTGTATGTTCCATTCTTCCTCCCCCTTTTTTTTTTTTTTTTTTTTATTATTATAAGTCGAGCATATATCCTACCGAAGCTTTGAAAACTTCGGCTGGTGTTTATAGAGAGGCCATATCATGCGTCCATGATTTTTTATGCCTCGGTAATAAGTTATGTCTTAAGTGTTTCAGAATTTTCTATTCTTAACAACTTATAACATTCGAAGTAGAACGTTCATTTTTTCGCGAAATAATTTGTTATGTTAAGATGCTACGTAGTCTTTGTGGGGCGTCTTCTAGGCTCGGCATTTTTTGGGTCCTCGGGCCTGTTTGACCAAGAAGTCCGGACGAAAGGGCCTTCGACACCCCCATGTCCTAATTCTTATCCCCCTTTTGCCGAAGTACTTTTACCTCGGTTAATGAAGTTTACTTGTTAGTTGTACATGTTAAACAAATATTGTAATTTACTAAGAGCATAAAGTTCGGAACATCGTATTTCATTCATTAATGTATTATAGGTGCGGAGCATGTCTCATTCCGCAGTACATAATTGAAGTTGGAAAATTTGTGGGGCATTCTCATCCCACCTTTACATAGGAAGGCAAATAAAACAAAGTATTTATTATCCTAAGTAATCTTTCTTAGATGTAACATTTTTTGAGATGTACTCCATTCCAAGTCCGGGGAATCTCTTCCCCGTCGAGGGTAGCGAGCCTGTAGGCTCCTTTTTCTCCTGCGGAAGTGACGATGTACGGTCCTTCCCAAGTGGGGCTCATTTTGCCTGGTTTCTCGGAACCACTTGCTTCATTGCTCCGCATCACATATTCTCCGACCTTAAACCTTTGCTCTCGAACCCTGGAATTATAGTATTTTTCCAAGGTTCTTTTGTATTTTGCCTCTTTAATGGCCGCGGTTTCTCGTCGTTCTTCTAAGAGGTCGAGATTGTTCCGCAGCTCCTTTTCATTTTCCTGGGGATTAGCCACCTTATAGGTTGGCATGCCTATTTCAACTGGGATCATAGCCTCAGTCCCATACGTCAAACTAAAGGGTGTTTCACCTGTGCTTGTCTTGTTCATCGTGCGGTATGCCCAAAGGACATTTGGCAACTCATCTACCCAACCATTTCTTTTCTTCCCTAGTCGCTTCTTGATGCCTTCCACTAGGCTGCGGTTTACGCGTTCGACTTGCCCATTTGCTTGGGGGTGGGCAACCGAAGAAAAGGCTTGCTCTATTCCAAGACTGGAACACCATTTTTTAAAGGGATTATGAGCGAATTGCTTGCCATTGTCGCTCACGATAGTCATGGGAAGGCCGAATCTACACACAATGTTCTCCCAGACGAACTTTTTTACTTCTGCCCCCGAGATTTTTGCGAGGGGCTTGGCCTCCACCCATTTAGTAAAATAATCCACCGCGACGAGAAGGAACTTTGCTTGGCCGGACGATGTTGGGAAGGGGCCCACTATGTCAATACCCCACTTTTGGAAGGGCCAAGCTGCGGTGACCGGAACTAGTTTGTTTTTTGCTCTGAGACTGATCGGTGCGTGTCTCTGGCAGTTCTCACATTTTTGTAGCTCGTATACTGCATCTTGATGCATCCCTGGCCAGAAATACCCCGCGTTCATGGCCTTTGTAACCACCATTCGTGGTCCAGCATGAATACCACAGATCCCCCAGTGAATTTCTTTTATGACGTACTTCGCCTGTTCTACTTCTAGGCATCGGAGCAAGGGACCTAAGAAGGTCTTTCGGTATAACGTGCCATCAATCACTTGGTATTGCAAAGACTTGATTTTTATCTTTCGAGCTTGTGCTTTATCTGGTGGTAATGCATCATTCAGGATGTAGTTCATGATGGGAGCCATCCATGACTCTGTATTTGAGCTTATTGCACACACTTCTACTTCGGTTGTGGATGGGGTATTCAGTATCTCGAGCTTCACTTCTTGTGACATATGGTCCGGTGTGTTAGCTGCAAGCTTGCTCAAAGCATCGGCTTGTTTATTCTTCGATCCTGGCACATGCTTTACTTCACATTTTTCAAACTCTGTGATCAAACTTTTCGCCTGTGTCAAATGAAAACAAAAAGTTAGGAGCTTTGCCTTTTTTTTTGTAGGAGATGAAGTAGTTTTTGAGAGGTTAGGTTCGTACCTTTTGGAGGTATTGAACCATGTTTGCCTCTTTTGCTTCATATTCCCCACTGATCTGGCGTGCAACTAACAATGAGTCCACATGTGCTATGATCTGTTTGCAAAAACATGGTATTTTAAGCATTAGACTATTTCATTCTTTTTGGAATGTCTTTTGAAAAAGGGGTCACCCTCGTTATGTCGAGGTATGTACCTTGCGAGCTCCGATCTTTTTGGCCAGTCGGAGTCCAGCCAAAAAAGCTTCGTATTCTGCTTCATTGTTGGAGCTTTTGAAGTTCAGACGGATTGAGTACACGAGTTCTTGCCCGTTGGGATCTTTCAAGACTACCCCGGCTCCAGAACCTTCGGAGCTAGAAGCTCCATCAGTAAAGATGTTCCACTCACGTTCATTTGTCTCTGTTGGTTCAAGTGCCACCTCTGAATTCATAGCTAACTCTGTGAGGAAGTCTGCGACTACTTGTCCCTTGACCGGGCCTCTTCTTTTGTAGGTTATGTCAAATGCTCCGAGCTCGATGGCCCACTTAGCAAGTCTTCCGGAAACTTCCGGTTTTCTCAATATGCCCAAAATTGGTTGGTCGGTTTGTACCTCGATCTCAAAGGCTTGAAAGTATCGGCGTAATCTTCGTGAAGCATGAACAAGAGAGAGGGCGAGCTTTTCCATAGCGGGGTATCGCGTCTCATAATCTTTGAGGGCGCGGCTTACATAGAAGATAGGTACTTGGGCTTTTCCCCTGGTGACCATTAGTACGGAACTAATGGATGCTTCTGAAGCGGATAAGTATATGGTGAGAGTTTCCCCCGGCTCTGGTGCCGTTAATGTTGGTAATTCTGCCAAACATTTTTTGAGATCGTCGAAAGCTGCGTCTGCTTCATTCGTCCATCTGAACTCCTTCGTGCTTAGATACTTTTTTAGGACTGCCATAAAGGGCAACGTTTTTTCTGCGGCTTTGGACAAGAATCTGTGTAGGGCGACCAATCGCCCATTCAGTGTTTGTACCTCTTTTAAATCGGATGGGGGCTTCATGTTCATAACAGCCTCTACTTTTTCAGGGTTAGGTCGAATGCCTTCTTTAGACATTAGGAAACCCAGAAACTTTCCCTCCTCTAATCCGAACGAACACTTCTTTGGGTTGAGCTTCATATTTATCTCCCGGAGCTTATCGAAGGTTTCTTTGATGTCTTTTAGCAGAATTTCTTCATTGGAACTTTTGATTACTAGGTCGTCCACATATACTTCTAAGTTTCAACCTATTTGTTTCTTGAAAGCTCGGTCCATGACCCGCTGATACGTGGCTCCGGCATTTTTTAGCCCAAATGGCATTTTCTTGTAGCAGTACAACCCCTGATTGGTGACGAAGGTTGTTTTGTCTTCATCAGCTTCGGCCATCTGGATCTGGTGATATCCCTTGTAGGCATCCAGAAAACATTTTAATTTGAAGTTGGCCACGGCATCAACTTTTAAATCTATCTCCGGTAGGGGATAGCAATCTTTCGGACAGGCATCATTTAGATCCTTGAAGTCAATGCACATTCTCCACGATCCATCATGCTTCCGAACCATGACCGGATTCGAGACCCAGGTATGGTATTTTACTTCTCTAATAATGTCTGCTTCGAGCAAGATGTTCACATCATGTGATATTGCTTTAATGCGATCTGGAGCCATACTTCGCCTCTTTTGGGCCACTGGTTTTTTGTCCGGATAGATGTTGAGTTTGTGTTCAGCTAAAGCTCTTGGTACTCCGGTCATGTCTGATTGTTGCCAAGCAAATACATCAAGGGATGTAGACAACAACCTCCACAAGGACTTTTTTACCGCATCTGGTAATTGATTACCTATGGTTATCTTTTGTTCTGGAAATGCTGGGTTAATGGACCAATCTTCTGTCATCTTGACTTCGGAATCTTTGTTTTCTGGTGGAGAAGAGCCTGAAGCCTGTCGTACTTTGGCTACATATACTTCTGATTCGGTGTGCATTGTTGCTACTCCCGTTTCGGTAGGAAATTTGATAGCTCCGTGAATTGTAGAGGTTACCATGCTGAAAGCTTTCATACCTGGTCTGCCCAGTATGATATTATGAACCGAGGGCGCACCTACCACCAGGAAAGTAAGGACAACCGTTCTTTTGTGTTCTTCGGTGCCAAGAGTGATCGGAAGTGTTAATTGCCCCAAGGGGTGTATGACTTCTCCGGAGAAACTGATCAACGGCATTTGAACCGCGACCATCTTGTCTTTGGTTGCTGGAGCTAGCTGTTGGTAGCACTGATAGTACATAATGTCAGATGCGCTACCGTTGTCTACGTAAATTCGTCGGACCTTGTGTCCTGCTACGACTCCGGATATGATGATTGGAGCTTCTTTCGCATCTCTTGGATCGATTGGTGGGAAGAATAACAATTTCTCCATCCATGGAGCCATGTGTTCGTTATTTCGCTTGGTCCCCTGTTCATGAATGGACCGCACCATGTGGATTCCTGCCTGATTGTTCGGATTGGCGATTTGTGGTGCGGCTGGTTTTCCTTCCTTCAATTCTCGGATCAAATGGGACAATTTCCCTGCTTTGCATGCCTTGTCTATTTCTTGTTTTAAGGACCAACAATCGTCCGTGTTGTGACCTTTTGCTTGGTGGTACTCACAATATTTTTTAGTATTTCGGTCGGAGGTGGGTTTCTGTTTTGGTGGGGTTGGAAAACGGATTTGCTCAGTGCTTAAAATTTCACTCGGTGTTTTGTTTAGGTCGCGGTAACTGGTGTTTCGTGCGGAATGTCCAGAACTGGATCTTTCACTTCTATCGTTTCTTCCATACGGCTGTGATCTGTGCTTCGGCCATGAATTGTTTCTTTCTACCGGGGCCGAAGCTCCCTTCTTCCAAGAATTTCCCCTGGAGTTGCTTTTATGGTCACTTTCTGTTGATTGACCACAGGCACTTTTTCCTCTTGCAAAAGCTCGTGCTCGTTCCATCAATGTTTCCATGGTTTTTGGTAAATCTTCATGCAGTTTTTCGACCAGTTGGTTGTTTCGGACCCCATGACAGAAACCGGATATCCGCAGCTGGTCGACAGCTCCGGGTATTTGCATGCTTTCTTTGTTGAATCTGTCGATGAACCTTTCAAGTGACTCTCCGTCTTTTCTACGGATATTGTGTATTTCGGTAATGTCTTTGGAACATCGTCGTTGTTGGGAGAAGTTTTGTAGAAAAGCACGACGAAGTTCGGTCCAGTTTGCTATTTCTCCTGCTGGTAACCCGTCGAACCATACCCTGGCTGCTCCTGTAAGGGTTTGGGCGAACATGTGACACCAAGCGGGCATGGGCCACATTTCAATTTCCGCGGCTCCCCCGAAGTCATGAATGTGATCGTCTGGGTCCGAAGTACCCTCGTACCTTTTGATTGTGGTTGGCATTTTAAGCTTTGCTGGCAACGGGGCACTAGCAATTCGGGGTGCAAATTTAGAGTACTGCGTCATGTACGCTGGTCTATACGGAGCTGTGAGTTCTTCATCGATGGTATCGGAACTTGTTTGCTGCTTGGCTGGCTTCACTGATACGGAGGTCGTTGGCCCCGTGGATGTGAGTCCAGTTGGCAGTGGTCCGGTGTATCCGTAGGGCATCAGGAAGCCATACGGTGTTTGCAATGGGACGGACGTTACCACAGTGGAGTATGTCTGCAGGCTAACAGGGGTAGACATTACTGCGGCTGTTGTTCCTTCCGAGGGGAACAAATTAACCTGCAGACTGCGGAGTTTTTCGTCTTTATCTTGTTGTTCTTTCAATTTTAACAGGAAATCACGATTTCGTTGTAAAAAGGTTTCATCGAACTCTAGTGGCACAGTTTGCATCCCAGTGGGTGCAGTGACCGTGTCAGTAGTTGTGGCTGATACGAGATCTGATAACACCCTGGAATAACCAGCAACGTGCTGCTCAGAGGCAGTGGTGTCATCGCTTTCTTTGTTGGTGATGTCAATGATGTTTAAATTTTCCATAGCCATTCCAGATCTGAGTGGAGAGAGTAGATCTGCAATAGGATGGCGCCAATGAAGATCCAAAAGCTGGCCGCACTTCAGAAGAAGAGTAATTGACGACTAGCTTGATAAGATCTTGGGTGGATTAACCTGCAAAACTAGACAAACCGTTAGGCTCGTCACAAGGGAGGGCTTGGAGGGCCTCTCTGTGACCACCCTCCGGCGTGAGGATAAGTATTGGTTTGGGAGAAGAAAAGTGAGTGAAGAGAGAGAGAGAGAGAGAGAGAGGTTCGGAGTATGTCAGAACGTGTGTTGCTTGTACTTGTGTGGGGGTATTTATACTAGTCAGAATTTGTTGTACTATCCTTCTCCCAGGTGTACTAACCTTCGTCCTAGTGACCTCCGGTCGTTAGTGGTGAATACGTGTCTTATGAGTCGCGTCATATTACTACGGTGCCGCGTCCTAGGAGGGGTGAGGTTCGGACAGGAGGTTTTATACCTCTTCACAAATCAAACGCACAATCATCATCTCCATTATCTAACGAAATTGTTGAAGGAAAATGGAAGCCAGTAATTAAAAGCTCAATTCCAAAATCTATTAGTAATTAAAAAACTCATTATCAGTTGTCGGAAAAATCCCAATCTAGCCGAAAAGGTCTAGATTAGGTGCATAACGAATATGGCAACAGGTGGGGATGGAAATATCCTGAAAAAGATACAGATCTAAGACTCTAGCTAACTTGAATTTTTCAACCCTTTCGTAGTCGGATGTCCAGATCCATAACAAATCTGGTAGTGGTTGATGTTCTAAGCATTCGGTGACTCAAGACCTTCCGACGAAAATCCGGCGAGACCCAAACAAACTGATCCTACCAATTTGGGTTCTCTCATAGCGGTCGTGGTAATGGTGTTCGACACTCCATCAATGGCAGCTTCAATTGGCAGTTGGGTATGTTAGTTCGTGAAGGTGTTCGAGTAACACTGGTGGAAACGGTAATGGCTTTGTAAAGGAGTTGGAGATCAGGGTGAGAGAGAAAGGGGGAAGGGGTGTATGTTAATTTTTAAAATTTACTTGTGGTCCAAAACTTTAACTTAATTACACTATTAGGCCATAGAATTGTAAAAAGATGAATTTACCTTGGTATTGGTGTTAAAATCTAACTAGGTTAGTATCAAAGGGCGTAACGTGTAACATTTTGGAACATAAAGGACAAAACTCGTCAATTTTAAAAGCAAAGGGTATGCTTTATAATAAGATATAAACATAAAGGACAAAACTTGTAATTCAGTCTAGAATTTATTTGAATTAGAGTTTCTTATTAGGTTTTAAGACTCTTAATCAACAAGTGTTAAAAAGGTATCTTCATCATTTTTGACAATTTCACTCACATTTTTATTTTTATTATAATATATATGAAATTAAAATTCAATAGCGTCTCTATAGTTAGTTTTACTACTTAATAGTTCATACATTTATCATATAACTTATTTATTTATTTAAAGAGAAAAGATAACGTACAAAGCTTCCTAACGTGAGAAGCGTAGGAAGCATTCTCAGCCATCAGATTAAGACGCTGGCAAGATGGTAATTAACAATCCTAATCATATTTGGGTTAATCTAACCATGGGTAGATTAGGAAAAAAACGTTAAAAAAAATTCAAATCGAAACAACAAACCTGATTCGAACCCTGATTTTTCATCGTTTCAGTTTGATTAAACGTTCAGAATGATTACACAATCAAAATAACAAAAAACATTCGATTACAATGAACGGAAACGAAAAAAATTAGAAAAACAGAGATTTATACTGGGACGATTAATCATACGAAAAACATACACTTATGAATAAATGCTCGTAATAGTTGTCAAATACCTTCGATTTTGTTTCAATAAGTATGATTAAACATAAAAATTAGGTTAAAAATAAGTTGCAGACAAAGAAGACGAAGTTGGTGAAAACAGAGGCTTTTAAATGCACTTACAAAAATTTAAACGCACGCACACCAATGTTAAATGCACGTTTTATATTCTTTAATCGCACGTTGTATATTCCTTAAACGCACGTTGTATATTCTTTAAATGCACGTTGTATATTTGGGTGTGACAAACAAACGCACGTTCATTATTATAAACGCACGTTATGTATTGTTTAAACGCACGTTATAAAAAAACAAACGCACCATTGTAAAAATGAAACGCACCTGAAAGGAAGTATAGTGTCTGGATTGGTGGGTTGATCTTGGCAAATAAAACAAACGCACTAACATAAAAACAAATGCACATTGAAGATACAAACAAACGCACCTAAAAAAACGCATTTTATATTTTTGTTGAAGACTAAAAAAACAAAAAACAAACGCATGTTCTCTCATCTTGAGTAAAATCAAAGAAATGATAAGCGTCAAATTCTTATTACGAATCATATCCATCAGAAAAGAAAACGTCATCTGCAACCAAATCCTCCACACTATCCATTTCTTCTTCAATTGAATATTAACTGACGGGTCAGAGGAAAAGTTCATAATAGAGTTGACGGAGGAGGGAAGGGTACATATTAAGCCATTGGAAGATGGGGTTCGAGAGATATTTGATGTTTCTGATCCTTGATTGTGAAAGTGGAAAGACTAGAGGATAATATCATCATCATCATCATCATCATCATCATCAACATCATCATCATCATCATCATCATCATCATCATCATCATCATCATCATCATCATCATCATCATCATCATCATCATCATCATCATCATCATCATTATGGGTGCTTGTTTCAAATGGAGGTGGTGGAGGATGGTTGTAAGTATAAGGTGGTGGTGGTGGTGGTTGGTGGTGTGGATAAAGTGGTGGAGAAGGTTAATGTTAGGGTTTTGTCAACTGGTGGTGACGGGCAGGGCCGACCCTTAAGGGGTGCGGGGAGGACTTCCGGCCCGGGCCTAATTTCTCGGGGGCACATTGACCCTCCGACAATCCAATTTTTCTTAACAGTGATCTCCATAGTTCGATGGATTTTTGTATGTTTGAGCCCCAAAATTGTTAATCAAGTATTAATCAAAGAGAAGGGTAGTTTATATAAAACAAAAACTAAAGAAATGTTGAGAGAGGTTACGAATTAAAGAAGAAAATGAAATGGTTTGAGAAAAAAAAAATTACAGGTTTATTAATGAGTGTAGGAATAGAAAGGATGAAGAGGATGAAATGAAGAGGGCTCACACTTAGTTGTTTTTGCTTTTTACCAGTTGGTTTTGACATCCTTTTTAACTTCTATTTTTGTTATGAAACTTTCACCCTTTTGTGGGATTCGAACTCCCAACTTCCCCCAAGAGGGTTTGTTCACTCTACCGTTAGACTATAACCTAAGTTGAAAATAAAATTTGATCCATCAATTTGATATTACTTTAATCACAGCTTAAAAAAATAGTATACATTATTTATTTCGTTAGGGCCTAAAGTTAAAGCTAGGGGGCCCAATTTTTGCATCTCGGCCCGGACACCTAAATTTTCAGGGCCGGCCATGGTGACGGGGATGGCGGCAATGATGAAGTTGATTGTTTCAGAGGTTATCGAAAAAAAGTCCGAATTACCCTTTTAATCAACCAGGATTGAGTTAGTTATAGTTAATTATGGTTTACACGTGTCAAGCTGTGGTGGCTTCTTGCCCTTCTCATGTTAAGAATAGTTTGTATCCTGTAATTTCTCTTATTTAAATATATATCGCTTTTTAAAAACAGAAACAATGATTAGAGCACTCGGAGTGGGGGCGGGGAAAGGGGCGGGAAAGGCATGAAGGGGTGAGGGGGGGGGGGGGGGGACACCACCGCCAGGGTGGCGTGGAGAGGGCAGGAAGAAGGGGCGGGGGCAGAGTCCTTGGCGTGGGGCATTTTGGTGGGGTGAGGTGGCACTATTTTATTGGTCAGGTTTTTTTTTTTAGCACAATATAATATTATTTCCTTCCCCCCCTTCCACTCCCCACAATTTCCCCCCCTTCCCCACATGGGTCCCACAAGTACCACATAACGCTTCATCACCTCTTTCCCCACCTCCCACTCCGAGGATTCTTATCACACACGTATGAAAAAGTGGGCACCCCTCATCATGCTAATCGCCCTGATTTCTCAACATCAGCATGTGAATTAGTTTCATATATGTTTCTGCTTTTCTTTTTCAATGTGGGTTGATTATGTTTCCACGAACTCAAAAAATATATAATCTACTAGTTTATACCTCGAGAGCGTCAGAGGTTGAGAAATCTAAGTAAAGTGAATAAAATTGAGTGTGCCATGTGGCAAATAAAAAAATAAATAAAAATATAAAACCTAATCTACTAAATTTAAATTGAGTTATTTTAGGAAAAAATAATTTAAAAACAAATTTAAATTTTCCTCTCTTATGTTTCCTCTCATAATTTTTAAACGTTAATATCTTTTATATACGAGATTTTTTAAAGAAAAAAAATTACATCAAATTAACGAGCGTTTTATTATCTTTCCAACGAGTACCATAGTGCTATATAAAAAACGGAGAAAAAAACGACTATTTTTTGTGGGGTTTCTTTCATACAAGAAAAAAAAACACAAAGTGTTCAGGTTATTCATTAATAATGTTTTTTCTTTTGAACCAGGTTCTTATCTACGATGTTGAAATTCAGCCCAATCGCCATGATTTCATTGGAATTTTACTCTTTTAAAGATGCATAGGTATACTTCATCAAGAGAAGCTAGGAGAAAGAATCGTGCAACACTACATCACATGGTGTCACCTTATAGCAATGTTATTTTTTTATTTATTTAATTACAAGAGTAATAATTATTACTGTTAGTATTAGTATTATTAAAATTGTTATATTTTTCAACTCCGAGACGCTCCCGGGATAAAAGCTAGTTTAAAATAAATGAATTCAAGTTTGTAGTTTTATTCCAATCAAACGTATGGACAAATAGACAACGGGGCCTAGGAAAATGTTCATCAGTGGAAGTCAGAAACGGGCCTTGTTGGAGTAAATAAGATAGTAGAGTGTCGACGGTCGGGTCGGGTTGGGTCGGATCAGGTCAGGTATCATAGCAAAGAGGCAAGTTGTTGGGGAGAGCCAGGGATGAACCTTTAAATTAAGGGTTAGGCGGAGGATGTGGCTCATGTTAGGCTTAGAAGTTGCATACAAAGGAAACATAAAATTATTTCTAGACGATTTGAACGGTTTTTTATCATAAGTTTTTAAATTACGACGTAATTTTTTAGTTGTTATATTTCGATGTTTAGAGCCGAGTGTTAGAAATTTATTTTTTTTTTGAACTTTAAACTTCATTAGAAAAAACGGCTAAACCCACTAAAAAAAAGAGGGCCGAGTGTTAGAAATTTATTAATTAGATATTATATTAATGTGTAATATAATGTTATTTAATTAAAAAGCTAGATTAACAAGAGATATAAGCTTTAAATGTATGTGGTGAAACTTTAGTGTTGTGAGAATTTGTACTTGTCCTGCAATGGTGGATATATATAAATCATGTGTTGGTTTATATGTAGAATTATGTATACAATAGGACACACCCAGTGACAGCCACGAGGGTGCGAAGCACCCAAAGCGCCCGTGCTCGGGATTAGGGGTGTTCAACGAATCGAATAACGAATTTTCGAATTATTCGAATCGAATTATTCGAATTTTTAATATTTTTACCTGAATTCGTATTCGATTCGTATTCGTTTAAAATTCAATTTATTCGATTCGTATTCGATTCGAATAAGAAACTCGAATTCGAATCGAATTCGAATAAATTCGATTTAGTTCAAATTCACCTTAAATAACAAATTGTTTTACTTTTAGTTTTAAAACTAATACAAACTCATTATTTTTAACATATAAAATACAAATCTACAAAATTGATAAACAACAATATGTCAAATACGAGAATAGTAAAAATAGTAGAGAGTATAGTTTTATAGAGTTTTGTGATATATAAGGTAAATATATAAAACATGGTTATGCTAAAAGTTATAGACACTATGGGTTCTTAGAGTTTGACCAAAATTTAGAAGTTTTTTTTTCCAATGTGTATACTTGTGTATATAATAATGTGTATATGTGTATATATATTTAAAAAAATATACATGTACAATTTTTTATTCGAATTTCGAATCGAATCGAATTTAAAATCATAAATTCGTATTCGATTCGTATTCGATTTACTGGACTCGAATTCGAATCGAATCGAATTCGAATTCTTAATAATCGAATCGAATTCTTGGTAATCGAATCGAACTAAATCGAATTTCGAATTTTTCGAATTCGAATCGAATTCTGAACACCCCTACTCGGGATGCCCGGGCTCGGGACGAGAGCAATGGGCGTAATGTGGCGATTTGATGGGCTTGAGAGACGCCTTTATATTTTTAGTGAGCTTGGCTTGGACTGGTGTGGCTCGAACCCATTAATTGATGTGGCTCAAGCCAGTGACTCGAAGTACTTATGTGGTTAACTAAAGACTTCTCATATTCCACCAAGTCATTAAAGTGTGAATTCAATAATCTTTAATTTTTGAATTCATTCTAATTGAATTGTGTATTCAATTCAGACCTTTCAATAGACTTCAGTTCGCGAATATATAGAAGTCACTTTGGTCTTTTTCTATATAGAGCAAAACGAATGTTTGCGAACTCACACGCAATCTTAGAAAATTTTTCTAACTTCTCATACTTGCAAGCTTTTGTCTCAGGTACTGTTTCAGGTGCTTGGTTCACTCCGGCAGTGCAATTTGTTTAGGCTGTTGTACCCTGGGAAACAGACATGTTCATCTGGGTAGCCCCAAATCTATTTTAATGGAAGCGTGTTTTACACGTGCCTCAGTCACTTTGAGTTTTCCTTTTGCTTGTTTCGTATTTTTCCTTTCATTTTGTAATTTCAATTTCTGTCTTTGTATTATGTTTATCTTTCATTATTGTATTGTAATCCGAATCTATTTAATAAAATTGGTATTTCTTTTATTTTGTGAACGGTGATCCTACACCAAGCTACCGCCACAATAAACCAAATACGTTGTAGATATCGTTTTGGTTAATATTACAACTTTCTTTTCCAGGTTTTTTTTCGATTATCATAACTACCTGGGTCAATACCAATCAAATTTTCATTGCGTCCCGGCAATAACACGAGTTTTATAGCACTAATTGTGTAAAGAGAAGATGAACTTAAGATGAGATACTTCTTAAAATAATATAATTAATTAAATATTAAGTAGAGTTAGGATCAAATACACAGTGAAAGAAAAATAGGAAGTCGTAGAAAGGGTATCAAACGGACTCCGATTAAACTCAATCAAGTGACATTGGAACTGTCTCATCAAACCCTACGATCTTAGTTTTTATGTTTTCGTTTTTTTTAATTTTTAGCTTGTAGTTTTTAGAAATTACGTTATATCAATGTGTTTTTTATGTAACATTGCGTCTTTCTTATTTTCATCATTGTGTCATTTTTGCGATTTAGTGTGTCTTTTTGTTTTGACATTGTGTTATATTTTGTGACTCATTGTGTTATATTTCGTGATGTATTATGTTTTTTATATTTTTCCGCCCTTTTCATTTTAATATACTACGTAGGATAACTTGAACCATATTTATAATATACTAATTAGCAAACCTTCCATGCTATATGCTATTGTACTATGTGCTTTAAAGGTTTTTTGTGCTTTGGTTGGTTGTAACTGATGCATAGAATGTTGTATGCTAGATGGATGGCTTTGGAGCTTACACGAGGGCATTAACATTGAGAGAGAATCTCATTCTCTCATTTCTTCATCTAGCTGCCGACAATGATTCACGTTTTCCGACCACCACCCACTAACCTGACCGAGCTCCGTCATCACCAGCTTAGAGTTTTCCGACCAAAGGTTTCAAGCTTCAGGTTCGTTTCCAGGCGACTACATCACCTCCACGACTTTGATCACCCCATATCGTAACAGATTTCAGTCAGACATTCTTCTACGACGGTATACAAGTCTGCAGCTCTTAACTAAACCCCTATAGAGGATGGTGTTGCTGACCAGTGGTGGAAGGGTCTCGACGACGGCGTAAAGGTCACCCACAGTGATGGGTTTGACATCACCATATCACGATACGAAGACGATGTGTGAGAGGTATGTGTGTTGTCTTTTTTTAATTTAATGCACGTATGTTGTCTGATGTTATGTCTCTTGCTTTGCACTTATGTGCTGTGTTGTTTTTTTGGTGCACATATCGTGTTTGATGATATGCCTGTCCTTTTCTGTATGTGTTTCGGTTTTAGCAGTCTTGCTATTAAAGTGATCATTGTTGGTTACGTTTTTGGATGGAATTTGTGGGGTGTAAAGCTATTCATAATTTAACCCTAAGTGGGTTGTGTTTACAGTAGAAAGAAGACAACTTCATGTTGATATGGTTGTTTGCATGTTAGTTTCCATAAAGTTAATTGGTGAGATTTTAGTTGTGTAAACATACCAAGCTTTATGTGTTTTATCATCACCTTTCTCTTTTGCAAGTCATATTTTAAAGCTGCTGACCAATGTTTGTTAAAAGCTGAACCACATTATATATTTTTTTTACTGGTAACTAAATAATTATATTTAGGATTGGTTATACAGTAATATCAATTTTATGGAAGTAGTTTTTGAGAAGCCAAAAAGGATTTAGATCAGTTTTATCAAAACATGTAGTTTTTAAAGATGTTTCAACATTGTGATGCAGGCTCTATGGATAGATCAAATAACCAAGCTATGTAGGGAAGGCATGGTAAGCAGGGGATTAAGGGGTCTACACAGCCTCTAGGCCAAGGTGAGAATATCTTATGTTGATATTTTTGGTTTTAAAGTTTGAAATTAGCTCCAATAAAGAAAGAGCAAATTCAAATAATTTTATTATTATATTATGAGACATAATCAAACACTATAATTTCGTAGAAAAATGAGAAAAGTTTATATTGAGAAAATATGAAAAAATAAAAAGAAAACGAATCTTATGAGTTATGTCCAAACTTTTGTTTATTACTTGCGTAACAAAGAAAAACATATTGACCCATGGACATTAGGATCATACCCAAGTACTTAGGCAGCTACCTGCCTTAGCGCCAGGAGGTTTTTCTAGATTTTTAGTAGTTTAGGCTTTAGGTGCTTTTGAAGATTGGTTATCAATTGTCAAATGTATTTTATAGCTAGATTGATGGGTTTTAAAACTTTTATCTTTGCTTTTATCATATGTTGTCTAATCATTATGTTTGCTCATTGGATAGATGGTCAACAAGGAGAAGATTGTATCAGTGTACATGTATATTGCCTCTCTTCTTTATCCTTTTATAGTGGCATGCTTGCTTTTGATTGGTTTTAGGTTATTGACTATATTTCGTTTTGCTCTTTGTGTTTTGTCTTTCAATATTATAGTCGATTTTAAACTTTCGAGTTCATAACTAACTTTTTTATACGGATTATAGATTACTTATTATTTTTTGAGGTATTTGGTTTTTAAATGGTTCTTTAGTTTGGGCCGCGTCAATTTATTGCTTTAATTTCTGAGGTTTTGGTTTGTGGATTGGCTTGGTTCATAATCGTTTGCTTTTTCAAGTTTCTTTGAAAACGACCTAAAACTTTAATCGTAGGATTTCCCTTTTCATAAGGGAATAACCACCATCTAAGTCAAATGGTACGCATGTATTATATACCTTATGTATAAGGGAATAATCACAAGCTAGCAGGGAACTCAAAGTTTGTAATCCCAAGACTCACATAAGTGTTGAATTTCTAGATGATATGGGAAATCATAGTAAAAGTCCTACTCATTATTTTTAATATTGTACTACTAACCATGCCAAATCTAATTGCAGCTTGGTACTTTGCATCATTTGATTATACACGCATTTCCAGGTTGAAGGTTTTAGTTGGTTAATTGTTAAATATCTTGCGTAGCTGCAACAGACACCTGTCTAACAAACATGATGTGGCTACTATTTTCATAATAACGTTCCAAAAAATTTGATAGATAAGGGACAGAGTCGAGTGGTCGAGACGTCTGTTACGCTCATTTGTGAGAGGGTGAAACTTAAGGTATGTCTTGATTTCATTATGCATACATGTTTGTCATGCTATAGTTTGGAGGGGATTAAGTTTTTGTTGTTTGATTACAGTGGTGAACGACAATGAATGGCAGACAAAAAAAGAGCAGCAAACGGCGGTTTTCCCCGGGGTACATTTCAGTGCAGTTTCGGGATTGATTAGGAGGATGAATCATGACGTACAAAGCAACATCGAGTTGGAAATTTTGAAGGTTGTGTGGGAGGTGTTTTGGGGCTGGAAAAGGCGTCTAAAGAACCATGATAAGTGGCGGAAAAGGCTGCCAAAACATTATCACCAATTGGACGGGATGCTCAAGTAGTTCAGGGTCTGTTTTGTGGCTGGAATCATGGTGTACAAACCGTGAGTTCGTAAGTTATTCTTAGGGAACGTTAAAGGTGACTTTTGTACGCCCGATTTTATGTTTTGATGGGTTTTGGGGCTGATCACGTACTCTTGATCAAAGAATATTCTCAGGCCTTAAGTTGGGTTCTGTTCAGGGTTTTAAGTTTAAAGAATTAGTAACTTTATCATTTCAATCCTTTCAATGTACATTCAATCTTACTTTTTAGAATTTTAAATCAAACGCGCATGTAGGCATGTAATTAAACCCTGAACGGCCTAATATATGACTGACAATACATAAAATCAAGCCTAATTATAAACAAAAACGCATTTGCCATGTCGCCCCCGCCGCAACGCGCGGGGGACGCCATCTAGTTGATATTTATTTAGTAATTTAGTATCTTGTCTACAATAGGACATCCTAGTTAAATACTATTCTAGAAAGTATAAACCAATCCAGATGTATTTATGTGGTCAATTTTCATTCTCGGTGCATGTTCCTTATTCATGTTGTTTGTTTGAGGTATTTCGGGTTTTTTTTTTTATATAAAATAAGTAAAATATAGACTATGCTGATGGGAGGAGGTTGAATCAAATTTATTTGGGATAGACTAATTAAGTAGAATTTACTAGACTTGCACATATCTAAAAAGACTAGCAGGAATTTATGCGTTATGACAGAACTGCACGATGTTTAGCTATATATAATTGACATGTATGTAATTGATATGTTTAGTTACATATTCTACAACCATCCATGAGCCTTTCTTAACATGTGATTTATCACAACACGGAGGTCGCCTTTCTATCGATTAATTATAAAATTACAAACACAAACACATAGGGTGCGTTTGATTCATGGAATGGTTTGGAATTGAAATTTGTGTAGGAATTGGAATTAGAGTGAATTGGATTTGGAATTTAAACATTCCAAAAGGAATTGGAAATTGTTGTAATTGGAATCTCAAATCCTTTATTATAGTGTTTGGTTGGTTAATAAATTGGAATCTATCACCCTTGCCCCCACGACCTCATCGTTGTAGCCCGTACCGTTTCGACCAGTATCATTTCGACCCAAACTGTTTATACCTCTATCGTTTCGACCCGTACCGGTTCGGGTCGAAATGGTTCAGGTCGAAAACGGTACGGGTCAAAACGGTTTGGGTCGAAACGGTACCGGTCGAAACTGGTACGGGGCGAAACGATACCAGTCGAAACTGGTATGGTCCGAAATGATTCGGTCCAAAATGGTACCGGTCAAAACTGGTACGGTCCGAAACGGTACCGGTCGAAACTGGTACAGTCCAAAATGGTACCGTTCGAAACTGGTACGAACCGAAATGGTTTAGTCCAAAACGGTACCGGTCGAAACTGGTATGGTTCGAAACGGTTCGGTCCAAAACGGTACCTGTCGAAACTGGTACCGGTCAAAACGGTTCGGTCTGAAATGGTACCGGTCGAAACTGGTACGGTCCGATACGGTTCGGCCTAGAACGGTACCAGTCGAAACTGGTACGGTACAAAAACGGTTCCGGTCGAAACTGGTACGGTTCGAATCGGTTCAGGTCAAAATCAAGTCAACCGTTCGAAGATTCCAATAAATTGACTTGTATTCTTTCTAATATTGGAAGGATTTTGAATTCCCTTAGTTAAAGGAATTTGAAGGAATTCATACCAAATTCCAATTCATTTGTCAACCAAACACACAAGATTGGAATTGAAATTCCAATTCCAACAAATTCAATGAACCAAACACCTTAAGAGTTGGAATTCAAATTCCAATTCCATTCAATTCCATTCAATTCCATCGAACCAAACTCACGATAGGATGGGAATGGTGGTGGTGATGCAAGTTTTAGAAGCATTCATATGATGAGGTGCATTTAACAATGCTCAGGCAACAAAAACATGTAGAATTGGCTTCCTGTTGTGCATACTGTGTAACATCCCAAAAATCTGTTTCGCTTAATTACGCTATTAGGCGTGAATAAGAAATGACAAAACGAAGTAAATAGTATAACGAGTCTTTATGGATAATAAAATGGGATGATAAGAATGTGGGCTATGTTATATTATGAAAATAACCTTGTTAGTGTTATTATTTATTTAAGTGAACAAATACACTAGAAAACTAACTTGGTTAGTTAAGTTTTATAAAGAAATAATATCGGGACATATTTGGGGGACTATTAGTGTAAATTGGCCAAATAAAATGGCAAGAAGACACCCATTTTGGGTGAAAAACGTGATCAGCCCCAAATGGGCTCTCTTGAGCAAAATTCAAGCCCTAGTCACACCAAAATGGAAGAATTGATGCAAGGGTTTGAGTATTGACATGATGGGGTTGCAAATTGAGGGTTATCTACAAAGTTTGGAGCTTATGGTAAGAACCCTAGCACAAAACTCATCCAAGTTTCAAAACCCATATGTGGGTTTTATGCAAATGATGTTAAATTCGTATTATTGCTTGATTGTAAGTGATATTGATCATCTCTAATGGTTTAGAGATGAGCTACTTATTAGAAGTTGCTTGTTTGCAAAAGATGATGATTTTGGGTTTTCATTAGAGCTTTGATGTTGCTAAAATTAGTTGTAAATCCATGTAATTGTAGGAATAATGTGTAGTTGATGATATTTATGTGGAAATTGGTCATGATTGAAGGTGATTATGTGTTTTGGTGGAATGTGTGTATTAGGAGCTTGTACAATGTGCTCAAAATATGGTACGCACATCAAGTGTTTGATGAAATGTCTAGATGAACTTGCATGCAAGTAATTGATGAATATGGATGGAATATGATGATTGTTAGTAAATTAACATAAATGATGTGTTTTGATGGAAACCATGTGTAAATTAGAATGGATTGTATGTAGGTATGTATGTATGCACGTAAGTGATCTTATGGTTGTATGTGTCCTACAATATGTGAATATGATGTTTGTGGTGAAATTTGGTGGCGTTAGTTGATTTGGTACAAAATAGTGTGAAATTAGTCACTTTTGACAGCCCTAGATAGTCATCTTGTAAATGGCATATCTCATTCGTTATTAGGAGTTAGAAGACCAGCCTTATATTGTTGAAAAGCTTGTTGCGCATGTTACATTTCATATTTAGTCATGTGAGGCTGGTTAGGAGATTTAGTTGGTCAAAACAGCATGATAAGTTAGTAAATTAGTTTTAACAGCATGCTGTTTGGAACCATTTTATGTGCAAACCTGAACTTCAAAAAATCATATAAAATCATAAAAAAATTGTTAGGAGATGTTCTTTATATGCCTGGAAAGGTCTTTGAATGAGGCACATTTTGTATTTGATAGTCAAGGTCTGATTCCGAGGTTTAGAAGGGGAAAAGCGACCTTGAACAGCAGCTGCGCAGAAAATTGCTGCACGTTTATAATGTAATCTTTAATAAGAAAAGGTGTAAGAATGTACACACTTGTATTAGTATTGGAGTACAGATTGTAGGGAACTAATAGCATATTATGTGGCATTCAAAAAATGTCTAAAAACACTTACAAATTAGTTCATGCAAGTACTTTCACTAATGGGTCAAACGGGTAGTGTATTGAAAGACGTATTGAATATAACTAGTTGTTGAATGTATTGATTTCATATTTGAATGATGTAGAATGAATACTAATGTTTGAATAGGTAAGTTCCAAATTAGTATTCTAACACGGCATGTTGACTTGAAAGTAAGCTAGGTACAAGAAGCTTAAAAGTCAACGGGTTAAGTGGATATGATCTCGAGCTAGGTAAAAAGCTTGGGACTATAACTCAAACGCGTATAAGGTGAAAACACTCCTACGGGCAAAGGTAAGTGACTTATGATGCAAACTCTTAGTTTAGTAATTGTATGTTTATGTATAAATGGGAAACAAGTATGAAATGGTCATTTATAATAAGGTTAGCGAATTGATGTTGTTGGTGAACGGGTGTAGTTCACCATACAACAATGAAAGTAGCTGGGATAAATGGGCAGCAAAGATAAATGAAGTGAGGGTAATTAAACATGAAATAAATCCAAGATTAACAAGTATGGCATAAGAATGAATGGTAAAATGTATGTATTGATATGTGTGTATATATATAGATGGATACATTTAATCATGGGTGTAACTATTTAGATTGAATTGTATAGTTATCCAAGGTCACACAAATGCTAAACCGTTTGGTAAGCGGAATTATCACATGTTGGATGCTAGTGAAATAGAATGTATGCATATTTGCTTATGCCCGGGAATATGTTAAAGTGTTTTGTATGTAAAGGTTGGCCGTTATGTGTAGATTGAGTATAGGTTCAGAAACGTCATGTTTGTCCTTGAGAATACATGAAGGAAGAATATGACGGGTCAAGATAACTTGTACATGGATTTTGTACGTGCGTGTATATTGTAGTGTTATTAATCTTTTTTTGTTATGACGATGGTAATAAAGATGCAGGTATGTAAGTATGAATGCATGGAAATTGGATGATAGGATCCGGAGACCGGATCCGAACTTATAAAAAGGCGTTTGGATATGACCATTGAGTATTGTTGATATTATTTCCATATTGTGAATATTTGCATGAAGTCACTTAATGAACTAACGAAATGGTTATGTGGTAGTTGCAGGTTGTCTAGTCAAGCTCACAAAGCAAGAAATGGTTGGAGGTCAAGTGAGGACACGAATTGTACGAGGTCACGTAAACTAATAAAGATGAGTTGTATTTTATGTAATAAGAAACAATAAAAGATGAAAGTATGAAACACCTATAATATTTAGTAGATATGGGTTCAAAACATACAAGAATGTTTTATCAAGCAAGAAATTTTCTGGTTCGTATTTCCGCTGCGTATTTTCGGTTAAAAAGGTTTAGGGTATTTCATACTGCATGCATGATCACCTCATGCATTACTTTATGTATGCTCCATAGATCAAATGAAAAAACAAAACAATAATGTCTAAAATAATATCATTCGTGGTAAGATTTTTTTACTAATGACGTTAGACTAATCATTGACTACAAGATGTGTTCGACTTACGACATTTCATAAAGTGATAACCAAACCATGATAATTGAATAAAGGTAGACTCCAATATATATGCATCTGATTGTCCTCCAGCAGTTAACCTAAATAAAAGGACTTGGAATCGTGCTCATGTAGACTTAAACTTCTGAATGTCCACGAAAATTAACAATTCATGGTGAATTTCAAAGCTGAAAATGCACAACAATGTAAACAATAAAAGGAGTAGATATTATGGCGCATTTCGATTAAATTGGACTGCAGCACTACAATGACAAACCAACATCAATCAAACACTCTTGATTCATCCAATCAAAGACTCTTGTATAAACCCACGAATCAAAATCTAATTAGAAATAGTAATCCACAATCACTGGTGACATGATGATCGTAGAATGAAAGATGAGCGACAAACTTAAATTGGAACATATTAGGGTTTGATTGGAAGTTTTTTTATGGGGCCGGCATGAGAAAAAGGAACATACAAATGTATTCCAAGAACCGTTGGTTTCTAACGTATGGATTAACTGATCCCATGAATGAAATTAAGAACACTATCATTAATGCTTGGAATCATCGATTTGGATCTATAATCGTACGATAGCATCTTAAAGAATTAAAATAGACGCGTCTCTGTTGGGAGAGTGGATGCGTGAAGCACATATTCTACATTTAGCTTTAAAACTTGTTTTATTAGAAAATCATAGAGATAACCATAGGAGATATGTTTATATAGAGATATATATACACATAGATATAGATTATTATAGATTTTCAGCAAAGTGGTAGCATAAATTTTAAAGAAAGTACAAAATGGACTTATAGTTTTAAGTAATATTTGTGTAATTTCATAACAATGGTTCTTGATGTTATCTTATATTATGAATTCTCTAAGATATTCTATGCCACGATGTTAAAATTTTCAAATGCTTCAATGGTTTTAATACCATTATTAATTACTTTTAATAGGTTAAACAAGTTGATTTAATAGTTGTATTAAATTTGCCTTGATGACTAAATGAAATTACATTTTTATCCATTTAAATGAATATGAAATGACAGCCTTATATAGTAGTATAGAATTGTTGGATCAGTATGTTCTTTAACAGTTCTTATTCATGAACACTTATGTGTTGTAAATATATCAAATCAGATTTGCACAGCGGAATAAGTAAAGTGTTCAAGTTAAAGTTTCACTTTCAACAGGAGTTATTACTCCCCTGGATTTAATGAACTTAAGGAAGTTAATGAGAATCTAAACAATTGAATGCATATAACAATAAGTATGATGAAAGATTCTCAGATGTGAAATGGTATTTCAGTTTAAAAGCCTTTGAAGGATTTCAGTTAAAAAATCAATGTCTAAAATAGAGGGATTAACCCATCTATTTATAGACCAACAAATACATACAAGTTGATTCAAAAGTAATACTACAACAGGCTGTAGTATTGGAACTTGTACAAAGACTTTAACAAAAGCATAAAGTAATACTATAATACTAAACTACTGAAATACAAAGGCGATGGGAAGCTTCTATCAGATCAGCTGATGAGTGACAAACTACTGATGAGTAGTTTGTCTTCAGTAGTTCTTCAGTTGACTTGTCTTGTTTGACTTCAGAACTTCTGATCTTTACTCTTCAACACTTGATGTATTTTTCTTCAGTACTTTCAATCTTCTTCTTCAGCAGTTTCTATACTTAGTATTTTTGGCAGAATATGAATTAGACTAAGGCTTGCAAAAGTGGTTTCTTCAATCCTTTTTGTCCTTACAATCTCCCCCTGGATTGATAAAGCCAAAACCTTATCTAATCCTTTATTCTCTTTTTCTGCCTTCAAGCATCTTCTAGATTTCTCTGAACATGGAAGTCTTGAGTTGTTGCAGTTGTTCATTAGTGAGAGATCCTTGTTCTAGTTCAAGATGTTGGATTGTGAGCAGGTCTTTTGTAGATAGATTCTTCAGTTCAGTTATAGACTTGAAGACCTTGCTTGAACGATCTCTTCTTGTGATCAATACTGAGTTGGAATCAGCAAATGACCATTTCACTATATTCACTTTAGATTGGTCAAAGTCTAAAGTGTAGGGGACCAAGCTGGTCTCTTGGGTTGATCCTGAATGTGGAATGTTTTCTACTTCAGTGACCTTCAGGTGGGATTCTCTTCCTTCTTCAGCATGCACAACATCAGGTATATTAAAGGTAGGGAGATGATGTTCAGTTATTACCTTAGTGTGCTTTTTGTCTGTTATTGTATGTTGTAATTGGTAAGCAAATATGGAAGGATCCCTGAATTGTGTCAGCAGAGGCTTCTCTTCAACCACAAAGTCTCCTTGTACCACTGTATTTCCTTCTAGCAATACCATTTTAAAATCAGTCTTTATGGTCTCCTCTGGCTTCTTTGTGCTTACAGGCTTTGATGTTGATTGTCTTGCACCAGAAGATCTAACTACTGAAGTTTGTGATACTTCAGAAGTTTTGAACTTCTCTGGATTTGCAGCCTTATCAGCCTTGAATCTTTTATAAGTGTCATATAAGGCATCTTCTCTCCATTTTGACACTGAAGTTTTTGAACCAAATCCATTGGCTACCAACTCTTCTATGACCTCAGCTCTCTTTGCCGTTCTTTCTTTTTCTGTGGCAAGCTTGTCAGATACAATTTGAGCTCTTCTTGTCAATTCATCCACAGAGAGCCCTTTGAGTGAGTATTTCTTTGTTTTGCTGTTCTTGGTGATGTAAGTCATTAGTTGTTGTCTTTTATCTTCCTCGGCAACTCTTTTGAACTTTTCTAACTCATCTAACTCTTCTTCATATTTCTCAAGCTTTTCATTGTAGCTCAAGTTATCCCTTGCTTCTAGGCTGTTCCAAATCTTGTCTTCCTTGGCCTTCTTCGGTGTTGCTTTTAAACTCTTCTCCAGAAGTTCTTTTGACATTGATATAGGAGCAGGGTTTAAGACAGTTGTTTGAATGGGAGCAGGCCTTGGACTTTCAGCTGGAATGGGTTCAGTTGCTTTAAAAGGCTGTTCTGTTTGAATGAAGGAAGTGTTAACTACTGAAGTGTTGATCAGGCTATCAACTACTAAAAGATTGTCTTCAGTACTTTCTTGGACTTCAACAGTTTCTTCAATTTGGCATTGGGACATCTCAGCTTCTTCTTTAGCTTCTTTCAGGAGCCTTTCTTGATGTTCTCTCTGTTTTTGGGCATCCTTTTGTTGTTGTGCCTCTTTTGCCTTTGTACTGGCTTCAAGTGACACTGTTGGTTCCTTAATCTTCTCCCCCTTTTTAGCTTCATCCACTTCTGGAAACCAAACAGGTAAAGAAGTTGCACCAGGTAATTTAGCAAGTTGTCTTGTGTTGTTGTCTATCTTCTTTGACAGCTCACTAATTTTGTTATTGAGCACCTCAAATTGAGTGTTGGTCTTCAACTCCAAAACAGTTGTAAATGATTTGAGATGTTGAGATATAAGGGTGTTCATCATCTGGTATAGGGGACCAGCTGGGGTGCATAGGTGGTTCAAGTCTATGCTTGATGACCCAGTGAATTGGGTAGGCTTTTGATGTGGAGGGGGTGTTTTTGGGTGATCTTCAGTATGAACTGAAGATGCCACTTTATGGGAATCAGGGTTCAAGTGGTCTTTTACCTGATCTTTTGTGACCAGCTCTTTGAGCTTAGAGACATCAGATTCAGGACCTTCACAAGTAGCCGTCAATTCATGTTGTGGAGAGTTTGAATCATCATCCAAATCAATGGAATCATCTGTTTTATCATGAGCTAGGTCCAACCTGGTTTTCTTACGAACCTCTTTGTCTTGGTACTGAGGATTTCCTACCTTAGGCATAAAGCCTTCATTAGTAGTTGCCACATTTGAGGTCTTAGCTATGTTACTTCTGTCCTCAGATCCACCACTGGATGGTAAATGAGTAGCAGCAGCCTCAAATGCACCTAAAGTATCTAAGTTTGGGCTTAGACACCCTGGTTCATCCTCATCTCTTGGGATAGGGCTACTAACATCCAAATCCATGTCAACTTTTGATGGTATTTTCCTTGTTTGATGTGTTTGTTGGGGAATTA
This sequence comes from Ambrosia trifida, assembly GCA_028751855.1. Lineage (NCBI taxonomy): Eukaryota > Viridiplantae > Streptophyta > Magnoliopsida > Asterales > Asteraceae > Ambrosia > Ambrosia trifida. The sequence continues at coordinate 34,642,804 of CM054130.1, read as the reverse complement.
CATGTTCAGATGGGATTGTTTCTTTTAGCCCAGAGAGAAGTTTGGCAATTTCTATTGTGGTGAGATATTTCTGGTTCAGTAATTTTAGGTAAAGGGTCAGTAGTTTCAAAGGAAGGGTCAGTACTTATGGCCTTTTTAAGTTTCTTCCTATGAAATAAAATTGCAATGGGTGCTCTTTTGGGGGGTTTGAGATAGATGAGACTGAGAGGATGTTTCAGTCACATCTTTAACAAGTGCAGATTGCACATCAGCAGTTTCAGGCTTCTCAACTTCCTGAACTGCCTTTCTTTTAGGGTTGGTGGGTTTAGATTTTTGTTGTTTGGGTTTCTTGGCCTTTTTAGATGAAGGTTTGGAAGATGTAGGTTCCATGGGGACTGGTTGTTGTTCCCCTTGGTCATCTTCTGGCAAGGCTGCCGGTTTGTTATGCCTTGAATATGCTAAGTGGCGAAGCTTGACCCGAAGGTTCGGGGGGTCGGAAGTCACCGGGGGGTCGGAAGTCACTAGTTTCGGGGGGTCGAAAACCAGTTTCGGGGGGTCGAAACCCTATATTTACAAAATTTTCCATACGAATACTATATAATCGAAACTTCTGCACGAAAATTTGGGGGGGTCGGCCGCCCCCTCCCACCGCTACTAAGCCTCGCCATTGAGTATGCTCGTGAGGTTAATGGGTTTAAAACTGATATTTTACCCACAAGCACCTCATTTCCAAGTTCTTTAATTATACATTGCATGATGAACCATGGATACAACAAAAATTTCTTTTTAGAATTTTGGTGATGCAACACCAACTCATTAAAGGAAGGTGCTGATGCCCTGAATTTTGTTTCATTCACAATGGAACGAAAAATAGGTTGAAAAGTAGAGGGCATCTGATCATAAGATCCTGTTTTGGGACTTACACACATGATTATGTAATGAAACAAACGTTTGTATTTTGGTTCAAAATATTTCTTATAAATTGTTTCATGTGAGAGAGTACCTTGGTAACCACACTTCGTCATGGTTAAGTGAATTTCAGAATTGGGAATGTTTTCTGGTGCATTAGCATCATCCAGACCAAGTCTTATTCCCAAAGTAGCCAGTGTGATTGCCATAACTTTCCCTTGGATAGTTGATTTGAGGGAAATCACTCTGTTGTTTACTGTCACCGCCTCGGCGTTTGCCCATAACTCATTGAGAGTTTGAGTGTGAATTGGAGGATCAATGGTGAAAGCAATGTTGTATTGGGATTGGACGACTAAATCAATGATTTCGTCGTATGGGACCAGGCTTCATCTTTCACAAAGTAGCCTCGTTGATTATGTCCTTGTTTCAGTATAAGAGCCATGGTGTTTTGTGTGTGTGTGGATTGAACAGTGTTTTTGTTGTTTGCAGGGGAGGGTCTGTGAGTATTTTTAAGAGAGAATGATGGAATTTTGCTTTTTGAAAAGATAAGAATGAGAAAAGGTGTTTATCAGAAGTTTATAACCGCCCTAGGTCAAACTTCTGAAATGGGAAATGTCTGATTTACCCTTATTGACAAAACTGTTGATGAAGAACAATATTCATCAGTAGTTCCCATATTCTCTTCAGTAGTTTGTTAAACACTGATGATAACATTTATAAGCACTATATTCATAACTTCTGAAGTTATTTTATCAAAAGTTAATCATTTTTCTAAAAAATGTCCCCATTCTGATGTTTTTGTACATCAGTAGTTTATCTCTTTTTGTTTTTCAGAAGTTTTGTGACAGATTAGTAATAATGTAAGTGAAAGTAAAATATGTGCAGGAAAATGAAAAACACTTACAGTACTTATTCCAAATTTAGCATCCCAAGCATGGATACTAACTTCTGAAATGTTGATGTGTCAAGGGGTTTGGTGAATATGTCAGCTATTTGATTAGCTGTTGTCACATGTTTCACCTCAATCTTGCCTTTTTCATAGCAACCCCTTATGAAATGATACCTGATTTGAATATGTTTAGTCTTTGAAAACTGAACAGGATTTTGAATTATGCTAATGGCAGATTTACTGTCTACAAGCAATGGGGTCTTGGTCTCTTTGATTCCATAATCAAGTAATTGATATTGAAGCCATTGGATCTGTGATGTACAACTTACAGCTGCAATATACTCTGCTTCAACAGTTGAAGTTGCCACAGATGTTTGCTTCTTTGATTGCCAGGACACCAGACAGTTTCCCAAAAATTGACAACCACCAGATGTTGATTTTCTTGACATTTTGCACCCTGCATAGTTACTATCTGAAAAAGCTGTTAGGTATTGCTAGAAGCAGGATAACAAATTCCAAGTGTAGGAGTTCCTTTCAGATATCTGAAAGTTCTTTTGACTGCAATTAGGTGTGATTCCCTAGGAGCTGATTGATATCTAGCACAAACACATGTTAAAAACATAATATTTGGTCTAGAAGCAGTTAGATAAAGAAGGGAACCTATCATACATCTATACATGGTTTGATCAACCTGTTTTCCTTGATCATCTCTTTCAACTTGTGTGGTTGGTGTCATGGGAGTGCAACATGATTTACAGTCTTGTAAAGAAAATTTGTTTAATAATTCTTTAACATATTTGGATTGAAGTACTGCAGTTCTCCCATTGTACTCATCTCAAATTTTGATTGCATGAGTTTCTTAAATTCATCACACAATTTTGTGTTAGTTGAACCAAAAATGATATCATCAACATAAATTTGAACAAGTAAGACATGATTTCCAACATGTTTGATAAAAAGTTTTTTGTCAATGGAACCTCTTGTGAAGTGATTTTTGAGTAAAAAGTTGGAAAGTGTTTCATACCAAGCTCTGGGAGCCTGTTTTAGCTCATAAAGATCCTTGTCAAGTTTGTACACCCACTCAGGATGAGAAGGATCCTCAAACCCAGGTGGCTGACAAACATACACTTCCTCTTTTATTTTTCCATATAAAAATGCACTCTTAACATCCATTTGAAAAACCTTAATTTTGTTGGAAATTGCATAAGCAAAAAATAAGCTAATGGCTTCAAGCCTTGCAACTGGGGCAAAGGTTTCATCATAGTCAATTCCTTCTTCTTGAGAATAACCTTGTACCACCAGTCTTGCCTTGTTCTTGATAATCATACCAGCTTCATCTTGTTTATTTCTAAAAACCCATCTTGTGCCAATTGGTAGCTTGTTTGGTGGTAAGGGACAGATTTCCCAGACATGTTGCTTCTTGAATTGGAGCAAATCTTCTTGCATAGCTTGAACCCAATTGTTATCTTTGAGGGCTTCTTGATACTTCTTTGGTTCCAACTAAGAAATTAATGCTGAGAAGAAGCAGAAGTTGGAAAGCTGGTTTCTTGTGAGTACCCCTGATGCAATGTCACCCATGATTTGATCCAAAGGATGATCCTTGTGTTCAATCAATTGTTGTAACCCTGTTCCTGGAGAGGGCTCTAAAACTTCTTTAAACAAACCACTGAGGTTGATAATATCTGATTCAGCTGTTCTTACTGCTTCAGGAGTTTGTGGAGCTGAATCAGTAGTTTGATTTTGTTCATCAGCAGTTGTTGAAGTAGAAGTTTGTGAAACTTCTGATGGTTTAAAAGTTGACTTAATGACTGTATTAGGAGTCCATGATGCAGGACCCCATCATCAAACCCTTGATCACCATAATAAACAGGTTTAGATGAATTAACAGTCTTTTCTGGTCTGAAATTAAAGCTGTCAAGGTCAAAGAGTTCAGCAGGATGTGCTGGAATGAGAGTGTGTTTTGACTCATTAAACTTGACATTCAGTGTTTCTTCTACTATCTTGATTCTTGAATTAAAAACCTTGTAGGCTTTTCTAGTGGAAGAATAACCAAGGAAATAACCTAAATCAACTTTTGCAGCAAATTTTGAAATAGATTCTTTGATGTTTAGAATGAAACATTGACATCCAAAAGCTCTGAAAAAGGAGATAAGAGGCTTGATGCCATGAAGAACTTCATAGGTAGTTTTGGAATGTCTTTTGTTGACAAGGACCCTATTTTGAACATAGCATGCTGTGTTGACTGCCTCAGCCCAAAAATACAATGGCAGGCCTGAATCAGCTAACATGGTTCTTGCTGCTTCAATTAATGTTCTATTCTTCCTTTCTACCACACCATTTTGTTTAGGAGTTTTGGGAATGCTGAATTATCTAACAATCCCTTTAGACAATCCAGAGTTTTGTTCCTGAACTCTGTCCCATTGTCACTTCTAATGGCTTTGATAGAGAGAGAGAGAGAGAGAGAGAGAGAGAGAGAGAATATTGTTTCTCTACTTGTAGAATGAAGAATTTGATGATATCAGATGCCTCATCCTTGGAATATAAGAAGACCCAAGTGAATCTTGAATAGTCATCAATGATGACTAAGCAGTACTTCTTCTTACCAAGGCTCATGATTTTGACTGGTCCAAATAAGTCCATATGGAGTAGTTGAAGACATGTAGTTGTTTTTTATTCTTCAATAGACTTATAGGAGGACTTATGATGTTTACCCTTGAGACAGGATACACAGTGTTCTTTACACTGGTATTCCTTCAAAGGTAGACCTCTGACCAATCCCATTTTTGTGACTTTATTTATGGTTTTAAAGTTGACATGGCCAAGTCTCCTGTGCCAGAGATCAGTTTCAGAAGTTGATGCTCTTGAGAAGAAGCAGGCAGTATTGTTCAGTACTTTGTCTTTCTCAATGTCCACTGCATAGACATTGCCACATCTTTTGGCTATCAGCAAAGTATGATCTTCAATTATCTTCTCTATCAACTTTTGGCCTTTTGGTGAGATGATCTTGCAAGCAGTTTTGGTGAAAAAGGAAGAATATCCTTTATCACACATTTAAGAGACACTCAGCAAGTTATACTCTAAATTTTCAACCAGATTGACCTTGTCAAACTGTATTTTTCCAGAGGAGACATTGCCATGTCCTAGCAGATATCCCTTGGCATTGTTCCCAAAGGATACAGATCCTTCTCTTTGACTGATAATTTTTTTTTATCAGGTATCTGCATCCTGTCATGTGCATTGAGCCTCCACTATCAACATACCAAATGCTATTTAAGCCTCTGGAGACCCTCAGCACAAAATAGCAAATTAGTTAGATTTAGGAACCCAAGCTAATTTGGCTTTGGGTTTGCTCTTGAGAACAGGAACAGTTTGTTCTTGACCAATTTGAAAAATCCATGTCTTTTTGGCAATGGATTTATCTTTAAGAGCAATGGTGGTATCCTTTTGAGGACCACCATCAACTTTGGTCATCAGCAGTTTTACCATATTCATGAGATCTTTAATCTCAGCAGTTTGTGAAACTTCAGATGATGTAGGTCTAACTACTGAGGAAGAATTTTGAGAAAAAGGCTTTGGTTGAGATTTAGTCTTTTTTTGAGAAAAGGTGTTGCTTGGTTGTTGTTTGTTGGGATAAGAAGTTTCTTCAAAATCATGTTTGATTTGTTTTCCCACAACCAGTTGTGAAATCTTCTTGTTATACTGATTTCCTTTTCTATATCTACAAAATTCTGTTTTGTGGTTATACAGACCACAAATTTCACATTCTTTTGCCTTCTCTTTTTCATCATGAGATGTGAAAGGCAAATTACTGACAGTTTTGGTTTGACTTAGGTCATTAGTAGTTTTCAGGTTCTCAACTCCTGATGTAGATGAAACTACTGATGGCTTAATGTCAGTTTTGTTCAGTACTTCTGTAGAACTTTCTTTTTCAATTTTGAGAAAGTTCCGATGAAAAGATGTGTAGTCTTTCATATCAGAAGTTTGATTTTGAACTATTCTACTCCCATCATCAGCAATTTTGGGAGTAAAATAAGTTGGAGTTTTGGTATGATTGTACCCTATGCCAAACTTAACATTTGATGTAGTTTGTTTGTTAAGCAGCATTTGGTAACCTCTACATGACTCAACCCATTTTTCACAATCAACCTTGGTGTCAGCAAACTCTTTTCTGACATTTCCTAGGTCTTCTATCATGATTTTAATTTGTGCTTGGGTTTCAATAGCATTATTTGTTAATTTAGAATTTTCCTTTGATTTTGCAGCAAGCTTTCTTTCTAAATCACATTTTATTTGAGTATATTTTCTTTCAGAGTCATTGGCTTTGCCTTGTAGATGCACATCCGTTTCTCTTATGAGAGCAAAAGATTCTTTGCATGAAGTTGAACAAAGTTTTGACAAAGATTTTTTTGATACCTGAGATAAGGCAGATTTTGAGGTGCAACCCTCAAAGGCCATTAAGGCAAAATTCTTTCTGCCATTATCAGGTTTTCCCTAGTTGATGTCAAACATCTTGTTGTCTGCATCTGGACTGCATTCAGATGTGTCAAAAGGAAGACTGCTCCAGACAACATACCCTGAAGTAAAAAGACTTTGTTGAGAGGGTTGTTGAGTTTGTGGAGGTTGTTGAGCAGCTGGAATGGAAGGCATCAGTTGTTGGCTCTGCATTTGATGAGCAGGCATCTTAACATATTGTACTTATGGCACATATTGGATTTGTGGAGCTTGTGCATGTACAAAATGTGAACTTCCCTGTGTTCCATTATTCCTATTATAACTAGAGTTAAACTGATTTCTAGATTGTGGTTGGTTAAAGCCAGAGCTTCTACACTCTCTAGCAAAGTGTCCCAACTTTTGGCACTTGTGACATCTAAGTTTAGATTTGTCAAAACCAACTTTTGTTAAGTTGTTCAGTCCTGGAAATTTCCTTCCCGACCTTTTATAAAGTTTGTTAATTTTTATGCTTAACATGGCCAGTTGGTGTAAAATGTCCATTTCTTCCAAGTCATCACTACTGAAATTTTTTAAGTCATCCATTATAAAACACATGTTATCAGCAGTTTGACTATTTTCATCATTGTCACAAGCTGGATATGATCTTTCTGATGAGATCCCAGCAGTTATGTCAATGTGATCAAAGGATCCAAAATCATTTAAACAAGAAGGCGAGTCTTGTCCTAAAAGTGTTGTACTACCAGGAACATAGTCATCAGTTGTTTTGCCAGAATTTTGTAACTTTTTCTTTTGATTTTTTTCTCTTTCAAAAGTCAACAATCTCCCATGTAATTTTGTAAGAGTGAGGGAGGGGGGGGGGGTTAAAATCTGGTCCAGATCTGAGAACTGTTGAATAAGTTTCCCATTTTTCTGGCAAAGACCTTAAGAATCTATGAAGCATAGATACATTTGTATAGGTCTGACCATTTAACTTTAACTCAGAGATTAATGAGGAGAATCTTTCAAATTGTTGTGTCAAAGTTTCCCTATTAATGTGAGTAAATGTTTCATATTGCTGAGCAATGATTTCTCTTGTCTTGGCAATCACCTCTTCAGTTTCTCCAAATTGTTCTTTTAGACAATCCCAAAGCTCTTTGGCACTTTCACAATGTAAAAGTCCAGAGTAGATCTCATTTGGGAGAGCCATTGCCAACATAGAGAAAGCCTTGGCATCAAGCTCAAGTTTAAGGAAATCTTCATCAGTGTAGTCTTTTGGTTCCTTTGGAATTTCAACCTTAGTTTCAAGATTTATATTTACAGGTTTATGGGGTCCATACATGACAGATCTCCAACAACCAGTGTTTGTCTGTGACGGAGTATGTGCCAATATCTTTTGCCATATGTTATATTCAGAACGAACAAGCATGGGAGGCTTATTGGCAGATCCAGTATTATGAGGATCCATTTTTTAGAATATTGATTTGTCAAGTTTTTCTCAAAGTGATGGATGTTTTAAAAAAGTGAATTTTTATCCTTTATTGAATATCAATAAGAGCCGGTGTCTGATTCTCAATTTGTTGGATTGATATTTGATCAGATAAACCAGAAGCTCTGATACTAATTGTTGGATCAGTATGTTCTTTAGCAGTTCTTATTCATGAACACTTATGTGTTGTAAATATATCAAATCAGATTTGCATAGCGGAATAAGTAAAGTGTTCAAGTTAAAGTTTCACTTTTAACAGAAGTTATTACTCCCCCTGGATTTAATGAACTTAAGGCAGTTAATGAGAATCTAAACAATTGAATGCATATAACAATAAGTATGATGAAAGATTCTTTGTTGTGAAATGGTATTTCAACTTAAAAGCCTTTGAAGGATTTCAGTTAAAAAAATCGATGTCTAAAATAGAGGGATTAACCCATCTATTTATAGAACAGCAAATACATACAAGTTGATTCAAAAGTAATACTACAACAGGCTGTAGTATTGGAACTTGTACAAAGACTTTAACAAAAGCATAAAGTAATACTATAATACTAAACTACTGAAATACAAAGGCGGTGGGAAGCTTATATCAAAACAGTTGATGAGTGACAAACTACTGATGAGTAGTTTGTCTTCAGTAGTTCTTCAGTTGACGTGTCTGGTTTGATTTTAGAACTTCTGATCTTTTCTCTTCAGCACTTGATGTATTCTTCTTTGGTACTTTCAATTTTCTTCTTCAGCAGTTTCTATACTTAGTATTTTTGGCAGAATAGGAATTAGACTAAAGCTTGCAAAAGTGGTTTCTTTAATCCTTTTTGCCCTTACATAATCGATGATAGAACTTCTAGAAACGGTATAACTAGCCCCATGATTCTAGAGTTTGGCTTTACATATTATTCATTTATTCACCCTTATTTACATTTATTGGTAAATATTTTGATTTTAAATTTTTTTCTCTAACTATTAACTTCTAAAAGTGAAATTAAATTTTCGCTTATTTTAAAATCAAGCAAAATATATAAATCCAAGATTGTAATTAGGAATTAGAGATAAAGAACGAAACACAATTTATTTAACCACACTAATGATAAAAAGTTTCATTTGAGTCGGAGTAATTGATTGTTTAAATTGTTACGAAGTCACTAGTTCTTACTCATATTCATAGATAAACATTGAACAGGTCGACTCGAACAGAAAAAATTTAAATGGCTTTGACACGGCATGACACAAATAAATATATAGGTCGGGTTAGGGTTTAAGAATCTTAACCTGCCAACCCAGAACCTGAAACCTATCAACTTGCCAACTGACATTATTGACACCCTAGAAAACACCGAATCATTTGGAAAAATAAGGGACTTAATTTTTTTGAGAGTGCAATTAGGGGGTTAACCACCAAAAAACCACAAATGGTGAAACCGTTGAACCATTCAGTGGCTTCAATCAACCTTTCTTACACCCTGCCAAAAGTCTTACACACACCTTACACCTCTTACACCACATGCCATGGTCTTACACAATTCTAAAAACATTCCTTGAAGCCGCTAATCCGAATGGAGTCTTCACCAGAAGCCGCTGATTGGGATTGCAACATCGTACAAGCCGCTAAACAAGATGGTGGTTTTGAAGAACCGTTGAATTGGTTTGTTCCATTGCTGAAAATATTTTTTGTGATGCCATCATCGTTCTTAATGAAGAAGATGGGTGAATTTAACAAAAAAGTGAAATAAAAATAAAAGAGTAAAGTAGATGATAACAGTAGGAGAATGTAAACTTTATTCATTTCATATGCCTGGTTGTTTCTAAATCATACACTTTATTAATAATATATAATTAATAATAAATCACCATACCCTTCGTTTCACAATTCCACATGTACACGAACACCAATCACGGTATCCCACACACTTTCGCCCCCTCCCCAATCCTACTCACCTCTGATGTCACCTTCGTCTCTATCATGTATACACCCTCACACAGGCACACATAATATATCACATAGAAGAACCATTAATTCTACATAAAGTTAAAAAAACATTCTACATATAATATAATAATATAAATAAACTCACACTTGATCCATAAACTTTGCACAGAAATATTATTATTCTCAGCTTATTCAGGATGCAAGATTATTTGAATAAGATTTTCATCTTCTCGATTCAAACTTTATTTGAAGCTGCTAATCAAGCATGTTATTGATATTTCAAGCAACATATTGTTATTTGGTGAAGACTCCGACCCATTCAGCGACTTCTGAATGAAGCCACCCTTTGCTTCAACAGCATCAATGAAGCCTCCATAAGAATCAGCGGCTTCACAAACATTCCCTCTGGATTTCAAAAGACATGGCAGTACGTGTGTTTTGAGAGGTAGAAGTTGTTGATCCATTCAGCGGCTTCACCTGTTGCACTCTCAGAAAAAACAACTCATTTACTTATGCAAATGGTTTGAAAACACCATCTTTAATATGAATATTGAAAAGTCATTATCAAGTAAATAAGAAAAACACAAACAACTTAGCAATCACAAGTGATTTTCATACTAATTACTAGTTTTCTATTGTGTCACTATCGGATGCAAAGAGTTCTTTTAGAAGCGTAGGAAGGTTTTTTTTAACCATTTGATCACAAGATTAAGTGGTAACTAGGTCTTAACAATTAGTTAGCTAAAATATGAATGGAAATAGCAAAAATAAATAAATAACCACAATTGCTAACTTTATGTTTGAAACAATTCTTGGAGATAGGTGGTCGATCACCTGGAAGGCCCTGTAGTGTATTCGAAACAATTCTGACCATGTCGAATATTGAGCAGATTCGACATCCAAGGTAATTAGAATAAAGTTCTTTATGTTTGAAACAGTTACGGCGGGATATATTTTGGGTTCCATGGTGATCGAATGGAGGAAGAACAAGGGAAAGGCGGGAGCAGCGGGTGAGAAAGATAGGATATGTATTATGCTTGTGATACCATATTAGATGATAACTTAATTGACCATATTAGATGATAACTCTCAATTTATCATTATGTATTACATAATAGTCGAAAAATATACAATGGTAGTCAAGGTAGTCAAAGGCAATAATGCTACACTAATTACATGGTAGTCAAGGTAGTCAAAGTCAATAATGTTACACTAGTTACAATAAATGGTAGTCAAAGTCAATGACGGCAATCATGGCAAAGATATTGTCTATTACTCCCCCGCAGTCGAAGCTAGAGGAGGCCGAATGCTAAGACTAGAGCGGAAGTATTCAAACAAAACATGAGGAAGTCCCTTGGTGAAGATGTCAGCAATCTGGTAGAGTGTGGGAACATGAAGAATTCGAACCTGTCCGCGTTGAACTTGTAAATGGATGTCAAATTCTATGTGCTTGGTACGCTGATGCTGTACTGGATTCCCTGAGAGGTAGATAGAACTGACATTGTCGCAATAGACAAGGGTTGCCTTGGTTAGGGGGCGATGAGGTTCTAGTAATAAATTTTGAAGCCAACATATTTCTCCCACGACATTTGCAACAACCCGATATTCTGCTTCAACACTAGAATGAGAAATGGTAGGTTGACGCTTTGATGACCAAGAAATGAGACAATCACCATAATAAACGCAGTAGCCACTAGTGGAGCGTCTAGTGTCGGGATAACCTGCCCAGTCAGCATCAGTATAGGCAAGAAGATTCGGGTTCCTGTGAGACCTAAGAGTAAGGTCGAGGTTCATTGTTTCCTTAATATAACGAATAATGCGCTTAAGAGCATTCCAGTGATCAGTCTTAGGTGCATGCATGTACATGCATACCTGCTGGACAGCATAGCTGATGTCTGGCCGTGTGAAAGTCAAATACTGAAGGGCACCGGCTAGGCTCCTGTATAGAGTGGGGTCTTCAAAGTCGGTACCAGAGTTGGCACTGAGCTTTGAGTTGGTGTCAACAGGGGTGTCGGTAGGTTTACAGGAGGACATACCTGCACGCTCAATGATTTCAGAAGCATAGCTTTGCTGTGGTAAGAACATGGTGTCACCAATGCGGGTGACATGAATGCCGAGAAAAAGGCTGAGACTTCCAAGATCCTTCATAGCAAATTCTTTGAAAAGAAGGGTCATTAGGTGCACACGTAATCTAGTAGACGAGGTAACCATAAGAATGTCGTCTACATAAAGAAGAAGATAGGCGGTGTGACCAGCACCGTGAAGGATGAATAGAGATGCGTCACAGCGACTCTGTGTAAAACCGATGGTGCGAACATAATCAGTGAACCGCTGGTACCAGGCATGAGGAGCGTGTTTAAGACCATAGAAGGATTTCTTAAGCCGGCAGACATGGTCAGGGAATTCCTGATGGCGAAAACCCATGGGTTAATGCATATAGACAGTCTCATTAAGATTACCATGTAAGAATGCATTAGTGACATCAAGTTGATGAACGAGCCAAGATTTAGATAATGAAATAGACAAAACGGTTCTAATGGTAGCTGGTTTGACAACCGGGCTAAAGGTGTCCCCACAATCTATGCCAACCTGTTGAGAGCGACCATCACATACTAACCGAGCCTTGTAGCATTCTAGAGAACCTTCCGACCTGTACTTGTGTTTAAAGAGCCACATACTACAGATTGTATTCATGTGGGGATCCCGTGGAACCAACTCCCACGTATCATTATTAATAAGAGCATGAAACACAGTGGTCATGGCATTTCGCCACTCCGGTATGGACAGGGCAATGGTGGGTGTTTTTGGGACGGGTATGATGGTGGAGGTGTTAAGGTTTAGAAATTGTTTTGGTTTGTGAATCCCGTCCATGGCACGGGTACGCATTGTGCGGGTCAGTCCGGGTGGGGTTGGGTTAGGAGGGTTAGTGGTCGGTGGGTCTGGTGAGTGCGGGTGGGCGTGGGTGAGTGTACAGGTGTAGTATGTGGGCTGGATGGGCTCGGGTTAGGGCCTGGAGGGGTGTGGTTGTTTGGACCAGGAGTAGATTGGAGCGAGTGGGTTAGATCAGGAGGGAAATGAGGTGATGAGTGAGATGGGGTGATTGGAGTTAGATTAGGTTGGGAGTTTGTTGGTTGGGTCGAGACATTGGGGCTGGGAAAAGAGACGTTGGGCCAAAGGGAGGGTGGGAATTGGTCTGTAAGAAATTGGTAGGATAAGGACTTTGAGGGTGGTTGGATGTGGGCATACGGGAACTTTGACTCGTCAAAAACGACATGACGAGAAATAATAATTTGTTTATTTTTATGGTCAAGGCATTTATACCCCCTGTGTGAGAAGGGGTACCAAATGAAAACACAAGGGTGTGAACAATGTGTAAGTTTATGAATATTTGTGGGTGGGGTGATAGGATAACAGAGGCAACCAAACACACGGAGGTGGTCATAGGTGGGGAGTTGATGATAAAGAAGTTGAGTAGGGGTGCGGTATTTGTGAAGTTTGCTAGGGATAATGTTTAGGAGATAAGTGTCGGTTTCAAGGGCATGGTTCCAAAAGGTGTTTGGTAAGGAAGATTGGGCTAGAATGGTTCGGATTATGTTTTTGATGGAACGAATTTTACGCTCTGCTTTCCCGTTTTGGGATGAGGTGTAAGGGTAAGATAGACGGAAAAGAGTGACGTTATTCGCAAAAAAAAAAAATTGAATGAGGTGTTCACATATTCTTTTCCGTTATCACATTGAAAGGTTTTAATGGTATGTTGAAATTGGGTTTCTATCATTTTAGCAAAGGTGGTAAAAATGGTAAAAAGATTAGATTTATTTGATATGGGGTAAGTCCATAGGAAGTTTGTATAATCATCAAGAAATAAAATGTAATAACGGTGACCGCCTGAGCTTAAAACTGGGGAGGTCCAAATATCACTATGAATTATATCAAATGGTGGTAATGTAACATTGGAAGAATCATAAAAAGGTAATCTAGTACTTTTCCCAAAAACACAAGGTTCACACAACTTTGTATTCAAAGATTTAAAAGCAATAGAATTGGAGTTTTTAAGGGACTAAAGTAACGTCGGGCCAGGGTGTCCAAGGCGTTGATGCCAAAGTGTGGAGGATTGAGCAGCAACGGTGGAGGTGGAAAAGCACTTGGCCTGGGTTGAGAAGGTATAGAGATCACCGCTGCTGTCGCACCGGATGATAGGCATCCGGCTCTTGAAATCCTTCACAAGAAAACCAAAGGGGTCAAATTCCACAGAAATCGAATTATCTCTAGTGAATTCACGAACGAAAATAAGTTTTCAAATAAGTTTGGGGGCATATAAGACACGGTTTAGGAAAAAGGGTGGCAGGGGTGGTTTAAAGGTCTGGGGGCCATGCCCGAGTACCGGGATGGTGTTACCATTTCCAACGATAATATTTTCATTTATGTTATTATTAATAATGGTACGAAAGTTATCTGAGTTTGGATCCATGGAGATAGTCGCCCCAGAGTCCATGACACCTTCATTGTAGTCGGGTGGGTTCAATGACATTGTGTAAAGAGCCTATTGGATGTCCGTTGGTGAGTAGTTGGTGTAGTGAGCCTGTGACGGACGCGGACCCAAAAGACCTTGATCCGACTGTGACGATTTGTTTGAAGGTGGCTGGGGGGGTACTCGGGTATGGGCAGGGGGTGTTGACCACGAAAATGGTTGCTGCCAAGTTTGTTGTGAATGGTAGGGTGGTTGCCATGGTTCGATGACCATCCATAAGTAGGCACCATAGGCCACCCGGACTGAAAAGAAGGCCCAAGACCAGAGTAATTGTTGGACCAGCCACGACCCCTTCCACGAGTCCGGGCATGACCACGACCACATTCAGTATGAGGTTCGGTTTGAGTCTTGTTGGTCGATGCCACGAGAGCCTGGGCAGCCGCTTGAGAAGCTTCAAGAGCTTTCTCGGCCTTTTGTCCTTCGATCATACACAGTTGATATCGGGCTTCGTAGAAAGATGGTAGAAGGTCCCGTGATTGAAGGATTGTTTTTATGCCCTCGTATGGTTCGGTTAGTCCTGCAAGGAGTTGTAACACAAGCCGTTTATTATCAACGGGGCAGTCAACATTGGAGATTTGGTCGACAATGGATTTAATAGCTTGGCAATAAGCCGACATGTTCGGGAAGCTCTTGAGGCGGGTGTTGGAGAATTTGTGGGTATGATGAAGGGCCCGGGCACTCTTGTTGTCGTTAAAGATACCGGCAAGATTAGTCCAGACTTCATAGGCTGAATTATCGGGTACAATGACGGTGTTTAGGAGATCGATCGAAACAGTGCTGTAGAGCCATTATAGGACAATGGCATCTAGCTTGTCCCACGATTCCTCCTGGGTTGTCGGAGAGGTTGGTTTGGTGGCTTCGGAAGTGACGGCTGGTGGAGGTTGGATGGCAGGTCTTAGAGATAGGTGGTCGATCACCTGGAAGGCCCTGCAGTGTATTCAAAACAATTTTGATCATGTCGAATATTGAGCAGATTCGACCTCCATGGTAATTGGAATAAAGTTCTTTATGTTTGAAACGGTTACGGCGGGATGTATTTTAGGTTCCATGGTGATCGAATGGAGGAAGAACAAGGGAAGGGTGGGAGCAGCGGGTGAAAAAGATAGGATATGTATTATGCTCGTGCTACCATATTAGATGATAACTCAATTGACCATATTAGATGATAACTCTCAATTCATCATTCTGTATTACATAATAGTCGGCATATATACAATGGTAGTCAAGGTAGTCAAAGGCAATAATGCTACACTAATTACATGGTAGTCAAGGTAGTCAAAGTCAATAATGTTACACTAATTACAATAAATGGTAGTCAAAGTCAATGACGGCAATCATGATATTATCTATTACTTTGAAACATGAAAGTCGAAAATGATAATAATTTCCTTTTGGGCCTATCTCACCACTAAATCATGTTACGCCTGTCTATTGTGATAATGTGAGTGTTATTTGTTTGACAAGCAGTCTCGTTTAAAACCAATATACCAAGCACACTGAACTCAATATCCACTTTTTCCATGAAAATGTTCAATAGGTTCAAGTCCGCATATTAGAGATCATAACCAATTTCATATTATTCTCATTAATTGTTTCATCCCATCCGTACATAGTTCGAAGCTTTTTTAAAGGAAGTGGCGAGCAGTGGAGAAGCGGTTGCTCATTGTTGCGTTTGGTTTTAGTATTAAAAAGATGTCAATTTCCCCGGTGTCAAAAACTTTGATTTAACAATCTTAAAACAGTGGTTTGGGGGAAAAGACTGATTTTACTAAACCCTAATTAACAAAGTTTTAAATTTATAAAGTAAACAATAATTACTTTAAAAACTAAAACCAACACATAGGCAGAGAACCTGACATGCATAGTATAGTCTCGGTGGTAAGTATTGAGTATCGTATTCCAAGGTTCACACTTTCCCCTACTCAACCATTCATCAATTAACCGATCGGGTTTTAAAAAGAAAAATAAAACGGAGGGGTTCTTTAATAAAAATAGTTTTTGAAAAAGGTTTGGTTTTATAAAAGGTAGGATAAAATAAGTTAGTAGATAGATTATGCACATCTCGAGACCCTCCGCATAAGTAGTTAAGTTTAATATTAAAATTAATAATTAAGTTAGTTAATTGTGTGGAAGACGAAAGTGATCTTGAAGTGTTGACTCCTTGATAGAGAAGCGAAGGCGACTACTAAGTAGAATGCAGAACCTCTCCAGCGTGCGTCCACCTGGGGTACTTCGCCAGGGCCTCACGTATAGCGGGCTCCTCAAACCGCGGTCAAGTCTTCGGATCCTCAAACTTATCATCTTCTTAAATTGGAGGCTTCACTCCCAACCCGGGACACCGTACACCTCTCCTTAGTTCTCGCGTTCCGTACCGAAGGGTCTCTTTATCCTGGCAACCTCGTATTCCTATTGGTTAACGGTCAAAGACGAAGGATCTCTCTTACGGTTGTCTCAGGCAGGCAGGCCCCCATTGGCTAACGACGTTGTAATGACGAGAACTAGATAAAGAATCTTTATTTTATTTATCTTTCAAGTGACACTTATTTTATTTTTTTATTTTTTTTTAAAGGAAGTGACAATTATTATTTATTGATCAATTAAATATTAAGTTGGTTTAAATAAATGATGACTTAATTACCCAACCCATAACCTCCCGAACTAAATGAAATCCTTAACAAAGGTTGCACATAATCCTAAAGACGTGTGATACAAAAGATCACTGGTGCGCCCGTAGGGAAACCATCCTTTGCCAAGAAGATCACTCAATCATCTGCTTTGAACCTTTAATGTGTCACTCAAATCTGGTCCACTTCAGAAGCCACTGCTTAGAATCCGGTTTGGATATCAGAAGCCCGAATGATCTGTCTCACTACCGGTTTCCTCGCCTTGGATCTAGCTCGGGACTACTAGAAGATGATTATATCATTAATAAATTAAGTTATGGTTGTTATTAAGTTAATCATCATTCAAACCTGTCACAAAGATAAACAAATAAAGATTAGAAGAAGATAACACAACAAATAACTAAAAATAAACTACTACTACTAATAATAAAAGTCTATAAATTGAAGCGGGTTCGTGAATAATAGAAAGATACAACCATAGAAATGATCAATATAAGGATCATGGCTGCTCATAGACAAGCTCTCCATCTCCAAGTGATATGTAGTCTCTCATGATCCTCACGACCTTCGATGTTTATTGCATACTACTCTACGATCCCTTAGTTGGCCTTAATGATCAAGGTAGGACGAGGCCTAGCCTTGTTAGGTGTGTTAGGATGGCCATAAGGCCTCCCACAAGACCCCAAGACCTCTGGAAGACTCTTGGAAGTCGACCAAAGAAGGCTCAAGTCAAGTTGTGAAGGGATAAAAGGGATGATCAAATGGTGGGGATTAGCTTGCTATTTATAAACAAGGAAAGTGTTTAAATATTATTTATAAATACATAATATTTATTAAATTGAAGAAGACTTGTCTCTTTCTTATGGTTCAACACCTTGCATGTGGGAGACAAGGTTGTTGTACCATGTACCCTTTTGTCTCCTAGCCATAGTTTTGTCCCATTTGATGAGTTTTTTCTTTTTTTCCCAAGTTTGCTGCTTTTTCTTCTAGTGTGTAGGGCCTCCGTGCAAGTGTGCATGGGCGTGCTGGGTCAGTCCCAGACTGATTTCAGCATTGTTTAAGTCCCGAGATTGTCTTCAAAACATACAGTGAACAGGTTGGAAGTCTCGTATCTTCAGGAATCTCCAGTTTTTGCTCGTTTTTGCCCGAAAATCCTCTGTTTCCATCTTGGAGCTCTAGTTTCCTGATAAATACAAATAGGAACGAATTAAGTACCAAATATCAACAATACAAGCCTAATTGTATCCTATTATGAGACTGTTTATGCCTGTCTTATATGTTAATTTTGTGAGTTATCACTCATACATTGGTCGTACCTTTTAATGGGGAGAAAAAAAGGCGAAGATGATAAAGAAATCCAAGTTGTAGTATAGCTTATTAAATAATATTTTGGATTCTGTCTTCATGACAACTAGTTGATTAACCAGCCGCGCGTTGCGGTGACATCAAACTCAAAGCAACTCGAATTTGTACCGGCAAAACTTTGTTGAATAGTATGGCGGCGTCTAAACCATAAACCGTAAAAGACGTCAAAAAGGAAATAAAAAAACAAAAGCCTAAATCTGAAACCTTAAACCGGTAAAAAAAACGTAAAACCCAAAAGCCCGGTTAATACGACGGCGTCTAAACCCTAAACCGTTAAAAAGCGTCAAAAATGAAATAAAATAAAAAGCCTAAAATATGAACCTTAAACCTTCCAAAACGTATAAAAAGATAAAACTCGTTGTCACGTGGACTAATAACATGGTGCCATGTGGCACATTGTGAATTATGATAACACTATTCATGAAAGATGCAAAACTAATATATTTTACATGTAATGTAATTACACTATGCAATTTCTTATTTTCTATCAATTTTTATTTATTTATTTATTATTAGTTTTACTTATTCAAATAGTACATGAATTTAGGGATTTTTATTTTATTTATGTTTGAACTTTTAGATTATTGGATTTTTCAACGTAGATTTTTTTTTTCAATCTATTTGTAGTTTTAAATTAATTGTATTTACATAATTTAAATATAAATACCAAATAAAAATAATTTTTTGAGAGAATTATACAAATTGTCCTTTAATTATTACTGAAATTACATCCCTTGTCCTTTATGAAAATTTTTCACTCCTTATATCCTTTATTTTATCAATTTGTCACACCCTATGTCCTTTAGACCAAACTCAGTTAAAAATCTCTATTAAGTCAGACATGTGCCCCTCACGTGAGGGGCAAACATGTCATTTCACCCTGTATCTCTCTTCTCCCTTAGCTTGCAGCCATCACTCTTCTACTCTCCCTCTCAAAAACCCTAAGTCCCTATTCTCTCTACTCTCTCTCTCTCTCTCTCTCTCTCTCTCTAATTGCACCTGCCACCGACCAAATAACACAATCAGCATCCACTTCACCCCCAAATAGAGAGGGACGACCAGAGAGAAACTGGAGAGAGAGTGAGGAAAGGGCGACATCATCGAGGGAGGGGTGGTTTAGTCGGAGTACAGTTAAGACCCAAGGAGGATAACCGACCTCCAAGGTCAACCGGTTTGAAAAGAAGCTCTGTAACAGAGCCGGTAACAACGACCGGATATGGTCAGTGGGTTGTGATAAGAACAGAGGGTGGATAGTGAGAATCATGGATGGTTGTGGTGTCGGGAATACTCGGAATAGAACCGATCACCGGAACAGGATGTGAATGGTTATGACCGGAACCGAAGGGAGAGTCGAGTGGTTCGAAGCTATTGGTTGTGTTGTTTGGTGGCTCTCCGGAGAGGAGGACCAACCGGAGAAGATGATCGGAGGTGGTCATCTCCTTCCTCTTATAACATTCTTTCTTTCCCTGTCTTTTCTCGTATACTCTCTCTCTCTCTCTATATATTTGATGGTTACATGTTATAGATATAAAAATGTTATGTGTGTGTATACTATGATGTGCAGAAGGTGTATATATATATTAAGAAGGTGGTACCAAATATTATTTGTAGTGTATGCATATATAATATTAAGGGGGCATGAATCTTATTATTATAGGATGTTGGAGATGGACAGGTGGTTGGTTTATAAGGGAGGTGGCGTTGGTGTGTGTTAGTTTGAAGCAGAGGATGAATGCATGAATGTATAATAGTATTGAATGGATAAGGATGGATATGGATACAGGTTCAGAGGGAATTCTCCACCTTGGTTGGAATGAAGATGTACGTGTAGAGTGGTGAAGGGAAGCATGTGCAACAAATACAGAATTATTGTTAAAAAAACCCTATTTAACTAAAGTGAGATGAATTGACATGTTTGCCCCTCACATGAGAGGCACATGTCTGAGATAACTGAGTTTTTTAACGGAAGTTACCCTAAAGGACATAGGGTGTAACAAATTTATAAAAGAAATGATATAAGTAGTGAAAAATTTCCATAAAGGACGGAGGATGCAATTTGACTAATAACTAAAGGACAATTTGTGTAATTCTCTCTAAATTTTTTTAAGAGTAAAAAAAATAAAAAAAATAATTAATTTAACTAAATAATGATTACCAAATCATCAATCAATCCCTTCTCATTACACCCATCTTTGATATTTCTGTGTGAGAAAAAAGTATGCTTATGTTATGTGTTAACCATATAACATTACTTTTTCTTCTCAACTAAGCCTCTAACTAGGGATGACAATCAAACCGAACCTGATGGGTAAACCCGAAACATTTGTGATGGGTTTGGGGTCGAGAAATTGGGTATGGGTCCGGGTATGGAATTGGTTTTAATTTTTTTCGCGGGTTTGGGACGGATTTGTGGTTTGATGATATACCCGTTTACCTGACCCGATTACCCGATAAAGTATACCCATTTACCCGATTATATACCCAATATAATTTCATATATTTTTTAAATATGTATGCATAATATATGTAATATATCCATCCATATTGTCATATTGTGCTTAAAAACACCAAAAATTGGCATATACTATATTTGTACTCTATGCATTTGAGTGTTTTTATATGTGTTAAGGTATTTTATTTATATACATTGTAATCATTTGATAATGCTAAATGTAATTAGTTACTAGTTACCTAATAGATACCTGACAGCTTTTTGGTCAGATATACCCAACGAGTAATTTTTTAAAACTAATGGGTTTATCTGAAACACGCGAGTATAACCGATATCCAATGGGTAATTACCTGATATAAACCCGATGAGTTTTGGGATGGGTTTGGGATAACTATACCTATTCAGGTATGGGGTTGTGATTACCTAAACCCGTCCCAAAATCGACCCATTACCATCCCTACCTCTAACCAAGTCCTATAACATATGTCCTTTTAATAATTGATTTATTTTGGAGATTGGAATTCGAGCCGACAGTGACACTCACTCTATGGTGTAACTTCTTGTATAACTTTTTAAATTATAATTGTTTGTGTTAAAGTCATATTAATACAAACTATATGCTAATTTTAGGTTCAATTATTCAGATAATCTATAATATATATTATCTTATTAAGGAGGAGTGATGTACAACATGGTAATTTGCATTTCTATACAACTTAATAAGCAACATGTACAACATATTTAATCAAAAAAAAGTAAGGGTACTATTGGCATAGTTGTGACAATTAAGATACTTAGGAGGGTAGATTAGTAAATTTAACATAATCCAATACCTCACATCCTAAAATCTTATCCCAATTATGCCCTTATGTCCAACTTTTAAAACACAAAATACAACCTAACTTATGATGCATCTTAAATGTGAGACCTTTCAACCCCTCATCTAAATTATTATATATACTTCATTATAATCAATTTCTTGAATGCTAATAGTCTTTTCATAACCCCAAACAAAATCTTAGAGCTAATTTCATGCTTGAAACATTGTTTTGTCCAAAAAAATTATGTCTTCATTAGATAAGAAGAGAAAAAAATCAATGAGAAGTTAAGACGCTTGCAAGATATGGTTCCCAAATGCTACAAGATATAAAGATATGAGTTAATCTTTATATACATATATACATTTTTTTCTACTTGTTCATATGTTCTTTGACAATTACAAAAATTTATCTTCATAATATATCATTATTTTGCTCAATTTAAATTTAGTTATTTGTTATAGACAATGGGAATGCCAGTGATGTTGGATGTAATGATCAACTATGTTGGATCGTTGCAGAATCAAATTGAGGTAGTTTAATTGTGCAACTAACAATTAAAACAATAAACAAACAATATTCAGAATTATTGATGATAAAATATTTTTCCAAATTAATTAGTATAGTTTTTTCTCTTCTTTGTGCATTTTTAGTTTCTCTCCATGAAGCTTTCAGAAGCAAGCATGTTCTATGACCTATTGACCTCAACTCTACTGAATTGGATGATATGGCCCCTATGAAGGTGACATATGGCTTTCCTAACTATCCTTGTTAAGAAGTTGTTTATGTTGAACCATATATATTGTTAACTAAATACAACGGACAAAATTATAAATATAACATTCTAGCTTTGCTAATACGTTTATAATATATTATAAATAATTGCTTCCATTTACTGCATGGGATGAAAACTGATGTTGCAGGGAACAAATGGACATGAAGAACAGATGATGGAGAGGATGGTTGGAGAAGGGTATGGAGACATTCCTCAATTTCAATCAACATGGCCTCATTGAACGCCATGAAATAGTTAACTCTATAAATCTATATATGCATGCTCAAATATAACTTTATACGTAAACCATATTTGTTCTAAGACTTTGAAGGTATTTGTTGATCTATTTAATGTTCTTGTTAAACGTTGTATGAAGTGTGGTTCACAATATTATTTTGCTTTCGTCAATTGTATATTGCTTAAGTTCTAATTATAATTAATAAAATAAATTAAACACTAGCATAGAAAGAAAACAAAACTTAACTATGTGTTAGTTACTTATGTTATTTGTGTTAAGAAATAAGAAATCGAAATGCCATAAATTCACGCTCACGCTAATGAATCAACCCGAATCTTTATCTTCTATACTATGTTATAAAGCATCAGTGGATGATACCCGCAAAATTTAAGTAAATACAACCTTTATTGCTTATAGTAACATGATTATTGAAGTCATTTAGAGGGTAAAATTGTCTTTTTACCTAAATATTAAATTGTTGAAGAAATTAATTTAAACATAATTATAAAATTGATGAGGAAATTAACAATAATGTGGTTACTCTTAACATTCATAACCTTCATGTCTTTATTATGTTTGTATCAATATTATAGTCTTATAAATAGTGATCATGTATTTAGTATATAAATAATATGGTGACTTTTCACATACATAACTTACATATCTTTCAATGTTTATAGTAAATAAATCACATCATATATTATGTATTTATATTTTTTTTAAAATTTATGTGGTTGCAGGATGGTATGATGTGACACTTCTGCACACAAATGAATATGTAGGCTTGAAGTTCGCCAACACACCCAACCCATGACACGTTTCAATCCATTAAAGTGAGCGATATATGTAGGCTTGACGTTTATACAAGAAAATATGGTAGATATACTTCATGAGCAACGTCATCATCTTCCTCGATGGTTTTTTGTTTTCTCTGCTACTATAAGCTTCTAGGAATAGAATTTAAGTTTCTGATCTGACGAAGTCACCAATTGTTTACATATCTAAAAGAAGACAAGTTCTAATCAGTCGATTTGGTAGTTTTAACTATATTGATCACTAATTTCTTTGGTCCAATATATTTGTTATGACGCTTGTCAAACTAACATAAAACGAGAGTATTTATGCAAACCATTGACTCTTCTGCATCTCGCGGGTGCCCTAAAATAATAGAAACATGTTGCACACTACAAACTCCATTTTAGTAATTACATCACTTCCACTACAATCTTATGGTCATTAAGAGATACAACACAACTTCACTACGCTAAGCACCGCTCTACGATGGCATACTTATCTGCCTTCGAGATACATAAAAGGGTCCCATCGAAGGACATGGGCCAATCTAAGGGTGTTGCAAGGAATAATATGGCCTATTGTGATGTACCCATTTAAAATATTCCGAAGATATACTTATGAGTTTCAGTTTTTAATAAAATATATTTTATACATCGTTGTTTTCTACTTCAACATGACGAATAACCAACAAACACAATGCACGAGGGGGCAAAACAGATGTACCCGCCGCAACGCGCGGACATTCCTACTAGTACATTATAAAGGAGGAGTGATGTACAACATAGTCATTTTTACCTCCGTACAACTTAAGAAGCAACATGTACAACATATTTAAGCAAAAAAAATTAAGGGTATTATTGGCATAGTTGTAACAATTAAGACTCTTAAGAGGGTAGATTAGTAAATTTAACATAATCCAATACCTCACATCCTAAAATCTTATCCCAACTATGCCCTTTTGTCCAACTTTTAAAACACAAAATACAACTTAACTTATGATGCATCTTAAATGTGAGACCTTTCAACCCCCCATCTATATTATTATATATACTTCATTATAATCAATTTCTTGAATGCTAATAGTCTTTTCATAACCCCAAACAAAATCTTAGAGCTAATTTCATGCTTTGAAACATTGTTTTGTCAAAAAAATTTATGTCTTCATTAGATGGGAAGAGAAAAAAATCAATGAGAACTTAAGACGCTTGCAAGATATGGTTCCCGGATGCTACAAGGTATAAAGATATGAGTTAATCTTTATATACATATATATATTTTTTATACTTGTTCATATTTTCTTTGACAATTACAAAAATTTATCTTCATAATATATCATTTTTTGCTCCATTTAAATTTAGTTATTTGTTATATACAATGGGAATGCTAGTGATGTTGGATGTAATAATCAACTATGTTGGATCGTAGCAGAATCAAATTGAGGTAATTTAATTGTGCAGCTAACAATTAAAACAATAAACAAACAATATTCAAAATTATTGATAAGAAAATATTTTTCAAAATTAATTAGTACAGTTTTTCTCTTCTTTGTGCATTTTTTAGTTTCTCTATATGAAGCTTTCAGAAGCCAAGATGTTCTATGACCTATTGACCTCAACTCTACTGAATTGGATGATATGGCCCCTATGAAGGTGCCAGGTGGTTTTTTTAACTATCCTTGTTAAGAAGTTGTTTATGTTGAATCATATATATTGTTAACTAAATACAACAGACAAAATTATAAATATAACATTCTAGATTTGCTAATACGTTTCTAATATATTATAAATATTACTTCCACTTACTGCATGGGATGAAACCTGATGTTACAGGGAACAAATGGACATGAAGAACAGATGATGGAGAGGATGGTTGGAGAAGGGTATGGAGACATTCCTCAATTTCAATCAACATGGTCTCCTTGAACGCCATGAAATAGTTAACTCTATAAATCTATATATGCATGCTCAAATATAACTTTATATGTAAACTATATTTGTTCTAAGACTTTTAAGGTATTTGTTTATCTATTTAATGTTCTTGTTAAACGTTGTATGAAGTGTGGTTCACAATATTATTTTGCTTTTGGCAATTGTATATTGTTTAAGTTCTAATTCTAATTAATAAAATAAATTAAACACTAGCATAAAAAGAAAACAAAAACTTAACTATGTGTTAGTTACTTATGTTATTTGTGTTATGAAATAAGAAGTCAAAACGCCATAAATTCACACTCACGCTAATGAATCAACCCGAATCTTTATCTTCTATACTATATATTATAAAGCATCAGTGAAGGATACCCGCAAAATTTAAGTAAATACAACCTTTATTGCTTATAGTACAATGCTTATTTAAGTCATTTAGAGCGTAAAATTGTCTTTCTACCTAAATATTAAATTGTTGAAGAAATTAATTTAAACATAATTATAAAATTGATGAGGAAATTAACAATAATGTGGTGACCCTTTACATTCATAACCTCCATGTCTTTATTATGTTTGTATCAATGTTAAAGTCTTATAAATAGTTGTCATGTATTTAGTACATAAATAATGTGGTGACTCTTCACATACATAATTTACATATCTTTCAATGTTTATAGTAAATAAATTACATCACATATTCTCTAATTATATCTTCCTTTTAAATTTATGTGGCTGCAGGATGGTATGATTTGACACTTCTGCACACAAATGAATATGTAGGCTTGAAGTTTGCCAACACACCCAACCCATGACACGTTTCAACCCATTAAAGTGAGCGATATATGTAGGCTTGACTTTTATACAAGCAAATATGGTAGAGATACTTCATGAGCAACGTCATCATCTTCCTCGATGGTTTTTTGTTTTCTCCGCTACTATAATCTTCTAGGAATAGAATTTAAGTTTCCAATCTCACGAAGTCACCAATTGTTTACATATCCAAAAGAAGACAAGTTTTGTCAGTCAATTTGGTAGTTTTAACTATATTGATTACTAATTTGTTTGGTCCAATATATTTGTTATGACGCTTGTCAAACTAACATAAAACGAGAGTATCTATGTAAATCATTGACTCTGCTACATCTCGCGGGTACCCTAAAATAATAGAAATATGTTGCACACTACAAACTGCATTTTAGCAATTACATAACTTCCACTACAATCTTATGGTCATTAAGAGATACAACGACATTTCACTACGCTAAGTACCGCTCTACGATGGCATACTTATCTGCCTTCGAGATACATAAAAGGGTCCCACCGAAGGACGTGGGCCAATCTAAGGGTGTTGTAAGGAATAGTACGACCTATTGTGATGTACCCATTTAAAATATTCAGAAGATATACTTATGAGTTTCAGTTTTTGATAACATATATTTTATACATCATTGTTTTCTACTTTAACATAACGAATAACCAACAAACACAATGCACAAGGGGCAAAACATATGCACCCGCCGCAACGCGCGGGCATTCCTACTAGTATTAATATAAATTATATGCTACTTTACAAATATACGGGTTACAATTTGTGGCTTTGAGTTGGATTGCTGATTAGCTGGTGATTTAATCATTTAATTATATCTTTGAATAAAGTTAAACAATGTGCGATTTTTACCCTCTTAAGCAAGTTATGAATTGTGATTTATGTTAGTACACTAGTATTAATGATGATCTCTTAAACGTTTGTGCAATCTGTGTTGTAGAAGGGCGTGAAATTCTCAGTGTTACTAATGAAGATGCAATTGAGTGTTTCTAAAAGATGAAAACACTTTGAGGACGATTGTAATCGAGGTATGTCCTTATTAAATTGAAATATTCAATGAACTAAGTTATTTTATATTCGTTTTTACGCATTTTTAAACCGATCCGTATTGTGCCCCTTATACAAAAAAAATGTGTATCCGCCACTAGTCACATGTTTAAATCGTGGAAACAAACTAAACAGGATAAGGATGCGTACATCATAACTAGGGGTGAAAACGAGCCAAGCCGAGCCCAAGCTCGAGCTCGGCTCGTTAAAAAATTCTTAAGCTTGAGCTCGTCTAGTTTACTATCTATTAGTTAATATATTAAATAAAAATAATATAAATAATAGGCTCGGAGCTCAACAAATGACGCTCAACTCGGGCTCGTTTAGTAAAATAGCTTAAATGAGGGGGTAAATATTATTAAATATTAATAAAACTAATATTATATTGGCTTGATAAGGCTCGACGAGCCTGACGAACTTCACATGCCAGGCTCAAGCTTGGGCTCGATAAGGCTCGACTCGTTTGAGCTTTTTACCGAGCCGAGATCGAGTAGCTCGCGAACTGCTCTGGTCGTTTGCACCCCCTTCATAACCAAATAGGCCCGATGCCCCCTTAACACTGCACACGCAACAGATTTTGCCCTTTTATCATAGTGGTAGTTAACAACTTTAAGATTTTTTTTTTAATTCATTTTCTTTCATTAAAACAAAATACGAAAGTTACATCAGTAGACGGGCAACAAGCTGCGTTGTCACCCCTTTCTGAATTGCGAACCCTACTCTACCAAAGACAAATCCTTGCCCCCTTGGAGATGAACTATTGTTGTGGACGGCCCGTTAGACCCTGGTCAAGAAACGAATAGCTTCTGGCGCTAGGGAGCCAAAGGTATCAAAGATTTGTTTAGTTTGAAAATTTAACAATATTGTGTTTTCCATGTTGGTGGATTGTTAGATTGGAATAGAATGAGTTTATAAATACTCGCATAAACAATTTTAAGAAAGTGGTATCTAAAACACAACATTATTGCCTAAACATATTTAATAACACTATATTAGAAGTGTTTATAATTATTTACGTCGTGTTTTGAAACGAGAAACCGAAGAATGGTAAGATTGGTTAAAAATTGTTGTTTATGACCTATTTCGAGGAACAACTAGGCTAATCATAGTTTTTTGAAGGTTAATACGAGATATTGAATTAAAAATAGAATTTTGGTGAATGGTGACAAAGGATGCCTATGACGGGCCAACGCGTTAATATTATCAAGTATTATACTAATATGGGTTAGGGTAGTTGATATACCCTAATCGGGCCTGGGCCCAAAACGATTAGGGTTTGGTGATGTTGACATGTGTTGGCCCTATATAAGGAGGTCTTGGCTTCCTTATGGAAGACACTTTTTGATATCCCTAAAAGTTATTCACACAGTATCCATCATCACATAGTTTTTGTCATAAACAACTACTAAAGTAGCCATCTCCCTACTCGAATATTTTTTCATTGTTTCAGGTTTGTCCAGCCCTAAAGAGACTAGTGAAAGATAGTTCATGTGGATCGATAGTCCGGTCATCCCTAATCAGAGATTAGACTTATTGTTTCTTCACCCGTATCCTTTTCTTTTCCATTAACCCTCTCGATTGGATGACTAGAAGTCAGTTTCAATATACCGCTCATATTTTGATCATTTTCTTTTGGTTTTCCCGTAACCAATTCACATAATTTTCATTGGTAAATATTTCAAGGATATGACACATGCCTTCTTTCAAGAATTTGCATTAGCAATTGTTTAACACTCAAAACATTACAATTAAATTAGAAACGTAGGATATAAACGTAATGATTAGATCATCTTCTTCAATCTCTTGTGTAAGTGAAGCCAACGTACCAGTCACACGATACTTCAATTTCAAACTCACATACCAGAGTGCCTAATGTCGAGTCATTGATTAGGAGCTCCAATTGCAATTTTTTTTACCATTTCTGTGATAGTTATTGTGATAATTATGTCGTATTTCATAAAAATAGTAGTTCACAACATTTAATTTAACAGGGGACCATATATCAAAACAATTGGCCACAGTTCCCGAAGTTTGGAATGGAATCAAGAGGATACCCCGTATTGTCTTTCATATGCAATAGCATATTGTGTAACAATGCTTTATAGGATTTGGAAGCCACAAAAACATGGAAGCCGTGTTGTCTCTCCTCAATTGGCGCTAAATGAACGTTGTAGGAAAATACGTAATCTTGCACCATATCTAAAGGAGCTCAATGGAATGTACAACATCAAAAGACAACAATTTCTTTATCTTCGATCGAGAGATAAGGCACAACCAGACAAAAAAAGATACACTATTGAAAGTTTAAATATCGTTAATGATATGATAAGGCTGATTCAGAAAGCAATATTTTTCAACTTTAGTCATCTTGGGCCACAAATACCCATTACTAGGGAGTTGTCGCATGGCTGGATTAGGAAGTAAGGTGACAAAGATTGTAACTACAGAGAATCCATTTGTAAGAACAACTCCTCTGACGAAAGAAGACCTTCATCGTCGTCATGCTGTTGTCATTACTGGAATTTACGTCACGGTTGATAAGCGAATTAGTGTTCAGTTCAAAAACTCATATGGCGGGGATCGGAGATCTCATGGACTCGCTTGGGTGACACCTGACTTTTTCGTATACATTGGTGTGCAGCAGATGCCATAAATATATAAGTTATTTGGATATTAAACATATATTTTGTGCTTTTGTTTGCTTCACTTATTTGTTTAAACTTTGAAGTGCACCAAAATGTTTGATCTTACCAGTCTTAAAAAACACATTATTCACATGTATGCTCTATGTTTTTTTATATCTTTTCCTTTAAATAAAACTAGGGGTGCAAATGAGCCCTCGTTTTAAAGAATTGGTCGTCAATAATTAATATTTTAATGAACAAAAGATTAAAATTTCCTAAAAAGTTCAAACATTGAAATTATGAGTTTTATATGTAAGGATGTTATCTTTAGAGAATTTACCTAGTGATGTCTAGGTAAATTGATGATCAATTAGCATAATAGCAAAGTTACATCTAAATAGGCAACAAGCTGTGCTGCTACCTATTTTGAAATCGTAAAACCTATTTTGCTAAATACAAACCCTTTGTTTTTAGGGCTCTGCGAGTCACTATGAACCATCTTTTGTACTCGTTCCAAGAAACGCACTGTCTCAAAAGCCAAGGATCCAAATGTGTAAAAAGTAGACGACAGGAAAATCGTAAATGGTCAATTTATGGTAAAAAGTTGGTTAACCGTATTTATTTTGCGGATTGCCATTTACATTGTTATTTAAACTTTTTTATAAGATATTGACAAAAAAATGTTTGGTGGAAAATGAAATGTTAGACTGTCTGATGTGGTCCGTGAGCGACTAGCCACGAGCCACAATTTGATACACTTGGATAGCTGAATCCACAATACTTAGTCGTGAGCTGTCGCGCGAGCCAGCTAAAGCTACCACACTCGCGTGTGGTAGCGAGTCAAATATGACCGTTGGAGGTCAAAAAAGGACCGTTGGTTGCCGACCGTTGGTAGCCATGGTTTATTTTTGGCAAGGTTTAAATTTTTGGCACCCACACCACACAAACCATCAAAAAATTTCTCACTCTCTACAAAATGGCTCTGTAATGGAACGATTTTTCTTCGTCCGGCTCGTCCGAAGAAGACGAGTTGTTTATGGAAGTGGGTAGGATAACGATTGAATACCTGATGGCTCGGTCTCGAAGACGAAGGACTCCGGCGCTAACCCGACAACCGGCGCTAGACCGTGATAGAGAGAGAGAGAGAGAGAGCAAACGATACTTTGTACCGGCACTACTTCAGTCCGGATCCCATGTATACTGAAGATCATTTTAGGCGACGCTTTCGATTGAGCAGACAATTATTCATGTGCCTATCAAATGATTTGTCGGAGCGTTATCCTTTTTTCAACAAAGAGAAGACGCAAGGGCCGACTAGGGTTCACCTCCGTACAAAAATGTACGACCGCTATTCGGCAGCTAGCCTACGGGCTTGCGTCGGACGCAATGGACGAGTATATTGCGATGTCCGAAAAAGTTGCACGCGACTCTCTTCATTATTTTTGTCAAGGTATACATCTATATATAGTTTACTCACATATTTTTTACACTTTTATTATCAAATGTCGTTTAATATATATACATATATATATATATATATATATTTGCATAGGGATCATATCTATTTACTTACGAAGGTATTTGCGTAAACCAACCATGTATGATATCCAACGCATATACGAGGTTCATGGTGAAAAACATGGGTTTCCCGGCATGCTTGGTAGTCTCGATTGTACGCATGTTGGTTGGGCTATGTGTCCTATGGCCTGGCGAGGTCAGTTTCATCGGGGTGATCATTCTAGCATTCAACACGTTTGTTTCAGCTTTTGAATTTAATGGTTAAGGCTGAACCATTAAGATTTGGGATGTTACTGAACCATTAAGCACTGAACTAGGCTGAATCTTAACGAGGCTCTCCTACCAATGTGGGACAAGAAAACTAACCATTAAGAGGTCCAACTTAATGATTCATCACTTAACCATTCAGCACTTAATCAACCAAACAACCCTAAGTTAGGAGATTTGGCGTGGTTTCAATTTGTATAGGATTGGGTGGTAGAATTGATTGTATTTTGCTTTTGGTGAACATCGTATGATGATTTTGCTAGTATCCCGCTAATCTTGGTGAAATAAAATTTTGTTAATCGTTAAAAAAAAGTTTTGATTGGTCGATGAAGATTCACCAAATAAGAATGAGACATCCACTTATCAAACACAATGATTTAGAGGACAATAATTTTGGTTTCGAAATGATTATCAAGTGATGTGTAGTTAATATGTTGGTAATTACTATGCTACCTGTCTTTTTTTTTTTTTTTTTTTTTTTTTTTTAGAACGATCAACGAATTTATTCACCAAAGCTAGCGGGATACTAGCAATACGCCATACAAACCATATGAAACAATACAAACAATACAAACACTATCACCAGCCAAGTCTTGAGAAATTAAAGGCACACCACATACTCCACTCCAAAGATGGTTGTTTCGCCCTCGCCTTAACCCAAAAGAAACTAAGAGATTTGATATCGCCAAGAACCATTTGAAGCGAGCCTTGTTTTTGATTGAAAACCATTTCGTTTCTATATTTCCAAATACACCACATTGTCGCCAAACAAATCGCGTAAAAAGCCTTCTTTTTCTTAACCGAACCGTTGATGTGTAGATGAAGTTCCAATAGATCTTTGAGATGAAACGCAAAAATCGGACCCACTTTACACCATTGCGCCACTAGTTGCCATATCGCTTGGGAAAATCCGCATGTTACGAATAGATGCTCCGTTGTTTCAGCATAGTCACCACATAATAGACAAGTATCCGAACCAACCGTTATATTCCTACGAACGAGTGCACACTTGGTTGGAATTCGGTCCAATTCAGCCCGCCACGCGAGAATTTCAGCTTTCCGAGGTACCCACGAGTTCCTTTTGATCACAAAAGTTGGCTGCGTGAATCTGCAGCTGTGCAGCCGGCCTTTTAATCCACGAACAGAAAACGTGCAGCCATCGTCCAGACTCCATTTCCAGCTATCTTCGACATTCTGCAAAACTGGGACAGCAATACTGTTACAGAGCTGCACCAATTCAGCCTGTTCCACACCTGATAATGATCTTCTTTTCCAGTCCCAACCCCACCCAGATCCCGTCTGCAACACTCGATCAGCGACAACAGCAAATTTGTTCTTTTCCAGTGCGAACAAAGCTGGGAAAACAGTAGCCAAAGGCGTACCAGTAACCCAGCAGTCCAACCAGAAAAAAACACCCAACCCGTTACCCACCACCCCATGAATGGCCCAACCCACATCCACCCCCACCCGTTTAACCAATTGCATTGCCGAGTATACTTGTTTCCATGGTCCAGAGATTGAAAGCTTCGCCGGAATCGGGTTCCAATCCCTAGACGAACCATGAAGCGCCCATATAACTTTCCTCCAAAGCGCGGTTGTGTCGACTTTAAATCGCCACCACCACTTTGCCATCATCGATAAATTTGCGTCTTGGAGAGAGCCAAAGCCGAGACCACCCAAATCAACCGGAGCACTAACCCTTTGCCAAGCAACCCAGTTCATCTTAGCCTTTTCCTCCGATCCGCCCCAAAAAAATATCCTTCTTAATTTATCGAGCTCATCAATAACCTTCCCGGGTGCCTTGAACAACGAAAAGTAGTATGTAGGTAGAGCGTTAAGTACCGATTTAATGAGAGTCACGCGACCACCAAAGGAAAGTGTCTTCGCCTTCCAAATGGATAACTTACTTCGAAACGAATCGACAACCGGTTTCCAATGTTTACTAAGATTCATGTTCGCTCCAACTTGAAGGCCTAAGTACGTGAATGGAAACGAACCGGGTTTGCACAATAGTACATCGGCCATAGCCATTACATCACTATCCTCAACTCCCAACCCAAATACACTACATTTTTTTAAATTTGCTCTCAACCCCGAAACTAAATAAAAGCACCTAAGAATCCGTTTCAAATTCTTAGCATTCGCACCGGACCATTCACCGAGAAACACCACATCATCGGCGTATAGTAAGTGTGTCAATACAAGCCCCCCCGAACCACACACCAAACCACGGAACAATCCCACCTCATTAGCCCGACGCATAACACCCGATAGCGCCTCCATCGCAATAAGGAACAAGAACGGCGATAGAGGGTCCCCCTGTCTAAGACCGCGGCTACACGTGAACTCTTGCGTTGGCGAGCCATTAACCAATACCGACGCCCTAGCCGAGGTAACAATCGCCATCACCCATTTACACCACAAAGGCGGAAAATTCATTTGGGACATGATGGAATCAAGAAAGCCCCAATTCAAGGAATCATAGGCTTTGTCGATATCCACCTTAAATATCATACCTTGCCTTCTAACTTTCTTCATCCACCCAACTATTTCATTCAACATAAGAGGCCCGTCCGTGATGTTTCTACCCGATAGAAAAGCGGACTGTTCCGGCGATATTAATTTCCCCATAATCGGTTTTAATCTAGCCACCAATACCTTCGAAATGACCTTGTTTACACACCCAACTAAGCTGATAGGCCGGTAATCTTGGAACCCCAAAGGATCATTTTTCTTCGGTATTAAAGTTACGAACGACGAGGCACACCCCGGACCCACCCCAGCCCCATTATGAAATTCCTCAAAAAGACGAACGAAATCATCCTGGAAACTCGGCCAAAACCGCTTGAGGAACTTGAAATTGAACCCGTCCGGACCCGGCGCCTTATCACCATCACAGTCCCACACAGCATCCTTTATCTCATGTAGCGAAAAAGGGCGACAAAGCACCTCAGCCTCAGTCTCCGATAGCTTAGTCAGATTCGGACACACTATTTGTGGACGCATCGGCATTGGCTCCCGAAATTTGTCATCAAAAAAAGCGAAAGCATTGTCTTTAATAAAAGTAGGATTTGTGATCCACTCACCGTCCACCAATAACCCATGAATCCTTTTATTTGAAACATTCGTGCTCATAATTCCGTGAAAAAATTTTGAATTCTCATCCCCGTCCACCGCCCATCTAACTCTCGCCTTTTGTTTCAAATCCATTTGTTTTTGCCGATCAAACTCTAGGATGAACGCCCTACTATCCGATCGCATATCAAGCTCAAAAGCAGACAGTGCTCTGGATTCCGCTAACGCATCAAGTCTTTCAACCTCCTTCCTTTTCAGTTTGTACACCCCTTCGATTCTCTCCCTTTCTACCCCAATCCACCCTTTTATCCTATTTTTAAGATACTTCAACTTAGTTATAATAGCCAAGTCCGGAGGCCCCACGAACGAGAAACCTACGCACAGTCCATTCACATAATCCACAAATCCAGGAATCTCCAACCACGAATTGAAAAAACGAAAAGGGATATGGCCAAAGTCCGAAGGAACCACCGAAAGGATAATGGGGCTATGGTCCGAAACGAATCTAGATAAAGCCGTAACCGATGCGTCACCCCATTTGGTCATAAATTCACTACACACCAAATACCTATCGAGTTTACTCAACTTCTCCCCACTGTCCGACATGTAAGTGAACTTGAGTCCCCCCATGTTATACTCCAAAAGATCTGCCCGTCTAATAAAATTATTAAAACAATCAGCATTTGACGATATAAACTCCGTGTTCTTCCGTTCCAGTTGACACCTAACATCATTAAAGTCCCCTAAAAAAACCCACATTCCCATACGTGACGCCTTCATAACTAACAACTCCTCCCAAAGACCACGACGTAAAACCGGATCATTCGGTGCATAAACATTAACTACATTTAACATATCCCCAGACGCAACTAACACCCCTGTTGACACAAGGAAATATCTATTCTTATACGATGATGTTACCTGGAAGACTGACGGATCCCAAATACTAATGATACCGCCCGACCTCCCTTCTGCAAAAACTTGGTCTGCGCAGAAAACAGACCTCCCCCATAGACTATTAAAATGAAAAACAGTACCTTCCCCCAGCTTCGATTCCTGTACACCAATAAAATGCGACCCGTGAGACGTCTTAAGCCCCCTAATCCAGGATGTCTTTCGGTCATCCCGCACCCCCCGTAGATTAATACTCAAAAAATTCATGGAATACCATTAACAACTCCCTCACCATTAACTAGCTCTCGAATCTGTTCATCAAAATTCTCCAAATGAATTCCAACAATTGAACCTGCTTGAACCGTCAAACGGACCTCCGTCTGCATCTCAGTATCAACACCATCCCTCGAATCCAACTCCGTGGCCGGCATCTCAGGTCGAGCCGGAACAGAAATGTTATTATCATTATCAGTATGGTGAGTACTATTATCATTATGGTTACAATTGATATTATTATTATTATTATTATCATTATAGTTATTATTATTATTAATTGTAGATTCACCATTTAGATTAATAGCCCCAACCCCCCTATCCTGTTCACCCTCTAGAGAATCTCCAGCAAGAGTGCCATCACCATTAGTACCTTCAGGAGAAGAATCAACATTCATCATAGTATCTTGGACCTCATTTAATTTATCCATAAGGTGGTCCACTCCATTATCCAGCCCAACATTTCTTTTCTCCAAAGCAGGCCCACCCTCCTCAACTGATGGGCTTCGGGTATTTCTAGGACGTTTCCTAGATTTCTGGTTGAGGCCCACTGAGTCACCTTGGCCCACTGTAAAAGGCTCCACTGATCTGTTAAGATCAAAAGACATGTTTTGCCCAACACCATCACCTGGCCCCACTTTGTTTTTTGCCGCTGCATTAATTGCACACCTCACATTCCTAGAAGACTGTTGGAGATTCCCATGCAGATCCCTCCCCCCATGCACCGAATGTTTTCCAGCTGACCTTTCGTTTGCCAAAATATTATGAACCGGCTCTTGAGCCGCCCTTGCCGGAGTGACCACCGGACTTCCCACAACCCGAAATTCCCCATCCTCCCAATCATCCTCCTGAGCTACCGAATTTTCAGACCCGGGAGGCGAAAAGGAACCCCCGGAAACCAAATTGTCGACCACACCCGATATAACATTATCGTCCACTTCCACGACCCATACCGGAATAGTAGCACCGTTCCATACCACAGATACTTCCTCATCAATACGTTTGTCAAATTTAACATTAACCCACACCTTCCCTTCCGAGTTGCTTGGAACCAGCCACGAGAAATCGGACCCCTTGACTACCTTGCCAAATAACTTCCCAACTTGGTTAAAGAAACCTTCATCTCTAAGTTGTAGGGGCATCCCCATCACCTTCAAGCAGACAATTCTTTCAAACTCCATCATCTTCCCGTCCCACAATTCCGCCGACAGAAAGACCTTAGACCAGAGCTCATCCTTCCTCCCTAGGAACTCCACCGCGGTTCGTTTATCTCTGAATACCAACATCACTTTCATACCTCCAATATGACTAATCGGACTCTCAACATACCCTCCAGCTTTCATCATGCTTTTAACCTCCATAAGTGCATTGACATCGATAGCTTCACCAATGACCGTCCTCATGGTGCAATGATTCGGATACAACGCTCCTCTATCATTTACCACCAGCACTTTCGAAGAAGACGACTGCGGATCTCTCACTCCTGTCGTGGCCTCCCTGAACGAAACACCCGCCGCCTTGTTAACCGGTACATACCTCATGGACGGATTTAAACTTGCCCCAGCTTGAACTTGTTGTCGTACCACCGGTTGGATTGGTTGAACTATCCTTCGATGATCTTTCCCAAACTTTGCAACGGACGCACCAACCTTTGCATCGAAGATTTTGACACTGTTCATGTTTTTTAACACTTCGGTAATGTTACTCACACCCAGATATCTCACAAAGCCAAACCAGTTACCCCTTGCATCCTTCTTCCTCGCGACATAAGCGTCCTTCACGATACCATGCGGTTGGAAGGCTTTCCACAGCAAAGTATCCGTCACCCCGCTAGGCAAATTTGAGATGAAAAACGTCGTGATTGGCCTAGGATCAGTTACCCCCCGGTTGTTCCGTTGCCGGAAATTTGAGTCTCCTCGGCTCCTCATGCTCTCTCTCTCACATTGAATTTGTTTTGATTCTAGAAATGCTTGAATAGGAAGTATAAAGAGAGGAAAAGAAGGCCACAGCCGGGACTCGAACCCGGGTGCCTTTGGTCACCAACAACGATCACAACTATGCTACCTGTCTTATTGATAGTCTAGGCAATGAAGGAGATTATGATGATGATGATAATGATGTAGTTATACTTGATAATATCGATTTGGATTCTTTTAAATAACCTGCTACGTGTCGAATTCACTGTTTGGATCGATAACTGATTTTTTTTCGAATCTTTTTTCTTTCCTCCTATTGTCCTGCACTTTTTTTTTGAACGACCAACTAAAGTATTGCCGGGTACTTTGTACGCGGTCTCCATTGGCTAAAGGTAGCCCACAAGACGTATCTTGTAGCGGCCCAATCCGCACGCACGGAGCCCTCTAGCCCACCCGTCTCCTGTTTCAGGGAAAACCCGGCCCGCATACCCACCCGAAAACACGACGATAGCGAACCAGTAAAACCTGGAAGGATCAAATTTTAACTTGACTAGTCCTGCACATTGATTGTCAATTTCAGATAAATGCAAAATGCCAAATTAACTTGACTAATTTTTTATTTTTGTAATTAATTTTGAACATGTATTTATGTATTTGTTATTTTCTTACAAATTTTAACATACACGATGTTTAACATAGGTAATGACAATATCGTCCATTAATTAGGGTTAGATTTTACACGGTGCTATGATTGTAATTATTAAGCATCACTAAAACGGTTTAACATAGGCAAGGGCAATATCGTCCAAATGCAAAATCAAATTTCAATTGAATTCAAATTGGCCGCGCCTTAATCTCATTAATTAGTTTTACGATCGGGGAAAAACACACGTAACCAACGAACGTAACAAAACACCACCACTGCGGAAACTATGCTCTGTTTAAAAATCCACCACTATGGAACCATGCTCTATTTTTAAACTAAAACCAGAGCATGCTTCATCTCAGAACACACGCATGTATAAAATAATAACTAAACCATAATAAGAAAATAATGCATGTTATGAAACATGACACATGTTTAAAAAAATATAATATAACGCATGCTATAAATGTAAAACATAATCACGCATCTTGACAAAATAATGGAGGGAACATGAAATTACGCATATTGAAAACATAATCACGCATGTTTAAAAGAAAATCACGCATGTTATAACATAACCACGCATGTTAACAATAATGGAAGGAACATGAAATCACGCATGTTATAAACCATAATCACAAACAAGACCCTGTTCACCAACAAACAAACAAGGCCTTGTATACAAACAAGCAAGGTCTTGCTCCTCCCATCAAGGTCTTGCTCAAAAAAAGAAAAAAAAAAAGAAAATATAGAGGGGAAGAAGGTTGCAGGTGGTGGTTTATTTCGATTGTAGTGTTGAGGTCGACGGTTGAGGGATACAGAAGGTGGTGGTTGATTTCAATTATTAGGTTACAGGAGGTGGTTGATCTTCAATGGTGAACAGTGTCTGGTGGAGAAACAAAGCATGGCGATGTACCGCCTCTACAATTAAATACACGTGATCGGACTAATTTACCCTCGACATGTGAAAAACATCACGCTCTTCAAAAAAAAAAAAAAAAAAAAAAAAAAAAAAAAAAAAAAAAAAAAAAAAAAACTGAAAAACCACATGGCGCATCCTCCATTCGAATACTTTGTAGGTAAAGCATACTTTGTATTCAAAACATTCTCTATCAAAGCTAGCTCACATTTGTTATTTTTCTTTTTCCGATTATAGCCATTACCTTTTTCGTTATTCTAGTTACATAATTTAATGTTTTATATGTGCTTAGTTTTATCTAGGGGGTGTGAACGAGCCGAACAACTTGCGAGCTACTTTAGCTTGGCTTGGTAAAAAGCTCGAAATGAGCCAAGCCTTATCGAGCCCGAGCCGAGCTTGAGCTTAAAATAAAGCTCGTTTATTAATCGAGTCCGAGTTCGAGCCTTATCGAGCCTAAGTATAATATTAGTTTATTAATATTTAATAATATTTACCCCCTCATTTAAGCTTGCTTTACTAAATGAGCCGAGCCGAGCTTCATTTATCGAGCTCTGAGCCTATTATTTATATTATTTTTATTTATATATTAACTAATAGATACTAAACGAGCCGAGCCCAAGCCAAGCTCGAGCTTAAGAAATTTATAACGAGCCGAGCTCTAGCTTTGAAAACAAATCTCCAAACGAGCCGAGCTCGAGCTCTCATAAGTTTTTCGAGCTTGAGCTCGAGCCTGGTCGAGCTCGGGCTCGGCTCGGCTCATTTGCACCTCTAGTTTATCTAAGATTTCGTAAAAATGTTTGTTTAGAAAATCAAACAGGTCAAACAAGATTTTTTTTTTTTATTGTTTATCTTAATGAACTAAACTGATACCGTCCAAACAATTTGGAAGTAATACCGTTATTCGTTTTTATAAGATTTCAAGTATAATTTTCGTTACGATTCTGCCCAAACAATGTCAAAAGCAGAGTTGCATTAAAATAGCTTTTTTTTAATCGTAAGCTATAACGAGTGATGTTAATAACGAGTGATGGTAAGTACCACGTACCGGTAACCGGTACAATGATGAACTGAACTAAATTTGACCAAACAACACCAATAGCAGTAGAGGTACTATCATAACCGTTGTCCGTTATTGATATTCGTTTTTAAAGTCTTTATCAATGCCAAACACTTTATCGATATCATTTTGGGGATGTTATGATTTTATTATATCTGTATCGTCATAAGGCTATGGGGTGTGGTCACCCTTCCCCCTTCCTTCCCCCTTGTCCACGTCAGCGCCATGTCATTTCCCCCTTCCCCTCCCCCTTCTAGGGGAAATGGTTCCCCCTTCCCCCTTCCCTTTTTGTAACGGTACAAAATGCCCAACGGTCAAATCCCAACGTTCATATTTTATTGAAAAACGCGTCGGGGAGCTCGGGGGAATATCACCGCTTGTGCCGTCGGGGGATCGGGGGGGGCGGTGTTCCCCTTCGGCAAAACCCTCCAGCTCAGATGCCGAGCACCTATGCCGAGCCCATACCCCATAGCCTAAGTATATTCTTTTAGTTTTAGTTTTTCTTATCTAAATAGAATAGAAAAAAGAAAAACTAATATTTTCTAGACACCATAAATATCAAAAGAGTCAAAACTATAAACACACATACACACAGTCAAAAATTAGTTGACCCTCTCACTATCTCATCCAAAACAAACTCCACCTTCTATATAAACATAAACTCCGTCGTTATCGCCTTTAAATCCTTGATTCCATATATTATTATTATTGTTGTTGTCAATTTCACCTCCTTAATGGCGTAATTACAAAACCTTCTCCATTAGTGTCTGCGTTCGTCTATGTTTTTATACTAATACTAATGGATGACGGCGGATCGTTCGTCGCTGTTAGAAGAATCTCTCAAGGCCTCGATCGAACCAATACTTGTCACGCTACTTCAGGTATTGTTTAATTTGTTGTGTTTGTTATGAACTGCATTTGTTGTTGTTGTTGTTATGGTTTTGTTGAAGATTGGATCTGTATTGATTCGTTATGATGTTATTGAAATGAAATGAAATGAAATGAAATGAAATGTTTGTGTAGGTGCTTTTGGTTGAATTCGAATTAGTGATGATTATTAATTATTATTATTATACTGTTGTAATGACTAATTGAATATTTGAATCACCTTTATATCTGTCTGATGGTAATACTGGCTTTTTAAAAGGAATGAAGCACAAAGTTGTTTTACTTTTTGAATATTATACTATTTGAATGAATATGATTTGATTCATCATTCATGATTCATATATCTTGTATGAATCTGAGCACAGGTTTTTTGTTTCGTTTTTTATTCTGTGTACCGTCTCGATATATGCTATGAGTCGTTGGTTTTAGCATGATGTAATGATACCGGTTTGTGTACTGTGGAGCATAGTTGTCAAAAGCGCGCCTAGGCGCGCCTAGGCTCGAGGCGCACCAAGTGCGCTGCGCCCTGTGAGGCGCGCGCCTAGGCACTGAGGTGCACTATCAGGGCTGATTTCCGGCCAAATTTAGGCTAAAAGTTGCATAAACCTCTAAAACATCATAAATGAGTCATGAACAAGTCCTAAACAACCCTAAAACATCCTAAAGTAGCCCTAAACAAGCCTAAAACATCTCTAGAATCCCTAAAAAATGTATTTTATACTATGCGCTTAATTATAAAAAACCGTCGTTTTTTATGCGCCTTGCGCCTAGGCTCCGGGATCAACCTATGCGCCTTGAGTGCGCCTAGGCGCTTTGACAACTATGCTGTGGAGTGTGGACACTATTCGTTGGTGCTTCTTGTTAATCTGTTTGGTTGTCTGGTTTTTGCTTGAGATTTAATATTACTGTAGCATGTTATGTTAGGGGAAATTTACTATAAAAGTTATTGCTAGTTCAAATACATGATAAATCCAAATGCATAATGGCGGTAATTTTTTTTCCACTGAATGCCAAGGATGTAGACTAGTTTTAGCTTGTTGTAGTTTTATATTGTATTTTGTTCCTAGTCATTAGCTTATTTTGTTCTCTATTGTACATTTGTACCTATATATTTCTGTGAATTAAGATTTTAAATATAACATTTATATGGTATCAGAGCAAAACTTATGCCTCACCTTCTAGAGGTCACATTGAGTAACTTCAATACAAATTGAAGCAATGTTCCAAGTAACAAAACCAGAGTGTATGAAGTGTTTACAAATATGCAGGAAGCTGATATGTTTTAGTTGTTTGTTCTATAGCAGGAAATGACTTTTGGAATACTTTAATTCACTTGATCTGGTTATAATCCTTTTGTTGTAGATGAGGTTGTTGCGGGCTCATCAGCATGGCTTGGCAGAAGCCTTTCATGTGTTTGTGTTCAGAGGAAAGCAGGCGACTCTCGTCCTTCATTTGATTTGACTCCAGCCCAGGTATTAGCTACACCAGTTATTTATTTTTACTTTTTTTATCCTGTTTGTAATACACTACAGAGGTTGTTCTTGGAAATTCATACTGTTTAATTGTTTTATAATAATGGATTATGGCTTACAATATTGCACGTTTAGTTGTTCTTAATTCGATACCTGCTAACTGTGCTTGTTCTTGGTAATGCAGTACCAACAGAATATTAATCATTAATTAGCATCCTAACATATATAAACTTGTACTGTACTTTATAATTTATATATGAAATTCCATTTCTCATCAACATAGCGGCTTTTCTCTTTTCCTTCATTTGTGTTTCAACATATTGTATCTGTTGCAGGTCCCTGACACGTGCCCATCGATATCAAAATATCCATGTTCTAATTTAGAGTATAGAAGAATATGTATTTTGCCGGTTTCCTGTATTTCAGAAAGTTATGTATTTCCTCTTAGGATTCATACATCTTCTCTAGTATTTTAGCCATGTTTAGGGAGGTAATGTGAGAATTGATGTTTAAAAGTTATGTAGTTCCTCTAGTATACTTATTGACATATAAACAGGGACTGATCATAATAGAGGCATGCCTTCTTTCATTTAGCGGTGGAAGTAAACATTTACATTTACTATAGTGATCTCTGCGGCTTTGCTTTTTAACGATAAGTCGATAATGCGTATAAATATCTTCATATATAAACAGTGGCTGTTCATACTAGAGGCATGCCTTCTTTCAATTAACGGTGGAAGTAAACATTTGCATTTACTATAGTGACCGCTGCGGGCTGCTTTTTATGATAATGTGTATAAATATCTTCAACGTGTAAGAGGTAGGCTCATGCTTTCTTTCTCTATGATGCTTTCAGGAAGATTGCTTACAAAGGCTGCAAAACCGTCTAGACATCGCCTATGACGGTTCAATTCCAGAACATCAGGTACATCTAGGCCTGTAAGTGAATTGGT
The DNA here is from genome assembly GCA_028751855.1 of Ambrosia trifida. Lineage (NCBI taxonomy): Eukaryota > Viridiplantae > Streptophyta > Magnoliopsida > Asterales > Asteraceae > Ambrosia > Ambrosia trifida. The sequence goes on along the minus strand of CM054130.1, from coordinate 34,599,285 downwards.
GGGTAGTTCATTTATTTAATAAACGAACAACAAACAACAACCTTACCCAGTAAATCCCACAATTAGCAAAGCTAAGAGTAGGGATTATTTAATAAACGAACAAAGAAGAAAATATTTTTTTTTAATTAAAACAGATGAGAATTGATACGTCTTGTTCGTCTACACAGGTTCCTGAATGTCTGTCCATGTATGTCCGTTTATGTTCATTTATGTCCGTTAGTTTATGTTTGTTAACATTTTCATTCAAATAATTGTTAAGTTAAACTCAGTCAAATCCGTTGGCCCAGCCTAGTCTATATTGTTGTTTACTTTAAAAATGTTGGATATTGTTGAATCATTTGACGACTAATGGTTGTATATTGGTATTTGGACTTTCATTTTGGATTTCGTTGTTTACTTTTAATCGGAGTTCATTTATGTTTTTTATATTCATTTATGTTTGTTTAGAATATTAACCAATGAACACGAACGGACATGTTCTTTTTCTTAAAGAGCAAACATGAACAAAAAAATCGGTAGTTTAAGTCTTCGTTTGTTTATTTGGTTAAAGTTAAACGAATGAGCACCGACAAGCTCCATTCGTGTGTATGCACATATATATCTTTTTGTCTAAATCAGGGAAGGTATGATTTTTCGTGAAACTCTATTTTGTTCTTTCAGGAAGCATTAAGAGCATTGTGGAAAGCTGCCTTTCCTGAAGTGGAACTTCGTGATCTGATTTCTGAGCAGTGGAAGGAAATGGGCTGGCAAGGGAAAGATCCTTCCACAGATTTTAGGTAAAACAATTTCCTAATTTCCTTGAAACCTGACATTTTTTTACCTATTTACGAACCCTGATGCTCCATGACAGGGGTGGCGGGTTCATATCATTGGAGAACTTGCTGTATTTAGCCAAACATTTCCCGGTATGCCCCCACTCATTCTGTCCGTGTGTCTGTTTGCTATTAAATATCTCTTGCATCTGCCGATATGAGAGATAAATGTTAAAGCTTGGCATGTATATACTGATAATTGATTTTATATCTTCTGCTTCTACATCATTACCTTTGGCTAGACCTAGCAATCATGACCTGTTCTTAATAAATGGATTGATTTGGGTAATCTTTCTTAACTAAATGGTTGATTTGGGTAACTGAAAATATACAATGGGTTATTTCTATAAAACTAATCAAGTTAGAACAAGTCCAGATGGGGCGCAATCATCACCCACAACCAATGTCTATAGCCACCACCTACCGTAAGCCGCCAGCACAACCACCGCCATCACTTTCGTTGTCGCCATCCCCGCCGTTACTGTCATTGTCCCCATCTCTGACCCGAACCCATTAACTGACCCTACTGTTTTGCCAGGATTACTTTTAGCAGTTGTGAGTTAATTGTTCGATGTTTGGCACTAATCTTATGCAGAAAACATTTCAAGATCTTCTTCAAAAGCAGGAAGGTGAGAGGGCCATGTGGGAATATCCGTTTGCTGTAGCAGGTGTCAACATCACGTTCATGCTTATTCAGATGCTTGATCTTGAAGCAGGTTCAGTTAAATTAGATACTAATCAAATAAAACTCTGCAGCTTTTCATTAAACATCTAATTTCAGGTTTTCAAGTTTTTTTTCGGGTTCTTTGTAGCACTTGTGGGTGTAGGGTAGACAGTAGAGGTGGCACAATGGGCCGGGTGGGTAACAAAACACAATGGGGTGCATTTGACATTAGTCAAGTTGTGTCTGGTCTGGTTGGCCCACAAACATTTGTTTTTGTATATTTATATATATATATATATATATATATATATATATATATATATAGGGGGCGGTTATTCTACAAAAATAAAGAAACGTGCGAAGGATGCGAAGGATATTTATACATGATAATTACGTAATGATAATTACGTAATGTTTTTTATGTTCATGAAAGCATTACGTAATTATCATTACGTAATTATCATGCATTTGTACATGATAATTACGTAATGTTTTTTATGTTCATGAAGGCATTACGTAATTATCATTACGTAATTATCATTACGTAATTATCATGCATTTGTGCATTACGTAATTATCATTACGTAATTATCATGTACAAAGTGATCCTTCGCACGCTTCGCACGATTTTATATTTTTGTATTTGATCCTGCCCCTATATATATATATATATATATATATATATATATATATATATATATATATATATATATATATATGCGTTTAACTGGGTCACAGAAACTATGTAGTTACAATAATTTATTTTAAACTAAAACAATTTACAAGGTTGTAAGCATAAAAATACCTTTTTCGCTACTTTCAACCTATTTGACTTTGACCTAGTTCTTATATAGCTAAAAAAATTCACTGATGCATATGACCCGACTCGCATATAGCTAAAAATATTCTCTAACCCTTGGTGATAAACCATAACCCAAAACCAACAAATTCATAGGTAAATGGTTGAACTCAATTTTTTTGACATTTTAAATAGGTAAATTATTAAAGAAACATTATTATTTGATCAACCTGTGATTAAGTTTCCTTTTAACACATTTTAAATTCTATCCCTTTCTGCAAAGATTTTTAAAAGTTTAATCCTTTTGCATACTAATAGTATTGTTTAAACCGTGCAGTAAAACCACGAACTTTTATCGGAGCAACCTTCCTCAAATTTCTTTCAGGTATATATAGCCACTTGATTTAGATGTCTTTGCTTTATTTATGTATCTTTACAAGAAAAAAAAATATTAATAATTTTCTTTCCCTACAGAAAATGAATCAGCATTTGACCTTCTGTATTGCATCACATTCAAGCTAATGGATCATAAATGGCTTGCCATGCACGCTTCTTACATGGATTTCAATGTACGTGCTAAACTGGAATCTGTCAAACGTGTTGAAAGTCATTTGAAGTCTATTTTTGACGCATACAGTCTCTTGAATCAGTTTTATTCAGATATGATCTATTATTGTAATTATATTGCTTTGGTAATCATAACTATCATTCCATGATACAGGCTGTGATGAAATCAACACGTCGCCAGCTGGAAAGAGAGCTTTTACAAGATGATGTGACTCGGCTTGAGGAATTACCTTCCTACCGTCTTCTTACTCGATAGCGTTTACTTTTACTTCATCCAATTTGATTCGAAGAACGAGCTTACGGTTTTTTTTGTAATTAGTTCAGAGTTTCTTGTGAGGATGATAAAGGGATGAGTAATGAGTTGCCTGCTTTTATTGTTCATTGATTCAACTTTTTCTACAGTTGGTGTCAATGGCCTGCTGTTCTTACTTTTCAAATTCAAACCCTATAGTTTTCCACTATGATCACTGACATTATGAAAACATTTTTTTTTATATTTTTACTCTTTTTTAAAAAAGAAAGTTGTAATTGTATAGTTTGCAAGCAAAAAAAAGTCGCCTTAACTGTTGTAACTGTATAGTTTGCAATCAGTTTAAAACTATCGTTATGCTAACCTGCACTTAAATTTGATGTTGGATCAAAACGGCGGTTTTCATGTCTTCAGATCGTTCATAAGCCTCATGTAGGAAGTCGAATTAAAACATGATACTAAAGCAGCAGTTCGACATAACAGAAAGGAGCTGTGACGGGAACAAACTTGTTACTAAAGCAACATATGAACTTGCCCCGGGTTTAATGTGCAAACGAACTCTTTATCTTGCATCCTGAAGTGTTGTGTAACACACCTAGTTAATATATTGGTTTTGTATATATTCTAGTGTTTGAACAAGGTAATTTATACACACTTTATGTAGTATTTTTAATGTTAGTACAAATTATGGTACTCTAATTGTTTTTATATATTTTTTTTTTGTGATATAAAAGAACATGAGCTAATTAATAAAACTATCACATGAAATATATTATTAAAATAATTTCAGTAATAGCTACTGGTATAAATTTCATTGTGCATTATGACAACTAATATGAGTTTGAACTAATATAGTTTTGAGAATAAAAAAAATACAAGAACTTTGGAAATGAGATGAAATTGTTACATGCTTTTGTCGATGTGCATTACAGGAAGCAATTGGATACGAGTTGGATTAGTGATATTTGGGCTTAAACTTTTATAGACTTTGAAAACGAGAATTAAAAGAAAGATTGGGCCCACAAGTAAAATAGAAGTAGGATATATACAGGACTACAGGAGGCACATGGATTCTAGGGGGGACGGCTCCCATCGTGGAGGTCAACACAATTCGAAGAGGCACAGGGGACTTTTCGACGTGAGGGATTTTATTCGAAGAGGAAGCAGCCGCGGTGAACGAGATGCAAGGCTAATCCTTTCGCGGTTCTCTCCGGTGAACAATTTGGGTACTTTATCATTTGTTTTCTGTTTGATACTTGGTATTTGGATCAGATTTTGTGAACACCTTAAAGTTCTTTGCATCTGATTGTATGTTTGACTAATCTAGACAGTTTGGTTAATTAATATTATTGCATTCTGTTATCGTATCTTGGTTTTCTTGCACTAGGATTAATTTAACTTTGCAATTAATGTTATGATAGTTGAGCTGGGTCGAACAACTTAAACAAAGTCATGTCTATGTGATTTCCTATATAGGGTAATAACAGAATTCGTTTGATAATTACCGAATCAAAAACCCGGAGTGACCGCTTTCTTTATATTATTGTTTTTAATTAAACTTTAATCAATCTTTTCTTGCAAGCAAAGCAGCACTTTAGTTTAATCTTCATAATTTTATTAGTTTTTCTATTATTATAGTTAAAAATTGCTATTAACACTAACCACATACTCCTCGTGGTTCGACAACCCTACTCCCTATACTGCAGTCCTTGTAGCTAAGGAGTTGTTTTAATATAGTTTTTGATTAGCACTTCGACACGCAATTGCATCCCCTATCGACTCTCTTCTCTCTCACCTTCGACTTCATCCACCATCGACTGCGTCACCGGGTTAATGAATGACACGGATGATCGATGGATCACAGTTGGGATTGTCTGAAGGAATGTGTGACCAATTCCACAACGATTGCAAGTACCATTCACCATATTTTGAGCTGATGCCCGAGGATGCTGGGGCAGTTGAAATGCTCTGCATGAGCTGGTAACCAAGCCAAGATGCCAGTTCTTGAATGTGGTGACTTAAGATGCACAAAAAAACCGGTTCCGGACCCGACCCGAAACCCATGCTTCTTACCCGCTGGTAGGAGGAATTGGTCCAGGTCCTAGTGTACCCGATGGTTCCTACCCGGTTCTCGTAACTTTTTTAATTTTCAGGTAGGAACCGCTGAATACCTTTAAGACCCAAAACCGATTTTGAATTGTACAAACGACTATATAGCCATTAGAGACCCGTTGGAAACGGTTTTGATCTCCTAAAATCGAGTATAGGTAGTTGTTGGATGTATTGGTTGATTGCCCAACTCAAAAACGCTTAAACAAATACAAAAAAAAATGCAAAAGTACTCATGGTTACTAACGTTTAATACTTTCGAGCTTATACACTTCTTTATTTCTTCTACTCTACTCTCTTACATATGGCAAACCGATCAGCATCATCCGTTGGTGTCAATTCTTCTAGTTCCTTGTTCAGTGTTTGGTGCAATTGGGATTTGGTGGAGATGAGTGACGGTTCTACCAAGCCTGTTGCAAATTTTCTGGTACTTTGTTGGAAAGTGATTCGAACTCTACTTTGAATAAACATATTCAAATAGCAAGGCGTTAAAAGAAATTCCTGAGACTGACAACCCGAATTGAATAGTGATGGTCATATATTTCTTTATGACCCCGATGCAATTTAAGATAGAATGACAAATTTGGTGATCAAGAAGGTTTGCCGTTCAGCCACTTCGACAACCCTCTGTTTACATCCATGATTCGAGATACGCTTCAACCTCGTTACGTTCACATAAGACGTAACACACTTAGACGTTATTGTTTAAAATTGTGGAATAAAGCCAAAAAAATATTTAATTTGAAAATTTAAACACGGGTGTGAACTTAACTAGAGGTGTTTGGTTAGCTCCACATGGTTTCACGGAATTGTACATTTGTGTCAACGTTCATGGATAGATTCCAATTTGTGGCAAATGATGAAATGTACGACTGTGTTTCAAAATTTTCCGTCTCCACATACAACAAACGATGGTATATCTTCCAGCGTATTTGTTGATGGTGAAGCCTAAAACTTTGTTAGGGGCTATGATGATGAACACATGTTTACTTATCTCTGAGGAGTTTTGTTTTGTTGGGGTTTTCAAGCTATGATGGTCTCCGAGCTTCGTTTGTTTACGCATGCTATGATTGTACTTTATGCTCAATCATTTTTTGGTCGTTTGTTTTGTGGCTCTCTTCACAGCAAATTTCATCAGATGCTAGCTGTGATTAATCGGTTTATAGTCCAACTCTTTGTAATTTATAATCGAAACTCTTATATTTAGAGCGATACCCTATAACGATACACGGAATACTCCGAGGTGATAATTTATTTGGGGCATAATCTCTAAGAAGAGGATAGACATGACAACCGAAAGCTCGAAATGCACCATAGGAAGGTGCTTAATGGTATAATAACTCAAATGGAGACTTTCCTTGAAGAAGGGGAGTAGGCAATCAGTTAATGATAAATACGGCTGAAGAAAACGCATCAACCCAAAAATGAACGGGAATTTTGGCATGGAACAACATGGCTAACCCTGTTTAAACAATATGCCTATCTGTGCGATTAACACGACCATGTTGTTGTGGAGTATAAGGACGACATACGATGGAAAGTACCATTTTGCTCAAATATTTTATGAACCCGAAGGTTGGTAAATTCCGTGCACCATCACTTTGAAATGTTTTAATTTTTGTTGAAAATTGAGTTTGGTCAAATGTGACAAATACAGTTAAAATATGAACAACGTCCGATTTTAATCGTAACGGATATATCCAAGTAAATCTTGAGAAATCATCCACAAATGCAACATAGTAAACAAAAGATTCAACTGATTTAACCAATGATGGCCCCCATAAATTACAATGAACAAGTTCTAGAGGAGACGAAACCCGCTTATTATTGATATCAAAAGGTTGTCGTTTAGACTTGGCAAGTTGACACAGTGTATATAGATCTGATTTAGGTAAAACATAAGTAATGGAAATAAACCATTGTTTTTAAGCAAAGAAACAATATCAAAATTAATATGACCAAGACGAAAGTGCCATAATTCAAACGAAGCTTTGGGACACAATGTAGTAGAAACTAAAGCATCATGTGTGTTGCGAAGAACATAAAGGCCATCTTCACGACATCCCTTGGCTAGTGTTTGCTTGGTTTGACGGTCTTGAATATAAAAATAAGGATGAGAACAGACAACATCAACATGATTATCTTCGGTTAGTTTTCCAATGTAAAGAAGATTTTTTGTGAGATGTGGAACAAGCAACACAATTTTAAGATCAAATTTACCAAGCAATTTAGTGCTACCAATGTGTGTAATTGGTAACGATCGGCCATTACCAAAGTAAACGCTTTCATTACCTTGAGTAGGTGTAAAGGTCGCAAGAGAATTGTTGTTTGGAAGCATGTGAGTAGAGTTCCCAGTGTCTCCCGTCCAATCAGGAACAGAAGAATTTAGACCACACTGGGCATGAAAGGCCTCAGCCAACTGAACATCAATGGGTTGCGCAGATGCCGCATAAGAGGTGCGATGATAACATTGTGAGGCGTAGTCAGTGGCGCAACTCTTAAGGGGCGGCTGACCCCCCGAATTTTCGCTTAGAAGTTCCGATTATATAGTATTTGTATAGAATTTTTTGGTATATATGGTTTCGACCCCCCGAAACTAGTGATTTTCGACCCCCCGAAGTTTTAGGTCAAGCTTCGCCATTGGGCGTAGTGACAAATTTTTCTGCACAATTGACAAGTGGGTGAGCGCAAGTTAAATGATTGACCATTGAAAAGAATTGTTGGTTCTGTTTATGTTTAGGGGCCTGTGAGCAGTAGCCAAGAAGGCCACATTATAGACAACCGATTTAGCATGAAGATTTTTCATGAATAGCTCATGACTTTCAGTACTAGCAAGTATATATCCGCAAAGGTCAGTATTGGACGTTTTGATCGTATGGTGGTAGAATAGCTTTCAAACGAAACGCCAAGACCACAAAGAAACCAATGGAATCGGTCCATATCATCAACAGGGTGACCAATGGTGCAAAGTTGATCACAAAGAGCCTTGAATGAGCGACCATATATAGCGACAATTTTTCTCCTTTCTTTAATGCACGCAAATTATGGTGCAAATTTTGAACACGCTCAATGAAAGAGTTACAAAAGGCGGCTTCAAGGGCACACCAAATGTCTCTAGCGGATGTTAATCCAACAGTAATGGGTAAAGTTTCTTCCATCAATGAAGCATTAATAAGAATGATGGCTTGTTGTTCTTCGTGAATCCATGTAACAAAACTTGGGTTATCAACTTCTTTTTCATTATTGATTATTTTCGATGGTGGGGTGGGTTGAGATCCATCAACATGGGGTAGAAGTTGTTGATAGGCAAGAAGAGGCCACATTTGAGCCCGCCAATAAATGAAGTTGGAGGCGGTTAATTTCAAGGCAATCGTCGGTTCTAAACCGTCCATGAGAAGGATAGTGTTTGAGGAAGAGGCCATGAAAAAAGAAAGGAAAGCAGGGAGGACAGAGAAGAGATCGAAGGGAAGAAGGAAGGAAACGCAAGCTACACTGATAGGCTTGATACCATGAATGGGAATAAATTATGTAGTAAAGATTATTCTTTATTTTTTTTTTTGAACGACAAATTTTATACCATCTTATTTTCACATAACCTTGCATTTGCAAGGATTTGAACACACAACCTTACATTTGTAAGGGGGGATACCATACCACTAGAACAAGAGGTCATCGGTTAGTAAAGATTATTCTTTCAATAATACAAATAAAAGGTTACAAGAAAGTTTAAATAGACCAAGACATTACTTAGGAATATGAAAAGAAATCAAATAATAAATCCTAAAGTTAATTATATTCAATATTATCTAGCAGTGATATTTGAGGAACACACGAGTACAGACTTATTAAACTCAAGTACCACCTACGTAATTATTAAAGTATTAGGACTAAAAATACAATATTTGTAAACCTTAAGACCAATCATGCGACTCCGTCACTATAGTATACTATGTAATTTGTTTCTTTGTGTAAATGGGGTTTCCCTTGCTCTTTGCCTGGCCCGGAGTTTCTCTATAGTCAATATAGTTTTTGTTAGTTGATAAAATAATCAATTGTCGGCTTGTATTAATTCTCTCCCCCCGTATATTTTAACAAAAAAATATTTGTGACGTGGCTAAAGCGTGTGATTTGTGATGATTGGACGGTGCAACCAACTTATTTAAGGCGGGATATGATCACACACACAGTAACACACATACACACACTTGATATCTCATCTCAGACAACAACAGGTGCATTCTCTCTCTCTCTCTCTCTCTCTCTCTCTCTCTCTCTCTCTCTCTCTCTCTGTCCTAACATTTTTTTTCTTCTTACATCTATAGATCTATAAACTCTGCTCTGCTCCGATCCGATCCAGATTTTATTTATTTTTTTCTACTTGTTTTACTTACTTAATCTCATCTATCTAATCGCTGCAGGTTTAACTCAAAAGACGGTTGCAGGTACCACCGATCCTTTCGATTTTATGATCTGTTAGTTATTATGAGCAATCGGACGTAGTTTTGAGTTCATGTAACGTGATTATGTTGAATCTGAGCTAATTACTTGTTTTTTTGGTTATCTGAATATTAATCCATGGATTGTGATGAAGTCAATGCACTATGACTATAGTCAAATGCTTCCTGTTGTGCGTTGATCTGATTTTTCCACTCTTGTAAACTTTTATATTTCAAATCAAAAGACGGTTGTGTTGTAACTTTAAGATATTAGTTTTTTAGGATTTTACATGAGTTGACTAAAGTGTATGTTAGAAAACCGAATTGATAAAATGAAAACTGGGACTAAAAGTATTGTAGGAATGTAGGATTGATCATCGTTGTTTTAAAACGTGTGCATGAGGTGCGGGGCGATATGGAAAACGCCTTAGGCCTTAGGGGAAGTGCCTCATGCACACCTGTTCAAAACTGGTCAAAAATATGGTCGGCAGCACCGTAGGTGAAGCTTCTTTGGAGCCAGGGGTGCTCCCCCCCCCCCCCCCCCCCCTACTCAGCAATGTAAATTTACGCGTATTCGTCTGAAAATTTTATACGTAATGAGTCTGCCCCCTCTAATTTAAGGGTCCCGTGACTTTCGGCCACTCCTATATACGTGTTCAAGGTCCGCCACTGTGCAGCACTCCAATAGGGTCTGTAGGGCTACCTACTGCCTACAGTAGGATTTTGATATGTAAAAGAAATTATGTATGGTTAATAAAAAGGCTTATTTGTGTAAAGGTGAGAGAGATGTAGCTTCTAGTTGTGGATAAAAGCTTATTTGGTTGTACATAGAGCAGCACCTCACTTATGTGAAGCTCTCGAGGCTTGAGTCTCGCCTGACACATAGCGCTTTGGCTTTCATGACCTAAACACCTGAGAGCGCCTTCCACTTTTTAAAACCAAAACGAGTGTTTCCCTTAGTTACCTTCGCTTGGTATTGTTTACAACTGGCTGTGTAAATTAAAGTCTGTTTAAAGCTAATGATGTAATGCCAATATATTTGTTATTTTCAAGGTATGTCTTCATGCGATAAACCAGAGATAGTGGAACGAGGCGCTAAGAAGAAAGAAAATGAAGAAGGTGAAGAAGGTGAAGATAGTGGATTTTTGGGGAAGGTAAAGGACTTTATTCAAGATATTGGTGAAAAGATTGAAGAGACAATAGGATTCGGAAAGCCTACTGCTGATGTCGCTGCAATTCACATCCCCAAAATTAACCTTGAGCAGGCTGATATTATTGTAGATGTGCTTGTCACTAACCCAAACCCAATTCCCATCCCTCTTATTGACATCAATTACTTAATCGAAAGTGATGGTAGGAAACTAATTTCCGGATTGATTCCTGATGCTGGGACGATCCATGCACATGGTTCAGAAACTGTGCAAATACCACTTTGTCTGATATACGATGACATACAGAACACATATGAAGATATACAGCCTGGCAGCATCATACCTTACAGAGTTAAAGTTGACTTAATTGTTGACGTGCCTGTTTTCGGACGGCTGACTCTGCCCCTCGAGAAAACCGGGGAGATCCCAGTACCTTACAAGCCTGATGTTGACATTGAGAAGATAAAGTTTGAAAAGTTCTCATTTGAGGAAACTGTTGCAACTCTCCATTTGAAGTTGGAAAACAAGAATGATTTTGACTTGGGGCTCAATGCACTTGACTACGAGATTTGGCTGTGTGATGTCAGCATCGGAGGCGCAGAGCTTGCTAAAACTGAGAATATTAAAAAAAATGGTATTACTTACCTTGATATTCCAATCACTTTTAGGCCTAAGGATTGCGGTTCTGCTTTATGGGACATGATTAGAGGGAAAGGCACTGGCTATTCCATGAAAGGAAATATCGATGTGGACACACCCTTTGGAGGGATGAAGCTACCTCTTGATAAGGAAGGTGGTACCACCAAACTTAAGAAGGAGGATGATGACGACGATGACGAGGTATGTGAATTCATATTTTTTTTATTTGTTTATTTATTGTGTATGTGGCATGTGTAGTTGTTTGGTGTACAATATACTAACATAAAAGCATAGGAATGAACTTTTTATAAAAAATGGGGTATCTGTTGCTTAGAAGATAAACAGTCTGCATACGTCACACGGTTCATTGGCCTTGTATGTTCGCAAGGGCACTGTATATAAGGTCACAGCTTGATTATCAGTCATGTGACATCAAAATCCTAATTAATAAAGTTACAAGACATTTTATGTATATACAATACATTAGATGTGTCATGATTGGCGGGTCTGTTGGTTCGGTGACTGGTTAAAGTGGGCCAGCCAGCACGTATTTTGCTTCCATTCTTTTAAAACCTTTTCTAGAACATAGTGCAGTTAATATCATTACAAAACTATGTTACTGCCATAACGGTATAAATCTTAAAATAAAAACGATCTAGCAGGTTGTATGTAGTAAAAATAATTTTGGACGATTTTCAACTAGTCATACCTCGTTTAGGTAATTTTTTTTTTTAATTTAATCCGTTTGAGATTAAAAAACACAACCCAAATCGACCAACTAATAAGTAAATGGGTTAAAATTGCATCTCTTGAAGGTAAGATCCGGTATATGATACTTAAATAGTCATTATAGGATAGTAATTCCACCACTCGACTACTTTGGGTGGGGGGGGGGGGGGGGGGGGGGGTTAAATAAAGAATCTTGGCGCATTTATGCTATTCTATAGTAAAGCTAGTAGTATCTTTGTGAATATGCATTTTGTGTTGAATTGTAGTCGTCCTATCTATGCAGGAGTAGATAACGGTGCAGTAGCATAAAGCGAGTTGGTGTTATTTTTTATGAGTTGAGGTCTGTCTTTCGTATCCCTGCCTGAAGGTGTTGTGTGATGGATGAGAACTTAAATACTTGATGCCTGAAATCCATGTATTATTTGTGGTTGCTTCTTTGTATGGTCAGTTATATTATTGCACTGATTACTTGTCAACTTTGCCCAAGTCATCCAAATAAAAGTGTTACATCTAAAAACTAGTTTTTGACCAAAAAAATGATAACAAAATCTAAATTGTACCATTCTTTTAGTCTTGTGAAAATGTCAAAGGCATTGCCTTTAATGACTTGGAGAAAAAAGTTGTTCATACAAATATGTAGGATCTAGAAAGCCATCAAAAACACGGTGTAAAGTTTTAACACGATCCGAGTTTGTCATGAATTTACGGGTTTGTGTTTAGCCTAAGTGGATTTGGCCTTTGGGTTAATTTATCTCTAAACCCGTGCACACGTTTTGTTAAACTGGTTGGGTTTGGGTTACGAAAAATAGCAGTAGTCTGAGCGTAACTGATTTATAATTGTTTTTTTTTTCTACTATGAACATATAATGGTTATATTGTAATAAGGTAAAATAAAAAATTAATGCTACGAGGGATGTGTTTGTATTAAATTGTGAAATCCACATCCGAAAGGTTGAGAGTTCATTCTTCGGTGCAAGTTATGGTGTATTTGTATTTAAAAAAATAAAATAAATTGTGCACATGTGACGTGAGTTGTGTGTAGGGCTGTTCAAATCGCTCGGCGCTCGCTTGGAATTTGCTCGCTCGGTTGTAAACGAGCCGATTGGCTCGGTTCGGTTTGTAAACGAGCCAAGCACGAGCAAAGGTCGACTCGGCTCGGTTCGGCTCGATATAATTTTTATTAATTTATTATATATACACATACATTAATTACAATTATATTTATAGTTTTATATATACCACTCTATTGGGTTTGATTCAATATATATGCATATATGCAATTATATTTATAGTTTCTGGTCTAGTTAACCCAATGATAACTTAACACTAAGTTTAGTTGTAAAATCCTAAGTCGTGAAAAGACATGCTTGACTTCCTATTCTCATTAGTTATCCGCAATCAATCGTCTTCCACTATCAACCTACATCACAATGCAACAATTGCTCTCTGTAGTTAGCTTATCGCCTAACCGACCTCAACTTGAGCTTCATTCTCGGACAACCATACCTCAAACTTAGTGTCAACTTTGGACGGTCGAACCTCAGGCATTACTAGGCAGTGAGAACATTAAAAGAAACATCCCAAATTTATGGTTGTCGAAAAAACTCGCCGCTCGGTCAATGATCGCTCGAAAAAATATGCGCTTGAAAAATGCTCGCTCGGTTGTAAACGAGCCGATTGGCTCGGTTCGGTTTGTAAATGAGCTAAGCACGAGCAAAGGTCCACTTGTTTTGGCGCGGCTCGTGCTCAGCCCTAGTCGTGTGTAACATTATTTTCAAATTTCAATCTGTTTTGGATCGACAATTCATAAACAAAACTTGTTCAACGACATGGGCCTACGTATATATGTTCATAACGAAGTAACCCCAACTTTTCTGCGTCATTGTATTGTTTTTCAAGTCCAAAACTAATTGTACACTAAACGAATTCCACAATTTCATACAGGTAATTATGTTAGAGAATTAATCTTTGACCCAGCATCTTGTAATGTACTAATGTTTCATGTAATTGGTATCACCTAATGATAATCTGTCCCATACCCGTGAAATTTATAAAACTGATCTTGTATGTCCAAAGACTTGTTCCATTACTGTCCTGGATGTTTTGGGTTTGCTCATTGGGTTCAGATTTGTTAATTGTTTGTCATTGCTAATCACAAGATTTTTGTATTTGCATTTTTGAAATTGGGTCAGGGAAGATGAAAAGCTTTACATACGTTACATAAGTTGAAAATGGCGATAATTCATTCAAAATCGAAGAATCTCGAGATGGAGAGAATCACTCATGAAGCAAAAGAAGCATGTGTTGTAGAAGCATTTTCAATGTTTTGGACTTTTGGCAAATATATGACATATATGAGTATTGACTAACTAGTGGGTTGGCCCGCGCGATGCAACCGGGTGTAACCAAAACTCGTTTGTAGAGCACAATCTAACCTAACATACCTACTATGAACCTAACCACTATTACATGAATATTTCTTAATACCTTTGTTTGAAATTCAGTATTAACAAAAGCTTTCTTCTTCGGTTGTTGAATTCGGTGATCATATAGTTTAGATCAGATTAGGCATGTTTATATGTGAATATAACGTAATAATTTTAGAATTCAAATCGTTACCTCATTATTAAAAACACAACTTTCACTATTGATTTCCCGATTTCTATATAGTATGATCAAGTTTATAAAACTTTAACTTTTATAAAGTACCTAACTTTATATAAAAGGTTATAACAAAACAAATAGCATCATGAATTGTTTTTTATATGTTTTTTATTTAATATGTTTAAAGTAATTATAAAATTGAATGTCATGAGGTTTCATAAACATCTCATGACTCTTGACTTTCTTTTAATTAAATATAGTGTTTTAAAGACATATTTACCCTTAAAAAAGTAGTTATTTTATGCATTATGTGTTGTATCATAAGAAATAAAACTTGTACCTCTTAAATTTTAAGAAGTCCATGGGAAATGCTTTATAAGATAGTATAGTATAGATATAGATATAGATATAGATATAGATAGATATAGATATGAGGGATGAGATGTTAGGTGTTAGATGCTTCAAATCGAAGAACAGTAGGCAAACTATTATATATGAATTCCAATCATATTTTTTTTTATAACAAAATAAAATTTAAGGTTCATATATTGTTAAAACAATACAAATACTTACATTTTCGTTTCAGTTATTCTTATCCTCACGAAGAATTGTCATAAGGGAAACATGTTGTTGACTTAAAAACTAAAATGGATATACAAAATAAAGTACAAACCAGGTGGGGAAATACAACGGTACAAAGCATAACTCGTTGCCAAAGGTATCACAGATGGAAACCATCGACTTCCACGATACTTTTGCAACGGTTGCAAAGTTAGTTATTGTTCAGAGCCTTTTAGCCGTAGCAGTGAATTAAGAAGGGATGGCATACCCGTCAACTAGACGTGAATAATGCGTTCTTGCATGAAGAGATTTTGTATGAGGATACCACAAGGTTTTCGCAAAGCAAGTGACAACCGAGTCTACAAACTTAGGAGATCATTTTATGGCCTTAAACAAGCATCGATAAATTGGTACCCAAAGTTTACCACCTCCTTGCAAGGACTTGGTTTTAAGCAATCAAAAGCTGTCTACGTACTCAATATTCTTTTCAAGGGAGGAGTCTTTGTTGCTGCTTTCATTTATGCGGACAATTTTATGATCACAGGATATGATATGAACAAAATTGAAAATAGCCAAAGCTTCCTAGGCAAAGAATTCAGCATCAAAGATCAAGGTCCTCTAGTATTGAACTGGCATGAACGAAACATGGCATGGTTCTTAGCCAACAAAATGATACATTGGATATTCTAGAGGACACATGTATGATGGGTTGTCGAAAAAGCTCATTCTCTATGGAACAAAATGTGAAATTACACAAACGTGAAAACGAAGCTCGCGTCGACGCTAACAAATATAGAAGAATCATTAGTAGAATTCTCTATTTGCAAAGAGCGTGACCTAACATCGCTTATTAGGTCAATGTCTTAAGCCATTTTGTTACTGATCCTAGAGTACGTGAGCCATCTTCAGGCTACATACCATGTCTTACGATACCTTAAAATGACAGCGGGACAAGGTATTCTTCTTACCAAAGATGGTGGGACAAACCACACAGCCTATTGTGACTCCGATTGGCTTTGTTACTTTATTACAAGAAGGTCAAGAACAATTTACCTATTACTTTTAGGGGGGGGGGGGGGGGGGGGCTCCCATATATATCACGGAATTCGAAGAAATAATCGGTTGTTTCTTGTTCATCGATAGAGCATAAGTACCAAGCTATGGCATCCACAGGCAGTGAATGTTTATGGATGGGGTGGTTGCTAAAGGAGCTCAGAACACCATGCTATGGACCTACACATTTGTTTGCCGACAGCCAAGTGGCAAGACACATTGCCAACAACTCTGTATTTCATGAATCAACTAAACACGTAGAAACGGATTGTTGTTTTGTTAAAGGAGCGAATAAAAAAGAAATACAACCCATGGAGATTCATACAAAGGCACAAATTGCCGATTTACTAACCAAACCACTAGGAACACAAAGCTTTCATAACTTACTCAAAAAGTGGCCATTGTGAATCTCCATGCACCAACTTGAGGAGGAGTAAATACTGGATTTTATTCTCTCCGTATATCCAGACATTAAACGGAAGACAAATAAAATGGAGTTTAACTTGGAAGATAAGAATATGACTAAAGCCCAATAGTGGACATCTTTATTTACACAAGGGAAGTAGGTTTTGTTCCTTTCTAAGTTTGATGATCACTTTCCATTGTTGGAACTCATTTCTTTGACTTGCAATTTAATTTAAAACTTCTATTTTAAGAAGAGTTCTTTCGTAAAGTTAACTCATTTGCATAAATCTTGTTCTAATCAAATTTTTGTCTATATAAAAAAAGTTAGGCCACTTGTGTTTTACTCATGTTTTTGTAAGTACGTGAGTGATCATTTTGCATACTTTACGTTGCTAAAGAAGTGAGTTTGCGACCTCACTACTACTATATGTTTCTTATTTTGTATATCTATATCTATACTATATTATCTATATCTATATCTATATCTATATCTATCTATATTATAAAGCATTTTTAAGGACTTCTTAAAATTTAAGAGGTATAAGTCTAAATGCTTATGATACAACACATCATGCATAAAATAACTACTTTTTAAGGGTAAATATGTCTTTTAAACACCATATTTAATTAAAATAAAGTCAAGAGTCATGAAATTTTATGAAACTGCATGACATTTAATTTTATAATTACTTTAAACATATTAAATAGAAAACATATAAAAAACAACTCATGATGTTATATGTTTTGTTATAACATTTTATATAGAGTTTGGTACTTTAAAAAAACTTAGAGTTTTATAAACTTGATCATACTATATAAAAATCGAGAAATCAATAGTGAAAGTTGTGTTTTTAATCATGAGGTAATGATTCGAATTCTTAAATTATTACGTTATATTCATACACACAAACATGCCTAATTTGATCTAAACTATATGATCATCGGATTCAATAACCGAAGAAGAAAGCTTCTATTTATAATGAATTTCAAACAAAGGTATTTAGAAATATTCATGTAATAGTGGTTAGGTTCATATATAGTAGGTATGTTAAGTTAGTATGTGCTCTACAAAAGAGTTTTGGCCAACCCACTAGTTAATATATTACCATCAACCGTAATCTTCTTCACCACTTTCTTGAACTGAAGTATAAATGACTAATTGGTAAATCCACGACATTTACATCCACCGTAATCTTGTTGTATGTATTCGGAGATGTTCCTTTTAGCTTGTTTGGTTTATGCACAAAGTTGAAGCAAATCAGATTACGATATTATTAGCTTTGAGTAGTCTTATGTTATTGTTATAATAAAATTACACAATTACTATTTATGCTCCACCTAGTACTGAAATTCATTCCCGGTGTGTTTTTGTGATCGAAATGCATCTTGCTCATCCTCTCACATCCTACACCATGATCGTTCCCAACATCGGGATCATACAAGGTGTAGTTTTTATTATTTTTATCAACCCAATTTAATGTTTACGGACTTTTTAAAGGACACTCTAAGGCTGAACGGTACGGGGGCGTGTGTGGGTGCGCAAAGTGCAAGCAGAAACGAGGCTCGCGCACACCGCAGTTAAATAAAGGTTCAACTTACAAAAATAATAACAATTCATTTAATTTATATAAACCCCACAAAATCTAACATTTTGCCACACCAATTCTTCCTATCCACTCTAGAAATTACAACCCTCAATCCTATACAACCCTCAATTCTCTACAATCTCTCAATTGTTAAATTTTTATAAACGAATTCATGGATTCTGCATCAGCTTTTGACGAAATTTATAGATTTTATTTGAACACGGTAATGGATACGACACAAATACTTATGGAGAAAGAAGAAAATGCGTCGCAACCTAGAACAAGGAAGACGTACATAAATAGAGATCGATGAGGTAATAATTTTTTTAACTTATTGTTTTTTAGTGTAAATACAATTTAATTTTAGTGTAATTAAATTTTATTTTAAAATGATTAATATTTATTTTTAGTGTTATTAAAATTCATATTCAATGTAGGTGCTCATGGTAGGTTGGTGACCGACTTCTTTGTCGAAAACCTTGTGTACACCGATGAAAGGTTTAGGCACCGGATTCAAACGAGTCATCATCTATTCCTATTTATAGCCGAGGATTTGGCAAATTGAGATCCATTTTTCACATTACAATGGGATGCTCGAGGCAAGGGTGGACATTGTGCAAAACCATATACACATTTGAACCAAACAAATTATGATGTATGGTTGTATCTTATTGCATAACATTATTATCACCACATCTATAGGTTAGTGACGGGGAATGGTAGGATAACATTGACTTGGAGGATAAGTTATGAAAGAAAGAACCTACCACACCGAACCGTTAGCCTAATAATTATATAATATCAAGAGTAAATTACTATTTGCGTCCCTGTGTTATATTGGTTTTAACTAGTTGAATCCAAAATGAAAATGTTTAACTACCTGAGCACCTCACTTTTCATAATATAACCCTTTGAGTCCAAAAACGTAACGTTGGTTAGATTCTCGGTTAAGTCCCCCCCACGTGCACCCCACGTGAGGGCATATTTGTCCTTTTAACCCCTATTTTAATCCCATCACCCCTGTTATAAAACCCATTTAACCCTTTCTTTTCTTCCTTATTATAACCCTAAACGAATGATAATCATTTGATCTTCCATATCATCCGATTCGTGCCTTTAAAATCAACGATGATAGAGTTCTCAGTCTGGAATGTTTGTGGGCCATTAAGGCATTTTGATCCTTACTAAGAATATGGTATGTGTGTTTTTTTATACAATCTGGCTTAAATTTAACATGTTTACAATATGGAAATTTAACCTAAATTTTTTATTTTTTTTTACAGACGGTTGCCCTACGATGTTTAGCATCCAGGTCTTTCATGGGGGGGGGGGGGGGGGGGGAGTTTTTAGGTTACACAGGAAGAAGGTATGTAGGTAAAATGAACTATTTGGACAACATAGATGCTGATGAGTTCTCAGTGATAGAGTTTAACTCTATGTTTAAGATGTTAGGTTATTCTGATGATGATGTTGTGTATTACCACTTTAAGATTCCTGGTGAAAATTTGGATAATGGTCTTAGGGCTCTAGGGTCTGATCAAGATGTCTTAGAGATGTGTAAGTTTGTGGCTAGGGTTAAGGTTATAGAAGTGTATGTTGAGCATTGGGTCACAAAGTTGGAAACATATTTTGTGTCACCACATAAAGGCAGTTCAAGTGTTATTATTGAGGAGATTGAAGATGTTGGATAATTTTGACAGCCCTGATGATGAAGATGATACTCCCTTGAAAAGATCCCTGAAGAAGTCCAAGAGGAAGAACAAAGGGACTAAAGGTATTAATGTTCCATTTGCTGTGAAACAAACTTTTAGTAACAAAGAAGAAATAACTTTGTTAGTCAAAAAACATGCACTTGAATCTAGAAGACAACTTGTTATTAGGAGAAATGATAAGTTTAGATTTAGGGTGGTATGTCATGGTATTAATCCTGATTTACAAAGTAGTAAAGGGCAAAATTGGGACTTTAATTCCATATGTGGGCCCACCAAAGAGGGGGAATCTTCAAAAGGGAAAAAAACAAAAGGTGGTAGGCCAAAGTCATTGAATACTCCCAATAAAAGGTTCCCTAAACCCACCTGTCCATGGGTATTGCACATATCCAGATCTAAAGAATCTGATTCTTGGCATGTGAAAACATTCAAAGATGTTCACAACTGTCTGCAAACTAGGGAGGTTAGGCTTTACACAGTAAGTTCTGTTGCAAGGGAGGTTGAACAGATTATAGAGGGCAATCCTAATCTAACTTTGAAATACATTCAGAGTCAATTAGAGAAAAAGCATCAGATTCAAATCAGTATGTTGAAACAGTTGGTAATGGTATTTTTGTAACATTCGTATTTTTCGTATTTTCCATTCTAGTCCTTGTATTCTTGTATCTTGCCATTTTACACCCTTGTAATCCCGAGCTTATGATAAATGGAAAAGTATTTTGTTAATTGCATTTAATCTTAATCTATTTCATTATTCTATAAACTTTACATAACGCAAACTTTATACTTTACACTTAAAAACGAAATTCTAATGCTAAACCGGAGCATAAATGAACCCATACAAGTTGTAAATCAAGCCCAACCCAAAAACATGTCAAAATGGGCTTAAACCTTAAGTTTTAACCCAAAAACATGTCCAAATCCAAGTCTGTTGGGCCAAGCCCAACCAAAAAGCACTTTTGGGCCAAAAACACCCCGTCGCGTGACACGACCAGGATGCTGAAATCCCGTCGCGTGACACGACGGCCTTATGAATTCAGCAACCAGATCAGCCTTCCAATCAGCTCGTAAATGGCCCCTTTACCCAATTAACTCACTCCCAACCACCCTAATTACTCCCTTAAATGCCCCACCAACTCACCCCACTTATAAATACCACTCCTCTCCACCCATTAACCTCTTGTTCACCCATAATCTCTCTAAAATCACTCTCTAATCCTCAAAGTTTTGAGCAAACTTCCTGATAACACATCAGTAAGTTTTCCAACCTCAAACTCTCTTTCTTTTCAGTTTTCCTTCTTCTTTTCATCTAAAAATCCTTGGAGAAACCTCTAGGATCTTCCCCATATTTATCCACAGCAGTGTGGTAAGGGTAGAGCACCTAAAAGAGATTCCAAAGGTGGTTGTTTTCTGAACTATACTATATAATAATATAAACATACACTTTCAAGTTTCTATCTTACTAGCTTATTATTAATCTTTGGAAGGTTTGTGGTTACACCCTACCTTACCAACTCTCTTGACCCTTCTTGTGCTATGGATTTATCCACACTAGAAAGGGGAAATCCCGTGTCCAAAACCCATGTTTATTCCATAAGCGAAGTGGTTATGACATGAACCTATCAAATGGATTCACATTCCTAACTTTATACCATCCGAATCATCTATGATGGTTTTGTGCTTGGTCTAACTTAATCTCATGACCATCCGGATTGCCCTAAAGGCAATTTGTGCTTGGTTTGCCTAAAAGGCTTGCATGACTCTCATGAATCTATAATCTAAACTCAAACCTAAGACCCTTTATTCTCTAATTCTAGTTAACCAAGGCTAAGGAACTAATCTCCCAAGACCCGTCTTTGGAGCCTTACTAAACGCACCCAAAGGTGAGTTCATACTTGTCCCCCTTTTATTCTTTATTCTTTGGGGCTCAACATGTATCACTATCAAAACTTAAACGATTTCATACTCTTAAACTATCATGCTCAATCTATTAAACATTCTTATATGCTATTTGCCATGCTTACGATTCTTGATACTTAAACATAATTCATTAACTATTATTAGCCCACTTAACATGTATAGCGCTATAGGAGTAGCACCCCGCCCCCTTTATGGGTCATTGTTAAGAAAGAAACGGACCTAGCATGAATATGTTAGGTATATGCAGTGGTACTCGCGGGTTTGAGTTATGTTCTTTGTATGGTATGTATGTGCGATGCTATAGTATGAGATTCGAGTAAATCATTCTAATTACTACGTATGTAAACCAAAACTAGTATGCTCACCAATGCTTTATGTGTTGACGAATATTTTATACATGTTGCAGGAAATGTTTGATGCAGGATATTCAAGAAATCTACTTAGGATTGGACTAGAAACTCACGCTAGTTTAAGTTCTATATTTTGATGTCAAATTTCTCTTTTCTTGAAAACAATTTGTATTCTGTTATCTTTTTAGACGATGATTATGCTATGAACGAAATTTTATCTTTAAATCATATTGTCACAATTAGTGTCAAGAAGTCTTTACACAATCTACCACAAGTCTCGCCCGATGTATTCCGCCATCGGTTGGGGTGTGACAGATTGGTATCAGAGCCATGACTATAGAGAATTAGGAAAAATTGTCATGTTTGACCTAGACTATAGTTAAGTACCTTTTTGACCATTCCTTTTATCATGCTTAAAATACTTGTTCTCCCTATCTTGCTTCTACTCCATTCTCTTGATCATTAAAATTTACCTTCCTATTTGTGGATTTTTCTACACTCGAAGACGCTCGTATAACACAAACGAAAGGAAATCACCGAAATAGGCGTGAAACCCTCACTTTGGTGATAACTTTCAATCCGCGTAAATTCTTTGTATTTTTGAAACTACACCAAGATAGGAGTGATATCCTCACCTTGGTGGAAATTTCACAATTCTCATTCCAGTGGACACTTACCAATTGAAGGTTAGAATTAATTTTCTTACCACGTTGGACAAAGTGTACAAACCACACTCAAGAAACGACCGCGCTAAGATAGCAGTGAAATCCGCAACTTAGCGATTAGTTTCAATCCTTGGTTATTATTATTATTTTTTTTTAATCTCGCCAAAGTCTCAAATTTACTAATGACAAGGAACATGTAGTAACTGGAAGGGTGAATACCGTTAACCGAAAGTTTCGGCGAGAGTATTTCCACCTATTAGGCCAAAGCATGTTTCCAAACTCAAAGGTAAATTTGAACCACTTTGGTTAGTCTTAGTTCCGTTCCGGAACACTCCAATGGCTTGCTTAAAACAAGCCCCTCATTTTATGTTAATATTATTTTCAATGTTGTTTTCATGCTATGTTTTCACTACATATATTCGATTTATTTTTTTTATTTTTTTTACTACTCGCAAAGGCTCTCAAGACTCACATCTCAAGTACTATAGCAATCTCCAAACAATACTAATAATCGCAAACCAACACTAATCAAAGCTCCTTTATATTGTCTAAATGCACTATACTTGCTTATACTTGTGTGTTATGCTTTGTAAAACAATGTGAAACTACATGCTACTTGAACTATTTGACACTATGTGCTTGATATGCTTAAGTTATTTCTAAAAACAAAGACAAAATGCAAACTTTATACAAATAAACCATTGATCAAAGCTCATAATCCTTTTGTTTATCCTTTAGATGTCTTCCATGTCAAACCGAAGAAGCTCAAAACAAAGCACCAACAAGAAAATGCTCTCTTTCATGGCCAAGCAAATGGCCAAGGTCATACCCGAAGTGGTTAGCAAAATCCAAGCATCTGCAAGCCCACACGGTTCTGTTGACTCTAAAGCCGAATCCTCCAGAACCACCACTTTCACCTTTAAGCAATTTAACCTACATCGACCCGACTCTTTCACGGGAAACGATGGTGCTACCGCTATGCTCGAATGGTTCGACCACATCGAGCTAGTTTTCATCAATAGTGAATGCCCCGAGGATCTCCGCACTCGTCACGCCACTAGTGTCTTCAAATCAAGGGCACTCGAATGGTGGAAAAGCGAGAGAGCCACCCGTGGAAACGTAGCCGCTTTGGCTCTGCCGTGGGAGGAACTCAAGCAACTCATGATTGAGGAGTTCTGCCCCGCGCAAGAGATTGAGCAACTCGAAGATGAGTTTTGGAAACTCAAGCAAAACAGTGGTGATAACCCAACCTATACCAATCGTTTCAAGCAACTCCTTGTCCTTGTACCTCACCAATTCAACACCACTAAAAGAATCATAGCTAAATATCTCAAAGGCCTCCCAACGAGTTTTCGTGATATCGTTGAAGGAGCCGAACCCACCACCCTAGAAAAAGCCATTCGTTTAGCTTCCAAAATCTCGGATAACCAAGTGAAAGATGGAACCTTAACTATCCCAAACACCACCAAAACCGTCAATCAAACCACCACCATTCCCACCGACAAACCAAAGGAAGCCAAAACCCCATCAACCCATAGCAATAACTGCAAACGCAAATCCCGAAACCAAAACTATGCCGTTACCATTCCATCCACCGAAGCTTAAGCTCCAACTCCTCTTAACCAAGTGCCTACCCGAAAACCTTACACCGGTCCATTCCCAAAATGTAAAACGTGCCATTTTCATCACCCACCAACCTCTACTTGCCGTTTCTGTACCAATTGTAACCGCTATGGGCACCTTGTCCAAACTTGCAAAACCGGCCCTAGAACCCAAAACAACCAACCTCAAGTTGCCAACCAACCCCGAACAGCTAACCAACCTCCTCTAGCCACTGGCAATGGTCGTGCATGTTTTAAGTGTGGTGATCCTAGCCATTTTGCTCCTCAATGTACCCGCAACAACCCAGCTCAAGCTCAAGGTATGGCTCAAAATCAACCACCAAGGGGTCGCGCTTTCAACCTCAATGCGGCCCAAGCTCAAAACGAGAATGATGTTGTGAACGGTACGTTCCTAGTTAATGGATCTTATGCTTCTATACTCTTTGATACTGGTGCGGATAAGAGCTTTGTGTCTCTAGAATTTGAACCCTTACTTGCTTGTGCACGATCTAAATTATCGGAACCTTTCACCGTTGAAGTCGCAAATGGTGAACCCATCTCTATTGATTTCATTATCAAAAACTGCACCTTGAATCTTAATGACCATGATTTCTCCATAGATCTAAATCCTATGGAATTGGGAAGTTTTGACATCATAGTAGGCATGGATTGGCTTGCAAAGCATCGTGCCGAAGTTGTTTGTTTCGAAAAATTTATCCGTATACCGCTTCCTAGCGGTGACACTTTACAAATCTATGGTGAAAAAGCCTCCAAAGGACTCAAGCTCATGTCTTGTACCAAAGCTCGAAAGTATCTTCATAAGGAATATGTTGCATTTTTGGCTCATATGGTAACAACCAAAGACAAGGGAAAAGGCATAGAAGACATACCCGTCGTTTGTGATTTTCTCGAGGTCTTTCCCGAAGATCTACCCGGTCTTCCTCCTGCTCGTTCTGTTGAATTTTGCATTGACCTCATACCTGGTGCTACACCTGTTGCAAAAGCGCCATATCGTCTTGCACCTTCCAAGATGCAAGAACTTGCTAGTCAACTCTAAGAACTGCTCGAAAAAGGCTTCATACGCCCGTGTACTTCTCCATGGGGTGCTCCTGTTTTATTTGTCAAAAAGAAAGACGGATCTTTCCGTATGTGCATCGATTATCGTGAGCTTAACAAGCTTACTGTCAAAAACCGATACCCTCTTCCACGCATTGATGATCTCTTTGACCAGCTCCAAGGAGCTACTTGCTTCTCAAAAATCGATCTTCGTTCAGGATACCATCAACTTCAAATCCACGAAGAAGATATTCCAAAGACCGCCTTTCGCACAAGATATGGTCACTACGAGTTCATGGTGATGCCTTTCGGTTTAACCAATGCACCTGCAGTGTTCATGGATCTAATGAATCGAGTGTGTAAACCTTATTTGGATCGTTTTGTGATTGTGTTCATTGATGACATCTTGATCTATTCCAAATCCGAAGACGACCATAAACGACATATCCGTTTGATTCTAGAACTCCTACGTGCCGAACGACTTTATGCCAAGTTCTCTAAATGTGAATTTTGGTTAAAAGAAGTTCAATTCCTTGGGCATATTGTGAACGATAGGGGTATTCATGTTGATCCTGCCAAAATTGAAGCCGTTAAAAATTGGATTGCACCAAAATCTTCTACCGAAGTTCGTTCTTTTCTAGGATTGGCGGGTTACTACCGTCGGTTGATCTCCAACTTTTCCAAAATTGCTACACCTCTCACCGCTTTAACTCAAAAGTCCAAACCTTTTATTTGGGTCCTAAACAAGAAGAAGCCTTTCAAACCCTCAAGGATATGCTTTGTGATGCTCCTATTCTAGCTCTTCCCGAGGGGAATGATGATTTCGTGGTTTATTGTGATGCATCGAACCAAGGTCTTGGTTGCGTTCTTATGCAACGAGGCAAAGTCATCGCCTATGAATCAAGGCAACTCAAAATCCACGAAAGGAACTACACCACTCACGATCTCGAACTTGGTGTTGTTGTTTTTGTGTAACACCCCAACCGATGGCGGAATCATCGAGGTGCCACGTAGTGACGATTGTTCAAAAGCTCATGGTACTAAAATGTAAATATATGATTATTGAATATTGTTTTACAACATGTGAAATTAAATACAAGACAACAAATTAAAGATAATTGATTGATTTAATCTAAGTCCAAAGTCCTATGTGAAGCGTCAAGCAGCTTATCCTGAAACATGCACGAAAGTAATTTTGTCAACATATGATGTTGGTGAGTACTACTTAGTTTTGTACATATAGTATAAGTTTGAAAAGTAGTACAATTCATGTGTCTAGCATCACCAGGGCATTATGTAAACACGCAAGTAACCAAACAAGACAAAGATCACATGTAAAGTTGTACAATGAAATTGATAATGAGCACCTCAACACGTGTGAGTCTAAAAGAGCACCATAACACAAAGTTATGTCTAAATGAGCACCGTAACATAAGTTACGTCTGAGTGTAAAGAGCACCATAACATAAGTTATGTCTAAATGTATGATTTTGTATGTAAGCTACGTTCATGTTCAAGCATAAGCACAAAGATAAACAAGACACGTATATGAATTGTAAATGAATAAAATGTATGTGTAAATGAATACGAAAGTTTTGTATACTTGTGCATGAATCACCCCGAAAGTTGTAAAAGCGAAAAAGGGGATAAGTAATACTCACCTTAGCAAGGTGGTAAGTCTTGTGTAATAGAATAAGTGTATTCCAACGTTGCCAAGTATCACCCTATGTATAATGTAACAAATAAGTCTAAGTCTATCTAGTCTATAAGTATTTTCTAGGGCTTCGAATTGGGGATAAACATTTATTTGATTAATAATCAAATTGTTTATTAAATATAAGAAATTTAATAAATAAATGAATAAAAGTCTTTTTGTAAATTTTAAGTTAAAGATGGTCACAATATAAAGTTTTTAGTATGAAAATAATTTTTATAAAATTATTTTCTTGAAAATAGAATACATAATCTATTTATTTCAAATTGTCTAAAATTAACTTTAATATCTAAAAAATATTAAAATTAAAGAATTTCTAAATTAAAAATTGTGTTTCTGTTCCAAATGAATAGGAATAATTTATGTTAAATTTTGGTACAAAAATGTTGAAAAATGAATTTATTATGAATTATTTATGATTAAAACTAACAAAAATTGATTAAAAATATTAAACAAACGGTTTTTCAGGAATAAAAATTATTTCTGAAATGTTTATTGTTGTACAAGTTTAGGATAATTTTTGTGGAAATTTATAAAATCGTTTAGATATTTTTTATAGAATTTTACAATTATAAGTGAATAAACTTGTAATATTTATAATATATATTAAATAAATGATTTTTGAAAATCTAAAAATTGGATAATAACCATTACCATTTGAATTGCATAAAATAAATTTTATAGAATTTATAAAGTTGTTTTGGTATTTTTAAATGTATAACACAAATTTAGAATTTAAAAATATATGTTTAATCTGCCAAAAAAATGTGGTGGCTATGAGGTTCGAACCCCAGTCCCTCCACGGTTCAGTGTGTTTAAAAAAGCTAAGCATCACCAACTGATCTATAGGTCAGTTGGTGATTTGTTTCAGATTATAACAATTAAATACGATACTGCACTGTGTCTTCTTCCCCAATTCGAATACATGAACCCTAGTTTTTGTAATCGGATGATTCGACGATTAATAACCCCTGTAACGTTGGGGTTAATGCTCGTCGATGACCGATTAGCATAACCCACGAAGAAAAATGAACTTACAGATACGTATACGTGATCGATGCTTAGTCAAAGAAAAAGTCAAACACTTTTGATTGAACACGAATGTGATAATATCAGAAGAATGTGAGAGTGGGGATATGTTTTTCGGCATCTATGGACTGTTAATCTATGTTCAATTTATAGGTAAAGGTTCAGATCGATGGATTGGAAAGGTTTGACCACGCTTGAATGTATACGCGTGAATTGGTATGTTTTGATTAATGATTTGTGCGTGTAAGATGCAAATGAGTCCGTAAATTTGTTAAACGAGTCAATTGTTACCTAGTATTGAGATTAAATGTATTAATTAGAGGAGGTTAGGAAAGTTGACTAAAGGTTTGGTGTGGGTGTTGCTGTTCGTGAAGCTGCAGAAGGAGGAAGGAAGATGGATCAGGGATTAGGAAGTGATTTATATAATTCGGGTCCAAGTTAAAACAAGATTGAGCCGTAGCTCAGGTGGTTCAGCGTGTTGGTGTTGAGTCTGACCCGGCTCCTGCCCGGGTTCGAGTCTCGGCAGGTGCAAAACATATTTTTTTTTGACTAAAGGGAAGGAGAAGTAAACCGGGCCTGGGCTTTGTGTGTTGGGCCGACTTCGTCCTGGGCTGCTGAAAAGGAAAGGCAAGGTGGGCTAGGGTGTTGGGTTGGTTATGGTTTGGTTTGGTAAGAAGAAAGAAATATATCTAAAATGACTAATTGTATAAAATCTGATTTTTTATTATTATTATTATTATTATTATTATTATTATTATTATAATATAAAGAAAAGTGACGGATGTCACATTTTGCCCTAAAAATCTGGAGACACTACCTTTATGGTACAAAATGTGTTGTCATTACCGACCACAAAAGCCTCCAACACATTTTCAATCAAAAAGATCTTAACATGCGACAACGACGATGGGTCGAATTGTTAAATGACTACGACTGCGAAATTCGCTATCATCCTGGTAAAGCGAACGTAGTAGCCGATGCTCTTAGTCGAAAGGGTCACGCAGTTCTGTGCAACATCCGAGAAACCGACCGTCTTCGTAGCTCTCAATTTCAAAATGATCTATTTAATCGTATTCGAGATGCTCAACATACATCGGTCAATGAAAATACTCTATATGAAGAAATGTCTTGTGGTGCCGAATTACACTTGAAATCTAAGGCAGATGGGATTCTTTATTATCTTGATCGTATTTGGGTTCCCAGTCGTAATGACCTTCGTACTCTTATAATGAATGAAGCACATAAATCCCGATACTCCATTCATCCCGGTGTGGATAAAATGTATCAAGATCTCCGTCGCAATTATTGGTGGCCCGATATGAAAAAAGACATTGCTCTCTTTGTGTCCAAATGTCTCACTTGGTCCAAAGTAAAAGCCGAGCACCAACGACCGTCGGGTTTGCTTGAACAACCCGAAGTCCCCATGTGGAAATGGGAAAGCATTGCTATGGATTTCATTACCAAGCTCCCTCGAACATCATCCGGTCATGATAGCATTTGGGTAGTCATTGATCGTTTAACCAAGTCAGCTCACTTCCTCCCCATTCGTGAAGATTTCAAAGTGGAGAAGCTAGCCCATATCTACACCAAGGAAATCATTTGTCGTCATGGTATTCCTCTTGACATCATCTCAGACCGTGATGGTCGATTCACCCCCCGTCTTTGGGAAACATTTCAGGCTGCCATGGGCACTCAACTGAATCTTAGTACAGCTTTTCATCCTCAGTCTGATGGTCAAACTGAACGCACGATCCAGACTCTTGAGGATATGCTTCGATCTTGTGTAATCGACTTTGGTGGAAACTGGGATGCTCATCTACCATTGGTCGAGTTCTCTTACAATAATAGTTATCATACCAGCATCCAAATGGCTCCTTTCGAAGCTCTTTATGGCCGAAAGTGTCGTTCTCCTATATGTTGGCATGAGATTGGTGAAGCACAAATCACTGGTCCCGAAATCATCCAAGAAACGACCAACAAAATCATCCAGATCCGTGATAATCTCTTAGCTGCTCGAAGCTGTCAGAAAAGCTATGCTGACAAGCGGCGAAAGCCCCTTGAATTCAATGTTGGTGATCAAGTACTCCTCAAGGTGTCTCCTTGGAAGGGAGTAGTCAGGTTTGGAAAGAAAGGGAAGTTATCTCCACGGTATGTTGGACCATTCAAGATCAATGAACGAATCGGGAAAGTGGCTTACAAGCTCGAGTTACCCCAAGAACTCAACAATGTCTATCCTACCTTTCATGTTTCAAATTTGAAGAAGTGCTTAGCCGAAGGAAACATACACATTCCTCTTGATGATGTACGAATTGACGAGACTATGCATTTCGTCGAAAAACCAGTGGAAATAACGGATCGTGAAGTTAAACAACTCAAACGAAAACGTATTCCGCTAGTTAAAGTTCGTTGGGAATCGAAGAATGGACCCGAATTCACTTGGGAACATAAAGAGCAAATGAAGAAAAAGTACCCACATCTTTTCAGTCAAGCCACTTGAATAAATTTCGAGACGAAATTTCCTAAAGTAGGGGAGAATGTAACATTTGTATTTTTCGTATTTTCCATTCTAGTCCTTGTATTCTTGTATCTTGCCATTTTACACCCTTGTAATCCCAAGCTTATGATCAATGGAAAAGTATTTTGTTAATTGCATTTAATCTTAATCTATTTCATTATTCTATAAACTTTACATAACGCAAACTTTATACTTTACACTTAAAAACGAAATTCTAATGCTAAACCGAAGCATAAATGAACCCATACAAGTTGTAAATCAAGCCCAACCCAAAAACATGTCAAAATGGGCTTAAACTTTAAGTTTTAACCCAAAAACATGTCCAAAACCAAGTCTGTTGGGCCAAGCCCAACCAAAAAGCACTTTTGGGCCAAAAACACCCCGTCGCGTGACACGACCAGGATGCTGAAATCCCGTCGCGTGACACGACGGCCTTACGAATTCAGCAACCAGATCAGCCTTCCAATCAGCTCGTAAATGGCCCCTTTACCCAATTAACTCACTCCCAACCACCCTAATTACTCCCTTAAATGCCCCACCAACTCACCCCACTTATAAATACCACTCCTCTCCACCCATTAACCTCTTGTTCACCCATAATCTCTCTAAAATCACTCTCTAATCCTCAAAGTTTTGAGCAAACTTCCTGATAACACATCATTAAGTTTTCCAACCTCAAACTCTTTTTCTTTTCAGTTTTCCTTCTTCTTTTCATCTAAAACTCCTTGGAGAAACCTCTAGGATCTTCCGCATATTTATCCACAGCAGTGTGATAAGCGTAGAGCACCTAAAGGAGATTCCAAAGGTGGTTGTTTTCTTAACTACACTATATAATAATATAAACATATACTTTCAAGTTTCTATCTTACTAGCTTATTATTAATCTTTGGAAGGTTTGTGGTTACACCCTACCTTACCAACTCTCTTGACCCTTCTTGTGCTACGGATTTATCCACACTAGAAAAGGGAAATCCCGTGTCCAAAACCCACGTTTATTCCATAAGCGAAGTGGTTATGACATGAACCTATCAAATGGATTCACATTCCTAACTTTATACCATCCGAATCATCTATGATGGTTTTGTGCTTGGTCTAACTTAATCTCATGACCATCCGGATTGCCCTAAAGGCAATTTGTGCTTGGTTTGCCTAAAAGGCTTGCATGACTCTTGTGAATCTATAATCTAAACTCAAACCTAAGACCCTTTATTCTCTAATTCTAGTTAACCAAGGCTAAGGAACTAATCTCCCAAGACCCGTCTTTGGAGCCTTACTAAACGCACCCAAAGGTGAGTTCATACTTGTCCCCCTTTTATTCTTTATTCTTTGGGGCTCAACATGTATCACTATCAAAACTTAAACGATTTAATACTCTTAAACTATCATGCTCAATCTATTAAACATACTTATATGCTATTTGCCATGCTTACGATTCTTGATACTTAAACATAATTCATTAACTATTATTAGCCCACTTAACATGTATAGCGCTATAGGAGTAGCACCCCGCCCCCTTTATGGGTCATTGTTAAGAAAGAAACGGACCTAGCATGAATATGTTAGGTATATGCAGTGGTACTCGCGGGTTTGAGTTATGTTCTTTGTATGGTATGTATGTGCGATGCTATAGTATGAGATTCGAGTAAATCATTCTAATTACTACGTATGTAAACCAAAACTAGTATGCTCACCAATGCTTTATGTGTTGACGAATATTTTATACATGTTGCAGGAAATGTTTGATGCAGGATATTCAAGAAATCTACTTAGGATTGGACTAGAAACTCACGCTAGTTTAAGTTCTATATTTTGATGTCGAATTTCTCTTTTCATGAAAACAATGTGTATTCTGTTATCTTTTTAGGCGATGATTATGCTATGAACGAAATTTTATCTTTAAATCATATTGTCACAATTAGTGTCATGAAGTCTTTGAATAATCTACCACAAGTCTTGCCCCGATGTATTCCGCCATCGGTTGGGGTGTGACAATTTTGGTATTAGTATGTTAAAACAGTTGTAGAATTATTAATGTATGGTATTAGTTTGTGTTTTGACAGTGATTTGGTTGAATGTTGATGTTTGCAGTCTTCTTTTGATATACAGTTTGACCCAGTTGACATTTGGCGGTCAACAATACTTGATGTTTGCAGGCTTCTTTTGATATACAGTTTTGACCCATTTGACATTTGGTGGTCAACAATACTTGATGTTTGCAGGCTTCTTTTGATATACAGTTTAACCCATTTGACATTTGGTTGGTCATGTGACTTTTTAATGGTCCACATTTTGTAGTCTTGTTTTAATGGTCTATCAACACAAACTGTTTCTTGATATACAGTTTGACCCATTATACAATTGCAGTATTGGTCTATCAACACAAACTTGACATTAATAAACTTGCAACAACCTTACAAAAGACATCATATTTCATACCATTTGACCATTACAAAAGATACCCAAAACAGGTCAATTACATAACCATTCATCTAGTCAATTACATATCACTTGCTTATAAAATACATCACAAAGAAATCCCAGCTGAACAATAACAACATTTTCATCCTTTTCAACTTCTGATCTTTCTTCCTTTCCATTTCTTCGTGATTGTTGATAGATCGAATCAATCCAGGAATAACTTGAGTAGCTCGTTCACACATTGGAGGATCAGCCCAACTAACAAATCCACAGTTCACACCCTACATTTTTTAACCAAATCTTCAGCTACAAACTTAGGTAAATTTAGATAATTTAATTAAAAAAAATAAAAAAAATAAACTTACAGCCCTAGCACAGCAATGGAATCGACGACCAGGGTTTGTTGTTGTCCATGACACGCGAATCGTTGTTGCAGCTCCACAGGGGCAAATAACCATGTTAAGTGCTTGATTGTTCATCAATGGAGGATAATAATAATAATGGGGGTTAGGGTTTTAGTTTGGGTTCTGATGTTATAACAGGGGTGATGGATTATAATGTTGGGATTAAATAGGGGTTAAAAGGACAAATATACCCCTCACGTGGGGTGCACGTGGGGGGACTTAACTGAGAATCTAACCAACCTTACGTTTTTTTGACTCAAAGGGTTAGATTTGGAAAAGTGAGATGCTCAGGTAGTTAAACAATTTCATTTTGGATTCAACTAGTTAAAACCAATATAACACAGGGACGCAAATAGTAATTTACTCTAATATCAAAGTCATAAAATGTTTTTGCAAAAGAAATACTTTATTATTTATATCATGCATAAATAAACAATTTAAGTACACAAGTATATTGTTCAAATAACCATTATTAGGGGAAATATCATAGAAAACACTATACTTTTTATTTATTTTTTCTTAAAAAAGTCACTCGACATTTTTTTTTTCATATAAAAGACACTGAACTTATTTTTTTCCCAGAAAAGTAACACAACAATTTTTTACACTTATAAAGCATTATACTTTCTGTTTTTTCTTATTAAAGTCACTTAACATATTTTGCACATTATATGACCAAAAAAATCTCACTTCAATCAAAATAATAATAGTTTCGCTAATATAAATAGTCATACAATTCTTAGCTAATAAAAAATCAAATAACGCAATAGTAATTACTTTCTAGTTGATGTAACTCGCTTGAAGTTTACCTTTCTTGTCAATAACTTCCTCACTTTGAATTCGTTTGTAAGGGGAATATATATATATATATATATATATATATATATATATATATATATATATATATATAGGGGAGGGTTATCTTGAGAACGCTAAATATTGTGAGAACCGTGAGAACAAGTAATATAATTAATCAAAATCAAATTTTTTTAATACAAACCTCATTATAATCAAAATACAACATTAATAAATGAATTTTCTTTCCAAATAATTCATCTTTTCTTGCAAAAACACTTTCAAATTAACTTTTTACACATGTGTAAATGAAACAGTTTCCACATGTATAAACAGTAAATTTACACATGTGTAAAAACAAATTATTTTCGTATTCGTTTGAATTTTTACGCGTAAATTGTGTTTTTGAGATTGTATTTTAGTAACAAAGACAAGTGTAAAAAGAAATTTTGAATTTGAATGGTTTTAGATGCCGTTCTCACGGTTCACATGAAATATAGGTATTCTCAAATTAACATTCCCATATATATATATATATGGGAATGTTAATTTGAGAATACCTATATTTCATGTGAACCGTGAGAACGGCATCTAAAACCATTCAAATTCAAAATTTCTTTTTACACTTGTCTTTGTTACTAAAATACAATCTCAAAAACACAATTTACGCGTAAAAATTCAAACGAATACGAAAATAATTTGTTTTTACACATGTGTAAATTTACTGTTTATAGATCTGTAAACTGTTTTATTTACATATGTGTAAAAAGTTAATTTGAAAGTGTTTTTACATGAAAAGATGAATTATTTGGAAAGAAAATTCACTTATTAATTTTGTATTTTGATTATAATGAGGTTTGTATTAAATTTTTTTTTATTTTGATTGATTTTTTTACTTGTTCTCACGGTTCTCACAATATTTAGCGTTCTCAATATAACCCTCCCCTATATATATATATATATATATGTGTGTGTGTGTGTGTGTGTGTGTTACGTATGAAAAAAAAGAACCGTAAGCAAACGTAACCTTTTGTTCAGGAATTAGGTTATTTAAAAAAAAAACCACAATTTGTTCCAAAATTACACGTGGATGGACTTTTATGTAATAAAAATTATTGAATGACTTATATGAAGTATTTTTTATATGTAAAAAATTGTTGAATGACTTTTGTGAGAAAAAACATAAAATATAGTGTTTTTATATGCATTGTTAAACTAGGATCCTTGCCTTTTCTATTGATTTTCACAATATTTATAATAATACAATGGGGTCTCTATATTTGGATAGAGACTAGCTCATAAATACAAATTACAATCATACTATAAATACATATGCTATCACACCCCCGCAGTCGAAACGGGAGGAGACCAGATGCTGAGACTGTTTCTGAAATCTTCAAACAAAACACGAGGTAGGCCTTTGGTGAATATGTCTGCAACCTGGTGGCGAGAAGGGACGTGGAGTACGCGTACATTACCCCGTTGGACTTGTTCTCGAACAAAGTACATGTCCAGTTCAATGTGTTTGGTGCGTTGGTGCTGGACGGGGTTCCATGATAAGTAAATGGCGCTGACGTTGTCACAATATACCAATGTTGCACGGGACATAGGATGGTGTAGCTCAAGTAATAAGTTTCGTAACCAGCAGATTTCGGCAACTACGTTTGCAACTCCCCGATACTCTGCTTCTGCGCTGGAGCGTGAAATGGTGCTTTGGCATTTAGACGACCAGGAAATAAGGTTATCTCCAAAGTAGATGCAAGAACCGCTTGTGGAACGCCGCGTGTCAGGGCATCCAGCCCAATCGGCGTCAGTGTAGGAGACGAGCGATTGGGATGGGGAGCCGTGAAGCAGGAGGCCGAAGTTAGTGGTCCCTTTGATGTATCGGATAATTTGCTTAAGGGCATTCCAATGATCAATACGAGGGGCGTGCATGTGCATACAAACCTGTTGAACCGCATAAGATATGTCTGGCCGTGTAAAGGTAAGGTACTGAAGAGCACCTGCAAGGCTGCGGTAGAGAGTGGGGTCATGAAACAACTCGCTGACTGTGGCACTGAGTTTGCCATTGGTGTCGACTGGTGTGGCCACGGGGTTGCAAGATTGCATGCCGGCCCGAGTAATAATCTCACTTGCATAAGTGTGCTGTGAAAGAAACATGGTGTCTTTAGTACGAGATACTGAAATACCTAGAAAATAGCTGAGAGGGCCCAAGTCTTTCATGGCAAATTCACCTGCGAGCTTTGCCATGAGAGATTGTCGAAGCTTGTCAGAAGATGTAACCAGAAGAATATCATCCACATATAACAGAAGTTAGGCCGTGTGTGATCCCTCATGAAGAGTGAAAAGTGAAGCGTCACTCTTGCTCTGAAGAAAACCAATGGTGAGGACGAAGTCAGTGAACCGCTGGTACCAAGCATGAGGGGCCTGTTTAAGTCCATAGTGGGACTTCTTGAGTGAGCAAACATGATTAGGAAAGCATTTGTCACGAAATCCCATAGGTTGGTACATGTAGACGGTTTCATGGAGATTCCTATGAAGAAAAGCATTGGTGACGTCCAACTGATGGAAAGACCAACGCCTGGATAAAGCAATGGATAGTACCATCCGAATGGTTGCCGGTTTGACAACCGGGCTAAAGGTTTCCCCGCAATCCACACCAACCTGCTGTAAGCGCCCATCACATACTAAACGAGCTTTGTAGCGCTCCAATGAACCATCCTACCTGTACTTATGTTTAAATAACCACATGCTTCTAATAACATTCATGTCAGACGTACGAGGTACAAATTCCCAAGTTCCATTTCTAACTAATGCATTGTACTTAGTAGACATTGCAGAGTACCATTCCGGTATAGTTAAGGCATCGGTAGGGATTTTTGGGACTGGTACGACGGGTGTGGTGGTGGAAGTGTGTAAGTTAAATGGTTGTTTAGGCTTGTAAATACCGCTCATAGAGCGAGTATGGATTGTTCGGGTAGGAGGTGGAGGTGGCGGGTGTGGTGGGTTCGGTGTGGATGTGGGCTCGAAGGCAGTGGGCTGGGTAGATGTGGGCTGGTAAGTAGGCGGAGGTGTGTTGGGGTTACGGGCTAGGGTGTTTTGGGCCGTAGGGGTATGTAATGGTTGTTGGGCCAAGGGTGTG
Source organism: Ambrosia trifida (assembly GCA_028751855.1). Taxonomy (NCBI): domain Eukaryota; kingdom Viridiplantae; phylum Streptophyta; class Magnoliopsida; order Asterales; family Asteraceae; genus Ambrosia; species Ambrosia trifida. Next base: position 34,561,602 of record CM054130.1, on the reverse strand, counting down.
GTCGCTTGGGTCAGTGGGGTTGGGCCAAGAGGTGAGGAAGGCTGGGCAGTCTGCTTTATGTGAGAAGATAGGTGATATGGAAATGTGGTGTCAGATGGTTCAAGGAAATCATAATGTGGTGTGGGGTTGATGGTTAATTTAAAAGGGAAAGTAGTTTCGTCGAAGGCGACGTGTCTAGAGATGTAGATCTGTTTAGTTTTCAAGTCATGACACCGGTACCCTCTATGGGTAGGAGGGTAACCCATAAAGACGGGTGGTTGAGCCCGGTGATGAAGTTTGTGAATGGTGGGGGATGGAGTGAGGGGGTAACATAGACAACCAAAGACGCGGAGATGGTCATAGGTGGGAGTGGTGTTGTAAAAAATTTCGGTTGTTGTTTTATTCTTAGTGGTAGTGGTGGGAAGAATGTTGAGTAGGTAGGTAGCGGTTTCTTAAGCAAAGTGCCAAAAATTGGTAGGTATAGACACATGAGTCATGATGGTGCGAATGAGGTTATTGATGGTACGGATTTTTCATTCAGCTTTGCCGTTTTGTGAGGACGTATAAGGGCAAGAAAAACGATAAAGAATGCCATTGGTTGTGAAAACATTTTGAAAAGCATTGTTAACATATTCACGACCATTATCGCATTGGAAAGTTTTAATGGTGTGGTTAAATTGGGTGGTGATGGAGGATGTAAATTGAGTAAAGGCGGAGAAAACATTTGATTTGTCCATAAAAAATTAGAATAGTCATCTAAAAATAGAACATAATATTTATGACCAGATGAACTAATTATGGGGGACGTTCACACATCACTATGTAATATATCAAAAGGCAAAACAGTGCGAGAAGTAGAAGGAAAAAATGGCAGTCTAATACTTTTACCCAAAATACAAGAGTCACAAACATTATTATGAAAATGTTCAAAAAAAAATAGAACTAGTAGTTTTTATTGAATTTAAAGATTGACGTCCTGGATGGCCAAGACGTTGGTGCCAACGGTCAGCAGAGATGGCGGCAAGAGCAGTGGGTTGTGAGGAGGAGGACCCTAGCACCAGAGGGTAGAGATCACCACTGCTATTGCATCACAGGAGTGGAGCCCGCGTCTTGAGGTCCTTCACAAGAAAACCAAACGGATCAAATTCAACAGACACAAAATTATCCCTAGTAAATTTACGGACAGAAATAAGGTTTTTAACTAGTTTGGGTGAGTAGAGTACATTTTTAAGGATAAAGGGAGGGAATGGTGGGGGAAGGTATTTTGTGCCTTGTCCTATAACCGGGATGGTATTCCCATCGCCTACAATAATATTATGGGGAATGCAAGAGTTAGAAAAAGAATGAAAATCACCTTGCTCGTTGGTCATGGTAGAGGATGCACCGGTGTCCATGTATTGAGTGAGATCCGGTTGTTGCAGTGACATCGTGTATAAAGCCTGCTCGATGTCTGTCGAAGTGTAGGCCGCATAGTTATTCTGTGCGGGATGTGGGCCTAATATCCGGACGATCAGCAGTCACATGTGCATCCACGTTTGCAAGTTGATCAGCGAGAACTTTAATGGCTTGACAATAGGCCGACATATTAGGGAACCCATCCAACCGGGTGTTGGAAAATTTCCGCATGAGATGAATTGCACGTGCGGCCTTGTTGTCATGAAATAGGTCTTCAATAGAAACCCAAGCTTCATGTGCATTTGATATGTTGTTAATAATAGTGTGGAGAAGATCATTGGAAATCGTGCTGTATAACCATTGTAAGAGGTTGACATCAACACATTCCCAATCATCAGAAGAGGTGGAGGATTCGGTTTCAGAGGGTGGTGGTCTAGGTTTTAGGTGATCATCAACCATAAAGGCTTTACAATGTATTTTGAAGAGGGTAGCCCAAAAAGCATATTGGGAGAATTCTATCTCAAGAGTAATAGGAATAAAATTCTTGATATTAGATACGGTTGTAGCCGGATAAAGCTTGGATTCAACCGTGAGGGATGGAATAATGGTAGAAGAGTTGGCAGGGGAAGACATGGTGAAGAATTAAGGTGGAAGAAGTTGTGAACAGGATCGAAGGAGGCTTCCGGTGCGAAAAATAAAGAAGAAGTAGAGGTGGGATGGCGACGGCAGTAGGGTATTAGGGTTAGGATGAAACCATGTTAAACTAGGATTTGCCACTTCTATTGATTTTCACAATATTTATAATAATACAATGGGGTATCTATATTTGGATAGAGACTATCTAATAAATACAAATTACAATCATACTATAAATAGATATGCTATTATGCATAAGGTTGTTAAGTTACTTTTGTAAAAAAATAGAAAGTATAGTGTTTTTCATGATATTTTCTCTCATTATGATGAAAAAGCATCAGAAATACTTATATATCACTACTTAAATAGTTATCACTAAATATATATATATATATATACACACACACACATTAGAAACCGGTTATGTCTAACACTTGTAGCCAGTTGGTTGAGGGCCTAAGTTTTCTATGGGAGGCTTGGGTTCAATTCCCACTAGCTACATTTGAAGGACATTAATGATAAATGAGGGATGAGTCCTGATCATAGGTCAGGAGTTCGAGTCCTGATCTCGCCCGAGTTTTACCGTTTCTCTACAGTGGGTCTTCGGACGGGTGGGGGATCGGGTTTTCCCCGGTTCGGAAACCTCGTGGGCAAGCCTGGCTACCCTGGCCAGCCCCTTGCATAGTCCTGGGGGGATTCTTGGGTTCGCCAGTTTACGGGTCCCATGGGTAGTCGGGCAGAAACGTTTCGTTGGCCGTTAAAAAAAAAAAAAATGTAAACTGGTATCAAATCTTGAAAGTTTTGCAAACTATTTACATGAATTTACTAATCTCGAATAAACTCTTTTTTTGCTTAATCACTTTTCTTAACTTAGCAAAATAACGAGCTACAACAGAGTGTATAAAAAGATTATTATTATTATCATCGTTGTTGTTATTATTATTGAAATAAATATGTTAATATAATTAGTGGCCATGATTCAAGGTCCGTGACACAACTTGCTGTGGGCCACTCTACTACACCTTCTACTTCACATATTTAAATCTTCTCACTTTTAATATCAATCGCAACCATATACTTATTACATTACATTTAAATATTTTAATACATGCATGAGCAATAATTACAATAAGAAAATACAAAACAACTAATGCACCCTACAATACAAAGTGATATTGGAATCTCGAGAGTTTAGTTTGAAGATCAAAGAATTGTATGCATGAAGATATGTACGTTCTTATGTATATACATAAATATACTAGGATTAGGATGTTATAAGTAATGAACTTGGACAATATACAACAAAATTGATAACGTGTTCTTAGCAAAATAAATATAAAGAAAGTAACTTATGTGAACAAATTACATATATGTGTATGTATGTATATATCAACCATATTACTATGAATGAAGTAAACCACTATAATGAGACATAGACCAGCTTTGAAAAGCCATCTGTACATAACACTATGGAATTTCTAGCCTTCTACACATATATACTAATTAATGTGAAGTAACACATTTAACACAACATTCAAATTTTTAAAACTCAAATAGTCAAATACACACATGTTTAAATTCACACATGTATCCAAGGTTAAAAACCAGAACATTTAGAAAGAAAAAGTTACCATAGAAAGCTTATGCATCATGCCTTCAATTTTTAATGTCCAATTAGTTTATTTTTAAGTATGCGTACAATGTATATACTTAACCTACTAAACATACAAATAACTAGATTAATTATAATTATTCTACAGTTTAAAAATAAAGTAATTACACTAAAAATTGAGTAGAGTAATAATAATTGCTTTAATGGCGGCGCAACTTGTTGCCCGCCTACCTACCATCCTTATATAATTTACCTTTTTTAGTCAATGAAAATTAATTGTCAAAAAAAAAAAAATGTTAACATAATTATATTATACTAAGATTGTGTGTGTGTATATATGTATATATGTGTGTTACATTTAATGATTAATTAATAGATTTGTATATAGAAATTAAGGAAATAGATTTAAACAAGCAATGACATAAAAATGGTTAACTTAAAACGGACATGATTTTAATATAATTTTTCATCAATTATAGTACAAAAAATATTAAAAAATGTTAAATTTTACAATCTAAAAAAGTCGTTAATCAAAACCTGAAACAAAAAGAACAATCATAAAGCTTCATCATTGAGAGCCTGGTAGCATACACGGGACCTTAGAGCATGTCGATGAATTAAGAGAGAGCGATGAAAGTACAATGATAAAAAAATGCATTAAGTTTGAATTTTAGAATAAAAAAACGGGAGAGACATGTCACGCTTAATAATGGTTCGTAACAAATGCTTATTTCTATTTGTTCCGACATATATATAATAAAATTATTTAGCTCTTAAACAATGGTTTACCCAACAGGTTAATGCGACAATGGTTTTCTCATCCTCAACGAAATATTGATTGCATGAACCAGCTGTTGCATTATTCGTTAAACAAGATAATAACAAGAATAATATAAAATATATAGTATCATATACATAACTAATATAATTTACAAGAAAAAAATGTTTGAATAATTTCTAGCCACATATCAAAAAAGACATGTGACCCCAACTCACGGGTTCTTTCAATCACTCATGCCATCAAAATTCTTTGCATAATGAAGACAAATTTCCTTTGTTATTATATTATTTATTTATTTATTTATCTATTTCATTTAACCTAATATTTAAATAATTTGAATCTTCTCCACACCCTGTAAATTAGCTATAGACAATTTTTTTTAATCATTTTACAGAAAGTTATTCGTATTTTGTATTGTAAAGGACAAGTCTGATTTCAGATTTCACACATATAGTATAAAAATATGTTTAATTCTGGTTCTGATTATCTACTCATATACTCATCCATTGCTGTATTTTTTTTATTCTTTTTATGAGTTGTAGTTGAAGATATTTTTCACACCGAACATTGTTTAATAGATAGTATAAAATGCAATAAGATCGATGTAAAAAATACAAAGACAGGCAGACAGCCCCCATATAGAACAATTTAATAAGTTCATAATGTAAATGAGTGATCTTTATATATATAATCAAACTTAGAATGCCTATTTATAATAAAGAAGTTAAGCACAATTTGCTAAGTTCATAACTAAATGAGTTACAATTAAAAAAAATAATAATTTATGTTATATATAAATGCAACATTCGGATTACTAAATCCCTTAGTTATTTTTTATAGATTTGAACATGTGTAGCGTTTGTTTGAGAACCCTTAGTATGTTGAAAATCACAAGAAAGGTTTAAATCACATGTATGTAGTAAGATGATATATAATATGATTATGTAACGCTCATACATTATCTTCTCTTCTAATATTTTGATTAGATTTTCTATTCATTACGTGTAAGTATATCATATGGCTTTCGCGATCCACGTATTAGTATTTCTAACATATTATTAAATCCGTAACGACTTAACCATTTAGATGTCTATAATGTCATACATAATTGCTAAGAAATTGTACTAATATACCTTATTAAGATATAATATCAAAAAAAAAAAAAATAATAATAAGAGACTTGAGCATAGAAGCATGTGGAGTGAAGGTTACAAACCAATGAAGAGAATGCATACTTCACGTGAATGCTTTTGTTTTTTGCATGGCCTGAAACCTCGAAAATAAGTTGCTAGCTGCTTGCATGTGAACGATGCATTGTCATTTCTACTTGGACCTAAATGAATTATAGATATACATAAATATACGTACTTATATATACATACATACATTCATATATTCATATAAATATATAAAGATATATAGAAGACAACAAGATTACGGACAAAGAAGTACGTCCTCTGATGTGAAAGGCTCCAAAGCAACCTTACAAGTACTCATAAATCTATAAGCAAATACCACTTGAAACCACACACCATAAAAAGATTTCACTCCAAATGAATAGAAAGGGTTGTGCCATTGAAGCAACCGGCATCAACTACACAATCTACCCTCAACCCTCTTTCAACATCTTCAATAAACACCAAAAACCCAATTCGGATCACACCACAGCCCGTCGGGTCCTTCGCGATGTAAGTTGCCATGCAAAACCATGGGAGGTCCTTGCCATTGTGGGCCCGAGTGGCGCCGGAAAGTCATCCCTTCTCGAGATCCTGGCCGGAAAACTCTCCCCACAAACCGCGTCAATTTATGTCAACGGGAGACCTGTTGACAAGACAAGATTCAAAAAGATATCAGGGTATGTGACGCAGAGGGACACACTGTTCCCTCTGCTCACAGTTGAAGAAACCCTAATTTTCACTGCTAAGCTCCGCCTGAATCTTGGTCAACCCGAGCTCAGGTCAAGAGTCAAGTCATTGATACAGGAGCTTGGGTTGACCCATGTAGCAAATGCACGTGTAGGGGATGATAGGGTTCGTGGGATTTCAGGCGGAGAGCGGCGTAGGGTTTCTATTGGTGTCGCAGTTGTTCATGACCCGGAAGTGGTGATTCTGGATGAACCCACTTCCGGGTTAGACAGTAACTGCGCGTTCCAGATCATAGACATGGTCAAGACCATGGCCGAAACCCGAGGCAAGACCGTGGTCCTTAGCATCCACCAACCAGGGTTTAGAATCATCAAGCTTTTTAACTCCATACTTCTCTTAGCAAATGGCACCGTTTTGCACCAAGGATCCATCGATGAACTCACTCGTTCATTACGCCTTATTGGGCTAGAACCACCTCTCCATGTCAACATAATCGAGTTCGCAATCGATTCAATCGATTTAATACAACAACAAAAGAATCAAAAGACTTCAAATCTTGATCAAGAAAACATAAGTACCCCTTCATCAAACAAAATGATTCAAGGTAAGTTCACTTTACAACAACTCTTTCAACAATCAAAGGTCATTGACATCGACCATGAACACGAAGAACACAACGAACACGAACAACAAGAACAAATAATTCATGACGGTTTCGCAAAATCAAGATTCTGCGAAACCGTCATCTTGACACATCGATTTTGGAAGAACATTTCGCGGACACAAGAGCTTTTCGCTTGTCGAACACTTCAAATGCTTGTATCGGGTTTAATCCTCGGGTCGATTTTTTACAATCTTGATATGGACTTGCTTGGAGCACAAGAAAGGGTAGGTTTATTTGCATTCATCTTAACATTTCTACTATCAACAACTGTGGAAGCCCTGCCAGTTTTCTTGCAAGAGAAGGAAATCCTCATGAAGGAAACTTCATGTGGAAGTTATCGAGTTTCATCGTATGCAATCGCAAATGGGCTAGTATACTTGCCGTTTTTGCTTATTCTAGCGATTCTATTCGCGACACCGTTATATTGGTTAGTCGGGTTAAACCCTAATTTCTTCGCGTTTTCGTGGTTTCTACTACTCATTTGGTTGATTCTCTACACGGCAAACTCAGTGGTGGTGTGTTTTAGTGCATTGGTACCGAATTTCATAGTTGGAAACTCGGTTATATCGGGTGTAATGGGGTCTTTCTTCTTGTTTTCGGGCTATTTCGTGTCGAAACAAGGTATGCCAAAGTATTGGATATTCATGCATTATATCTCATTGTTTAAGTATCCATTTGAAGGGTTGTTGATGAATGAGTTTCATGGTGGTGAAGGGAAGTGTTTGGAGTATTTGTTTGGGAAGTGTTTAGTGAGTGGTGAAGATGTTTTAAGGGAAACAGGAGGGTTTGAGGAGGAAGGTAAATGGAAGAATGTTGTGATTATGGTGTGTTTTATTTTGGTTTATAGGTTTATTTCATATGTGATTCTTAGGGTTAAATGCTCCCAAAAGGGACTTAAAGTTGTCCTTTAGATTATATTCCAAATAATTGTTGGTAATACTTTTTTTTTTTTTTTTTTGAAAAGTTGAGTGTTATATAATATGTATTGGTTTATATTATTATTGGTATTGGTATATTGATGTTTGTTAGCTATTTGGGTACTTCTGCCGTTTTAAATAATAGAACGAATTTGTGAATTTTGTTTGCTGTATATATTAATGGGGTGTTTGGGATTGATTATTCAAAACAGATTATTCGTTTTGGAAAAGCAGGGGTGGAGCTGCTTATAGATTATTGCGTTTTGGTAGCCTAAAAAACTGATTATCTGCGTTTTCAAAACGCAATCCAAACACTAAAAACTGAGTATCTGCGTTTTCAAAACACAATAATCTAATAATCAGATTCAAAACACAATCTCAAACACCCTCTAAGTGTGATTAGTTTAAAAAAAAAAGATTAAGTGTGATGAATAAGTATAGTTGGTATTTATTATCTTCTAGTTTCTAACATTAATCATTTTATTTTTATATTTCTAAATGGATAAAGGTGGTCATGCACTCATGCATTGCATTGTATATATGAGGCCTTGGAGGCTTAAGTTGTTTTATTGGTTAAATTATTTCAATTACAAAATAAGACAAAACAAGTTACATTTAGATGATGGGTAAGCGGGCAACAAGCTGCACCGCTATCTTCTTTGCTAAACACAAACCCTTGGTTCTTAGGGCTTTGCGAATCACTGTAGACCAACTTCTGCACTCGTTTCAGAAGGTGGTAATTATAATATAATATGAATATCAATATCAATATCAATACATAAATTTTATCATATATATATTTTTAAATATTACAAATATAAAGAATATTTTATTTGATTTTAAGTTTCAACAGATATATATGTTGTTGTTTTGACATGCACCGGATTATTGTACTATATCGAATTGGTGGTACCGAGGCGAGGGTCACGGGTGTCGAATAGTTCCAAAGCTTCATTAAATATATATTATTAAATTATCATATTGTCGAACAAGTTAAATACCTATGTTTTTAGTATATTTTTAACCACTATATATTTTGCATTACTTGGTGAATTTTATTTCTTTAATGTGTTTCCTTTTAATTCTTTCAATGAAATTCATATCACATATTATAAAGGATGGAGTAATATTAATGTTAAACAAAATATTAGTTTTTAATCATACAAAGAAAAAACATATATTGGGGTTGGATGTAAAAAATAATGAACTTGGTCGAATTCGTTCATCAGAGTCCATCTTCACCTATATTGGGATTGGATGTAACAAATAATGAAGTTCCATGATATTAGTAAACAAAAACGATCACTTATAGGGATAAGCATTTCGATACTGGTACAAAAAATACCGATATAGAATGGTATCGTACCGATCGGATTTCGGTATGATGGTACCCAGTTTGTTATTTTTCAGGATCGGTATTTCGGTTCAGTACGGTATTTTACCGACTTTTTACCATCGGAAACTGTACCGAACATTTTCAGTATCGGTACCCATTGTTGTTGATTTTGGGAATCGGTATTTTCGGTATCTTATCGGCAACGAGCTCATCCCTAATCGCTTGTACCTAGCAAGAAAAATCATAACAGGGTTACGCATGTGAAGAAATTAACAAGTATGCGTGTATGTGTTGCAAATTTCGCAATTGCGACCACTCTATACTACTAATTGTTATGATTGATATGTATGAATGAAAACAATCACATTTAGGGCTTCAAAAGAATCAAACGATCGGTGAACAGTTCATGAACCGTTTGGCAGGAAGTGGGTTTGTGTTCGTTCGTATAGTAAATGAATAAACACGAAAAAAATTTGTTCGTTTAGTTAAACAAACGAATATGAACAAAGGCGGATTAAACAATCTACTACTGAGAAATTTGGAGTACTTAAATTAAAAATAAAAACTAAAATAACCCTGATGAATTATCAAACACAAACAAACATAAACAAACACGTTACCGAACGTTCACAAACAAAAATGAACGAACGCGACATCTATTCATGTTTGTTTGTTTAACTAAACAGACAAATTTCTTGTTTGTGTTCATTCATTTCTTAAACTGACGAATGCAAATAAACTTCCCGCCAAACAATTTACGAACTTTTCGCTGAACATTTGATTTGTTTAGAACCCTATATATGATTAACTCACTTTTTTTTGTCCAAATATATTTTTAAATTTTAAAATCTTTAACAATATAATAAATAGTAGTATTTGTTTTTAAGAGCTTGAGGTTATTAAAAATATATGATTTTTAAAAGTGGAAATAAACATATTTTTATTTTAAGTCGGTTTTTAAGGTGAGATTGATATTGGGTTTTGAGTAATGGGTATTGATGTGCTATCATTTACACATGTTTTACAAGTGTATTTATAATTCTTTTGGCACATATTTATGCTTTTACCTCTAGAAAATAGAGCTAAATTGTTCCTAAGATATACTTGCACGTATTTGAAAGCAATAAGAAAAAAAGGAGTAAAAACTGACACAAAGGGAAGGAAATTGCATACTGTAGTAGATTGTGCACGGCCGTGCTCCTGCCCAATGTCAACTAGTCAACATTTCCATGTCAACCAGATGAAGAAGTCAACATGCACGGGCGTGCTCCACGCTATGCACGATTGTGCTTATCCAAAGGTGGACCACAAGGCTCCAACCGACCAAAACTGACATGCAGTTATGCCACGTGGCCAAGCATGGGCGTGCCTTTCACTAAGCACGAGCGTGCTCAAGACAAAACCTGCTCGAAAGAACTTCTAGTACCAACAGACAGAACCTGACGATTGTGCACGGGCATGCACTACCTTGAGCACGTGCGTTCTCCTCCTGGTAGCTCTATAAAAGGAGACATTCACTCTTCATTTTAGCATTCCATTCCACCCGATTCTCTCACATATTTATGTTGTTTTAGGGTCTCGTAAGTGTACTTTGGAGCTTGGGATCACTCCAAAAACACTTAGATCAAGTGAGCCTTGAGAGAAACCATATACAATCAGCCAAATACCCTCTGAATCCTCTATCAACCCTCACCATGATTTCACATCAAATCAACCTTAGTGAGCCTGTTGTAATGCCATGGTTTGGCTAGGATTCTTAGAGTGTTGCTAGGTGAAGACTACCTTGGTATGGATTTATATAGTTTATATTTATTTTGAGTGATGTTTTATGTTCTCGTTAATTCTTTCTACTCTTTCTTTGTCTAATGAACTAATTAATCAATCAACTTAGTATTTAGTCTTGTGGGTGTTTTGATAGGAAGTGGAGGGGCTTACAAGTGTACCCGTGACGTGTAAAAGTTCACGCACTTGTAAGCTAACCTGACTCCATGTGTAGAGATTAGCCCATTTGTGTTTGTAAACATTCACACTTTGTGGTTTGATCCTCAACTATCAAAATCTCACTCAGGATCGATATGGTCTTTATACTTGGTCCTAGTGATAAGCCAAGACTTGGTTGAGCGACTTAGATTCATGGTCTATGTGATAGCTTTGGCGCTAACCAAGGGTTAGTGAACCCGTGTTGGAAGCAAACGGTATATATTTTCTTCCATTACTATATTGTCGCACAATTGGTAATAGGCCCATCACTTTTTGAAAAATTAATTAATTCCAGTAGGGGATGAGCGTAAGCGGGAGGCTGGGTCGCCTCTACCATGTCAAGTGGTAGCTTGTTGGTCATGCTACGGCCGCCGGCAAGTTATTCATAAAAGAATAGAGTCGTTAGATGTCAATATTGCTACTTTGGGATGTGGGTTCTTCGGGGTTGGGTATACACAATCTTGGGTGATCCTCACTTTTTGAAAAATTAATTAATTCCAGTAGAGGATGAGCGTAAGCGGGAGGCTGGGTCGCCTCTACCATGTCAAGTGGTAGCTTGTTGGTCATGCTACGGCCGCCGGCAAGTTATTCATAAAAGAATAGAGTCGTTAGATGTCAATATTGCTACTTTGGGATGTGGGTTCTTCGGGGTTGGGTATACCCAATCTTGGGTGATCCTCCCCTCACAGTTAAGAGGTGCCTTACTCGGTAGTTGCTTGTGTCTATACTATACTCGATAGGTACACTTGACTATTGTGTGGGTTTTAGAACGTTAAGAAACTATCATTTTACTTAATAAATTTAAAACTTGAAAGTGTCACACCTCAAAGTTTTCGGTTTAAAGTTTAAACTCCTTCACCACCAAGTTTTCGTCACATTCACCAGGGATTTGTTATTTTTTAAAAGGAATTTTAAATCACTAAAATCACATGCACATCAAGTTTTTTGCGCCGTTTCCGGGGAAACGACATGTTTTAGAGAAAGGTTTTAAGTTGCTAGTTTCTAACCACTTTTCTAGTTTATTTTGTTAGCTTTTCAGGATAGATCATGTGGAGGAAGATCGGTTTGTGACCGAGAACTTTTTCGAATATGAAGGGTATTATGTTTAACAAGGATGTGAATATTGTGGTGAACCTTCTTTCTACCACAACCATGAAGACTATTTGTCTTTGTACCTTCCAGAGTACGACAACCATTATTCACCCCTCTTAGGCCACCACCTTACAACCATTCACCATTTCTACACAACCCCAATGAAAAAATTTACCACATCAATGGTTGTCGATTAAGTACTCAACCACATAGTTATCCACCACCACCATTTGATCCTATCCCCCCTATATCACCTGATGCACTCAATAGATTGTATCACCTCGATGAATCACCACCATATGTTTTACCACAACCTTACCTACACCCCACCTTTACCTGCACATGTCCCAAGCCCATCACCTTACATGCCATCTCCACTAGCTCAGTTATTTCCTCACCATTATCAAGTCCACCCGAATATGAGCCTGAGCCCGAATCCATACTTGAGTCCGAGCCCCCACTCATTAACTTAAAGAAGTTTGCAGAGAATCTGGAGGTAGTCAAAAACTACCTCATGCAAATATATGTTGTGGAAGATGCTGCCAATGAAAACGAGCTGGAACCTCAACAAGAAAAGGAGGAAGCTTGTGAACCACCAATGGGAGAAGAAATGGAGAGATGCGAAATCGAAAAAATTCTTGTCCCTAAAATGAAGGAAAAATTCAACAAGTTTCCTTCCTTGATGACGGAAGTGCAACTCAACATCCCTTATGCCGATTGTCAGCTTAGAGTTCCCGCACACTTCAAATTTCTTAAGGATATCATCTCCAAAAAAGATACCCTTAAAGAAAGTGTCATCATACCCATAAAAAAAAGCGTGCTCAAAAATCATCCAAGGAACGCAACCTCCGGACAAAGTCGCAATCTCTTGCACTGTGGGGGAAAGATTCAATGCCAAAGCCATCGCCGACCTGCAAATCAATATCAACATCATTCCCGCCTCCATATTCTAAAAGTTCCAAAACCAATATCTAATACCTACAAGAATGGAGCTTTAACTGTCACACACTCAAATTTCACTTGCGGGGTTTTACCGCGAGGCACGTGACACACCAGGATCCAAGTCAACGATCACAATAAACAAACACTAAATGTAATAGAAGAAAAGCAAAACATTAAGTTTTGAACCATAAACCAACAGCGAAAGCATTTCTTGTTTACATCCAAAATACATATCGTAGTTTGAAAACATTATTTAACATGCACTAGAACTCTAGACGCCGTGCAAGACTCCGTGCGCCTAGTCCATTGACTGCTACCTTAGCGACTTGAGAAAACGACTAGTTAAAAATATATATATTGAAAACGATTATATATATATATATATATATATATTTGTGGCACCTAAACTTGTACAAAGATCACACTTAGCATCTAATTATAACATATGTGTATACATTTGTATAAGACATGAGTTTTAAAACTTCAAAAAAATAATATATATGTATATAAAAGATCAAATACAAACAGCTTTTTCGTACGAACTGTATGAATTGAAGGAAAAAACACGCGGACCGTTTATACTTATTCCTTTCTACTTATTCCTTCCATAACCATTGACTTACCAAAAATAACCAACCCATGCATACATACATATACATACGACACACATACATATGTGAGTGAGATCTTTGGATCTTGCATGCACATGTCCTATCCCCACATTCCTAAGACCTTACACTAAAATGGTAATTAACTTTATCATTACATGGATCAAGAAACATTGACTTACCATCTTTGTTGGTTACACTTTCCATGCACCAAAGATTCTTGATCATACCCCATCAATCCCATAATGTCTCACATCTATTTAGAAGCATGATTATCATAAGTCAACTCTAAGTGAAATGACTAAGCCTAAACCATCCAAACACCCTCTAATTTTCGGCTCCCCCATTCCAAGAACACATGCATCCATCAACTCCATGGTACACCCACAATCTAGCCAAAATCTTCTTTACAAGACCTCACACCCAAAATGGAAAGATACTCTCTTTCACCTTTCCTTAAGCATCATGCCTTACCATCCAAAACTATTATAAATAGAACAAGGGATTAGGAGGTTAAGTGCACAAAGATAACTAACACACCCTCACCTCTCCTCTCCCTCTCGGCCGCACACCACCGCCGGACCACCCTCACCCCACGGCACCACCACCACTACAAACCACCCCTCACACCCAAGCCTTTACACACAAATATTAACTTCCAAGGGATCATTAGGGGTACAAGGAGCATAACTAAGGTTGTACAAGGCCCCTAACTCCCTCTTTTTATAAGACACTAGGAGGTATAACCTTGTTTTCTTAAACTTATATTTTTATTCTTACATAGTCTTGTAAATATCAAGTTGTTCACTAAGTATGATTACTCTTGTAACTTAATAAAGTAAATGAGTAAATCCATGTTTTAAATACATCATGTTGATTTAAAAATGTATATATTTTAACACCCTAAGGGCCAAAATATGTATATAGATATATACATACACATAGCCGAAAGTTTTATATGAAACCTCATGTTTTCTAAACTTATTAACATAAGATATAATGTTCAAAGTCATGTCATACATGACAAGTTATAACAAAGCCTACAAGGATATATATGTTTTCAAGGAAGTAATGTTTTGACAAAGAATATTATTATTTTCTCAAAGTTGTTAAACCATGAAAATAATAATTAGTTAAACATACTCAAATACTGTAAATCTATACATATAGTAAAGGTTGTAAAACCTACAACGCATGAGGACATACTCCATCAAAAGGGTATAAAACATATGTTTTCACAAGTAAAAATGATGCTTTTACAAGAAACAAAGCTATCTTTTGTCAAGATCACTAGTTTACATAAGCATGGTGAATCTTGTAACACACCATCATAAGATACATATTTTGAAGAATACTACATTAGGAGCCCTAATGTGGGACATTTAAAAGATAAACATTGTATCTTTTAAATAAAGATGTTACATACATACGCCAAGGACACATTTAACTTAAAGAGTTAAGTTTCAAGGATAAGCGTAACAAGAGAGCAACTTGTAAACAGTACAAGTAACATAGACCTAAAATGTCTCTTTTACATAGGAGGACACGTAGGTCGATCTCTTTAGCCCTGACTCATTAGTGCATTCCCAGACACACCATAATTTCACTGCCCCCTTTTCACTGTTTTTACATTTTTCCGAGGGAAAAACATGCGTACAGTTACAGTTTTCAGTTACATAGATACATGACTACATATGTGAACATGAGACATCAAGGTTCAGGATCCATTAAGTCCTCGTGTCATACATCATACCATAAATATTAGCTATGGATTTAGCCATGAAACACCGGGATAGATCTATTGGGTTGACACCCCCACTCTTGGCCAGTCGCTCTGACCGGATGACAGATATCAAAAGAGTGCTAGTATTTCACATTTATCCGTTGTCTTGAGTGACAATGGGCGAGGCACAACACGTCAAGGTTTGGTTATGGGCTCATGTCAGATCACATATCAATTATTGCCCTAGCTAGGCAATAATTTAGTCGATTTTGGATTACAGGTCCAACATACAAAAACCTGTGAACTCACCAACTTTATGTTGACCCAATTATTTTTCATTCATGTTTTTCAGGAAATTAGCATGGAGCATGGAACTTAGGAAGGTCTCGTGAGAGCATTTTGTGTGGGATACCATCTTTTGTTCCGTTGTTGTGATTTTTTGATCTAAACACTTTTGACAATTGTGTCTAGTTAAACAATTAACATTATGTTTTGTAAAACTTGAATGTTTTAAATGGTATTTCCTGTTTTCTTAAATGATGCTCGTGTGACTTTTGTGCTTAGAAATCATTTCAGTTGCACCTCGTGTTTCCGCCTTAGGCGGGGTGTGACAGAGTGGTATCAGAACACAAGGTTATAGCGAACTAAGATTCTTTTGAGTCAAACTATAATCTAAACAAAAATTGATTTTTGAAATGTTTTTCCAAAGTAAAGAAACACAGCAAGTATCCCTACGCGCTACGCAAGTTCCATGCCAGTAACATACTTCACACATTAGTAGATATATTAAGTACACTACATACTGACAAGCACGTGTGTTCATTGATTTCCAGGATCATGGCACACAACGAGGACACTATCATCATTTCTGATTCCGAGGAGGTGGTTGTACCCGACAGCCCTCCCGCCGCCGACATTCAGCAGGATTATGAGCCCGATTCCAGCGATTCTGACGTTGAGGAGGACCACATGCAGGTGGACCACGTCGTTTCGGACGAGGAGGATGTTGTGCCAGCTGGAGAGGCACAGCAGGAGGATGCACCCCTACCGCATCCCGAGCCTAGGGTGCCATCGTTCCGTTCTTATCACCCGTATCCGGGTGGTGCACGTCTAATGTACACACCTCGGAAACGAGTACTTCCTCCACAGGCCCCTATTGCTCTAGTCGAGGCTCCTGCCCAGGCTGACCCTGAGCCTCCAGCGCCTGCAGACCCCCAGCCCCCAGCACCAGAGGCACCTGAGCCACTCAAGAAGAAGCTATGTCTGAGATTCCAGGCTCGTAAGAGGACTTACCTACCGACCATGGATGGATTCCTAGCCTATTCCGATGAGGGCACTGATGACCAGACTCCCTCCACCTTTGAGGTTGGTAAGTCATCTCAGCCTCCTTCTGACACTCCGTTACCCACCGGCTTTGAGCCAGCTCCTGTGCATCACGCCCTCTACTCTGTGCGGGACGTGGTCGGATGTCACGACACTGAGATTGGGGTACTGCGTGGGAGAGTCCGGGACATTGAGGATGATCTCTACCTGACGGGTGCTACCCGTGATCCTATCCTTTATCATTTAGCGGATTTAGGTATGCGTGTGTATGACGCCGATCAGGGACGCGCTGCAGCTGAGGAGCGTGTCGCCGTGCTTGAGGCTAGAGTTGACGATCTTGAGGCTAGGTTGACTGCAGCCGTCGCAGCCTTGTCTGCTGCCTTCCCACCCCCATCCCCATAGGTTATCATGTATTGTACTAGTAGTAGTAGTTTAAAAACTTGTAAGGCAGTATGCCATTTATTTTGTATGCAGAAACAAAATCATATCAAGTATGTTAAACTTTCTATGAAAAGTGCGATATTTTGGTTCCCTATACTGTTGTTGGGTTGTGTCGTGCATTTGTGATCGTGATTGTCATTTGTGTGTTGATTGTATGGTTGTTCTGTTTGGTGTATATGTGGACAATATTAAACAGTGATATGTGTCTCATTCTTTTAATCATATGTATTAGAAGAACATGCCTCCCAAAAGAACTACTCGATCAACTTCCGAGGAAGAAGCTTTTCCAACCACCTCGGTGGATCTAGCCAAGGTAATTGCACAGGCTATCGCGCAACATGAAGTGAACCGCACCGATTCCAGTGGCGGTTCGGTCGCAACGGGCCGACGCAGAACCCCGGATCCCAAGACTGGTAAAGCTTTTCTTTTCCTATCCCTCCCTAGTCTTGATCTTATCTTATGCCGATTTCATCGACTAATAAACCATTCGTTCCAACTCCGCAAAAGTAGAGAATACTGTGCGTGGGTGTTCCTACAAAACTTTCATGGCATGCAAGCCTTGGAATTTTCGTGGGTCAGAAGGAGCAATTGGTATAGTCCGTTGGATTGAGAAAACCGAGTCAGTACTTGATATCAGTGGTTGTTCAGAAGACCAAAAGATCAATTATGTCACTTGCACCTACCAAGATGAAGCACTGACATGGTGGAACCTACAAGTGCAGACCTTGGGTCGTGTAGCTGCCTATAATCTCTCGTGGCCCGAACTAAAAACCATGCTGCTGGATAAGTATTGCCCACGAAGTGAGCTACAGAAACTGGAAGCCGAATTCTGGAATCTGACCATGAACGGGGCGGAAATCGCTGTCTATACCACCCGATTTCATGAGCTTTCTCGTTTGGTTCCCCATATGGTTACTCCTGAGTAAAAGCGGGTGGAACGGTATATTTGGGGACTTTTTCCCAAGATCCGTAGTATGGTTACCACTGCTGCTCCAACATCCATCCAGCACGTTGTCACTCTTGCGCACAGTTTCACTGATGATGCAGTTCGCATGGGTTCCCTGACCCAAAAGGAATCCGACAAGAGTGCAAGTACTGGAAATAAGCGCAAGTGGTCCCATTTCCAGAAGGGGAAAAGTTCGGACAGCAACTCCAACAAGAAGCCCGAAACCAACAAAGTTTTTGCTGCCACCGCTACCGAAACTCGCAAGCCGTACAACGGGCCCTACCCGTTTTGCAGTAAATGCAAGTACCATCACGTGGGGACTTGTGACAGCATCAAATGCGAAAAGTGCAAGCGGATGGGTCATCCCACAGTGCAATGCTGGTCCAAAGCGGTAGTGAACAATGATGGGAAACCGGGTTGTTTTGAGTGTGGAGCCACTGACCATTTCAGGAAGGACTGCCCCGAGCTGAAAGGCCAAGCTCGTGGCAGGGCTTTTGTCATTGGTGCTGAAGATGCGCGCGAGAAGCCTAACGTTGTCACGGGTACGTTTCTCGTAAACAGTCATACTGCTTCTGTACTTTTTGATACCGGTGCCGATCTGAGTTTTGTGTCAACCGACTTTAAGCAAGCCCTCGGTTTAGAGTCCCATAAGTTGCACACACCTTACTCTATAGAATTGGCCAACGGTAAGCCGATCGAGTCCAATGAAGTATTGAAGGACTGTACGCTGGAACTAAGAGGTCATAAGTTCTGTATCAATCTTCTACCTATCGATTTAGGAAGTTTCGATGTCGTTATTGGGATGGATTGGTTGTCGAAGCATCGAGCCGAAGTCATCTGTTTTGCGAGGATAATGCAGATTCCGTTGCCAAGTGGTGAAGCTTTGTCTATTCAGGGAGAATGTCGGAAGACTCCGTTGCGACTCATATCTTGCATGAAGGCCCAGAAGTGTTTACGGAAAGGCCATTTTGCATTCTTGGCGCACGTGATCGAGAAGAAACTCGAGGAGAGAAGAATCGAAGCCATCCTTGTCATGAGGGAATTTCTGGAATTCTTTCCCGAAAATCTGCCAGGATTGCCACCCCCGAGGCAAGTTGAGTTCCGTATTGATCTTGTTCCCAGAGCTGCTCCTGTAGCCCGTTTGTCGTATCGTTTAGCTCCCTCTGAGATGCAGAAACTATCCAACCAGTTGCAAGAACTACTTGACAAAGGATTCATTCGACCGAGCTCGTCGCCCTAGGGAGCTCCAGTCTTATTTGTCAAGAAGAAGGATGGATCGTTTCGCATGTGCATCGATTACAGAGAGTTAAACAAGCTCACGGTGAAGAACCGTTATCCTCTTCCAAGGATTGATGATCTGTTTGATCAATTGCAAGGTCCGAGTTTCTACTTGAAGATTGACTTGAGGTCAGGATATCATCAGTTGCGTATCCATGAGGAGGATATTCCTAAGACTGCTTTCAGGACGCGGTATGGTCATTATGAGTTCCTAGTAATGCCGTTCGGTTTGACCAACGCACTAGCAGTGTTCATGGATCTGATGAACCGGGTGTGCAAGCCTTACCTCGACAAGTTCGTGATAGTGTTCATTGACGACATTCTGATCTACTCACGAACTCAAGAGGAACACGAACAACATTTGAGGGAAATTCTCAATTTGCTCAAAAGCGAGAAACTGTATGCCAAACTGTCCAAATGCGAATTTTGGATTCGTGAAGTTCACTTCCTTGGTCACGTTGTGAATGACAAAGGTATACATGTTTATCCAGCCAATGTTGATGCGATCAAAAATTGGGCTAGACCCGATACCCCGACCGAAGTTTGACAATTTCTAGGGTTAGCTGGCTATTACAGGCGATTCATCAAGAATTTCTCAAAAATAGCACAGTCCCTAACAGTCTTGACCCAAAAAGACAAGAAATTCAAATGGGGAGATCCGCAGGAATCAACTTTCCAGCTTTTGAAGCTCCGGTTGTGCAGCGCACCGATTCTTTCATTGCCAGAAGGAACGGAAGATTTCGTGGTCTATTGCGATGCATCTCACCAAGGTCTCGGTTGTGTCCTAATGCAAAGGAACAAGGTTACTGCCTATGCCTCACTCTAACTCAAGGTGCACGAACGGAACTACATAACCCATGATTTAGAATTGGGTGCAGTAGTGTTCGCACTCAAGATTTGGAGACACTACCTCTATGGGACTAAATGTACTATCTTTACCGATCACAAGAGCTTGCAACATATCTTAGACCAGAAAGATCTGAACATGCGTCAAAGACGATGGGTTGAGCTACTCAACGACTATGACTGTGAGATTAAGTACCATCCTGGAAAGGCAAATGTCGTAGCAGACGCATTAAGCCGAAAGGAACGTGCCAAACCGTTTCGTGTGCGTGCGTTGGGCATGACCATTCGTAGCAATCTCAATGCTCGTATTCGTCAGGCTCGGCAAGAAGCTCTAAAGGATAGTAATATCGGGCATGAAGCTCTATACAGTCAGGTTGGTCAGTTGGAGACAAGACCTGACGGGACACAATATTTCTTCAATTAGAATATGGGTTCCAATGTATGGAGGTTTGCGTGATTTAGTTCTGGATGAAGCACACAAGTCCAAGTACTCTATTCACCCCGGTGCGGATAAGATGTACAAGGATCTCAAGGAGTTCTATTGGTGGCCTAACCTTAAGGGTTGTATTGCTGCTTATGTCAAACATTGCTTATCATGTTCAAAGGTCAAGGCCGAATACCAGAAGCCTTTAGGTATGCTTCACCAACCAGAGATTCCTGTATGGAAATGGGAACAGATTTCCATGGACTTCGTCACCAAGTTGCCAAAGACACCTCGTGGTCATGATACAATCTGGGTAATTGTCAATCGTCTGACAAAGTCTGCGCATTTCTTGCCCATCAAGGAAACAGACAAGACGGAGAAATTATCCCGGATATACATCAATGAGATCATATCCAGACACGGTGTGCCTATTTCCATAATCTCTGATCGAGACAGTCGTTTTACTAAAAGGTTCTGGCAATCATTGCAAGAAGCCCTTGGTTCCCGACTGGATTTGAGCACCGCTTACCATCCCCAGACCGATGGACAAAGCGAAAGGACCATTCAGACACTGGAAGATATGCTTCGTGCGTGTGTGATTGATTTTGGAGGAAATTGGGATACGCATTTGCCGTTGATCGAGTTTTCCAACAATAACAGTTATCACACTAGTATCAAAGCAGCACCTTTCGAAGCGTTGTATGGACGCAAGTGTCGATCCCCTGTATGCTGGGCAGAAGTAGGGGACAAGCAGATAACAGGTCCCGAACTCATCCAGGAAACGACTGACAAGATTTTCCAGATCCGAGACAGACTCCGAGCTGCCAAGGACAGGCAGAATAGCTACGCGGATCAGAGGCGTAAACCCTTAGAGTTTCAAGTGGGTGATAGAGTCTTGCATAAAGTATCTCCGTGGAAAGGCGTACCCAGCTTCGGAAAACGTGGGAAACTCAAACCCAGATACATAGGTCCATTCGAGATTCTTGCACGAATCGGACCAGTTGCATACAAGCTCAAACTACCCGAAGAACTCATTGGAGTGCATGACACGTTTCACGTTTCGAATCTCAAGAAGTGTCTTGCTGATGAGTCATTGATCGTCCCTCCAGAGGAGATCTACATTGGCAAACAACTCCATTTCATAGAGGAGCCACTTGAGGTAACAGACTGGAAGATTCAGAAACTTCGTCGCAGTCAAGTCAAATTGGTCAAGGTACATTGGAATTCCAAACGTGGACCCGAGTACACTTGGGAATGTGAGGACCAGATGAAACGCAAGTACCCACATCTCTTCCAAGAGACCCACAGTTCAGATGACCAAAACCGAAAATTTTGCGAACGAAATTCCTCTAACAGGGGGAGAATGTGACACCCGTCGAAATCACAGGTCATATCCGTACACTAGCTACACGTACACATTGTGCATGACATTTCATTCTGCATGTTTCATTACATTTGGGCCATACAGGGTTCCGACATGACAATTTCGATGCTTATAGACTAGCAGTAGGGCCACTAGTTAGTAACAAATTCAGGACTAGACAGATAGTTATCATGGTTATAGAGAGATCATATCAAAAACCCAAGTTTGGGAAACTCATACCATGACACATAACATCTCAATGGTGATTTCATCAAGGACAAAATCAAACAATGTCCATATACAGAAATCACCCGAACACAAAGTCCACATGCAACTAGTAATACGACTAGTTAAAAATATATATACAATTATATATATATATATATATATATATATATATATATATATATATATATTTGTGGCACCTAAACTTGTACAAAGATCACACTTAGCATCTAATTACAACATATGTGTATACACTTGTATAAGACATGAGTTTTAAAAGTTCAAAAAAAAAAATATATGTATATACATACATATACTCGACGGCACACACACATATACATGTGTATATGTGCTTCCCAATGTTTAAACTCCCACACTTTAAATGATCTATCAAATCCATCCTAGATTCCACCCCAAATAGCCAAACACCTTTCTACTTATTCCTTCCATAACCATTGACTTACCAAAAATAACCAACCCATGCATACATACATACATATACATACGACACACATACATATGTGAGTGAGATCTTTGGATCTTGCATGCACATGTCCTATCCCCGCATTCCTAAGACCTTACACTAGAATGGTAATTACCTTTATCACTACATAGATCAAGAAACATTGACTTACCATCTTTGTTGGTTACACTTTCCATGCACCAAATATTCTTGATCATACCCCATCAATCCCATAATGTCTCACATCTAGTTAGAAGCATGATTATCATAAGTCAACTGTAAGTGAAATGACTAAGCCTAAACCATCCAAACACCCTCAAATTTTTGGCTCCCCCATTCCAAGAACACATGCATCCATCAACTCCATGGTACACCCACAATCTAGCCAAAATCTTCTTTACAAGACCTCACACCCAAAATGGAAAGATACCCTCTTTCACCTTTCCTTAAGCATCATGCCTTACCATCCAAAACTATTATAAATAGAACAAGTTATTAGGAGGTTAAGTGCACAAAGATAACAAACACACCCTCACCTCTCCTCTCCCTCTCGGCCGCACACCACCACCGGACCACCCTCACCCCACGACACCACCACCACTACAAACCACCCCTTACACCCAAGCCTTTACACATAAATATTAACTTCCAAGGGATCATTAGGGGTACAAGGAGCATAACTTAGGTTGTACAAGGCCCCTAACTCCCTCTTTTTCTACGACACTAGGAGGTATAACCTTGTTTTCTTAAACTTATATTTTTATTCTTACATAGTCTTGTAAATATCAAGTTATTCACTTAGTATGATTACTCTTGTAACTTAATCAAGTAAATGAGTACATCCATGTTTTAAATACATCATGTTGATTTAAAAATGTATGTATTTTAACACCCTAAGGGCCGAAATATGTATATAGATATATACATACACATAGCCGAAAGTTTTATATGAAACCTCATGTTTTCTAAACTTATTAACATAAGACATAATGTTGAAAGCCATTTGTCATACATGACAAGTTATAACAAAGCCTACAAGGATATATATGTTTTTCAAGGAAGTAATGTTTTGACAAAGAATATTATTATTTTCTCAAAGTTGTTAAACCATGAAAATAATAATTAGTTAAACATACTCAAATACTGTAAATCTATACATATAGTAAAGGTTGTAAAACCTACAACGCATGAGAACATACTCCATCAAAAGGGTATAAAACATATGTTTTCACAAGTAAAAATGATGCTTTTACAAGAAACAAAGCTATCTTTTGTCAAGATCACTAGTTTACATAAGCATGGTGAATCTTGTAACACACCATCATAAGATACATATTTTGAAGAATACTACATTAGGAGCCCTAATGTGGGACATTTAAAAGATAAACATTGTATCTTTTAAATAAAGATGTTACATACATACGCCAAGGACACATTTAACTTAAAGAGTTAAGTTACAAGGATAAGCGTAACAAGAGAGCAACTTGTAAACAGTACAAGTAACATAGACCTAAAATGTCTCTTTTACATAGGAGGACACGTAGGTCGATCTCTCTAGCTCAGACTCATTAGTGCATTCCCAGACACACCATAAGGTGAGTTTCACTGCCCCTTTTTCACTGTTTTTACATTTTTCCGGGGGAAAACATGCGTACAGTTACAGTTTTTAGTTACATACATACATGACTACATATGTGAACATGAGACATCAAGGTTCAGGATCCATTAAGTCCTCGTGTCATACATCATACCATAACCATTAGCTATGGATTTAGCCATGAAACACCGGGATAGATCTATTGGGTTGACACCCCCACTCTTGGTCAGTCGCTCTGACCGGATGACAGATATCAAAAGATTGCTATTATTTCACATTTATTCGTTGTCTTGAGTGACAATGGGCGAGGCACAACACGTCAAGGTTTGGTTATGGGCTCATGTCAGATCACATATCAATTATTGCCCTAGCTAGGCAATAATTTAGTCGGTTTTGGATTACAGGTCCAACATACAAAAACCTGTGAAATCACCAACTTTATGTTGACCCTATTATTTTTCATGCATGTTTTTCAAGAAATTAGCATGGAGCATGGAACTTGGGAAGGTCGCGTGCGAGCATTTTGTGGGGGATACCATCTTTTGATCCGTTGTTGTGATGTTTTGATCTAAACACTTTTGACAATGGTGTCTAGTTAAACAATTAACATTATGTTTTATTAAACTTGAATGTTTTAAATGGTATTTCCTGTTTTCTTAAATGATGCTCGTGTGACTTTTATGCTTGGAAATCAATTCAGTTGCACCTCGTGTTTCCGCCTTAGGCGGGGTGTGACATATTCAAACTTGCAAATTCACATACACACTTTTGATCAATTACAATTCAGAAACGTGTCTTGTTTATTTTCATGCTTTTGTTTGAATGTGAACGTAACTTACATGCTTATACTTAAACTTAGACATAACTTCGGTTATGGTGCTCTATCAGACCTAACTTCGGTATGGTGCTCTATCATACATGACTTCGGTTATGGTGCTCTATGAGACATGACTTCGGTCGTGGTGCTCTATTAGACTTACACGTGTTAAGGTGCTCGATATACTTTTGTGGGCAATATTCTTGAATTCTTATTTGTTACTTACATGTTTACATAACGCATTGATATCACATGACACATGAATTGTACGTTTTGTAAACTTATACTACATGTACTAAACCTAGGTAATGCTCACCAACATTATTGTTGACAAAATTATTTTCATGCATGTTTCAAGAGAAGCTTGCTTGATGATCACATAAGGCTTTGGACTTAGTTAATAAAATCATAATCTTGTATTGTTTGATTTCAATTGTAACCTTGTTTGAAACTTTAATTTAATTTGTGCCATGAGCTTATGAATAATCGTCACTACGTGGCACCCCGATGTTTCCGCCATCGGTTGGGGTGTTACATCAAAAATGGACATTTTGGACTAAAAATACCAAATACAATCATTATTATCCTTAATAATATTATTATGGACTAGTGATAATGTTGGATCATAATAATAATCCATATTGACAAAATTGACAAAACTAAGTTACTAGTTTAGTAAGAATTTGTCATTCTTGAAAGAATAAGGATAAAATGTAACTTTTAAAAGTTGAGGATGTTGTTTGGCAACTCTAAAGGTTTAGGGGTATGAAATGCCATTTCAGAAACTTGTGGCTAAAAATGTGATTTTTGTACAGTTAAGTATTGAAAATAGAAAGTTGTAACTTTCCAATGTTGTTAATGAAAATGTTTTCAAGACTTACAAAAGTTGTAATTTTCATACAAAATGTTATTTTTTATAAAATAGGATTTTATAAAAATATAAATTACCAAATATGTTGAGAAATATAAAAACGAAGGTTTTTACAATAAGTTGGTAATTTAAAAGACTTGGTAAAAATTGTATAAAAATTAACACTTTTATATCTATGGGAATATAAAAGTGTTGGAGAATTTTTTATGTTGAAAATAACCAAGTCTTGGTGTATGAAAATATAAAAGTTATTTTATAAATTCCACGTAAAACATCCTCAACTTTATATAAAAGTATTCATTTTCAATTTTGAGTTTGTTAAGTCGAATAACAAGTTTATGGTAGGTATGGTTTATTGGCATGCCTAACTTGTTTATTTGCTTTTATACTTTGTGTTCATTAATGTTAATTTACTTTTGTTTGTGTTCGCCTATGATTGTCTAATTATTTTCAGTTGTGTACAGTTATTTCTATTCATTTGTGTTCATTTTGTGTTCATTTATGTTTGTCCAGATATGTTTGTTTAAGTTTGTTTAAGTTTGTTTGTTTGTTTATGTTTGTTTGTATTCTTTTACGTTCATGGCTTGTTTGTTTAGGTTTTAAACTAACTAACATGAACGAACAGAAACATGCTCATTTAAGGCGTTACTGTTTCCTATTATTTAACATGAAACAACTCATCTAACATAGATAGAAATATAAAAGTGTAGTTACCCTATCGTTCAACCATTATTTTAAGTTGAGATTCAAGATTACTATGGGTGAAAACAAATCAAGCTCTAGCTTAGAGTACATCAAATAACCGATTAAAGAACAGAACATAATCGGTTAATAATCGATTAATACTTTTTGTTAACTGTAGGTTCGTAACTAGTTAAGGATCATTTAGAAGGAACCAATTTTTAACCAATTTATTGGTCAACCGGAAAAAACTAGTTAATTAACCGGAAAAATCGCTTATTAACCAAATCAGTTATAGTGAATAATTGGAAAAAAAAAATATAAGAAAACCCGGTTACTAACCGAAATAGTTAAAGTAATAACCTTTTTTTATGAAAATTAACTGCGAGTTCGGTTAATTGAATCGGTTTCTCAAAATAACCCATTTATGCACCTCTACTCTAGCTTATGCAAGCTCTTGCTTGGCTTGGACCGTTTACACCTTAAGATTTTGTGTGGCATCAAATACATGTGCTCTTAAAACTAGTGTTATTCATCGTCGCGCGTTGCGCGATTACAACACGACTTCAAGGAGACGACACCCTCTGTCCGTGGTAAGTAAACAGCTACAAGAGCGAGTATATTCCTTCCAACCACATTTCATCAGACAAAACAATCAAATTTTTACATTCAAATATAAGTTACATGATACCATACACCTAAGCTTTAACTAAATAGTTTCCACAACATAGCAAGTCATTGCAAATGGATCCTCGGACTTCATGATATGCAGCAAAAAAATGTCAAAAACAGCAAGGCTTTACTCAGGAGGAAGAGCACCTTCCATTTGATCATGAAGCTCTTTTTCCATAACATGCCGGGTTTCAGTTAATGTTGAGTTCAGAAAAAACGCCTGAATATAGCAGCAAGACAGCAAAAACAGTGTAAAAACAAAGGCGTTTGGCACTCTCATTGAATAAATCGCGTTTTACTGATTCTTGTTCTAATTGACAGAGTCGATTTCCTGATGCAACTAAATCTGGTCTGAAAGCATAAAGAAATAGTATTCAAACGATACGTACACTACTGCAAAAACAAATAAAAAACAGTTGATGGCGCAGTTGGACGCAGCCTGCAGCCTGCGCTGCTGCTGCTGTTGTCGCAGGCCGCAAGCATTTAAGTATTGTAGATGCCTATGCGCTTACACACTTACCTACCTATGTGCCTAAACAAATCGTCGTGTAAGCATGCAAAGCATTTAAACGGCCAGTTCAAAAAGCGAGTATGTGTATAGGAGACAAAAACGGCTATGCGTCTAAAACCCGTTGTAAAATATGTGTGTAGACGTCTTGGGATCAACTGATTCTTGTTCTAATTGGCAGAGTCGATTTCCTGATGCAACTAAATCTGGTCTGAAAACATAAAGAAATAGTATTCAAAAGATACGTACACTACTGCAAAAAAAAAAACAGTTGATGGCGCAGTTGGTCGCAGCCTGCAGTGCTGCTGGTTGCAGCGTGCGCTGCTGCTGCAGTTGCAGCCTGTAGCCTGCGCTGCTGTTGTTTGACGGGCGCACAACGTCATTCAACACATTTAGAGTTGGTTCCAGCGTGACACATGTGTGACAGTTGTTGCAGGGCACCTAAAACAACCATAAACATGTTAAAAGAATACCAACTGGGCAACTAAATTATTTGAACACAAAACAAATGTTCATTAAGTTCTACAAAACGATAGATTCAGGGGGAAAACAACACTTTTTTGAGGTGAACCCCATTTAAAGTTCTCCAACTTGAATAAACTTCAAAGGTCACTAACCTGTATACATTAAAATACCATGAATTTCTTTTGAAGCCAGCTGCCTAAATCTCCACCTTCTCAACCTTCAATAGCTTACCCAGGCTCCCTTTATTTCCTTCTGATACTGCTGAATTTGCTGGTCTTCGTCTTCCAAGACTCTTTCTCTCTTCCCAATTTGATTCTTATTTTGTAAAAAGAACAGTTTATAAATGATGGCGAAGGCAATACTCGGTGATGGTGATGATAGACTATCGACGATTGAGGAAAATGGCGGCGAAGGCAACTATGTTCGTGTACCTTCGCCCCTTCGATATTACCATAGCCTCTTCTGGTCTATCACTTATTGGTTGACCCGGTTAGCGGTTCCTGCACAAATATATTTTAGATAAATATTATAAAATATGATTAAACAAATGAAATTTGTCATTGAATCCTATATGCCTTGCATTAAAAAAGGCAACTAAAGACAAAGTGAGGAGAACAAACCAGAGTCACTAATTTTTGTCAATCTATACATTATGTATGCCTATACATGAACACAGGTTATAAAGTCACTAAACCTGTTAACTATATATGTTCATCTAAATAAACTAACTAAACGCAGTTTGTGACCTCATTAATGTCGCCACCTGTGTATACATAAACAAAAGTTGTTGACATATAAGTGGAGGTGTCTACTGTTCAAAGACCAGAATTGCCAACTATTGTTGCCTTTACGTGAACATAGGTCATAAACTTGCTAAACATGTCAGCTGCATATATTAATAACCCTATAGACATTTATGGCTATTAATGATGTGAATACGCAACATCTGCTGTCAATATATACATTATATTAATAATAGACAACACATTTGTGGCACTCTAGTAATACCTAAGACACAACCTACTTTTCATTTTTAAGAGATACTCATAGTCCTGCCTCTCATTAGACCCAAAGTCTTATCCATAAAACATGAACAGGTCATCCAGACCCTTTTAACTTCTGCTCTTGGCTGTTAATAATGTGGACACCATTAAGTCATGTATTCCTTTGTTTATATGAGTAACCCAAAAGGATATTATCTATCCAAGGAATGGACAGTGAATACGGATCGTCAACTCACCAAGACTATCAACTGCATATGTATCATATTAACAGTTTTTCCTCATAACATGTTTACCTATGCATCAACGCTGATTGTTAACTCACCACAGGTCGTAACCTCACTAACATTGTATAGTAACTGTTGTTATAATGGATCCCGCGTTAATAATTTGGAAGCTATCTGATCATGTATTCATTTTTTGAACTTACATTTTCTATATGACTAACCCGAAACGATATTGTCTAGCATAACTATCAACTGCATATGTTCTCAATGTCGCCATTGTTTCCACGTTCAACAAAAAACAGAGTCGCAAACTGTTAACAACTATAAAATTATTTGAGAGAGGTGTGAGCAGTCTTCTTCTCTCTTGAAACAAATCAACAAAATGAAACGATCCATGGAAGACCAGAAAATAAGAGTTGAAAGACACTATTACATGTCAACGTAACCATATATTGAGTACAGAATCTCATAAAGAAAATAAAAAATTGAATAATATTAGATATAATGCCTCTCTCCTTGCTTAACTTACTTGATACTTTTGTTGGAGACCAATGCTGAAATCAAAATATTTGCTATTAAACTCTAGTGACTGCTACATGTGGTTCACAGATAGAACCACTGCTACTTCTTCGATTTATCTAAAAACAAACTTAGTTGATACAGACTTCACTTTTATTGGATGGGTCAGCCCTCTTGCAGCTACCTAGATATTGAAAGAACAACCGGTCTCCAGTCTTGATCCTAACAATTAACCTACTCATTAAAAAATCTTATCTTCGTCCTTTTACTAACACTTTAATTGGCAATAAAATGGCGCACCTCGCTAAGGAAAACACATCAGCAGCCAAAACTTATAACAATACTGTAGCTTAATACGTATAAAGACCTTGCAACCTCACAAATGCCGCCTACTGTATATAATCAGCCGTATATGGTAACCTAATCATTTTCACATGTGGCGTAACCTAATCATTTCGACATCAAAACGCTAATGTGTCGCCTAATGTGTATAGTGAGCTGCATATAGCTTTTTTTTCCTGTTAAAATATAATACTCAAAACACGCACACTATATAAACACTCAATAACCCAAACACATGAACTACATTACTAAACATCCTTTTTCTTAAAAATCTAAAGTAACATACATGTATAGACAACCTAATCATATATCACCTAATGCATACAGTCAGCTACATACACTAACTTAATCATTTCGACATTGGATGGCTTCTCCGACCCCAATTTCTTTCCTCTCAAACTCAAACTTCCTGTCAGTAAGCAATTGAATCGCATATCGCTTAATGCATATACTCAGCTACAATCATTTTGACATCAAAACACTAATGTCGCCTACACAATCCAATAACCCAAACACATGAGACACATCCAAGAAATCTTAATCTGTCCTCTCTAAACAAACATTACAACATCTTCCTTGAAACACCATTTTACCACAACATACAAATTTTAAAAAAAACACTTAATTGTAAGTAATAACATAGAATCAAATAATATGCAAACATACATGTACTATGTAAAACCAAAGAAAAACAAAAGAAACAACCTGTTTTAAAAAAAAAACCCTTAATACATACATATTTTTAACATATTTACAAACATAACCAAAAACAACAATACAAACCAAAATTTCATGATAAACACCATCAACAAAAAACTCACAAATAACCAAGTAAAGCAACCAAGCAAAGACAAAAATATTCAACCAATAACATTCAAAACAACCCAAAAATTCCCTGTAAACTCACATGCAAAGAAAAAAAACACAAACATTTAATCAAACACATTGTGTGCAACATGAAACACCCAAAAATTTTGAAAAAAAATATCAAATTTTAAACATGTTTAAACATGAAATCAGTTAACACAAATACATATAAGTATAAAAAAGACAGA
Source organism: Ambrosia trifida (assembly GCA_028751855.1). NCBI lineage: Eukaryota > Viridiplantae > Streptophyta > Magnoliopsida > Asterales > Asteraceae > Ambrosia > Ambrosia trifida. Next base: position 34,530,008 of record CM054130.1, on the reverse strand, counting down.
AACAACAAATGTGAAAGCTATAATCATTCTGAAATAAGTTTGCTTTCAACTTACAAATCAGCGAAAAGAAGAGTTGAAGAAGACGATGAAGGTATGTTTTGATGTAAAGACATGCAAATTGTTATACAGAAGTTATAATCTATGAGATAAAAATAGAGTGGGTGGAAAACACATGGGCACCACATCTGAATACCACGTATAACTGGGAAATATTCAGCCGTTAAAAAAAAAATTCATCCAGGAGTCGAACTTCCGCCGTTCATATACCACACATTGCACCTAACCCCAGGCCATTTGCCAGACATCTAAAAGTAGTTCATAATCAATGATACTTATTCAGTCGATAAGATAAATAAATTAAAAAAAAAAAAAAAGCAAGAAATCCAAAACACTATTCAAAGTCTAAGGTATCTATCTATCTATACATATAATAAACCAAAGCCATTTTAATGACATGTCACTTAAAGAGGGTATTCTTTTCATTGAGTGTGCCATGTGTCATCCCATGTGGCAAGAGCTTTACTTTAGGAAAATAATAATTTAAAATTTAAAAACAAAATTAGATTTTTATCTCTAATGTTTTCGCTCATAACTTTTAAACGTTAATATCTTTTATACACGAGATTTTTTAAAGAAAAAAATTACACCAAATTAATGAGCGTTTTATTATCTTTCCAACGGGTACCATAGTGCTATATAAAAAACGGAGAAAAAAACGACTATTTTTTTTTTTTTGTGGTTTTGTTCATATAGGAAAAAAACACAAAGTGTTTAGGTTATTCATTAATCATGTATAGGCAAGTCATTAATTATGTTCAAACCAGTAAATATGAATTTTATTTACAACATGTGTTAGCATTGGAGTTGTACATTGTTTTAGGTTAGGTTTTAATATTAGAGTTACACATTGTTTAAGGTTATGCACTAACATTGGAGATACATTGTTAATTGTTTAAGGTTAAGTGCTACTCAAAACTTTCCTGCATGTAACTGTAAAACGCATCAGTCTATTTCAGGTGTAAAATTGATATTTCAAATTAGATTTCTCAACCCGGGACGCTCCCGGGATATAATCTAGTATTAATATATTCTAATCTAATGAAATACATGTGAGAATGTACCAAGTTCTTAATTTCTTATCCTTGATATATTTGGGCTTCAAAGGAGCCTTCGAAGCCTTTAACTTAAATGAGCCTGGATATGGGCTATTTGAATTAGTAAATCTTGCTAGAATCCAATCTTATAATTTGTAGTGTGGGAGCGTGACTGCATGAATCGTGCATATGATTGTTAAACAAGTTGTGTTTGTGGGTTGAGGGGTTGAACCCGTCACACCCCCAATTTTATTACCCGCCCTAGAAATCATGGCAAAAATGCGAACTTGAACGTGGCATGTGTATTTACGAAGTTACACGAACATGGCCAATTAACTTAGAAAAAAAATGTTTAAGACATTAATATTTTTAATTTACAAATTAAAATATTTTTTTCCTTGTTTAAGGAGTTGGGCTTAAATGTTATAAACATATTTTTTACAACTTATATATGAACACTTAAATTTTATAATTTGTACTAAAAAAAACATTTTTTTTTCTATATATAAACATAGATGGGTTAAATTGATAACCTGCAAACCTACTAGGTTGGCACGAGACAAACCTTTTACCTAAATATATTTGTGATTTGCCTGAAAACTTATCTGAACCTCTATTTAGACTAAATCCGTACTCATGAATTCCATGTTAGGTTTGTGCCATGTCCTCAATCACACCAATTATCTATGTAAACAGTGTTCTAATAGCAACATCCTCATTGTTGACAATGTCGATGTTAGATGAACAATCTCCATCCTAAAAGGAAATAATTTTTATGCATGGTATTTTTCAATGAATAGTTGCCCATGAAAGTTAAGTCATACCAAAGATTAATAGACCTAAATTCAACAAGGCGTTAGGCGTGTGGATTTGTGACAACATGTAACACCATAACACCAAAGGGCAAAAGATATATGGTTATCCCTTTTTAATGGTTAGAAACGTCGGTTTCGGGTTCTCTTGCATCCACGGATTTACTTACTTGGAATGAGTCTCTCTCAATTGCGAAAAAGAAGAAAGAATTAATTCGTGGTATTATCATGACTACTTGGTTTGGCGGGCTGTTCGTGATCGGCTTCCGACTCGTGTTGAGCTACTGAAAAGAGGAGTTCCTATACAAGATGATTTATCTGTGTTTTGTAATTCAGATACAGAATCGGCCAAGCATTTGTTCTCCGGTTATGGTTTTGCGTTAGAGGTCTGGGTCCATGTTTTTTGCTTTCGATGTGTCAGACATCTTGAAGAGTTTGGATTCTTATTCGTTTCCGAAGACCAAGAAATATATTCTGAGGAGCATAGCTTTTACTAATTTGTGGATGATATGGAATGAGCGAAATGGTCGTATTTTTAAAGACAAGTCGCGGAGAGCTATCGAAGTTGTGGAAAATATAAAATCGACCTCGTTTTTTTGGATTCGTCATAGAGCTAGATTAAAAACAATGGATTGGAAAATGTGGTGTACTTACCCGTTGGATTTGATGTAGTTCGGTTGGTTGCCGAGGGGTCCTTGCTTTAAGGACCGCTTGTAATGTTTTTTAATGAAATTTACTTTAAAAAAAAAAAATTCTTGACTACTTGGTGGATTAATTAGAAGTTTCGAAATAACGCAGTGTTTGACATTGAGAATAGATGGAATGGAAACATTTTTATTACATTCTTAATTATTTGTATTCATGATATGTCAATAGGAATAGCAAACTAAACATTTGATGGGTGGGTTAGTTACACCCCCCCCCCCCTTTTTTTGAAAATCGACTTTCATTCAACACAAAAACTGGCTAATTCCCAAGACGGAAATTAGAACGGCAACTACAAAAAGATTACATCACATCAAAAGAAATCCAACTATCCCAATCCGCCACAATCCCCTTCCCCCTATTCTTAAACCAAAGATAACCCAAAGCCTTTACATCTGAAACAACTTCCGTCACTCTAGTCATCTTGTTCGAAAATATCCTCTCATTTCGAGCTTTCCAAATCTGCCAAGCCGTAATAATAATGATGCCCTGCAACACCGCCTTCTTAGATCTTGACACAGCCGATTGGTCCGCAAACGTCACCAAGTCCTTCATTGATAATAGAAGCATCTGAGGAATATGGCACCAGGACGCAATACCATTCCAAACCCCCGCCGTAAAACCACACCCCGTAAATAAGTGTTCTTCTGTTTCATCGCCATCGCAGCACAACGAGCAAACAACATCCTCAATCTGGACATTTCTTTTCCTCAACGCAATTTTAGTTGGAAGACGTTCAAGAAAAGCTCTCCACATAAAAACGTTACACTTATTCGGAACCCACCTACACCAACTGAACTCGAATTTATCCACGGCAATGCTAGTACCTTTCAGCCATTTTTTGACCCCAGCCACAGAAAACAGAATCGACTTACTATCATTCCAGTACCAATCGTCTCTACCTGTAGAAAGAATGCATGATTGCAGCAGACCTTCGATAGCGTTTCTGTCTTGTAACTCAGCATCGGTGCTAGGGACTTCCTTCCAGTTCCATATTAACAACCGACGCTCACCACTTCTGGCCACTCTATCCACCACTTTGCATCTCTTGTATTTCTCCGATCTAAACAGCAACGGAAATTGATCCGTCAACGGTTCGTTATTTAGCCACGGGTCTATCCATAACCTAATGTCCAGGCCATTTCCCACTTTCCCCCTAACCATCCGATTGATACCACAACCATTTACCTTCGTTTTATCGCATAACATCACAATGTTCTTCCAAACCCTTGCAGCTGAACCATTTAACGGAAGTGAATCGCATTTCCTGTCTGACCCGTGTAAAGCATCAACAACTTTCCTCCGAAGCGCGTTTGGTTCCGTAATATATCTCCAAAACCACTTCATAACTAAAGCTTTATTGTTATCTTCGAGCTTGGAGATTCCCAAACCCCCTTCTTCCTTGGCTCTCTTAATCTTCTCCCACGCCACCCAACTTAGTTTCTTAACCTCATCCGAGCCTCCCCATAAAAAACTCCTCATGAATTGTTCCAATTTATTGATCACCTTTAACGGAGCCTTAAAAAGAGAAAATAGTAAGTCGGGAGGCTATCTAACACCGATTTGATTAGCGTTAAACGGCCCCCAATAGAAATCGAATTCGCCTTCCACTTAGAAAGTCTCTTCCGGAAAATCTCCACCACCGGATCCCAGTTGGACACCCTATTCATATTTGCACCCACCCTTATACCCAAGTACAAGAACGGAAACTCTCCCGATTTACAACCCAAGGAGACCGCTTGCATATTCACCTCCTCACTAGATGTACCTACTCCATAAAGAACGGATTTGTGGATATTTATTTTTAAACCGAAGCACAAATGAAATAGCCGTAAAATCCTACTCAAATTAAGAAAGTTAAATTCAGACCACTCGCCCATCACCATAGCATCATCGGCGTACAAAAAATGGGATAAAGTCGGATCGTCTCTGGGAAGCCGCACCCCCTCAAAACACCCAACATGACACGCTTTCTTGACCATTCCAGAAAACGCCTCCATAACTATAATGAATAAAAAGGGGATATAGGGTCACCTTGGCGGATCCCTTTCTGGCAATCAAACTCAAACGTGGGCGAACCATTAACTAAAATCGCCGAACTGGCCGATGAAAGAATTCCCCGAATCCACTTGCACCATAGAGCAGGAAAACCCATTTGGTCCATCACTGATAACAAAAATTCCCAGTTCACGTTGTCGTAGGCTTTGTCAAAATCAATCTTAAATAAAAAGATCTGTTTCCCCGCTTTCCTTGCCCATGAATAAACCTCATTAGTAATCAAAGGACCATCAAGAATATATCTCCCCGACAAGAATGCAGATTGGGATTCAGAAATAACACTATCCATCACCATTCTAAGCTTGTTCGCTAACACCTTAGACACCACTTTTGAAATGGTCCCAATCAAGTTAATCGGTTGGTACTCCGCTAACTCTGTCGGATCTACTTTCTTCGGCACCAACGTGATAAAGGACGACCCCACCCCTCGGCTGAACGAACCACTCTCATAAAAGCTCTTAAAAATTCCCACAAAGTCGTTCTCCAAACAATCCCAGAACCGCTTAATGAATTTAAAATTAAACCCATCGGGACCCGGGGCTTTGTCGTCCCCGCAATCCCAAACAGCGTCTTTGATCTCTTTCACCGAAAACTCCGACACTAACCCATCCGCTTCTCCCGAATTCAGACGTTTTAAATCATAACATTGTAGCCTCGGTCTAGTATTCATGTCTTCCACAAACTTGCTTCTAAAAAAACGAAGAACCTCTCTTTTAACTACTTTCGGTCTCGTTTCCCAAACCCCCCCAACCATCAAACCCGATAGAAAGTTTGACATCCTCCTTTTGTTAATCACCCCATGAATGAATCTCGTATTGTCGTCTCCGTCTGAAGCCCATTTTAACCGAGCCTTCTGATGAAGGTCCGCTTTATGTATAAATTCTAACTCACAAAGCCATCTTTCGGATTCCTCTAACACCCACAATTCGGATTCATCCAAGTCCCTGATTTCGACAATCCCATCTAGACGACTCACCTCATTTTCTAACAACCGTTTTTCCTCTAACTCCTTCCCCAGAGTATCCATTTTTCCAATCGCCAATCACTTGTCTAAAGAATCTAAATTTATTCATTAAACATAAATCTGGATTTGCAACAGGAACAAGCTTAGAATGGTGATGGATAGTGTCGGGATCACCACAAGCGTAACAAACTCTGGGTTGACCAACTCCCTGGTTTTGGGTAACAGTCTGTGGGTTATTCACGGGTCGATTAACAACACGACAGAAAGGGGTGGTATGACCCAGTCGACCACACGTGTCACATTTCCAGCAGGGTCGGTTGGTAGGGTGGTGAGAGTTGCATGTGGTGCACTTAGGGTGCACACCTGCATAGTTCTCTTGAACCTTTTGAGTTTGGGGTGCAGCAGGTGGGTTTGCAACAGGAACCTGTTTAAGAGGTGCAACAACAGCATAGTTTTGGTTTCCACCTTTTCGTTTCTTATTGGAACTAGAGGCAGAGGCAGAGTTTTCTTGGGAAGATTCAGTGATAGCAGGGTTTGAAGTGGTTTCAGTAGGCCTTTTAGTACCCTTACGAGTTAGAGTACCATCCTTGACATGCTTGTCAGTAAGAGATGCTGCGAGACGAATGGCATCCTCTACAGTAGCAGGTTTACATCCCATAACCGAATCATGGATCTGAGGTGGCAGTCCCTCAATATACTTCTCAATGGCCAAGGATACCGGGGTTACCATACGAGGAATCAGTAAGCTCAACTCGTGGTAACGGTTGTTGTAGGGAACATTATTTCCACTATCCTGCTTGAGGTGATAGAACTCATCCTCCAACTTCTTCATCTCACTACGAGGACAGAACTCAGTAGTCATGGCGATTTTGAAATCATCCCAAGACATAGCTAAAGCAGCTTCCGTCCCTCGAGCATGTTTTTCACCATTCCACCGAGTGAGCGCTCTCTTTTGAAGAACACCCGTGGCATGACGAACACGTAGGTTGTCTGGACAGTCGCTATTAATGAACGTATTCTCCATACTTTCGAACCATTCAAGTAACCCAGTGGCTCCCTCAGTGCCATTAAACTTGTTGGGATGGCAGGAGTTGAAGTGCTTGAAAGTGCACTTATTCTCACTAGCCCCACCATTTCCACTTGTATTCCCGTTAGAGTTCCCATTCGAGCTACCGTTCAGGTTAAGGTTTGGAATAATAGCATTAATGATGTTAGGAACAAGTGTTTCCAACTTGTCATTGAGCATGGTCGCGATACGCTGATCAGATTTCAATTTAGCCTGACGCTTCGAGGCTCTCTTACGAGATTCGCGATCAGACATCTACAAAAGTGAACAATAATTATGAGATTTGATTCCAAAAATCTTGGAAATGCCATAGTTTATATCAGAACAAGTAACACACATAACATGAGATATAGTAATTATAAATTGATTTAAGAAAAATTATGAACATCATAAAGAAAATCATGATAAAACTTCAAATGAAAAACAATACCAAGTATAAAACGAGATATAAGAGTGTTTCCAAAGAAACTGTTGACTGACTAAAGTAATTGAAATATTATTAGTGACTCGTGGGGGCGTACTTTAGCCTATAAGTGAATGCTCATCCCGAGAATTCCCAGGTAGGTAAACGGGTCCCTCGTCTGATTGGGATTTATGCGAATTACCAACCTAGACAGAAAACTCAGAATACAGGCGCTCACCCTTCCAGATTGCACGTGCCCCGTCACAAATAATTTCCAAAACTTTAGCGGATCTTGAAATGTGGAAATGTATATATCCTTGAGATGTGGATTTCACTCCTAACTCAAAGATATACTTCCAAAAAGTAAAAATACGATGGAGTGAAACTGGTCACTAAGATAAGGATATCACTCCTAACTTAGTGATTTAAGTTTCTTTTGGAGGGATAGATTCCTTGAGATTTGGACGTCTCCTATCTCGAAAGGAAAATATTCCAAGATAAATAAATAAATAACTAAATCATATAAAGAGTGAAACTATTCACCAAGGTATAGATATCACTCCTAACTTGGTGTTTTCGTTCCATTGGTAGAATAAAATCTTCTTCGAGTATAATTAAAAGTAAAAGAAGAAAATCTATCTAAAGAAATATGAGGGTAAAAGAAAGCATATAAAGGGTAGCTTAGTTATAGTCTAGGTCAAAAGCATTTACTAATAACCTAATTCCCTATAACCATGGCTCTGATACCAATCTGTAACACCCCAACCGATGGCGGAAACATCGAGGTGTCACGTAGTGACGATTGTTCAATAGCACATGGACTAAATTGTAAATATTAATAGCAAATAACTTCCATTGTTCAAAACGAAATACAAAGAGTCTTAATATAAATCTCAAACATAAATAATAAATGTTCAACTTTTATTTAAGCACTAGGTCCAGCCTAAGCGTGAAAAGCATGCAAGATCAAACTTCACCTGAAACATGTACAAAATAATTTGTCAACACATATAATGCATTGGTGAGTATATCCATTTTCGTTCAACCAGTAATTTGCAATTTATGTGCCTTGATGTTTGTAATATGTAAAAGGGTCAAAATCAAGCCTCCCATCGTTCAATAATCGTTCACCCATCGTTCAAGAAAAACCATAACAATGACCAAGGACTTAACTCGTTCACGTAAGTAACCAAGGGATATAATTCGTAGTACTACTCATTGTTAGGTGCGGCCCAAAGGTTAATGACTTTGACAAATCGTTCATACAATTCACACAAAACATATCAAAGAGCACTTTGCGTTGTAAAGAGTATACATAAGTTTAATAATAATAGTACATGAGTCACCCCAAAAGAGTAAAACAGTAAAAAGGGGAAAGATATACTCACATTTTCGCTAGATATAAACTCCACGAAAGTTCGTCGTAAAGGATTTAGAATTCCGAAGAACTCAACCTATACATGATAGAATACTAATGAGGAAATAACTTAAAAGTCTAACGCAACCAAAATCTAAGGCATTAGGGTATACTAGACTTGTGTAGGGAAGATGAAGTTTTTAATAATAATTTGAACAATAGTTTTAAAGTAAATATATCACGACTAATTAAATAAGCGACTAAAACACTTATGTATCCCACACTTAGAAAAATTTTCTATTTTATAGAAAAATATCCACGATAAAGATTTTATGATTTATATTTAATTAAACAACTTATTATATCTAAATTAAATAAAACTAGAATAAATAATATGAGATATGATCCAAAAATGATATTTTTATGAAAACTAACTATTTTATGAGGTGAAATACTGAAAAAAATATTTCCATAATTTCTTTCAATTTATTTGCATTTAAAACGTATTTAATGAGTTTAAATATTGTTTTAATGATTAAAAATGGTAAAAATAACAAAAATAATCATTTTCTGCGAAATTACATTTTATTTCAGTTTATTATACATAAAAATAAATCTCCAGAAATTTTGAGGTTAAAATCATTTAAAATGAATTTTTAATCATTTAATTATGATTAAAACCAATTAAATCAAGAAAAATAGTAAAATAATATATAAAAATATGATAATTTTCTTTAGGGTGTCAAGATGTTTCACCTAAATTTTCATAATTTTTAGAGTAAAAATGAGTTTTCTAGGAATATCATAAGATTATAGCTAATATATATATATATAATTATTGAATAAATAAATAAAATAATCAAAAAGGAAGCAAAAATTTTCGTGGCTTGTTGGACTCGAACCCGAGTCTGCTACAAGGACCCTCATACAAACAACCACTACACCACATACCTCTTTTGTTATTTTTATTCAAACAAAATAATATTAAACTACTCCTACACTTCATCTTCTTCCCCAAATCATACCCCTAACCCTAGATTTCAAAGACCCTTCAATTCGTAAAGGTTAGAACCCGATTCTAGAGGGCTTTTAAAGAACTTGATTAAAGAAGCAAAATGGCACCAAAAATAGACGCTTACAATATGTATTTTGGCCGGAAATAAAGCTTCAAAGCCGCGACAAAGAGACACGAATTGGAGTCTTTCTAGACGTTTTTACTTGGTGTTTTTTAGTGGGTTTTGAAGGAAATGAGCAAAGGATTCTAAAGCTACGTTTAGTTTATATAGGGGTCTTGTAAAATGGCGTTTCTTCAAGCTTTAAATAATCCGGCGGTATCACTTTAAACCCGATTATAAATCGCTTATAAACGCTTGTTTTTGACTTAATAATGAAAGGAATTTAATGTATTTGAAGGAAGAAACGTAACCCCATAATTATTTCAAGTTAAAACGCCATAAAACGCATCAAACAAGACTCGCCGGAGACAAATTCCGGCCGCCGGAAAAACGCTACAGTAACAGTGCCGTTTTTTTTTTTTTTTTTTTTTTTTTTGAAACATGACAATTTCGGTCCCTCTAGTTAGTTTGGTTAGTTTAGTCCCTTAACTTCTTATAAAACTTAACTAAAGTTAAATATTTCTAACCAAAAACTTTTTAACACTTTAAAAAAATATTTTTTTTTTCATCTTTTATAAACTCGACATAATATTATCAAGTTTTTATCTTTTTCATCGTAAACCTTGATATTTTCCAACATCCCTCGACTAATTTATTTAAAGTTTTATAATAAAACGTATATAAATAGGATTTAACGAGTAACGCCACTTAAGTTTTATTAGAAATTTCAAAAGATTGTAATATGAGGACTAAAATGAAATTACGGTAAAATTAGAAAACGCGCAAATATTACATCCTTGAAGGCTTTCCTGACCACCCCATCAAAATCGCTTCTTTCCAGCCAAGAGTTAAAAAAACGAAACGGTTTCGGGCCATAGTTAGAAGAATTTACCTTTAAAATAAAAGGGCTATGATCAGATTTATCTCTGTTAAGAGCCCTATACTCTGCATTGGGCCATTCCATCAGGAAATTCCAGTTCACAAAAATTCTGTCTATGCGACTCATTTTATTACCCGAAACAAATGTAAACCTTCTCCCTTTCAGCGTATATTCATGTAAACCAGATTCATCTACAAAGGCGTTAAAATCCACAGCTGCTGAATTATTAAACTTAGAATTCCTCCTCTCACTACAACTTCTAACAGAGTTAAAATCCCCCCCACCACCCAATACCCATCTCCCGAACCCATCAATCTACTGATATCAGCCCACAATAGCCTTTCATTCACACTATTCTGGGGCGCATAAATATTCAACATATATGAAACAACCCCACTTCCTTTAATTGAACCCGCAACCAATAACCAATTCCTAGCCTTCTGAACATTAAGGACCGAAAACACGGAAGTATCCCACACGGACACAAGACCACCAGACCTACCATGTGCTTCCACCGTCTCAACCTGATAGTTACCCCTACCCAAAAGGAATCCCAATCTATAGAACTATAATCAGAGAATTGTGTCTCTTGAAGCATTAAGAAACTAACCTCCTGTTGACGCCTCAAATCCCTCACCCAATTCGCCTTATTCTAAATCCCTATCCCACGGATGTTCAAAGAAAGTAAATTCATTGGACCACATCTTGAAATCCTTCCTTCCTAACACTTTCACTGACTTGAGGAATAAAATCCTCCAGGTTTTCGACACCCAGCAAATTACCCATTTCCATAGTGTAAACAACTTCTTTTCGCGCTTCAATACCACGATTTTGACTGCCAGAAATATGATCTGTACCTTCAGTGTCTGAAATATTTCTCATTTGGTCCTCCTCACTGGGCGAGTAATTGTTTTCATTTAGGTCAGGAATATAAAAATCAGAAGCAGGTTCCGACTCCCCTACTACCTTATTACCCCCAACCGGGCCCACCTTCAAAATACCAATTAACTAGTCCACTCCAAATGGATCAGATGAGTCACAAACATCTCTGGGCCTTTTTTTGGGCCTCTCTTGAAGCCCAGGTGAAATTACCCTTTTTTTGTTTTAACGGTTGTTTTTTTTTTTTTTTTTTTTTTTTGAACCTTTTCCTCCCATTAACTCCTGCATTAACTCCCCCTGAATTTTTGGAAACTTCCAAATGAGTAGGCGACTTTTACGGCTCCTCTTCTGACCCCTCAAAATTTGAGTTGACTTCCTTCCCCCCCCCCCCCCTCCAATTTCACCCATCTCCAAATCTGGTCCCTCCCCTTCCACCTCCTGGTTAGGGACATGAACCTGATCACTGTAACCAAACCCTGAATCGCTGACTGTCTCATCAAGCTCCACAACATAATCCGGTAGCCACTCCTCACAATCCTCATCCACCCACACCCGAAAAGACATACCCTTACAACTCAGAACAAGACTATCTACAATACGATTCTTTTTCTCGCAAAGTATACCCATGTATGCCGAAGAGAAATCTACCTCTTGATCTGACACGCCCGAAGGCTGAATGACAGTGCCATACCTGCTTCCAATGAGATAAAATACTTGATCCAACGCTAATTGAACAGGGACTCCGTGAACCTGAATCCAAGAAATTGTCTCCTTCGACCATGCATTACCCTTCTAGAATTCCAAAGAATCAAACCACAAACCCTATAGCTTTTTACAACTCATAAACCGATCACATTCCTCCTTATCATTAAAAACCAGAACTACCATGAAACCCCCCACATATTTAATGGTAGTCGGCCCCCACTTTGCCTCCTTTAACAATAGACTAAGGCTAGTGAGAATCTTGAAGTCGTTAACCCTCCCCACCACAGCCTTCTCGTACCAATGTTGGAAAGCCTCAATATTCCCATCTATCTTTAACACATCCACTTGATCTACCGGTTGTCTATTTAGAAGACAGTCATGGAAAGATCTCCCAAAACCATCCCCACTCCCACCTTCCTGGACTCCTACCCCATTAGGGTTTGCATGCTCCCCCTGATTAGGGTTTGCATGATCACCCCGTTCAGATCCCTGGCTCCTTGGCACTTCTTTGTGAACAACCCTATACTCCATATCACCTCCGTCCTTCTTGTCCCCATCCACGAATTTCGCCAGGACCACAAAGAGCTTATATGATCCCATCCAAACATCGGCCATCTCACCTTCCAAACGCTTAGCATCTTTTACGTTACGAAAAGTGATGAAACCAAGCTTCTTTCCTATCCTATCCCGTTTTCTTGCAATATAGGACCCCACGTACTCAGCAAATCCCCTAAACACGAACTTCAGATCTTCTGATGACGCTCTTGGTGGGAGATTCGAAACAAAGAACTTAGTACCAATCTCCTTGTTTCCTTGTGTGCCGTGTCTTCTTTCGTTGCCTTTTCTGCCCAGAACATCGTACCATTCTCCTTGTTTGTGCTGGCTGGCACGCCTCATCGCCTAGGGTTTTTAACGTGGGGGTGGTGGTTGGTGGTAACCCCCCCCCCCAAACATCGGCCATCTCACCTTCCAAACGCTTAGCATCTTTTACGTTACGAAAAGTGATGAAACCAAGCTTCTTTCCTAGCCTATCCCGTTTTCTTGCAATATAGGACCCCACGTACTCAACAAATCCCCTAAACACGAACTTCAGATCTTCTGATGACACTCTTGGTGGGAGATTCGAGACAAAGAACTTAGTACCAATCTCCTTGTTTCCTTGTGTGCCGTGTCTTCTTTCGTTGCCTTTTCTGCCCAGAACATCGTACCATTCTCCTTGTTTGTGCCGACTGGCACGCCTCATCGCCTAGGGTTTTTAACGTGGGGGTGGTGGTTGGTGGTAACCCCCCCCCCCTTCTTTTTATGTAATGCTTTGTATTTCTCTAGCATCTCGCTAGTTTAGTAATGTAATACGATATTTGCAGTTAAAATATGATGTTGGGTGTTGACTATAGAAAAAAAAGTAATGTAATACGATAACTTTTTAACCATTTTTATATATGAATTTAAACAACTTTTTTTTTATTTTTTTATTTAGACACACAAGATGCCAAATTTTAATGTTAGAAACCACTATAGAAACATAAAAGGATTATTATTTACAAAACAGTTGTCCAAACACGTTACAAAATATAGATTTGGGTGTAAGATTCAGCTAAGCACCTGGCGCAAATAAACAAACTACCTTTAATACCATGTGGCTACAATGCTTTCATTTAAGCCTAGGTGTCATAGCTGATGCCCTCCAAATAAACAAACCACCTTTGATACCATATGGCTACAATGCTTCCACTTGTATTATCAAAGAAATTTACTAGTCAGTTTATACAACTTATAAACATGTAAGCACACTTTAAACTCACAAATACAAAAACTTATAAACAACTAGCAGCATAAACATATAAGCTAATATTCTGTAATATTTAATAAAGGTAAACACAATCAAGCACAAACACATAATTCAGCAGCATAAACTTTTGAATGATCATGAATGTAATAATCAAATTTTCAATTGACAAGTATTTACCCACAATATCAAATGAGTGAATCATATAATTCACAATAGCAATGAAGTGAGGATAAGAGTAATAGGAGCCAATCATGCCCTCATTACCTTTACCTTTGTAATTATTGTAATTATTATCATTAAATTGGGATAGTCAACTCTCCTAAAATAGGAGAACCCATGTAATTATTTATAGGGATGATTACTAATGAAAGAGGCAATGCATTAATCTCATTTATCTTACATGGTATAATCCCTAACTTCCTAGGACCTCCACAACCACCATCCGGCCGCCGCGAACCACCATCTGGTCACCTGCCCTCTTTCTCCAATCATCTCCCTCAATCGCCCTCATCTCTTCTCCTTTTCACCATGGCCGATAACAAACTTCACCCAACCGTCACCGTCTCAAACATCAAAAACTGTATTCCAATCACCCTTGACAATGAAGCCGCTGACTACAACATGTGGCCAGAACTCTTCCGGATTCATTACACGGCTTTTCTTGTAGCCGATTACTTGGAACCCCGTCGCCCACCCGCGGCTGCCACCACCTCAACCGAAACTCAAACCCCTACACCACCCCGAACCGACTCATGGGAACGTCTTGATGCCATAGTTAAGCAATGGATCTATGGCACCATCACCCCGGGTCTTCTTAAAACCATGCATAATCAAAAAGGGCACCACCGCATATGACTCCTGAGTTGCCATAGAAAATCTTTTCCAAGACAACAAAGCTACTCGTGCCCTCTACTTGAAACAAAAATTTGCAAACACTAGTCTTGAAAACTTCTCATCCATGCATGAGTATTGTCAAACCATCAAGGTTTTAGCTGACCAACTCAATAATGTTGATGCTCCTGTCGATGAACAGGATCTGGTCTTGCAGACTATCGCAGGGCTTACTGAGCAGTACGAGACCGTGGGTACCATTCTCCAAAATACCAAACCTTTACCTTCCTTCTTTGAAGTTCGTTCCCAACTTTGTATAAACGAAACAACCAATTCAAACCAAGCCCTTCACTCCGCTAACAAGGCCGCTAAAGCCCTACAATGTCCAATCACAATCCTCACCCACCGCTGCCTCACCCTCTGCCTCGGACTCCACCCGCAACCGCGCCACACGGCCTTCACGGCGTGGTCGTGGAAGGGGCCGCGGCCCACCTTCTCAATCCAATAGGCCCAGAAACCAACCAAACCAACCTTCTCAATCCACACATCCCTACATCATCTTTACTAACAATTGGGCTTCCACCCAATGGGCCGCCCTTCTCAACAACCAAAACCACTTCACCCCACAACAAAATAACCCACCTTGTCCCTACCCATCGACCCCACGGTCCAACCCGTCACAGGGTATTCTTGGCCCACATCCTGCTCAGGCCCACGTTGCTACCTACAGTCCAACACCAACGGATATTGCCCAGGCACTTTACACACTCTCTATGAGTCAACCCACGGATCCGATTGGTTACATGGATACTGGCGCATCAGGACATATGGAGCAACCAGGTATAAACTCCCCGTCTATTTTTAATTCTTGCACTAATAAACAAATACTCATTGGCAATGGCAACACTATTCCTGTTGTTGGACAAGGCAACAAAACTTTACCACCGCCCTTTCCACCCTTTAAATTAAACAATATACTCTATGCCCCTAACTTGATCAAAAACCTAATTTCTGTTCGTCACCTAACGACAGATAACCTTCTATCAATTGAATTTGACCCTTTTGGTTTTCTTGTGAAGGACCTCAAGACCAAGGAACCTATCCTACGATGCAATAGCTCGGGAGATCTCTACCCTCTCACCACCAACTTCATCAAATCTCCTTCTAAACCTACTGCATTAGCTGCTGTTTCTCAAGACCGTTGGAATCAACGACTTGGGAACCCGAGCACTTCGTTATTGCATTCGTTAAAATCTAGTTCTTCTATTAATTTCAATAAAACAAACAATGTACTTTGTCAATCATGTGTGTTTGGCAAAAGTGTGCGTCTTCCTTTTTATGATTCTATGAATAAAACTGCTAGCCCATTTGATATTATTCACAGTGACTTATGGACCTCACCGGTCCTCAGTACCGGGGGTCACCGCTATCACATTCTGTTTCTAGATGATAAAACCGATTTTCTTTGGACTTTTCCATTAACAAATAAATCTAATGTCTACACTACATTCACCCAATTTTACAATCACATTCTCACCCAATTTGAACGAAAATAAAGCAATTCCAATGTGACAACGGCACAGAGTACACGAACAACAATTTTAAAAACTTTTGTCTTGCCAATGGAATGCAATTTCGTTTACTTGCCCTCACACCTCGTCCCAAAATGGCAAAGCTGAAAGAAAAATCCGAACCATAAACAACATGATTCGCACACTTCTATCTCAAGCCTCTCTACCCCCCTCATATTGGCATCACGCCCTTGAAACCGCCACCTATCTTCTCAATATACTCCCCAAGAAAACCCATAAATTTCTATCTCCCACCACTCTCTTATACAACGTCCATCCCACATACACACACCTTCGTGTGTTTGGATGTCTCTGCTACCCAATCACTCCTTCCACCACCATTCATAAACTTACCAACCGCTCCAAACCCTGTGTCTTCCTTGGCTACCCAACCAATCATCACGGGTATAAATGTTTTGATATTTCTACAAGTCAAATGTTTATATCCCGCCACGTTCAATTCGAAGAATCCATCTACCCTTTCGCCATTCAACACCCGACCACCACTCATTCCTATAGTTTTCTTGACCACCCACTCCACCCACTTCTGTGGAATAACATTGACCCACACCCTGCAACGACGCCACCTCCAGCACCTCATCCCACTACCCAGATTTCCGCCACTACTCCCTCTAGCCCACATCTCCACTCCGGCCCAATACAAGCCAACCCTACCTCCCGCCCCAACAACCAAACTGCCTACCGACCACCCGACCCATCTACCTCATCCACCACATATACTTCACCCGGCCCACAGCCTTCGCACCACCCTAACATACTTCCTCAGACCACCTCCCCACACAACCCCACTCCACCACCTAATCCACCTCCGCCACCACCCACTCCCAACCAAGGCCGCACCATGCGCACTAGAGCAATGGACGGAATTCACAAACCCAAACAAATCTTCAACCTTAACACATCCTCCATTGTCCCAATCCCCAAAACACCCCACCTTGCCTTGTCCACACCTGAATGGTCAAATGCCATGCAAAACGAGTTTAGTATACTAATTAAAAATGAGACTTGGGAGCTCGTACCACGTCACCCCAACATGAATATTATTCGTTGCATGTGGCTCTTTAAACACACATTTCATTCGGATGGCACTTTAGAATGCTCTAAAGCAAGATTGGTGTGTGATGGTCATAGCTAACAGGTTGGCATTGATTGTGGGGAAACATTCAGTCCTGTGGTAAAACCCACCACTATTCGGACTGTGCTTACCTTGGCACTTTCTCAGTCTTGGCCCATCCATCAGCTGGATGTTACCAATGCTTTTCTGCACGGTCACTTACAGGAAACAGTTTACATGCACCAACCCATGGGATTTTGACACCGTGACTACCCTGAACATGTTTGCCTCCTCAAAAAGTCTCTTTATGGCCTCAAACAAGCTCCACGGGCCTGGTATCAATGATTTACGGATTTTGTGGTTCAACATGGGTTCACACAGTGCAAGTCAGACAACTCCCTGTTCATTTATCATCATGGGAAGGATGTCGCCTACCTCCTCATTTATGTTGACAACATCATTCTCATCACCTCCTCTGATCAGTTGCGCAAGAATCTTATGACTATTTTTAGCTGGCGAGTTTGCAATGAAAGATTTGGGCCCTCTCTCCTATTTCTTGGGCATCTCAGTGGTCAGGACGGGCAACACACTCTTTCTTTCTCAGCAGTCCCACACTAAGGACATTATTCATCGCGCAGGGATGGACTCCTGCAAACCAACCGCCACACCAGTGGACACACAAAGTAAATTATCTGCTGAACCGGAGTCTCCATATGATGACCCAACTACTTACAGTAGTCTAGCTGGTGCCTTACAATACCTTACTTTTACCCGCCCTGACATAACTTATGCCGTCCAACAGATTTGTATGCACATGCACTCCCCCTGTTTGGCTCACTAGAATGCTCTGAAACAAATCATTCGCTACTTACAGGGTACTATGGATTTAGGTCTACACCTATCATCCTCATCTGCTCTTACTATCCGTGACTGCACAAATGCAGATTGGGCCGGCTGTCCTGACACAAGACGCTCCACGTCTGGCTACTGTGTCTATCTTGGGGATAATCTGGTCTCCTGGTCCTCCAAACAGCAGTCCACTATTGCTCGATCCAGCGCTGAAGCAGAGTATCGTGGCGTGGCCAACGTTGTAGCAGAAATATGTTGGCTTCGCAATTTACTTCTTGAACTACACTGGCCCCTTTCCCAAACATCCTTGGTCTACTGTGATAACGTCAGTGCTATATATTTTTCAGGGAACCCGGTTCAACATCAACGAACAAAGCACATTGATCTAGATATACACTTTGTCAGGGAACATGTTCAAAAGGGGTTAATTCGCGTGCTGCACATGCCTTCTCACTTCCAGATAGCGGATATATTCACCAAAGGCTTGCCTCGAATTCTATTTAATGACTTCAGATCCAGTTTCAGTATCCGTTCTCCTCCCGCTTCGACTGCGGGGGGTGTAATAGGAGCCAATCATGCCCTCATTACCTTTGTAATTATTGTAATTATTATCATTAAATTGTGATGGTCAACTCTCCTAAAATAGGAGAACCCATGTAATTATTTATAGGGATGATTGCTAATGAAAGAGGCAAGGCATTAATCTCATTTATCTTACAAAGAGCCATCAAAACCAAATTGTGTGAATCATATATAGTTCACAATACTAAAAAGGTGTAAGAATCAAGTCCTCAAGGCCAATAAAGCTTGAGGATCAAAGTTCTCAATACCCTTCTTGCCAAGTCTAACACATTTGTAAGTTTGGCCATAAGTTAGCACATGATGTCTAACCACACAAAGTAGAATTATCATGTACCATCCAATCCATCATGCCAACCAATATTTTCCAGCTTTGCTCACTGTAAACGTACGGATTTATTTTTGATTACCCGAGTAGAAACTTTCTAGAAGGTTATCCATCCTGAAATTACTCCTATCAAAAGACGCTTAACTTTTGAGTACACATCTCTCTACAACCAAGCGTCAAAGGTATTATTTGAGGTTGAATATTTTTTATGCACCCACCATTACGTGATTAAGCTAGGTTATTAAAATAAAATATAAATGACATGTTATATTCATCAGTACCACGGTTTTTTATAAGCCATTGGATTCTATAAACAAGCACAATCCCATAACATCATTACTTAGGTTCATAACCACACTTAACTCTTAACTAATTTGGACTAGGAATGCAATTTTACTTATTGGATGGTTAAATCACCAGTCTAATCACTTGAAAAATATTTAATCAACAGTAAAATCACCGTTTCATGTCTTGAGTTGTTTGATATGAACAGATTTTAAAATGTAGGATACAAACATACAAGTATTTATAATTACATTACAAGTTTATACTTTTACTATCATCAAACTAAGAATATGACTACATATTACAAATTACAAAAAATAACCACACATGAAGTAACACACTTTAAATTTAACTTGACAACATCTTCATTGACATAAAAGCCTAGTCCATTCTAAATAAAACTCATATGCATTTTTCATCATAACTAGAAGAAAAAATCTTTTAACCACCTAACCATAAACAAGTAAAAGCAATTACCATACTATAGAGATACATATAACTAATTACCTCATCAAATCTTGTAATCCTTAATAAAAAGTTGCTATTTCAAACCCAACATATGCAAACCCCACTTTTTTAACGGCAAAAGAAATATTATAGCACCAAAACCAGCAAGAAGCTAGAAACAACGAAACAAACACACACACACACACCAAGAAAAAAAACCAAAACACAAAAACCACCGAGCTATAATACTAAAACACCACCACCCTATGAAAGCAAACACCAAACCTCACTTGAAAATATATAAACTTAAGACAAAATTACACAGATTGTCCTTTATTTATCACCCAAATTTCATTCTATGTCCATTGTCTTTCATTTGCAATGGTTATGTCCTTTATTTATGTTGTTTGCACCCATCTTGTCCTTTAGACTAACGCACGTTTAGTTTTAACGTTAAAATCTGTCACATGACCCTCACGTGAGGGTATAACCGTCTTTTTACACCTATTATTATAATCTATAAACACTTATTATAAACCCCCCCCCCCCAAATTGAACACCCAGATCATTCAGAACAACGTTTATACACAAATCAAAAACCCTAACCATGGATGATCGAAGCCCAGACAAACGAATTGAAAGGTTTATGATTCGTGAAGACGACATCGAGCAGGAGGAAGTTGATGAGACTTACGGTAGCAGTTAATTGCTTATTTGTTTAATCGTTAAGCATGGATTGAAACTAAATTTTGGTTAATTTCTTAACAATGTAGGTACATACCCTAATCTCTTCTCGATTGAACTATATTATGGGGGTTTTTCTCAAATTTTCCAGGCAGAGAGTATAAAGAAGGTGAGGTTTGCATTGTTGATTTGCTAAATGTTGATTACTTCTCTGTTCTTGTGTTGGATCAAATAGCTGAGAAGCTAGATTAAGATTGTGAAATGATAAGGTTTTATCACTATGTTGATCCAAGTAGGGATTTAGATATTGGTCTTTGATCATTAGGTACTGACTTGGATGTTCTTAGGTTCTTGAGATTTGTATCCGATAACAGAAACAATAAAATGAAGGTTTACATTGAGTTTGATGACATAAATGTGGATACTTATTGCTGCTCCCCTTCTAGAGTTAGGATAGAAGAGGTAAATGATGATGTTATGGATGAAAATACCAAGTCAAATACCAACACTAATTCATTGCCAAGGTTATGTTGGAAACCTATTGAACAGACCGAGTCATCACATTTGGATAAAAATGATCCTAAGAAAACCCTAGAACCTAAGAGACCTGTTGAAGATGTTGTCAAAGACTATTTAGCAGGTTATGATCTTGAACAAGAGTTTGATCCTTTCTTTTGCTCTAACAAAGATAATATGGATATTGATGTTGATAACACTGAAAAAATCAATAATGTGGAGAAAAGTGAAAACATTAATGTTGATAACGGTGAAAACAATGAAGATGACAGTGACAGCGACAGTGACTTCTTTGCTGATGATACTTGCAAGGATGATGTTGAGGTAGACATGATATTTTAGGCTTAACATTGATCTAGGGGTGGAAGACAATAACAATGACCATTTTGAAAACAAGGTTGATGATGTTTTGGATAATGATACATTAGATAGTGGTAGTGAGTCTGATTTGGATGAGTCAAGTGTTAGGAAGCATATGCTCAAGTATTTAAGGAACTCCAATGAAAAGAAAGGCAATTTCCACTTAGGGCAGCTGTTTGGAAACAAGATGGAAGTGAAGGAGCTAATCAAACAGCATGTTGTTGAAACTAGAAGGGAACTTAGGATTATCAAAGATGATTTAATAAGAGTTACGGCTGTTTGCAGGGGCCACTTACCTAATTTCCATGTTGACGAAGTTGGTGTCCATAGTCAACTTGATATAGGTGGTAAGTCCAAGGCTAAAGGTAAGAAGTCTAAAAAAGAAGACAACACAACAAATGACAAGTCCAAGGGGATTGACAAGTCCAAGGCTAAAGGTAAGGGACTTGGTGTGCAAACTAGATCTAAAATGAAAAGACCTAATGTGAAATCATCAAAAGTAATTAGTGGAAGTAAAGATTCTGTTGTAGTAGGTACATGAAGTAAAGGAAGTAAAGATAAGAAAAAGGACAAATGTGTGGGTGGGAGAGGGAATAAAGCAGACCCTCAAAAGGTGGAGTGCCCTTGGACTTTGTTAGTATCAGAGAGTTGGATGGTAACAAATTTAGTCACTCAGCATAAGTGTATCCAAACTAGATCCGTGTATCATTGCACTTCTACATACCTGAGTGAACAACTAATGGGGCAGATTGAGGAAAACCCAAACATTCCTGTGAAGGCAATTCAAGATTAGTTCTAGAAAAAATATAAGATTGGGATTTCCAGAATGAAAGCTTTTAGGGCTAAAGCAAAGGCACTTGCATGGTTACATGGTGATTATCAGGCACAATACATTGTTTTAAGGGAGTATTGTGCTGAAGTTATGAAAAGTAATCCAGGTTCTACAATTAAAATTAAGATAGAACCATGCACAGATCCAACATCTAATACCAGAAAGTTCAAAAGGATTTATGTTTGCTTGAGGCCACTGAAGCAGAGATTTAAGGCAATTGGTAGGCCATTGTTAGGTCTTTATGGGGCATTTATAAAGGGTCCATGCATTGGTCAGGTCTTGAGTGCTGTGGGTGTTGACCCAAACAATGGGATCTACCCCTTGGCCTATGCAGTAGTTGAGGCTGAGAGTTTAAATCCTTGGACATGGTTTCTCCAATGCCTTGGTGATGATATAGACTTGGAACCTGACTCCTACTTTACCTTCATTGGTGACAGACAAAAGGTAACTATTATTATATTTCATTAGTGTTTAACATGAACTAGTATGATTGTTATTACATTTGTTGATTCCTTTAATATAAGGCATTATCCCAGCACTGGAGAAGGTGTTCCCATTTGCTGAACACAGGTTTTGCCTAAGACATATTTATGAGAATATGAAGATGAGGTTCAAGGGTAAGGCATACAAAGATCACCTTTGGAAATTGGCTACATCATCAACTATTAAGTACTTTGAACAGAATATGAAAGAGCTGAAAGAGTTCAATGCTGAAGCACAATTGTGGTTGTCTGAAATCCCACCCAAGTATTGGTCAAAATCACATTTTTCAGGTAATGTTTATTCATTATTTTGTAATTGTTTTGTCAATTCTAAATTGATTCATTATTTTGAAATGAATTATTAATTAGGTAGGGCAATCTCGGATGTATTGTTAAACAACATGTGTGAAGTATTTAATTCAAAGATATTGGATGCAAGGGACAAGCCTATTATCACACTGTTGGAATATATCAGGGAGTATCTCATGAGAAGGGTTGTGAGTGTGCTAAGATTTATGGACAGTTATGATGGACTCTTAACACCAAATGCTTAGAATAAGTTTGAAGAGATCGAACATCAAGCAAGTAGATGCACAGTATTGTGGAATGGAGAAGACCATTATCAAGTTAGAGGCCCAGCAGGTTTTGGTGTGGTGGTGAATTTGAAAAACAGATCTTATACATGCACGAAGTATAACATCACAGGGCTACCATGCAAGCATATTGTGGCTGTAAGCCTGCAATATGGAATAATAATATGTATAGTGGCAAAGAAACAGAAATGCCAGAGACATATGTGAATCCTGTTTACACAGTGCATAGGTAAGTCATTATATATTTCCTTAGTGTTTTACATGAACTAGTGTGCTAAGAGTTATGGAGGATTCTGATTGTTATTAAATGTTACTATAGGTGGAAGGAGGTGTATAAGTTCAAGGTGTTCCCCATCAATGGCAGGACAATGTGGCCAAAGGATAATATCCCCACTACTCTCACAACACCCAACCATCATAAGCCTATTGGTAGGCCTAAAAAGGTCAGAAAGAAGTCACCAATTGAGTTGGAAGAGGCAACAAAAAGGGGCAAGCTTTCAAGGAAGGGTACCACAAAAACTTGTGTGAAGTGTGGCAAAGTTGGGCATAACAAAAGGACCTGCAAGGGACAAGGACAGTCTTAGGTTATTAGTGTATGGTTTTGGACAGTCTTATGTTATTAGTGGTTTAAGTATTTTGAATGTTATGATATGTACGGTTTAACTGAATCCGGTCTTAAAACCTTTGTCTTTTGGTTGTTTAACTGATGGTTTAAGTATTTTAAATGTTATGGTATGTATGGTTTAACTGTGTTGGGTATTATTTTACTATGTTTTGAGTTGTTGTTGTTTGACCTATTCAGATACTTATTATTGCAGGTTGATGTTTGACCCATTATTGATGCATAATGATTTTGACCCATACAACTTATGCATAATAGTTTTGACCCATACATTTGAATGGCTTTGAATGCATACATTGGCTGCATTTGCATAATGTATGGTTTTGAATGGTTTTTGGCCCATACATTTGAATGCATACTTGTTTGGAATGGTTTTGACCCATTTTGATGTATGCAAACAAGTCACATATTGCACATATTGGCTGATTTGCACAAGACAATACATTTACCATAAAATTTTGACCCTTGTGGATACGAAGAACAGAAACATTCATTACCATAAAACACTGCATTACATACACATTCATTACATCCTTAAATTCCACAACTTAACATACATTTCAAACCATAATACATTTCAAACCCTACTAATTTACTAGAAACAACAACAAAAAAAAAAAAAACAACTCCCACGAAAAAGAACAAGATCCAGGTAACGATAAGCTTCCTTCTCAGTTTTTTTGCTTCATGTTGACTTTCATGTAGCTTCAACAACAAATCTTTCTGAGGGACCTTCGATCGAGTGTAAAAGTAATCTTCACACCAAGCAATAAACCCACACCTTGAAGGACACCCATAAAACCTTCTACCTGGATTCTTTTGGGTCCAAGAAGTACGAATGATAGCTAATCTCCCACATCTACAATAAACCATCTTTGATTTTCGAATTGTGGTGCTGAATTTGATGATGCTAAAACCCTAATCGATGATTCATTATCTGATCTGGGTGTTTAATTTGGGGTTTTTATAATAAGAGTTTATAGATTATAATAATTGGTGTAAAAAGATGGTTATGCCCTCACGTGAGGGTCTTGTGACAGATTTTAACGTTAAAAAATAAACGTGGGTTAGTCTAAAAGACAAGATGGGTGCAAAATACATAAATAAAGGACATAACCAATGCAAATGAAAAACAAGAAACATAAGATGAAATTTGGGTGATAAATAAAGCACAATATGTGTAATTTTGTCTTAAACTTAAACTAAAAAAAAGGGTCAAAAAGTCAATAAAAACATCCAAAATATTATTCGGTAGAACAACAAATAAGTAGTTTTCCCGCCGTCGTATATAACAACCAACTTCATTTGACATTTTGTACTTTGTTCCTTAAACAACATCCGCACTCCTATATTGACTTTGATTCATTCCGCGTACTTTACAAACATTTAACACGACAAATCCATCTAATAAAATACAACATCACACAATGTTTATGTTTTAACCAACTCATACCAATTATTTAAATTCACTGTGACAACAACATCAACAAGAAACATAGTTGACTGCTTCAATTTCACAAAAGTTTGTTATTGATCATCATAGTTTTGATGGGTAGTAGTAACAAGGAGGTGGCGTTACGCCTAAAGGCGGCGGCTGAGGCTGCGATAGGGGCGATCGGGCTTGGGTATGATCTGACTGAGGATTTGAGATTGAAATATTGTAAAGGGAAGTCACCCGAGTCGAGGTTGATTGGTATAGATGATGAACAAGTCAGGGATATTGTTATTCCTGGTGGGATTTTGATTCAGAATGTTTCCAAATCTATTAGTTGTGATAAAGGCGAACGGATGCGCTTTAGCTCCGATATTCTCTCTTTTCAACAGGTATTTCAATGTTTTATGATTATTTAGAAAGTTATTTGGTAGTTGTATATGTTTTGTGTTTGTATGTTTTTAGGTGTTCTTGATATGTATAGTTGATGATGGTTTTCGGATTTACTAGTTTGATGATTTGGGGTTACTTTTGAATCGTGTCGTGTTACTTTGTGATTAAAGTGTTGAGAGAAAGTTATGCAAAGGATTTTCTTTGAACAACGAAGTTTTCTAATGGCCCCTTTGACGGACCAAAAGAATTTCGTTATATAGGGGTTGATCATCGCTGTGAATAGGATGAAACGTTGCAACTCTTCGTGAAACTATATTAGGAACTTTTTTATAGAAACTTACATATGGGTTGATCATCATTGTGATTAGGATGAAACGTTGCAACTCTTCGTGAAACTATATTAGGAACTCCTAAGTAAACCAATCATACTAAAATGACAATGATGAGATCAAAATGATCAACAGACTTTAGAGTTGAAGTCGACATAGCGTATTACTTCACTTTATGTTTATAGAACCTAGTTAGGTTAAAAAGGTCCAGAATTTGTCCTTTTGGTACTAAAGTTGCTATCTCAGATTGTTACTTTAGTTTAGAATAGAATAGTGTAGTCGTCATTTGCGAAAGCAACTTTAATTGCAAAAGTACAGATATTTGTGGATGCGCGTCTCATGTAGGCAGATTTGCATACTCCAAGAATCTAAAGTAGCTACCTTAGATAGCGACCGGCAAGATTTGATATAGAACAAAACAAAAGTTAACCAACTTAAGTGAATAACTGTTGGAATTCTGTTTTTGCAGATGTCTGAACAGTTTAACAAAGATGTTGCACTATCTGGAAGAATCCCAACAGGTCAGTTTAATGCTGCATTTGAGTTCACAGGATCTTGGCTAAAAGATGCTGTGAACACAAAAACACTCGCACTAGATGGTATGTTCATAACACTTTACAATATCACACTCGAAAAGTCCCAAATAGCATTAAGTGATCATGTCAAGAATGCTGTTCCATCATCGTGGGAACCTGCAGCGTTAGCCAAGTAAGTTAACCTGCATTTTTTTTTTATATTTTTAACGTGTTACGGGTTTTAAGAATTCTAAAGTTTTGTTCTTGTTGGATTGTTTATGTGCTTTTAGGTTCATTGAAAAGTATGGTACCCATGTAATCGCGGGTATCAAAATGGGAGGAAAAGACGTTGTGTATCTGAAGCAACAAAATTCATCAACTCTTCCACCCGATGAGGTGCTGAAAAAGCTCAAGGATGTAGCGGGAAAGAGGTTTAGTGGACAACCCGACAATAGCCCAAGAAAAACCAAAGATTTGGATCCGGTTTGACATCTTTGCCTATGCTTTGTTAACACTATATGTTTTACTTGATAAATGGGACAAACATCCCATGTTCAGGTTACATAATTTTAAGTGTGTTTGGGTTAGTTTGATGCCTTTTACACAAATGTGCGGTTTCAAAGATTAACTAACATATGACTGCGAAATGTAAAACAACAAGATAGACTATAACATTGATGATATTTTTAAGCGTATATTAATCTTTTTTTTTTTTTTCTTTCAGCTTGAAAGGAATGACTATGGCTTGATAAACTTGGTTCCTGCAGTCGAGGTTAGTGCTTTGATGTTGTCTCGTTATTAATATTTTGTGTACACGTCTCATTTTTTATATTTCAAATTGATAAACTGAGATTCTACTCTGCGTCGCTTTTTTTCTATATTATTGCAGGATATAACTGTTTTCTGGAGGAGGAGAGGAGGAAGTTACGGCAAAAATCTTGACCATTGCGCATGGTGTCAAACGGTTCAACTTGAACCAGAAGTGATTTCAATGTCTTTTATTCCAATCACGTCTTTATTAAGTGGAATCGATGGCAATGGATTCTTGACTCATGCCATCAATCTTTATCTACGCTGTGAGCAAATACATCCATATCTTTCTGTTTATTGACCCGTTGTTGAAATGTCCAAAACGCCTTTAATACAAACCGGGCTATGTTTGTTTTGCAGATAAACCGCCAATTACTGAGCTTCAGCAGTTTTTAGAGTTTCAGCTTCCTACACGTTGGGCACCAGAGTTCGGTGAGCTTGCAGTCGGGCCTGAGGGGAAACAGAATCATAATGCGTCGTTACAGTTCAGATTTATGGGACCAAAGCTCTATGTTAACACAAATCAGGCAATGTTTTATCTTTAATGGGAAAAATATATAAAAAAAATACCTATGAAGAAAACGGGTCAAATGGGTCAAACGGGTCAATAATCCACCAAAAGACCAAGTTGTATTTTTAATCTCTAAAACCTTCTAAAGTATATTATTCAAAAAGTTAATTTATTATATAGAAAAGTTTCAAATTTTGGACAAAATGTATTCCTGTTAATCTAACCCGGCCCGTAACAAAAGTGATCATTTTGACCAGCTCGTCATCTCTAGTTGTTACAGAATATTGATTATCATTACTATTGATAAACTGCAGGTGGATGTTGGTAACACTCCAGTAACGGGCCTGCGGCTATATTTAGAAGGAAAAAAGAACGACTGCTTAGCGATCCATTTGCAGCATCTTTCATCCACGCCGACAAGCTTTAAACTCATGGCTGAACCCAACAAGAACTCCTCAGGCCCAAACTCTCAAGACCGAAGGTACCACGAAAAGGTTCAATGGAAAAGCTTTTCACACATATGCACAGCCCCAGTGGAGTCTGATGATGAACTGTCCATCGTTACTGGTGCAGAGTTTGAAGTAAGTGATACTGGTCTAAAACGAGTCTTGTTCTTACGCCTGCGATTCTCAAAAGTCGTGGGGGGCACAGTGGTGAGACAACCCGAATGGGACGGGTCACCTGTTCTTGTCACTCAGAAATCAGGCATTGTTTCAACATTGATGTCTACTCGGTTTTCTAGTGCTCAAAAAGCGCCACCACAAACTCCAAATGTCGTACTGAACTCAGCATTGCCTGTCGGGCCACCAGTGTCAGCTCAAGGGAAGAAACTTTTGAAGTTTGTTGATACGACCGAATTGACTAGAGGGCCTCAGGATCTGCCCGGTTATTGGGTCGTGTCAGGTGCTAGACTGATGGTTGATAAAAGTAAGATATCGTTGCGCGCAAAGTATTCTCTTTTGGCTGTGATTTCTGCTGATGAAAAAACACTGCTGGATTGATATTTTTATTATGAACTAGCAGTCTTGTTCTTGTGGACATGGTAATGGGTTACAAATTGTGTTCTGGTCTGTTAAAAATGTGTTAGAATGTTGTACATTTTGGTGCAATGGTGAATGATGTATAAATTTTGAATACAGTTTGTTAGTTTAACTTTTTTGTATTGTTATTGAAAGGTAAATAGATGTTTTTTTTTTGTGTGTTATAGAGTTAATTGCCAATTTAGTCTCTAAGGTTTGTCAAAAATTGTCACTTTCATTCAAATCTTTTTTTTTTTGTCAATTTAGTCCCTATGGTTTCATTTTTTGTCATTTTAGTCCCTGGGGTTTGTCAAAAATTGTCACTTTCATCCAAATCTTGTTAGTCCACACGGACTAAAATGACAAAAAAATAAAACCATAGGGACTAAATTGACAAAAAAAAAAAAGATTTGGATGAAAGTGCCAATTTTTGACAAACCTTAGGGACTAAATTGGCATTTAACTCGTGTGTTATATTATTAGTAGTTTTGCATTTAAGTTTTGAGAAATTACGCATATGATCCTAACTATTTACTTACATGTCACACTTTTGTAAAATCTACCGTTATATTACCGTTTTACTCCTGCTCTTAAAAAAGAAATATTAAAACCAAATTACTTAAAAGCCCGTCGTGAATTTGTCCTAAACCTAGGCCTTTTAGCCTCTTCTAATCGTAATGTTCATTATCCTGTGGTTGCTGCCACCACCACCGCGTTTCAATCTTTATGTTCTTTCTCCCCCTCTATCATTAAACCACAAAGACGACATAATCTCCCATATAAACCACGGGCTTTCAAACCTGAAGAGTGCAAGGATTGGTTCTCATAGAGTCGTTCTCGCGTCGGTTGATGATAAATAACATCATTTGGTATGTTTAGATACACAATAAATTTAGGACATCATGTTCACAAGAAAAGAAACCATCTTATTCTTTGCAAAACTTTTTTGTCTTATCCGATTATTGATCTCGTGTACTCACAAAATACTTTTAACTGAAAGTCACATTATACATCATTAAGAAGCTATTTTTAAAATTGAAATATTAAACATACAATTAATTTGCGATTTGTGACAGGTTCATGACTAATTCTTCAAAGCTTAGTTGGTGCCACATATTGTTCTATTAAATTAGTGGAACCATTTCAACAATAATGTCACATTATCGTTGAATGCACGTTATGTATTTCAAATCAAAAAAAAATTCTAACGTCTCAAATCCAAATTAGTTCAAATGACCTTTCGTGATATCTACTCTGAAAACATATTACGTCTAAGAGGTTTGTTATTTTATAATAAAATTATAATAAAATGTATGCACTATTATTAGTTTTATCATGTAGACCATTTATACAAAGTTTTTATTAAAGCATATAAAATATTTTGTGTAGTACATACTTTTAATATATTTTCCCTTAGTTAGCGTTAGATATGCTAGAATGGAAGGTGAAATGGAATGGACCATTACGCGGTAATGAAATATCATGGGCCTGTTTGGTATGGGGTAAAGGAATGGATGAATGAATGGAATAGACGAGGTAACGGAATGGACAAGGTAATGGAATGGATCATTACCATTCTATGTGTTGTTTGGTTGCCATGTGGGAATGAAACAAAGTATTGCTTTATGTTTTTTTCCAGGCAGTAAAAGACGAAGGATAAAATTGGTGGTGGGTGGTGGTTAGTGGTGGTGATGGTAGGTGGTGAAATGTGGTGGCGGTGGTGGCAGGTGGCGGTGGTAGGTAGGTAATGGTGGTGGGTGATGTGTAGCGGTGGTGGTAGATGGCAGCGGTGACAGGTGGTGGTTAGTGGCGGTGATAGTGGGTGGTGGAGGGTGGTGACGGTGGTTGATGGAGGCGATGGTGTGTTGGTAACGATAGTGGCTAGTGGGTGGCAATAACGGTGGTAGGTGGAGGTAGATGGCAACGGTGGTGGGTGGCGATGGATGGTGACAATGGTGGGTGGGTGAAGGTGGTGGGTTGCGGTGGTAGGTGGAGGTGGATGGCATTGTTGGTGGGTGGGTGACGGTGGTGGGTGGTGACGGTGAAGGGTGGCGGTGACTGTGGTAGGTGGCAGTGGTTGGTGGCAGCGGTGGTAAGTGGCGGTGGCGATGGTTATTGGCAGCGGGTTGGTGGGTGGCAGTAGTGGTGGTGGTGGGTGGTGGGTGGTGACAATGGTGGTTGGTTGTGGTGGTGGGTGGTGGGTTTTGGTGTTGTTAAAGGAGAAAGAGGTGTGGAATGAAAAAAAAAAAACATGGTGGATGGATGAAATGGTTTTAGAGAATGGAATGCCTTTTGAAATGAGTGATTCCATTCCATTGACCATTGATTTAATTCTCTAAGATTTGATAGTATTTCTAGAGTTTTTTTAATTTTTCAAATATAATACTTTGTTTTATATATGGGGATAAAGTATGACTCGTTAACCATAGGAGATTAAAGTGTAATTAAGATGAAGTGATTAAAGTGTACAGGGGAACCAAATATGAAATACATGAACTTAAGGCATACAAACTATAATATATGAAAATATGAATGGTTCGGTTCAAAATATATGAAATACATGAACTTTTGGTTTTATTCGGTTTTTAGTTAAGTTAGTTTTGATTGAGTTTGGTTCGCTTTCAGTTATCATTTAAGTTTTGCTCACTCCTAAACACTATTAATCACTTAACATACCAGATTTATTAAATAAAAATACTATAGAAATGCTAAACTCAAGTTAAGGAGGATAAAATCAACCTTTTATAGTGTAATTTACAAAAATATATATATTAAACTCAAGTTAGAGAGGTTAAAATCAACCTTTTTTATAGTGTAATTTATAAATATATATATTAACGTACCAAGAAGTTATGGGTATTTAAAAATCATAAGGGTAATTTTTTTTTACAAAGGGATAAAGTGTAACTATCTATATCTATACTATCTATATCTATATCTATACTATATCTATACTATCTATCTATATCTATACTATATTATAAAGTATTTCCTAAAGACTTCTTAAAAATTAAGAAGTACAAGTATATTTGCTTATCATACTACTTTTAGGGGCATATTTGTCTTTTGAACTTGTCTTTAATTACACCACATTATAGTTAATGAACCAAAGTAATATCAAAGACTTTACATTAGTCATGTACAATTAATCCATTAGTAATATTAAATGTTTTTACAAGATAATATTAATATTTTTTATAAGTAAAATACTATTTAAATTTAGTATTATCTTATTTTTATTTTTTAGATATACTTTCTAAATATACTAATAATAATAGCAGTAGTAGTGGTAGTGGTAGTGATCATAGTAGTGGTAGTAAAAGTGGTGATACCCAATTAAAATCGGTGTTTAAGACAGATTGGGTTAGAAAACACTTTCTAAAAGAGATTTGGTGACACCCACCGCATCGCGCGGGCTAACCCACTAGTTAATTAATTAACCAAATTTGGTTAATGGTGAGAGATTAAGGTGAATTAAGATGAAGTGATTAAATTATAATTAGTGTTTGAAAGACTAGTTTACCCTTATTTTTACTTATTTTAAGGTTGTACCTTATGCATTATACTATATGTAATGGGGCGTGTAATCCCCCCATCACGTTAGTTCATGCTCAGCTTCCCCCCCCCCCTCCCTATGCGTTTATAGGGCAAAAATTGTTTGAAGCATGAACTACACCAGGCCTCTTTGCACACTCACTTTACACACACATATACATACACGTCTGATTATTTAATGATTAAATGACGTTATAAGAGCTTGAACCATTACACAATTTTCCCATGGAAATTCTCAGCTTGCGCAACGTCTTCTTCGTGAAAAACGTCTCTAGCCTAACAGCATCTTGGTGGTGGGATAAGACTTATGTACTATAAGGTCCTAGGTTCAACACTCACCTTATGGTGGAGTGGTATGGTGGCTCAATGATAGAAAACTTATGGCTGAAAGGTCATGGGTTCGATTCTTGAGAGCGCCGAGTTTTACCGATTATTCCATTGTCGTACCTTCGGGCGGGTGGATGGTCGGGTTTTCCCCGGAACTGGTGGCTGGTGGGCCAGGGGCTCTGTCCGTCTCGGTAAGGGCCGACTATAGCTCCTTTGGCCATTGGGAGCCGCGTACGAAGTACCCGGCTTCTACTTAGTTGTACGTTAAAAAAAATAAGGTCATGTTCGAATCTCACAAGGAGGTTTTCTCATAATTATAAGTTTCCTCATGAATTAATGACTTGGTGGTGGAATATGATCGCGTGGTAAGACTGGTGACACGATGATATTCAAGTGGTCCGTGAGTGATTCCAATTAGCCGTTAAAAAAAATATTTAAAAGTGTTTTTGTAATGCATTATAATATTCCATAGCTCTTATAGATTAGGAGCACAAATGTCAATAGAAAAAGATCGAGGACCGTTCTTTGCATAACTATATTACCTACCACCCAATCAATAAAGCAACTTGGAACCCCTTTTCCTCATCACGTCACTGTACTAACCCTAATTCACAAACCTTCATCCAATGGCCAACAACGACTTCAAACCTAATTACTCATCTTCAGATGAAGAAGAAGAAGAAGATGCTTCTTCCGGTTCAGAAGATGACCAAACATCCGGTTCAGAATCAGACGAACAACCCTCCGGTTCACAACAAAACCAAACACCACATCCCACAAAAACCCTTATCTCACCTCAAGCTCCAGCTATTTCATCAGAACCGGACCAATCAGGCTCCGAAACCGACACCGATTCCGAAACCGGTTCCCAAAACCCGACAAAAAAACCGGTTGTTTCTGACCCAACCATCAAACCAATCCGTTCAGTACCAATTCAACAAAAGGAACCAAACCCAGATACCAAATCGGGTCAAGAATCCGGAACCGGGTTCAAACCCGGGTCTTTAACATCTCCGGCGAGTAATAAGCGACCGGCGACCGGTTCTCCGGCGAGTGAAAAGGAAGCGAAGAAAACGAGTAATTTGAGTAATACGACGACGGAAGATGATACGAAGAAGCAGTTGTTTCAGAGGCTGTGGAGTGAGGATGATGAGATTGTGATATTGAAAGGTATGATTGATTATAGAGGTGAAAGTGGTGAGAATATTATTAGTGATATGGGATCTTTTCATGAGTTTATAAAAAATGGGTTACATGTTGATGTTAGTAGAGCACAATTGGTTGATAAGATTAGGAGGTTAAGGAAGAAGTATGTGAATAATGTTAGTAAGGAAAAAGATGGGAAGGATAGAAGTTTTAGTAAAAGTCATGAACAAAAAGGGTATGAGTTGTCTAAATTAGTATGGGGTACTAATAATAATAATAATAATATTAATAATAACAAGAGTCAAAAGAATGGTACGGGTACGAGTACTGGTACTGGTATTGGTATTAGTTTGGTGAAAGTGAATGGGATGGATGAAAAGGATGGGTTTGTGATGGAAGTGGAGAAGAATATGGATATATCGCGGTTTGTTCGGTATGATGGGAGGGGCGAAGGGCCGGTTTTGGTGGAGGAGATTATGAAGGGTGGGATGGAATTGGCTGAGGGGACAAAGAGGGTGGAGTTGGAGGAGAAGTGGAGGAGTTTGAAGAAAGAAGAGCTTGAGATTTATTTGAGGAAGATGGATTTGGTTAAAGAGCAAGGTTTGGTGGTTCTTGAGGCTGTTAATTCATCAAGGATTTGAGGTAATTTATGGTCATTTGTTGATTGATGGTGAATGGTGATGATGGTTTTTAATAAGACTTTGTAGTTGTATTTTAGAAATTGAGGTTATTTATGGTTTTCTATTGATAAATGTTTATGATGGTTTTTAATAAGACTATGTAGTTGTATTATAGTAATTGAGGTAATTTTTGGTTTTCTATTGATTTGTAGTTGTATGTTAGAAACATGTGTTGTTTAGTCATTTATTTTTATTATACGAGTTTATGAACTTCATTTTAGTCATTTGAAATTTTATATTAACATGTTTGATGTTTCTGGTGATTGTTAGGATTGTATATTGTTTTATCACCTACCTTGATGGGTTATCTTGATTCAGTTCAACAATTATGATAATTTCTAGAGTTTCATGCTAGAGTTGTAAGAGCATGAAGAAGCTCGGACATAAAGAATGATCACAATGGCAGAGACGGGTGCAAACCCGCGGACTACGAGAGAACATCTAAGGGGAATTTTTGGCGGACGAGATATGATCGACGAAGTACGAAGTGCGGGTGAAGGTGGGGTCGGGGTTGGGTTTTCTAAAAAAATAATTTCTGGGCATGGTTAATTGGACACCCCATTAAGGTTAATTCAACACCCTTGTCACCTATATGTGTCGTATGAGCTTATACGAGGTGTATAGGTGACACGGTTGTTAATTTTTATCTGACGGCGGACTGGATGTGGCATACATACGCCCAATGAATAGGTTTTTTTTTTTTCAAGTTCGAATTTGTTTGCCAAAATCCTAAGGTACAGCACACATATTTGAGAAACAAGGTGAAACAAGTATATGATACGATACGTAATTATATACTTATACAATTAGCAACTTAACGTGCCCACTAGGTGTTAAAACTAACAAATCCCTAAAGTTTTACTTGCCGACATATCACCGGATAAAACTAACCGTCACAAAAGCTGCTATTCAACCATTGCATCCCCTCCGATAGAACATACACGTACCCCTTTGTATTTTTTATGTACCGTGCAACCGTCGCATCCCCTGCAATTCAAACATGATGAAGAAAGTTTTGCCAGAACCGTTATATGCTGGTTATGCTGGAATGGTTACAGTTTCGGGTGGAGACTTGTATGCCGGAACGGTTAAAGATGGAAAGGGAAAACAGTAAATGACGTGAACAATTATCGTGATGTTTCTTTTTGTATGTTTTGTTTGTATATCTCAAAATGAATTTCAGGAAAAAAAACATAGATGGCGTAGGAATGTTGCAAACACAGAAATCAAATCAGAAAATCAAAATCAAAATACCGCTTCAACGGAGGACAACTGAACAAACATCAAATCGCACAAAAAAAACGACACGACAATTCATTTGTCTATCATTATAGACAATCCCATCTATATTATCTATGGAATTCGAACCTGGAAAGGGACTGTCGAATTTCAAAATCGGATAAACAGGGACGATACAGTCAACAAAGCAAAACTATATAGCCTAAAGGACGAGGGCTTCATAATAGTTGCATCATCATCAAAGAATCATAAACATGTTTGATCAATTTTCGAAATCCTAACGTATTTATCAGATCATCTCTTATCGAGTCGTCGGAAAGTTTTGGAAATCAAGTGTGTTCTAATCAGGAAATCAAAAGATATTTTTTTTTTAATTTTACTTGGAAGGACACAAGTTTGTGAAATTATTATTAGGCCCAAAATTTTATAGTGCAACTACATTAATATGATTTATATTTTTTAGCATATGAAATTTTGTGTAATGGACTTTGGTCGTTTACACCTAATCATAATTTTATAGTGATGAACATGGAGATCGTCCACGGCCTTTGCCCTACGTTAAGGAGCTGAAGGATGAAACTGATATAACAGAGAGGAAGGGACCCCCAACGCCTTGGTTTTCAGGACCTTAAACGCCTCGGAGAGTCTCACGCCTTTTTAATATCAAGAAGCGATATAACAATTTTACAAATTACACTAATGATCGAATAGCTTAAATCGAGTTAGTGATACATAACGATGAAGATTGCTTTACAGCGGAACATCAGAAGGATAATCTTGTCTATGTTTCTTGACGGTTTTTTGTACAAACGCCTCCTGCTCGTTAAGGTTTGTAGGGGGGACATCATAAACATCATTGAACATGTCTGAAACTGGAGGTTTTTCTATCCGCTCGGCAACCTGGATCACTTGTGCTACCTACCAAACCCATCATTTAAGTAAATCAAAAACCATATAGATGCAACTAGCCGTTAGGCGGGTGATAAAAGAAAAGTCAAACACAAAGTCAAAGTCAAAGATTTTACCTGCTTTCTTATGCTGCTACGATATTCTGATTCAGCCGCATCATCCCACCATCCTCTGCTTTCAATCCATGTTCTAAACCTTTTTACAGGGTTCTGATCACCTCGCCACCTTTCTATTTCCTCGGTTGAACGATACCTGGTTGAATCATCTGATGTAGTGTGGTGTCCTGCTCTGTACGTGAGCGCCTGTATTTGAAAAAAAAAATCTCAAATCATTTGTATTGGAATGATGAATCTAAGTTCTGAAGTATGTAATAAGTTTGACCTCAAAAGTCAAAGGATGCACAAACCTCGATCAAAACAGGTGTTTGTTCTTTAATAGCTATTTTCCGTGCCTCAGAAACAGCATTATAGATAGCAAGAGTGTCATTACCATCTATTCTAATGCTAGGAACGCCATATGCCTTCCCTTTAACTACAACACCATCACCTGCAGTTGACCATTTGACCCATAAAGTCAATTATTAATTGTTCAAGTTTCGACAGAAGTGATAATAATTAAAAAAAACTAAAGGAATGATTTATAAATACTTCGAAATTGTTCATTGACTGGTGTGCTAATGGCCCATCCATTGTTTCGACAGAAGAAAATTACCGGGACCTCCATAACCGCAGCAAAGTTCATAGCAGCATGGAAATCTGCCTGTGATTAGTTGGTATAACAAAATTTAATTAATCAAAATGCCAATCATAGCGTATCATCATCATCATCATCATCATCATCATCATACTCAGTTAATTCCACCAATAACAAAAGCTAAGGTAGGGTCTGAGGAGGGTAAGATGTAGACAGCCTTATCTCTACCCCGTGGGAATAGAGAGACTGCTTCCAGTGAGACCCCCGGCTCGATAGTGGTTTTGTATCAAGCCTTGGACATAAGGCACATAATGCTTAGCAATCGGGACAAACCCGATTTGTGCATGTACCCCCTTGTCTTTTGGCTATCAACGCCACCACATGATGCATGATTAACCGTCCGTCATTTTTAACGCTATTTTTCACGAAATTAGTAAAATAACGTTAAAATTAGTGCAACTTTACTTTTGCCCCCGAGGGCCAATCATAGCGTATGTATATTTTAAATGACCCACTTTCAAAATGCAGCAAAGAAAGGATCAAATATTGTGTATTTACCGTACTAGTGCCTCCATCACCAAAATAAGTGATCACACATGAATCTTGTTTTTCCATCTTGAGAGAATACGCAGCACCAACTGCATGTGGGATTTGTGTTCTAGAATAATAAAAATAATTAGAATGTCATCAAAGCTTACAAAACTGGTCTATATCAATAGTTACTCAATATTTTGAATAAAATGAACTTGGAAGTTTTATGCGCTAAAAAGTACAAACATTCGACCATTTAATCAGCTTCATTTTAGACTATTCTTTAAAATGATACCCGTTGGCTAGTTAGAGATACAACATAACCCAAATTGACCCATTCGTAAGTAAACCGGCCAAATTGCCACTTCATATGGGAATAAAGTTGATATCTTACGCTACTGTAGAGGCCACTGTAAAATAGTTGAGCTTTCTAGACCCGTAATGGATAGGCATTTGTCTTCCTTTTCCATACTCATGCTTGTTTCCAAATAACTGATTTGCAAACTCTTGTAAAGTAAATCCTCTCCACAGTAGAACTCCAGGTTCCCTGTACTGCATTAATAAAACATTTTGCATATCATCATCTACAAATTTAAAAATTAAAAAAAAAAAAAAAAAAAACATGTGAAAATTAAAGTAACCTGAGGGAACACGAAATCATTATTACTAAGAGCTGCTGCTGATGCAATGTTGATTGCTTCCTCCCCTGTTGTGGTTGCATAAAAGGATATTCTTCCTTGTCTTTGTGATTCATAGAAAACAGTATCCATAACTTCAAGTGTTACCATGTTGGTATACATCTTGACGGCAAGTTCTTTGCTGATCTGTATATTCAAAAACAACAAAATGGTTTCATTATTTCATCAGGAAAAAGTAAGAAAACTTTGTGGCTACCTCAAGTGAATCAACGTCAGTGAATGGTTGACCGTTGTCATCAAGAACGCGATAACAATGGACCCTTTCCTCAGTAGAATCGGATGTGAATGTTAGGTTTTTGGTAAACTTGACTTTTCCACCTGGAAAATCTAGGATCTGAGCAGAAGGTGCTTCAACAGGCAACTGCATCAAAATAGATATATTTATAAGTAGTATGTCAAAATCAAAGGGTAGTTCCCGAAAGATTCTAAACTTACGATTAAATGCTACAATCCCCTTTAAACTAGCCAAAACTTATGCATAACAACGATTCTAAAAAAATAGTGACAATGACGAGATCTTCATATTTTCAATTGATTATTTCACCCTGAATAAGCACTACAAACTGATTATCTACAGCTTGAAGTTATAACATTAAAAGATAGCTAGGTAGAAAACAGATATCCAGAACTTGGTTTAAAACTGACATGCCAGATGTGCGAGGCGCACATCTGGCTAGGAAAGCGCATCAAGGCCTTGAGGTGGCGCCTCATGCACATCTGGGTCAAAACTGGTCAACATTGGAGTCTTTAGCAAGGTGATATGTAAAAATAACCAAAGGGAGGAATAAATTATAAATGATTTACTTGATAAAAAGGCTAATATGTAATACGAACAAGACAGTCACAGCTTTTTATTGCACATAAAGCTTATTTTGTTGTACGAAAAGCAATGTCTCACGTACGTGAAGCTCTCGCCTCACGCCTCAGCTTTCAGGACCTAAAACCTTGGACAACATCCACCCTATTAGTTAATAACATTATAATATCAGAACATACTTTTTGACGGTATAAAGTAGATTTAGTTACTCCCAACCAAGGTGGTTAAGTTTGACTTTGATGGTCCAACAAGATAATTATAGGATTAAAATCTAAAGTAGATATAAATAGATGTAGAGGATAGCAATAACATCTTATAAAGTTAAAAATCAAAAAGGGCTTTGAGTAACAAAGGTTTAATCTTCACTAACAAAAAAAAAAAAGAAAAAAAAAAGACATACTGAGTCCCAAGTCAAATATGGCCTAAGTTTCCTGTACAAGTCAACATGAACATATTTCCTGCACTAGTTTGACCATAAAAGTCAATGGTGTACATTTTGTAATCCTTTCACCTTTTCATTCAAGCTAATAAGGATCCTTGTGACTAATAATCAAGTAAAGCTAATCATTTTTATGTATATTTGACCAATTCATACCCAATTACAAATTAAAAAAATAAATTGGGAATAATAACAAATAAGTAAATAACAAATTAACAACTTTAACACAAAATTCAAAGGCCACTACAAAACCCCACCAAATAAATCAACTTATACTGAATCCAAACAATACCCACAACAAAAAGTTCCATACTTTATGCCCAAATAATAATAATAATAATAATAATAATAATAATAATAATAATAATAATAATAATAATAATAATAATCACAATTACAATTACAATAAAGAACATGATCCAAACCTGACTGACATCACTGCTGACACTAACAGTAGAATGCAACCGTCTCCCAACATACCCAGATCCAAAAAACCGATTAAAATCAACTGTTCGATTAACCCAAGAACATGTTGCATGTTTTGGAGCTAGTAATGGTGGTTGAGGTGTGACTGTGTGAAGAAGAGGGTGATGAAACAGTGAATTATTGAATAAAGATTTGGATTTAAGGTTGTTGATGATAAAGTTTTTGGATTTTGTCAATAAGCAGGAAGAAGCCATTGGATAATATTATTATTGTTAAAGAAATGTGTTGAAGAAGATGAATATTGTTGTTTGTGTGTGTGTTAGGTATACAGTTATGGTTTTGGTAACTGTCTTTTAGCTAATAAGTTAAATTTGTCATTAAGTTACATAAATTATTATATAATGATGACTTGTGATGTATTTGAGTAGAATATAGTTGGATACAATGTTGATGTTTGTGATTGGGTTGGGTTGGTGGTGACTAGGTTGGTTGTGTGTCGGTTCTGGCGAAATCTTTTAACTTTAAAGTCATAACCACACATGGAAGTCAAATTAGGATGTACAAAGCTAGTCGAAAAGTGTGTCGTTGCTAAAACTTAATTAACATGCAACATCAAAAAGGCATGGAACTAACCATCCACCTAACTCTTGGCGCCCGTGATTGGCATGGTGGAGCCCTCTTTAACTAGAGCGGTGTGGTGTTTGGGGCTTTAACATGGTGTTGTGGCATAGGACATCATACCACAACACCCAGCCTAAGAAATTAAACTTGTGATGTAAGACTAAAAGTTGTACCCTACTCATAAAAATCTAGTGTCGGTTCGACTAGGTTAATTCAGTTATTTATACCCATATAATCATCACTGAACTATAAAAAACAAAAAAAAAACAAAAAAAATTCTGACACCCCAAGACCAAAACATGGTAACAGTAAAATACATATGGATAGGCCATTGTTACAAGTACAATATTTGTATTCTACAACACAACAAAATGGTTTTAAATATTTTTTTGTTGAGAAGGATGGAGATTACAAGGGTATATAAATTTATATTAGAGAATCAATATTACACTTGCATACCCTATATGTTGATTGTTGAGTAAATACATATATGAAACTACATGTTTTACACTTTTACTACATGATTCTAACAACGGTTTGAGATTCAAGTTACTAATGAGTTTAAGGTAGGTAAAACGGTATTGATTTAGAACTTTCATGCGATTGTAAATTAGTGACATGCATACATTATGAAGATTTGATTTACACTGCAACATTGGAGGGATATTCTTGCGCGTGTTTCTTGACATGTTCTCTTAACGAAGCCTCCTGCTCGTTAAGGTTTGTAGGAGGGACATCATATACGTCATTGAACAACTCTGCGACAGGAGGTTTTTCTACTCGTTCTGCAGCTTGAATCGCTTGTGATAGCTAAGAGCATAAGAAGAAGTTGTACAAGTTAGGTAAATAAGTGCAAGTCAAATCTAATAGTCAGGAAAAGTCAATGTTTGACTTTTGGAGATGATACACAAGATCTCTGGTCAAACATAAAGTCAAAGGCTTTACCTGCTTCCTAATGCTGCTTCGATGTTCTGATTCCACCTGATCGCTCCACCAACCATTGTTTTCGATCCATGTCCTAAACCTTTTTACAGGGTTTTGACCATCTCGCCACCATTCAATTTCATCAGCCGGACGGTACTTGGTTGAGTCATCTGATGTGGAATGGTGTCCTGCTCTGTATGTGAGTGCCTGTAGTCCGGAAAAGTCAAAGTCGGAAAAGTAAAAAATGTAAGTATATGAGCATATATGATATGAGAAACAAAAACAAAACAAAACAATAACATCATACCTCAATCAAGACAGGTGTTTGTTTTTCAATGGCCATTTTGCGCGCCTCATAAACAGCAGAATAGATAGCAAGAGCGTCATTACCGTCTACTCGGATGCTAGGAATTCCATACCCTTTCCCTCTTATAACAATACCATCACCTACAGTTGACCATATTCATGAACAGTCAAATAACATAAGTATGAATGTACAGCTGGAAAACGGGTCGAAAAGACATTCAGGAAAGACAAATACTTCTAAGCTGATCAGTGATCGGAGTACTAATGGCCCATCCGTTGTTTCTGCAGAAAAATATTACTGGGGCCTCCATTACCGCAGAAAAGTTCAAACCAGCATGAAAATCTCCCTGTAATAAAATTTAAATAATCTAATTTCAAATATAATAACTATAAAAAAATTAAATGTTTTCAAAATGAGGCGTGTGTATATACCGTACTACTGCCTCCATCACCAAAATAAGTGATTGTGCATGCATCTTTCTTTTCCATCTTCATGGAATACGCTGCGCCAACTGCGTGTGGGATTTGTGTTCTGGTGTACATTCAAGATTAGGATATGAACAAAAGTTTGGGATCATATTTGTAAACTGGCATGGGGACATAAAGTTAGTATCTTACGCGACTGTTGATGACACTGTAATGTAATTGAGCTTTTTAGACCCGTAATGAATAGGCATTTGTCTTCCTTTTCCTTGATCATATTTATTCCCAAATAATTGATTCGCAAACTCTTGTAACGTAAATCCTCTCCACAGTAGAACTCCGGGCTCCCTATACTACATTAACATAAGATTTTTCACGTCAGCGTTACCTCCAACTTTAAATTTCAAAAAAAAAAAAAAAAATCATGTGTAAAATCCGGCCTGTCATACAAACCAATATTGTCCGCTTTGCCCACTGGGAGCTCACGGTTTTGTTATTTTTACCCAAATGGAAACATGTCAGGAGGTTAATGCTCAACCATCCTGAACTGTTACCACCTAAGCATGCTTAACTGTGGCATTCTACTCGCATCCAATGTCAATGCGCCAAAACGCATTGGTGGTATTCTAGGTGATGTGGATTTGCCTAAGGTGTTACATAATGTGCATTAAAGAGTAAAGTAACCTGAGGGAAGACGAAATCATTATGACTAAGAGCCGCTGCTGATGCTATATTGATCGCTTCTTCTCCAATTGTGGTTAGATAAAAAGATATTCTTCCTTGTCTTTGTGCTTCATAGAAAATAGTATCCATAACTTGCAGTG
This sequence comes from Ambrosia trifida, assembly GCA_028751855.1. NCBI lineage: Eukaryota > Viridiplantae > Streptophyta > Magnoliopsida > Asterales > Asteraceae > Ambrosia > Ambrosia trifida. Next base: position 34,486,560 of record CM054130.1, on the reverse strand, counting down.
TTACCATATCTTTATACATCTTGACAGCAAGTTCTTTGTTGATCTTTATGCTCAAAGCCGACAATATCAATTCTCAGTTAATTCAGAAAAAAAAAAAATTCTTATAACCAATATAAGTCACTCAGTGGTTTACCTTTAATGAACTATTATCAACGAGTAGCTCGCCATTTTCATTAAGAACTCGATAACATTGAGTCCTTTCATCGTTAGAACCGGATGTGAATATCTTTTTAGGGGTAAACTTAACCTTTCCACCAGGAAAATTTAGTTCTTGCTGTAAGGGAGCTTCAGTAGAAAACTGTATCAAGATAGTTATATTAATAAGGACTGTCATATGCATTAAAATTTCAGTCTTTACACTCTAACTCAAGGCATTTTCCATGACTAATAACACCGCTTTTAGCGGACATTTGGTTCACATAATTTTCCTTAAGGACTTGTGATGTATTTAGTTGACAACTCTTGTTTGGTTTGTAAATATATTAAAGCATATTAAGGAGGTGTATGCTAGCAAAGCAGCATTTTTTTTAAATGGCTAAAGTTGGTATAAAACCATGTGTTGATTAGTAGGTGAAGTTTGACTTTTTATGAGATCAGTTAATTGCTGGATTCACATGTGATATTAGACTTAATCAGATGTTAAAGGAAAATAATCATGACATGTTAAGCACTTAAGCAGAGTTGACTAGGCTGGCAATGGCAAAGACATAAAAGTCATAAAGTAAATCCATATTGTGGTCAAAGTCAATTTTTGTTTCATTTGCTGTAAAAGTCAACCTATAAACTATAGTCTTTTTATACAAGAGGTTAACAATCTACATTCACACCAGTTTTCATCAAATGTCAAATTTGTACTTTTATTTAGAACTTAAAATTAGGAGAGCAATTTAGTTTAGATATAAACCTTAAAAAAATATGGTTGAAATAAGTTATTTGAGATTGGCTTGATAAAAGTTTGAAATAAGATGAACTCAAATCTAACTTGTGTTTGGGATTGAGTTTCAAAACAACTTATTTACTTATTGGCTGTTTGGAAAAAGGCTATGTAAATAAGTTGTTTGTATAACCCAAAAGCACTTTATGTTTTGACTTTTGGCTTTTGGCTTTTAAGGATGGAAAAACTGTTTTTGAAAAGTTATAAATCCTGGCTTTTGGAAAAAAAAATTACAAATCTACTACACATACAACCAATATTCACAATAAGTTAAGCGAAACACTTAAAAAATGCAATCTATTGACTTTTTGACGTTTCTCATCCCAAAAGCTAATCCAAACACTTTTTTTAAAACTCATTTTCAAAAAGTAATAAGCCAACAAGCACTCTTGACCAAAAACACTTTTACATTTCCAAACTTAATCCCAAACACCCTCTTAAAAGCACATTTAACAAGCTAGTTCGAACTAGAGCTTTATTAGTTTGACGAAGCTATATAGAAAATAATAATTTATACAAAACATCTACTATTTCTATAATACAATATTATATCATCATCATCATCATCATCATACTCAGTTAATCTTACCAATAGCAAAGCTAAGATAGGATCTGAGAAGGGTAAGATGTAGACAACCTTACCTCTACCCCATGGGCGTAGAGAGGCTACTTCCAGTGAGACCCTCGGCTCGATAGTGGTTTTGTATCAAGCCTTGGACATAAGGCACGTAACACTTAGCAATCAGGACAAGCCCGGTTGGTGCATGTAACCCCTTGTCTTTTGGCTATCAACGCTACTACATGATGGATGATTAACCATCCTTCGTTTCAACGTTATTTTTTTACGAAATTAGTAAAATAACGTTAAAATTAGTGCAACTTTATCCCCCCCCCCCCCCCCCCCCGCCCAGGGCCACATATATATACATTATATACGCACAACTGTAAGCGGGGTTATATAATACAATATTATATACTTAATTATCTTAATCATAATATAAAAAAGAAAAACTTACTATATGTAACAAGGGATCATTTGAAAACTATAAAGATATTTTAGATATGAGAGAATCGTTATCAACCAATCAAATTTTTGTTTTTGTTTTATGTTTTAATTAGAAGGTTAAAACTGTAAACATAAAAATGAATACATCCACGAGCTTCTCATCATCATACTCAGTAAGTCTCACAAACAGAAAAGCTAAGATAGGGTCTGAGAAACGAGAAATGGGCTAAGCGGATCTTACATGGCTTAGTAGTGGTGACGCTTTGGGTGTTATGGAAGACGAGAAATGAAAGAACGTTTAATAATACCGAAGCCAAGGTTTCTTCAGTTATTGGAAAGATTAAGTCGATGTCTTTTTTGTGGTTAAAGCATAGGTCGAAATTCCAAAATCTCCTTTGGGAGGAATGGTGTAAATTCCCTTTGTATTGTTTATAGTTGCGGTTTGGCGGTCCTTGCTTTGAGGGCGCGCCTCCGTGTGTTTTATTGAAAGTTAAGTTCCAAAAAAAAAGATAGGGTCTGAGAAGGGTAAGAAGTATACAGTTTTATCTCTACCCCATGGCCCGTAGGAATAGAGCCCCGTAGGAATAGAGAGGCTACTTCCAATAAGACCCCCGGCTCGATAATAGTTTTGCATCAAAGCCTTGAACATACGGCACATAACCCTCAAAATCGGGACAAGCCCGATTGGTGCATATTGGCTATCAACGCCACCATTTTTTTTTTTTTTTATAATACTAGCCTTTTAATTATAAAAAGAAAAACAAATTATTTGATTGATTTTTTTATGATAGTAGCCTTTTAATTATAAAAAGAAAAACAAATTATGTGAATGATAGTGATTCTCTTGATTTTTTTTTTTTTTTTGTAACTTTATGGTTCTCTTTTAAAAGTATACATCAATGAATTCACATATAAACAAAAGATAATAATTAAACAATAAACGGAACATAGGCGAGTAAAATTGAAGCTTTTAGCCATACTCATGGAGCTGGGTCAACACCCTGAAATGTTTTTTATATGTATCATATGTTATTGTGTTTTAACTTTTTTTTATTCACCTAGAGTTTTTAAATAATAATAATAACCCCTGTATATTTGTTGTCTGATCGAATAAAGAGTGGTTAAACAACTTAGATCTATTATTTAAAAATCAATTTACTAGGATCAAACCTTTCATGCAATAGTTCTTTTTATTATTTTTCCCCTTGTCCCTTTTTAGGATTCAGTTCTAAAAAATTACCCTATGAAAGCTACCGATACCGATATTATTAATTAATAATTAAGATTCTATTAACCGAAACCGAAAACATCCCCGATTGAAACTCGCAATTGCCACTAAAAAAAATCCTAATAATGTTTTTTAGGTTCAACAAAGCCCGATCACCAGGACCCGGGGTTGGTTTCCTCAGAAACTCTCGATTTGAAAAAAAAAAAATTAAAAAAATTAATGAAAAAAGTTAAAAAATTAGTGAAAATCCGTAATAATCTACGAAAGGAACCTCTGAAAATCATTATCAGGGACAACTATAGGTAAAAAGTCACAACTTCCACGATAACGCTAGTGGCAGAGATGGAACCCAATACAGAGGGGATCAGACTTAACACGTATACGTGAAATTTACACTACGGCGCTCCCGTTATCAATTCTAGAAGAAACTCAATGTCCAAAATACCCACCGAGGTAAAATTCCTCCTAATTGGGAGTAAAAAAGTTTCTTGTGGTAAAACTCTTGACATGACAATTGACAAACAAATCTAAATAAACTAAATTTAAAAACAAAACAGAGTACCAACCTGATCAACCTCGTCGCTAAAGCTAACAGCAGTATGCGATCCTCTCCCACCAGAAACCGTCGCAAAACATCTGGAGAACCCTTCAAAACCTTTACTTCTTGAAAATACCGCGTCGTTCGGTAATGGCGGATGCGGTATTTTATCAAGAAGATGAGGAGAAAACAAAGAGTTATTAACAGAAGAAGAGTAATTGATGACACCCAAGTTGAGAATATTATTTGATTTAAGAATTTGCATGATGGGTTTGTGGGATTTTGATAAGAAGGCGGCGGCCATGGAGAATTGAGTGGTTCAGAAAAAAACAGAGGATGGAAAACAGAGTTTTGAAATGATGATGAATGAATATTGAGTGAGGAAGAAAGGGTGTTTATTTAGGATTGGTGATCACCAAACTACAAACTATAACCAGATAAATACAAAAAAACACTCATGTAGTCATGGCTGTCTTATCATATTATTATTTTTTTTTTTAAATTTAAATATTTGTATGTAGAAAAAGGAGATAAAGAAGAAAGATAGCACGTACTTGCGTGACAATGTATTTAGCTACCTTTTATAGAAATACTAGTGAGGTTTCTCACGTGGGAATTTGGTCTGGTGCGTTTCAGCTTATTGATTACGGTACATGCACCCGATATTACTTGCGAAGCTTAAGAATTTAGAACTGGGTTCGGAATTCATCGGTTACAGGACGGAACCTAATTTTTTTTTCTATAGCTATGATCCGGGTAATATGTTCGGGTCGGTGATTTGATACGGGTCAGTGATTCAATTCGGATCGAGTCAAACATTAAATACAATAAATATTAAAGTTCTAACAATTGTTTAACAAACAATTAAACAAAGACACTAAAACAGTAAAAAGGAGACAAATGATTTGTACCAAGATGAAGAATTACAGTTCAGCCTGTCGACCTTTAAGATTTTTAAATTCTTCAATTATGGATACAGGTGCAAACGAGCCGAGCTAAGCCCGAACTCGACCAGGATCGAGCTCGAAAAACTTATGAGAGCTCAAGCTCGGCTCGTTACAAATTTCTTAAGCTCAAACTCGGCTTGTTTACTATCTTTTAGTTAATATATTAAATAAAATAATATAAATAATATGCCCTGAGCTCGATAAATGAAATTTGGTTTGGGCCCGTTTAGTAAACAAGCTTAAATGAGGGGGTAAATATTATTAAATATTAATAAACCTAATATTACACTAAGGCTCGATGAGCCTGACGAGCTTCACATGCTAGGCTGAGCTCGGGCTCGATTAGTAAACGAGCTTTATTTTAAGCTCAAGCTCGACTCGGGCTTGATAAGGCTCGGCTCGTTTCGACCTTTTTACCAAGCCAAGCTTGAGTAGCTAAGAGATAACAATTCCATCGCTTGCATATTGAATCTACTATCCAGCCTAGGTAGTTGTTGGCTTAGGACTTTAGGACTTGAGTTTTATACGGAGACTATTTACTGAAAACTTCTGAGCGAAAATTCGGGCGGGGGAGGGGGTCGGCCGACCCCTGCCCATTGAATCTTGCGCCACTGCCCGTTATAGTAATCAAAATATGTATTTGTTTGACACGTCTCGGTTCTCATATAACGTAGTTAGAGTTTAGTAATCAAAATATGTATTCAGTTTGACACGGCTCGGTTCTCATATAACGTGGTTAGAATTTAGTCGGTTAATTTCTTTTTGACTCGTTATAGTAGTGTCACTTATTATAGGAATTGAAAGGGTAAAAATAAAAAAAATATATATATGTTACTAGTTTTATACCCGTCCGTTGGACAGGTTGTAAAACAAAATTATAAAAAATCTTATAAACTTTATATTTCTTTATTTTTGTTTGCTATAACTCCAATTTAAAACAACCTTTGTATATGAAAGTATATACAAAAGTCAATGATAGTACCACTTAACATTAAATACAAATTATAAAGAAAAAAAATAATTTAAATATTTGGTTGATGTGAACAATATTAATTTAAAATGTTAAATTAAAATGTAAACATGTATGTTTTTTATAGTTCTTGGATTATGCATTTTTAGTCTTTATATTTTACGTAATGTGGGTCAAAAAAACTGAAACTTTGATAAACTGAACCAATCCCTTAATAAAACCGAAAACGAAACCAAACGGTTTTAAGAAATCGAACCAAACCGATATTTTGAAATCATTGTTATTTAAACTGATGAAATGATTGTATCACATCTTATAATACAAAGCTTATAAAACACACATTTGATTTCATTGATTTACCTTATCTAACATTTTTATGTTGTAGATAACATTTTTTTATTAAGGGAAATGAACATTGTAAATATTTGTTTACATGTTACCTACATATATAAAAACATTATTACAAATCCCGTGTGAAAACACAGGAAGACTAAATCCAACTAAAGCTGGAAATCCATTCATTGATGGTTGTGTTTCTACCTTTCGTAACCACTGATGAATGAAATAGCTGATTGGAAACCACTGATGAATGTAACAGCTGATGATAAATCAACAGACACATGAAAAGCTCTGTTAGGATAACAGATTTTAAAAAGAAACAGATAATCTTAATATTCATCTGATATTTCATTACCCTGTTTACGAATATCTGTTGACTTGCCAACAAATTTGTCAAACAATTATTATAAGATTAAAATGTATTATTACAATTACATAATTTCAATGAAATTTCTGAATTAACAAAACTACATACAAAATGGAAAACTTGGTCTGTTTAAGACAATTACTTCCCAAAATATAAAAAACATAAACAGACCAACTGCTATGGTCTGTTTACTAAACACCAAATTAAGAAGTCAATCATCCGTTGCAAGAAAAATTGTGTTTAGTAATGTTTGTTCAAGGGCAGAGGGTCTGTTAGGGATGGCAATCAAACCCGAACCGGATGGGTAAACCCGAAACCCGATACATTTGGGATGGGTTTGGGGTCGGTTAATCGGGTATGGGTCCGGGTATGGGATTAGTTTTTATTTTTTTCGCGGGTTTGGGACGGGTTTGGGATTTGATGATATACTCATTTACCCGACCCAATTACCCGATAATGTATACCCGATTACCCGATTAGATACCCAATATAATTTCTAATATATCTTTTTAAATATGTATGCATAATATATCAAATTGTCCATCTAGATTGTCATCTTGTGCTAAAAATTATCAAAAATTAGTGTATACTATTTGTTATCTATGTCTTTGAGTGTATTTATATGATTTAAGTATTTTATATTTATACATTGTAATCATTTACATAGATATTTAATAATGCTAATTGTAATTGGTTAATAGTTATCTAATAGATACCCGTCGGGTCTTTGGTCGGATATGCTCAATGGGTAAGTTTTAAAAATTAATGGGTTTACCCAAAACCCACGGGTATACCCGGTACCCGATGGGTAATTACCAGACACAAACCCGACGGGTTTTGGACGGGTTTGGGACAAGCATACCTAATCGGGTATGGGGTTGGGATTACGTAAACCTGTCCCAAACCCGACCCATTGCCATCCCTAGGGTCTGTTAAGGAGATATTTCTAAAACAGTTGTTGATTCAAACAGATATTCCTTCAACAGTTTTCTTCAAACAGAAGTTGCTTTAAACAGTTGTTACTAAGTTTGTTTCGTAATCATCCAAGTTAATGAATACTCTTTACATATTCGTCCAATTTGACAGGTTTATTATAACAAAAGTGTAAACTATAACCATTACTTATATGTTATTCGTTGGAAAGATAATAAAACGCTCGGTTTTTTTTCGTTTTTTTGTATAGCACTATGGTACTCGTTGGAAAGATAATAAAACGCTCGTTAATGTGGTGTAATTTTTTTTTTCAAAAAAAAATGTTATTTAAAAAAGTTATTAACGTTTAAAAATCATAGGGGAAAGTGCATGTGCTATGCACATGAGAGAGAAAAAATAATTTAATAGTAGATGGAGTATCAATGACCCATTTAATTGACCTAGTAAAATGAGCGGGAAAAACTTAAAGGAAGCCCCCATAAGGTGTCATGTGTCCCTCATTAGCTTTCATTTATATATTATAGAATATTTTTGAGCAGGCTCGGTTCTGCACTATACGACAAGAATTCGGTCGGTTTTGTTTCGGCTTATTACTTTAACGACACTTGCTACTGGACGAGAAAACAAAAGAAAATATATTTGACCTGACTTGGTTTTAAATGAAACTTCAAATCATTCAAAGTATATTTTTGGATCTCGAAATCTAAAAAATATCTGGAAAAAAATTGTGTTCAATAGGATTTGAACCTATACTAAAGGTTTAAAAGACCTATGTGCTATCCATTAGACAATGGACACTTTCATTGTGATTTTTGAGTATTTTTACTTTCTGATCTTTTATTCGAAAAAAAAAATAGAGTAGGATTTATGTAATCAAAATTTTTGAATTGTATATTTAGAGTCTGTTAGAGTATTTAAGGTAAATATAGTGTTGTAAATTTAACTTTGTTTGAACTTTGTAATACATTATGTTTTAAAGGTATAAGATAAAAAAATAACTATGTTTAAATTAATTGTATTATTAAATTATTATTATTAAATTAATTACTTGCACAAAGAAAAATCAAGTTGTCAATCCCCTATTGGATGTGGGTTACTGATTTGTTGTTGCTTAAAGTAATATAAAAGTTAATACAAGTATTTTCATGGATTTAACATAATGGAATGTGACAGTGATCTATACGTTAACTTTAATAGGTTAAGATGCTAGTAAAAATTGAACGGTTGATAATTTCTTGTATGTTATCGTATTGATATATCGTTGTTGTGGTCCTGAAAAATGTCATGCTATGTAGCATGGTCACACACAACCAAGACGTTGTCGGATCAGCTCAATACAATTAAAAGATTGTTGTTTAAAATAATATTGGATTATTTGGTTTGGATTTTTTAATTTTTAAATCGGCATGGGTCTAAGAATTATCAGATTCATTTAATACGATTGAATACAATAGTTCAAATAAATTTAACAATGATAGTGTTGCCATTATTGTTATAGGGTTGGGTTATTCTACAAAGGCTACAAAAAATGAGAAGGATGAGAAGTCACTAGAAAATGACATGTGTTCAAAGGATTAACAAGTGAGAGGGGTAATTTTGTCAAAAACATATGCATATGCAAGTCACATGCCATTTCCACATTCATTTTTAAATGCCCGTAACTTTTTTGTACGTCATCCGTTTTTAAAAAAAAATTATACCATAAAATTGAGCGTCTTTTTATCTTTAATATGAGTACCATATTGCTATACTTTTGAAAAAAAAAATTTCAAAACCCACTTGCGTAAGACACAATAGAATGTAAATGTCACACCACGCCAATGGCGGAAATACGTGGCACGACGGTTCAAGAGCATAAAGCCAAGATTAACGCAAATCATAAGTAATTAAGAAAATGGATCATTTATTTAAGACGTCGAAACCATGTTTGATGTTCACACATAAACGAAAATTGTTTTGAATACATTAAAGTGGCTTCTCAAATATATCCCAAATCTTTGGGAACTAAAGTTGAAACCCTTTCGAAACACCCGACGCCCGTATGAGAGATTCCCCCGACCCAGCTTGCTACGTTGCCCGTCATCTATCAATTACCTGAAAGATATGTTTAAAAAGTCGTCAATATATAAATATTGGTGAGTTCACAGGTTTTTAGTTTATCAACTTTATCTTGTGGGAATTTCCATGTTATGACAATTTATAGGAGTTGCAAGTTCCTACAATTCTACTTGAGCCTATAACCAAACCAAGACAAATAATAATGCTCCGCTCCAAGTCGTTACTCGGTATCCTACGACTTGATTTCAGAATACATGCACCCCAGGCATACGCCGATGCATAATCGACGCTATCGATTAGGGGTGGGCCTTGTCAGGCACCAATAGTACTATTCAAATATTCCTTCGGTTTCGTTTCCCTGAATTAATGATTATAGTAGAGAGGTCTCAACCCCGAGTGGCGATCACAACTCAAGTACTTAACCCGTCAAACATTTCCCTAACATATCTTTCCCCCGAAAAAACATAAAATAGTTTAAAATGGGGCCGTGAGACTCACCTAAATCTGTGCTTGGCTCAAAAAGGAAGATAGCAAGTTTTGTGGTCTCGCACCTACAAACGTCCTAGGCGTATAAGTCACTACACCTATAGTGCATGTGCCTTGGCAAGTTGTACACCCAACTCCCCGACCACGTGTTGTTCCAATTCCCGTTTAATTAGACGCGTATCCTGGGTTCGTTGGCGATGGTTTACCCTTTTCTTACAAGTTATGTATTATTCTCGTCAATACTCTTTGTAACTTGTATACTATTATTCTCGACACGACTCTACCTAACGTATAATTATTTTCCCATTTAAATAATTATACTTAGGATCGTATCGTTCGATATAATGCATTCTTAATACCCGACCCGACTCACTTTGCCGCATATTTATTTTCCCATTTAAATAAATATGCTAAGGTCTTGTCGTTCGGTAGTATATTCTTAACGCCCGACTCAACTTACCATGCCGTACATTTATTTTCCCATTTAAATAAATATACTAGGATCTTGTCGGTATTCACATGTTTGTAGATATATTTTACCTACTCGTCTCGGTTTTCCTTCTCGCATATCTACTTTCCCATTCAAATAGATATACTAGAATTTCGTCGAGACGAGCATGTATACATACATCAATGTGTAAATTTTCCTTGTTAAGTCCATACTTTGTTTAGCGTTTTTAATTCTTTACGTTATGCTTTCTCCCACGAATATTCTCTCTAGCACTTAGGAAAGTGTTATATAATTTTCACCCATGTTATATATATATTTTACTCCTTAAAATATGTATATATTTTCACGTTTTGCCGCAATGGCATTTTTCCCTAGTTTGTTCGTTTATTCGCTATAGTTAGTTTATGTAACTAAGTCCGATGGTTTAATTTTTCCAAGTTTCTTCCAATATGTGTTCTATAGAAATATTATTTATGTTCTAATGTCCAAACACATATTACTTGAAAAAATATACTCTTGTATTTTTAGTCCAACTTGTTAACTTGCATTCCAAAAATGTTTCCGATACTTTTATATTCCCATTTATATAAAAGTATCCATTTTTGTAAAAGTTTTCTCAAGTCTTTACTTTTGCCCAATATTTTATAAAACCTCTATTTTTATAAAATCCTTATGTTAATTTAATTTCCTATTTTTATAAACTTCCATTTTTATAAAAATGCATTTTTCAATAAATACACAAGTAGGTTACTAGTCAGTGGCGGATCCAGGATTTTTTTCCTATGGGTTCCTTTTTTTCTGTGGTCAATTTTGTCACAACCTAACGTTTAAATTTTCGGGTCGGGTCGGGTCAAACTTTTCACAATCAAACGTGTTAATAAACGGGAAATTTACCTCACATCTTAGTGAAGTTGAGTACTCAAGTCTTATTCGCGAAGCTGGATACCGGGGGGGAGTGTCGCCATGCCAGGCCTGATTCGCAAAGAAGCCTATAGAAATCGCCATTAAATCAGTCAATTGTAGCATAGATCAGTCAATAAAAAACTAGCAATTTGCTAGATAAAGAACCGAGATGCTAAAATAGAAGCTAGCAATGTATCAAACTAATCATATAGTCTGTAATGTTCTAGTGTTCAGCCAATAATCAATCGACCAACAATTTGTAGTTAACAATTATTCCCAATCACATTCAATTGCCTTGTTGAATTACCACATTAAATTTTTTAGTTGATAAAGAATCCAAACCTCTTTGAAAAGGTCCCAATTCATCAGATCATCACCAAATATTACAAACACAAATCTAATATTACACCATCCTTAAAATAACCGACTTATTAAACCAAATCTGTTTTGCTCGACCGCTTATTACAGTTGTTGACAAAGAAGATAAACAGTGGTTTCAGTTCACTTTAAAAGAAGCCTTTTATCTATGCTTTGTTCTAAAATGTTTGAAGATTGACGCTGATCATAATGTAAAGTACCATCACAATTTCTCCAATAAGCCATTAGCAATAGTAAATCTACTTTATAGTTAAGTAAACTTCAAGTCAACCATCATTTTTAATACATCACTAACGATAATGTAAAGTAGACTACACCAAAACAAATCAAAATTAACAAATCATATTGAAAGAATTAAAGCAGATTAAAACAAAACATTACAACTAGATATTAACATCGACACACACACAAATACCTGAGGTGGATGTAACCGGTGGTGGAAAGAGTTGAGGCGGCAGAGTTGGAGTGGGCAGGGGGCTGGAGACTGCGGAGCTTTAGAGGAGGATGGATGCAGGAGAGGGTTGAGGAAGGCACATGACCTCTGTTTGAGGAGAACTGGAAAGGGCGGGACTCAAGGGATGAGGCACATATTGTTTTTAAGTGAAACCCTAAGTCCCTAAGGTGGGTTTCAAATTAAAAAAAAAAAAAAGGGAATAAAAAGTCTTTAGCAAGCGGGAGTCGAACAAGGGATCTTCACTATGAAATGGGCGCTCAAAACCAGTTCACCACTTCACACATTTGGTTATGGGTTCCTAACTAAATTTATTTATGGGTTCCTTTTGTCTTTTTTATATTTATTAACACTAAAATTTCAAAACCGACTGGGTTCCCGGGAACCCATTCCCCAATGCCTAGATCCGCCCTTGTTACTAGTGTTTACTAAAACTATACTTGGAATAATCATTATTTATGCTCTTGACACCAAACTTTCCGTTAATGCATTTTTGGACCAAAGTTTCTAAAATATCTATTTTAGTCCATCAACTTTCAAAGTTACAACATTAGTCCCTTAACTTATAAATGTTACTTTTTCCATCCTAACTTCCAAAGTTAGCATTTTTCTTCCAAACTAGTGGACTTTAAAGAACCATCTTCTTCATGTTTGGTTATTTTTACATTATTCCACTTCTAATAGTCTTATATTTCATAAATAAGGTTACTAATATTTGTGTTTGGTGTATTTGTCCATCATATCCAAAGTTCACTCATCTAAGTGAGTAGACTTTAATTTTGTAACTTTTTCATCTATGCCTTTCTAACATGTTCCATCTTATTTCATACTTTAGATAGTTATTTTATGATGATTAAAACCATCTTTTAACATATTCAATCTTCTTTCATAAATCATGCCCAAATCATCATCCATCTTAAGTGTATGCACATATTTTTATATTTTCTTGAAATACCACATTACTAATATCAAATCCATGATCTACCCATATTATTATTCTTCCATTTTACTCTTGTAAAGCATCTTAAGACTCATGTTTCAAAACCACATTTTACCCAATAATGTACAACTTGCTCATAAGAACACATAATATGAACATTAATAATCAAAGCAAGGTTAAAACTTACTACTAGCTCAAGGCTAGGGAAGACAAAAACCTTGGATTTGAGTGGGGTTTAGTGTGTTCTTCCAAGTGATTAAGCTCTAAGCTCTTGAAACACACAATGGGGTTTTGAGAGATGAAGATTTAGAGATGATTTGGAGATGTAAAACTTGAAGAGAAAATGTGTATGGAGGGGGTATAAGCTACGGCCAAAGGGAAGAAGAAGAAGAAGTTTTTGGCTTTTTGATTCAAGTATGCTCACTAGATTGTTTATAATATCCCTTCCAAATCTTTCCAAGATCACCTAATATCTTTCTTAGATTATGTAAGATCAAGTGGGGATTATGTAGGATATGGAAAGATTTGTGGAAGATTATCAAGAGGGGTGTTTGGCCGTGAGTTTTTAAAGAGAGGGGAGAGGTGATTTGGTGAATTTTGTGTCCAATAATATCCCATGCAATCCAATGATTAATACTAATTATATTTGAATTAGTGAGAGTTGGAAGGGTTAACCACTTGGGGTGGCCCTAGGCCGGCCCCTTGGGGGTGTTTGGGTGGGGTCCACTTTGCTAAATAATACCCATTATTATTATGTTTAATTCCCTCTCGTTCGGGTACCGTCCGGGTATTTTCGGGTTTTAATCGCGTGTTATCCGAATATTAAAAATACCTTTAATATCCCTTAAACATAGTCCAGTTTAAGCGTCAATAAATTATTCAGGCTTTTGCCGGGTGAAATTATATGTTATGCGCGTATCGGGTGCGGTACGCGCACTTTATTCGTTACCGGGAGATTTGTATAACAAGCTTTCACGTATGGCTTTGGAGTTCCAAAACCCATTATATTTTGTGAAATTACGTTTTATTTAATATCCCGGGTGTCCGGGATCCATTTCGCTTATTTAATTTTTGCCGGGTAATCGCCAGTGTCCATACCGGATAAATTTACTCGCACATGATCCTATCATGTTTTGTCATTAAACATATGCATTCCTATGCATTATTTGGGAATTGCTATCTTTCTAAGGCCTCAGTTAAGTAATCAACACATAATTGCTTTTAATTACGTTAATCGCGTATAGTTAATTAGTACGGAATTACCTTATTTTTGCCGGTTGTTACAGTAAAACACAATGAACACCAATTAAATATAGGGTATAAACCACAATCAAGAGTCTAGTAAAACACAATGGACGACATACTAAAGATACAATGAATAGAAGACTAAAACACAATGAATACTTTTGAAAAAAAAAAGTTGAAAACCAGTTGCATAAGACATAATGAATGATATACGAAAGATTCAATGAACAAAAGACTAAAATACAATGAATACTTTTGAAAAAAAAGTTAAAAACCCAATTGTGTAAAACACAATGGACGACATAATAAAGACACAATGAACAGAAGATTAAAACACAATGAATACTTTTGTAAAAAAAGTTGAAAACCCAGTTGCGTAAGACACAATGGAGATAACGTAAAACACAATGAGTACCAATTAAATATGCAATGAACAATAGGGTATAAAACACAATGAATAGTCTAATAAAACACAATGGGCGACATTCTAAAGACACAATGAACAGAAGACTAAAACACAATGAATAATAGACTTAAACACAATGAACAACATAATAAAACACAATGTACACCTAAATACAAAACTCATTTGCGTAAAACACAATTAAAATCATACTAAAAACACAATTGACAAAGTTAAATCATGTGTAGACTAAAAAACATAAATAACATATTTATAAAGCACACGTGCATACTATAACACAATGAACGTGCAGAAGACACAACGGAGAAAAAAACCCATTTAGCACGAATTTTTTTTTTTCAATTTTAATGTAGCAATGTGGTACTCATATTAAAGATAAAAAAACGCTCGTTAATATGGTGAAATTTTTTTGAAAAAAAAATGTCGTATGAAAAAGTTATAGACGTTTTAAAATGATGGGAGGAATTGACATGTGCATTGCATGTGGAGAGAGAAAGTCAACAATGTTGTTTTCCTTTTATGCCCTTTCTCTAATTTATTATTTATTTTTTTCAAACAAACTAATCTCAACCATTCAAATATATGATCAATGGATCACAATCCTTCTCACTCTTCCTAGAAAAAGTATCTTGTGTATTTGATCCTAATCCTATTGTTATATATACTCTTGCTTTTTTTATTATTATACATAAACTAGCTGAAGGGATAGGGAGCCTAATCCGAAAGGCGTCCCTATCCCCATGAAACAACAACCCTGCGCCAGACCACAACGGAACAACGCACCCACGCGAGGACAAGTAATCAACGAGCCTCGCGCGCCAAGACAGATGATAAGCAGCAGACATTACCTGATACGCGCGTACAATCACGCGCGGAATCTTCCCTTAGCACTTTTCATACGAGGTACAAAGAACGATAAAAGGAATATTCATAAAGATCTATGTCAGTGTACACACCAACGGGAGAAGGACATGTGGCAGATAGTACAAAAGGTGAACGGCTACACTGTGCATGCTGTCGTCAACAGTGACCAGCAGGCATTACCTCGCCAACTGTCAGACATCACATCAGACGGCAGAGATAGCCTGACCACTGTAGCAAGTACAACATCTCTGTGCACCACCAGAAATTCGCCATGTGTCCAGCTACAACAACGACCACACTGTAGCACGACGTCGTCAACAGTAACCAGTCTTTCCCGCCAATTTCAGAAGGACCATGGACTTGGGCCTCGGTTGGGCCCAAGCCAATGGTGTCACCTGTGGGCCTTTCCATGCAGCCCACTACGGTGCCTATAAATAGGACTAGATACAATCCTTGTATTTTCATTCAGAAATAGCCACAACAACCATATACAATCCTTGTAACCTCTCATTCTTAATAATATTCCGGTGTACTTACAGTGGACGTAGGTCATTAACGACCGAACCACTTAAACCTCGTGTTCTCACACACTTTCTACACACACTAATTCATACTAAACATCCGAACGGGTTAACCATCACGGTTTGGGTAAAGGATTAATCTTGTAGTTACATAAGTACAAACCATCCGGTGATTAGTATTAATCACCGTGTTACTTATTGTTTCTTCACTAGCTTTTATCCCGGAAGCGAGGTTGAAAACTATAACAATTTTAATAATACTAATACTAATAGTAATAATTATTACTCTTGTAATTAAATAAATAAAAAAAATAACATTGCTATAAGGTGACACCATGTGTTGCAGTGTTGCGCGATTCTTTCTCCTAGCTTTTCTTGATGAAGTATACCTATGCATCTTTAGAAGATTAAAATTCCAATGATAGCATGGCGATTGGGCTAAATTTCAACATCGTATATAAGAACCTGGTTTAAAAGAAAAAAAACATGATTAATGAATAACCTGAACACTATGTGGTTTTTTTTTACGAAACCCCACAAAAAATAGTCGTTTTTTTCTTCGCTTTTTATATAACACTATGGTACTCGTTAGAAAGATAATAAAACACTCGTTAATTTGGTGTAATTTTTTTCTTTACAAAATCTCGTATATAAAAGATATTAACATTTAAAAATTATGGGAGGAAACATAAGAGAGAAAAATTTAAATTTGTTTTTGATTTTTTTTTTCCTAAAACAACTCAATTTAATTTTAGAAGATTAGGTTTTATATTATTATTTGTTTTTTTTTTTAATTTACCACATGGCATGACACATGGCACACTCAAGGGGGGAAAGCCTCCTTGAATGCCATGTCATTAAAATGACTTTCTTTTATAATATACTAGCTTTTATTCCGGGAGTGTCCCGGGGTTAAAAAATATAATCATTCTAATAATACTAATAGTTATAATTATTACTCTTGTAATTAAATAAATAAAAAAAATAACCTTGCTATAAGGTGACACCATGTGTTGCAGTGTCGCGCGATTCTTTCTCCTAGCTTCTCTTGATGAAGTATACATATCCATCTCTTGAAGAGTAAAATTCCAATGATAGCATGGCGATTGGGCTAAATTTCAACATTGTATATAACAACCTGGTTTAAAAGAAAAAACATGATTAATGAATAACCTGAACACTTTGTGTTTTTTTCCTGTATTAACGAAACCCCATAAAAAATAGTCGTTTTTTTCTCCGTTTTTTATATAGCACTATGGTACTCGTTGGAAAGATAATAAAACGCTCGTTAATTTTGTGTAATTTTTTTCTTTAAAAAATCTCGTATATAAAAGATATTAACGTTTAAAAATGATGAGAGGAAACATTAGAGAGAAAAATCTAAATTTGTTTTTAAATTATTAAAGAGATTAAGGTTAGATAAGTGTAGCAGAATGGATGAAAACAAAATAAAAAAATAAATTAAAAACTTTTACCTTAATATGTCACGTGACAACATCCATTAAATGCTAACTCATCAATATTCAATTCTTTTATTACAAGGTATAGATATAGATTTTGAGTTTTGATAAAGATGGTGACAAGGCTTATCTATTCGTGAATTGGCCTAACTATTTTGGACACGTGAAAACTTTACCTTTTTTGGATAGATCTGTCTTTGTGGATAGAGTGGTTTATTGTTCTTGAATTTTAAACTATTAATAATGTTTTATACTTTCATCATTGAGCAATAAGAAGAGAAAAACCAATTACATTACTAAAACACAACTAATCGAACCATAATTTGGTTTGCCAAAAACCAATTAGTTATGTTTAATTGGTTCAGTTTAAACCAATCCAATTTAACGAATACCCTTCGGTGGCATAATTTGGTTTGCCGAATACTATTTGATATTAGGAGAATTTTCTTAGTAGTTTTCAATTTTTTATAAAAAAGTAAAGTAGTTTCTCTTCTGTCCTAAAATGCAATGGGTAATGTCAACTTTTTTTTCAATATGATTGAAGTAGTTTTAAAAGTTTGATATTATTAGAGGTGTAGAAAACCGGTTTTGAAAAAAAAAAAACAAAAATGGTTTTTTTTTTTATATCCGAGTAGAACCCGGCCCAAACTGGCGCCCCCCCCTAAAAAAAAAAAAAAAAACTGACAACCGGTTGTTTCTTTAATTAAAAAATGATCTTTTAAATAAAAAAACGGTTTATTTGGAAAGGAAAAAAAAAACGGTTTTAAAACCGATCATAACCGGTTATTACCAATCCAATTTTTTTTCCCACAAAAACGAGTCTTTTTAAGAGCTCAACTAAGGGGTGGATGTATCATTTTAACTTTCCAAGTTATTTTATTGAAGAATATTCTTCATGAAACTTAGAAGTTTAAATTACACTAGGAAGTTTATTGTTAGAGATGTATCACTACATCAGCTCAAGAACTTTCAGTAGTTTAGGTTGTCTTAACTAACTCACGTTATTTCTACCGGCTGATCTTTCCCTAAGAGATGTTTTTCACTAGTTCTCTCACGAAATCGGTGAAGATAAATGTGTACAAACTTCTCTCTAGGATGGTAGAGATATCTACAACTTCTTGTTACATTGTGGAAAATCACAACTAGCTTTTCACGTTCACGTAGGTGGCTAATTCTAATTGTTTAAGTATTTATCAAAATATGAGAAAATAGATGATGGACGAGTAGGATGAATGAGAAAATAGATGATGGACGAGTAGGATGAATTGAAGGGAAAAGGCATTCAAAGAAAACATCTCTAAAGACAAATATGAAATATGTCATGTGTATGAAGATGGTATAGTTTGTAGCCTTTTTTTACCAAGAGAATACCCAATAAAAAGCTCTTGGATGAAATTTGTCTCTTTGATGTAACTGTGGAAGCATAACTCAAGCATCCAAAACACCTTAAATGAGTAAAAGAAGGGGATTTTCCAAACAAGGTAAGGACTCTAGAAATTTTCCCATCAATAAGTTTTGTTTGAAAAATATTTAATAAGATAGGTTGTAGTTAAAAGATAGTCTCCACAAATTTTGGTCTAACAATTTTGATTGAAAAAGCAGAGCTCTAGCAGTTTCAAGTAAATGCTTATGCTTTCTCTTAACAACGTCATTCTGTTGAGAACTGAGGTATACCAACACAAGTGGTTTGATAAATAGTACCATTTCTAGTGAGATATTCCCGTCGTTTGTTCCAGAACCAAGCTCAAATGCATTGTTTGACCGTATGTATATGATATTGATATTGATATTTGTATTATGTAGCAACCATTTCAACAAAACCTTGAATAACATTGAAAACGTTACTTTTGGTTGACAACAGATGTGCCCAACTGATTTTGGAGTCAACCGCAATGGTAAGTAAATATCTACAGCCATTATGTAAGACCCATCTTGACTAAGGGGATCTTAACTTGGCAATGATAATAAATTTTATGGATTTAATTAAGTAAAACGATTTAGTAAGTTGATCATATTTCTAATCATTACCAATTGATACCCAATTATTTGTTGAAAAACATGGAATTAGTTACAAAGGATTAGATTGTGTTTAGAAAGTCTAATAACACTACTAGAGTTCACAAGAGGTAGCGGAAGCGACAAAAGTTAGATTCGCATTGCATTCGGTTCTTGGACGTTCATGATCCACGCTCCCGCCGCACCACATCGATACCTAGAATTCACAAAAATCAACAATGTTAGTCTAGGCATTAGCATAGTTATCAAAAGTCATCGCCTTGACCGCCTAGGTGACCAATTTCCTAGAAGCCACCAAATCCTGCTTTTCTTTCCTAGATAAAAAAAGCCACAATCTGATTTTTAAAACTTAATCCCCTGACTACGACCAATACTTACCAATTTATAGAGATATATCTCAATCTCAATCAAAATTTTTTTTAAATATATTTGATTTTTAAAACACTTATAGATATTGGATTATTCTTCAATAAATAAATACCTCAACTCATTGATTTACCATCAACTGATTTTGTCTACCTAGTTATCAAAGGCGTGTTAATCCTTTTAGCAGTTATGATTAAATGAGTTAGTTTATATCAATACTAGTGGGAAACCCGCGCGTTGCGGCGGGACCGCTAAACCAAAAAAAATAAGTGAAAATCCTTGGTCAAACAGTGACGGCGAGGTAACTTGCCATATTAAAAAAAATCAAAATTATGTTAGAAAAAACTAAGTAAGTCGAAACCGTAAGATAACTACATAAAAAAAACTAATTTTTTTTTCATGACTTGTTCGCCTATGCTTAAATGAATTGTATATTATCACACACAATTATGTTTTAAACGAAAGTTACATTCAAACGTATATAAAAATAAAACCAATATAGTACATTTCTATTTTTTCTAAACACAAGTTATATTATCAAAAATAATAAGTTTGATCTATTACATATAAAAAAAATTAAGGATATGAGACAAATTTTCTCCATAACATAAATTTTGTTGTAAAACAACGACCTACTAGCATATAAAATTAGAACTATGAACAAAGATTAGAGGAAGATTTAGAGATGGATAGAAAAGAAAAGTCTTATTCATTGAGTGTGTGTATGATACAATATACATGAGCCACTATTTATAGGCTATACAATTAATACCAACATAATGAATAGATGTAGGTTATGTATGTGGAGAGTCACCATATTATTAGTGAATTCATAACACTCCCCCTTGACTATCCACATTATGTAATAAAATAATACACAATTCTTATAATACGCTTGTTGATGCTGCCTCGTTAAAAACCTTGCTAGGAAAACCCAGTGGGAAAAAAACCATAGCTAAGGGAAAAAGAGTGCAGCGGGTATTAACTCCCACCGATATTTTGGATCAGGTGTGTTGCCTCGTTAAAAACCTTACTAAGAAAACCCGATGGGACAAAACTTAGTGAAGGGAAAAAGAGTGCAACATGTCGAATACTCCCCCTCATTTTAATATGTATCATTTGAATGATGGTGTCGATCTTCAAAGAAAGTTGCTCAAAGTTTTGTAGTCAATGATTTGCATTCTTGATCACTTGACGTGAAAATCTTTAAGTTGAATCATTGATGTATGATCTTCATTCCAGAATTTTAGTCCCTGTTCTTGTAAGTGCAATTCTTTAAGTTGAACTAATGTTGCCTCCTCTCGTAAATAAATGTCACAAGATCAACAAATGTGATGTGTTATATTCCCTGCGTTTACAAGACTAACCAAACTTGTTTGCATGGGTTAGTGAAATATAATCAAATATCGCTCATACCTGAAGTATTTGTTTTAACTCATTCTGGTGTCTCCTCGCTTGACATAGACTATATTATGATAATAAGTTCATGTGGAAGATATAATAATCATGCATAACTAGCAAGACATATATATATATATATATATATATATATATATATATATATATGAGGAATGATAATGTACAAAGGAACCTTAACGTACAAAGCGTGAGAAGGAACATAGGCCGTAGATTAGGGTTAGATATAACGCGGTGGCACGATCGTAATATTTAAGAAAATGAAAAACGGTTTAACACAGGTAAGGGTATTATTGTCAATTGCAAAATCAAATTTCAATTCAATTCAATTCAATTCAATTTAAGTTTCCTTTTTCTCGTTAACTGGTTTTATGACCAGGAATAAAACTCACGTAATAAAAAAACAACCAGACCAGAAACCATGCTCTGTTTTCCAAACTCTTGACCCTGAAACATGCTCTGTTTTTGTAAAGAAAAAACAGAGCATGATTCACTAACTAATTCGATTACAGATTATGGCTACGAAACGTAAAATCAAGCAAACATTTCATCATTGTTTGTAAAAACTTTTGGTCTTACTAATTAAACAACATTTACAACCTAAAAACGTTTCAATGAATCAGATGATGAAGGAAAAAAGAAGAGTCATATGTGTCTGTTAATGATTGAAAAACGCACGTTATAAATGAATAAAACGCACGTTATAAATGAATAAAACGCACTTTACAATGAATAAAAACTCACATTATAAATGAATAAAACGCACGTTATAAAAACGTAAAACGCACGTTATAAATTGTAAATGCATCATTTTGTGAACTGAAAAACAGCACCTTACAAAAAGGTAAAACACACATTATAAAAACGTAAAACGCACGTTATAAAAACGTAAAATGCATGTTATAAATTGTAAACACATCCTTTTATGAACTGAAAAAACAGCACGTTATAAAAACGTAAAAAGCATGTTATAAAAACATAAAACGCACGTTATAAAAACGTAAAACGCATGTTATAAATTGTAAACGCATCCTTTTGTGAGCTAAACAATATTTTCACCTTATATCCCCACAAAAAGAAACTCATGTCAGGCAAACAAAAGTTGACTTTTGTCAAATTAAAATGTGTGATTTAGTGATCGTATTGTTTTGGAAACGTTAAGATCATGTCGGGGATGGTGGATTTTGCTTGGTTTTCTTTCAATGGTGATATACAGAAAAACAGAGCATACAGATAATTGAAGAAAAACAGAGCATGACGAAATTGCTTGTAAAACCCGTTGTTAGTTTTGAATAGAATTTGAATTTACGTAAAAACAGGGATACAAAATCGTTGCTACAATTAGACTGTGATTAAAGACGTGGCTTAAATGTCTAAACTACCCTTGAATTGGATTAGAACGTGGTTGGGAGTTTTAACTGTCAGTTAGATTTCAATTACACGTGGCAGCATGTTGTTGCTTCTTACCCTTTGTATGTTAAGGTACTTTGTACCGAATACTTTCTCTCTCCCTCTCTCTCTCTCTATATATATATATATATATATATATATATAACTATGGTACTTCTAGAGTGAAAATCTCTACTTTGGTAGAAGATGAAATAAATAATTTTCCATATCAAGTAATTGGACAACCTTTAATGCACTTTAAACATGAGCTATGTCCATTGTAAAATGTCCCACCATCTTTTCAAGATATACTTTGATGGATTGGTAAACATATCATTATCATTACATATATACTCGAATTGTAGATCAAGCAACAAGTGCA
Source organism: Ambrosia trifida (assembly GCA_028751855.1). Classification (NCBI taxonomy): domain Eukaryota; kingdom Viridiplantae; phylum Streptophyta; class Magnoliopsida; order Asterales; family Asteraceae; genus Ambrosia; species Ambrosia trifida. The sequence continues at coordinate 34,463,548 of CM054130.1, read as the reverse complement.
CTATATCAAGGACTTTCAAATATCCCCATTTTAAAAGTTCCACAGAGTCTCTCGATAATGCTCAGACATCATCACTGTAAACTGCGAGTGAACTTTTATATTACCTTTACATAATACTTCTTATTTTAGTCCATACATATTATATTACCTTTACATAATACTTCTTAAGGTATTGATATCAATGCTACATGCATCATCAATCCATCAAGGACTTTTCCATCTTGCCCAATTACGCAAGTGCATTCACTCTTCAATTGGAAAATCAATAACATCTATTTCTCCAATATATATTGTACCATTCATATACATTAAAGTATCATAATCACCAAGTTCAGTTTATCACCTGTGGTGTATTGGTGCACAATAATTACATCCTACGATGTTTCATATTACATTTTAAGCACTCAGTTGCTTTAGGATACTCATGAGGAGTTCCACTTATATTCAATTCAATCATATAACAAACATAACATATTCCGAATTGAATCTTTTTATTCCGATCATAACGTTCTTGAGAACTTACGTTACAAGATTTTGACACATTAAATCCTTCATCAGGTATTTTCATGTAAACTTTCAGTTTCAAGTGAATCATGATATTTATTAGACGCATTTCAATTCTCTCTTTGCATTACCAAACTAATTACATAATGAAAAATCATTATATCCATCACTGGAGAATGCGTCTCCTCATAATCAATTATGGGTCTTTGCGAAATTCTTATGCCACCAATTTTACCTTATATCATTTTCTTTTCAAATGTTGATTCGCACAAAAGACCTTTTCGTATCTATATGTTTTACAACTTTTGTTGTATGGACTAGTGGTCCAAAACTTTTCTTTTCAATAGAGAATTCAACTCTGCCATATTTGCATCTTTCCATTTTGGCCAATCATTTCTTTGTACTCATTCATAGGCAGATCTTAAATCTTGATCCTCATTTCAAGCACTACATTACATAAAATTTATAACGACGTCGATTTTATTTTCGATTCCATACATTTCGTAGACATGATACTATATAACGAGATCTCTTTATTTTCAGGTACCTGAGGTTCTTCTGGAACCATCATGTCTAATGTCTCTTCAGGAGACCTTTTTACTATAACCTCGACTTGACCATCTTTCTTACTTGCTCCAATTTCTCGAGGATTTTTATTCTTTGGAATCGACTAGTCTACCACGCTTTAGGCGTGCAGTAGGCTTATTACCAATATACGATTGTCCTTCCTGGACACTCATCTTAAATGGAGCATTAGCAGTTGGTATATGTAACTTGATTAGCTATTCATCATATTTAGGTCAGTTAATGCGTCTGGTAATTAATTCGTTAATCTCTGTGAATGAATTATCCTTTGAACTTTCAGTTCACATTATTTAGTACGAGGATCAATGATATTTCATTCTAACTCATTTCTATTTCCAACTGCCTTTTATCTCCCCCTGATGTTGGGAATGTTAATCCATTGAGATGGATATCAATTAATTGAGATGTAAATAGATCTCTTGTTTAAGACTCTATAAATCATCATATATTCCCAATCACCTTTTAAGGTCCCATCTCCATGCGTCGTGGTGGATCAATTTCAATATATGTTGCACAACAAAAATCTTAGATGGGCAATATTTGGTTCCTGACCAAAAACCAACTATAATAGGGAGAAACTATTACCAAGTATTGGCTTGATGTGAATAAATGTTACTGCATGTAAAATCAAATGTAAACATGAACTTTTGCTTTCATGATCATTGACATTGCAATCAATAGTAGACGTTTTAGTGACCATCTCAATGAAAGCAATATGTGTATGAACATAAGCTACTAGTATTTCAATATTTAGGAATTGAATTCACCAAATATGCCATTTTGGAATAATGTGCTTGATATCTTATTAATTACGCCATATACCACACAAACTTCAGGTTGCGCACTTGATAACCATTTAGACGATGCATCGATTTTAAATACTAAATGGTATCATGTTAGGATATGTGTATCCTTTAATCAATTCCAAAATATATAGTGATACTCACCCTACTTTATATAGCAAAGATTTAATTTTGCTTAAGAGCAAACATTACATGCTATGCATCAGATTGAAGAATCTTTAAGTTCTTCTTTATGTTCACATCATCATCGACTCGGTGTGGTCTTACTGGTCATGTCAACTAATTAAATAATTATGATCCATAAACTAAACTTCTAGTTTATGATCGAATGTATTACTTGCACGTATGTAATACAAAACATAAGATATGAGAGTATGTATAGAATTTTCAAACCATCATCTCATTATTAACATGACCATCATTACAATTCCAAATGGTCGATCTCATCAATACAAATTTCTCAATTATCTCCATGATCATTACCTTTACAATGATCAATATGTAGTCACATTCACTTCAGGGAATGGAGTATAAACGAAACAAGCTTCATAACTTTTCATTATTTACTCAATCATAAGAATATGAGATGATTTCAAACTTGTCATACTCTCTTAATGATATGGTTACTTCATGAGCACATCTCACATGTGACAAATTATTAGACATGTTGCACTTTTGCTTGTCTAATACACGACAAGAAATATGAGAGAATAATATATCTCATTCTCATATAATTACTTCATTAGTGTGCCACTTCTTAGGGTCGATTTCAATATTAACATCGTTAATCTTATTATCAACATGATGATCATTACAATTTCCTCATTCAGGATTAACATGGCTGATCTTGTTATGAACATGGTGATCATTACAACTTCCTCATTTACTAGGATCATAACCTCTATAACGATCATTTTGTAATCATCATATTATTAACAAAGCCGATCTCATTAACATGAGAATCATAACAATTTTCACAATTACCATAATCATGGACTTAATTTATACCAATAATTATAACATCTCATTCACTTCAGGGAATGGATTATAACCACAACTTTCATGGTGAAATCAATACAACTTCCTTAGTTATGTACATGATCTTAACCTTTATACCGATCATTTTCATCACATTCACTTCATGGAATGGATGAGACTACACCACTTTCATGGTGGTTGTTTCAAACCTTATATATATTTTTTAATAATCTTGCCACTTCAAGAGCATATTTGAGGTTTGACAAACAAAATTTGTAATATCCAATTTTCCTTTATAAATAAACTTCTCTTTATGTAACATCAACTAAGAAAGATGTATACGTCCAAGTCATATAATGTTACCTTTCTAACATCTTACGACCTTTTGTAACATGATAAAGAGATACAGTGAGCATGACACTTTGATGTCAAATCAAAGCAAATTTCTACTCTTTATGGAGGGTGACAATAAATGGATATAAAGAAATAATAGCATGTATATAATACATGATGTTATAGCATGTCACCATATAAAAACGAGTTAGAATAAGCCTTCATGCCTTTATGAAATAAGAAACTTTTCATCACCAATAAACAGACATAGATAATTTATGTAATAACTTATAACGGTATAACTAATCATATGAATATGATACATACAAATTAATGTTTGCACTTATATTTTTAAACATATCTCCGTAAAGTCTCCATGATAAAAGTATGATCAATAACTCTTTTTGTATGATATGTTCGTTCAACAAATATACATATCTCTTTTTCCACACAAATATTTCAAATCTAAACATGGATACAATAATGTCTACAATTATCATGGTAATTAAAAGGATAATGCCATCAGTTGAATTAAGATTACTACTTTATAGATAAAAAAATGTATACATTTTGTTTTTTTTATGCCACAATCAATGAATTTATAATATTATATGATGCTAACCATGTCAATGTAAATAACTAAATGTGAAAGGTCACGCGAGTCCAACATAACTTTTATACTTACTTTAGGGTCAAATCAATTACATATAATAGCTTCTTAACTCTTATTGTACAATCATTTCATGTTAAAATTCAAAACATGTTAACATGCACTTTAATAAAAAAACAAATAATTAACACAAGTAAAATAAAAAACTAAAAACAAATATAATAATATTGATTAAACCATTAAATTAATATATATCTATATATAGGGATAAAAGAAGTTATGACCAGTTATAATATAATTCACTATACATGTTGAAATATAAAACATGATTGAACATACTTTGATGAAATAATAAATATAAATCTCCATCTAACAAAAAATCGTATTAGTTATAATATGGATTATTTAGGGAGATTAAAGAGAATAACAAAACAAATCTCTAATACAACCCATAATTGTATGAATTACAATATGGATCATGTGTGTGAGAATAAAGAATAATGATAAGTTAGAGTATGTGGTATACCTGATGATGGTGCAAGCAATTCGTGCTGATAACGTGTTGTAAAACAACGACCTACTAGCATACAAAATATAAGAACTATGAACAAAGATTAGAGGGAGATTTAGAGATGGATAGAAGATAAAAGTCTTATTCATTGAGTGTGTGTATGATACAATATACATGAGCCACTATTTATAGGCTATACAATTAATACCAACATAATGAATAGATGTAGGTTATGTATGTGGAGAGTCACCATATTATTAGTGCATTCATAACAAATTTTCATTTTCAATCCTCTATCCCTAGAGTATTAGGAATACAGAATTTTAGAATAATATTTTTATAACATAAATAATCAAATAATACTTATCTAGCTAGCAAACTTTAGAGTTTTTTTTTAATAATCATTCAACCAAATTTGTACTATGTTAAAATCATCATAAAATTCGATATCGAGTTTTCGCATATTACAATATGTCAAATACTTTTTTTTGTGGTTGAAAATTCACGTCTATCTAATTTAATCATAATCAATTGACCATAGTTACGTGAAACATTTGTTTGAAATTAATTATAAACGAAAATTTTCTTCTTCGGTCATAAAATTCGATGACGTATAGTTTAGATAAGATCTAGTTACGTGAAACATTTGCTTGAAATTAATTATAAACGAAAATTTTCTTCTTCGGTCATAAAATTCGATGACGTATAGTTTAGATAAGATCAAGCATGTTTAGGTGTATCAATATAACGTAATAATTTCAAAATGCATTTTGTTACCCCACGATTAAAAACACAGTTTTCATTATTAATTTCTCAATTTCTTATAGTATTATCAAGTTTATAAAACTTTAACTTTTATAAAGTACATAATATGTATAAAAAACTATTATAACAAAACATGTAGCATTATAAATTATATTTTATATGTTTTCTATTTAGTGTGTTACAAGTAATTATAGAATTAAATGTCATTAGTCTATACGTTCTCATAAACATCACTTGACTATTGACTTCATTTGATTAAATATGGTGTTTTAAAGACAAAATTGCCCCCAAAAAATAGTTATTATATGCATTGGATGTTGTATCATAAGCAATTAAACTTGTACCTCTTAAAATTTAAGAAGTCCTTATCAAATGCTTTATAATATAGTATAGATATAGATATAGATTATTTTATAAGATGATTGTTATTTGTAATAATTTGGTGATTTTTTTTATTTTTTTTATTTGCGCTTTTTTTTTTTCTCAGGCCCGCTCTTTTTTTGCGCTTCTCGCCTAGGCCAAAGGCGGAGCCTAAGAGCCTTGAGCGCATCACGCCTTTGATAACTATGGGCGTTAGTCAACACCGAACAACCCAAATCAACGAGGTTAGTCGGATTCGGGAAGGAAATCATGTATTTAAAGGCTCAAGAGTTAAGTGGAAACGCCAAAAATGTTGATTCACCAAAACTGCCGTAAGCTACGGCCTTAAGGCCGTAACCTACGTCTCACATTTTTTTCGAGACAACACACGCCGTAAGCTACGGCCTGAGAGCCGTAGCTTACAGCTCGAGGCTTCTAGTCGAATCAGCCTATTTGAGCCGTAGCTTACGGCTCATACCCGTAAGCTACGGTTTGGTCCGGCTAAAATGCTAATTTTCCCATCCAAAAGCCTGCACCAAGCTGCACAATAAGAGCAGCCATAAACCAAATTGTGGGGCCATTCGGGACTCGAAGATAGCCTATATCCCCAAGATCCCGTTTTCATAATCTACACAATTTAACTCCTACATATCTAATTCATCCCATTGACTCAATAAACGCTTTGATCTATCTCTATAAATCTTTATTCCCGGAATATAAGCGGCTTCACCAAGATCTTTCAGTGCGAAACATTTACCCAACCAGGTCTTAACATATTTAAGCATAGGGATATTGTTTCCAATGATTAGTATGTCATCTACATACAGTATAAGAAAAGTGATATAGCTCCCACTAGATTTCTTGTAAACACACGGTTCATCTTCGTTCTTGATAAAACCAAACTCTTTGATTTTCTGATCAAAACGGAGATTCCAGCTGCGAGATGCTTGCTTTAATCCATAGATGGATTTATTCAGCTTGCACACCTTATTAGGATTCTTTGGATTTACAAAACCTTCAGGTTGAACCATATAGACATCTTCCAGTAAGTGTCCATTAAGGAACACGGTTTTGACATCCATCTGCCATATCTCATAGTCATAATATGCAGCAATGGCAAGTAGAATTCTAATAGACTTAAGCATGGCTACTGGCGAGAAAGTTTCCTCATAATCAATTCCTTGAGTCTGAGTAAAACCTTTCGCTACAAGCCTTGCTTTGTAGGTTTGCACATTCCCATCCATGTCAGTCTTCTTCTTGAAGATCCATTTGTTTCCCACAGTCCGACATTCGGTAGGAAGATCAACCAAATCCCAGACTTGGTTATCATACATGGATTGCATCTCTGCATTCATGGCTTCTTGCCATTTCTTAGATTCTGAATCCAAGATTGCAGCTTTGTAAGTAGTAGGCCCAGCTTCATCAATCATGAAGATATCATCATACCTTACCAGTGCACGACGATCCCTAATACTTTTCCAAACACTTGGTGTTTCTGTTGTTTCTTGAGTCCTCTTAGGCTCAACTTCAACAACTGGATCAGTTACATCTGGTTCTGTCTGAACAGCTGGTTCAGTCACTTGTGATTCTCGAATTTCTTCAAGATCCACATGGTTATCTCCAATCCCTCTGTAACACCCTAAACCGTTCTAACAAGAAACACGCAGCGGAAATACGAACCAGAAAATTTCTTCTTTTTAAAACACACTTAAATGTTGGAAATCCAATTTTTTACGACATATCACAAGCATCACGTATTGCATTCACTCTTATTACATTTAAATATCACGTTTATAAATGACTATGAGACTACATCCCCCGTACAATCCGCTTCCTTTATCTCGATCATAAATCCATTGCCTGCTTAAGACTCGGTTAACCTACACCCACACACACATACAATTTTTTTACATTAGATAAGTAAGTGACTGAAGCAATAATTAAACAAGTATGATTAGTATGTAGCGCAACATAATGATCATTCATCATGCTTCCACAATTTGCTTCCAACTCCTTTCGTTCAATCTAAATCCCATTCCGGGTTTGTATGCATCCACGCTTGTGCTTTCATCTACCTCATCCTCGAAACCTGTACAATCTTTGGACACATCGTAAGCCAAGTCATTATGCGTAAACGTTCGCATTTCATATACACAATACGTTCCAATATACAAACTCAAGAAACCGAGCTTATAGTGCTTGATCCACACACGCCATAACCTACGGTCCCAGCACTGTAACGGTTCTGGGCAGCTGATTTGGCGCTGCACCTTTGGCTAACTAAGCCATCTCAAACTACGTCTTTCTTTCTCTTCCTATAGGTTTCGGCTTTAACAACCAAGATTAAGACGTCGTCACGACACATATAACTCCCAAGGTTAACATCCCAACCCAATAATCAAAATTCAAAATCCAAGGTTAACTAACTTTCAACCATTTACCAAACTTACCAGTTAAAGGACGAACCATCCAAACTCTTGCACAAGACATATGAATTCCATGGGTATTAGCCTACCCCAATTTTTATGACCAATGTTATGAGTTTACCATTGCTAACATTCCATACTTGGTTTCAATTCTACATCTACACAATAATATATATATATATATATATATATATATATTTATATATATACCAAAATCAAGAGATTAGTTCATGGGTCACTTACCTTTGCCCGTAGAAGTGTTTTCGCCTTATACGCGTTTGACTTCTAATCCCCAAGCTTTTTACGTAGCTCGAGATCATATCCACTTGACCCGTTGACTTTTAAGCTTATTGTACCTAGCTTACTTTCAAGTCAACATATCGTGTTAGAATACTAATTTGAAACTTACCTATTCAAACATTTGTATTCATTCTACATCATTCAAACATGCAATACATTCAACAACTAGACCTATTCAATAAGTCTTCCCATATACTACCCGTTTGACCCGTTAGTGAAACTACTTGCATGAACTAATTGGTAAGTGTTTTTGGACACTTAAATCATGCCACATAAAATGCTATTATTTCTCTACAATCAATAATCCAAGATTAATACAAGTGTGTACAATATTACACCTTTTCTTATTAACAATTACATTATAAATATGCAGCAACTTTCTGCGCATCAGATTTCATCGGGTTATTTCACCCACTTACCGACCATATTTTTGTATGGTCTATAACTCTACGGAAGCGAGACTCATTATATTTTCATATGCAAAAAGAATCAGCTCAATCCGAGCTTCCTAGAATTAGTTATGATGTTCGCAAGATCAGCTCAGAAGTCGAAACACTTCCAAACAGCTTGCTGTCAAAACAGTTCCGCTGACTTTGGACATTGTTTTGACCCGTTTAACATCAGAATCAACTTTTCGTGTTCAAATATGAAACGTAATATGTTCAAATATCTTTTCAAACATGTATAATATGCCTTAAACCGAGCTGCGGTTGATTTTATACAAATTATTCTTAACAGGTGCGCAACAATAATACTTCCAATCAGCTTTGTAAATCTTTGATATCATCAACCAAAACCCAACTTTAAATCATCAAATCATGTTCATAGTATATTTTAAGCACCATAAACATACTAAACATTATATGATACAAAAACTTCACCAAATTCCTACATAAAACCTAAACCACATTGAAGCTACACATGATTGAATGTAGGTGTGCATTAATTAATTAATCAAGCATTTCATCAAGCACTTGGTGTGCATACAACTTTCTAAGCACATTGTATAAGTAATTTATGCCTACTTTCCTAGCTCATAGCAACAATCACCATGTTTCCTTACCAATTTCAAGTACCCTTCATACATCAACATAAACATAAGTAAAATCTCTATTTCTTTCAATATAGTTATTAACTTGACAAAAAAAATGAATATGGGTTATACCCAAAATGTCGAAACCCACTTCAACTACACATGAATCTCCACTCAAATCACTAGATTATATAAATTTACACACATACTTGTTCAAATAGTGATTCCATACACAACCACCACATAAATCTATATAGAGTTGTTAGGGTTCATGTAAAAGCCCCCATTATTCAAGAACTTCTAACAAAATCATCATAAATTGAGAGTACTACAACTCACCTTAGGCTTGATATCACTAGATGATTAGAAATCCTTTAACATGCAAGCATTTTGGTTCAATTTCACCATTCAATTTCTGATTTTAGAGATTGTGTAATATCTCTTTGTTCTTCCTTGAGTGGTGGTCGACACCCACAAAACAATCCAGAAGATTCTTTATTTTTTTTGTTCTTGCAACCACTTATAAGATTAATTAGAACTTACAATTCAGCCCCTTCATGTTTGCAACATGGTCACTTTTGTCATAACTTACCTTCATTCTATTTGACAAAGTCTTTTAACTAGATAAACTAACCTAGTTAATTATTTCATGTAATAATATATAAAAATCGTATTTTGAGGCGTTACACCCTCGCACCAGAAGCTCTTCCTCTAAGAAAGTGCCTCCGCGTTTGGTGAAAATCTTATTTTCAGTGGGGTGGTAAAACAGGTAACCGATCTTTTTACTGTATCCAATGAAAACCACTTTTTCGCCTCTGGGATCTAGTTTATCCGAAGATTCTAGAGTGACATAAGCATTACATCCCCAGACTTTAAGGTAGGATACATGAGGTTTCTTTCCATGCCATATCTCATAGGGCGTTTTATCAACCTTGTTCGTTGGAGCTATATTCACAAGTCTTGCGGCAGTTTCCAAAGCATAACTCCAAAAGGATTTTGGAAGGTTTGTTCGACGCATCATTGATCGAATCATATCTAATAGAGTTCGATTTCTCCGCTCAGACACACCATTATGTTGCGGTGTTCCAGGTGGAGTGAGTTGTGAAACTATTCCACAATCCTTTAGATGGTCGATGAATTCCTGACTAAGATATTCACCGCCTTGATCTGATCGAAGCATTTTAATAGTTCTATTTAGCTAATTTTCTACTTCGTTTTGGTACTCCTTGAACTTTTCAAGAGTTTCATATTTATGCTTCATAAGATAAACATAACCATATCTACTGAAATCATCAGTAAATGTAACAAAGTATCTTTCTCCATGTCTTGACATTGTTCTAAATGGACCACATACATCTGTATGTACAAGTCCTAATAGATCATTGGCTCTTTCTCCAACATTTGAAAAAGGTGCTTTTGTTAACTTTCCACTTAAGCATGATTCGCATTTTCCAAACGACTTCGAACCTTTGGAATCCAGGATTACTGCGGTTTTGAGTTGTTTAACACGATTCTCACTTATGTGACCAAGTCTACAATGCCACATATACGTATCATTAAAGTCCAACTTATTACGTTTATGGGAGATATTGCATAATATGTTATCGTTTTGGATTTCTATCTCATAGATCCCATTGTTAGGTTTTGCATCAAAGTAAAATACATCGTTAAAATAAGCAGAAATAAATTCGCCATTGAAACGATAATTAAAACCTGGTCCACGCAAAGCCGAAACTGAAACAATATTTCTAATCACACTAGGAATGTAATAAACTTTGTTCAAAACAAGTTCTAAACCAGAAGGAAGTAAGAGAATACATTCTCCTATAGCCTTCACAACAACTCTTTGTCCATTGCCAACATGGACCTCCAAGTTGCCTTGTTTCAACTTTCTAATCTTTCTTAGTCCTTACAAAACATTACAAATGTGGAAACCACATCCTGTGTCAAACACCCATGTTTTGCTAGGAAAAGCAAAGATTTCAATAACATATATACTTGAGGACTCTCCTCCTGAAGCCTTAGCTTGCTTCAGCTCAGCTAAATACTTAGCACAGTTCCTCTTCCAGTGCCCAGTTTCATCACAATGAAAACACTTGGCATCTTTCTGAGGTTTCTTATTGGCAACAGATTTGCCTTTGCCCTTCCCTTTGCTCTGATTGCCCATTTTCTTGGTGTTAGGTTTCTTAACTTGACCCTCCTTGATCACTAGCACTGGTGCAGTCTTGCTAGGTATGTTCACCTCAGCAGTTTTGAGCATCTGATGCAGTTCTGCAAGTGTCTTTTCCATCCCGTTCATATTGTAGTTCATAATGAACTGGTCATATGACTTGGGCAATGATTTTAGGATAATATCCCCCGCTAACTCATCGCTCAAGGGGTATTCTAGACGAGCCAAGTGATCAAGATATGCCTTCATTTTTAGCACACGAGTGCTAATTGGCGTTTCTAGAACATACAACTTGTTCTCCGCCTTGAGAACAATTTTCAAGTTGCGGTGCCAGTCCATGAAGTTGGAGTGGTTAAGTTTGTCCTTCTCTAAGATGGACTTGAGAGAGAATTGGGAGGCGGAATTGTTTTCAGTTGACATCTACAAAGTTCAAAATCTAATTTATTAGTATTTCATGTTTTAAGTATCCTAATTATTTTATGACCCAAAAAGCAAAATTAATTAGGATTAGATCCCGATTCATCAATACACAATGAACTGGCTTAGCACTGTCCACTGGCATGATTAGGTAGGTAAACAACGATTGTTAATTGTGTCCACTACACAACTATCCTTTTGGGGTTATCGCTAAGAGCGATGTATGTTTAACCCCAACTATGCCCACTTGTCAAACAAGCGATGTTTGATCCTTTACTGTTAACTGTAACACTGGCCTCTGTTACACAGGAAACGCGATGATTACCTTCACTCATGATCAACGCCCAGATTCAGGGTCAGCACTAACATTTGGGTTCGATTTAAAACAAAGTGTTAACTCGTTACGGGTGGCATAAAACATCAATTTAAAATTGGGATTTAATTTTAATATTTACCATAAATATTTTGAATGACTCGTTAGCATGATGTGAGTCACACAATAGTTTATAAAATCCAATTTTATATTGTTCGTAATAATTGAAACTCCTTTCAACACTCGACACGGTATAGTTTTAAATACCCTATTTAAACTATGTTGGTCGTATTATCGCGAATGAACTTGTTTTAATATTAATAAAACTCCTTTTATTAAAAATGCTTTTCGGTTTTTATAAAACTTGTTTTAATAAAACCGTTGCCATGATTGTGAAAATTTTATTTATTTTGGGTTATCTAAATTATTTACAATAAATAAACCACAACCACAAAACATAATAATAAAATTAAAAGAATCGAGCCCCTAATAGGTTGTCCGTTTCGTTTTAGCCAGAAACGAAACGAACCAGTCAAAAGGGTTTCAAAACTATTTTTGATATAGCTCCCACTTGACCCGAGATCTCTATCTTCATGGAACCTGTTCGCCTTTTTATCTTCGTCTTGATCTTGTACTTGTTGGATTACAAATAAATTTGAAATACAAATAAAACAAATCTATTTTAATCCTATCTATTACACCGGATTCAATATCCGTAATAAAAAATACAAATCAATAAAAAAAATAAAACATCACAAACACAACCATGACAAGGGTCAAAATACCTAGGGCTCGATTCACGTCACAATCCATGAACAACAAAAAGCTTTTGATCTTTTGTCAAAAAAAAAAATAATAATAAATTTTTGACAAATAAAAAGGGCTGGCAATGGGTAACCTGTTAAGACACGATAAGACCTGTTTGACTGAAAAGTACACTATTTGATTTTTTGACTTTTTTTAATACTTAGAATTAAGAGGCAAAAATCTTTCATTTCCCTTTTTTGGTATATAAAACATAAAACTGTGTTATAAACATGAGATATAAATGAGTTAAACGAGTCGTGTTCATGTTTAGAACTTATTTGTTCGCGCGCGTCAGAGACCTGTTAACCTGTTAGGGACACGATTTGCCAGCCCTGCATAGATCAAAATTATAACTTTACCATCTATACGCGCGTAACTGTGGCTCTGATACCACTATTGGGAATCATGGTATCAAATACACAGCGGAAGCAGTTTTGTTTTTAATAAAATCGATTATATACACTATATAATATGAGCCGATTTATATATATATATATATAATATATGTTTAATTTTATTAATCCAATTAACAAAATATTCCCAATCAGGATCTCGGTTAAACACGTATAAACAAATAAATAATGAACAACCATAGGGGGTTTAGTAATCAACCTTTGACGACTACACCGGAATTGTAACACGCGGGTTACAACGAATCCTCGCTAGTAGGAAGTTCACACCCGAGCACTGGCCAACCGAAAGCAACACTTTGCAAGGCGCAGGTGGCGATGATGGTGGTTTGCGGCGGACAAAGGGGCGGTGGCTCCTAAGGGTGGCCGCAAATCTTGAAGAGGAGACAGGGGTTATGTTGTTTTATCTTTTCAAAAACATGTGTGATTAGAGTTTGATCTATCACACCTATTTATAAAGATAAAAGGCACTTGCCCACTTAATTAGTCAAAGTCATTCACTTGACCATTTGACTAATCAAGGACTTGACCAATTAATTAATCAAAGTCATACACTTGACCATTTGACTAGTCAAAGTGTAAACTTTACTATTTAGTCTCTCGAGTTCAAAACTATTATTATTTCAGAAATAATAATCCACCAACACATGAACTTATCTGATTCGTGTACCAACGTGTAACTCTTCGGATCGTACCGGGTCGGGTTACATTGACCTCGACTTTTAATTACATCGGACATACTATATATCCAACAAGGCACAACATATCATATTTAAAAAGTAAAATACAATACTATTTACTATTTAAGTATAGGTCTTATATAAAGATAGGATTATAGGAATACATTGCATGTGACTAACCTGTTAAAAATACTTAATTTATATCCGTTTAATTTAATCCTATCAAATCTACATGTTAGAGATTATATACCGAATTAGTAAAGAAAAAAAAAAAAAAGTCAAATTCTTTCGTGACCGTGATACTCCACTCAAGAGTTGATTTATTTTATTTAGTCAACTAATTACCTACTAAAAGAACTTTGTTGAATTAAATAAGAACATATTTTGCATTAAGAAAAAGAGAAGTTTACACTTTACACTCACACGGACAACAATTTAAAACTCCTGCCAACTTTAGTTTTTTTTTTTTTAAAAAGAACAACTTCATTAAAACGGTTTACTCGATAAGAAACAAAGCAACTAAGAAACTATAAAACAGCTTTGACTAATTAAACACATAACCGTGACAAATTACATCAAGATAGCGGGCAGACGAGCAACAAGCTACGTCGTCATCCTTTTCTGAATGACAAACCCTAACCTACTAAAATAGCTTACTCACAAATTATAATTACACAAATTTATACCGGCGATTGTAGTGTTGAAGTATATATTTAATAGTATGATTAATGGACGTATGAATTACTAAGCCAACTGAAGAAACAAATGGTCTCACCACCGGTTAGGGATGATAAGATTATTAGTTGCTACAGAGTTGATCCTTCACTAACAGCTACGGCTTGGGGATACCTGCAAATAAGAGTGAAAGTGTGGGTGTGGAGACGACTACTCGAAGTAGTTGTTTATGACAAAAACGGGGTGAATGGGGATACTATCTAGTGTGATAGCTCTCCAGGTCAGTAGAAAGTGTCCTCTCCAATTGGGGATGTGATCCCTTTTATAGGAGAGTCCGTATGCCACCATTACCCAAGTCCTAACCATGGTTAGGTTGTCTCCATCACCCTTAATTATGTTAATAAGGTGATATATGGAAAGCTAGATTAAAGGAAACAGTGGAATCGAATACCGCCTTAACTGGCATAGTTACGTGATTCATGCATGGCTATTGACCATGCATGATATTCGCCTTGATCGGTCCTTGACTGTTGACTGTGTATTTAATGAGCTTTGACCAAATCCTGCGCATGGCTTTCTTCCGCGCGCCAGTGTTGTTCCGGGTTTGGGTATGCGGAATGGTCTATTCGGTACCCAATCCCATCAAGTCCCCCTAGTCCAGTGTGTCTCTCATCTTAGATGTGAGGGATGCTGGACTAATTCGTAATGGGTTACTTCCTTTGGTCTTTCTTCTGCGTACCGATTTTGCGTTACGTGCTGACGTGAGCATTATGCGGAGAACGGGTTTGAATTTTACGTCGTTTGTCCGCATTGGTGGGACACGTCAGTTTGCATGTGTGGACAGATGTCATTTCCCCCTTGTGTTTGAAAATTTGTGGACCATATGGCGAGTGGTATTGACATGACCTCTGTCTATTGGGACGTGTGCAGAGACGTGTGACCGGCGGTTGTCAGGCGAGTGGGCGCGTGAGGCGCGTGTGACGTCGGTTTGTTTTCCATTGCACACGTGCCATCCTGTCATTGGACTCACCTCCGAAAAGCTTGTCCATGACGTCAGGCACATTAATTGCAAAGCCTATATATTAAATTTTGAATGTGGCTTCTTCCATTTCAACTGTTTCAAGTTTTTTGAATTTCTTTCTCTTCAACGTCTCTTTCTTCACAAAATTACCTTTTCCTTCAACTATGTCGCAAGATTCCCAAGATGTGCAAGAGTCGAGTAAAACCTCTGACATTGTGAAAGATCTGGGGAAGGAATCATCCAAGAGCATAGAAGCCACCACTATTAAGTGGGATGAAGATTCGTATTTGGGTTTTATTGACCGGTACGGCATATTGCCGGAATGGGAGCCTGAACTTCCTGCTGAAGGAAAAACTGCTTTAAAGGTCCTCCTGGTAAAATTACCTTGTATGCTGCTGCTTTCACTAAATGCTGTTTTCGATTGCCAACCTCCAAATTTGTGGTGGATGTGTTACTGAAATATGGAGTTCATCCTACACAATTGACTCTTTATGGTTGGTGCCGGATCCTACATTTTGAAGCCACATGTCGTTCACTGGAGATTGAACCCACATGGGAAAGATTAAATGTCTTTTATGTCCTTGAAGCAGCCCGTGGCGGAAGTGGCTGGTTTAGCTTGGGCATTCGCCGGAAAGTGAAACAGCTTGTTTCGGAGAAAGTGAAGTCCATGTATGAATGGAAAGACAAGTTCTTCTATATCAAACATGGCGTTATTCCTGCACCCTTTCAATGGATGGTGCTTGGTTTGAGAGAGAAGATTGCTGAGTTCCCCCCTATGGTGGGTTATAAAGATCAGGATTGGTACAAAACACTCTGTGATCATGCTACTCCCCTGATGATGGATGAATGTCCTGAGAGTGTTTTGAACTTGTTGGGGATTAGCCTTATCTGCCCTGAGGGTCAGGACCCGAATCCTTCAAAAGGTATATGGGTTATATTTGTATTTTGTCTTACTGATATACTTTGTGTTATTCCTCACATGTTTCTTTATGTATCCAGATGTCTCATTGTTTCAATTGTTCGCTAAGCGCGGTGAAGCGAACGTGCCGTATGCTCCGGTCATTGCCGGTGTTCCGCGCTTGTCTGAGAGGACCAGTGGGAATTTTTTGCATCCCAATTTTGTAGATCCTCCAAAGCAGTATGTTCGAACAGGTGTGTCGTTTCTTATCCACTTTTTTGTGTATATTTTTTGCTTTATGTATGCGAAGGAAGCGCACTTGGTACGCGGTCTGCGTACTGATTCAGCGCGTTCTTCGTGTTAGGTGCCGGTATACAACTCCGCAGGAAAATTCATGACGATGTTGAGGAAGTTACTTCGGAGCGCAAGGAGTCCCTTGGTTAGTCTTCATAAATTCGTAACTTATTTCTTACGCATGTGTTAACTTGATACAGATGTGGTTACCGCGCCAGGCACAAGTACTACTAGGAAGCGTGCTGTGGCTAGTAAGAGGACCAAACCACCCGCCGCGCCTATCATTGTTGAAGAGGTTGATGAAGACTTGACTGAGTCTGATACGGAGCTGGAGCACAAGCGCGCTAGGCGTTCTTCTCCTATCCGAGAATCAGGTGGTGTTGCTGAGCTGGATCAGAAACAAGTGCAAGTTCCGCAATCCTCAGTTGCGAGTCTGGATGTTACTTCACCGGGACCCATTTCCGCGGTTCCTGTGAATGTGTTCAAGCCATTGACGTGGCCATCTACGGACAAGCTGGATATCCCAGTAAAGCCTCCGCCTGTGCGCGAGAACTTGCCCATGAAAACTCTAAGGCATTTGTCTGGTACACATGTTTTTCTTACCTTTTTTCCGCGTTTGTGATAAATGTGTTGAAGTATTGTGAGCAGCATTTTATGTAGGGAAACATCCTTTTGCAGAGTCTCGGAAGAAGCACTCATCTCTGTTGAAGGAAGTATCTACATCTGCCCAACCAACTGACGTGACCGAGCAAGTGATGCCGGTCATTGTTGAAACAACGGTTGGTGAGAAGTTGTGTTCTCAAACTACTCCTATCCCAGAAGACCTAGATGTTCAAGTGGAGAAGGAAGTGATGCAGCAAGAAGGACCTGTTCAAGCTGAGTTAGTGACTGATGTTGAGAAAGATGCTGGTAAGCTGGTGGATGAATTTGTAACACCGAATTTGGAGACTGGTCATCTTGGTTTGACGGAGCAAGCACATGAGCCGAGCTCGTCTCAAGGATTTGAAGCAGCACTTGATAGTCAGAAGGTCGATGAACTTGTAACTGAGAATCCATCCAACTTCCAGCACACAGTTGTTGATTCTACCATTGTTTATACCGACATCTCCTCCGGTGGTGGTAGTAGTTCTGGTCATCGGCGAAGAGCGTTTTCCTTTCGCCCCTCTGATTCGTCAAGGCCATATCAGCCGCGCTGGGATATCATGGACACTACTCGCTTCACGAATGCGCTTGATGCGCAGGAGTTTGTTATGATGTCCGTTCCTCCTGCGGAGCGTGATTATCAGGATAGTGTTGACCGTCGCTCCTTATTTATTGATATGGCCATGAATCTTTCTCTTGGTGTCAGCGGTCTTGGATCCCTTATCAGGCGTGAAAATGAGTTCTAAAGGGATTACCAGAATTTAAGGGATTCTAAGGCTGCGCTTTTGGGGCGGGAAGAGGAGTTCCAGCGTGCTCGTCATGACGTACGTGCTGAGATTGAGCATCACCAGAAAGTTGCTCGTGATGCCATTGAAGAGTTGGAGAGTGTAAAGAAGGAGAAGGCTGATGCGTCTCATGCTTGGTCAGTAGCTTGCAAGAGGACGAACATTGAGACTGAACAGCTGCGGTCCTCCATTAAAGACTTGAAACTTGAGAATTCTAATTTGAAGAAAGAGATGGAGCAGACTCAAGCAGCGTTCGAAGAGAAGCAAACTGAGCTTGCTGATGTCATTCAAAAATACAACTCTCAACATGATGAGCTTATTCGCGCAACTGCTTCCTTGTCTGACGCGGAAACCAAAATGGAGAAACTGACGTCGGAGAACGCCCAGATCCAAGTAGAGAAAGCCTTGGCGGAATCCTCATGTACGCAGGCTAAAGTGGAGTTGGACAAAGTGCAGGCTTTGTTCCAGGAAGCCACTGATCTAGCTGTTGCTGCCAACGAGAGGATTGCCTGGTTGATGGGCGATGGAGTTGCTGGGGTACGTCAAAAACTCTTCAATCTTCTTTTCTTTAAGGTGTGTTTTATATGCTGATTATTATTTTGCGCAGGTATTCAAGCGTGTCTGGAACGATCCTGCGCTGACGGAAGTGATTGCGCGCATCTCAAGCTCATCCGTGAAGCAGGGCATTAAGATTGGTTTTTCCGAAGGCTTCAATCACCGTGCTGAGGGCAAAGAAAAAGAATCCGGTCCCTATGAGAGTGAGGCATATGATGATGAGCTGCTCAAAGCCTATGATGACTACGAGCACCTGAAGTTCGAAGTCTTTGACTTGTTGGAGGCCTGCGCGAAGACTGATGATCCTGCTGGGGAGCTGCGCAACTATTTTATCAAGTCTGATCGCCTTGGTGCGGAGCTCGCTGAGAAGGCGCAGACGGAAGAGAAGGGTAAATCTGTAGCCACTGATGCGGAAGCCGGAACATCTTCCAATGCTGAAGGGAAACGCGCAGAGGGCACTGGGAGTGATGATATCTCCCAATATTTGAACCTCTAGTTTATTTTTTATGCATGATGAACACGATTGATGTATCATGATTGCCTGTCTTTGTTGAACACTTTGATTTTCATGTATGCTAAACATTGCAACTCCCTTTAACTTTTATTTTCCACGTGTGCATGGTGATCATTAGGTGATGTCATCTGATGTGCTTCTGACGCAGGTGACTGTCAGTCTGCCCTTGACGTGACTGTTATAACGGCGGTGACAGGGTGCCTGTCAGTCTTCCCTAGGGTAATCGAGTGGATTACCATTAATGGTAATTAATGATGGTATCCTCTCTCCTCTATATATAGTAAGTATAATCATCAGAACAGTTTATACCTTTAAAAATTTTCACCACTTTCTCTGAAAAAATGGTGACCAAATCTTCAAGCAATGTTCTCAATGCCAAGGAGATTTTGGCAGTGCAGGGTATTACCCTCTTGTCCTGTTATCCTGATCATGATTGTAATTCCACTGAAGCCCTTGATCGTTTGGCAGATCATTGTTCATTTCTGCTGTCACAGGAGGACATGCGTCCAGATTATCTAGATGATCAAGGTACCATTGATGGAAAGCCCTTGAAGATGAAGAAGTTGTCTGAACTAGGAGATGTGAAGAAGAAGACCTCTAAGAAGGTTACGGGTTAGGATGTGTATGTCCTACGTAGGAGTCTTTGTGTAAAGTTGTGTCTTTCCTTTTTCTCTCCTTTTTTTTTGAGTGATTGTTTGATCACTGTGTCATGGGGTTTTAGTGTTAGTGCCCTCTTGTTTTGGTGATAATCATCTACGATTTTGGTATGTAATCTATGTTTGCTAGCCACCAGTTTGTATAAAAATGCTTTTTTGTAATGTTAATGAATTCTGGAAATCAATTCCTTATTACATAATCATTGTAGTATGTTACATGTAACATATACGTAACTGGGCTGCATTCCAGGTGCGTGGAATTGGTGAACCGTCTAATCGCTCTAAGGCATATGCCCCTTTTCCCAGTACTTCTTGAACCTTGTAAGGCCCCTCCCAAGTTGGGGCCAGCTTTCCTGGTTTTTCTGCGTTTGAGGCTTCATTGTTGCGGAAGACAAAGTCACCCACGCGGAAAGTTTGCTCTTTGACCCGCGCATTATAATATTTCTCTAACTGTCTTTTGTATGCGGCTTCCCGTACATGAGCTGAATCTCTCCGTTCATCCAAGAAATCTAGGTTCATCCGCAGCTCCTTGTCATTGTCGATTGATTCCGCAAGCAAGATTCTTGGGGAAGGGTTTGTAACTTCTGTTGGGATGACCGCTTCAGTTCCGTAAGTTAGGCTGAATGGTGTTTCCCCATTACTTGTCTTGGGAAGTGTGCGGTGGGCCCAAAGAACATGTGGTAATTCATCTACCCAACCGCTGCGCTTTGTTCCCAAGCGTGTTTTGATCCCCTCTACAATACTTCTGTTCGCCCTCTCAACCTGTCCGTTGCCTTGGGGGTGTGCCACAGAAGTGAAGATTTGCTTGATTTTCATAGAATGAAGCCATTCTTGTAAGTGCTGGTCCGTAAATTGCGTTCCATTGTCACTCACAATCTCCATGGGTAGTCCAAATCTGCAAATTATGAACTCCCATATGAATTTCTTGATATTGCGCCCATCGATTGTGGCTAACGTCTTTGCTTCTACCCATTTGGTGAAATAGTCAATAGCGACCAATAGGTATTTAACATTGCCTGGCGCAGTGGGAAAAGGTCCCACTAAATCTATGGCCCATTTCTGAAATGGCCATGCTGCAGTAACCGGTACCAAGTTATTCTTTGGCCTAAGTGTTCCTGGCGCATGTCTTTGACATGCGTCACATTTCCGCAGTTCTTTGACTGCGTCAAGGTGCATCCCGGGCCAAAAGTATCCAGCATTCATAAGTTTCGCAACGACCATGCGAGGTCCTGCATGTAGTCCGCATGTACCTTCATGAATGTCTCGAATCAGGTATGTTGCTTCTGCGGAATCGACGCATCTGAGTAATGGCCCAAGGTAGGACCGCCGATACAGGATGCCATTATTTACTTCATAATGCAAAGACTTGTGTTGCAATTTCCTTGCTTCCGCTTTGTCGTCTGGGAGAACACCCTTGGTTATGAAAGCCATTATTGGAGTAATCCAAGATTCTTTACCTGTTTGGATTACATTCACCTGTTTCGACGGAACGGATGGTTTGGCTAGTGTCTCGACTCGGATGTCTTTTGCCATGTGGTCGAATGCGGTTGACGCCATTTTGCTCAATGCGTCCGCTGGCTTGTTTTGGCTTCTGCGGACATGGATTACTTTGCAGTAATGGAAGTCTTTCATTAATTCTTTGGTATGATGTAAGTACAGGACCATGGTTGGTTCCCTTGCTTCATACGTGCCGTCAATGTGGTTGGCGACTAACATTGAATCCACGTGTGCTTCAATGTGCTGTGCGCCCATCTTTTTCGCAATCCGCAAACCAGCAAGCAGAGCTTCATACTCTGCCTCATTGTTTGTTGTTTGGAACTCGAGCCGAATTGCGTACGTGTATTCTTTTCCCTCCGGTGTTATTAGGCGTAGGCCTGCGCCCGCGCCTTCATCATTACAGGCTCCGTCGGTATACAATTTCCATACCTGGGTT
Organism: Ambrosia trifida; assembly: GCA_028751855.1. NCBI lineage: Eukaryota > Viridiplantae > Streptophyta > Magnoliopsida > Asterales > Asteraceae > Ambrosia > Ambrosia trifida. The sequence continues at coordinate 34,441,570 of CM054130.1, read as the reverse complement.
TCATCGGGTGTGATAGAATTGGACGACGCCTCTTTGGTGCACTCCTCAATTTTATCTACTGGGACCTCTGTTAGGAAGTCTACGAGGACCTGTCCTTTGAAGGAGGGTCTTGTTTTGTACGAAATTGAGTGCTCCCCCAACTCTATTGCCCATTTTGCCAAACGTCCGGAGAGTTCTGGTTTCCGCAAGATGTCGTTGATCCGGAAGTCTGTGAGGACGTTGATTGGATGTCCTTGAAAATACCTCCGCAGTCTTCTCGATGCATGGACTAATGCCAGGACCAGTTTTTCCATTGTCGAATAGCGTGTTTCCGCATCTAGAAGCATGCGGCTAACATAGTAGATTGGGGTTTGGACCCCTTTCCGGTCAACCATGAGAACTGACCCGATAGCTTTGTCTGTTACGGACAGATACAAGGTGAGTGGTTCTTTTGGTAGTGGAGCTGTGAGTGTTGGCAGGTTGCCCAAACACGTCTTCATTTCTTGGAATGCATTTTCTGCTTCTTTCGTCCAGTTGAAATTGGACTTTTTTAAACAAATTTTCAGCGTGTCCACGAAAGGAAAAGATTTGGACGCGTAGTTTGATAGGAACCTGTTCAAAGCTACTAGCCGTCCCATTAACGTTTGTACCTCCTTGATTGAGGACGGTGAAGGCATCCGTTCAATTGCTTGAACCTTCTCTGGATTTGGACGGAATCCATCCTTTGTTACCAAAACGCCGAGAAACTTTCCTTCCTCCATTCCAAAGGAACATTTCCCCGGATTGAGCTTCATCCGCACACTTCGTAACTGATCAAATGTTTTCTGTATGTCGAGTAACATTTGATCCTCCTCCCTGCTTTTGATCACCAGGTCGTCAACATATACCTCTAGGTTTACACCGATCTGTTTGACAAAAGCGGTGTCCATTAATCTTTGATACGTTGCCCCTGCATTTTTCAGCCCAAACGGCATTTTGGTGTAGCAGAAGGTACCCATGTCTGTGCGGAAAGCAGTTTTATCCTCGTCTTCTTTGGCCATTTGTATCTGATGGTAGCCCTTGTAAGCATCGAGGAAGCATTTGAATCTGTATGGCGCCAAAGAATCGACTTTTAGGTCAATTTCAGGCAGTGGGTAACAGTCTTTTGGGCATGCCTTGTTTAAATCTTTATAGTCGACGCACATGTGCCATGTGCCATTAGACTTCCCTACCATAACCGGGTTTGCTACCCAAGTTTGGTATTTGCTTTTGCGCAATATACCGGCCTTCAAGAGTTCTTCTACTTGCTCGTTCATCGCCTTTGTTTTTTCTGGCCCCATGCTTCGTTTCTTCTGAACAATAGGCTCTGCATTCTTGTAAACATTGAGCCTGTGCTCCGCAACGTGTCGCGGAACTCCGACCATGTCTGATGGTTTGAACGCGAAAATGTCCATGTTTTTTGTCAACAGTTGTTTCAAATGAGTGCGGATGGGGTCAGAAATTGCATGGCCGATGACAACTGTTTGTTCCGGGAATAGAGGGTTAATAACCCATTTTTCCGGTTCGGTCCGAACAGTTGGTTTTGCTTGTTTTGAAGGCCTGGATGTTTCTGTTGCATGACACGTTTTATTTCCCCTGATGAACGCGACTCCTGTTCGCGTTGGGAAACCCATCATCTGGTGAGGTGTAGAAGCATTGCAGTTGAACTTTGCCAATCCCTCTCGACCTAGGAGGATGTCGTGCGAGGAATTGACTGGGAGCACAGTGAAGTCGCACGTTTCGGTGCGTGAGTGTTTCCCGTCAGAGAGTGTTACCGGGAAAGTGAGCGTGCCCAATGGGTAAATGGATTCATGAATGAAACCGGATATCGGTTCCGTTGTTGGTACTATCCTCTTTTTGTCTTCATCATCCAGCTGGTCAAAACACTGCTGGTACATGATATCGGTGCTACTGCCATTATCCAGGAACATGTATCGTGTTCGATAATGGCCAACAACCCCTGTTATGATTAATGGAGCTGTGGAGCATGCTCCGCCTTTTACCCTTGGCATAATCACCTGTTCTTCTTTCCAGGAATCGTTCTTCGCCTCGATGAAGGTACGCTTATGGCTTGCGCTCCTGTGAATCATGTTGCATGTGTTGCGAGAGGCGCTGTAGACATGATGCGCGTTGAGATTGCGTATCTTCTTTTGGGAGGGTTCTCCTGCTTCTGTGTTGTCCCTCTGCTTTCTTCTCATGTTTTTAACAAGATGCGTCAATTGACCAGATTTGATTGCGTTTTCGATTTCCATCTTTAAGCTATAACAATTATCCGTCATGTGACCGTGGTCCTCGTGGTATTCACAGTACTTTGACCTGTCCACGTTTTTCCTGTCACTGCGAAGCTCTTGTGGCTTTGGAAATTGGATCTGTTCTGTTTTTAGCACCTCAGATGGTGTTTTGGACAGTGGTGTCCAATCATAGTTCTTCTTTGAATGTCCCTTATTATCACGGGATCCTCTGGAGCTCGGCATGTTTCTTGCATCTTGTGAGGAAGAATATTTTCCTTCTTCTGCCGCGCCTGAGATTCTTGACCAAACGGACTGCTTACCCTTTCCCCTGTTATTTGATGGTCCGTGATGACCATTACCTTGCTGTGCGTTTTTGTTGCGTTGGAAAGAGCGATCTGAAGACGCGTAGACTTTGGCAGCTTCAATTACTTCATCCCAAGCTTCCGATACGCCGTCTTTGCCGGTTAAGCATCTCATTAGATCATCATTTTTTACCCCGTGTATAAAGGCTGCGCGGGTAAGTTCTTCTCCGCATCCCAGTTGGAGTGCTTCCTTGTTGTATCTGATTATATAGTCTTCCAAAGACTCATTATCGTTGCGCGAACACAAAAGGATATGGGCTTTGTCCTTTTTATGCTTGCGCAAATGAGAGAAATGGTTTTTGAACTTCCTTATTAAGTCATCGAAGTCAACGAGACTTCCAACCGGCAAACTTTCGTACCAAACTCTAGCCGCCCCCGTTAGGATTTGTACGAATAAGTGACACCAGGCTTGCACTGGCCATAATTTGGAGCTGCCAGCACAATCGAATGCGTGCAGGTGATCATCAGGATCACGCAGGCCATCAAATCTTCCAATGGTACTTGGTAATTTACATTCTTGCGGCATCGGTGCCTCTGCAATTCTTGCGCAGAACTTCGAACGTTCTGCGAAAGTTTTTGGTCTGTATGGCTTGTACAGATCATCATCTTTAGGAGCCAAGCTGCTGGCAGCAGTTTTGGAATGCTGCCTCTTACTTGTGTCATGATACACTTCGTCCTCAGATTCGTAGCCATCTGGTTCACCGTTCAGGTTGACGGGGTCCTGGCCGTGAGTATTTCTACCACGGCCTCCACCACGTACCGCCTGACGGTGTCCCTTTGCGTGACGGCCACTGTTGTTCTTCTGTGGGGATTCTGAATCATCCCCACTTAGGTCAAAACTTAACGCCTTCTGAGTCTTGAGTTTTGCTTGTTTCATTACCATCTTCTGGTATTCAGCAATCGTTTTTGAGTTTTGTTGGGCCAACCATTCGTCCGGGTCAACCGAAGAAAGGTTGTCCTGTGCCTTTTTTCCTCCACTTATTCCTCCCTTTGTTGGGTGGAATTGGAATGTTGAGGCTTGTTGCCTCTGGGCCACATTCTTGGTGATTGTGTTTGGCGTTACGTCTTGGATTGCTTCGTTGACTGTGGCCTCGGCATCAACGTTGTTGTTTCCATCCTTTGAGAAAGCCATTGTGCTAGTTTGAAAGATTGGTTTAACCGTAACGGATGGCGCCAATGAAGAAACAAATGGTCTCACCACCAGTTAGGGATGATAAGATTATTAGTTGCTACAGAGTTGATCCTTCACTAACAGCTACGGCTTGGGGATACCTGCAAATAAGAGTGAAAGTGTGGGTGTGGAGACGACTACTCGAAGTAGTTGTTTATGACAAAAACGGGGTGAATGGGGATACTATCTAGTGTGATAGCTCTCCAGGTCAGTAGAAAGTGTCCTCTCCAATTGGGGATGTGATCCCTTTTATAGGAGAGTCCGTATGCCACCATTACCCAAGTCCTAACCATGGTTAGGTTGTCTCCATCACCCTTAATTATGTTAATAAGGTGATATATGGAAAGCTAGATTAAAGGAAACAGTGGAATCGAATACCGCCTTAACTGGCATAGTTACGTGATTCATTCATGGCTATTGACCATGCATGATATTCGCCTTGACCGGTCCTTGACTGTTGACTGTGTATTTAATGAGCTTTGACCAAATCCTGCGCATGGCTTTCTTCCGCGCGCCAGTGTTGTTCCGGGTTTGGGTATGCGGAATGGTCTATTCGGTACCCAATCCCATCACCAACCAAAAAATTACAAGAGTTTATCATAATACATCAAAACCCTATGAATATCATTCAAGAGGGTCTTCTTTTTTTTTTTTTTTTTTTAACTTTCAAATAAATATCATTTTAACTCTTCAAGATTATTATATTGACAAAAATGATCCCTTCAAATTCTGCTAACCTCATTAAGCTTCTCAAATTTATACGAATATGTTGACTCTTAAAAGTGGGTATAACATTATAGTATTATACAAACCATTAAAACAGTTAGTGGTTGGCATATCATGATTTTTTTTTTAGGTTGTTATATTGAATACTGGTACCGTACCACAACATTTTTTACATTTCATTTACATCTCTATTTAACCTTTGTTTAAAGTCAGTGTGCCTCAACATGTGTCAATACCATAACAAACCAAACCGATACTAATTGAACTCCTGTCGCACCCTCACGGCAATGCACGGGTTAAATCTCGCTAGTTAACATAACAAAGAGATAATGGCAAATAACAAAATAATAGTTAAATAAGTAATAAATTCTAAAATATTTAAGTTCATTATTCATTTGTTTTTTTTTTTCTTTTTGAACGGCCAAACAACTTTATTTAAAAAGACGCTAGCAAGGAACTAGCAAAAAAATCCGAGCAACAAAACAATGAAAACAAAGCCCCAAAAACCGACTAACAAACCAAAAAACAACCCGAAAATGCCCTATCACATCTTAACCGAATCAAATCGACCCCACGAATCCCAAGACATATCCGCCATTCATTTGTTAATGGGGAAATGGATTTAAATACTCCCAACTATCGCCTGTTGGCGGATAGCACTCCAAACTTTCAACTTGTTGGATTTTATCACTCCCGAACTAACTGAGGTCTAACCCAGTTAGTGTTTGTGGCCAAAATGTAAAAAACAAAACTTAAGGGACCATTTTGAAACTTATTATTATTATTATTATTATTATATATTATTAACACAAAATCATCATCATCAACAGAGAGAGGGAGTTCAGAGAGAGAGAGAGAGAGAAAAGAGAGAGAGTTCAGAGAGAAAGGGAGTTCAGAGAGAGAGAGAGAGAGAGAAAGAGAGAGGCGGAAACCACCACCCTCATCGGAAACCACCACTCTCACCGGAACCGAACCTTCAAAGTAATTAAACTCATCTTCAGGGCCCAACTGTGTTAAATCAGATACCGAATCACTGTTACGTCATAAATCAGATACCGAAACAACCAAACTATATAACAAACTCTACACCCAATTTGTTCATCATGCTTATGTTCAGGGCAACGAGAGAACATTAGAAGGCCGAGCTAGGGTTACGGCACCAACGAATAGGAATATGCAGACTTCACGGATGGAGTCATAGGGCTTCACCTGCAAATGACAAATATTGTTTTTATGGTTTAGTGATTTGCTATGAAAATGGTGTGATGCAATCGGGAAGCTTCAGTTGGGGAAGACGACGCCGAACATTTTGGATGTGACGGGCGACGGTGGTGGTCAATGGGGGAAACGATGGTTGTGGGGGTGACGAGGGAGACGGTGGTTGTTGGGGGTGACCGGAGGAGATAGTGGTGGTTGGGGATGGCGGTGGAGGCGGTGGTTGGGGATGGTGGTGGAGGCGGTGGTTGGTGGGGATGGTTGTCTGGAAGAAGAAGAAGAAGAACAACAGGGGTGAGGGGGTGGGGTGGGGTGGGGTGGGGCGGGGGTGGGGTATTTATAATAAGGTAATAAAAAAAGTTTCAAAAAGGTCCTTTAAGTTTACCTTTTTACATTTGTGCCACATACAATGTCCATTAAGTTTAGGTTTTTACATTTTGGCCACAAACACTAACTGGGTTAGACCTCAGTTAGTTCGGGAGTGATAAAATCCAACAAGTTGAAAGTTTGGAGTGTTATCCGCCAAAGTGATAGTTGGGAGTGCTATCTGCCAACAGGCGATAGTTGGGAGTATTTAAATCCATTTCCCCTTTGTTAATTGATGAATTAGAACTCGCTGATTTCCAGACGTTGACTCACCCACAACTTGTTTATTTACCGATTTTAATAAAAATAAAAAAATAAAAACTTTCTGTTTAGGCTTCTTTACATTGTTGTTGCATTTGGTCAAACATTATCGGTGTTTAGAAATCGCGTGTTTGTTGTTGACGCATTCAACGATTTGAATATGAACACACGACCTTATTTTCCTCTCTTTTTTTTCTTACCCACTCACAATATGATGTTATTCAAAAAACACACATTATGTTATGATCACAACACACAAGCATTAATCACATATTATGTACCCATCAATCATATATGTGTGTGTTTGTGTACATTTAAGTATAAATGTGCAAAAACTATACAAGTATGAAGTATCTACGCGTATACATAGTGCAAGTCAGATACAATAAGAGATAGACCGTAGACGATTATTCGATTACATAACAACTTTATATATTACATGCAAAGTGACATAGACATAAGTTTATACAGTTATTTCATTTATTAACTTAAAAGTGATTATTTAAATTGGGATAGGATCAAATACACAGTGAAAGAAAAATAAGAAGTCATAGGAAGGATATCAAACGGACTCCGATTGAACTCATTCAAGCGGCATTGGAACCGTCTCATTGAATCCTACGATGTTAGTTTTTAGGTCTTCGTTTTTTTTGGGGTTTTAGCTTGTAGTTTTTAGAATATACGTTATATCATTGTGTCTTTTATGTAGCATTGTGTCTTTTTCTTATTTTCATCATTGTGTCATTTTTTCAATTCATTGTGTCTTTTTCTTCAGCATTGTGTTATATTTTTCGGCACCGTGCTATATTTTGTGGCTCATTGTGTCATATTTCATAATCTATTGTGTTTTTTGTATCCTTCTCACCCTTCTCATTTCTGTTACACCGTGTAAAATAACTTGACCATATGTAAATTACTTGTATATCTATACATATAATAAACCAAAGCCATTTTAATGACATGACACTCAAAGAGACATTCTCTTCCTTGAGTGTGTCATGTGTCATCCCATGTGGCATTGAGATATTTTAGAAAAAAAATCATTTAAAAACAAAATTGGATTTTTCACCCTCATGTTTTCTCCCATAATTTTTAAACGTTAATATCTTTAATATACGAGATTTTTTAAAGAAAAAAATTACACCAAATTAACGAGCGTTTTATTATCTTTCCAACGAGTACCATAGTGCTATATAAAAAACGGAGAAATTTTTTGTGGGGTTTTGTTCATACATGAAAAAAACACAAAGTGTTCAGGTAAATCATTAATCATGTATAGGCAAGTCACTAATTATGTTCAAATCAGTAAATATGAATTTTTTTTCAATCAGAGCCGAATAGGTTAATAGAGTTATACATTGTTTAAGTTAGGTATCAATATTAGTATGTTAGAGTTATACATTTGTTTAGTCTTTAAGATAAGTGTTAATATTAGAGTTACATTAAAGTTCTACATTTTTTTAGGTTAGGTGTTAACATTGGAGTTGTACATTGTTAATTTGTTTTAGGTTAGATATTAATATTAGAGTTACACATCAGTCTATTTCATATGTAAAATTGACGTATCATATTAAATTTCTCAACCCGGGACGCTCCCGGGGATAATCTACTATATATATATATATATACTATATATATATATATATATATATATATATATATATATATATATATATATATATATATAGGGAAGGGATATATGGAAAACCCTTCTAAAGTAGAAAACTTTGGAAACCCAATCTCAACCTTTGAATCTATTAAATCAAGGGGTGTGATCAATTGTAGTGACTTTTTGGTGAGATAAAACATATTTTATTATGAAAGGGTACAACCAAGGGTATTTTTGGAAGGAATCTAAGTGACACACTCTCTCTCTATCAATCAAATGTCTGTCAAGTTTTTGCTATCTCTACACTTTGTCTCTATTTGTCTCTCTCATTCTTCTTCTCCACAACAACCAAAGCTTCTCCACAACACACACTCTCTTTCTATCCCCAAAACTGAAAACCAAAGCTTCTCCACAACAACCAAAGCTTCTCCGCCCCAAACCAACCAAGATCAGTGTACTCTCTCTTTGTCTCTCTCATTCTTCTCCACAGCAACCAAAGTTTCTCCACAACACACTCTCTCTCTCTCTATCCCCAAAACTGAAAACCCTAAGTTCTTCAAACCAGAGGATGATCGTACAACCTCGCCGTCATCATCAAACCAGACACTAATCATCACAGTACACCCTCACCGTCATCATCAAACGTTCCTTCTATGAGGTACGCATTCAGTACATTATCATCTATGTTGCAGCGACAACAGAAGCGTTTGTCATCGAAAAGGTAATAGGGTTTTATCTATGGTTTTGAAACTTTTATGGGTTCCCCTGTTTTTGGATTTAATTTTTTTAAATTTATTTATATGTTTAGAAAAGGGGTTATTTTGACAATAAAGAGGGGAGATTTGAGTGTTTGATGGATTCCCCTATTTGTGTGTTTGAAGGGTTTTGTATTATAACAATAAAGAGAGAAAATTCTTTAACTTGGTTATCATGTCATTTTTTTATTAAGTTTTATTATAACAATAACAGTAGTAGATTAATAAGGTTTATGTTGTGTGGGTGCAAACAGGAGGTCGCGGCATTCAGTACAGCGGGTGGCAGGTATATTAGTGTGTATTTTGTTTTATTGTGGTTTAATGTCTATATTGTGGTTTAGTTTGCTGTTATCATATATGTTTGGTTTGTGTGGTCAGGTGGTTCGACATCTGGAACAACTAGTATAATAGTGATAAACGATGACACCACCATATACGTTTGGTTTGCTGTTATCATATACGTTTGGTTTTGCTGTTAACAGGTGTTACCGAACATTGTACTGGTTCAGAAGGCGTTGGTAAAGATACAACTAGGACAAGACAAGGTATGTAAAGCATATAGTTGGGCAATATTGGTATGGTTGACGATCTTTTTTAGTGCTCAGGGTTGACGCTTTTATTGGTGTGACCACACAGATGTTGGCGAAGATTCTGGTCAACTAGCAGACCAAACTACACTGGTTGCGCCTGAAGATTTGAAGGTTAATGAGGAATCATCTAGTAAGGATCCAGGACGTTGCGTTATTAGCGAATCAGTTTGTTTAGCTATAAAAATGTTTGAAAACTAATAACATGTGTAAAAACATGTTGTACAGGTGCGCCTGCTCACAGGTCTGATGCACACACCCCTATGGATAAAACAGCGGGGCCAACTACACCAGTCGCCGCTACAAACGTTGAAGCTTAATGAAGAATCGAGTAAGGCTGCGGGTGTGTGATGATGCTGCAGAGAAAAATGGGGTTCCAACTGTGGACAGCAAGAAGTACTTCGAAAAAGACACCTTATACAAGATTGTAAGTTGGTTAATATTACACGTTAATATTTTGTTGCTAATCTGTGTTAGTTAAGATATAACATGTGTTATTTTATGGTTAACTAGTGTTAATCCCAACTGTTTTTTTTCCCAGAAAAATATGGTGGTCAAATATCTACGTGACATACAGCATCCAAGGGCTGAGTTAATAAATGGGCTAACAATACATAGGGAGAAGATTGATTGGGCAACACGCAACAACGTTGACAGGTTGCATGGTCGCTAGTAAACTCGTATTTTTTAGGGGCATGTTAACCACATGTGATGGTAGTTAGTAGTATGTATGCAATATTTAGGTGTTTGCCGTATATTATTAAACACCTTGTTTAGTGTTTGTCGTGTATTATTAACCTCTGTTTAAGTGCCATGGTATTATTAGTTGTGTGTGTATAACTTACATGTTGTACTCGAGCAACATGTGTTATCCGTAAAACTTTTAATAATTTTAGAACTTACTCTACAAATTCTAAAGGCGACAAGCATATAAAAAGGATAAAAATGGGGATAAATAATTAACATTTGTTACGTACATCCAACATATCCAGTTAGACTCGGTCGCCTAGTAGGTTAAATATTGTTTAGATAGTGTTTTGGTCATCGTACAAACCCACCCGCCTATTATATGAAATATGTTGTTTATGCCCACCATAAGGCAGATGCTTTATACCGCCCAAAAATAGATCAACTAACATGTGTTAGTTTATCATATGATTAACACGTGTTAATCATATATATAGGTTATGCCTATTGCATGTAGACTCAAGTGTCTGTGCACACCAAAATCAACAACTTACATAATAACACTTAAATATTGTGTAGATGGTGTTTTGGTCATCGTACAACCCCACCTTTTAGACCGCCCAAAAATAGATCTACTAACATGTGTTAGTTTTGGACATAATTAACACGTGTTAATCATATAATTAACATTTTTAACCACATCCAGTGCATATCTGGTTAGGCCCGGTCGCCTAGTAGGTTAAATATTCTTTAGACGGTGTTTTGGCCATTGTACAAACCCACCCGCCTATTATATGAAATGTTGTTTATGCACACCATAAGGCAGATGGTTTATACCGCCCAAAAATAGATCAACTAACATGTGTTAGTTTATTATATGATTAACACGTGTTAATCATATATATGGGTTATGCCTATTGCATGTAGATTCAAGTGTCTGTGCACACCAAAATCAACAACTTACATAATAACACTTAAATATTGTGTAGATGGTGTTTTGGTCATCATACAACCCCACCCTTTAGACCGCCCAAAAATAGATCTACTAACACGTGTTAGTTTTGGTGTTTTGGTCATCGTAGATGGTGTTTTGGTCATCGTACAACCCCACCCTTTAGACCGCCCAAAAATAGATCTACTAACATGTGTTAGTTTTGGACATAATTAACATTTGTAACCACATCCAACATATCTGGTTAGGCCCGGTCGCCTAGTAGGTTAAATATTGTTTAGACGATGTTTTGGCCATCGTACAAACCCACCCGCCTATTATATGAAATGTTGTTTATGCACACCATAAGTCGGATGGTTTAGACAGCCAACATATAGATCAACTAACATGTGTTAGTTTCTGACATATGTAACACGTGTTAATCATATGTCTGGGTTATGCCTATTGCATGTAGATTCAAGTGAGTGTCAACACCAAAATCAACAACTTACATAATAACACTTAGCATTCATATTCAAAAGGGACACCATGAGGGGTCACATAGTTTAAGTTATACATACCAAAGTTTTTAAACATCATAAGCACTGAATAACCGGCAAAACTGTTACGTGTACATAACACGGCCAAAAAAAACTGAAAACAACGGCTCAGTGCTACACTTGCATGGCTGATGTGAGACTACTATGTCGAACCTCCGGTCCGGCGGTTCTCTTGAAGTTGCTGCTGTGGAACCATTTAATAGTTTCGTGAATCGTGACCAACGACATACTTGTTGCAGGTGCGGCATAGTCTAGGTGCCTTGTTTGGCCTCTCTTTAAACTGTCTAGTAACTGAACTTGAGCTCAATTAGATTCCAACAATTACCATCTGAAACACAAAAATATAAGGTGTTAACATGTGTTACCCAACCCTCATCTAACATACTAACATAAAAAACGAATTTAAAGAATAGTAAATCGAAAAATCTTGTGGCATCATGTGTTGCCATGATCTATGACCCTTCCAAAAACAATAATATTATCTCGTCAGGCATTTCATCAAACACATGGACATCCATATATCCAAAACACAAAAGACATTATAATTACCTTCCATACATTCACCATTAACTTTAAATGGACATCCATATATCCAAAACACAAAAGACCTTATAAGTAGCTTCCATACAATCACCATTAACTTCTAACATACTAACAGAAGTAACACATGTTAACCCAGTCAGGCATTTCATCAAACACATGGAGTGCATATATCCAAAACACAAAAAGACATTATAAACAAAAAAAAAGAGAACCAGATAAAAAGAATCTAATCAACAACAAACAACAAGTAAAACACAACATTACAATCTTCACTTAAATTAACACAAAAACAATAATATTATCTAGTCAGACATTTCATCAAACACATGGAGTGCATAAACTTTAATCAACAATTTACCTGCACAAACACGATAATCTTTCCGGGGGGTCTAACAATAAGAATAGAGATCATCACCACAGTTTCAAAATAAAAAAATCTGTACACATAGCCGCTAAAAATGTCTAGCAACAACCCAAAACAGAACACAGAGACAAAAACATAATAAAAAACATTACTCCAGAAAGGGTGAAAACAAAAAAAAACACTAACCTTCGGATGATATATTAAAATATATATTAGGGTGAGAAGTTCAAAAGGGAGAAAACAAAAAAACACTAATCTTGAGTGCCCTTATATGAAAATGAACGGAATGGGAGATAAGATCATCGTCGATTGTTGAGAAGATATATTGAAATCTTGAGTGCCCTTAGATGAAAATGAAGGAGATAAGATCATCGTCGGTTGTTGAGAAAGCATATTGAAATCCATTTTGAGGTGAGAAGGGGATGGATTTTTTGAGAGCTTAGATGAAAATGAAAGGAATTGGAGAGATTCTGTATTTGAATGGGGTTGGTGTGTGATGATGGTACTTTGTACCAGAGGAAAAGAAAGTTGGAAGTGACAAGGGGGTGAATTTACTTGAATGCCCTTAGAGATAATAAAAAATGAATTTTTCTTTGAGTGATGTGGCAAATCCTTAACCACATATTGAGTTTCTAAAGTTTTCTCTCTAAAAAGAGTTTTTCATGGATACTTATACTATATATATATATATATATATATATATATATAGTATAAGTATCTATAGAAAACCCATCTTATTTAGTAAACTATGAAAACCCAACATGTGGATAGGATCATGCCACCTCATCAACTTCCAAAACCAATTTATTAATAAGAGAAGGGCAATAATGTCATTTATCTTATGACATCTTTTTACAAATCTGAATAAAAGTACAATAGATGGATATTTGTACTATACATCCATGCTTTTATCACTTCTCCCCATGTTTGTACTCTCCACCTTTCTCTACCAACCCACTCATCTTCATCCTTTTATCATTTCTCTCTCTCTCTCTCTCTCTCTCTCTCTCTCTCTCTCTCCCTCTCTCTCTCTTACCTCTCTTTCTTTTTCATATTCTCGGTTTCTCTCTCTAGCTCAGATCTGTACAGGTGTGCGTGTGAGATGGTTAAGAGGTGTGGGGTGTGGGAGTAGCAAAGGTGAGAAGGGGTGTAGCCAGAGCTCCGCCCTGCTCCGTCGCTGGATGATGAGAGGCCTTCATTCTCTCTTTCTCTGCTCTTTATACGAGTGTGTGTTATAAAAATATGATTGTTATGTGTTTAGTTCGTTTGCGAAAAGAAGAATTAAGAAAATGTTGACGGGATTTTTTTTCAGGCACAACAATGGTGAAAATCTCTGTGTATAGTTGCAGTAGTTAAAAGGGAGAAGATGGTACAGAAGATAAGGTAATGACAATTCAAAAACTTATCTTTTGGCTATTTTACTATTTTGACCTTACACTTCTAAAACTTAACTTTCTTTTCATCTCAAGTTATGAACCGTTGAATATTTTGATGATTTGATTACTTTATTTGATTTCGTTTTCGAATTGAATTTACTTGTAAAATAAATATATTACAAACAGTTTACTTATAAAATAAATGAAGTTAGATGGTTTTAGGTTTTGTTGGATTTCATCAAACAGTTTACTTATAAAATAAATATATTAAAATATATTTATTTCTATGTCTATTGATTTTGTTATATATTTTTAAGTCGGATCTGACCATGGCAAGTGATAGGAAGGGCGGCATTGGTCAAGTGTTTGAGTCATGAAGAAAGTTTATACGATAGGTTTTGATCGTAACAATTGTGTTTGTTAACACATGTTCACATTTGGGCCCCGACTAACACATGTTACTCCTGTTTAGTATGTTAAATGATGAGTTGGTCACACCGGTTAATATTTCATCTATTGTTTTGCAGTTGATAACGAAGACCCCCACTGGTTAACATATGTTAACAAACGAAGTCGAAGGAAGCCGAGAAAAATATGTAGAAAAACTTTTTAATAACGTTTTCTTTTTTGTACTCAATGTATAGAGTTACTAGATTTATTTTGTTAAAGTGGTTAATTGTTTGTAATGATACTTTGTAATATCAAATACGTTTTGTTTATGTTATTATTACAGAATGATATTTCTTGTGTTGATATTACATGTTAACAGTTAGGTTCTTTTTGTAATTAACAAGTGTTAACAAAGTTTTTATACGTCAACTTATTAACAAGTGTTAACAAAGTTGTATAGGACAGATTTACTACAATTGTTAACATGTGTTATGTTAACAGGTTTAGTAAATCTAATAAGGTTTTCCTTTTTTTTCATTAAGGCTGGTAAGATATCTTAACACATGTTAACACTTGTAATATATTAAACTTTGGTGTTTTGTTTTTAGCACCAACTATCTGATGATTTGAGCCAACACCATTAGATAACACATGTTAACACTTTTAATATCTCAATTATGATTTATTGTTTTTAGCACCAACTATCTACAAAGTTTTTATATGTCAACTTATTAACAAGTGTTAACAAAGTTTTTACACGTCAACTTATTAACAAGTGTTAACAAAGTTCATTTGAATGTCCTGGGTAGGTTTATCTCTTGTTCAATAGTTTTGTAATGATACTGTTTGTAATAACATGTGTTAATAGTTTGTATGCTTTACTTCTCAATAGTTTGTAATGATACTTTTTGTAATAACATGTGTTAAGCTTACTTTTATTATAATGTAGGTATATACTTTTTTTATTTCATTTTTACCGTCTTACTAGGCACGTTGACTTGGCCAAATAACACATGTTACACTCTAATGCAACATTAACACTTGTTACCTTTCCATATAGTGTTAATACAAGTTACAACACAACATCATCACTTAGAGTACAACTAAAGGTCAAAATATGGAACAACACCAAAATAACACAGCTTACTAACTTTTTTCAAAAATATGGAACAACACCAAAATATGGAACAACACTAAAAGAACTCTTTTGTCGGTATATCAGCAGCTTCATAATCATCATCACATCCTCTAACTAGGATAGAGAACAAAGAGATTTGAGAGAGAGAGTTACGGCAAGAGAGAGAGAGAGAGAGGCCGGACCGGTCGTCTTCTCCGACGGATCTATTTTATCCGGTCACACCTCCAACCACCCGGAAACTATCCACTTTAACACCCACCTCCGATCATCCAGTACTTGTTTTTTCATTAGTGTAGATGGTGGTTGAAGATTTATTTGAAAAACAAACCAAGAAAATGAAGAAGGAGGAAAGAGAAGAGAGAACCTTCAAACGGTTAACAACGACCTCCTCCTTTTCTGTTACTGCACCCAAACCCACAGCCATAACTCGCGACCTTCTTCCTCCAACCGTCTCTGACTAGACCTAAACCTATGGTGTTCGTCAACATATATGGTGCTTCTTTCTTCGAACCCATAAACCTAACAAATATGGTGCTTCTTTACTATGTTTAAGGTGGATGGATGATTTTTAGAGAAAATATGAAGATTAATGGTGCTTGAGCTTCATTTGAGAAGAAGAAGAAGAGATAATGAGGAGAGAGGTAATGAGTGATCTTGTGTTTATAAAAGAGGAGAGAGGAAAGAGATGATAATCTTGGGATGTGAAATCTGATTTGATGGAGAGAGAGATGATAGTCTTGGATAGTGGGGATAGTAACATTACTATCTTACCCTTTTGTAATATAATATTACTAATTGGGACCAAAAAGTCTTCAAATCAATATCATCCATTGATCAACATGGATGGATGGTCATGATAGGGTTTCTATAGTTTACCAAATAACTAAGGTTTCCAATATAACCATTCCCTATATATATATATATATATATATATATATATATATATATATATATATATATATATATATATATAGGGTTAGGATCATGTGAGAACTAAGGTGAGTTGTAAGAACTAGAGAACTCATTTGAACCATTGATCTTGATGATCCAATGGTTGAGATGAAAAGATGAGACTTTTTGTCTTGACATGTGTATTATTTTATTATTAACATTTTTTAATACAATAAAGTACATTTATGGGTATTTAGGTAAAAAACCATGAGAGAGAAAAAATTAATATAATATTATGATAATTTTCTATTTTATTATTAAAGATAATCAAATTTTTTAAACTTTGTTTTATTTTTTTAATTAAAATTATTTACTTCTTTAAAAAAAATTTGTTTACTTTTTTAAAACAAAAAACAAATATGGGAATTTTTTGTCGTCTCCCTCTCGTTTTTACATTGGTGTAAAATTTTACACCAGTGTTTATATACATCTATATAAAACAACCATCTATAAATCTGTTTGGTTTTATGCTGGTGTAATACCAGTGTAAATCTGCCATACATAGTTTTACAAAAAATACACTATTGTAAAAAAAACCAAACAAACATATAATGAATATGTTTTACACTAGTGTAATTATTTACACCAATGTAAATCTACCATACACAAACTACTACAACAAAAATAAGATTAGTGTAAAACCAAACATCTATACATTCGTATTTACACCACTGTAATGCCCCACAACATCAACAAAATTTGTATTACATCAATGTAAAAAATCAAACATCTATTAACAAAAAACCATCATCATCGTCTTCAAAAAGAGCATCATCATCTCCTTTATGTTATCACCATCTTCACTGTTCTGTGGATATACAGATTGAACAAAAAACAACTCTACATGATACAAGTCATATTAGATCTAGAATATTCTACAACCTATCAATTATCAATTTAACACAATCTCAACAAAAACATAAACCACATAAATTCGTCATAATAGATCCAGAACATTTGTAATAATAATAATAATAATAATAATAATAATACCTGAACCACCATCACCATCACAGCGCCTCCGCCCCTCTCCCCCGTCACCATCGTCGAATCACCATCGAAACACCACCGAACCACCATCACCAAAACACCACAGCCCCTCCCCTCATCACCACAACCCACCATCGAAAACCCACCATCTGTTTAGATCTGTTCGTTCAGATCTGTTCGTTTGACACCCATCGGAAAAACCACCACCGTCCTCCGCCGTCCACTGCCACCATCGACCGACCCGTCATCAAAGCACAACCATCGACCCACCATCGATTCATTGTTCATCTGTTCAGAGAGAGAGAGATATGTATGCGTGAGAGAGAGAGATGAGAGAGAGAGAGAGAGAGAGAGAGAGAAAGGTGTATGTGTGTGTGAGAGAGAGAGAGAGAGTGTGATTATATTATGATTTAAAAAAAATAATTCAGTAACTTTAACTTTAAAGGACCATGGGTGGGGTAGGGAAGGTGAAAAATTACTTTCTTACCCTTTAATATTATAATTGTATTGTGCATATGTGTCACCTAGTTATTGGTTCAGGAGAGTTCTCTAGTTCTCACAACTTAGATGAGTTCTCATATGATCCGGATCCTATATATATATATATATATATATATATATATATATATATATATATATATATATATATAGTATAAGTATCCATGAAAAACTCTTTTTAGAGAGAAAACTTTAGAAACTTAATATGTGGTTAAGGATTTGCCACTATATATATATATATATATATATATATATATATATATATATATAGGGTCGAGATCCTGTGCAAAGTGTGTTTTGTGTGAGAAGGGTAAGAAGTGTTTTGGACCATTAGATCATCTTAATCTATGGTGTGGATTAATTGGATGGCATTTTTGTAATTAATATTATAATTTTATTATTTGATTATACCATTAAGGGTAAGATAGTAAAATACACACTCTAATTAATTGCATCATTAAAAACTCATTTCTCACCTCTCTCCTCCTATTTATTATGATTCTCTCCCTTTCTTCCTCTCTCTCATCAATAATTACAGATCAAAAAGAGACTAAGAAAACACTGTTGTATCGTAAAACACTATACTACACTGCTGTATCGTAAAACACTATACTACACTGCTGTATCGTAAAACACTATACTACACTGCTGTAAAATCACAAAAAACATAAAAACACTGCTGTTTCGTAAAACACTATACTACACTGCTGTAAAAATCACAAAAAAACATAAAAACACTACTGTTTCGTCAAACACTATACTACATTAAAAAACGATGATATGTATCTTAATATAAAAACTAAAACACAGTACGAACAGTTTTGAAAAAAATATAAAACACATTAATATGAATTGATTCGAATAAAACACACCAATATGATCGTGAATAATACAGAGAATGAATGATATTGTGTTGAATGTTAACAAAAAATCTGTAAAATAATGTAGAGGATGTGAAAACAAGAATCCCTAATAATGCTCGGTATTAATCACGAATTAAATGAGATATTATCTCCTAAAATAAGATTATCAAGCCAATTTACAATCTTACCCTTTTATGTAATATAATATGCCTTCATGTTATTGGTTCTCACACTTCTCACACAAATTAAGTTTTTCACATGATCCTGAACCTATATATATATATATATATATATATATATATATATATATATATATATATATAATTTACATATCACCTTTTGAAAAGGTTAGTTTGGCTTTTGCAATAGACAAAAACCGGACCCAAATACTACGGTTTTAATGCATATTGGGAGCACAAGTAAACGATATGCATTCACATGCTACGGTCGCAATTACAAAAGTCATTCAATGACCTTCAAGGCTTCAACTTTTAAGGAAACAAAATCAATGTAAATGACTTAAAACTATCCGTTTTGAGTAGAGGTGAGTGGGAGATTTATCCAATGATATTTTATCACGTCAACGTCTACGTGATACTGGGTAGCGGCCGGCGGTTGCTCGCGGCAGGGTGTTGTGGGTCAAGCTTAGTGAGTTTTTTTTTACCAAATATATTTAAATATTTACCACAATTTTTTTAATAAAAAAATATTAAACTAAAAATAAAATAAAAATTACACTAAAATAAAAAACAAACATTACACTAAAAAAAATTAAACTAAAAAAAAAAAGAAAATTACACTACTAAAAAAAAGAAAAACAAACCAAACGATCATAAAAAAAACCTAGCCACGTAGGTGATCTCCCGAGTGCAACATTTGACACGCCAAAATGTGGTGAAAGGGGTGGCCAACCTTGCGACGGTACTCCACGTGAGTAAAGGCGAGAAGCACGTCTTCTTTCTCCCCGGGGAGATCTCTCCTCAACTCTCTGTACGCGAGTTCGGAGTTTTTACACTTCGATTTCAAGTCACCAAATTTGTGGGAGATGGAGTCATTGGTACGGTTGGTACCCCCGACAAGGGTACCAAACTCGGCTAGCACCCGATGCCACTGCGGCCCGCGAGCGTTCGGTGATCTTGTCGAAGCACCCTGACCGTGCACTTGTTGGTACGCGATCACGGGTGCTAGTTCTTCTTCTTCTGTCCACTGCACCATGGTGATGAAGGTTTGAAAATTGTAGGTTGAGTTGTGAAGAGATTTGTGAAGGAAGGTGAATTTTGGTTGAAGAAGAAGAATGGTGAATAAATATGTAAAATAAAGGGGGGTAATAAATAAAGTAGGTGAGAATATTAATTTTTTTGAATTTTAAACGTGTGGCCAGCCCGCTAACGGACGCGAGCTGGCTCACGTCCCATCGCTCGCCCAGTCTTTCACGTCAGGTTGTTATCGTTAGCGCTGCCCACGTGGATAAAGTTGTGCCTGCCGCGGGCCATAACAAGCAGTCTAATGGCAAATCAACACTATATAATAAAAGAAAACACATGAGAGACACATGGCACTCCCTCATGAATTCTCCCATTTTATTATTTAATTAATACAATAAATTCAAATATAATTATAATTTTATTATTTAATTAATACAATAAATTCAAATATAATTTTAATAATTGATTAATAATCATAGTTGTAACTTATCAACATCAACATCAACATCAACACTATATAATAAAAGAAAACACATGAGGGACACATGGCACTCCCTCATGAATTTTACCATTTTATTATTTAATTAATACAATAAATTCAAATATAATTATAATAATTGATTAATAATCATAGTTGTAACTTATATATCAACACTATATAATAAAAGAAAACACATGAGGGACACCTGACACTCCCTCATGAATTCTCCCATTTTATTATTTAATTAATACAATAAATTCAAATATAATTATAATAATTGATTAATAATCATAGTTGTAACTTATCAACATTATATAATAAAAGAAAACACATGAGGGACACATGACACTCCCTCATGAATTCTCCCATTTTATTATTTAATTAATACAGTAAATTCAAATATAATTATAATAATTGATTAATAATCATAGTTGTAACTTATATATCAGTAATAAAAGAAAACACATGAGAACACATGGCACTCCCTCATGAATTCTCTCATTTTATTATTTAATACAATAAATTCAAATTTAAATATAATAATTGATTTGCAAAAGCATATTATTAATTTATTAAATTGAATTTTATTCATTACATTAATAATCATAGTTGTAACTGAAATCATTAATAAAAGAAAATACATAATTCTTTTTACAATATTTGATTTGTTATTCTAAGTTTAAAATTAATTTTGTTATAATATTTGACAAATGATTATTAAGTTTTTTTATTTTGGTCAATGTTTTAGAAATTAAATTATGCTCAACAAATACATATTAATTTTAATACTTAAAATTCAAATGTGAAATAAACAAATTAAGTATAACATAATGCAATTAGTCAAGCTTTTTTGTGAGACTTTTATGTTGTTCAAAACAAATAAATAAAATAAATCAATCAACATTAATCGATTTCTATCTATATTATTAAAAGACAGCACATGGAGTACATAGAACTCCATCACAAAGCCTCCCATTTTATCATTTTAAACAATACATTTATTTTAATTTGTTTCTTTATTTAATAATTATTAGTTATTCAGTTTTTATTTGTTACAACTATAATTATTAGTATAATTACTGGAATTCAATTTAATATATATTCTATGTTTTTTGTAAATCAATTAATATAATACAAAATTAGAAATAAAATATTAGACATAATTTGAAAATGTTTATGAACTAACAAAAGCAATCTTTATTAAAAATTCCAAATGAACAATACTCGATTGGGATGGTTTAACGGATGAGGAGATGCTTTTAAATTAATTTCATTTTTTTATATCCTAGCCTAAACAGATTTACCTTTATTACTTTTTTGATTTTTTTTTGTTTTGTTGTACCTGCAGTCTTATAAGTTAATAGCCACGGTATGGAAGATATATTTTGGAATGTTTGAAAAAAGTTTTATGTGAATAAAAATGTTTTTACAATAAATCATTTAGGGACTGATGAATATTTAACATTTTTTCGGTTGTAAAGACAACTTTTTTTATTTTAAATAAAATATTAATCTAATTTTTCTTAATTATATTTATAAAATATATAATTTAAATTGTTCAACCCGTGTATCACACGGGTACATAACCTAGTTATCCTATATAATGATTCATTAATAGTATACACGTTTGTTAATTAATTAAGATATTA
Organism: Ambrosia trifida; assembly: GCA_028751855.1. Taxonomy (NCBI): domain Eukaryota; kingdom Viridiplantae; phylum Streptophyta; class Magnoliopsida; order Asterales; family Asteraceae; genus Ambrosia; species Ambrosia trifida. The sequence continues at coordinate 34,419,664 of CM054130.1, read as the reverse complement.
ATGAGTTGTGGTAGTTCAAGAGTCAGATTCATGGTGTATCAAAGCCAACTCGGACTTGAGCTAGAAATAATACAACTTTTAAGCAAAGTACCCTAGCTCCGGTCAACCTTGTAGTATCATGTCAATTCCACAACCAAGTCGTCTAGAACCATCAAAACATTGGCGACACCTACCCTGATATACCCTAGATTTTTTTTATTTAAAATAAATTAATCAATTAAATCTAATTAAAACTTAAATTTCATTAAAATTAAAAATTTACATAATTGAAACTAATAATATAAAATACGAAAATTCAAAAAAAAAAAAAAAAAACGATAATATGATAAAAAAAAAAATATATCCATCAAATGATCCTTCGATCAATTATATAAACCTAGAAAACCCACATTAACTAGAAAACATAATTAACCTGATCTAATTTAGGCCTTAAAACCTGCCATGAAGAAACATGTTCAAATGTCTAGCCGAACTTATAAGTATACTCGACTTGAGTAACTTCTATTGCTATGTCTTTGGTGTGCTTATCCGACCACTTATGCTAGAGTGAATCATGAGTGTGGTGTGCTTAACCGACTAGCACACGAAGTTTTGTTAAAACATTAGCCCATAAGGGAGACCGGTCGGATGGGTTTGTGGATTCCTTGATGTTTATCCACGCCATTGTTAACATCAATTCTTCCTCTTCGATCAAATGTACCATTGTAGAGATGATTTAGTTTTAAAAAATGGTGAAAATGGTAGAATTTTTTTGAGAGAGAAATTGTAAAAACGATAGGATTGTTTTAAGAATTTGTCTAAAAATGTGTGAATGGGTTTGATTTATATATAAATGGTAAACAATTTAGTTTATTTTTTATTTTTATTAAAGCTGTTTGGTAACGGTTATATGCATGAAAGTGGGTGCTATTTGCCTCGGCAACAAGTAACCGAAAGGTAAAAAAAATTCAAACTGGAAGGGGTGGCGGTGGTGTTGCCGTCCGACAACGGCAACCACGGCCCCTTGCCGTGGAGTGCCCCGCCCCCTCTAAATGGCCCGAACCCATTATGACATTTCCATCTTACAAGTTAATTTATACAAGCGAAGAATTCACCTAACAGTTTTAAATCGAAATAAGAAAGTTAACAGATCTCTACAGGTTATGAGTGTCTTGTCAATTATCAAAAAAAAAAACCATTTTAAGAAATATTGCATAGAATAACGTTGAACTCTTTAACTTGTTCAACCTTTTCTTTTTTATTAATTATGAGTATGAAATTGAAAATATTAGCAGATTTTGAGGTAGCACAAATGTGTCATCTGAAATGAGAAATGCACAGTATGACAGTATAGTTATTTTAACATTGTGCAACTAAATTTCAATATTAAAAAGTCTTAAAGAACAATAAAAAATGAAATTAAATAGGATATCACATGCTTAAGTTCCAAGCATTTTGCAATAAAATACATGGAAAAAAATGTAGCTGTCATGAAACAACTTATGGGCATCAGTCACATCAAAATTGTTAAATGCTACTCTCTCGAAACATCTTTTAAAAAATAAAATAAAATAAATGAAAAAGGGAAGAATTTATAATTTTGTAAGTCCTGAAAACTACAGCTTCAGGATGAAGGTGTAAATATGATCATGGAGATGCATGCATCCAGTCACTTGTTTATCTTTACAAAACCATCACAAAATTGGCACACTTTGGCATATTATCATCTGCAGTCTGCACCTATAGCTTCATATACCGACTTGAAACCGTCCCTTTCCAAGCATTGGGCAAGTTCAGCCTGCGAAGCCAAAAAATAAACAGATTTTAGGGTTTTGGGTTCAGGGTTTAGGCAGTTGGTACCCTTCATTTTGTTGCATTCAATATCATTTAGTGCCCTCGTAAGCAAAATATAGACTGATATACAACGTTGAATTATTTGATTTTATTGCATCCATTGCACGACAAACACGCAGCCATAGCATTATTTATTTGTATGGGTTGAGGACCCTCTCTACCCTTAAATGTTTCCTCTTGGCTCCTACATCTTATGTCATTGTTTAAAACTACTTTGTTACCCAAAAAAAAAAAGCAATAATAATATCAATACTACATAATGTATGATTACCAACACCCTTTTTTATAGCGGTGTGACCCACTAACAGGGGCGGATCTACAGAGGTGGGTGCGGGTTCACGCAAACCCACTGCGTTTCGAAATTTTAATAGATATTATATAAAACAGGTTTGAGTGAACCCATAAGTATACTTAGAGATGAACCCATAGACAAACTGGCAGCTTGGCTCAGCAGGAAGAAACTCTTGTTTACAACTAATGGATCCCAGAGGTTCGAGTAGAGGTTCGAGTCCTCTGGTCCGCCTTTTAAATTCCTTTTGTTTTTTTTAGTTTCAATTCCAATTTAAACACCCATTACTGAGACGTAAAGAATACGCTCTCCTACCTCAGACCATCACGACTCGCCACCCAGCCACCAGTCCGCCACCGCCCAACCATCGACCTTTTATATTTCCCTTTTTATCCCTATTTGTTATGATCTTCACCGGGTAAAAACGATGCGTTTTTGCTACGAACCTAATCGTTTTTTATTGATTTGCGAAGCTATTAAAAAAAATACATTCTTGCTTTCTGCTGAATTTCTCAGACATTTAAACTAAGGTGGGTATTGTGTAGTTTAGTTTTATTCAAATCTAAATTTGGTGTTTTTTGCCAGCCTTGTGAATCTTTTGAAAGAATTGAATTTGGGATTTGCGAAAGGATATAGGCATTATAGCTAGAATTTTGATATGTTACTTTTCTATTAAGGAAATTATGATGTGAAAATGCTTAGATGATTAATTGGTATGTTTAGGAAATTGTACACAAGAGGGATAATATGGGTTCGTGGTGGTGAATTTTTAAGATCTTTTAGAGCCTTCAAACTTTTAGAGTCTCCCTTTGTTGATTCGATGTTCCAACTTTCAAGTTGTAGTTTGTCGTAACTATTTTAAGTGACGAACCTTACCCAACCTGAACGTCAAATTGGCTCGAAAATTTTTATGTCCATAACTAGGAAGTTATAGCATCTAAAAGCACTGAACCCACCGGAAAATATTTCTGAATCCGCCACTGCCCACTAACACCCCACTATCTAATAGGACCATGCAGAGTTTAAAAGAACGGAATCGAGCCTCGAGGCGTTTTCCCTTTGCCTCACGAGGCACGTAAGCCTCGAGGCGAACCAAGGCTGAATTAAAAAAAAATATAAAAGTTATATATCTTATAAAAAACAATATAATTGACTAAGTCTAAAGCATAAAAAAACACACAACAAAATAAAATAATTTACATAGAAAGGCTAAAACATCAAACACACATAAAAACACACACGGCTCCATGAGACGCACCTGAGGCGCACGTACAACATAACCTCATGAGGCGCCGCCTCAAATACTTTTCTCAGCGCCTCGCCTCAAGGTGCTCGCCTCACCCGTTTTTTTAAACTATGCGACCAGGTAAAACGCAGGTTGTATTGGGCAGGTGGCCTACATGTGGATTATGGATTCAAACCTAAGATCTACCTTTGCAAGAGAGAATCAAGCGCTTACCAATTTTTAAATATATCCGTCTTTGATTATTAGATCTAAACCGAGTTCTTTATCCTTCTATGAATATAAAGCAACAAAGCCATAAGCTTGTGCTTCTTTTTTCCCAATTTTAAGGCAAACAAGTGAAGTGAAATGCAGATAAGCAACATAATATGCATATATTCATATAGTAAGTACTTAATGCAAAAAGATACCTTTATTTGAGGTATAAGGGCAGGTCCACCATAAGCAAAGGCTGTATAAAGTTGAACAAGAGTTGCTCCTGCTCTTATTTTTTTGTAAGCATCCTCACCACTACATCAAGTAAACATTTAGTAAAGTGTTTCACTAGTAACTACATATAATTACAATTAATACTCATTGGAAAAAAAACAAGAAGCAAACTAGACACGAACCTGCTCACACCTCCACACCCGATCAAAGGAATTTTTCCCTAATAACAAAGAAAGCGTACATTAAAGATAATGAAACCGGAAGAAAAACCAGAACAGTCACCACATTGGCACTACCCACACGTTCAATTAGTCCCTCTTTGGAAGCAGATAACGTAATTAAAATAAGTGGCGCTGAAAATCACTTCAAGATGCAACAATCACAGATATATAAACCTATGTTGTCAAAAGCCCCTCGGGCGCAGCGAGGCACACCTATAGCGCCTGGTGGTGGCTTAGGCGCAAATCTGGGTTTTTGTGTAAAACGGTGCCTAGGTGCGCGCCTGGAACCAGGCGCGGGTGATAAAAAACGAGAGCTTAAACTCACCAGGCTGATTTTCCGGCCAAATTCAGGCTGAAAGCTGCCTAAACCACTAAAACATCCTAAATGAGCTATGAACAAGTCCTAAACAACCCTAAAACATCCTACAGTAGCCCTAAACAAGCCTAAAACATCTCTAAAATCCCTAAAAATGTATTTTATACTATGCGCCTAATTTTAAAAAGCCCTCGTTTTTTATGCGCCTTGCGCCTAGGCTCCGGGCTCGGCCTATGCGCCTTGAGTGCGCCTAGGCGCTTTGACAACTATGATATAAACAAAATGATACCATTTACCAGCAAACAAAATGTACCTTTGTTAAAATATACATGTCCTTTAGAATGTCGGTTGATAAAGTGAAAAGAGGCTTCCCACTCAGTCCACCGGTTTCTTTTGACACAGGATTGCTCTGCACTGACTCCGGCCGTGAAATAGTTGTATTTGATATAATCTACAAACAAAAAGAAAATTATATATACCAACTACCAAGCATCATGATTGATAATTGCGGTTTAAAACCTTAATTAGATTAGAGCAAAAACATACCAAACCATCCAAGCGGAGAGCAAGAGCAACCTACAATACCAAAATGAAACATGTAAGAGCACTCACATTCCATCGACCATCTCTCACCCCGCCTTCAAAATTTTTAAAAATTAAACAAAAACATCACTACATGTCTACATTCCATTCCCTATCTTTATCTTCACCCCCTAAAATATATAGAAACCCCCCCCCCCCCCCCCCCCCCCCTCCTATATATGATTTCCTCCCTATATCTTCAAGATCTTTATAAAATGATGGAGAAATTTACAAAATAGTGATTTTTAGTTAAATTATAAGGTTGGGGATGATGGAAGGGATGTGAATGCTCTAAGAGCCCTAAATTATAAAACAAAAAGTATTATGTAGCAAACATAAATACCGCTGCAATATCTTCAAGATCTTGCTTAGACAAGTCTGGAGCAATTTTAACTAACAATGGAGGCGGGCCCTCTTCACCCCATTGCATTTCATCGCGAGCTGCTTGAACCTTTAACCATAGAAAAATGTGATGATTTATGCATTTATATCAATCAATTAACATTAAACTAGATTAAATTCAGAAAATGTTGACTTAATTCCAAACCTTCTTAACAAGGTCCTTTAACTGTTTTCTTCCTTGAAGCTGGCGAAGTCCTGGCGTATTGGGTGATGAAATATTAATTACCTGCAACATGAAAAAATTACCTGCTAAGTCACATTTTTAGTTAAAAGTCAAAAATTAAAAATAAGTGGAAAAGGGAAAGGTACCAAGTAGTCAGCATACTGCGATAACGTATGTACGCCTTGTACATAATCTGCGGCAGCATCTTCACTGGATTTGTTTTTTCCAATATTGACGCCAAGAATACCGGGACCCCGCTTTCCCTCCATGTTTGATGTCATCATTCGAAGATATTGAAGTACTTGACGTCTCGTCCAGTTTTCTCTTACCATGTTGAGCACCCAACCGTTTTGCAACTGCAACAATTCCTTCACTATTAAACCCACACCTATTTATTATGGCACTGCCCACAAACCAAAAAAAATAATTAACAAACAATGATTGTGTGTATATTATTAAGAAAAATATTTTAATAATACCCTTGGTCCCGTAATCTGAAAATACGAGGCTTTGGATTGCCCTCTTGTGGAATAGGAGTTACGGATCCAACTTCTACAAAACCAAAACCTAATCCGAGTAAACCTTCAACCGCCTCCGCATTTTTATCAAATCCAGCAGAAAGGCCTATCGGATTTGAGAACCTCCTTCCCCAAACTTCGAGCCCTAGTATTTGCTGGTCTGGTCGTTTTTCTCTAGGGACCCACCCACGTGCTGCAGCAGAGACGGCTAGACAGTGAGCAACCTCTGGATCCAGCAATGCAAATAACGGATTTACAACTTTTGTTGCATTAAATAGCCAGCCACTGCAAAAATAAATTACTCATGTGAATTATCATTTATCATACAATCAAATGGAACGAACAACTCAAGCTAACGAGAATGGAAAAGCATAAAGAAATTATATTTGACACCTTGAGCTTTAGTAGCCAAACAGCCTACTGATTAGAAAATAAAAATGAGGACGACAACAAAATACCTGAGGTGTATTTAATCTACTCCAAGACCAAAACTAAAGACCCTAATAGCTTTGAAATAGGTTCAAGAAGAAATATGAAGACCAAAATATAGTTAAAATATTGTTTTCCGAAACATGTAAGATTCCCAAAAAAAAAATAGGTTCCAAATAAGGTCTCGATGTTCTTAAAACACTGTAATATTGTAAAACATGCAAATAAAAAAAAAGACGAAAACCTAAAGTACGCTGATAAGATAAAATATAAAAGATTCCTCAAAAATGTAATATCATGACACAGTTAACTTCTTCTCAATCATTCTGACCCAGTCACCCAGATTGGGCAAGAGTTACAAAAAAGGTACATCTTAATGGGAGAAAAGTAACTGAGTAGAACAACATGAATCATGTATGACATCTATAATCATCAAGGCATCAATCAAACTGGCATTATCCACAAACCATGACAAGATCACCCTAGTCAAATGCCTTTCGTTTGATTTCGGTAAAAATAAGTGACAGTATAATATAATTTGTTTTCTCTTTTGTCATTTTTAGATTTTGACTACTTTATCTAAAATAATATTGCTGGTAGAATTTCCATATGTGCAAAATCAATTTGCAAGAAAGTCGACCCTTCATAATGATAATGCAAATAAGTAGTTCTCAAAGAAATTTCATAACCTTGTGCATGTTAATAAAAATTTATCAATTATCAATCAAATAGAACTTGTTGTTTTACAGTGTCAGATTCCTCGTCCATTTTCCCTGGCACCCTACTTGTTACTATTCCAGCTATAGTTTGAGCATACTACAACTAAGCTCAATATGCTAGGCACTAGCAACAAGATTCATTTTTTAGAGACACTTCCGTTAAAAAACGGGGCTATAAATTCAATTCTTAAATCAGAATTTTGTTTTTTCCCTACTGATCCCAAAGAGAAGCCATGTCCTAATATTGGTGGCTCGTACAAGTTTTTGGAAATAGAACATGTCAAAAGGACGTCTTAAGGCTGATGAAGATATTAAAGATCTAGTCATCTCTATGTCTCTATGTTAGCTTCAGTTCATTCTTGTGGTGTCGTGTTGATGCAGTTGACCCATGTTCCACCATTCACTCATTGTACTTGATATGTTCTACTTAATATTGATAATTGAGCATTTATAAACTAAAGAAATAAAATAAAAACCTATGTAGTTAAAGCTGCAGGTCCAGGCGAGGCACGCTGAACCGGAATGCAACTGTCCTCAACTGGCAGAAAACGTCTGAACCAGCCAAGAGTAGTTTCAAACAAACTAAGCTAGCCAACCAGTCTACACAAGCCAAAAGACAGTCTAAACCATCCAAAAACAAGTCTAAAAACAGCTAAACATTACATGAACAGGCGTTCGCCTTGCATGTCTCGGGCGTGGATTTTTTTTAGAGTCTTGCGCCTAGGTGACAAGCTCACCTTGTTTTGCCTTGAGCCTTCAACTACCTAGGTAAAAATATGCATTTACTTTTAAATAAAAAAGTTGGGTTTTTCTTTTTGCAAGAGGTATAGTATATAAGTAGTTCTTTTTTTTTTTTTTTCAGAAAAACTTATTTCTTTCAAAAGTAAACATCTTGTATTAAGCATCTATTAACATATAGAAAAAAAAAATACTTTTATCAAGAACTTTTTTATGTTCATGTGTACTTGTCTTTATAATGACAAAAACTAGATTTTATTGATAGAAGTAGCCCTTAATTTGATAAATTCATTATTTCAACATTACACAACTTTGTTTGCTTTTATGTGATACATATATTGGTGTTAAAATCTTTGTAATAGAAAGGATTGAAAAAATGTTAATAAATGAAGAAATGGGCTTGAGAATCCTCCAATGGGTCACAGCTTAATATGACATAACCCTTTTCACTACCCTAAACAAAATTTGGTTTACAAGAAGCGCAAAAAAGGCGCACTTTTTTGGGTTTTTTCCTGGTTTTTTAGCCTGAGGGGCGCGCCTCTTGTATGCAGCATACTTCTTTGCAGCAAAATGTTGTACCTTGGGTTTTTTGGCTTTTACATGTAGGTAAAATCATATAAAAACCTTATTTATAACTATATTTTGGGTAGGGAAACTTAAAAACCTATAGGACATATATGGGATATATAAAAAAATTATATAATTCTTGTGCCTCGGGTACGAAAAGCCTACCGTTTTTGATTTTAGACCTCATCGCTTTTGTGCGCCTATCGCTTTTTAAAGCCAAGAAACAAACACCCCTCATTTTCCTAATTGGCCATTACGCATATCAATACATTTTCCAGTCTTATATGACTAATCTATTCGTGATCTTATTTCTTAACCGTGCATAAAAAGATATATTATTATTCTTATGATCTATACAAACAACAGACTCTAAGTGGATAAAGAAAACGAAACAATAGCTATCTAATATTAAGCATGTTATTTATGAATCAAAAGCTTTTCATGATCCTTTCCAATTAGTCCACGTGTTAAGGCACTAATGTCAGAGCATTCTGACTTTAATCTTCATTTTACCAGATTCAAAGGTAGAAAAGTAATTTATATTTGCCACCCTAAAAATAATTTTCCACGCACTGAATCATAACCTAAACAAAATGTCAAATATATGCCTCTTCAATTCGTTTGTTCCACGTTGACCCGAAAATAAGGGATATTCATTATTCTTAAAAGGTCTTGTATACAAATATAAACATATAGTTAAGCCTCCTTTTCCACCTAATTGTACTCTAGACATAAATTAACTTGTATCCTTCATTGTGCATCATGTCATCATCCGAAAAGCTATCATTTTTTCAAAAGAAGAAAAGAACAAATCATACCATATTATCTAACAATCAACTAATTCCACGCAATATAACTCGTATTCATAAAAGAATAAAATATCGAGATTAAGTACCCGAATGTTGCTTCATCTACAGTGCTGGCATAAGCTCCTCCAGCTATAACCAGTCCAATAGTGGCTCCTGTAAGTAACCTTCCCTACAGTTTCATAATAACTCAAATTCAAAACCCTAAAACAATTCACCTTCCAAAACACAAAAAATAATAAACTTAATTTCCTAAACTAATCACCTTCCAAAGCAATAACTTATTCACATCATTTTACATAAAGCACAATCAAAAGTCAAAAATGGTGGATCCTGCAAGCAAACTTCCCTAGAGTTTCAAAATAACTCCAATTCAAACCCCTAAAACCACACAAAGTCAAACAACTTCTTAACATATTTCATCACTTACCTCACAAAACATAAAATAAAACAAAATAAAAAAAAAAAAAAAAAACATAAACTTAACTTCCTAAAACTAATCACCTTCCAAAGCATTAAACTATTCACATCGTTTTACATGAAGCATAAAAAAGTCAAAAGTCAAACATGGTGGATGATCCTGTAACTAACCTTCCCTAACCCTAAAACCACACAAATTCAAATAATATCTTAATAAACTTCATCATTCTTACCTCTCAAAACATAAAGAATAAACTTAACTTCAAAAACTAATCACCTTCCAAAGCATTTAACGCTAAACTATTCACATCATTTCACATTAACCACAACCAAAACTCAAAAGTATCCATATTTTTTTTAAAGATACTTTTTTTCCTACAATAACACCAATTCAAAACCCTAAACCCATACAAAAATTCAACTAATTTCTTAACAAAGTTCATCATTTACCCCTCAAATCATAAAAATCAAACTCCACTTCAAATGCTATTCACCCTTCAAAGCACTTAACTTTAAACTATTCACATCATTCCACACACAAACCAAACCAAACCAAACCAAACCAAACCAAACCAAACCAAATCCCTTACGTCAAAAACACCCTTAATTTTAACAAAAAGATCACCTTTCTTGAAGAATGGGGAAGCTTAAGGTTTAACAAACAAAAAAACAACTTCTAAAGCACTAAACTTTAAACCATTCCCATCATTCCACACAAACCACAACCAAACCCCAAAACTCAAAAACCCCAAAACACCCCTATTTTTATAAAAAGGATTACCTTTCTTGAACAATGAGGAAGCTTAAGTTTAACAAAAACTAAACTTCCAAAGCTTTAAACTTTAAACCATTCCCATCATTTTACACAAACCACAACCAATACCCAAAACTTAAAAACACAAAAACACCCTTATTTTTTTACAAAAAGATCACCTTTCCTAAACAATGAGGAAGCATAAGTTTAACACACAAAAAAAAACTTCCAAAGCTTTAAACTTTAAACCATTCCCATCATTTCACACAAACCATAACCCAAAAAGTCAAAAATACCCTTATTTTTTATTTAAAAAAAAAAAGATTACCTTTCTTGAAGAATGAGGAAGCTTAGGTTTAACAACAGAACTTGAAGAAGCAGAAGCAGAAGAAGAAGTATAACATCTTGTTGAAGCAATGGGAGCTGTTATTGATTTCAGCTTCTGATTCAAACAATCTTTCAATAATCTTAATGCAACTCTTCCTGACATCCTTTTTTTTCTATAAAAAAAGTCTTGGACAATGGTTTTGTTTGTTATCTTGTTCAGGGTTAGGATTGTTTTGTAACAAAATGAAATCTTTGTGTTGTGTATCAGTGGAATATGATCAAGTTTGTTTGTTGGAGAAGAAATTGAAGAATTTGTACGCAGTTTAACGTGAAAATTGATTGTCGGCTTATTATGTTGTATAGAAACCCTTGTTTTCTTTGAATGACCATTTTTTATGTAGTTTAGCTTTCTGTACTTTGGCTTTTGTTCTTGTCAATTTTGGTCCTTTGATTTTTTTTATTTTTTTTTATGAATGTTTTTAAGTTTTAATTTTGAAAGATTGTGATTTAGATTAAAACTTGGATAAAACAAAACAAAATGAAATAGTTTACTCTATCTAGTTATGCAGACTAAAACCAAGCAAGAATAATAAAGAGTTGGATTGCTTGAGATACGTAGTTTGTAACTTTGTGGACGTTAACATGGAAAGAGGGAGAGTCAATGTGGAAAGACGGATGTGAGGAGAGAGAAGCTTGCAGTCTGTGGGAGAAAAAGTCCGTGAGAGATAAATTGACAGAGATTAATGGGAAATATGTAGTTAGTAGGTTTTTGGCTTAAAATTCATACGTTAAGGTTGGTAGCCTCCAGCCCATTGCAGATGCTCTTATAAGTAAAATCGTTTGAATTTCCCGTTTCAAATCAAATTGCCATTTTCCTTTATAAAGAATGTTTTGTTCTTACAAACAACATTTATACAACCTTAAATAATCATTTAAAACTTGTGCGTTAACTTTCACTAAATTTTAATGTTAATTTACAAATTCCCAAATGTATACAACCTTTGATTTGTTTCGTATCGTATACATTTACCGACTATTTTCAATTATCTTGTGACAATTTTAACACTTTTATGTACCGACATAAGTAGTTTTCGACAAGTGTGTATGAAAATGAAACGATAATCGGACAATAATTGATTTCGATCAATTCAGCCAGTTCAACCTAAATTAATAACTTGCACAGATTGATTTATAAAGATGTAAATCTTGTTTTCCTGTTTGGCCGGAATAGCATGCCTCAAATTAGTCGAACTACACATCAAATCAACCCTAGCTCTATAATATGGTATACGAGAATACAAAGAGTCCATTTTTAAGTAATAAATATAAATACTAAAAAACAAGAAATACATGAAAAAGGACTTGAGTTATTATTATTAACCATGTTGCTCATTGTAACATTCTCAAATAATTATTACAATTGATTCAAAACCTATAAATCTAACACAATGTTTTGAAATGAAGCATTAATGCAATGGTTAATCTCAAACTAAAACTTTGCAAGCCTTCTGAATATTAGCTTGAAACGCACCATACCGTTCTTCGTCGTTATCGCCAACAATTTCTGGGTTCACCGCTAGTCACGTCGTGAATTCCCTTTGTCCCTCATACATCAGAACTGCTGCTTATAATAACAAATCGAAAAAAAAAAAATAACTGAAATTTTTGAAGTTCAGAAAATTACAACAATAGAATGAAGTTAAAAAAAAAAAAAAAAACAACTGGGAGGCAGTCTCCCAGTAACTTATGTTTATAAAACCATGAAAAATGATTGTGATAATTTGGTATGATTACCAGCAATCTGCACCAACCGCTTCATAAATTGACTTGAAACCATCCCTTTTTAAACAATCTGCAAGTTCGGCCTGCAGAATGAAAGATACAGGACAGGCTTGTGATTACAGAAAATTATAGATGTAATAGAAATACACAAGAGGTGGCCGTTTGAAATTCATCTAAAGTGTTGGTATAACCCGGTTATGTTTTATCTATAATGGGTTAAAAGTTATAATAAAGCAAAAGCAGGTTAAAAGGAACATGTCAAATGTGTCGAATCTGTTGAAATTCATCTAAAGTGCAGCATTAATGCATTACCCCCCCCCCCCCCCCCCCAAAACGTCCCATATCATTTCGAAATTATATAACTTTTGTAATCACGCAAAAGAAATTATTTATTTATTTTCAAACTAAAATATGTACAGAAGTGTTTCAGCCACTTGCCCAACGCAGGCTGCACTTTACACGGTCCCACTGGTTAGCAGTACTGGTTGGGCCGTGAGTTTTCCCTTAATGGATACAAAAGAAACAACTACAAATTCAGTCGCCTCTAAATTACACCAACAAGACAATAGCGATGAGCAGAAGGCCACACAATATACTTTTTGCACCTATGTTTATTCAATTTGTATAATTTACTCTCCTTCTGGAGAGAGGGGTCAGGTTCCATTGCATCAGGTGCAAGTTGCTACCGTGCTATTACTACTTGAAATCGACTTTTAGTGATAACCCTATCAGCCCATTTTTCTAGCCTGAATACATTCTTCTCACATCTATACATAATGTTTCATAGCTAAAAAAGACACTATTTAGAAAGACAATGTTATATATATACTTATAAATAGGTATAAATTGGGTTATTGGTCCTAAAATTATTAAATCAACATTTCCATAAAACAACCCAAGAGTTAGAAGCGAACAGCGGGAGCCGCATCATACCTTAATTTGAGGTATAAGGGCAGGTCCACCATATGCAAATGCTGAATAAAGCTGAACAAGAGTTGCTCCTGCTCTTATCTTTTTGTAAGCATCCTCACCGCTACATCAAGTATAATTTGGTAAGGAATTTATCTAGTGATGCAACAGTTATAACTTGACAGACACACTAGATGAAAACAAGACACGAACCTGCTCACGCCTCCACAGCCAACCAAAGGAATTTTTCCCTACAAAATTAAAATATATAATATGTTCTCCAATTGGCTTTAGAAAAAAAAAATAAAGACAAAAGGCTCATAAAAGGATCGAGATGTGCACGTTTGTAAGAAAAATCAAAGTTTAAAAGAACGGAAACGAGCCTCGAGGCGAACCGAGGCGTAAGCTCGAGGCGCAGGCAAAAAATAAATATAAAAATTATGTGTACATAAAAAAATAAAATACTTGACCTAGAAAAGTCTAAAACATCAAAAACACACATTAAAAATAAAATAAATTGACCCAGAAAGTCTAAAACACCAAAAAAAAAAAGCACATCAAAAACACCCTAAACCACCTGAGGCGCACCCAAGGCGCACATTTTCTTAGCGCCTCAGCCTTAGAGGCGTATGTACAATCTGAACCCCATCAGGCGCGCCTCGGACCGGTTTTCTTAGAGTTTCGCTTCGAGGTGTGCCTCGAGACGTACGCCACACCCGTTTGTTTTAAACCATGAGAAAAATGAATAACTTTTATAGCATAAAAGGCCATGTCATATTAGGTTTGTAGTGAAAAAACAAACAGCGGAAAATCATCATAAAGTCAACTATACCTTTGTTAGAATATACATGTCCTTGAGTATGTCATTTGACAAACTAAAAAGAGGCTTCCCACTCAGTCCACCACTTTCCTTTGACACAGGGTTTATCTCTACTACTTCCGGCCTTGAAATTGTTGTGTTTGAAATAATCTACAAGAAAACTTTCAAATCCTCGGTGAGCTTAACCAACGTCAAGCAGATTCATGATCAACCTAGAACTAAAAAGTGAAAAATACTTATTTCTTGAATAAGCATGCAGCTATGTTTTAAGCAACGGCATTTTATAAGATGTAACTACGTTTTTTTTCCTATTGAACATATGCATGTAAGTAAATGTTACTTATTTTATGCATTTGCATAGAGAAGCATACCAAACCATCCAAGTTGAGGTCAAGAGCAACCTACAATATCAAAATAAAACAGGTAAAAACCTTTAACTTAAAAAGAAAAAAAGTATTGTGTTGCAGATAGATACCGCTGCAATATCTTCAAGATCTTGCTTAGACAAATCTGGAGCAATTTTGACTAGTAGTGGAGGGGGGCCTTCTTTACCCCATTTCATTTCGTCACGAGCTGCTTTAACCTTTACATATAGCAAAAAAAAAAAAAAAAAAAATACGATGAACTCGTAACCTTTTATCTCTAAATTAATAGACAACTAAATTAAAATATGAAGTTTGACTAAATCTCAGACCTTCTTAACAAGATCCTTTAACTGATTTCTTCCTTGAAGCTGGCGGAGTCCAGGGGTATTGGGGGATGACACATTAATTACCTATAACATGATTAGCCAAATGCACTGCAAATCAATTGCGGTAAAGAATCCTATAACTTAAAATCATAAAAGGCTTAATAAAACATTCAATAACCAAACAAAGGAAGAAAAAAACATTTTCCTAAACTAATCAATATGTAAAAATAAAAATCAAGTGTAAAAGGGAGGCTACCAAGTAGTCGGCATACTGGGACAGCGAATGAACGCCTTGTACATAATCTGCAGCAGCATCCTCACTGGTTTTATTCTTTCCGATATTAACCCCAAGAATCCCGGGGACCGCTTTCCCTCCTTGCTTGACTTCATGTTGAGCCTCCAACCTTTTTACAACAGCGTCTATTCCATCACCATTAAAACCACACCTGTTAATGATGGCACTGCCGACAGACAAAGCATGATGACATGTTAAAAACCAGTAAATATGGTCAATTGCGATTGTAAACATTTATGGGAAAATCATTTGATTCTTACCCTTGGTCTCGCAATCGGAACATACGAGGCTTTGGATTACCGTCTTGTGGGAGGGGAGTTACTGATCCAATTTCTACAAAACCGAAACCTAATCCAAGTAAACCATCAACAGCTTCTGCATTTTTATCAAATCCAGCAGAGAGACCGATTGGATTAGAAAACTTCCTTCCCCAAACTTCAATCCCTAGTATTTCTTGATCTGGCCTCTTTTCTTTAGGGACCAACCCACGAGCCGCAGCAGAGATAGCCAGGCGGTGAGCAACCTCGGGATCCAACAATGCAAACAAAGGATTTGCAATTTTTGATGCTGAGAATAACCAGCCACTGCAAAATTGTATATCAAGAAGGGTAACAACCAAAGTCAATAGAATCAAACAAGAATAGAAGTGATCAATGTAAAATGTTACTCATATTGGAATAGTGGCACATCAGACTTAATGAAACATGAACCACATGACAAACTGTGAATTAGTGGGGTGTTGATGGTTCAATCTGAAACTGTAAATGCCACTCAAACCAGTAATCGCTTTGGTTTCACGGTGAATTTTTTAGAA
This sequence comes from Ambrosia trifida, assembly GCA_028751855.1. Classification (NCBI taxonomy): domain Eukaryota; kingdom Viridiplantae; phylum Streptophyta; class Magnoliopsida; order Asterales; family Asteraceae; genus Ambrosia; species Ambrosia trifida. Next base: position 34,403,597 of record CM054130.1, on the reverse strand, counting down.
AATTTTCCTTTAGTTGGTTTAGGAATTTTCAAACCTTATTGAACGGTTTGGTTAACGGTTTATGCTCATCATTTATTATTCTAAGTTATACACATAATTGGGCTTTACTTAACATTTCAATACGCAGGGAGTCTGACTTCTAATTTTCGACCATTTAGTACATTAAAGCTTTCTAACTTTGATCGTATCATATGCATTTTTTTAGTATAAAGACACAAAAAGCCTAAACCGTGAATGGTAAAACCAAACCAAACCAAACCCAAACAATTGGTAAATGTTTGGTTCGCTTTCAACGGTTTGGTATTGGTTCAAAATGGTCAAGACCCATTAGTCCATTACTAACAGTTTGACAATAAAAACCGTTAAAACCGAACCTTGAACACCTAACTTATGCATATCCAGTTTAATTACCTCACTGTTGCTTCATCCACAGTGCTGGCATAAGCTCCACCAACGAGGCCGATAACAGCTCCTGTAAGTAATCTTCCCTACATTTTAAACCAGCTATTTGTTCAGATTTTAGAACCCCTTAAACATGAAATCAGTCGAACCGTTATATCCATTAACATAAAACACCCATCACTCATTCACTCCCTTTCATCCCAAATAGCATTAAGTGTTAATTTCTAACACTAAAACCTAACAACGTTCATTTGAGATATATCGCGGTGGGATATCTGTAATTTTAGTATCATGCAAAATTTTTATATACATACATATATACAACGTAAAAGATATCATCATCATACTCAGTAAATCCGACCAATAGCAAAGCTAAGGTAGGGTCTGACGAGGGTAAGATGTAGACAACCTTACCTCTATCCCGTAGAAATAGAGAGGTTGCTTCCAATGAGACCCTCAGCTCCATAGCTTGGTTTTAAAAAGCGTGAAGCGCACAAAAGCGACGAGGTCTAAAACCGATGCACAAAGCGCACAAAAGCAACGAGGTCTAAAACCGATGCACAAAGCGCAAAAGCGGTGGGCTTTTTGTATGCGAGGCGCAAGACTATTATATAATTTTTTTTATTATCCTATAGGTTTTTAGCATTCTTTACCCAAAATATAGATATAAATAAGGTTTATAAATGATTTAACTTAAATGTACAACCATTTTAGCTACATGTATAACACTTTGAAGCGTAAAAACACCTCGCGTATGAAAAGCGCGCACCTCAGGGGATTTTTTTTCAACCTACCTCAGTTTCGCATCAAGCCTTGGACCTATGGCACATAACACTCAGCAATCGGGACAAAGACCGATTGCTGCATTCGGGACAAAGACCAATTGCTGCATGTACCCCTTATCAAACGCCGCTTTTAACATTATTTTCACAAATTAGTAAAACAACGTAAAACATATATAATATTAATAAACAATAATATGAAAAGTCAAAACGCAAAAGTGCCAATATTTGAAACATGATCCAACCATAAGCCATAGAAACAGATATCCAAAACAATAATCAATATCGGTCAAACATCAGTCAATAATAGAGATTCTAGACCGCTATTTTGGAAGAGCCCGATAACCGCTATCCCACCGCTATTGACGGCTTAGCATCAAACACACTGAAAAATGATATGTATATGTGTGTAATCCAACCAATGAAAGTTACCATTCTAGACGACGCAGGAATATTCGGTTTAGATGTTGCAGTAGTGGAATAATGCCTTCGATTAGCAATAGGGACTGTCATTGATTTCAGCTTCTGTGTCAAGGAACCTTTCATGAACCCGAATGTAATTCTTCTCGACATGTTTCAAAATTTTTATAAAAAAAAAATATCAGCTGCAACACACGATGACGATGGTTATTATTATTGTTAGAAATTTGGATACAAAAAATATGTAGGGGAGATGTTTGTTGAATGTGTTTTGACGCTAACTAGAATGTGGTCGGCTTAAAAGTTAAACCCTTGGCTTGGGTTCGAGTCCTGATCCCGACCGGTTTTACCGACTATTTCACCGTCGTGCCTTCGGGCGGGTGAGTGGTCGGGTTTTCCCGGGAATTGGTGGCAATTGGTGGCCCGGGTACTCTCGAGTACCTGATTCGCCAAAAGGGTGCCCGAGAGTGCTCGGAATTGATTCGTTGGCCGTTCAAAAAAAAAAAAGTTAAACCCTTTTTAGCTCTGCTACGGTTTTTGTTATTGCAAATTTAGTCCTTGTGCTTTTTGCTTTGCTAAAAAAGTACTTATGTTACTTTTATGTTTTTAAAGTTTATGACAAACTAGAGATTGTTACGATTTTATTTATTTTTTCTCAAAAAAAGTGATGTAATATGATGATTTTTTTTTAATGGTAACTTCATTAAAAAAGGGGTGTGCCTTTAAAACGAGGACCGCCAATAAAACAATTTACATCATATATAATGGATATACAACCTTATCCTGCCACTGAAGATCTCGAAACTTATATTTATTTTTCAACCACAAAAACGATAAAGATTTTACCAAGGTCACGACATCACAAACTCTAGGAGTTGTCCCTTCAAATATATTCGAGTTTCTTGTCTTCCACAAAGCCCAACAAGCAACCATCACTATGCCACGAACGATTTTTCTAGCCCACTTGGATACGGATATCGATTCTGGAAGAAGCAAAGCGTCTTTAATTCCAGCAAGCACAATATAATTTATTTTAAATCACCAACCAATAAACGAACAAACCCTGAAAGCAAAGCCACACCCAACAAGAACATGGTCCACAACCTCGATTTCTATATCACATAATGCACAAGACTCATCTTGTATAGAGATCTCTCTTATGCTCAGCGCCCACCTAGTTGGAATATGATCCTTCTCCGCTCGCCACATAAAAAAAAAATCACCTTAAGAGGGATCCAAGACTCCCACCTCATCTTTATGGTCACGGTGAATATCTCTGCCTCTTCTAATATTATTCTTAATAATTGCCACAGAAAAAGAGCATGCACTTCCCTATTTCCAAGTCCACCTATCATTGCCACCTGTAAAGGAAAATTGTTGTAGCAAATAATCCAAATCTTGATATAATCCAAATCTTGATACTCTGAAAGTTCTTCTACCGACTTGGGCCTTTTGTTTCAATTAGATGACAAAGCCAAACCATTTGGCCCAACAAGCAACCTGTCCACAATCCTACAATTTTTATCACGGTCTAGCGCATACAACATGGGCCACCTGTTCTTCAAAGTGTCGAACCCCACTAATGATCATGCCAAAATTTTATGACCTTCCCATCTCCTACAGTACCTCGTATAAAAAAGTGAATCGAATTATCGTGAATTTTCATCTTTGAAAGCAACGACACAATAAATTTCCAACACCCGGAAAGCGAGTTTTTGACCGGCAAAAAAACCCACCGCCCTCTACCCCCATGAGCCGCTTCCACCACATATCGCCATAGACTATCTTTTTTTTTTATAAAATCTCCACGCCCATTTAGCCAAAAGCGCCACATTCACATCACCCAACTTCGATATCCCCAAACCCCCATCTTTTTTCGTTGTTTTCACCACCTCCCAAGCAACCCAATGCACATTCCTCTCCTTCAGTGGCGAAGCTTGGTTCTCGAATCGGGAGGGGTCGGACTCAATTTTTTTCGATCGGTAGTTGCAAATCAGCGGGGCTGGACTCAACTTAGACTCAATTTACCTATGAAAATCGCAAATTTCTACCACTGCGCCAAAAAACGGGAGGAGCCAGGGCCACCCCGGGCCCTTAATATCCTGCGCCCCTGCTCTCCTTTCTAGAACCTGCCCAAAGAAAAGATCGCATACATTTTTCTATTTGATATATCACCTTCACGGGGGCATTATACAATGACAAGTAATAGATGGGAAACTAGCTAGAACCGATTTAATCAAAGTTAATCTCCCACCAATGGATAAAGTATGAGCCTTCCAAGACACCAAACGAGTTTGAATCGTTTCAACAACCGAGCTCCAATGACAACTTCTATTCATATTTGCACTCACTTTTATTCCCAAATAGTTGAAAGGAAAATCGTCAACCTTGCAACCAAAAATAGACGCCATTTCTTCAATCTCATCCCCCCTCACACCAATCCTAAATAAATGAGACTTATGTAAATTTATCTTCAACCCCGAGCACAAATAAAACACCTTTAACAATCTAGCGGTATTCTCAATATTTTCTCTCAACCATTCACCAACAATAAGAGCGTCGTCCGCATATAATAAATGCGAAATAAACAGCCCATCGTTCGTCATTCTAATTCCTTTCACATCACTCAAGTCACAAGCCCTTTTAACCATGCACGCTAAGGCCTCCATCACGATAAGAAAAATAAATAGAGATATAGGGTCGCCTTGTCTCATACCTTTTCACACCGAAACTCAAACGTGGGGGAACCATTAACCAAAACCGAAGACCTAGTAGACTCCAAAATCCCATTAATCCACATACACCATCTACTAGGAATCCTCATTTGCTCCATGATTGAGATCAAAAATCCCCAATTCACATTGTCATATGCCTTCTCGAAATCAATCTTTAAAAGAAAGGCCTTCTTCCCAGTCTTCTTTAACCACCCAAAAATTTCATTTATCATCAACGGTCTGTCTAAAATAAATCAATCCTTGAGGAACGCTAACTGTGTTTCATAAATCACCTTCCCCATCACCTTTTTTACCCTAGCCGTCAAAACCTTAGAAATAACTTTACTCACAATCCCCACAAGATTTATGGGCCTATAGTCCTTTAGCCCAACCGGTGTTTTGGACTTAGGAATAAGAGTGATGAAAGAGGTACTGCATCCTCTACTTATAACTCTTGTCTCATGAAACACATTCAATAAATCCAAGAAGTCATCTTCCAAAAAACTCCAGAAGAATTTAACAAACCTGAAATTAAACCCGTCCAGACCTAGGGCTCTGTCCGAACCACAATAAAAACCGCATCCTTAATCTCTTCCCTGCTAAAAGACGCGGCTAAATCATCACGAGCACAAGTAGGAAGGCATTTCACATACTCACACACCAACTCGGGTCTCCTAATCTGTTTCTCAGCAAAATGATCCCTGAAGAATTTGAGTACCTCTCTTTTGACCAAGGAAGGCTTCGTAACCCACTTACCTTCAATCATAAGACCAAGTATAGCATTCATGGCCTTTCACCCATTAATAACTCTATGAAAGAACGCAATATTATCATCCCCCATCGAAGCCCACATCACCCTAGATTTCTGTTTCAAGTCTCTACCTTTATGAAGATTCAACTTGCTAACTTCCTTTTTACTCCCTTCCCACACCCAAACTTCCTCCTCCTCTAACTCCATATCCTCCATGATCTTCTCTAATATCTCAATCTCATTTTTGAGATTGACAATATCATCCCCTTCTTTTTTGATCGTCTCCTTCCACCATGAACTAAGGAACCCCCTTGATGTATTTAAACCTTTTGCATATCCGAACATCCGGGGGACCCTCGAAAGAACACTCATCAAACGCCTTGATCACCACCTCTTCACATCCCTCCCGATCCAACCATAAGTTAAACCATCTAAACGGTTTATGCCCATAATTGGAATCCACCAAAGACAATAAAAGAGGACAATGGTCCGACATTTCTCTCAGTAAAGCACGCAACACCGCCAAGGGCCACTTGTTAAAAAAAATTAGAACACACAAACATTCTATCAATTTTACTCATTTTAAATCTACCAGTTGCCCCTGCCAAATACGTGAATCTATTCCCGCGCATGAAGTATTCATGACTCCCAGTATCATAAAAAAACATTAAAATTCACCGCACAAGTATTGTTAAAACTCGAATTCTTCCGTTATTCTCTGAATCAAACTACATTAAATTGTCCCATAATAATCCACATGCCCTGAAAACTCCCAATAACCCTTCTATGTCTGTCCTATAAAGCTATTTTGGCCACCACTTTTTGGGGAGCATACACATTCACAATATTTAAAACTGAGCCATCTTCAACCAAACTACCCGAAACAACCATAAAATTTGCTCCCTAGTCACCGATTATTTAACAAGTTTTTGGGTTCCACATACAAGCAAGACCCCTGACCTATCCACAGGATCAACAACCTCACAATCAATATCGCCCCTGCCCCAGAACCGAGATAATTCCTTGCTACACACCCCACATTTTTTTCTCTCTTGAAGAGCCACAAAATCAGCCCCATTTTCTCCCTTAAAACCTTAACCCAATCATCTTTTCTATCAACCCCAATCCCCCTAACATTTAAAGACAAAAAATTCATTGCAAACCTGTTTGTACTCCCTCCTGTTCAATTGTTTCCTCAACCAAAGATTGAAAATTTTAAAAGTTAGCCCCAACCTTACATCCTAACTCCACTGTCTTACCCACTTCCACTTTCCGAGCATTGGCGTTATCCCCATCCCCCACTTCAGCCTCATCTCCTGACGGATTTTTTGTGCTCGTATCTATTGAATTAGTGACCTATGCAAAACCATTTGACTCTTCTTCACAATCGGAATATTCTGAAACCTGTGCGTCTTTATCAGAAATACCGTCTAAATTTTCATTATTACAAGTCTGCTCCATATGCTCCACTTCCACTTCAATACCCAATAAAGCATTCAAGCCAAAGGGGTTAAGCCCAGATGAATCAAAATCCAATCTGGGCCTTTTTTGGCCATGGGCCTGGAGTCTACCGTTAAAAATTTTTGCCTTTGTCAATCCCGATTTTCTTTCTACTCTTTCAAACCTCCTCATACACCTTTTGTCCTTTTTCCGCATTATTTTTTTCCATCATATCACAACCCTTGGTATTAGAGGTAATCTTAAAAAAAAAATATTTCCATCATCAATAGACTTTTCCATATTCCCATTTTCATTAAAGTCCTCATTAGTTGAATTTATAGTTTTCAAATTTGTCGGTGTTTCATCTTTCGGCGGTATAACCGGATCACCTCTGACCGGTGCCGGCTCCTCCCGTCTGTTTTTGAAAAGGAATTCCGGCTGCCAATCTCCCACTTCTTCCGCTGCCCATACCTTATATCGCCTCCCTTTCCATTGTAGGACAAGCTCTTTGTGGATTCTCCTACCATAAGATACAATAATTCCAACATAATCATATGAAAGATCTGCAACTCGGTGGTCATGCCGAGTCTCTCAAACAATAGTACTGTATTTTTTGCCGATCAAGATCAATACTTCATTAGTCAGAATATGCAATGGGACCCCTGCACTTTTAGCCAAGCTACCTTTTTGAATAGTAATGTTTGTCCAATCCGTGTTTCCACGTCTTGAAACTCCTCCGATCTTGCCAATGCTGCAAACCGGAACATGTCCGCCCCAACCTCGTCTTTAAAGTTCACCAACGCATACAACCCACCCATATATTGAATAACACCATCCCCTTTAACCATCTCCTTCATAGTCTCCCTTACATTTTGTAAAGCATCTAAATGTTTAACCCGAACAATCATTGATTTACAACTCTATTCTCGAACGCCTTCGTATCGTCCGGGATCCGAATAACTTCCTCTTCCTTAGCCCCACTTCTGTTACCATCCAACACGTCTCTAAAACGAAAACCCACATGTGCCCGAAGACTTCATGGTTGTGTCCGTAGACTTCATGGTCTCCTTCCCCTACGTCTGTCTCCCTTGATCATTCATGTCATTGATCTCACCTTCCTCCAAGGTAAACCGAGCGACGTTAAATCTCAGCTTACAAGGACCCATTTTAATGTTCGATAATCTCCTAACCATATCACCAATGTCCTTGACGTCTAACAAAGATACGAAGCCGGACCGGTTACCCATCTTGTCATGTTTCCTTGCAAGATAAATATTGAAGATCTCTGCATGCTCACGAACAAAACCCGCCAAGTCACTCCTACTGCATCGATCCAGAAGATTCGATACAAAAACTTGGTTAAACGCCTTTGTATGTTGAATGGAATAGGCTTTGGCCGTCGGTCACTCTTGCCTTTTGTTCACTGGTAACTATTGCAATTCATATAGTGTGACACCAGTCAACGATCCAGGTCAACATCCATACGCATTTTACTTATTATTGTCATTTTATGTGCATAATTAGACATTTTGCACACACTATACCCCCCCAGTCTAGTGAAGCATGAGTTATTCAGGAAACTCAAACAAGAATCACTCGTTTAGTCATACAACACCTGAACTATACAAAAAACAATTGGCCTTGAACAGTCAAGCCAAATCACATGCCCAACAGAGAGCAACCAGACACCCGTTTGTCACGCAATCCAAAACAACAAAACACTTCCAAAGGGCAAACTTACGTTATCATGGGTGAAAATGTTTCCTAACACATGATAGGCCTTTACTAAACATATGTATACACTTTGGCTCAATCACAAATATTGCTATGTGTTAGCATTTAAAGACATGGGATCACAACTTGTGAAATCAATACATGTTGATATCGTCATCGAGTACATACAAGCTAATCAAACCGAATTATGTTTTCATTTAAATGCTCGATTATAATTGACACAAACAAATATTCCATTCAACATACTCTATACCTACATGTATTAACCTCCGTATCATCAGGTCTATCCTACCTAATGAGGCAAATAGAACTAGACGAAACATAACTATATATATATATATATATATATATATATATATATATATATATATATACACACATGTATGCATACATGTACATGACACAAGGATAAATGTTAACCAACATAACCACCTTGCCTTCCTTTTCCTTATTCGATCAAGCATAACCATCTCACCTACACAAAAACTACACCAAAGTGGAAACAAAGACACTTGCCACCCTTACAAATCTTAGTTCTAGAAGTGTCATTGTCCTAGACTCCTAGCTAATTAGTGAAGTGCTTGTCCCTTCCCTTTTTGATCGATTTCATGTTAGGGATGGCAATCAAACCCGGACCCGATGGGTAAACCCGAAACCCGGCACATTTGGGATGGGTTTGGGGTCGGGTAATCGGGTATGGGTCCGGGTATAGGATTAGTTTTTATTTTTTTCACGGGTTTGGGACGGGTTTGAGATTTGATGATATACCCATTTACCCGACCCGATTACCCGATAAAGTATACCCGTTTAGCCGATTAGATACCCGATGTAATTTCCTATATATCTTTTAAAATATGTATTCATAATATATCTAATTGTCAATCTAGAATTTCATCTTCTTCAAAAAACACCAATTATTTGTGTATAATACCTGTTATCTATGTCTTTTAGTGTTTTTATATGAGTTAACTATTTTATATTTATACATTGTAATCATTTACATACATATTTGATAATGCTAAATGTATTGGTTATTAGTCACGCAATAGATACCCGACAGGTTTTTAGTCGTATATACCTAATTGATAAGTTTTTAAAATTAACGGGTTTACCCAAAACCCGCGGGTATACCCGATACCCGACGGGTTTTGGGACGGGTTTGGGACAAGCATACCTAATCGGGTATGGGGTTGGGATTACCTAAACCCGTCCCAAACCCGACCCATTGCCATCTCTATTTCATGTACACCACACTCCTCATGAGTCGCTATCAAGGGAATGTCCAAAATATACACAAACCTAGCATAAATACACCAAGATTACACTCCATTTCCTCACGATTTTAACCTTAAATAGATGGATCCTTTCTTGTTTGTTCTCGGCCAAATGTTCATGTGCCAACACTAAATGTCCTTTTCACTAGCTACCAAGATCAAGAACACTTCTTGGATAGGGAGCACCAATCAAATGCAAGAGGAACAAAAGCTATCAACATCATGGTAACAAACAAGACTCATGATCCTAGGAAAATTCTCTATCATCCCTAACAAGCTACAACCATTCGGCCATCAACACAAGACAAGAGATGACCTCCATCACTATGATGTAATCGGCCAAGAGGAAAGGTGATGCAAGGAGTTACACCAAACAAGGCAAGAAACCAATAAGGACTTAACTTCCAAGCTAAGTCAACACCCCTCTTTTTGGATGACACCTCCCAACTCATTGTCTTGCATAAGTTGGTGATAAACTTTCCTAAACAACACTTTGATCTAGGAGATGAATCTTACCACAATTGTTTTTGTCTCCACATCAATTAGCCCATATAAATAGAGCCTCATTGATCATCTAAATTGCACCACACTCACTCCCTTTTCCTTGGTTTTCCTTCGGCCGATCACCTCACACAACAAAGCCACACCCATTCAAGCATCAAAGCATTCGAAGGGCACTCAAGAGGAGGTTTGGAAGTGGCACCATTCGGCTATTATCATCATTCCATCCGATTAGGTAAGATACCCGACCATAAGTCTCTTTATTCATCAAATCTTACTCGACTTCTTTGTTAACCCGGCTCTTGACCCTTGAACTCCATGTTTCGATCACACAACACCCTATAGATGATAATTTTCGAAGCATTACCTTGTTGTTAAGGATCTATATCAACTATTAGCACAAACTAACACTTGTATACATATGGCTTGCACATGAACTCACTACCCTCGAAAGCAACATTATCAAGCCGAGAGGATACACTCACGTTATACTTAATGCTTTGCAACCCAACCTCGGATCTTTATAAATGATAAAAATGTTGATTCTGAGTCCAACATGTTCATGTATACACCCACGGCCACACACCACAATTGAAGGATTATTATACCCAATCTTCTTAAAAACACACCTATACACACCCGTGATCACTCTCTTATACATTAACTTGCACAATCAAGTCATTTTTGGAAGGATAAGTAATCAAATCTTGGATTACATTTTATATAGAGAAATCGGTTGGTATTATAACACATGTTAAGGAGACTATAACATATGTTTGTACTAGCTTGTACATTATAAAAGCCTAAACGTGTGTTAATATACCTATTTTGCCATAAACTAGCCACACGTGTTAGATTGGGAGCAATTATAACCCATGATGACATGTGGGGGCCCGTTTTATTCACCATAAACGACACCTTACGAGAAAACGTCTGGATTTATGGAATCGTATGTTTTACAAAGTACAATTAAACCAACTAATCCTCGTTACACAAAAACGTGGCCCACATACATTAAAACAAGCGTCCACAAAGTCGGGTGAGCAACTTGTATGATAAACGACGAGAACGTACAATTTACTGTGTCCTTAATAATCATAGGGCAATCAGTGTTCGGACGATAGTTGCTTCACATTTCAGCTTCACCAGACCACAAGTGACACTACCCATGTGAGTTTTCACGGCCCCATTTTACTATTATTACATTTTTGGGGGATAAACATGCTACAACTAGTATAATATAATTTGGTGTGTATATTCTATCGTGACTACCATGTGGAACGTGAGACATTTGGTTCATGAGATCTCAATAGTCCTCGTCCTTACATTACACTGTAACCATTAGCTATCGAAAGCCATGGAATACTTTAATAGATCTATTGGGTTGACACCCCCACTCTAGGTTAGTCTCTCTAGCCAGTTACATACAAAAGAGTGTTAGTATTCTACTATACATACATTGTCTTTAGTGTACAATGCACGAGGCACAACAGTCAAGAGGTTTGGTTACGGGAGTCATGGTTTGCATAGTAATCATTCGCTTAGCTAGCCTATGATTGGTCATACATGAATTACACAAACATTTTACTTGTTACATTCAAACCTGTGAACTCACCAACATTATTGTTGACAAATCTTTTATGCATGTTTTTCAGGTAATTGATGGCGAGCAGCGGAGGTTTAAGAGAGGGGTTCAAGCATGCACTGGGTGGTTCCACTATGGAATGTGTTTTGTCGGTCCCGTAATGTTATAGTTTTAATTTCATGAATTTCAGACAATTTCCTTGCCTCAAAACAATGTTATTGTGGTTTGAATAAATCTTATGACAATATCCATCCCTTGATGGTACTTTTTAAATAAATTTGTGTGTTGCTTGAACCTTGTGCTTGAAAACCTTTTGAGGTCGCATCCCTGTGTTTCCGCCTTGGCGGGGTGTGACATATAGATTGATTTGATTGACATTTATCTTTGTCGTATATGATGATCTTTGTCAAGTTCAGTTTAATTTACAGAATTACTAAGAGTTTTGAAAATTTTAATTTATTATAGATTACAAAGTTACTCTTTAGTTTGCGAACGTGTCAGCCTCCTTTTGTGGATAATGTTGTATCATGTGTTGATAAAGGTGCTGGGAGGCAATAGAAAACATTGTGGTATGGGGGCCATATTTTGGTGACCTTATGTGGCTGGTCGCGACCTTGCCGATGCGCCTTGGCTAGTTGGGCTTTCTCTCACCCCGGGATGTGGCTGTTTATGCCTTTATGGATACCAGATCCGAGTCTTGGGAGTTACTAGACCACATATTACCTAAAAGTGGGGGTTGTTGGGTCCGCTGAACCGGAGAAGAACAGATGAAGTGAAAAGCCAAAACATACTAACATCTGATCCACAATAAAACAGTATTTTGCATACAAGATCCTCCCAAAAGACTGTTGACACTAACAACTGTTGTCCCCTAATTACTGCTGTACAACTGCTGTTTACAAGGTCTGTTGAAGAAACATCTGCTGAGCCAAAGTACTGAAGACACAAGGTCTGTTGGAGCCAACAACACTTAGGCTCCAACAGATGATACAAGCTATCAGAGTTTATCCATCAGTTGTTTAGCCATCAGAGTTTTCTTATGTAATAGTGTTTGTATAGGGCAGATGTTTTATGTTGTTATATCTGTTAGATGTCACTGTCTTAGGTGATGTCAGCCTTAGGTCATCAGAGTTTTCGTTTGTTTATAAATTAAGTAGTGCCTGTACTGTTCAATTCATCACTCAAAACTTTCTCTTAGTACAAACAAAGCTGTGAGTGATCAGGCTGAGGGGGAGATTGTAAACTTGTACTGTAATCTGTGATGGCTTATGAAAAGGACTTGTTGAAAGCAATTGTCTCATTTGTTATGATTTAAAGTTTCCGATGCACTTTCCATTATTATTCATCTTCATTACCATTTCATTTATTAAACTTCATAACAACTCAAACTCAGATCCTAACAATTGGTATCTGAGCATGGTCAATTAAATTCGATCTAATCAATTAATTTAATATAAACAGACCGGCTCACAATTATTGATATCGCTGTGTTTGTCGGATTGAAAACTGAGTAAGAGTTTATTTACGTTCAAAGTTTTTAAACACATGCTGTTTTATAAACAATCAGAGAATGGCTTTAATCAATCATGATCCACACAACACTGGCACGAACAACAAGCCACCGATGCTTGTCAGATCTGAATACAATATCTGGAAACGTCACATGAGCCATGTTCTAGCTCAACAGAACACTGGGTGCTGGAAGTCGATTATCTTCGGACCACATGTTCCAATTGTGCCGAGTACCGAAGATCTCAAGGTTCAAGAGCCAAAGAAACTAGAAAACTACTCCGAGCAAGATTTTCAAAAAATTGAGTTAGATGCCAAGGCCTTCAGTATTGTGGCCATGGCTCTACCAAATGATATCTATGCTGGGCTGTTACACTGTAACAATGCAAAGGAGTTGTGGGATGCTTTGAAAGAACAATTTGGTGGGACTAAGGAGGTTATTGAAAACACCCGTGAAATATTAAATCAACAATATGAAACATTCAGTCATGTGAAGGGAGAGTCATTAACTCAACAATTTGAGAGGTTTAATTGTTTAATTAGTGAACTAAAACTGGTGGGTCTAACTTATCCTAACACAACACTGAACCATAGGTTTTTAAGATCACTACCAGATAAATGGGACACTATTGAAATTGTTATGAGAAACTCAATTGGTTTTAAGGACTTATCTCTGACCCAGCTTCATGGTACACTCTTGACCCATGAGAGAGAGCTTAACCAAAAAAAGAAGCTTCAGGATACTGGAAAACTTTCTGATGATTATGTGTTTGGTAACACAACACTTTTGGGTAAGGATGAGATACCTGGTAGTAGTAAGGATCAGGGTTATGATCATTATATTGACATAACTTCTGGTTTTAACTCTGATTCTTATTCACCCAACTATGCTTTTGCAGCAAGTGGTGATATCCAGGCATCTGACAACATCTCCTTTGAGTATAATGACCTTCAATATTTTAATCCTGTGGACTTGGAAGAAATGGACATTTTGCACCAACTGGCTCTGCTCAGTATTAGAACTAACAATTTCTATAAGAAAACTGGCAGAAGATATCCAGGTTTACATGGTGGGTCAAAAGTGGGGTTGGATAAATCTAAAATTAAGTGTTACAAATGTCATAGAATGGGTCATTTTGCTAGAGAATGAAGGAGTCAAAATGGGACACCTATGATTACCAATCAAAATTAAAGGCCTTAGACAAACACTTATTAGTTTTCCCAAAATACCCCTGGACCAAATGTGCAAAACACTGCTCACTTTGCACAACCCTCATCCACTGTTCCTGTCCACTATGTCCAAACCACTGTTCCACAGATTCAATATGTTCAAACCCCTGTTGCTCAGGCTCAAATGCTATTAGCTTCTACTCCACCCTCTGCCCCTGCAGAGGCCAGTCAACAGAGCTTTTTCACACAAGGCTTTGTTGATTGGAGCAGTTTACCAGATGAGCTAACATATGAGAACTTTTCTCTTGTTGCCAAATCTGAAAGTGAACCAGAAAAATTATGTTTCATGGCTTTGGAAACAATTGTTGAAGAGGTTGAATCTGAGGAAGTGGTTTCTGAGTCTGAAAATGTGACTAATGATGTTGTTGATACAGTTGTTTCAGTTGAAAAGTCTGAAGAAGAGGTTGTGAATATCTCAGATCCATGGAGTGAAAATGATTGTGAGTGCAAGTGTGATTGTGCATTGATGGCTGCTGCTAAGGTATCTCCTTAAATCTTAAATGATTTATGTTCAGACAAATGTGTAATAGCTTTTGCTAACATTAAATAGGTGAATGAAAACCTTAGAAAGAAAATTTTAGAGGATGAAATTCAGTTTTAAAAACTCTCTAAAAAGTTAAAATCAAAATTAACTGAAAAAGAATATGAAATCAGCAGTTTAAAACATGAAGCAAGTATAACCAAGGACCAGCTCCAAACTATGATAAAAAAATATCAGAGTTGTAAACAGGAGCTTGAATCCACCCAAGTTGAGTGTGAAAAATGTGTGGAATCATCCAAAGGTTTTGAGATGCTCCTCAACAAACAGACCAAAAGTCATGTGAAATTTGGCATTGGTTGCAACGAAACCATTTCTCAAATCTCTCAAAACACTGATATGCTCATTCCAACAAATCTGGAGGGTAAAGAAATTAAAATCACTAAACCTAATGGCAAGAAAATTGTTCTTGAAAAACTTGAGGGTTCCTCATCATTTACTGAAATTGAAAAATATCAGTTTAAACCAACTTGGTCAGATGAGTGTGATGTTCTTGATAACTTTAAACCAGTCAACTTTGAAACCCGTGCTGATAAAAAGGCACCACAGACAAAAATCATTCCCTTAAAAGATCTTCCAAAAGATGCTCAAACATCTGTTGAAAAGAAGATGAAGAAAGGGAAGAAGAAAGAAAAGGGTTCAGATTTGTTTTGTGATTTTTGTGAAAAGAACAATCATGTTACTAAAAACTGTTTTCTTCTAAAAGCATATGATATCAACAAAGGAACAAGTGTGTGTGATTCTAGACCAAACTATTCAATCTGTGGTAAAAAGAATCATAAAACCAAAGAGTGTCTTTATCTCAAAAATTTTGATGTCAAAATACAAGAGTATAAAGTTAAAACACAAATGAGTCAAGTGGTAAGTACTCCAAAAGGAAATCCCAAACACACTTTTACACTAGTCCAAACATCTGTTACCAAAAATCTTGAAACCTCTGCTCCCAGAGATGTCCAAGTAACAGATGCTCCACCCTTAAACAAGTTTCCAAGAGGACATGGACAACCACCTTGTCATAGTCTACCACATGTCTATGAAGAGCCAAAAAGGCCTTCAAAACCAAAAGTGAATAGGCATCCTCATGGTTACTATCATATGACAGGAAGTGGTCAAACATATGTTGCACCAAGTGTTAACATACAAACACTGGAAAATGGTCAACAACAGTTGTTGAACTTGGTTCAAAAACTTGTTCAAACCACTGATCATTCTCCTAAACTTAAGCTTGTAAGGTCTGGGAACCCATCCAAAACCAACTTGGCTTTGGACACTCACCAAAACTAATTCATTACTAATGTGCAGGGAGCTTCTGCTTGCTTAGATAGTTTATGGCATGTAGATAGTGGAGACTCCAGACACATGACAGGATGTAGAGCCCTACTTCTGGACTTCTTAGCTCATGGATGGGGTGATATATCTTTTGGTAATGATTCTAAAGGTAAGGTGTTGGGTTCAGGGATTGTTCAGGCTAGGAGACTCAAGTTTGAAAATGTCAATCTTATTGATAATCTTAAATATAATCTTCTTAGTGTTTCACAAATGAGTGACAAAGGCGATGGGTCATTCTTCACTAAGAAAAATTGTAAGATTATTGGGCCCGAAGTGGTTAAAAATATTGACACCGTCATAGCTGAGAGCAAAGCACAACCTGTTGCTCATCGAAGTGGCAATGTGTATGTGGTTGATATGTTGAAGGATAACCCTATGGCAAATGTCTGTCTGTAATCTGCTGCCTCAACTAAAGAGACAGAATTGTGGCATAGGAGATTGGGTCACACCAACCTTCAAACTATCAACTCACTCTCAAAACAAAGCCTTGTGAGAAGCCTTCCATGAAAAGAATTTAAATGTGATGAGCATTGTGTTTCTTGTTTGAAAGGAAAACAACATAAAAGCTCTTACAAATCCATTGATGAGTCCAAAACTAGTTAATGTCTTCAATTGTTGCACATGGTCTTTTTTGGCCCAGTTAAAATCATGAGTCTAAGGAAAAAGAGATTTTGTCTTATCATAGTTGAGGATTTTTCTAGGTTTACATGGACTTACCTTTTACACTCTAAGGATGAGACTGTAAGTATCTTGAAGGACTTTGTCACTAAAGTTGAAAAACAATATGACTTACCAGTAAAAGTCTTTAGAAGTGACAATGGAACAGAGTTCAAAAATAAGGAGTTGGATGACTTCTGTATGTCAAAAGGAATTGTGAGGCAGTTCAGCATTCCAAGAACACCAGAACAAAATGGGGTGGTTGAAAGGAAAACAAAACTCTTATTGAGGCTGCAAGGACTATGCTAGCAGATTCTGGTTTACCACTGTCCTTTTGGGCAGAAGCTGTAAACATTGCTTGTTATGTTCAAAACAGAGCTTTGATTAACCCTAGACATCAAAAGACTGCTTATGAAATTTTGTTCAAAATCAAACTACTGATCTCATTTTTCAAAATCTTTGGCTGCCCATGTTTCATTTTAAATCTTAAAGATTCCATTTCAAAATTTGCAGCCAAAGTAGATTGTGGATATTTTCTGGGATATTCTTCTACTGCCAAGGCCTACAAAGTGTTTAACACAAGGACTAGGACAGTAGAAGAAACACTGAATGTAAAGTTCAATAAACTTTCATCCTTAAAAATCCCAGCAAATCCTGCTAAATTGTTTGATTTAGATAAATTCAAATTTGAAGATATTACTGCTAAAACTAACAGTGCAGGTACACCACAGTCTCCACAACAAGACTACAGATTTGACATTGTGATTCCATCTCACTGCAAAGTCATTTCTGCATTAGGACAAGCAGATGTTCAAAACATCTGTCAAAACTTTGCTACAGCTGTGTCAACCACTGTTGACCAGTCTTACCCTCAAACCACTGCTTCATCTAGCTCAACCTCAGTTAACAAAATTCAGTCCACCTTTACACCACTTGGTCCTATTCCCCCACCTCTATTTCAAACATCTATTGGCACTACAGAAGTGCAAACAGATGTTACAACAACAGATGCCACAAACCTCTGTCCCTCGCCTTAAAATGCCATCATACCATATCAAGGAGATTTAATCTTCCTTAAAGCTCATCCACTAGACCAAATCATTGTCAACATTAGTGAAGGGGTGCTCACAAGAAGTCAATCCTCAAACATCTGTCTTTTTGCAGGCTTTCTATCCCTCGCACAACATGTCAAGTACCAAGAGGCACTGAAAGACAATAGTTGGGTAGAAGGCATGCACGAAGAGCTCCTGCAGTTCAAAAGATAACAAGTATGGGAACTTATGCCACTACCAAAGGATGTATGTCCAATTGGCACAAAGTGGGTCTTTAAGAACAAAACTGATGAAAGGGGTATTGTTGTCAAGAATAAAGCCAGGCTTATGGTTCAAGGCTTCAGACAAGAAGAAGGCATTGATTATGATGAAACCTTTGCTCCTATAGCTAGGTTGGAAGCTATCAGACTCTTCTTAGCCTTTGCTGTCAATCACGACATCAATGTGTATCAGATGGATATCAAATGTGCATTCCTGTATGGAAAGATTCAGGAGGAAGTCTATGTGTGTCAACCACCTGGATTTGAAGACACATTCCATCCTGATCATGTCTACAAGCTCAACAAAGCTTTGTATGGCTAGAAACAAGAACCAAGGGCCTGGTATTAAACTCTTTCCAAATTTCTCTTATCCATTGGTTTCACTAGAGGTAAAATTGATAAAACCTTATTTTTAAAATGGAAAGGGAAAAATCTAATGATTGTTCAAATATATGTGGATGACATCATCTTTGAGTCCACATGTAACAAAATGTGTGAAGAGTTTAGGGAACTCATGACAGCAGAGTTTGAAAAGAGTACTATGGGTGAACTCCAGTGCTTTCTTGGTCTCCAAGTTAAGCAACTGCAAAATGGAACATTTATTCAGCAAAATAAGTATGCTAAAAACTTACTTACAAAATTTGAGATGAATGACTGTAAACCATGCAGTACACCCATGAGTACTACCAAGTTACTCACTATTGATGACAAAGATGAACTGGTTGACCAGACACATTATAGATTCATGATTGGGTCTTTATTGTACCTCACTTCATCTAGGCCAGACATTATGTTTGCCACTTGTGTCTGTGCAAGATCCCAGGCATCACCTAGAAAGTCAAACCTTATTGCTGTGAAAAGGACATTCAGATATCTAAAAGGTGCTCCCACACTTGGTATCTGGTATCCTGCTGATGGGAACATTGAGCTTTCAGGTTATTCAGATAGTGATTTTGCTGGTGGTCACACCACAAGGAAGTCAACATCAGGTGGGTGCCAATTTCTAGGGAATGCCTTAGTCTCTTGGCAAAGCAAAAAGCAAGCCGTTGTTTCAACATCAACAGCAGAGGCTGAATACATTGCTGCTACAAGCTGTACAACCCAACTCATGTGGCTTCAAAACCAGCTACTGGATTTTGGTATAGCTGCACTAAAGACTCCACTCATGCTGGACAGTCAAGCTGCTGAAAATATCATCAAAAATCCAGTTTCCCATTCAACCACAAAGCACATTGACATCAGACACCACTTTGTGAGAGATAGCTATGAAAAAGGTTTTATTTCTCTACACTATGTTCCAACAAAGGATCAGCTGGCAGATATGTTGACAAAAGCTTTAGACACATCTACCTTTGAAAATCTGATCTCTCGAATTGGTATGCTAAACATGGATTAAAAACAAAAAATGCTTTCATAAATAAAACATTAAAATGTTTTCAGAAAATCAAAAATCCATCCTTAAAAAATAGCTTTTGGTTGAAAAATCTACTCAGATAAAACAACCACTGTTTCATACATTTTATCATCTGTTGGTTGAAAAATCTATTTCAAAAATCTGTTTAGATAAAACAACCACTGTTAGTTGAAAAATCTGTTTCAATACTCTGTTAAGATAAAACAACTGTTTTCCACTAATATATATATATATATATATACACATACATATATATATATATATATATGTATATATATAATAAAAAAACAGTGCTTTGGCAAACTCCATCAGATGTTTGCCACGCCTTCTCTCAAAAGCAGTGCTTTGGCCACATCAGTGGTTTCACTGAGACTATAAATACCCTGTTTTCCCCAACAGTTGTTACACTGTCTCATTATATTCAAACTTATGAAAACCGCCTTCCAACGACCTTAAATCCTCATCCTAATTCTAGTGATCTACTTACTCGAATCCAAAACCTGGATCTACAAGGAAAAACTCCTCATAATTACTTGCCATATCTGTCCAGAACAGATGAAAACCTTCCATTCCACTCCATCATCGACGTCATACTAAAATCCAAATACTTGCCCGTTCTCACCGCTGATTCTCCCATCTACATTGACACTCTCCAAGAGTTCTGGTTACATGCTGAAACCTTGCTTCAAGATAAAAAGCCAACAACCATTATCTCCAACATTGGAGATACACATGTCACCATTACCCCCCAAATCATATCCACAACCTTCTCACTGAATGACCTAGCAGGTAAGGATTCTTTCCCAAAGACTGAACTTCACACAGAGTTTTTAGAGATGGGATATGAAGAACAAATGACTGGGGCAACCATTTTCAAAAAATATTTTCCCCCAGCCAAGAAATTTTTCTTTCATACTCTGCTCATCTGTCTCTCTGCTAAAACTACTGCTGTTGGATCAGTGTTTGCTCTTTGATATGAACTTGCTAGTGAACACTTAAGTGTTTAGCAAGTTCTTGATCAGTGATAGCACAGCGGAATGTTATGAGTTTAAAGCTACACTTATCAACAGGAGTTATTACTCCCCCTGGATTCAAGAACTAATAAATGATAAGTATTTATTGAGAATCTAAGTATTGAATTAGAATGAAACACTTAAACAGATTCTCAATAAATATGAAGTGGAAATAACAATAATGTGTGTTGAAGGATTTCTGTACTAAAATCAATGTCTAAAACAGAGGGATGAACCCTTCTATTTATAGACTTTACAAATACATGAACCTTGCCAAAAAGCAAGTTCAGAAACAAGTTGCAACAAGTTGCAGCATTGGAACTTGTACATAAAGCAAAAGTAATACTAAAGTAATAAACTACTGATGCAAAAAGGCGGTGGAAAAGATCTTCACATAAGTGCTGATGAATGACAAACTACTGATGAGTAGTTTGTCTTCAGCAGTTCTTTAGTAGAAGTGTCTGGTTTGAACTTCAGAATTTCTGATGACTTTTCTTCTTCAGCACTTGAGAATCTCTTCTTCAGCAGTTTGATCTTTCTTCTTCAGCAGTTCTATACTTAGAATATATTGACAGAAGTGAATTAGACTAAGGTTTGCAAAAGTGGTTTCACCAATCCTTTTTGTCCTAACAATCTCCCCCTGGATTGATGAAGCCAAAACCTTACTAATTCCTTATTGTTCTCTTCTGTCCTTCACAATTTTCCATATTCCTTTGAACATGGAATTTTTCAGCTGGTTCAGCTGTTCATCAGTGAGAGACCCTTTCTGTGGTTCTAGATGTTGGATTGTAAGCAGGTCTTTAGTTGATAGCTTCTTCAGATCATTCATCGACCTATAGGCTCTGCTTGTTTGATCTCTTCTTGTCACAAGTACTGAGTTGTTATCAGTAAAGGACCATCTGATGATTGGTACTTTAGACTTGTCAAAATCTAAAGTGTAGGGAACCATGGTGGTACCCTGGGATTCTCCTGAGTGTTGGATGTTTTCAACTTCAGTGACTCTCAGGTGGGATTCACTTCCTTGTTCTTGTTGCATCACATTAGGTATCTGAAATGTTGGCAAATGATGTTCAGTTACTACCTTAGTGTGCAGTTTGTCTTTGATGGTTTTCTGGATTTGATATGCAAAGGTGGAAGGATCCCTGAATTGTGTGATCAGAGGCTTTTCTTCTATGTCAAAGTCAGAATGGACTACTGTACTACCTTCTAGTAGTACCGTTCTGAAATCAGTCTTCACATTTTCCTCTGATTTCTTCTTCTGAGTAGCTGGTCTTCTTTGAACACCAGAAGTTTTAACTACTGAAGTTGATACTTCAGCAGTTTGAAACTTCTCTGGATTTGCAGCCCTTGCAGCCTTATATTTTCTATAAGTGTCCACTAATCTTTCTTCTTTCCATTTGGACACAGAGGCTTTTGAACCATAACCATTAGCTACTAACTCTTCTATCATCTGAGCTCTCTTGGCTTTTGTATCTTTACTTGTTGCAAGTTTGTCTGCAATAAGTTGAGCTCTTCTTGTCAGCTCTTCCATGGAGAGTCTCTTCAATGTGTGGGCTTTGATCTTGCTGTTCTTAGTAATGTAAGACATTAGTTGATGTCTTTTATCTTCCTCAGCAATCTTGTCTAGGCTAGCCTGCCTTTGGAGTTCAGCTTCATAAGCCTGTAGCTTTTCATCCAGGCTTAAGTCTAAGTCATCCCTTTCTTCCAGTGTTTTCCAAATCTGATCTTCTCTGGCCTTCTTTTGGGCTGCCACTAAACTCTTCTCAAGTAGTTTTGCTGATTGAGAGATTGGAGAAGGGTTTAGTACAGTCATAGTTGTAATAGGCCTAGGAGGAACAGGAGTTGGTTGAATAGGAGCAGTTGATCTGGAAGGCTCAGCAGTTTGAGTTTTGGAAGTGTTAACTTCTGATGGGTTGACAACAACTGAAGGTTTGTCAACTACTGAAGGATTGTCTTCAGTACTTTCTGATTCTTCATCAGAAGTTTGTCCATCAGAGGATTCTTCATCAGAAGTTTGTCTTTTCAGCATCTTCTACTTCTTGAATAGAGACACCAAATTGTTGGGCCAGTTTTTCTTTTCTGGCTTGATCTTTTTCTAGGATAGCCACTCTTGCCTTTCTCCTGGCTTCAAGTGTATCCATAGGTTCCTTAACTTTCTCCTCCTTTTTGGCTTCATCAGTTTTTGAAGTTGAATCTTGGGAGAATTGACCTGTAAGATGAGCAAGCTGTTTGCTGTTGTAGTCAATCTTGTTGGACAGATCATTCATCTTTGTCTGTATCACTCCAAATTTGTTCTTCATGGACAGCTCCAAGTTAGCTGTGTATGTTTGGAAGTGATTCTTGATGAGGGTATTCATCATGTGGTATAAGGGACCATCTGGGCTGCATAGCTGGTTCATGTCTATGCTTGTTTGCCCAGGGAATTGGGTAGGCATTTGTAGTGAGGGGTGTGTTTTTGGTTGATCTTCTTGTTGTACAGAAGATGCCACTCTAGGGGAATCATGGATTGAGTGGGCTTTAACCTGATCTGGTGTGACTAGCTTCTTGAGCTTAGATACACCAGGTGCAGGACCTTCACTTGTAGCCGTCAATTCAGTAGTTTGGTGTTTTGAAACATCATCCAAGTCAATGGAATCATCCGAATCCCTGATTACATCCTCAATGAGGACTGTATTAGTTACATCATGAGCTGAGCCCAACTCAGTTGTCTCACGTACCTCTTTTTCTTGGTTCAGAGGATTTCCTACCTCAGGCATTAAGCCTTCATCAGTAGTTGCCACATTTGAGGTCTTAGCTATGTTACTTCTATCCTCAGGTCCACCACTGGGTGGTAAATGAGTAGTAGCAGCCTCAAAAGTACCAAAAGTTTCTATGTATGGGCTTAGAGACCCTGGTTCATTCTCATCTCTTTGGTTAGGGCTTTGAGTGTCCACATCCATGTCAAATTCTGAGGCTATGTCCCCTGTTTTATGTGGTTGTTGGGGACTGACATGTGCAGATGGGACTTTCTCTTTTAGCCCAGAGAGAAGTTTGGCTATTTCAATATCTGGTTCAGAAAGTTGGGGTGCTGGTTCAGTAGTTTGGGCAGTGGGTTCAGCAGTTTCAAAAGAAGCATCAATAGGAATAGTTTTCTTAAGTCTTTTTCTTTTGAAAAGGATTGTTATTGGTGCTCTTGGTGGGGTTTGAGATGGATGAGACTGAGAGGATGTTTCAGTCACATCTTTAAGAAGTGCAGATTGCACAATAGTTTGTTCAGGCATCTCAACCTCCTGAACAGCTTTTCTTTTAGGTTTGGTGGGTTTTTGTTTTTGTACCTTGGGTTTGTTGGCCTTTGGGGGTGTAGGTTTGGAAGATGAGGGTTCCATGGGGACTGGTTCTGGTTCCCCTTGGTCATCTTCTGGCCAGGCAGCCGGTTTGTTGTGCCTAGAGTATGCTTGTGAGGTTAAGGGTTTTAAAATTTCAGTTTTACCCACAAGCACCTCATCACCCAGTTCTTTTATTATGCATTGCATAATGAACCTTGGATATAACAAAAAGTTTTTCTTAGTGTTATTGTGATGTAACACCAACTCATTAAAGAAAAGTTTTGATGCCCTGAAATTTGTTTCATTCACAATTGAATGAAAAATTGGTTGAAAGGTTGAGGGCATCTGGTCATAAGACCCTGTTTTAGGACTCAAACACATAATTATATAATGAAACAAAAGTTTGTATTTTGGTTCAAAATATTTTTTAAAGATGGTAGCTTGTGAGAGAGTACCTTGATAACCACATTCAGTCATGGTTAGGTGGATTGCAGAGTTTTCAAACTTTTCAGGGGCATTCACATCATTCAACCCCAGTCTGTTTGCAAGTATGGCCGGTGTGATGGCCATTTGTCTCCCTTTAATTGTTGAGTTGAGAGAGATAACTTCATCATCCACCATCACTGTCTCAGCATTAGCCCAGAACTCATTGAGAGTTTCAGGATGTATTGGTGGGTCAATTGTGAGAGCGGTGAAATATTGGGATTTGACGACGAGATCAATGATCTCATCGTATTGGGACCAGCCTTCTTGTTTTTCTAAGTAGGCTCTGAGATTGTGTCCCTGTTTAAGAACTAAAGCCATGTGGTTTGTGTGTGTTTTGAATCGAACAGTGTTTTTGCAGGTTCAGGGTTTGAGAGGTTTCTTGAGAGAGAAGGAGGGAATTTTTGTTTTGAATGGATAAGTGTTGAAAAAAGATATTTATCAGAAGTTTTTAACCGCTTGGAACTTCTTTATCAGAAGTTTAAAACCGCCTAGGTTAAAAGCCTCTTTATCAGAAGTTTTAAACCGCCTAGGTCAAACTTCTGATGTGGGAAAAGTCTGATTTGCCCTTTTTGACTAAACTGCTGATGAAGAATTATATTCATCAGTAGTTCCCACTTTCCTTCAGTAGTTTTGAACAGCTGATGAGAAATACTTTATAAATACTTTATTCATAACTTCTGAAGGTTGTTTTATTAGAAGTTAATCACTTTTCAGAAAATATCCCCATACTGATGTTTTGTTCATCAGTAGTTTCTCTCAGTTTGTTTTTCAGAAGTTTTTCAATTTTTGAAAACAGATGTAAGTGAAAAATAAAAATTTGTGCAGAAAAGTAAAGAGAAACACTTACAAATTTAGCATCCCTAGCATGGATACTAACTTCTGAAATGTTGATGTGTCAAGGGGTTTAGTGAATATGTCAGCTATTTGATTAGTTGTTGCTACATGTTTCACTTCAATCTTGCCTTTTTCATAGCAATCTCTTATGAAATGATACCTGATTTCAATGTGTTTAGTCTTTGAAAACTGAACAGGATTTTGAATGATGCTAATGGCAGATTTACTGTCTACAAGCAATGGTGTCTTGGTCTCTTTGATTCCATAATCAAGAAGTTGATATTGGAGCCATTGTATCTGTGGTGTACAACTTGCAGCTGCAATGTATTCAACTTCAGCAGTTGAAGTTGCAACAGATGTTTGTTTCTTTGATTGCCAGGACACTAGATAGTTTCCCAAGAATTGACAACCACCAGATGTTGATTTTCTTGACATTTTACACCCTGCATAGTCACTATCTGAAAAAGCTGATAACTTGGTATTGCTTGAAGTAGGATACCAAATTCTAAGTGTTGGAGTTCCTTTCAGATATCTGAAGATTCTTTTGACTGCAATAAGGTGTGATTCCCTAGGAGCTGATTGATATCTAGCACAGACACATGTTGAAAACATAATATCTGGTCTAGAAGCAGTTAGATATAAAAGGGAACCTATCATACATCTATACATGGTTTGATCAACCTGTTTTCCTTGATCATCTGGTTCAACTTGTGTGGTTGGTGTCATGGGAGTGGAACATGATTTACAGTCTTGTAAAGAAAATTTGTTTAATAATTCTTTAACATAATTTGATTGATGTATAAAAGTTCCATTTGATTGTTGTTTAATCTGCAGTCCCAGAAAGTACTGCAGTTCTCCCATTGTACTCATCTCAAATTTTGATTGCATGAGTTTCTTAAATTCATCACACAATTTTGTGTTTGTTGAACCAAAAATGATATCATCAACATATATTTGAACAAGTAAGACATGATTTCCAACATGTTTTATGAAAAGAGTTTTATCAATGACACCTCTTGTGAAGTTATTTTTGAGTAAAAAGGTTGAAAGTGTGTCATACCAGGCTCTTGGAGCCTGTTTGAGGCCATAAAGAGCTTTGTCTAGTTTGTACACCCACTCAGGATGAGAAGGATCCTCAAACCCAGGTGGCTGACAAACATACACTTCCTCTTTTATCTTTCCATACAAAAATGCACTCTTGACATCCATTTGATAAACTTTTATTTTGTTGGAAATGGCATAGGCCAGAAATAACCTGATGGCTTCAAGCCTTGCAACTGGAGCAAAGGTTTCATCATAGTCAATTCCTTCTTCTTGAGAGTAACCTTGTACTACCAGTCTTGCCTTGTTCTTTATTATAATACCAACTTCATCTTGTTTGTTCCTGAAAACCCATCTTGTGCCAATTGGTTGCTTGTTTGGTGGTAAGGGACAGATTTCCCAAACCTGTTGCTTGTTGAATTGAAGCAATTCATCTTGCATTGCCTGCACCCAATTGTTGTCTTTGAGGGCTTCCTGGTACTTCTTTGGTTCCAACTGTGAAATAAATGCTGAGAAGAGACAAAAGTTGGAAAGCTGGTTTCTTGTAAGAACACCTGATGCAATATCACCCATGATTTGATCAAGTGGATGGTCTTTGTGTTCGATCAGTTGTTGTAAACCACTGACAGGTGTTGGTGGCTCATGTTCTTCAAACAAACTACTGAGGTCTATTATATCTGGTTCAGCAGTTTCAGTGTCTTCAGTAGTTGCAGGTGCTGAAACAGATGTTTGAGTTTGTCCTTCAGTATTTGTTGAATCAAAAGTTTGTGAAACTTCTGATGGTTTTGAAGTTGACTTAATGACTGTTTGAGGAGTCCATGGTGCTGGATCCTCATCATAAACCTTTGATCACCATAATAAGTAGGTTTGGATGAAGTGACAGTCTTTTCAGGTCCAAAATGAAAGCTGTCAAGGTCAAAAAGTTCAGCAGGATGTGCTGGAATAAGAGTGTGTTTTGACTCATTGAACTTGACATTCAGTGTTTCTTCTACTATCCTGGTTCTTGAGTTAAAAACCTTGTAGGCTTTTCTAGTTGAAGAATAACCAAGAAAGTAACCTGAGTCAACTTTGGCAGCAAACTTTGAAATAGATTCCTTAATGTTCAAGATGAAACATTGACACCCAAAAGCCCTGAAAAAGGAGATAAGGGGCTTCATGCCATGAAGAACTTCATAGGCAGTCTTTGAATGTCTCTTGACAATAAGAACTCTATTTTGAACATAACATGATGTGTTAACTGCTTCTGCCCAAAAGTATAATGGTAGGCCATAATCAGCTAACATTGTTCTTGCTCCTTCTATTAAAGTTCTGTTCTTCCTTTCTACCACACCATTTTGTTCAGGAGTTCTGGGAACACTGAATTGTCTAATAATCCCTTTAGACAAACAGAATTCATCCAGAGTTTTGTTCCTAAACTCTGTCCCATTATCACTTCTAATGGTTTTGACAGGTAGAGAGTATTGCTTCTCTACTTGTAGAATGAAGAACTTGATGATTTCAGCAGCCTCATCCTTGGAAAATAAGAAGAATACCCATGTAAATCTTGAGTAGTCATCAATGATGACTAAGCAGTACTTCTTTTTACCAAGGCTCATGATTTTTACAGGCCCAAATAAGTCCATATGGAGTAGTTGAAGACATGCAGTTGTTTTTGATTCTTCAATAGACTTATAGGAGGACTTATGTTGTTTTCCCTTTAAACAGGATACACAGTGTTCTTGACACTGGTATACTTTTAAGGGTAGACCTCTGACCAAGCCCATTTTTGTGACTTTATTTATGGTTTTAAAGTTCACATGGCCAAGTCTCCTGTGCCAGAGATCAGTTTCTGAAGTTGATGCCTTTGAGAAGAAACAGGCAGTGTTGTTCAGTACTTTGTCTTTTTCAATGTCCACTGCATAGACATTGCCACATCTTTTGGCTATTAACAAAGTATGATCTTCAATAATCTTCTCTATCAACTTCTGGCCTTCTGGTGATATGATCTTGCATGCTGTCTTTGTGAAAAAGGAAAAATATCCTTTATCACACATTTGTGACACACTTAGCAAGTTGTACTCAAGGTTTTCAACCAGATTGACCTTGTCAAACTGTATTTTGCCAGAGGAGACATTGCCATGTCCTAGCACATATCCCTTAGCATTGTTCCCAAAGGATACAGATCCATCCCTTTGACTGATAAAATTGTTTATCAGGTATCTGCATCCTGTCATGTGCATTGAGCCTCCACTGTCTACATACCAAATGCTATTTAAGCCTCTGGAAACTCTCTGCACAAAGTAGCAAATTAGTTAGATTTAGGAACCCAAGCCAGTTTGGCTTTGGGTTTGCTCTTGAGAACATTTACAGTTTGTTCTTGACCAAGTTGAGAAATCCATGTCTTTTTGGCAATGGATTTTTCATTAAGAACAATGGTGGTATCCTTTTGAGGACCACCATCAACTTTGGTCATCAGTAGTTGTACCAAGTTCATAAGATCTTTAATCTCAGCAGTTTGTGAAACTGCTGATGATTCAGGTCTAACTACTGAAAGAGAATTTTGAGAAAAAGACCTTTGTTGAGATTTTGTCTTTTTCTAAGAAAAGGTGTTTACTGGTTGTTGTTTCTTGGGAGAAAAAGTTTTTACATAATCATTTTTTATTTTTTTTCCCACAACCAGTTGTTGATTTTTCTTGTTGAACTGAATACCTTTTCTATATCTGCAAAATTCTGTTTTGTGGTTGAACAGACCGCAAATTTCACATTCTTTTGTCTTTTCTTTCAAAGACAAGTTTCTGACTGTTTTGATTGGTTTTAGGTCATCAGTAGTTTTCAGGTTCTCAACTCCTGACGTAGTTGAAACTACTGATGGCTTAAAGTCAGATTTAATCAGTACTTCTGAAGAACTTTCTTTGTGTGTTTTTAGAAAGTTCTCATGGAAAGATGTGCATTCTTCCTCTTCAGAAGTTTCACCTGAAACAATTTTTCTCCCATCTTCAGTAGTTTTGGGGGAAAAATCTGTTGGTGTTTCAGTGTGATTGTACCCTATGCCAAACCTAACATTTGAAGCACTTTGTTTGTTTAGCAATAATTGGTACCCCTACAAGATTCAACTCATTTTTCACATGTGACCTTGGTGTCAGCAAGCTCTTGTCTGACATTTCCTAGGCCATTTATCATGATTTTAATTTGTGCTTGGGTTTCAATAGCAGTGTTAGTTAATTTAGAAACTTCTTTTGTTTTTTCAGAAAGTTTTCTTTCTAAATCACATTTCATCTGAGTGAATTTTCTCTCAGAGTCATTTGCTTTTCCTTGTAAGTGCACATTTGTCTCTCTTATGAGAGCAAAAGATTCTTTGCAAGAATTTGAACACAGTTTTGTCAAAGATTCTTTTGATACCTGTGACAAGGCAGATTTTGAGGAGCATCCCTCAAATGCCATTAAGGCAAAGTTCTTTCTGCCATTGTCAGGCTCTCCCCAGTTGATGTCAAACATTTTGTTGTCTGCATCAGGATTGCACTCTGTGGTGTCAAAAGGAAGACTGCTCCAGTCAACATACCCTGAAGTAAATAAACTTTGTTGAGAGGGTTGCTGTTGCTGTGGAGGTTGTTGAGCAGCTGGAAAGGGAGGGATTGATTGTTGGCTCTGCATCTGTTGAGCAGGCATCTGTACATATTGTACTTGTGGCACATATTGGTGTTGTGGAGCTTGTGCTTGTACAAAATGTGCACTCCCTTGTGTTCCATTATTCCTGTTATAATTAGGGTTAAAATTGTTTCCAGACTGAGATTGGTTAAAGCCAGAGCTTCTACACTCTCTAGCAAAGTGTCCCAACTTTTGACACTTGTGACATCTAAGTTTAGATTTGTCAAAACCAATTTTTGTTGAACTGTTAAGTCCTGGAAACTTCCTTCCTGACCTTTTGTAAAATTTATTTGTTTTTAAACTTAACATGGCCAGTTGGTGCAAAATATCCATTTCTTCTAGGTCATCACTGCTGAAACTATTTAAATCATCCATGATAAAACACATGTTATCAGCAGTTTGACCAAAATCATTATTGTCATAACCTGGGAATGATCTTTCAGATGAGATCCCAGCAGTTATGTCAATATGGTCAAAAGATCCAAAACTATTTGAACAAGTTGGTGAGTCTTGTCCTAATAGTGCTGTACTACCTGGTAGATAGTCATCAGCAGTTTTGCCAGAACTTTTAACTTTTTCTTTTGATCAATTTTTCTTTCAAAAGTAAGTAATCTCCCATGAAGTTTTGTAAGAGTGAGGGAGCTAAAGTCTGGTGAAGATCTTAAGACTATAGAGTATGTTTCCCATTTTTCAGGTAAAGACCTTAAAAATCTATGAAGCATAGATACAGTTGTGTAGGTCTGACCATTTAGTTTTAGCTCAGATATTAATGAGGAAAATCTTTCAAATTGTTGTGTTAAAGTTTCCCCATTAATGTGAGCAAAAGTTTCATATTGTTGAGCCAAGATTTCTCTGGTGTTGGCAATCACCTCTTCAGTTCCTCCAAACTGTTCTTTTAGGCAGTCCCACAGCTCTTTGGCACTATCACAATGTAATAGGCCAGAGTAGATTTCATTTGGGAGAGCCATTGCCAACATAGAGAAAGCTTTTGCATCAAGCTCAAGGTTTAGGAAATCTTCATCAGTATAGTATTTTGGGTCTTTTGGAATCTCTTCTTTAGTTTCAAGATTTATATTTACTGGTTTATGAGGACCATATATCACAGATCTCCAGCAACCTGTGTTGGTCTGTGATAAGGTATGTGCCATTCTCTTTTGCCAGATGTTATATTCATTTCTTACTAGCATAGCAGGTTTAGTGGCAGAACCAGTATTATGAGGATCCATTTTAAAGAGTATTGATTTGTCAAATATCTCTTAAAGTGATGGATGTTGATAAAAGTGAGCTAATAATCCTTTATTGAATATCAATAAGAGCCTGTGTCTGATTCTCAATGTGTTAGATTAATATGTGATCAGATAAACCAATGCTCTGATACCAATTGTTGGATCAGTGTTTGCTCTTTGATATGAACTTCCTAGTGAACACTTAAGTGTTTAGCAAGTTCTTGATCAGTGATAGCACAGCGGAATGTTATGAGTTTAAAGCTACACTTATCAACAGGAGTTATTACTCCCCATGGATTCAAGAACTAATAAATGATAAGTATTTATTGAGAATCTAAGTATTGAATGAGAATGAAACACTTAAACAGATTCTCAACAAATATGAAATGGAAATAACAATAATGTGTGTTGAAGGATTTCTGTATTAAAATCAAGAGTTAATAGCCATTTTCGTCCCTGAGGTTTGGGCCAGTTTGCCACTCCAGTACAAAAGTTTTTTTTTTTGCAATTCCTTCCCTGAGGTTTGGATTTTTTTTGCCAAATTCGTCCTTTTCACTAACCCAGTTAAAAAATCTCGTTAATGTCAGGGGTAGGGTTGTCTTTTTACCTTTCAGGGACGAATTTGGAATTTATAATTCAACCTTAGACGAATTTGGCATTTATATATAGCAAAAAAAAAAAATACGATGAACTCGTAACCTTTTATCTCTAAATCAGTAGACAACTAAATTAAAATATGAAGTTTGACTAAATCGCAGACCTTCTTAACAAGATCCTTTAACTGATTTCTTCCTTGAAGCTGGCGGAGTCCAGGGGTATTGGGGGATGACACATTAATTACCTATAACATGATTAACCAAATGCACTGCAAATCAATTGCGGTAAAGAATCCTATAACTTAAAATCATAAAAGGCTTAATAAAACATTCAATAACTAAACAAAGGAAGAAAAAAACATTTTCCGAAACTAATCAGTACGTAAAAATAAAAATCAAGTGTAAAAGGGAGGCTACCAAGTAGTCGGCATACTAGGACAGCGAATGAACACCTTGTACATAATCTGCAGCAGCATCCTCACTGGTTTTATTCTTTCCGATATTAACCCCAAGAATCCCGGAAGCTGCTTTCCCTCCATGCTTGACTTCAAGTTGAGCCTCCAACCTTTTTGCAACAGCGGCTATTCCATCACCATTAAAACCACACCTGTTAATGATGGCACTGCCGACAGACAAAGCATGATGACATGTTAAAAACCAGTAAATATGGTCAATTGCGATTGTAAACATTTATGGGAAAATCATTTGATTCTTACCCTTGGTCTCGCAATCGGAACATACGAGGCTTTGGATTCCCTTCTTGTGGGAGAGGAGTTACTGATCCAACTTCTACAAAACCGAAACCTAATCCAAGTAAACCATCAACAGCTTCTGCATTTTTATCGAATCCAGCAGAGAGACCGATTGGATTAGAAAACCTCCTGCCCCAAACTTCAAGCCCAAGTATTTCCTGATCCGGCCTCTTTTCTTTAGGGACCAACCCACGAGCCGCAGCAGAGATAGCCAGGCGGTGAGCAACCTCGGGATCCAGCAATGCAAACAAAGGATTTGCAATTTTTGATGCTGAGAATAACCAGCCACTGAAATATTGTGTATATCAAGAAGGGTAACAACCAAAGCTAATAGAATCAAACAAGAATAGAAGTGGTCAATGTAAAATGTTACTCATATTGGTATAGTGGCACATGAACCACATGACAAACCATTAATTAGTGGGGCGTTCATGGTTCAATCTGAAACTGTATATGCCACTCAAACCAGTAATCGCTTTGGTTTCGCGGTGATTTTTTTAGAAGATTTTCCTTTAGTCAGTTTAGAAAATTTCAAACCTTACTGAACAGTTTGGTTAACGGTTTATGCTCATCGTTTATTATTCTAACTTATACACATAATTGGGTTTTACTTAACATTTCAATATACATGGAGTCTGACTTCTAATTTCGACCATTTAGTACATTAAAGCTTTCTAACTTTAATCGGATCATATGCATTTTCTTAGTATAAAGACACAAAAAGCCTAAACCATGAATGGTAAAACCAAACCAAACCAAACCCAAACAATTGGTAAATGTTTGAACGATGAAGGTTGCAGTGATCGAAACTATATTGAAAACAAATAGCGAAAAGAACGCGGCGTTTAACAAAGAAAGCTTGTTTAACTCTATGATTTATAAATGCCAAATTCGTCCCTGAGGTAAGGTTGAATTATAAATGCCAAATTCGTCCCTGAGAGGTAAAAAGACAACCCTACCCCTGACATTAATGAGATTTTTTAACTGGGTTAGTGAAAAGGACGAATTTGGCAAAAAAATCCAAACCTCAGGGAAGGAATTGCAAAAAAAAAAAAAAAAAAAACTTTTGTACTGGAGTGGCAAACTGGCCCAAACCTCAGGGACGAAAATGGCTATTAACTCTAAAATCAATGTCTAAAACAGAGGGATGAACCCTTCTATTTATAGACTTTACAAATACATGAACCTTGCCAAAAAGCAAGTTCAGAAACAAGTTGCAACAAGTTGCAGCATTGGAACTTGTACATAAAGCAAAAGTAATACTAAAGTAATAAACTACTAATGCAAAAAGGCGGTGGAAAAGATCTTCACATAAGTGCTGATGAATGACAAACTACTGATGAGTAGTTTGTCTTCAGCAGTTCTTCAATAGAAGTGTCTGGTTTGAACTTCAGAACTTCTGATGACTTTTCTTCTTCAGCACTTGAGAATCTCTTCTTCAGCAGTTTGATCTTTCTTCTTCAGCAGTTCTATACTTAGAATATTTTGACAGAAGTGAATTAGACTAAGGTTTGCAAAAGTGGTTTCACCAATCCTTTTTGTCCTAACAACTGCTTTAAATGAAATCCCATAGAAAGTTCAGTACTTGGGATATGCAATGTTGTCAGATATTGACTACAATCTATCCCAGGCACTATTTTTAGATTTATTAGCAAATGCGAAGGGAGTCAAGTCGGGGTCAAACAATGCTTTTCTACTATACTCAAGACTTTTAAGTGTTTTCCTACAAAAGGTTTTACTTGAAAAGGATTTTAAAAAGGGTAAAGTTTATCAAATGAAAATTCTGTCACAAGAAACTTTTACAAGAATGTTGGGTCCAAACACTCAAGAAAAAGGATCAAAAGCAAAAGTTTCCAAAACACAAGCAAAGGGTGTTAAGACAACAAGTGTTGTCACAACCGTTGTTGCTGAACCCACTGCTCCTGGTGATCATGGCACTACATCCAGTTCTGTGAAACCCACACCAGCCACCACTAGAAAGAAACTTCCACCCACTAAGCCCACCAAAAAGGTTAACTCTTGAAGATGAGATACCAGAGGACACAAATGCAACAAACAACCACTGTTAATACTTCCTCACAACAGATGGACATATCTCCACCCATCCAAACTCCTCATGTATCCTCACAAAAGGATCATGTTGTAAGCCAAGGGGAAACACATCAAGAAGCATATGAGTCACTTGACCATATGTTCAAAAGTCCTTCTCCAGGGGTTGCTTCTCTTTTCACTCCACAACCATCACCATCACATGATATTCCACCCACAATCCAACCATTGTTCGAAGCCATTGACAAAACTCAGGATAATCCCAGTTCCTCTCAATCACCTATCACTGAGAGCATACTTTCACAAGTGACTGGCGCTGAGAAAAGTTAAGTGGCTAGCCCACAAACAGAGGAGGCCACACCCTTTGAGTTACATGTAACTCAAGGTGGTTTTCCAAGTGAAGCAGCCATTACTGTTGTCAAGACCATTGTCTCACAACAGGACAATGGTTACATACCTAAGACTTCCTTGGAGGCAAAAACTGATTAGGCCACTATAGTGACCCCTAAACCAATTGGAAGTCCCCAAAACCAAGACAAATGGGCATCTGGTTTCTTTTCTATGGACTCATCTCCTAGAACTGAACCAGTTACAACTACCACTTCTGGTAGGAATTTAGATGATCCTATTAAATTAGGTGACGGATTAAGATACCAGGAATTGACAGAGAGAGTTAACTCCATTGAGTCATCAGTGATTGAAATCAAGACTGATCTCAAGACTATGACGCAAACTTTGGTCACCCTCACCAAAAGTCAACCATCCACCCAAGACATTGCTAGTGAGCTATGGAAATCTGTCAGTCCAATTATCATAGCTCGTCGAAAACTAGCAGATCAAACACATGAAGCTTATATGGATGCAATAAAAAACATGGTGGATGCTAGGTACACAGATACCCAAGCAGATATCAAAGCCATTAAGGAACATCTGCTAAAAACCACTGGCTCCACCCCCGCAACTATACTGAGAGATGAAAATGATGATGAGTTCACAACTGATGATGCCAAAAAGGGGGAGAGTGGCAGAGATAGATTGTCAAAGCTTGATCCCTTTGGAATTCCACCTTCTCAAAAAGTTCAATCACAAAAGTCTGCTAACAAACCAGGGTCTGCTTCAGCTCCTCAATCTACTGCTCAAACCTCTGCTGATACTGCCAAAGCTGAAAAGGCAAAGAAGATTGATGAATCTGCAAATGTCATGGATGAAAAGGCTGCTGAATCAAAATTGAAAAGCTCTGAGACTGTGGAAGTCAAAGCAGAGTTTCTTGTGCAGTCAAGACAAGAAAAACATCAGGAAATAGAAGATGTTGGCTCCTCAAAAAGGAAGAAAATGCCTGCAAAACATGTTAGACAACCACCATCCAAAACCTCTGTTCCCAAAACATCTGCTACCACCACCACCACAACCACTGCTTCCACCACCACTATAACCACTGTACCCATCATCACAACAACCAACACCACTACACAATCGATATCCAAGTCACCCATACCATCTTCTCAACCTCAAACATCTGCTGGTACTAAACAAGTGCCAACAACATGTTAACACATCCACTATTTCACAAACACCATCATCTCCTCTGATGCTGTACAAAAGATAAAGAAAGTCAACCTTTGTGGTACAGGATGAGAACATAGAGACCACACCAACACCCATTTCATCGCCACAATCTGAACCCATTCCAGCCATTCCATTATCATCTTTCTCACCAAATACTTCTAAATTTTCATCCCATCCTTCCACCACCAAATGACCACCATCATCCATTACCCTATTGGTTGCTCAGTATCCTCTCAAACTTGACTTACTCAAGGGGGAAATTAAATCCTTCTACAATACTGAGGATCCATCAAAACTATCCTTCCAAACTCTCCCAAATCTGCCTAAACCTAAGAACATTGATGAATACTTGAAACTAAAAGCAGTGCAGACATATATGATCATCAAGGAGAAATGTAAAGGAAAGGATGACAGGACTGCTTAGGGCATCCATTCAGCAGAACTTAGCAAATTGACAAGGATTGAGGATTTTGCTAAGGACCTGAGTAAGTCCATGTCCAACAAGCCAATCAATGGTGAATTGGAGAAGGTCGTCAGGGAATCTATTCGGGATCAAATCATGGCAACTAAGCCTTACAAAGCAAATAGAAAACAATTTGCAGGCTGGACTACTCATGCTCTTCAAGAAGAATTGTACAGAATTGAAGAAATGGCTAAGCATCCTAATCAAGTGGCTTCTACTCCTGATTTTAGAAAAGGTAAAGACCCTGTCAGAGCCTTAAAATTCAAAAGAATGAGGGAAGAAATAGTTGCTGCTCAGTATGGAGAGATGAAGTCTGTGGCAAGATGGTATGAGCTGAGGTTAGTTGAAAGTTATAAGAAACTTGAAGAGAATAGAAAAACTGATCCTACACTTCCAAGAAAACCAGTCTACCCTGATGCAATAGTGGTTAGAAAATCTCAATAGACTTTTTCACTTGATAGCCTACTCTCAACATCTGATCTCACCATTGCTGCCAAGAAACAATACAAAAGGGAGAAGCAGATGTCTGAGGAGGATGAAAAGGAGTTTGAAGACACCTTTGTGAAAGAGGGGATTTTCAACCAGGTCCACTACTTCTCTGATCCCATCAGTGAAGAACTTAGAAGAATCATTGGCAAGCCTCCATCACCAAACTCATCTAGAATAAATTTGCAACTCAAAAACTTCGCAGGTTCAAAAATTCTAAAGTGGAAGGTCAACAAACACACCCACAAATTGACTCTACTCAGATCTGATGGGGAAGCTCAAAATTTAAGGATGGATGATGCATATCGTCTGTGTGCAGATGATCTCCAAGACCTGCTGAACTTAGAGCTTGAAAGGGATGCTGAAGACTTATTCTCTTTCAATTTAGAATTACAATTCAAAGGCCAAATTAGAGAAAGTATGATGAGGAATGAAGATCAACAATAAAGGTTGGGTTTTGGCATCATCTGTTCTAGGGGGATATTGTTGGGTCTGCTGAATCGGAGAAGAACAGATGAAGTAAAAAGCCAAAACATACTAACATCTGATCCACAATAAAACAGTATTTTGCATACAAGATCCTCCTAAAAGACTGTTGACACTAACAACTGCCATACAACTGTTGTTTACAAGGTCTGTTGAAGAAACATCCGCTAAGCCAAAGTACTGAAGACACAAGGTCTGTTGGAGCCAACAACACTTAGGCTCCAATAAATGATACAAGCTATCAGAGTTTATCCATAAGTTGTTTAGTCATCAGAGTTTCTTATGTAACAGTGTTTGTATAGGGCAGATGTTTTATGTTGTTATATATGTTAGATGTCACTGTCTTAGGTGATGTCAGCCTTAGGTCATCAGAGTTTTCGTTTGTCTATAAATTAAGCAGTGCCTGTACTGTTCTATTCATCACTCAAAACTTTCTCTTAGTACAAACAGAGCTGTGAGTGATCAGGCTGAGGGGGAGATTGTAAACTTGTACTGTAATCTGTGATGGCTTATAAAAAGTACTTGTTGAAAGCAATTGTCTCATTTGTTACGATTTATAGTTTATATTTCCGTTGCACTTTCTATTAGTATTCATCTTCATTACCATTTCATTTATTAAACTTCATAACAAATAAAACTCAGATCCTAACAAGGGTTGCTAACATCGACTCGGATTATGCCGACGCTCTTGAACGTTTGAACGAATCTCTTCCTGACTTTGATCTTGGTTGTTTCTCTAATTAGGACACAACCCCTAAAAAGCCACGGAAAATTCTGGCGAATGCCCTCAATTGTCGAATCGCTCAAAGTTTGGGAAAAGATTTCCGTTTCTCCCCCGTCAGAAAGTCATCATTGAATGCTTACAGAGGCCTCACGCCTAGGATTTTTTTAACTTTATCCCTATTGAATGCCTGGGATAATGCATGTCAGCAGTGGAGTATAGGTCAATCCTTATGTACCGCTTAATGATCCCCATGTTCACGGATGATGAAACCTACCCGGTTTGCCATATAGCATGCCTCGATAAATATAGGGACTATAGAGAGTTACCAGGGTTCAAGTATTGCCACAATTTTGTTCAAAACGCGCTGAACTTACACTTGTATCTCCCTTAGTAGGGTTTCAGGTAGTAGGTTCATGATCGGGCAAACGGTACTAATAGCAAAGTCAAAGAAGATGGAAAAGCACGCTAAATCTTGTGAGGATAATCAGCAAGCCTTCTTCCCTTTGGCTTTTGACACATTCGACTCCTGGGAAACGGAGGTGATTCGATTCTTGACAATAGTCCAGCGGGTGGTCCATAACAACTTTTCGACCCCCACAGGGCGATGATTTGTTTTCAGTAGGTTAGGGTCTTCTATCCAAAAGGGGTGGCGGCATAGCTTGTTGATCATCTACCTGATATCCTTATGTAATTTACCCTTTATATATCAATGAACACAAATCATTACCAAGTAATATATATACATAAGTTTAGGTTCCTGTACAAAGGACATTTTTTATACAAAGTGTGAGAAGTCTATGTAGTCATTGTGTTTTAAATTTTGGCTATGATATTTTTTATTTCTTTTGCATTGTATTATATAGAAAAACACCATACGTAAGAATTTAAAACACACTGATTACTTTCTTCGTATGGTGTTTTAGATTGCATGTCTAGAATACATTAATTAGTGTTTTAAATTGTTAAGTTTTGTGTTTTTCTATATTATACTATGCCAAAAGAAAATGAAACATCATACCTAAAATTTAAAACGCAATGCCTATATGGACTTCTCACACTTCGTACGAAAAATGCCCCTTGTACAGAAACCTCACCCTATATATATATATATATATATATATATATTAGTTGATGAAGTTGTAAGAAGTTGAGAACTATAGGATTAAGTTTGTGACTCTAAAGAAAGCGAAAGGATTTGATGTTGTATAGGTAAGTAGTAACTAAACTTTAAAATATATGTGTGTGTCTGTGTGAGAGGGAGATTTTAAAAGGACACGAATAATGTTTTTCATCTAGGCAGTAAGTGCATTTTAATTATTCTCGTCTATTCTGAAAGATAATGTGTTGTGGTGTGATGGTTGTGGTGTTTGCTTTGTTGAGTGACCTGGGTTCGAGCCTTGGCATTTGTTTTTTTTTCCTTTACTAATAACAGTTGGGTATTTTAAGTTGTGTTCGGGGGGTATTTGTATCATTTTGTAGGGGTTGAATTTTATTGGGACCGACACGTGGTACGTTCTCAAAACCTCCATTGCTGCCCATTTTCTTTTGATCTAACATAATCGCACCACCCCTTTCTCTAGTCTTTCACTTCTCCTACTTCCATGCAAAATTGATCTTCCCAACTCGAATACACTAAATTGTCACCAAGAAAGTAGGAGAGTTGGCGAAAGAAAGAGAATCAACACAAAATCGGCACATGGTGGTGACTGTTTGTTCGATTATGAGCCATTAGTGGTTCTACAAGGAAGTTAGATGTAACACCCCCAAAAATCCGTTGCAAATATTTTACGTAAATACTTGTGTTTTGATGATAAATAAAACGAAATTAAATGTTAAAATGTGGGTTATGTTATAATACGGAGAAAACCTCGTTAGTGTTGTTATCTGAAATACGAGTAGATAACACTAACAAATTAACTAAGTTAGTCAAGTTTTATAATGAAGTTTCATGTTTATGCTTCATAAGATAAATATAACTCTATTTACTAAATTCATCTGTAAATGTGACGAAGTACCTCTCCCTATTCCTACCCATTGTCCCAAAAGGACCATAAAAATCAGTGTTTATCAGTCTTAGTAGGTCATTGGCTCTTTCTACAACACTCGTAAATGGAGCTTTTGTTAACTTGCTACTCAAACAACATTCGCACTTATCAAAGTCGTCCTTGTTGATGGAATCTAGTATTCCCTCTGTTTGGAGCTGCTTAAGGTGATCCTTGTTTATGTGGACAAGCCTACAATGCCATAGGTATGTATCATTAAAGCTAGATTTACTACGTTTACTTGAGATTTGGAATAAAATGCTAGAATTCTGGAGTTCTACTTCATAGACTCCATTATGAGAGATAGCCTCAAAATGACACAACCCATTTAAAAATGCACAAATGTTATCACCATTGAAAGCATAATTAAATCATTGTTGTCTTAATGTAGAAACAAAATTAATATTCCTAGTCAAATTAGGAATATAGCAAACATTGTTTAAGACCATTTCTAAACCACTAGGAAGTAAAAGAACAAGTTCTCATACTACCTTGGCCACTACCCTTTGACCATTTCCAACAAATAGCTCTAGGTCGTCACGCTTCAGTTTCTTAAATTTCCTTAGCCTTTGCAAATCGTTACAAATGTATAAGCCAAATCCGGTGTCAACACACCTAATATTTGCTGCTAAAATAAAAGATTTCTATAACATTAATACCTAAAGAACCTACATATGATGCTTTCTTATGTTTCCAGCTCAACTAGGTACTTGAGAGAGTTCATCTTCCAATGCCCTGCTTCATCACAATGAAAGCACTTGGCATCCTATGGTTTCTTGGAAGCATACTTTCCATCTTGTTGTCATGCTTCTTAACTCGTCCTCTTTTGAGCATCAATTAAAATAAAGCAGGAACTTTCATTAAACAACCAAATTTTTTCAACATAGAGATAATTGTTTAAAACTAAAACCATTGTAGGTAAATGTCTAGTATTAAAACAACAACACAACGGTCCAAAAGAAGGTATCCCATAAATGCTCGCACGCGACCCCCGCAAGTTCCACTATCCATGCTAATTTCATGAAAAACACGCATTAAAGGAAATATAGGTCAACATAAAGTTGGTGAGTTCACGGGTTTTCTATATGGTGGACATGTAATCCAAAACCAACTAAATCATTGCCTAGCTAGGGCAATAATCAATATGTAATCTGACATGAGCCCATAACCAAACCTTGACATGTTGTGCCTCGCCCATTGTACACTAAAGACAATGAAATAATGTGAAATACAAGAACTGTTTTGATATCTGTCATCCAGTCAGAGCGACTGACCAAGAGTGGGGGTGTCAACCCAATAGATTTATCTCGGTGTTTCATGGCTAAGTCCATAGCTAATGGTTATGGTATGATGTATGACACGAGGGCTTAATGGATCCTGAACCGTAATGTCTCATGTTCACATAATAGTCATGAATTGTAACTGAAAACTGTACGCATGTTTTCCCCCCGGAAAAATGTAAAAACTATTAAAAGGGGGCCGTGAAATACTCACTTGGTATCTGGATGCTAGACTGAACTAAATCTGATGCGGTGTGTCTGGCCTGGGATGCCCTAAGTTCATTTAAAGGCAACCTTAAGTCTATGTTTTTGTTCTAACTACCATGTAACTGTTCACCCGACTGGGACACCTATGGACTAGAGGCTTCTGTACCACTATCCACGTGTGTCACACACTGTATGTGTCATAAAATGTTCATTTTGTCGTTAAAGTGACTATGTTTAGTCTATTTTTGGTAAATCCAGTGTCTTGACTTACTAATGTTACCGAGTGTCACTTATGTCTCAGTTATGTAAGTCTAGGGTGGCATATGGACACATCTTTTTGACAATTTTGTATAAAAATGGCATTTTTAAGTATTTTGTCCTTGATTATACCCACATGTTAGTGTATATCATTGGTTTCCATGAAAACTCTTGTGTTAAGCTCATTAACACATGTATTTAAGGTTCTTAACACATGTTTATAAAGCGAGTCTTAGTATAAGTTATAAAAATAAACGATTTTGGCTTAGGCTTGGGCCGGCCTCGGCCCTATACTCTCACACGTACACCTATGTGTATGTGTGGGGGTATGTAGATGTCCATATATGGTCTCTAATGTGCATGTAATCGTATATATGTGGGTGAGTATGCATAAGCTAAAACATTGGACTTTTAACATTAAACTTAAGTGTTTTAGTTAGCATAACTTGAAAAGCTCATTGTTATAGTGTGTGCGAAGGTGTGTGCTTCGGGTGAGTTTGTCATGGTCGAGCATTTTATATAAACAAGAGGAAATGGTTTGGATGTTATACCTTGAGTGTGTATAGCCGAAAATATAAAAGAAAACAAGCTAACTCCTCACAATACAACTCCTAAGTGCTTGCTAGAGACTTGGAGCTCCTAAACAATGATGGTGGTCGATCAAAGTAAATCCCTTGGGTGGGTTTATC
This sequence comes from Ambrosia trifida, assembly GCA_028751855.1. Classification (NCBI taxonomy): domain Eukaryota; kingdom Viridiplantae; phylum Streptophyta; class Magnoliopsida; order Asterales; family Asteraceae; genus Ambrosia; species Ambrosia trifida. The sequence continues at coordinate 34,360,878 of CM054130.1, read as the reverse complement.
CTTCGGCCGAGGGGTACAAGAGGAAAAAGAGGAGTGTTTTCAACTGTTAGTGTAACTTATGATGTTAGGGTATGATCACAAGTCTTCTAAGGGTCTCTATATATAGTTGAATGGTGGGAGGATGGCCAAGAGCTCATTGGTGAACATTTGAGGTAAGTCAACCTTTACTTTTTTGGAGTGCATCTTACTAGGAACCTTGTAAGTGAAAGAAGTTGACTTGGTGATTTTGGTGGGTTGTGTAGGGTGTTCGTCCGCAACATATTATGGGGAAGGGGCATTCTCTTTTTGTGGCAAGGTTGACAAGAATATCATGCTCATGTGGTTTATGTTTTGCTATTCTAGTATGAAGGGTTGACTATTGTTATAGGTGGTTGTGTGCACTCTTCCTTGGGACTCTTGGGGGCCGAAATTTCATAGGGAAAAGAAAGAGTTTTGTGGCAAGTCAAGGTGTCTTGGATGGCCATGTGTTTTGTGTTGTTTTCATGCTTGTGTACATGCCTAGAAACTTGAAATAGAAGGTTGTCCTTGGATGTATGCATGCGTGTATATGTATATAGTGTAGATGTGTAGGCTAGTTAGGTTCCTTGCTTCACTTAGCTTGTCTTGGGAACACATGGGCCGAAATATTGTAGGTGTAATTGAGCAATTTAGGAAGTCAAAGCTATCTAGGTTCATGGAGTGAGATTACAAGGTCTCTTGTTAGTGAAATACCTAGGTTCTTGGAATGGTTGGATGGTGGTGTAGTGATCGATGGTCATGGGGAAAGAAAATATGATTCTTGTGGTAAGTCAACATGACTTGGAGGTTGTGGAATGTTTGTGGATTCCATTCTTGTGTAAGATCTCTTGTATGGATAAGAATGGTGACTAGTAAGTGAGTATGTATGTATGGATGTATTCGTGTGTGTGTGTATGTGGCCGTGTGTGTGTGTATATACATGTATGTGTGAGGTATTTTGTTATTTCCAATCATATGTTGGTAACCTCATGTGAATAAATATTTTTTGTCTTTGTTCTTGTCGGGTCAACAATTTGAAATCGTATGTTCAATTGCATGGGTTTCCTGTAGTCTAGCATGACTTATTGGATTAACTAAGGCGTTGAACTAACTAGCGTGTCTATTGTTAGACTGTATGCTTTGGGATTAACTCGTTGGAACCCTGTACAGTCCAACTATGATGACATGTAATGTTATGCACACTGTATACATATAGCTAAGTGTACATATATGACCTGTGATTTCGACGGGTGTCCCATTCTCCCCCTGTTAGAGGAATTTCGTCCGCAAAATTTTCGGTGTGAGTCATCTGAACCGGTGGTCTTCTGGAAGAGATGTGGGTACTTGCGTTACATCTGGTCCTCACGCTCCCACGTGAATTCGGGTCCGCGTTTGGAATTCCAATGTACCTTGACCAACTTGACCTGATTGCGGCGAAGTTTCTGAACCTGCCAATCCGTTATCTCGAGTGGCTCCTCTATGAAATGAAGTTGTTTGTCGATGTGGATTTCCTCTGGTGGGATAACCAATGATTCATCAGCAAGACACTTCTTGAGGTTCGAGACATGGAACGTGTCGTGGACACCACTGAGTTCTTGTGGTAGCTTGAGTTTGTATGCAACCGGTCCAATTCGTGCAAGGATCTCGAATGGACCTATGTAATTGGGATTGAGTTTCCCACGTTTACCAAACCTGGGTATCCCTTTCCATGGAGATACTTTGAGCAAAACTCTGTCACCCACTTCAAATTTGACAAGTGATCACATCCCTTCAAATTGCTCATGTCTTGGATTTTGCTAAAACATGGCTTCTGACTGAACTTTCATGTCATAAGCTGACAAGTTTTCTAATGTCTATTGAAGCTCAGGAATCATGCAAGTTAACATGAGACAAGAGTTCTTGAGAGAATCATCAACATGTTTATATAGGGTATTAATATTGTTCGGGTTCACTAGGAATTGGTGTGTCCAAAACATAGATTTTGGATTCAGACTTGAGAACAATTTTTTATGCCAATTCATGAAGTTGGAGTTGTTAAGTTTCTCATTTTCAAGAATGGACATTAGTGAAAAGGTGGAGTTGGGACTGTTGTTGTTATTATTGTTGTGAGTCATCTACAAAATTCAAATAAAACACTCAATATTTTCATGAATGGTTCCTAATTAATTTATGACCCAATTTCAAAAATTATCTTTTGGTAATTGAGATATCGTTTCATACACACATAGTGAATGGCCGAGCACTGTTCACTTTGTGCAATTACGCGAGTAGACCAATTGTGTCTCTACACAATTCTTGATTTAGGGTTCCATATAGATGCCAAACATTGGTACGTTTAACCTCAGCTATGTGTAACACCCCAAAATTTCTAAACCGTATTTTATGATAATATAAGCACACGGGGCTTTTAACTAGAAAGTACTTGACAAAAGATGGGAGATAATATACTTTCCAAATAACCAAACTTGAGTTTGGTGAATACTTATTAAAAAAAAATACAAAACACAAACTCAACCTCCTGGATGTTGATCATCACACACACTAAAACACACACTTAAGCTCAAACTCAAGGACAAGCTTGAATCAAGGCCAAATCAAAGGGGTTTTGCTTGCATTAGCCCTAAAATGAATCATCCAAGCATAATACACACCAAGGTAACCTTTTATTTGGCTAATTTTGATGATAGGTTTATGCTTGGTTATGGTGAAAATCATGGGTTGTTATAAAACGTGAAATTGTTGATTGATAATGGTTCCTCTTGAGTTAGGGGGACCATAAACGCACTTAATTTGGTTAAATCAATGTGATCATTTGCTTCAACAAAAGGGTTTATATTGATGCTTGATTATGTAGAAGTGGTTTTAGTTAAAAGGATGAGAACCCCTTCTAAGAGGATATGCGGCATCAACAAATGTATGCTTTATTTGTGAAATCTTTAGTTAGAGGATTAATTTACATACCAGACATGTTAATCTTGGTCAAGGATGGATCTATGAGGTCTATAAGTCCTAAAATTTAAGTTAGGAAAAAGACGCCTACAAGGTGTTTGATAAAATGCCCCAATGAAACTCGTTTTCATCTAGGCATAGTTAAGGCATTGATAAGCTTGATCAAAAAAGTGTGGTCAAATGACTAATGTCTAAAAGCATGATTTCTATGCCCACATAAGACTCTTTTAATTGACATTGGTCATTTTTAATGAGATGTGGTCCAACTAAGTTAGGAATCGCAAATTCACCTTGCGTCGAACCATAGACACTGTGTAGGGTACTCACTAACATATGGGTGCTTCATTTGAATTGAGTATCTACATTTGAGAGTGGCATAGCAATACTGATTTCTTTTGGGTTTCGCTTTAATATTTTATTTACCGTGTAAGGTCAAAATATTACGGACGACTTGTAACATGAGGCAAGTCGAGCAATTTTGTAAAACCAGTTTTACTCTGTTCATGATATATTTGAAAACTTCCTTTCAAATCACTCGGCATGATTCATTTTTAAATACCCTATTTAAAACTATATTGGTCGAAATTTCACGAACTTAATTTTAAATTTAATAAAATTATTTTTAAATTATGGCATAAATTAACACTTTAATTTTTAACCAAAAAATTTATCTTTTAATAAAACTCATTTTATTAATTTACCTTTTGTAGTTAACATGAAACTCCTTTATTTAACTTGTCTTTTTATTGTGAAAATAAGTTTTGTAGATTATAACCATCTATATACTATATTATAAAGTATCAATGAAGGATACCCTCAAAATTTAAATAAATATAACATTTATTGCTTATAGTACAATGCTTGTTGAAGTCATTTAGGGGGTAAAATTGTCTTTCTACCTAAATATTAAATTGTTGAAGAAATTAATTTAAACATAATTATAAAATTGATGAGGAAATTAACAATAATGTGGCGTCTCTTTACATTCACAACCTCCATGTCTTTATTACGTTTATATCAATGTTATAATCTTATAAATAGTGGTCATGATTCTAGTATCTAAATAATGTGGTGATTCTTCACATACATAACTTACATCTCTTTCAATGTTTATAGTCTTATAAATAGTGATCTTTTATTTAGTATATAAAACATATCAATACATAAAGTTATCTCTTCCTTCATTCTTTATTTTCATACATGATGTCTAGAGTCTTCTTCTCATATTTATATAACTTGTATGTTGGTTGCTACTAGATTGTTATATTCCAACACGTTATTAGCATGAGTTTTCTTGTTGCTCTTCGTTTTTTTTTTTCACTTTGAATCCATAGTCTAACCTCGCCTTGTGCTACTACGTTTACAAAACAATGAAAAAAATATAACCGTCACATGTGTGTTGCTGTTATAGCCACTGGAATCAAAAGTGACTAGAAATCACAATCAATCTCATCCATCTCCATTCACAATTCAAGTAATAAATCCATACCTTTTTTTCTTTGTGACGTATATACATAAAATATGAAAGAACAATTTCAGACACGTTTACATGATTTGTGTAAATTTTTTCTTCAATTTTAGAATACTCTTTTTTTTATTCAAACCCACCTTAGTTTCCTTGCAAAATTGGCTTATGTTATATTTTTTTTAATTTTTTTTGTATGGTAGGATTTAGATAAAAAAAAAAAAAAAAGAAGGTTGTTTTATTATAACTATCTAATAATCAATCAACATTTTAAGAGCATAATATGTACCCATGATTGGTTGCTAATCATAATTTGAGCATAGAAGGTGATAAGGTAGGGGTTGCTTGGTTACGTAAGTATTGCAAACGGAGACCAACGATTTTAATGGCATTTCGTTTCTCTTTTATTTTTAATCTCAAATACTACTATTATTATTATTATTATTATTATTATTATTATTATTATTATTATTTAAAAGCTTATTGTTCTTTCACCGAAACTGAATGAATTAGTAATTGAGATTTTATTAAAAAAATTGAATTCCGGTCTGGTTCTTTCGGAGCTTGAAATATTTTGATTTTTTTAATTTAGAAAGTAGAGATGAATAAAGATATGGAAATATTTATTAATATTGTTCTATTTAGCTATCTTCACGAGTATTTACCCATTTACTATATCAAACGCAGGTTCTCTGTACATAGCTTTGAAAACAACCCTTAAAACACTAACAACAGGACTAATAAAACACTAGCAGCAAGATAAACCATCAAGACAATGAAAGCACTAACAACAGGGTAACCCATCAATACAAACCTATTCTTATTTTAATAGCAACACCATCCTTCCTTTATCGCTCGGGATACCCTTGGGGGCATCCCTCTCTCGCCTCTTGCTGGTTGACTTGACCCTTCGGGGTTTTAATCTCCCTAACGGTCGATGGTACAAGGTCCGGCCAAAAGAGAAACCCTCAACTGCAAAACACGAAACTCAAAAACTGCAAAGCAAGAAACTCAAAAACTACAACTCACGATTGCATAAGTGATCATAGAAACTGCAGCCAACGGGAATAGGCGTAGGGATACGGGTTAGGCGGAGTCTTTCCTTCATGTCCTGGGACCGAGCTAAAATGAAACCGACAACTGCAGAACAAAACGACTATGATTGAGATATCGGGTGGCATTAACTAAAAGACTCCACTGCCCGATCTCGGCTTTCCTCGGGTTAAATGGAGGGGGAAGCAGTTAATGAGGTCATATTCAATGTGAGATGGCTCAAGTTACCTAGTGGAAATCTATAATTTTTTTTTAGATTTTTAATTTGGTATCATATATAATATTTAAGTCCTAACGTGTATATGATTTTCAGTTCGGTAATATTTTGAATTCTTGCTTTTTTTTTCTTGGCCCGGAGACGCATTATACAACTATATTGATTTGATTATATATGTCCATTGTAGAGGCATAATGTACGATGCATTAATACATGTTGGTTATAAACGCAAAGAATATGTAGTGGTTATATCTTAGGTAACGACCCATTTTTCACAAATGGGTTAAATTGATATTTATTTAACAACTAAAAACCATTTAACTTGTTTGTTTCATTAAAAGTTATTCATAAAGTTTTATAAAACATGTAAAAACAATATTACGAGTAATGACAATATGATATTTACCGGTAATGACAACATGACATAATTTTTTGTCGTCTTCTCAACCAAGTTTAGTAGTTTATTACCTAAATTAATAGTTTGTTTATATTTATTTTCTACAAGTCCAATAACCATCTTAAAAATAAAATCCATTAAAAATATAATTACTAGATCTAGCACACATTTAAAATCAAATACTAGAATATATCATGAGAAGATCGATAAACTAACAATAACGAGTATCGCACTACAAATTGTCTCCCCGCAGCAACGCGCGGGTTCCCCACTAGTTTACAAATAAATAAACAACTGAGTTAATTTCCAAAATGGCCCTGGGGTTTTCTCCAAATTGCTTCTCTGGTCACCAAACTTGATTTTTATCATTGGAGCTACTCAGAGATCAAAAAGTGCCAAAATGGTCACTATTTAACTGAGTTTTTAACTGAGTAATGAAAGTCAATTAAGTCTCAGGAGCAATTTTGTCATTTATGTCATCGGGGGCCAAAATGGCAATTAGTGAAAAGTTATAAAAAAATAAAATTCAAACACGTTTTTTTTCGAACACGTTTTTTTTTTCAAACACGTTTTTTCGAACACGTTTTTTCGAACACGTTTTTTTCAAACACGTTTTTTTCGAACCCGTTTTTTATAACTAGCTTGAATTGAACGTCTTATGGAGCTTGGCATCACAGAAAATGAGTGATAAGCAAAGGGAATGCTTCAACCGACACGGAATTCAAGCTTCTTATGTTCCTGAAGCAAGACACGCACATTTTTCATGCATGGAATTACAGGAGGTCAAGACTTGTTGTATTTGGTGATGTTTTTAATCGGGATTTACGTAAATTTACCTGACTTGTTATGCACTTTTCACGAACTAGCTTGAATTGAACGTCAAAACGTGTTCGAAAAAATGTGTTCGAAAAAAAAACGTGTTCGAAAAAACGTGTTTGAAAAAAAAACTGGTTTGAAAATAAACGTGTTCGAAAAAACGTGTTCGAAAAAAAAACATGTTCGAAAAAAAGGTGTTCGAAAAAAAACGTGTTCGGAAAAAACGTGTTCGAAAAAAAACGTGTTCGAAAAAAAAACGTGTTCGAAAAAACGTGTTTGAATTTTATTTTTTTATAACTTTCCCCTAATTGTCATTTTGGCCTCTGAGGACATAAATGACGAAATTGCCCCTAAGAGTTAATTGACTTTCATTACTGAGTTGAAAACTCAGTTAAATAGTGACTATTTTGACATTTTTTGATCTCTAAGGGGCTCAAGTGATAAAAATCAAGTTTGGTAACCAGACAAACAACTTGAGGAAAACCTCAGAGACAATCTTGGCAATTAACTCTAAACAACCGCACAAAACAATAAATAAATCTTTGATTTAATTTTCAAGGTTTTGCCTAATTCTAACCGGACCCAGGACAAGGGTAGAATCAAGTCGTAACTAAATGGCAGTGAAATGGGCCTAACTTGCCTGGCCGAATAGGACTCCCAACTTTCATTCATTAAATTTTTATTCAATTTTTTTTTTCTTAAAATAATTATTATACTTTATTATTATTATATAATTAAATGCCTACCTAAAATGGCGATTTTTGAGATGTCATAACTCTCTGAATAGTAACCAAAATCTTATATTTTGTCAACTAGATTATTTAACCTTTCCTTTTTTTTTTTTAAAGTTTTGTAGAGCTTTACTTTTCATAGAATAAATTTGGTTTGCTTTTGTGTAGGTAGCAATGTAGCATACATATGTGAAAGCGTACAGCATTGCTTTTTCTTTAAAATGGACGTGTATGTAGGCAGTGTTAAATTTCTTTTCATAAGAGGGTTTTTTTTTTTTTTTTTTTTTAAGTTCATACCTCCACTAGTTGAACTGTGAACCGTGAACCGTTTGAATTTTTAACTTTTACAGTTTAACTAGCATACATATCTGGATGGGGTCTGGCCTAATCCATTTTGCAAGTTGGTCTGGCCCAAACCTAGTCCAACAAAATTAAATGAGTACCAAGTTTGAAACATGTGATGTATGATACTAGAGGTGAGCAAATCGGTTTTTTTGCCGAACCGGTTTCGGTTTCAAACCGGTTCGCTACAGTACCGGTTCCTGGCCGAACCGGTTTCGGTTCCAAAACGTTCGGTTTTGAACCGGTTTTATCGATTCGTAAGACCGGTTTCGGTTCTTAATCGGTTTTTTCGCGCACTTTTTAAAATCGTATAAATTACATAAAATTTAACTTTTAATAAATTTTAAGGTTTTTTAAAGAAGGAAATTGAATATTATTACAAAAAAAAAAAAACAAAGTTTTATTTGTGTTTATGGCCAAAAATGTATTTTTCTTAAACCGGTTTCGGTTCGGTTTCGGTTTTTTACCGGTTTCGGCTGGTTTTTAGCGATACCGGTTTCGATTCGGTTCCAGTTTGTGTACCAGTTTTGGTTCGGTTTCGGTTTCTTTTGACCAGTTTTTTCGTCGGTTTTAGGCCAGTTTTCGGTTCGGTTTGAGATTTTTTTAGTGCCGGTTTCACGTGAAACCGGTTTTGACTGATTTCAGTTCGGGTCGGTTTTACCGGTTTCGGTTCCCGAACCGGTTTTTAAACTAATGGACTATGACAATTACCAATTATCTACCATTATAATTGTGATATATATGTGAAAATAGTTATATTTGAGATTATTCTTATAATTTTAATGACTCCATAGACATATATATTATTATAGGGGCCGGTTTAAATACAAAGTAATAAAAACGTGTGAAGTGTCACTTTGTACATGATAATTACGTAATGATAATTACGTAATGCTTTCATGAACATACTAAAACATTACGTAATGCTTTTTTGAACATACAAAAACATTACGTAATTATCATTTTACGTAATTATCATGTACAAAGTGCATGATAATTATGTAATGATAATTACGTAATGCTTTCATGAACATACAAAAACATTACGTAATTATCATGTACAAAGTGACAATTCGCACGTTTTTGTCACTTTTCACAATAACCGCCCCTATTATTATATTCACGTGTATCCTTTTCTACTACATGTAGTTCAAGTACAATATACTTTTCAATATTAAGAGGGTGTTTGGGATTGATTTTTCAAAACAACTTTTGCGTTTTAAAAAAGCAGGGGTAGAGCTACTTTTAAATTATTGCGTTTTGTTAGTTTAAAAATTCATTTCAAAACTCAATGCAAAACACAATAATCTAAAAATCCATTTCAAAACGTAACCCCAAACACTCCTTAGTTCACTATTATGAAATCTTGTTTTTAAACCAATGTGACAAGTTAACACGTAGAACAAATGGTCCCATACCCCGATTTATTCATATTTTTTTTTCGTCGATGTAAAACATGTGTTAATATCCTTTTGAACATATCCTTTTGGTATAACAAGTGTGGATGCCGTAATGAACCAAACCGATACCGGCAAAAACTTAATTTTTGCCGCATCACTCCGGCAATTTAAGTAGTTGGTTTAAAGATGTCACATACATATAAAAGCAAACCAAACAATTATGTTAACTTTTAATAAACTTTTTTTTTTTTATAAAACTAGGATGCTAAAAAGTGAAAGGAATAAAACCCGGAAACAAATCCGAGAACATTCTAGAATTTCTTAATCACACTTATAGATGATTGAAGAGCATGGCAAAGAGTCTGAGTGACTCCTTGGCCGGCTTATCAACATCGAACACGCCTTCTTGCTTAACACGGACCGCGATTTACCATAACTAGCTAGAATTAGGGAAATATGAATATAATGAAAGAGAGACATCAACCTCGATCAACGACCCAAAAACAAACTAAGAGAATGACTTTTCATAAGAGCAAATTCTCTATATAACTTTCAAATCAATCTTAACCATTAATATAGTGTGATCAAGTACTCCAATTATTTCGTAGGGCAAAATGGACTTAATGTATAAACCTCCCTCTATCTATAAGTTAATAAGTTAACTAAGTATGAAGGTAAAATTTGCACTCTAAAGTGAAAAACTTGTCTTCTTAGAACCGTGACAAACATGAAATCTTATGTATTGGATGTTATGATAATTTTTGAATTGAGTCGAATGTTCATGAATCACTGTGGCATGCTAGTGTTCTTTCAATTATCATTGACAACATATTTGGTGTGGCCGTGTGGGTCCTATCAAAAAACAATTTCAATTTAGTAGATGAACCACTCGTGGCAAATTCTTGTACTTTCCAGAGTTGATAACAAATTTGTTAGGGTCATAAAAGAGAAGAAAAATCATAAAACGATCTTTTGAAAATCAAATTTGGTTATTAAAGCGATTCAATGGTCGGATTGGTTGTGAAATCCGCTGCTACAAATTTAGCTGAAAATGGAGTTGTATTTGCTATAGAGTATCTCTTTATACGGTAACATATAGCGAGTGTTGGTATTGTGACAGCATCGGTACACGTATCAGTGCTATGAACCATTACTAATATTTGTTTTTTTATCGATGTAAAACATGTGTTAATATTCTTATGGGCATATCACACACACACATATTGAGTTTTATCTTTCGGCTACAATACTGAGTTTTGGAGCCATACCGATACCATAATAAACCGAACTGGTCCCGATCAAATACTTGCTACAACATGTAGGGAAATTGCACTAGTTGTATAACAATCTATACTAGTATTGAGGACCTACACGTTATGTCAGGCCTGTTACCGTATACATAATTTAGGTAAACTATAGGAGTTAATAGCCATTTTCGTCCCTGAGGTTTGGGTCAGTTTGCCACTCCAGTACAAAAGTTTATTTTTTTGCAATTCCTTCCCTAAGGGTTGGACTTTGTTGCCAAATTCGTCCTTTTCACTAACCCAGTTAAAAAATGTCGTTAGTTTCAGGGGTATTTTTGTCTTTTTACCTATAATTTAAAATTTTAATAAAAAATCTTACCCCACCCCCACCCCTATATCTCTCTGTCTCTTTCATTCTCTCTCTCTCTCTCTCTCTCTTTCACTCTCTCTCTCTCTCTATCTATTTCACTCTATCTCTCTCTCTATATCTCTCTGAAACCACAGATCAAGCCACCACCCGATCAACCAACTGCAACACCAACCCAACCCCTACCGTATTCCGCCATATTCCATAACCCACCTGGAAACTTCATTTTCGTCGGACACATCTCATCAGTCGGAAACTAGTCGGAACTCCACAGTGGCGTCCGTCATCCTGTAGTTGAGAATCGATCGGAACATTTAGTGGGTAATTACATCAAGACTCGAGCCGCTAAGGCTAAACACGCTGCTACTGATGTCCTTCAATCGAACCCACAACCAACAATCACCAAAATCGGGCCACCCTACCACCGGCCCGTCACCTACATCCACCGAAACCCACCTGCAACCACACCCAACCTGTCACCATCATTACCACCCTCTACAACCCCACCCGTCACCATCTGACCGGAAACCCACCTCGAGAAAACCACCTGCAACACCCAGACTCAACCCATCTTCAATCAGAAACATCAATCTCACACCGGAAACCCAACTTCTCCACTCGAAAACCCTCTTCACATCTGAAAACAACCTGTATTGGAAAGTGGAAGGAGGGCTGATGATGTTTACTTGAGTCGGTGATAACCGTAGCTCTGTGTCCAACACTGTATTACTCCTCTTTAGGATCATTGTTATTGTTGGTGTTGGTGGATTCTTCAAAGAAAGAAAAGTGAAAGGAAAGGAGTAATTGAAGAAGGTTATGTTTTTGAGATTGATGAGAGAGAGAGAGAGAGAGAGAGAGAGAGAGAGAGTGAATGAAAGAGACAGGGAGATATAGGGGTGGGGGCGGGGTAAGATTTTTTATTAAAATTTTAAATTATAGGTAAAAAGACAAAAATACCCTTGACACTAACGACCTTTTTTAACTGGGTTAGTGAAAAGGACGAATTTGGCAACAAAATCCAAACCTCAGGGAAGGAATTGCAAAAAAAACAAACATTTGTACTGGAGCGGCAAACTGGCCCAAACCTCAGGGACGAAAATGACTATTAACTCTAAACTATAGGGATCAAAAATTTGTATGTACTTTGAAATTAGTATGTTATAAAAAAAATGAGTTGTGAAAACTGAACCACTCAAAAGCAAATATTATTCAAGCGGGTTTGAATTACTAATAATACTTAAATATAACAATCACATTAACAATAACAATAATAGCTAAAGAAATTTATAAAGTATAAGGTTTTTTTTTTTTTTTTTTTTTTACGTACAATTAAACAAACTAGGATTGTTAAGTGGCGCGCGTTGCGCGCCTTGCACCATGGTTTTGTAGGTTTTGAATATGTGTAACCCCAAAATAATTTGTTATGCAGATTTGAATAACGGATTATTAACCGTATTGACATAGCTACATTCTCATTTTGTGTATAGTTACAAACCCTCACAAAACGGTTAATAATCCTATTGTTCCAGTGTTTGAATGTACATAATACGGCTTCACTAATGCCGTGTTGGCTCCACTGCCATCATCATACAAACCAGTAAACATCATCTGACATAAACGAAAAAAATATTTCACTCAACACACCTGCCTAAGTGTCCCAAAAAAAGTGCAATTCCAAATCAGATATCAACCACACCACACCACACCACAGGTAACAATAGCACCACCACAGGGTTGATGTATTTTGGTATCTTAAAATGGGGATGAGCAAAGAGGATGTAAACTATCATTCATCACCGCCATCATAATGCAAACTAACGAACAGTAAAACAAACAACGGGACAAACCGGAAAATTATATAGTAATCCTAAACCAAATCCTACACAATAACATAAATCAGGATATAATACTATTCAAATCAGTTTGATAACTAACAGCAACAATGAACCATAGCTAATTATTTGTTATATCTTTGGAACAAATAACTTATAAACATAAACATAGGTCGTTGAAAAGCATAAGAAAAAAAATAAAATGATTGTTCAATCACTAAGAATTCAATGTATTGTTTAAATCAGGAAAGTTATTATTACTAACAACAGCTATTAACAGGAACTATGATTTAGGTTCTGATGATTCCTAAATCATTATCATTATCACAAATCTAAAGAGCCATGGACGAACGAACGTGAACTTATGAGCTACTTGAGAACTACAACGGCCGTCGTCTAGCATCAAGGATTTGGAAATAGCATAACCCGACAAAAGTTAATGAGGCCCAGAGCGTGGCAAGAACAGTGATTGTGAGGAGGGCTGCAAGTGTAAACCTGTCACCTACCATCCTCGCCACGCAATGACCAGTTTTAAATATAAGGCAAAATGGAATTTATTAATCCTACCTTTTTGTAGTTGGCCGATAATAATCCCACCTGAATTTATTCTTCCCACCAGTCCCACCTTTCAGACATTTTGTTCTCAATGCACCTCCGTTAACTCTCACTAACGTCGTTAGCTGAAATCTACAATTCTAGGTGATTATTCACCAGACTTGAAAGAGGGAATCAAGACGAAGATATTGGTAAGTTCAATTGAAGAAATAAGCAGGGTTCGATGGTTTAATCGACGGTTCTGGTCATCCCATCTGAGCGGAACATCAACCTAACCTACAACCGACGAACCATGCTTATTTCTTTAATTGAACATACTAATATATTCGTCTCGATTCCTGTCACACCCTCAAATTTCCACATGCGGAGTTCTACCGCGAGGCGTGTGACGCACCAGGATCCAAGTCAACGGTCACAATAAACGACGTCTAAATGTAAAAACATACGTAAACAAAAACCATGCATAAGATTTAAAAACCATCATTTGGAAGCGCGGAAGCGTATAAGTTTACAAAGGTCAAAAGTAATCAGAAACATAAGTTTAAGAGTTTAACATCCCAAAGAAAACATGCATAAATGATCCTAGACGCGAGACGACTCCAGTGCGACTCCGTGCGCCTAGATGACAGCTGCTACCTTAGCGACCTGAGGAAACATGCTAAAAACGTCAGTATAAAATACTGGTGAGTTCACAAGTTTTTAAAGAAAATGTTTCACGAGCTTTTGAAAGAACTATCATGTTACTACTGACTGAAGAAAATACTTGTTTGACGTTCAGACTCTAAGACGAACCAATCATCGAACTGTCATTTACCGCGACCAACGCACTATCGTTTGCCACGACTAACGAACTATCCAAATACGTCCAACGAACTGTCATTCCGTGGTCAACGAACTGTGCATTCACAATTAACGAACTACCGCTACAACGGTCAACGAACTTTCACAACGTAAGCCACATACACATAGAACATAAGGAAAACGTACAACCAACCCAGCATAACATGATCTTTTACAAAACGAAGTACTAAGCATGTTTCTCCCCCGAAAATGAAAACAGTAAAGAGTGGGGCCGTGAAACTCACCTTAGGTTGCGTCTTCTGTTAAACGAGTAAACCGTTTGTATGATATGATAGCCCCAACTAGTGGCGACCTATCATAAGGTATGTGTTAAGTTAGACTAATAACCCGTCGGGTTCATTAGTCCCTAAGTCCAGTCCATGACCATTTTGTGTCCGAAAAGCGTGTTTGACCGACAACCAGACTACGTAAGACAAGACTCGACGTCCCATTGGTGACCCGACATTCAACGTGTTAGATAAATACAAGACATCATGCCACATATGCAATTAAACACTTAATACGCGCAACAGTTCACCTAGTCTAGCATAATGTCCAATTAACGCGTAAACAGGTTCGAACACGTGTTACTAAGTCATTGGGTGTATCCCGGGGATCCTATCATGTTCCTAGGCGTTAAATCATGTTCCGGGATGTTAAAATATACATACAGCAGCATTATACGCGATTAGGAATCAATCTAGCATTTAGGATTGTAAATGCTTAAGTATAGGCATTTAGGATTGTAAATGCCTTATGTATAGGCATTTAGGATTGTAAATGCTTAAGTATAGGCATTTAGGATTGTAAATGCTAGTTGTTGAGGGGAATAGGCCTCTATTCGCCTATATATAGGCGATTAGGGCTTGTATTCGCCTGAACATCGGGCATTTAGGAGCCTACTCGCCTGAAGCCTCATGCGAGTAGGATCCTACTCGCCTCTGCAGGTCTGTAGTGCAATTTCGCGCGCCGAACACTCCAAATCAGATCTGAAACATGTAAAAACACCCAATAATCATCCTAACACATTAACAAACATATTTCAAGCAAAACCCTTAAGTTTTCATCGTTCTAACAGTTCCGAATGCGAGCGTTTTCCCAAAATAGCAACTTAGCATGTAAACATCACATCAACATGCAAGAACTTGCCCTAAATAGCAATTATTCAGATTAAATCACATAACCACGTTATCCGATAGCATCCTACTGTTCTAGCATCATCCTAGAGCAAACCCTAACATCATACAATCAACAACACACCTCATATCATCCTTAATCATCCAAAATCCTTCAAATGGGTCAAAACATCAAGTATCAACAATACACAACCAAAACCATTCAAACTCCTAGGACATCATCATACTAACTTGTAATAGCCATAAACATCATAATAACACAAAAACAACCATGATTCAATCCTAAAAATTCTATCTTTAGTCACATATAACACATATAACACATGTAAAGGTGTGGGTTTGTTTAAAAACGGTTTTAAATGGATTTTCAAAGACAAAAACATTTATAAGTCAGGTCTGGACGTTTAGGGAGTAAAACATAATCATTTAAAGGTTTGGGTTTGAAGAACACACCTTGTATTCAAGAGGAGATGATGGAATAAGCTTGGAAATGGTTGTT
The DNA here is from genome assembly GCA_028751855.1 of Ambrosia trifida. Taxonomy (NCBI): domain Eukaryota; kingdom Viridiplantae; phylum Streptophyta; class Magnoliopsida; order Asterales; family Asteraceae; genus Ambrosia; species Ambrosia trifida. Next base: position 34,345,038 of record CM054130.1, on the reverse strand, counting down.
TTGATGTAAAAATAGGTTCCAGAGGGTGTTTGTAGGTTGAGATAGGTTATGGGACGGCTAGGGTAGCATAAATGATGTTTTGGAGGTCAAGGGTGGTATTTATAGGCGTTTCTAGTCGTTCAAAGCATTTCAGGCGAGTATGCAGCAGTATAGGCGAGTAGGGCTGCTACTCGCATGAACCTTCATGCGATTAGCCCCCTATTCGCCCCCAGACATCCCCTACTCGCCTATAAGTCTGGCGATTAGGCTATCACACATTAGCCTAATCGCCTATAGTCCATGTGTTCGTGTTTTTGGCGCGTTAAACCCTATTTTAACATATGTAATCACGTTTTCACATACCGACAAGCCACATAATGATTACCAACATATAATGCACGATAACTAACACGTTCCCGCCCGATCACCAATTCCCGGGACCCGAGACTTGCGTATGTTAAAACCCTAATGATGTGCGACTCGACTCGACCGACCTTGTTATGTGTAACGTATGCGCGACTCGCTAAGGTAGACTTACTAAGTTTTCAAAAGTTAGTTACCGGAAATTGCCGGGTGTCACATCATCCCCCTGTTGAAAGAATTTTCGTCCCGAAAATTTCCTGAAGTCTTCCCGAAGTCGAGGAGAGAAAACAAATAAGAAGAAAAATTTTCCGGGTCGTCACATCATCCCCCTGTTGAAAGGAATCTCGTCCCGAGATTCTTTCGGCTTCAACAGTGATGAGTGTCGACCTCTGTGCCCAAGTAACGTTTCCCCAAAATACAACAAGTGAAGGTCATAAACCAAACGTGACAGTAACGACCGGGAAACCACTTTCCCAATGTGAGTATGAGACAAGAGACCCCCCGATCGAAGGCCTACTGGAGACTACTATGATCGGTATAACTAACCCACCGGTACCGTCCAAGTAGCATCCCCAAAGGACCCTCATCGACCCAAAGAATGAGAAACAGAGACCAAACCACAAAGAAAACACCCGAAAACACGAACGCACAACAACGCGAATAAAAGTAAAACCAAAGCATAACAAGAGATAAGAAAGAATACGTACGGGTAATAGTGTCTGGGTCCACCTGGTTCTCCCTAGCACCGATCACAAAGACACGAGCAGTCGGACCACCACCCTCATTGTTCCCACCGCCACCTGCGGCCCCAGCCTCAGCCTGGTTTAGTTTCGGGCAGTTGCGCTTGAGATGTCCCAGCTCACCACAGTGATAGCACCCACGATTTCCCTGAGGAACAGGAGCAGGGACGACCGCTTGACCCGGAGCCGTTTGAAGATTGACCCTGCAGTTCTTGGCAACATGACCTACCTGCTTGCAACGGTTACAACGAAACTTCTCACAATTACCGAGATGATGGTACCCACATTGGTTGCACTCTGGTAGCTTTCCCGTGTACCCGCTCTGCCTCTGACCTGAGGACGATCCCAAGGCTTCAGTCTTCCTTGTTTGTTGATGTGGTTGACCCGAACCCGCGGTCTTTCCAGTACTATCCCACTTTCTCTTGTTGTCCCCTGGTGTCTTCACGTCGGAGCCCCTGGGAGGTAGAATACCCTCGGTAATCTTTAAGTTGGTCATCTTGGTAGCCGACCGCACAGCCTCAGACATGGTAGTAGGATCCCTCGCAGCCACCAACCCCGCAATCTCCGGCACCAAACCCGCAAGATACTGCTCTACCCTCCTGTACTCTGGTGTAGACAAACCTGGACACATCACCGCTAACTCGTTGTGCCTGATCGTGTACTCCTCAACCTCAGAACCCACCATCTTAAGACTCCCGTATTCCTGTTCCAACCTCTTGATCTCCTCTCGCGGGCAGTACTCATCCTTCATCCTACGCACGAAATCCGCCCAAGGCATGGCGTTGGCCTCCCCGAGACCGAGTGTCTGAGTGACGCAGTTCCACCACGTCAGGGCGGTTCCTACAAAAGTCCCCGAAGCAAACTTCACCCGATCCGCTGCTGGAGTCTCACATAAAGCAAACACCGACTCCGTCTTCTCCAACCACCTGAGCAACTCCACAGCCCCCTCCGTACCACGGAAGTTGAGGGGCTGACAATCCTTAAACCGTTTGTAGGCAACACCTGCCTGAACCGGAGGAGCAGTAGCACCCATAAAAGTCTGCTGGGCAGCCTGAAAAGCAGCTAATGCAACGCCCAACTGTTGCTGCATCATCTCATTGAGCTCATCATACGTCAAGGTGATGTTACCACCACCTCTACCCCCACCAGTGCGGCCTCCACGTCGTCCCCCAGTACGTCCACCAGTGCGTCCTGACATCTTCTGAGAAGGAACAAGAAACAAATACTCAGACCCATCACCAACGCCAAACCAAGAGAATACGAAAAGTCTAGGATCGGGTTCAAATGTGACCATTAATCCCAACACGAGGTCCACCAAGCCTTCCATGCATTTCAACTTATGATTTCGTGTGCACCCGAAATGATAAATTGCTCTACATGGTCCTCAAGGCGTACCCCGAGCTCGAACCTCAAGTCACCGATACCCCCATCTTAGGAAGATATAGTCAACACAGATCAACGAATGAAACTAGGAATAACCAAGAATGAGATAGAAAACATGACGCTGTGTGATAAGGATACCGACACCCCGACAAGGTTAGTATGTTTACCAAAAGACACGACTCAAAAGTATGTGACCGTCTAGTGTGTGAGACTCGGCTATAGTCTAGACTCTACATGCAGTCCTAGTTCACTATAACCATTGGCTCTGATACCAATCTGTCACACCCTCAAATTTCCACATGCGGAGTTCTACCGCGAGGCGTGTGACGCACCAGGATCCAAGTCAACGGTCACAATAAACGACGTCTAAATGTAAAAACATACGTAAACAAAAACCATGCATAAGATTTAAAAACCATCATTTGGAAGCGCGGAAGCGTATAAGTTTACAAAAGTCAAAAGTAATCAGAAACATAAGTTTAAGAGTTTAACATCCCAAAGAAAACATGCATAAATGATCCTAGACGCGAGACGACTCCAATGCGACTCCGTGCGCCTAGATGACAGCTGCTACCTTAGCGACCTGAGAAAACATGCTAAAAACGTCAGTATAAAATACTGGTGAGTTCACGGGTTTTTAAAGAAAATGTTTCACGAGCTTTTGAAAGAACTATCATGTTACTACTGACTGAAGAAAATACTTGTTTGACGTTCAGACTCTAAGACGAACCAATCATCGAACTGTCGTTTACCGCGACCAACGCACTATCGTTTACCATGACTAACGAACTATCCAAATACGTCCAACGAACTGTCATTCCGTGGTCAACGAACTGTGCATTCACAATTAACGAACTACCGCTACAACGGTCAACGAACTTTCACAACGTAAGCCACATACACATAGAACATAAGGAAAACGTACAACCAACCCAGCATAACATGATCTTTTACAAAACGAAGTACTAAGCATGTTTCTCCCCCGAAAATGAAAACAGTAAAGAGTGGGGCCGTGAAACTCACCTTAGGTTGCGTCTTCTGTTAAACGAGTAAACCGTTTGTATGATATGATAGCCCCAACTAGTGGCGACCTATCATAAGGTATGTGTTAAGTTAGACTAATAACCCGTCGGGTTCATTAGTCCCTAAGTCCAGTCCATGACCATTTTGTGTCCAAAAAGCGTGTTTGACCGACAACCAGACTACGTAAGACAAGACTCGACATCCCATTGGTGACCCGACATTCAACGTGTTAGATAAATACAAGACATCATGCCACATATGCAATTAAACACTTAATACGCGCAACAGTTCACCTAGTCTAGCATAATGTCCGATTAACGCGTAAACAGGTTCGAACACGTGTTACTAAGTCATTGGGTGTATCCCGGGGATCCTATCATGTTCCTAGGCGTTAAATCATGTTCCGGGATGTTAAAATATACATACAGCAGCATTATACGCGATTAGGAATCAATCTAGCATTTAGGATTGTAAATGCTTAAGTATAGGCATTTAGGATTGTAAATGCCTTATGTATAGGCATTTAGGATTGTAAATGCCTTATGTATAGGCATTTAGGATTGTAAATGCTTAAGTATAGGCATTTAGGATTGTAAATGCTAGTTGTTGAGGGGAATAGGCCTCTATTCGCCTATATATAGGCGATTAGGGCTTGTATTCGCCTGAACATCGGGCATTTAGGAGCCTACTCGCCTGAAGCCTCATGCGAGTAGGATCCTACTCGCCTCTGCAGGTCTGTAGTGCAATTTCGCGCGCCGAACACTCCAAATCAGATCTGAAACATGTAAAAACACCCAATAATCATCCTAACACATTAACAAACATATTTCAAGCAAAACCCTTAAGTTTTCATCGTTCTAACAGTTCCGAATGCGAGCGTTTTCCCAAAATAGCAACTTAGCATGTAAACATCACATCAACATGCAAGAACTTGCCCTAAATAGCAATTATTCAGATTAAATCACATAACCACGTTATCCGATAGCATCCTACTGTTCTAGCATCATCCTAGAGCAAACCCTAACATCATACAATCAACAACACACCTCATATCATCCTTAATCATCCAAAATCCTTCAAATGGGTCAAAACATCAAGTATCAACAATACACAACCAAAACCATTCAAACTCCTAGGACATCATCATACTAACTTGTAATAGCCATAAACATCATAATAACACAAAAACAACCATGATTCAATCCTAAAAATTCTATCTTTAATCACATATAACACATATAACACATGTAAAGGTGTGGGTTTGTTTAAAAACGGTTTTAAATGGATTTTCAAAGACAAAAACATTTATAAGTCAGGTCTGGACGTTTAGGGAGTAAAACATAATCATTTAAAGGTTTGGGTTTGAAGAACACACCTTGTATTCAAGAGGAGATGATGGAATAAGCTTGGAAATGGTTGTTTTGATGTAAAAATAGGTTCCAGAGGGTGTTTGTAGGTTGAGATAGGTTATGGGACGGCTAGGGTAGCATAAATGATGTTTTGGAGGTCAAGGGTGGTATTTATAGGCGTTTCTAGTCGTTCAAAGCATTTCAGGCGAGTATGCAGCAGTATAGGCGAGTAGGGCTGCTACTCGCATGAACCTTCATGCGATTAGCCCCCTATTCGCCCCCAGACATCCCCTACTCGCCTATAAGTCTGGCGATTAGGCTATCACACATTAGCCTAATCGCCTATAGTCCATGTGTTCGTGTTTTTGGCGCGTTAAACCCTATTTTAACATATGTAATCACGTTTTCACATACCGACAAGCCACATAATGATTACCAACATATAATGCACGATAACTAACACGTTCCCGCCCGATCACCAATTCCCGGGACCCGAGACTTGCGTATGTTAAAACCCTAATGATGTGCGACTCGACTCGACCGACCTTGTTATGTGTAACGTATGCGCGACTCGCTAAGGTAGACTTACTAAGTTTTCAAAAGTTAGTTACCGGAAATTGCCGGGTGTCACATTTCCCTCTTTCAAATCCGATGAATAATCGCCTAGAATTGCGAGTTTCAGATAACGGCATTAGTGTGAGTTGACGGGGGGTGCATTGAGAGTAAAATGTCTGAAAGGTGGAATTGGTGGGAAGAATAAACTCAGGTGGGATTATTATCGGCCAACTGCAAAAAGGTGGGATTAATAAATTCCATTTTGCATAAATATAATAATAGAAGTCCACATCTGAGCAGCCTTTAGCATTTTCCTCCTATTTACAAACATGCTAAACACGTAATTGTTTCATAATTTAAGCAACCAAATATGCAGTGTAGTAACATCAGTTTGATTACTAACAGTAATTATGATTTAGGCTCAAATGATTTCTAAATCATCATCACAGTCGTAAGGAGACACAAATGAGTAAGTCATGGTTGCCGCCATGCAACACCTACAAAATGAAAATAACATAATCCGTATAATAATAATAATAATAATAATAATAATAATAACAATAATAACAACAATAGTAGTAGTAGTAGTAATAATAATAATAATAATAATAATAATAATAATGATGATGATGATGATGATAATGATAAAACATACCATTTAGAAGACAAAGCGTTAAACCCATGGAATCCGTCCAACATATAGTGACAAATCTGGTTAAAAGATCGAATGGTTGGAAGTCAGATTGGTTTGCTCATCAATAACCGGCGCAGAACGTATAAAGGGCAGGGGAGCACGATGGTTACTGATGCTGGTGACAAAGGAGTCCGATACCGGTGTGACATTGGCTGCGAGGTGAGTTGCAGGCATAAACCTGGCAGCCACTATCCTCGCCACGCCATTACCACAAATTGTGGGCAAAAACTATAAGTCATCACTGCCATCATATAACATAAATCTGGATAGAATATGATTTAGGCTCAGATGATTTCTAAAGCCTCACCACAGCCTCAAAGAGGCACAAATTAGTGAGCCACAATCGTCGTCGTCTAACATCAACAAAATGAAAATAACATAACCCGGGACAACTTAATCAGGCCCAGAGTGTGCTAACAACATTGGCTGCGAGGCGGGTTGCAAGTGTAAACCTGCCATCCACCATCCTCGCCACGCCATTACCATAATTTGTTGGTAAAAAGAATAACTCATCACTGCCATCATCACACAAGCCAGCAAACAGCCAAAAATTAATAAAGTTACTATTCAAATCACTTAGGCTTGTTACATTACATTACATTACACTATAATAATAGACGTGCGGATTTGAACAGGCCTAAAGAGCCACAAATGAGTGAGCATCATCGTAGCCCTAAAGAGCCACAAATGAGCGAGCCACAATCGCCGCCATCTAACATCAATAAAAAGAAAACAACATAATCCGCGAAAACCTAATGAGGCTCAGAGTGTGCTAAGAAAAGGGGCTGCGAGGAGGGTTGCAGGTGTAACCTGCCATTCAACATCCTCGCCACGACATCACCATAATTTGTCGGTAAAAAGTATAACTCATCACTTCCATCATCACACAAGCCAGCAAACATCCAAAAATTAATAAAGTCATTATTCAAATCACTTGGCTTGTAACATCGAGCAGGGTTGCAAGTGTAAACCTGCCATACACCATCCTCGCCATGGTATCAACACGATTTGCCGGAAAAAAATACAACCCATCACCGCCATGAACACATAAACCAACAAACAACCAATTACTGTTTAAATCACTCAACTTATTATTATAGTTACTGTTCAGAATGTGCTAACAACATTGGCTGCGAGGCGGGCTGCAAGTGTAAATCTGCCATCTACCATCCTCACCATGCTATCACCACAAACAACCAAAAATAATAAAACTACTGTTCAAATCCGGACGTTTATTATTATAGTTACTATTCAAATAAATGTTCTAGGAGTCCCTGCAAAACTCTTCATTTTCTTTTCAAACCTACAGTCAAAGGAACAAATAATAAGAACAAAAATCATACACAATAACACAAAATAGGACAGAATACTGTTCAAACCAGTTTGATTACCAACAACACCTATGGTTTAAGCTCCGATTGAAACAAAAGCTCCAACGAAGATATGTATGATCAGTAGGAGAGATGAAGAAGAAAATGAAAGAAGAAAAAGTGAGGAATGATCCATGCAAAGGGTTTTTATATCACCCAAAGATAATAGAAGACAAGTGTTGCAAATTTCACTCATCTTATTGACAAATTCGCATAACGTTACTGTTTACAAACTCGCCCTACAAAAACCATGTTTGATCGACCGTAAATAGTCAATATTGCCGTCATTAACAATCGGCATTGAACCAAGATCTGCCACCATCATTCCAAAAGCCTAAACCAAAATAGGGGCAGAGGCGGCGACGACGTCTAACCATCGCCACAACTACCGCCTAAAGCTAATTAGAGGCAAAGGAAAGAGGCGGCGGATCCAGATTCATAACAGAGAATGGGGAAACAGAAAAGAAGGGAATAAGATGTGGTGGGTGGAATATAAATGTCATGAAGATGAGGGAGAGGACACAGGTGTCGTGAAAGCAAATGGCCAGCTGTGACCTTGCTGGAACCCCTTTAAACATATAAAGAAAAAAAAAAAGGAGTTCCAAAAGAATTGAACCTGGGACAACTGACCTAAAAAGGTTTCCACAAACCATTGAGCCAAGTAACATTATTGAATGAATGACAGAAATAATCATATATAACACATGATGAACTGCCCTAAATCAAAATCACTATTCAAATCCCTACGTCTATTATTATAGTGTAATAGTTGGAGATTTAGAGCAAACATATGAATTTTTCCAATAAAGAAGTGACACTAGAGAGAAACTCGGTTTCTTGACATTATAAAAGTGTACGCCCACTATTTGTCAACTTTCGTACGGAACTATCTTCGACTCATGGGATGAATACTTGAAGATGTCAAAAAAATGTCACGAAATACTCTTGAATATATTTTTCAAGGTATTAGTGCTATTATTATTTTTATATTATTATTATATACTATTATTTGTATTAATATTATTATTTAACATAATTTAAAGGTATGATTTGCCTCTATAGGAAGAGATACCGGAGGAGGTCAACGTTTAGCAACATTCAACAAATATATGAGGTGTGTGAAGAAGTACCCGACTTTTTCCCGATACTTGGTAGCATTGATTGCATGCTTGGCCATTGACAAACTATCCAATTACTTGGCAATGTCAGCATAATCGAGTTAACCATTCAGATCAAAGAATTATGCTGAAGTCGTGGCATTATATAATCTTTGGATTTGACATCCATTCTTCGGTAACGCTGGATTCAACAATGAGAAAAGCTGCTGCTTCTTCTTCTTCTTCATTTTTTTATCAATCATTAGTTTTCACTGATATCAGAGATGAAGTTGCACCAAAGTAAACTTTCTATGTGAATGATCAAGACTATTGACACGATATTAACTTGCATATTATTTTGTAACATTTTTAAAGATATTAAATGAATTTTAATGTATTTTGTTTCTATTTATTTGTATTATTTTTAATATAAATTGTATTTTCTTTTACTTTCTTTTATATTAATTGTATTTTCCAATATCTAATTACATATTAAAGGGATAGATAATAACACAAAAAAATCGATGATTAATAAGGCATGTTTGGGGTCCCTATAAAATATCCCCTTTATGATGTGAATGGTGAAAAAAATTCCGCTTATGCGGCAACAAGTATAACGTTACGTGATTATGTACTAGTACAAAATTACATAATATGCATTTTATTAAGAAACAGGTATAATGTTAAGTGATTTTGTAGTAGTATGTAATTAACAATATGAAATACGAATTTTATTAAAAAAAACAAGCATAACCGTTAAGTAATTACACAATATGCATTGTATTAAAAAAACAAACATAACGTTACGCGGTTTTGTAAAATACGTAATTACATAACACTACATGATTGTATTAGTACACGATTACACGATTCTAAATACCTACTACGTGATTTTGATTATAACATTATGTGAACATCCACTAAGTGGTTACGTAATTACGTACTAGTACATAATCACGTCACCTTACAAAATCACGTAATATTATACAAAAACACATAATTACGTAGCTTGCAAAATATTTTTTTTTCTAAAAGCTATAGCAATAAACTACTTAAATCAAGAGAATGGAATGCTGGTTTATATGGCATAGGGGTGTTCTTCGGGTTATTTTTTCGGGTTTCGGGTTTTCAGGTCAGGGTGTTCGGGTTTTTGGTTGAGAGAAAGTGACCAAACCATTTAAAGTTCGGGTTGCTCGGGTTGGGGTTATTCGGGTCCGGGTTAGTTCAGGTCGGGTTAGTTCGGTTTTTGGATTTATATATAATATGAATTTTTTTTCTTTTAAACATATAATCAAAATTTATCGTGTTATTTAAAAAATATTATCAAAATTCAGATATCATTTGACAACATGATATAATGTTTAAAAGTCTTAAAACTTAATGTTTAAGATGGCAAAGAATGTAAATTTGAACCCATCTATAAAACAAAGACACTAAATTTTCGGGTTTTAATTTATTCGGGTTTTGGATTTTTAGGTTATTCGGGTTTTTTTTGTTGGGAAAAAGTGACCCGATAACCAATCAATTTAAGGTTCGGGTTGGTCGGGTTTGAGTTATTCGGGTTCTGGTTTTTCGAGTATTCTCTAATTCGGGTTCGGGTGGCTCCGATTTCGGATAAAAATGAACAACCCTAATATGTTATAAAATTTTTTAAAATAATTATTAATATATAAAAAAGGGGTATTGGATTAAATAATTCAAAGTTTGGGTCATTGGTCAATAATAATCTGAACTTTAACATTGGACCAGAATAATCCCAAGTGAACATGTGAGTGTAAAAAATGAACCTCCATTAACTCTGAACTAATTGAGTTAGTTCAAAATGACGTGGCTGCTGAGGTGACATGCTGACGTGGACCAGATGCTGACGTGGCAGCTGACTTGGCATGTCACCTTAGCTGCCACGTCAGCATTTGGTCCACGTCAGCATGACACCTCAGCTGCCACGCCAGCATGCCACCTCAACAGCCACATCATCTTGAACTAACACAGTTAGTTTAGAGTTAACGGAGGTTCATTTTTGACACCCACATGTTTACTTGGGATTATCATGGTCCAACATTAAAGTTCGGATTATTTTTTACCAATGGCCCAAACTTTGCATTATTTAAATCCAATACCGCTATAAAAAAGCTATGATAAAAATTGTAGGGAACTGATTATTATTTAAAATATTAGTTAAGTTTTATTACATATTTTAACTCAATTTGTACTATTTTAGTATATGGCATGTAGCACATTACATATATCTATAATAAATCTTGTCTAAAAAACTGGTTTCCTAGGCACATCTCACCCAACGAACAACTAATTTAACCTTAACCTTAATCACAAGATAACATAAACATCTCTTGTTTTTCTCGCAAGTGTCAAACCCAACCTCAAAAAATAAAATAAAATAAAATAAAAATAAAAACATTCAGAAAAAACGAATATGAAGACATTCAAATTTATGAAACAAATAATCCATTTTATTACTTTTTCTATGTGAAAATAAACTTTACAGTTCGAAAAATGATTTTGATCATATTTTAATTTGTTATTATGACGTACATACTACGTCTAGAGAAATAGTTTTGTTTTGAGGTACGGGACTTGATTATATTGCTCTTAACTCATCCACATACCCGATCCATTGACTTGTCTACTGAAGCGGGTAAGTATTTTTTTAACGGCTAGATAGAACTCAACACCTAAATTGCACCTTTTAAATCTTTGTCCGGGATCTAAACCTATGACCTTTCTAAAAGACTAGTGTCTCTATCACTTGAGTTAGCCCTCGTGGCCAAAAAAAAAGAGGTTAAGTAATTATCATTTGTTTTTTGAATTAAAGTTAAAAGTATCAGTATAGTTTTCTCTTATTAAAAAATTATTGGATAAAAATAAGCTTATATACATGTGTGTATATCTATACAATATAAGGTTAGTCTATAAAAGACATTTTTCCTACTATACTATATAAGGTTAGTTTATAAAAGACATTTTTCCTACAAAGTGTGAGAAGTTATATAGTCATTGTGTTTTAAATTTTGTGTATGATGTTTTTAAATCCTTCTGCATTGTATTATATAAAAAACACTAAATGTACGTAACAAATTAAAACACAATCAAATGTATTTTAAACATGAAATATAAAATATACTGATTACTTTTTTCGTATGGTGTTTTAGATTGCATGCCTAGAATACATTAATTTGTGTTTCAAATTGTTATGTTTTATGTTTTTTCTATATAATACTATGCAGAAAGAATCTAATACATTATACCTAAATTTAAAACACTATAGAACTTCACATTTTATAGAAAAAATGCCACTTATACACAAACTTTTTCCATATACTTTTATAAAATTTTGATAGTTTAAGTAATTACAAAAAAGATATTGTATAGTTCTTCAAAACATCTTGCTGACTTTTAAAATATTTTTTTCGGGAATTAAAGCGTCATAACTTTTCTCATACATTAATAAGTTTTTTTTTTTTTTAAATTTATAAAGATTAGCATGTTACATGATTACAAGTGTTTGTGTTTCTCGTCATATTACGCTACACCCCACTAGTATATGTGTCAGTGTGAGTGTGTGTATGTATATATATATATATATATATATATATATATATTAAAATACGATTAATTCATGGACCCTCTAAACTTACTCCTTAATTAATTTAGAGCCTATGATCACCCAAGGATTAAACCCTCACCACTTTGGAAGTGATATATTTTTTAACACTTTATTACCATAAGATATAAGAAAAACTGAAGAAAACTTCTCAACTTGATTTTCATTGTACTTATACTAACACTACAATTAATCAAGTAATATAGTAATAAATTGTTTAATATAACTATAATTTACTATATCAAAATATAGATTGTCAATCAAAGTTTTGACCATTACCCTTATCAAATATTCTGTCGTTGTTGGGAAAATATCGAAAGCTAAAAAAAGCTTGAATGAGAAGTTATCACTTATTTATTTTATTTTAGTTCGCAAAATGTTAATTACACATGTATAAGAATATGATTAGTTCAGTCAATCAATTAAAACTCTGTTTTTTTTTTAAATTACTATTTAAAGATTTTGAAACATTTGGACGTCAACAGTCAACACATGTCACTGGAAGTATAACATAGCCATGCACATAACTAAAGAAAAAGTAAATTACTAATTAACTTGAAATTACATGCATGAGATTGAAATTGCACTTCTGATCGTTTCTTTTGATATATTATGTGCATGTTTGAAGATGTTTTGCTACTTGTAAGTATCCTGTCTTTAGGGTAGACTAACGTTTGTTTTTGTGTTAGAATTAAAAAATAAATATTTTAACTCTTAACTACAAGATTTACCCGTCACTAAACTAATGGGCAGCCACAACGTTTTCTTAACCCATCGGAACCTAAACATGCTCTACTTAAAATATTATAATTTTAATGCTAAAATCTTAATGAAGCATAACCTTGTCTTCTAGAGCATGTTTGGTGTAAGAGAATGATTCAAGATACCTTTCATTAAACTTTGTACAGGTATATAGTACAAGAAATGATCATAAATATATATAAACATTAATACAATATAGTAAAAAAGGCTAGTCACAATTCACAAGGCAAGTCAAAAGGCTAAGATCATGGACTGAAATCATGGATGTTATTTTGATTCAGCTGAGATGTCTTTTGATTATGCTGTGATGCACTATTATACCCCCGCAGTTGAAGCGGGAGGAGACTGAATGCTGAGACTAGATCTGAAATCATCGAACAGTACTTTTGGAAGGCCCTTAGTGAAGATATCCGCAATCTGATGACGAGTGGGAACATGAAGAACACGAACATTGCCACGTTGAACTTGCTCGCGCACGAATAAAATGTCGAGTTCAATGTGTTTGGTTCGTTGGTGTTGAACGGGATTGCCGGATAGATATATGGCACTGACGTTGTCACAGTAGACTAGAGTAGCTTGAGAGAGAGGCCGACGAAGTTCCAAGAGAAGGTTGCGTAGCCAACATATTTCAGCGACGACGTTGGCGACACCACGATATTCAACCTCGGCACTGGAGCGGGAGACAGTGGACTGACGCTTTGAGGACCAAGAAATTAAGTTGTCGCCCAAATAGACACAATATCCTGAGGTGGAGCGGCGTGCATCAGGACAGCCGGCCCAGTCTGCGTCAGTGTAAGCAATCAATGATATCGACTTTGTTGGTCCAAGATGAAGTCCAAAATCTGACATGCCCTGAATATAGCGAATAATTCGCTTAAGTGCATTCCAATGGTCGGTCGCCGGAGAATACATGTGCATGCAGATTTGTTGGACAACATAGGAGATGTCTGGGCAAGTGAACGTCAGATATTGTAGGGCACTTGCAAGACTGTGGTAGGTGGTGGGATTCTCAAATGGAGAACCAGAAGTGCTGTTGAGCTTAGATTGAGTATCAACAGGAGTAGCAGCAAGTTTGCAGTGTTCCATACCTGCCGTTGAATGATGTCTTTGGCATAAGATTGTTGCGAGAGAAACATGTTATCACCGGTTTGAGTCACCTGAATGCCAAGAAAGTAAGTGAGGGGACCGAGATCGTTCATTGCAAATTCTCCAGCAAGGACAGTCATTAAGTGTTTTCGAAGGCTGTCTGAGGAAGTTGTCAAAATAATATCATCAACATAAATCCATAAGTAAGCAACATCTTTGCCATGTTAATAAATAAACAACGAGTTGTCAGACTTGCTCTGAGAAAAGCCCTGCAAAAGAATAAAGTCAGTGAAACGCTGGTACCAGGCACGAGGGGCCTACTTAAGTCCATAGAGGGACTTCTTTAGTAGACAAACATGATCTGGATAATCACGATGTCTGAACCCCATAGGTTGATGCATGTAGACAGTTTCGTCTAGGTGCCCATGGAGAAATGCATTGGTGAGGTACAACTGATGGATCGACCATGACTGTGAGAGAGCCAGAGAAGGAACTGTACGTATGGTTGCTGGTTTAACCACCGGGCTAAACGTTTCACCACAATCGATGCCCACCTGTTGTTTTCGGCCATCACAGACCAATCTCGCTTTGTACCTAGGGCTGGCAATGGGTAACCTGTTAAGACACGATAAGACCTGTTTGACTGAAAAGTACACTATTTGATTTTTTGACTTTTTTTAATACTTAGAATTAAGAGGCAAAAATCTTTCATTTCCCTATTTTGTTACATAAAACATAAAACTGTGTTATAAACATGAGATATAAATGAGTTAAACGAGTCGTGTTCATGTTTAGAACTTGATTTGTTCGCGCGCGTCAGAGACCTGTTAACCTGTTAGAGACACGATTTGCCAGCCCTATTTGTACCTTTCTAAGCTGTCGTCCGATTTAAACTTATGTTTGAACAACCACATGCATCTAATAATATTCATGTCTAAGGTCCGAGGAACGAGTTCCTAGGTCTTGTTTTTAATTAGTGCACTAAATTCATCATGCATGGAATTGTACCATTCAGGTATGGACAGAGCAGTTTAAGGGTTTTTCGGTATGGGAGCTATGGTGGTTGTGTGAGTGTCGAATAACTGACAGGGTTTAGAAATGTCGTCCATGGAACGCGTTCGCATGGAGTGCACGACATTAGGTGGGTGGTCTGGAGGAGGAGGGGTCGGACCATGATTAACGGGTGTGGGTTGTGTTGGTGCAGTATGGGCTATAAGTGGTGGGCTTTGTGGATGAGAAGTAGATTGGGTGGAGGGCTGGGCTAAAGGTGTGTGGGTCGAAGGTGGTGAAGGTTGGTCTGAATGTAATGGAGTGGAGTGGGCAGGAGAGGATGTGGTAGCAGGATTTGGAGCTGTGGTGGGTTGCTGGACATGGTTCCAGTAAAGGGGATGAAGGGACGAGTTAAGAAAATCATATGAGGTGGAGTTGGAAGGTAGACGAATACTGTAAGGAAATATAGATTCCTCAAAGTAAACGTGTCGAGTCACAAAAAATGGTGTGAGAGGTGAGATCAAGGCACTTATATCCTCGATGATTAGCAGGGTAACCGAGGAAAACACAGGGTTTGGAACGGTTAGCGAGTTTGTGAATAGTTGTGGAGGGTAAAAGTGGGTAACATAGACAACCGAATACACGTAAGTGAGAGTAGTCGGGGTCACAGTTATAGAGGCGGGTGGTAGGTGAAAGAAAATTTTAGGATTTATTAGGAAGGATGTGACACCCGGCATGTTCGGCTTAAACATATTAGTAACATCTAAGTCTACCTTAGCGAGAAACGTTTATAAACAAACTTAACTGGGTTAGTTGAGTCGGGTCAAGTTAGGATTGTCCAGGGTACAATGATCTGAAGGATCATTGGGAGTCATTTTGGTAGTACACTAGTACCGGGTCCCGTTGTTGGTAACATTACATGAACTAATTAAGTATATGTGTAGATTATGGGTCGTGTGGTGAATTATATACATAGATGTGTTTAAATGATGTGTAAATGATTATCTGTGCTTAAATGTGTTAAATATAGACTAAGGAAGCATGCTTATGTGTTAAGATGTGTTAGAATGCGTTAAACACGACAAACTGGAAAACTAGTTAAAAAGGGGTTCTGGTTCGACCACTTCGAGTGGTCGAAGGAGAGGAAAAGTGTCTGGTTCGACCCATGCAAGTGGGCGAACCAGGGAAGTGGAATTTGAGGAATTCCCTTCGACCAAACAGGGCTCATTCGACCCTGTGAAAGGGGCGAAGGAGACCACATTCGACCAATGAATTGGTGCGAAGGAAGATTAGTATAAATACCAACCTTTGTCATTTTTCATCATTTCACAAACCCTAACCGTCCCAAAACGCTCTCAAACGATCTTAAACACTAAGGAAGGAGTTTTTGCTCTTCTTTTTCATAATCTAACCCATCTACAACATCTAAACAAGAATCCAAGGTGTGTTCATAATCCTAAATCTTTTTAAAAGCATTTTAATTCGTTTTCATCTAACCCTAATTGTCCGGATCTGTTCTAAAGGTGTTTTTGTGATTGAAAACCTTTTAAACATCTTTCTAAATCAAAACATGATCATTTAACATAGGTTTTCATAATGAATAACATGTGTAAATTGTGTGTTATGTGGTGTTATGTGTTGTTCACTGATTTGCTGCTATATCTATGATAGAAACATGATATAGGATTGTTGTTAATGAGGGAATATTGTTGTCTAGGGTTAAGAATGGATATAATAATATTTGGGGGTTTTATTGGATTAATACTTGATGTATGAATATTTATGATCAATAGAATGAATAAGAAAGATTGGATAATCGACAAACTGAGTATTTTAAGCTAAACATGAATCGATTTCAAAAGTTTCCAAATTGGGTAAATAATTCATGCATGAAAGTGATGTTTCCATAATCTTTACCATTTTGGGAAAGGGCTGAAACGGACGTATTATCGGGGGAAATCGATGGGGTTTTGTAGGGATAAGTTATTCATGCTTGACTGCTGTGTTTGATGATGTTTCGGGTCGTTTTGAATGTGTTTGAAGCGTTTTTAGGAAAAATTATACAACAGGGGCGAACATGGCCTCCTTCGACCCGTCGATGGTGCGAAGGAGGGATCCAGGGTCGAACCTGGCTTTTCATTGGACGAACGTAATAAAACGGGCGAAGGAAGCATCAAACGGTCGAACGAGACGTAAAAGGTGCGAAGGAGACCAAAAGGTGCGAAGGAGACCAAAAGGTGCGAAGGAGACTTAAAACTGACTGGTTCGACCGTTCTGATGCAGAAATGAGATTTTTTATACAAACTAAGTGTTTTATGCTTGAACCTTGTGTGTAATCTATGTGTACTTGATTAGTTAGGGTAATGGGTCACCAACGGGATGTCGGGTCGGTCTAGTGTGTCGGTTAAACATCTAAACACGTTTTAAAACATACTTGGTTACGATATGGACAATCGGGGACTAGATAACCTTGTGGTTATTAGTCAGAACACTTATGTGAACATTTTGATAGATCTCCGGTAGAGGGATTATCAAGGGCTAAACATCTTTACTTATATTTGAAGAACGCTACTTAAGGTGAGTTCACGGCCCCACTTTTTACTGCTTTAACTTTTGGGGGAGAAAACATGCACTAAACTATTTTGGTAACATATGTCATGCTATGTTTTTAAACTTGGGTACTATACGATCTTTTAAAGTCCCGGGGGAAACCATGAATGTGCGGGAATGCACAACGGGGGAAATGTGGATAGATCTATTGGGTTTGACAAACCCCACTCGACGGCTTGGAGGGCCGGGCGGGTGCATATTGTCTCGAACTGGTAACACTCGTAGCGTGGCTACAACACATCGGGCTGAACACATGGTAACAGTCTAGTAATGGTTTTCCAATCGTAGTAGTAACAAAACATACGCCTAGCTAGCGTACTTGGTAACATGGATATAGTATGGACATGGTAACATTCTGGTAACATCTTGGTAGCATTTTGAACAAACCTGTGAACTCACCAGCATTATATGTTGACATCTTTTTGGCATGTTTTTCTCAGGTCGCTAAGGTAGTAATAAATGGAACTAGGCGCACGGGTCTGCACTGGCGTCTAGAGTTTAGTTCACGTTTTGCATTAAACATTTGAAACACTGAAACTTTGGATTGTAACTCGTTGAATGCTTCCGCTACAGTTTATGGGTTTATGAAAACTATGTCTTTTGAATGTTATGTATTTTCATATAGTGTTGTTTATTGTGACCGTTGACTTGGATCCTGGTTTGTCATGCGCCTTGCGGTAAAACCCCGCAAGTGGTTATTTGAGGGTGTGACAAAGGATGTTAAGAAGGTAGGTGGCAACCTCTAAGGCATGATGCCAGAAGTTGATCGGAAGAGATGCTTGGGAGAGGAGCGTTCGCACCATATTGTTTATTGTGCGAATTTTGGGTTCTGCTTTCCCATTTTGAGATGAGGTGTAGGGGAATGAAAAACGAAACACCATACCATTTTTATTGCAAAAATTTATAAATTGATTATTTGCATACTCACGCCCGTTGTCACACTGAAATTGTTTTATTTTTCTTTCAAATTGTGTGTGAACTAGGTTGTAGAAGATGGTGAAGTAAGAGAAGACCTGAGATTTATGGCTTAGGGGGAAAGTCCATAAGAAATTTGTGTGGTCATCTAAAAAGAGAATTTAGTATTTGTGGCCACCCGTGCTAAGAACGGGTGACGTCCATAAGTCACTGTGAATAATGTCAAAGGGAAGAAGAGTAGAATTGACAGAATCGTTAAAAGGTAATTTAGTACTTTTACCAAACACACAGGGTTCATAAAACGTTTTATGACATTTATTAAAATCAATTTGAGAACTAGATTTAAAATATTGCAATAATTTTATTCCAGGATGCCCTAGACGTTGGTGCCAGAGATCTTGAGTGATAGCAGCAAAAGTAGAATGGGATGGTTTGTCGTAAAGGATTGGATTGGTGAGCGGGTAAAGGTCCCCCGTGCTATTGCATCGTAGGATAGGTGCCCGAGTCTTGAGGTCTTTTATAACATAGCCAAACGGGTCAAATTCAATAGAAATAAGATTGTCAGTTGTTAGGCGACGGACAGATATTAGGTTTTTAATAAGATTTGGTGCATGAAGATAATTGTTGAGTTTTAAGGGAGGGAATGGAGAAGGTAAGGTGAGATTGCTCTGCCCAAGTACGGGAATGGACATACCGTTGCCGACAATAATATTTTGATTAGTGCAAGAATTAAAAATAGACGGGGAAGACGTACCTTGTTCATTTCCCATGTGGCCTGAGGCGCCAGAGTCCATGACAGAGTTGTCAAGCTGGTTGAGAGATAGAGTGTAGAGTGCCTAAGCAATATCAGTGGGAGTGAATCCTGTAGTGTAGGCCTGTGAGGGATTATCATTGTTGAATAGTTTGGTATCCATTTAGGAGAGGGAAGGAGGTGAATGAGGAAATTGGACAGAGGAGGGTAGGGTTATGGCGCAGGAGGGCAGTCAAGCGAAGAAGAAGAAGAGGTATTTAGGATTGTATTTTTTTTTTGTGGTGCAGCGAAAACAGTATAGAGCCTAGGCTAGCTCTGATACCATATAAGAGAATGATTCAAGATACCTTTCATTAAACTTTGTACAGGTATATATAGTACAAGAAATGATCCTAAATATGTATACAACATTAATACAATATAGTCAAAAAGGCTAGTCACAAGGCAAGTCAAAAGGCTAAGATCATGGACTGAAATCATAGCTGTTATTTTGATTCAGCTGATATGTCTTTTGATTATGCTGTGATGCACTATTATTTGGGATTGAGTTTAGAAATAACGTACTACCTTATAGGTATTTTTTTTTTTTTTTTTTTTTTTTTTTTTTTTTTTTTTTTTGCAAAAGCTAGTATGTTAATAAGTATTTTTAGTTTTGATAAAACTCCTTTTTTATTTTAGCTTTTTTATATGTGCTAAAAATGTGTTTTTTAAAAGGCACAAAAATAAAGCTTTTAAAACTTCTTTTGGCTTTTTGAATAGCAAATTATTAATCTAATCACCCTTTACTTGTATTACTCATAAGGATTATTATAATATAAATTATTTGTAAAAATAATTTATATTATATATTTTGTATTTTTTGTCACACCCTCAAATTCCACGTGCGGGGTTTTACCGCGAGGCGCGTGACACACCAAGATCTCAGTCAACGATCACAATAAACATACAACAAACATGCATTCATTAATATATTTAAAACCAAAATATCATGCTTTGAGCCGTAAACCAGCAGCGGAAGCATTCTTGTTTACAACCAAAAGACATATCATTGTTTACAAAACATTGTTTAACATGCTTCAAAATATTAGACGCTGTGCATGACTCCGTGCGCCTAGCCCATTGACTGCTACCTTAGCGACCTGAGAAAACATGCCCAAAAATGTCAACATATAATGCTGGTGAGTTCACAGGTTTTCTTTTATAAAGTGTTTGTTATAAGTTGTGAAGATCATATCCGTTACTACTAGGTTATAAGAACGTTAGCTAGACGTTAAGTGTTTGTTTACTACTGCGGTTGGGAATCCATTACTATACGTTTATAAGTTGTTGAAGCTTGCCCAGCAGTTTTGGCTATAACCGATGCCTCGGCGAGCCAGTAATAAGAGACAATATGCACCCGCCCGGCCCAGCCGTCGAGTGGGGTTTGTGAGGCCCAATAGATCTATCCACGTTTCCCCCGTTGTGCATCCCCGCACATTCATGGTTTCCCCCCTGGGACTTTCCGTAAAAAGCCGCATAGTATATGTAAAGTAACCATAGTATAACATGACCTTTAATGGGTAAGTAAGTAGCATGTTTCTCCCCCGAAAGTAAAACGGTAAAAGTGGGGCTGTGAAACTCACCTGATGTACAGCGTACAATCAAATAGCAGAGAATAGCAAGTCCGTGATCAAGCACAACTAGCACAAGGCTAGGGAAGCTTTCAATGCTTGATTATGATGGGGTTTAGTGTGTTCTTCCTTAGTGGTTAAGCTCCAAGCTTGAAACACACAATGGGGGTTTGGAAGATGGATGTTTATGAGTGATTTGGAGGTGTTAAAAGTTGAAAGAAGTGTGTGTGTGGGCTCTTGGAAACTTACGGCCAAATGAAGAAGAAAAGAAGAAGAATTTGCTTTGTATGATCAATTATTCTCACATGTGTCTTTTATAATTCTTCCAAATCTTCCAAAGATTGGATGCAATCTAGTATGGATCCATGAGGATTTATGTGGTACTAGTTGAATCTTTGGGTGATCTTCTAAGTGTGTATATTGCCGTGGATTTAAAAGGAAAGAGAAGATTGTATAACTTTTTCTATGACATAATATCTATCCAAGATTCAAAAGATCTAATGCTAGATATGAACCCAATATATTAGTGATATGTTGTCCTTAGATGATCTTGGTGGATTTGTATAAGTGTGTGTGTGCCGTGGATATTGAAGAAGAAAAGAGGATTTGTATAATCTTCCAAGCCATACACATATCCTTTATAATCTTACATGTAATCTTCTTGGATATGAAATCCCTTAGATCATGGTCTTCCTTGTACTAACAAATCTTGTGGAGATTATATCTAGGGGTGTTTGGCCGATTTGTTTACAAAGATTTGGAGGATCTTGGATATCTTTCAAGTACCTAAAGATCTTACACATAATCTCCTCCATATCTCCCATGATCTTCTTTAGATCCATAAGATCTCACACTAGATTCATATCCCTTATAATATGGATGGGTTTGTACTAGGTGATATTGAGTGATCTTTGGTGGATATTATTTGAGGGTGTTTGGCCGTGAGTTCTTAAGAAAAAAAAGAGGATTTTATCAATCTATTAAGGACATGCAAATCTTATATAAAATCATATCATAGATTACACCATACATACACATGATTTTCCTAGATTTATAATATCCAACCTAGATTCAAATCTCTTATATTATGGATATGTTGTACTAGGAGGATCTTACTAGATATGTATGTGTATATATTGGCCGATTTATTACAAAGATTGGAAGATTTTTAGAGATCTTACAAGGACACTACAAATCCATGCTACATCAGGCGATTAGGTCCCAATCGCCTGTTATCACCCCTACTCGCCTATATATATAGGCGATTAGGCCCTCTTCCAGGTCCTAATCGCCTGAAACCCACCAAGTTGGGTTTTCGGCGCGTTAAACGCTATTTTAACACATATAAACACGTATTCACATACCGATAAGTCACATAATAATTCCAAACATATAATGCATGATAACTAACACGTTTACATCCGTTCACCAATTCCCGAGACTCGAGACTCGTGTGTGCATTAAACCCGGCGATTCCACGAATCACCAATCCTTGTACACATGGTTATGGACCGACTCCCGATGACCCCGCGGATCATCGTAACGACTCCCGATGATTCCCAGAATCATCATACCGACTCGACTGACCCCGTTAAGAACGTAATATGCATGACTCGCTAAGGTAGACTTACTAGTTTAGTCAACGTTACTAACCTGAGTTTGCCGGGTGTCACATTTTTAATTATAATTTTGTTCAAAAAAATTGTTAAGTATGCATATATTTGAGTGTGTATCTATATATATGGGAAAGTTCAATTTAGAACTCATAGTTAGGAAGAGAACTCGAGAACATCTACTTAAATTAAGAAAAAAATTAAAAAAATCATAACTCAAAATTTAAGTCAAAAACCAAAATCTGGTTCGGAGCTTCTTTTTCCCACGTCATCCCCATTCAGAAAAAAAAATAAAAAAATATGTGACTTCTAATGCACATGTGTAGTAAATGTCCGGTTAGCTTTAGGGTTTAGTTTAGCTTTTAGGGTTAGTTTTTTTTAAGTTTAGCTTGTAAGGTTTAGGTTTTTGGGGTGGGGTGGAATTAGGTTTTTGGGTGGGGGTAAGTTGGGGGTGGGGGTTTAGGCTTTTGGGTTATACTACACATATGCAGTAGCGTTTTTAGGTGTTTTTTTATTATTTTTTTCTAAACGGGTATGACGTGGGAAAGAGAAGCTCCAAACTAGTTTTCTATTTTTTACTTAAATTT
Source organism: Ambrosia trifida (assembly GCA_028751855.1). NCBI lineage: Eukaryota > Viridiplantae > Streptophyta > Magnoliopsida > Asterales > Asteraceae > Ambrosia > Ambrosia trifida. The sequence goes on along the minus strand of CM054130.1, from coordinate 34,321,939 downwards.
TGAGTTATGATTTTTTTTTTATTATTATTTTTTTGCATTTAGTTAGGAGTTCTCGTACACCCCACTTACGGTGTGCGCATATAATGTATATATGTGTGGCCCTTGTAGGGCAAATGTAAAGTTGCACTAGTTTTAACGTTATTTTACTAATTTCGTGAAAATAACGTTAAAAACGACGGACGGTTAATCATGCATCATGTGGTGACGTGCATAGCCAAAAGACAAAGGGGTACATGCACCGATCGGGTTTGTCCCGATTGCTAAGTGTTTTGTGCCTTATGTCCAAGGCTTGATACCAAACCACATCGAGTCGGGGGTCTCATTGGAAGCAGCCTCTCTATTCTTAAGGGTAGAGGTAAGGCTGTCTACATCTTACCCTCCTCAGACCCTACCTTAGCTTTGCTATAGGTGGGATTAACTGAGTATGATGATGATGAGTTAGGAGTTCTCGAGTTCTCTCCCAAAAATGAGTTCTCTATTGAACCATCCCCTATATATATATATATATATATATATATATATATATATATATATATATAGGAATAAGATCAAATAGGAACCAATACCCTAGTTAGGAACTTAGGAACCAATCTGAGCCATCCATTTATAATTTTGATCTAGAGGGTATTTGTGTAATTAGACAATTAAATATTATCTTTTTAATTGATTAAGACTTTTTATATATGGCAGTTTTTTAACTATAAACCCTAACCTTGCTTTCCTCAATAACCATAACCAGAGAACACAAAATCATTTAAATAATCCATGACAAATCCCCATCTTTAATCTGTCCATTCTACAGTGATGTTTCAATCTCTCGATTGCAACAAGTACATTTTGAACCTTAATGTTATTTTCTTTTAATTTTATTTAGATTTAGGTTTTTAATCATTGTTATTAAAATCGATCGCTGCTTTGTTTTGACTTTTATTTTGATTTTGATTAAATGATAGGAATAAAATAAGATATTGTATGATTGATTAATTATTAATATCATTGATCTTATTGCATTTTCCAAGGGTCCACGATTCCACATACAGTATCTCATCATCATTTTTATAAGTTTATTATTTCTCTGTAGATATGTAAAGAATAAAGAATTCGTATTAGACGTGACACCATATCGAAAAAAGGCGGCGACTACTCTATGGCCGTTGTTCAAGGCAACCAGGTGCTTGAAGACCAGAGCCAAATCGAGTCTGGCTCTTTTGGGACCTTTGTTGGTATATACACGGGTGTATACCAGAGCCAATACGTCACCTTCGCCATTGATTAAAAGATGGTGGAAAGGGGTTTGGAATGTTCAGGTTTCTTTTTGATATGGTTCAGGTTTCAATGTTTTGTGTTTTTGTGGTATTTTAATAAAAAAAAATGAATATACACCAACGTATATCTGTGTTGATGATGTTGAATGAAAGAAAAAAAGTGATATACATCAATGTATATCCGTGTCAACGATGATGATAAATGAAAAAACAAAAAAGAAACTGATGTACACTATTGTATATATGTGTTGATGATGATGATGAATGAACAAAAAAAATTGATATACACCAATGTATATTTGTGTTGGTGATGATGATGAATGAAAAACGAATATACACCAATGTATATCTGTGTTGATGATGTTGAATGAAAGAAAAAAAATGATATACATCAATGTATATTTGTGTCAACGATGATGATGATAAATGAAAAAACAAAAAAGAAACTGATGTACACCATTGTATATATGTGTTGATGATGATGATGAATGAACAAAAAAAACTGATATACACCAATGTACACTTCAACTTACAACAGCTATATAGCAAAATAAAAATTTACCATTATATACACTTGTGTATAGGCATTTGGCTTTGTTTATCCTTATAGCGGTTATGTCTCTCATTCTCTTTACGTAATATACACCAACGTATAACAACTACTCAATTATACACCAAAACATATCAAACATACACCATAGTATACATTGGTGTATGAAACACTGAACATGACTAAGTAAACGACACACCATTAAACCACCAAAGTCGAACAACTACTCAATTATGCACCAAAACATATCAAATATACACCGAAAAACCCCTCACTATACTGATTAAAAAACCGAACAAACCATGTCAATATTATACACCAACAACATTTATACACAAAAAAAAACCCTCAATTAAACGCCGTGGGTCAAGATTAATAACCTATCAATTATACACCAAAACCCCCCCAAATTATACACCAAAACCCTCAACTATACACCAAAACCTATCTATTAAACGCAAAAACCCAACAAGTTACTGATTTGTGGATTCCTATTCATGTACATGAACACAATATAAAAATCAACAACAATGTCTTCACTTGAAGTAAACATCACTGTGTATCCGAAATCTACATAAATTAAAAAATGTATTATCATTTTCTTGTATATACACCAAAGTATTATTGATACAGTAGATATTTATTACTATCCATACAATCTCCTATATACAAAAACGTTTATTATACACTAGTGTATAACCATGGTTAGCTCATTATCATAATATACAACAATGTATATTTTCCAAAACTATATAAGATCATGTACTGACATACCTTTATACCATCCAAAGAATTTAATAAACATAATCATGAAGAACAATTATCAGTGGCAATACATAATCTATCCACAATAATTAAAATATCAAATGGTTATAATAAAACGATAGCATCATATCAAATTGTGAAAACCCTTTAACGATAACTACTAAAGATTGATGATTTATAATTACCTGTATACGAATTAGGGATCTTCATTTGTGTTAATCGATATTTTTTGCTTGGTTATGTTTTAGATGGAACGATTTCTATTGAAGATGTAGATCTTATTTAGTTAAAAATATACAGGAGTTTCTTATTAAATACCTACTAACAATGATATTGAACAAAAGACATTAATACCCCTTTATTAAAATAACAATTAATTAAAGTATTAATTATTTACAATCATGCCATTGGAGATGGATGACTCAGATTGGTTCCTATAGTTCCTACTTAAGGGTTGATTCCTATTTGAACCCTACCCTATATATATATATGGTGTGGTTCAAATAATAACCAATGGGTAGTTAAGAACCATTTTATAACCACTGGTTTTAAAAGGCATGATTGTAAATAATTATAACTTTATTTAATTGTTTCAATTAATCAAGGAGTAGTATGGTACATTTGTGAACACACTAAATACCTACTATAACTTTCATAATACCCGATAAATATGCCGTTTCCTTGTAATTGTTATTTCTATTCCTTTTGTTCACTCCCACTAAACTGGTTCTTTATAATATTCAATGGTTTTTTATATTGATTTTATGTTTTTTTTAATTGTAAAAACAATCGATCATTGTTGATGATGGTTCTTCGTTTTTTTTTGTTTATGCTGTTAGCGATCAATATAGTTATTTTGAATGTGTGAAATTGATTACCTGAATGTGGTTTTTTTTATTGTATGTTTAAAGTGTTTAATTCATTCAATTCATTCATGCTGGTATAGTATAAAACCTGGATGTAAATGGAAGTTAACATGGTATTATACACAAGTGTAGAATTCATTCAATCATTGTTGATACACGTTTAATATGTTGAAACAAATTGGATGGGTAACCTACAATGAGATTGATATTATACACATGCGTATTAACAATTGAGTAACATATTTTTGTATTTAAATACAATTGTTTGAATGTATCTATATATGATTATTAGAAAAATATAATTGTTTATAAGTTTGATTTACAAAATTTGTATTATGTTTGTACTATAGACGAGATGATAATTGTGTTCGAAGAAACTAATGAGTTTGTTTTGGTTGTTTTTGTATAGGTTCGGGATACGAAAGTATGTTGGTTAGCATGTCCCTTATGTTTATATACAAAGTGATGTTGAATGTAAAAGAGGTTTCTATTTTTTTTATGATGGATGGAATATTAACATACATGTTGAAACAAATTGGATGGATAACCTACACACGAGATGATAGGTGTTTGATGGGTCATCATGTTGTGGTACCAAAAAAACTTAAGATACATTGATGGATATAGGGAATATACATTTATGTATAACAAAGAATACTGCAAACTGTAAATAAATAAATGCATATTACATAATATACACAGGTGAATATAGAGAATATACATTAGTGTATAACAATAAATAATGTCAACATGTTATCAAATAATAGGTATAATATATAATATACACTGGTGTATACTACGTATATTACATGAGTGATGAATGACACATACTATTTAGTTATAAATACACTAGTGTACACATGCATTTGTGTATCGATCTAAACAATATCATAATATTTAGTTATAATTACACTGGTGTATACTACGTATACTAACAATCCAATATCGAGATTATTAAATCGCATAACCTACTGAGATTATTAATAATTTGAAAGTTATTTATTTAAAAAGGTTGCAGAATCAAAATTTTTATTCTCGATCGTTAACTATTTTAAAAGATAAACTCCTTATAATCATTTGCGGATTTTATGGGATTAATGCCTAAAAAAAGGAATCTGAATATAATTTCTGATTTTTAATTAATGAATTTTTATATTAACTAAAATACAATAGATAATTTTACCAAATTGCCCATTTTGATCAAGATCTAGATGGATGACCAAGATTTGTTGCTAAGGTTTCTAACTATGGTGGTGGTTCCTAATTGATCTCAATCATATATATATATATATATATATATATATAGGGTCGAGATCCTGTGCAAAGTGTGTTTTGTGTGAAAAGGGTAAGAAGTGTTTTGGACCATTAGATCATCTTAATCTATGGTGTGGATTAATTGGATGGCATTTTTGTAATTAATATTATAATTTTATTATTTGATTATACCATTAAGGGTAAGATAGTAAAATACACACTCTAATTAATTGCATCATTAAAAACTCATCTCTCACCTCTCTCCTCCTATTAATTATGATTCTCTCCCTTTCCTCCCCTCTCTCATCAATAATTACAGATCAAAAAAAGACTAAGAAAACACTATACTACATTGCTGTATCGTAAAACACTATACTACACTGCTGTATCGTAAAACACTATACTACACTGCTGTAAAATCACAAAAAACATAAAAACACTGCTGTTTCGTAAAACACTATACTACACTGCTGTAAAAATCACAAAAAACATAAAAACACTGCTGTTTCGTCAAACACTATACTACATTAAAAAACGATGATATGTATCTTAATATAAAAACTAAAACACAGTACGAACAGTTTTGAAAAAAAATATAAAACACATTAATATGAATTGATTCGAATAAAACACACCAATATGATCGTGAATAATACAGAGAATGAATGATATTGTGTTGAATGTTAACAAAAAATCTGTAAAATAATGTATAGGATGTGAAAACAAGAATCCCTAATAATGCTCGGTATTAATCACGAATTAAATGAGATATTATCTCCTAAAATAAGATTATCAAGCCAATTTACAATCTTACCCTTTTATGTAATATAATATGCCTTCATGTTATTGGTTCTCACACTTCTCACACAAATTAAGTTTTTCACATGATCCTAAACCTATATATATATATAGGTTCCTGTACAAAGTACATTTTTCGTACAAAGTGTGAGAAGTCTATATAGTCATTGTGTTTTAAAGTTTGGCTATAATGTTTTTGATTCCGTTTGCATTGATTTATATAGAAAAGCACCAAACGTTACAATTTAAAACACAATCAAATGTTTTCTATACATTAAATTTAAAACACACTGATTACTTTCTCCGTATGGTGTTTTAGATTGCATGTCGAGAATACATTAAGTAGTGTTTTAAATTGTTAGTTTTCGTGTTTTTCTATATAATACTATGCCAAAGGAACATAAAACGTCATGCCTAAAATTTAAAACACATTGTCTATATAGACTTCTCACACTTTGTACGAAAAATGCACTTTGTACACAAACCCCACCCTATATATATATATAGGGGATGGATATCATGAAAACCCACTATTAGAGTGAAAACCGTGGAAACTCTGACTTCCCGAGCTTTTTAGGGCCTGAAAATTTTAGAGCATGTAATATACATAATTCTAAGCATTTTGAGCAAAAAAAAAATCAAAAAATCGCCGAGGGTTTTTTTTTTTTTAAATAAAGTTTTCGGGTAACACATGTTACACGAAAATTACACATGTTATTTTCTGGTATCATGTGGTACCCGAAAACGATTTTTTAAAAAAAAAACCGCTCGGCGCTTTTTTGATTTTTTTCGCTCAAAATGCTTAGAATCATGTATATTACATGTCCTAAAATTTTCATAAAAAAACCTCAGGAAGTTAGAGTTTCCACAGTTTTTACTCTAAAAAGGGTTTTCTCCATATACTTACACTATATATATATATATATATATAGGATAAGAATAAATTAGAAACTCCATTGAGTTTGAGAAACTCAAGAAACCCTATATCAACCCTTGATCTACTAGATCAATGGTTCAGATTCATCAACTTATTTTATAATATTAAAATAGTTATCCTTTTTATTTGTTTAAGTCAAAAGGGTAGTTTTGGAATAAATTATAAAATGACAAAATGCATTGAGAATTGTGAAATACATCTTATCTCTATCATCTCCCTTCTCTCTCCTCACTTTTTCCTTGCTTTTACATTTTTTTAATTTTTTAACTTTTTAATAGGTAACAATCAGTCAGATTTGTCTGTAACAACTTATATGTTACGTTGTAACATGTTATACGTGTCATTTGTATGTATTTACATTGTTACATTTTAAAATAGGATACATTGTAAAAAGAGCAAATTTGTACCAATGAGATGGGTAGAAGTTACGAAACTAGTGGTCAATATGGAATTACTATTATAGTTACATACGTACGTAGCAAAACTGACATATGTACCAGTGTTTTGATAGATGTTATGCATGTAACTAATGATGTTAGATAACCAAATAGTGATTGTTACATATATAGATATCTTATGAATTGATTAAAAGGGTTGACGAGTTAATGGTACTTATGTAACTATTTAAAGAGTTAAGAATGTAACCAACACATGTTCCATTTGTAACAATGAATGTATCCGACACTTATGGTCTAGATTTACGTAACAAGATCTCGATTCAAAAGAAACACAAACAATAGATTGTACACACAACCGTAAAAATCTTCATTGTAAACAATGTAGCAGATCAAAAATATTTTATATACTAATACGTAACATAACTCTCCTAAGAAACATAGTGCTCAATAATTTGTCATTACAACAATAATTAACTAAGCACAAATAAAATTAAAAAAAAAAGAATAAAAAAATAAGTCATGGGTTGCTTCACTTGCCTCCTTCAAAATTTCACAAAACCTGAAAATTAAAACTCAAGATTCATTGTTAGAAAAAAAGTAGTAATTAATTATAAAAAGATTTATACATGTATAAACATGCTTTATATAAATTATATATAGAAAACCAAATCAGTTTAAAAAACTATTAAAAAACCAAGATAGTTTTTCATGCATCGAACAAAAAATAGAATAAAAAAAACTTAATAAACTAAATACCAAGAACAACTTACAAAAGTCAAGAAAGGGGGACCATTATTGAAAGCCAAACAAAAAAACCACCCAGATCTGTGTTGGAAACCAAACAAAAAACCTCAGATGAGAACCAAGCAAAAAAACCCAACAAAAAAATTTACCCAGATATATGTTGAAAACCAAACAAAAAACCGGGCTTGGATTTGGATGATATGATGGATTTATTAAGATCTTGAACCAACACCTCGACTTGGTTTCAAATCTTGAACCGGCACCCAGTTTGTTCATCTTCTTCATGAATGTTGGTGGAAAATCTCGACCCGCCGCTCGCCGCCACCACCACCGCTCACCTCGTCACCAAAGAGATTTGGTGCATCACAGTTGTACACCTTTAATATCTTAATGATAGGGATATAAGAGAGATTTGGATGAATTTTGTTTGATGTAAAAATTAAATAGAAAAGAGATAGAAAGAGAGTGAGAGAGATAGAGAGATTGACATGGTAGAGACACATCTGGACTCAAATGTGTTGTGAGATAAAGAGGAGTGGATGTGATGTTTATTTAAAATGGTAGGTCAGACAAATGAGATGGGTGAAGCTACCATCTTGCCCTTTTGCTAAATGTTAAGAAAGGAGATGTGGAAGCATGACAACCATGAGATGGGTTTCCAAGGTTTCTCCAATTCAACATGGTTTTTTAAGGATACATTGTCACACCCTCAAATTCCACATGCAGGGTTTTACCGCGAGGCGCGTGACAAACCAGGATCTAAGTCAACGGTCACAATAAACGACACTATATGATACGTAAAAACGACATAAGCAAACCATTAAGTTTTCATAAACAATCCATCGCTGCTGAAGCGTAAAACTTTATTACAACACGAAAGTAAAAGCATAAAAGTCTGAAAATGCTAAATAAGATGCATATGAATCCTAGACGCCGTGAGACTCCGTGCGCCTATGAAATGTTGCTACCTCAACGACCTGAGACAAACATGCTAAAAACGTCAGCAAATAATGCCGGCGAGTTCACAGGTTTTATGTTAAACGTTTAAGTAATGAAAGCCATCATGTTATCACTATGTTAGAAATGATAGCGTTAGCTAGACGCATGAATAATACTACTACGACCTGGAAACCATTACAGACAACGATATATGATTTTGCCCGAAACGATATGCACTACCCTCCCACGGTAGCGTTATGACCGAGACAATATGCACTCGCCCGGCCTCCAACCGTCGAGTGGGGTCTGTCAGTCCCAATAGATCTATCCACATTTCCCCCATTGTGTCTCGCACATTCATGGTTTCCCTCGGGACTTTACGTATCGTATAGTATGTAAATGAATTAACACTAGTATAACATGATAATTTATGAAATAAGTATAGAGCATGTGTCTCCCCGGAAATGTAAAAACGTAAAGTGGGGCCGTGAAACTCACCTGATACTACTTCCCCTCTAAGATAAGTAAACCCGCTCAATAGTCGGCACCAACTACCGGTGACCTATCATGACGAGCGTATAAGATGTTAGACTAACAACCCATAGGTTGATTAGTCCCCAACAGTCCAGACCATAACCGTGTACATTTGAAATGATGTTTAAACGTTTAGCCGACCACATAAGACAAGACCCGACATCCCATTGGTGACCCGACATCCCACGTGTTAGCCGAATGCAAGATATTATGCAATCATATGCAATCAAACACTTAGTATACATCACAGTTTACTATATCTAGCATGAAGCCTAATTAACGCATAAACAGGTCCGAACACGTATAACTAAGTTATTGGACATGTCACGGGGTTCCTAACATGTTCCTAGGTGTCAAACCGTGTTCCGGGATGTTAAAATACACATATGACAGCAGTACACGCGATTAGGAATCAAACATGCAATTAGGAAAAGTCAACTGGTGATTAGGAAGGTCAAATGGCGATTAGGATTGTAATCACCAGACATACTGGCGATTGGGCTCCCAATCGCCCCTACTACAGGCGATTAGGGCTCCCTAATCGCCCCTGCTGCACTGTGCCGTCTTTTTGCGTGTTTAACCCTCCAAATCAGATCCGAAACATGTGGAAACACCCAATATCAAACCCAAAACATTAATCCAACTATTTCAAGCAAAAAACCCCAATTTATCATCATCCTAGCCGTCCCGAATGCAAGTGTTTTCCCAAAATAGCATAACTATCATGTAAACATCACATCATCATGCAAAACTTACCCTAAATAGCAAATATCCAGATTTCATCACATAATGACGTTGTCCGACAATATCCTACTGTTCTAGCATCATCCTAGAGTAAACCCTAACCTCAAACAATCAACAAAACACAACATATCATCATCAATCCTCCATAATCATTCAAACGGGTCAAAACGCCTAATATCAATATTACACATCTATGAACCTTAAAGCTCCTAGGTTAACATCATATCAACTCATTTAGATCAGAAACATATTAATAATACAAGAACAACCATGTTTAAACGATAAAAATCCTATCTTGTATGAATACATCACATATAACAAGCATAGAGGTTTGGGTTTGTTTAGAAACTGATTTTAATGAGTTTTAAAAGACACAAATGTTTAGAAATCAGGTCTGGACCTTTAGGGATCAAAACAATATTATTACAAAGGTTTGGGATGAAGAGCACACCTTGAAATTGTAAGATTATGAGATGTAAAGCTTGGAAATGTGATTTCTTGCTCAAAAACGTGTTGCAGAGGTTGAATAAGGTGTGGGGTGGCTTTAGGGTGTATTAGGGTTTCACAAATGATGTTTTAAAACATAAGGGGGGTATTTATAGGCGTTTCAAGTCGTTTAGTACACGTCAGGCGATTACAGTGCAGTATAGGCGATTAGAATGTGTAATCGCCTATACCTACTAGCGATTAGGCTCTAATCGCCTATACCTATTGGCAATTACGCGTAATCACCTATAATGTCATGCAATTACGCGTAATCACTATTTTAACACATATAAACACGTATTCACATACCGGCAAGTCATATAATGATTGTAAGCACATAATGCATGATAACTAACCCGTTCCCATCCGTTCACCAATTCCCGGGACTCGAGATTTGCGTGTGGGCGTTAATCCCGGCGGTTCTACAAACCGCCAATCATTGTACACATGGTTATGGACCGACACCCAATGATCCCTTGGACCATTGTAACGACTCCCGATGATTCCCGAATCATTGACACTACTCAACTGACCCGGTCAAGTATGATATTAAGTAGTAGTTTTCAATGTTTTCGTTGAGGTAGACTCGTATGTATGCAAAGTATGAAACGTATGTATGTAAAGTATGGAAAGTATTAACCTGAATATTCCGGGTGTCACATCATCCCCCAGTTGAAAAAAATTTCGTCCTAAAAATATCCCGAAGTAAAAGAGATCGAAGCGATAAAAAGAAAATTTTTTCCCGGTCGTCACATACATAGCTTGAGAACGCTAAATATTGTGAGAACCGTGAGAACAAGTAAAAAAATCAATTAAAATCAATTTTTGTTAATACAAACCTCATTATAATCAAAATACAACATTAATAAATATTTTTTGTTAAATAATTCATCTTTTCTTGCAAAAACACTTTCAAATTAACTTTTTACACATATGTAAATGAAACAGTTTACACATGTATAAACAGTAAGTTTACACATGTGTAAAAACAATTTATTTTCGTATATGTTTGAATTTTTTGCGTAGATTATGTTTTTGAGATTGTATTTTAGTAATAAAGATAAGTGTAAAAAGAAATTTTGAATTTGAATGGTTTTAGATGTCGTTCTCGCGATTCGCACGAAATATATGTGTTCTCAAATTAACTTTCCCATATATATATATAGGGGAGGGTTATCTTGAGAATGCTAAATATTGTGAGAACCGTGAGAACAAGTAAAAAAATCAATCAAAATCAAATTTTTTTTAATACAGACCTCATTATAATTAAAATACAACATTAAAAATGAATTTTCTTTTCAAATAAATCATCATTTCTTGCAAAAACACTTTCAAATTAACTTTTTACACATGTGTAAATGAAACAGTTTACACATGTATAAAAAGGAAATTTACACATGTGTAAAAACAAATTATTTGCGTATACATTTGAATTTTTACGCGTAAATTGTGTTTATAAGATTGTATTTTAGTAATAAAGACAAGTGTAAAATAAAAATTTGAATTTGAATGGTTTAGATGTCGTTCTCACGGTTCGCACGAAATATACGTGTTCTCAAATTAACTTTCCCATCTACATATATATAGGGGAGGGTTATCTTGAGAACGCTAAATATCGTGAGAACCGTGAGAACAAGTAAAAAAATCATTTTTTTTTAATACAAACCTCATTATAATCAAAATACAACATTAATGAATGAATTTTCTTTCCAAATAATTCACCTTTTCTTGCAAAAACAGTTTCAAATTAATATTTACACATGTGTAAATGAAACAGTTTACACATGTATAAACAGCAAATTTACACATGTGTAAAAACAATTTATTTTCGTATACGTATGAATTTTTACGCGTAAATTGTGTTTTTGAGATTGTATTTTAGTAATAAAGACAAGTGTAAAAAGAAAATTTTTATTTGAATGGTTTTAGATGCCATTCTAACGGTTCGCACGAAATATAGGTGTTCTCAAATTAAATTTCCCCTATATATATATATATATATATATATATATATATATATATATATATATATATATATATATAGGGAATGGTTCTAGAGAAAACCCACCTTATTTGGTAAACTCTGGAAACTCTGACTTCCCAATATTTTTTTTTTTTGAAAAAAATAGGGCAAGTAATATACATGATTTTAAGCATTTTGGGCCAAAAAAAATTAAAAAAGCGTCGAGTATTTTTTTTTTAAAAAAAAATAAAATTTTGACTAACACATGTTAAGCGCTAATAACAGGTGTTAACAATGTGTTAACTATATGTAAACAGTAGACGTTTTTTATTTTTTTTAAAAAAAACCGTTCGGCGCTTTTTCGATTTTTTTGGCTCGAAATGCTTAAAAAATGTATATTACATACCCTATTTTTTTCAACAAAAAAAAAATGTTGGGAAGTCAGAGTTTTCAGAGTTTACCAAATAAGGAGGGTTTCGTCCATATACTTTACCTATATATATATATATATATATAGATAAAGGTTCCAATACAAAAGGTTGATGTTGTGAGAAGGGTAAGAAGGGTTCTCAAGGTGACACTAGTGTAAACTAATGTAAAAGATACAAAGGTAATTATACACAAATCAATTAACTTATTAAATTTAATTCTTTTTTAATTATGGAGTGATTATAGGGATTTTATTTTCAAATAATCAACCGATTTACACAATTTTCTCTTTATTATTCAATTCCTTTTCTTTGTTTTACTGATTGCATATTTCAAGTTTGTCCCAGTCAACAGTAGTGTGTTTTACGCTGATCATCATAATTCGTCGGGTGTGTACATTGTGTTTTATCACCATCGGATTACCTTTTGTGTTATACTATTATATAACCATAATGTTAGAAAGTGAGTCCTTTAGGATCAGAACATTTTCATCATTTCCTTATTTAGGGAGGCTTGGACAGCAAGAAGACAGCAACAGATTTGTTACAGCTAATGTTATGCAATCAAATAGCCGTTAAGGCTCCTTGCCTTTTTTATCTTTCTTGTAAAAGTCAAAATAAAGTTATGTACTTCTTTGCTAAAATAATACAACAATCAATCAATCCTTTTTTTCTCTGATTACCAATATGGTATCAGAGCATGGTTTGTAAACCAACTTGCTCATCATATACCTAGCATCTTGTTCCAACGTCCAAATTAGGCAGCCATGTCCGAAGACGGTAACACTAGTTCGGATTTAGCCCTCCAACTAGCCAAACTGCTTAAGGATGGTTTTAATCCTCAAAATACTCAGCCACAAACTACAAAATTATCCGATAACCTTCAGATTAACCTCAAGCTTAACAGCCAGAACTACACTTTATGGACTTGGATGATCCGGGTGGCCATAGGCGGCAAATAAAAAACGCTTCTAAAACATTTAACCACAAACCCTCCAAGCCCATCCGATGAAGCTTACAAGCAATGGGAGCAAGATGACTTGGTGGCTTTTTCGTGGCTAATTCAGAACATCAAACCAACACTTGCAAGCAACCTCACCGAGTTTCCCACTGCGAAAACGCTGTGGGATGCTCTGGTGGTCACTTACAGTAGTGGAAAGGACAAGTTACAGACCTTTAATCTCCATGTAAGAGCAAATGAAATCAAGCATAATGAAATTCCCCTTGAAAACCTGTGGATTACCTTACAGGGTATATGGGGGGGGGGGATTGAAAAGATTGATCCCAATCCGATGAAGTGCCCAGAAGACATCCAAACTTACACCAAAATCAGGTCCGAACAAAAATTGTTTCAATTCCTGAGTTCCTTAGACCAAAAGTATGAACCCCTAAAACGGGAAATACTTCGCCTTGACCCTCTTCCTTTTGCAGAAGAAGCTTATGCAATAATAAGGAAAGAAGAGAGTCATCAAAAAATATTGGGAATTAACCCGAAAGATGAACCAACAGGGGTAGAAGCTGGGCTCTCAGCCACTAAACTAGGAAACCCTAATGGGACTGGTTTTGTGGCAAAAAGTGCCCGGCGGCCACAAACCCAAAAACCCGACAAAACCCACTTAAAATGCACTCACTGTGGCATGACCAGACATACCAAGGAAGAGTGCTTCAAGATCGTCGGTTATCCAGATTGGTGGGCCGACGGACACAAAAAACAGAAAAAAAGCACCGGATCAGAGAAAGGAAAGGCCTCGGTAGCCGTGAGCAACAACCACCCTGAAAAGGGGGGTGATGGACAGAAATTCTATGGCTTTGGAGGGATTGCCTTCTCTGATGAGGAGCAAAACATGGATGGAGGTAACTGGGTTGAGGGACTACCCTCAATCCCGTCTTTTTTAAACCCTAATTTTTTTTCTTTTGAAATGATGAAATTTATGAATGAAGAAGATGAACACTTTATGGGAAAAAACAAACCGGTCACAGAGGACAGTACTCGTGAGGAACCGTCTGTTTTAAACCCTAATTTTTTCTCCCTTAAAGTGATGAAACTTGAGAATGAAGAAGATGAACAATGTGCAGTGCTCGATGACTGTGCAGGGTTTAATAATAATAATATATCTAAAGGTATAAAGGAAATATGGGCAAATAAACTCTTCGTGAATAATAATACTAACTTTGGTCAAAGAATGGTCAAAAGGTATAAAGGAAATGGGCCTAGTGACATGGGCCGATGTCACACCAAAAAATATATGGGCAGAATTCTAGCCCAATAGTTTAAAACTAAAGGTGCTTTGGCCCATCGTATTAAGAAACGGGGATGGTATAAAGGAACTAAAACTAAGACCAAAAAGTTTTTATGACGTTATTTTTATAAAAACAAAAAACCTTTGTTCTCTAAGAGGGAAATTAAAAATAGAAGTTTCTTAAAGCATAAAATAAATTTAAACGATCGACAAGCTAATATAGCCCAAAATTGCACAAAAACAGGCGAGTCATGGATTTTTAATTGTGGTGCTACCGATGTAACACCCCAACCGATGGCGGAAACATCGAGGTGTCACGTAAGAATGAGTATACAGTAGCACATGGTAATCAAATTTTAATTGAAATTAATTTAAAGTGCAAATATCTAAAAATGAAAGTACATAATGAGTTTTTTAAATGGAATCTAATACATCAAAATAACCAAATAAGCATAAACTTCAGTTTGTCTTCTCATGCTAATACTCTAGTCTTCATGCATCATTATTTCCTGTTGAGTTGTAAAAATGGGGGGGGGGGGGGGTCAACTAGAAGTTGGTGAGAATACATAAGCCATGTCAAGCAAATAGTTTAAGTATAAAAGTTTAGCAATTCATATGTCTATCGTAAGTTTAAGTCTACATGAATAAACATAATATGTTGAATCGACATAATCAAACCTCCGACTAGTTTAGGTCCATCCCGTCATCCACGGTTCACCTTAATAATATGTTGGAACGATAACAATCACCCACGCTACCTGTGTAGGAGGTACACGTATCCGGGTGGGATTGTCAATCCAATAGATCTATTATTGAGTATCGCCGGCTTGGCCATAGCTAATGATTATGTAATGTTGAAACTCGTTGAAACTGTTGTTGTTGTTTAAATCATGAGGCATTAAAGTTTACAACTAGACATGCATGTATAATTGCTTAAGTATAATGTTGCAAGTATAAAGAATTGCATAAACATGGTTACGTAAACTCACCTTAGCAAAGTATTAAGTCTCGAGAAATAGAATATGTGTAGCCCCAAAGTTGCCAATTACGAGAGCTTATAATCAAAGCTTCAATTGTAGAAGTAATAGACTATAGAAGAAAAGTATGAGGGAAAGTTTAATCGGATTGAAACAATCGATTTAGAGGTGGAAAGTGTAATGGTTCATAGGTGGGTTTTTACACTAGTTTTGGATTCAATTAGCCATTAAAATTGGTCAACACCATAAAGTAAGGTTTTATGATGAATTGACTATTTGACTAGGACTTTGACTGTTTGACTAAGACTTTGACTAGGACTTTGACCAAGACTTTGACTATTTGACTCAAGGCTTTATTTAAGAAATAAAAAAAAATCATTAGTTTGAATTAGAAAATAAAAAACATCGTCTTATAAAATGACGATTTTATAAATAGAATTAGGATAAGACATATGTCATGATTGAAGATTTTTTTTTTTTTAAGTACAATGATAAAAGGAACTTAGAAAAATAGAGTGCACGGATAAAGATAAGAATACTTAGAAATAAATTAGACTTTATATCATGGATCGGGAAATACTTTAATGCAAAATAAATGGAAAAATTCGTGAGGTTACAACCGACACCATGATCTATGACTTATCTGATATCATTTTCAAAACTAAGCCAAGAATCAACAACATCAAAACTGCTAATGGGGGGGATGTTCCTGTCAAAGGAGGAGGAACCATTGAAATTTCTCTCACTTTAAAATTAAAAAACTGTCTTTATGTTCCATCCTTGTCCCATAAACTTTTATCCAATAGCCACATTACAAAAGAGTTAAATTGCACCGTCTTGATGCATCCAACCTTTTATATTCTTTAGGATATCAGGATGAGAATAATCATTGGGCATGGCACTGAACGATCAGGATTGTATTATGTGGAAGAAGTGACTCAACAGGAAAATGTGATGCTTGCTCATGGGACTAGAGATAGAGAAGCATGGCTTTGGCATAGGAGATTAGGACACCCATCTAATAGTTATCTACATATTTTATTTCCAAAACTTTTGCCTTCCAATAAAACTATAAATTGTGAGACGTGTGTCCTAGCTAAAAGTCATAGACATACATATACTTTAAATAATACTAGGGTTGCGACACTCTTTTCTTTGATACATTATGATGTGTGGGGTCCCGCAGAGGTTAATGGGGGACAAAACTTTCGTTTCTTCGTTTTATTTATTGATGACTGTACTCGTATGACGTGGATCTATTTTTTGAAACATAAATATGAAGTCTTTGAAAAATTTACTATTTTTTATACTATGATCCAAACTCAGTTTAAAACTAATATTCAAATTCTTAGATCCGACAATGGAGGTGAATATGTAAATGAATCTATGAAACAATTCTGTCAAAATAAAGGAATAATTCATCAAAGGACTTGCCCACACACCCCCGAACAAAATGGCACTGTTGAACGAAAAAACGTATCCTTTTAGATATAACATGTGCCTTCTTAATTGAGTCTCATGTCCCCACATCTTTTTTGGCAGAAGTTGTTACGAGTGCCACATACTTAATCAATCGTCTTCCGACCAAAGCTCTCAATCTTTAAACTCCCAATCAAACTCTCTTTGATTTCACCAAAATTCCTCCACCCCTCACTTAGAACCACGGGTCTTTGGGTGTACGGTCTATCCCCATATCCCGAAACAAGATCGAGGTAAAATAGGTCTCTATGCAGAAAAATCTGACTTTGTTGGCTATGGAATTGATCAAAAGGGATATAGGTGCTATAGCCCGAAACGCCGACATATGTACACTACCCTTGACTGTGATTTTCTTGAAACTGAATATTTCTATACTTACCAACACAGTGGTCAGGGGGAGAGAAAGCATAATGACCCACTGGATTGGCTGAAATGGACTCCCTCATCTGTTAGCGTAAGTCATCACAATACCCAACGAGATTCACCTACTTCTCCACTATCTGGTGAAAATTCACCTACTTCTTCACAATCTGTTGGTGCTACTGCCAAGGGACTTTTTGTCCTACACCCCAAGAAAAAGTTCAAAATAATGAACCTCAAACCAGTCAACATGAGGAACCTCATAGTCCTCCTAGCATAATTAATCATAATGATTTTTCAAATGATATTTCTAACAGTGAAATTGCAAGAGAACATGTTATATAGGAACAACAAGAGGAACCAGCTGAGAAATACACTCTTCCTCCAAGAGCCAATAGAGGAGTACCTCCAAAACGATATTCACTAGAAAAAGAAGCAAGATCAACTAGATATCCCGTGGCATATACGGCAGATGGAAATTTGTCTAACGAAGCTAAAGCCTTCACTACTGCCCTTCTTAATGAACAGCTTCCCAACTCTGTAGAACAAGCCTTGAGATCCAACGAATGGAAATATGCTATGGAAACTGAAATGGATGCGCTTGTAAAAAAACAAGACTTGGGAAAAATGTGTCCTTCCCTTAGGAAAGAAACCTGTTGGATGTCGGTGGGTTTTCACTATTAAACAGAAACCAAATGGAACAATAGAAAGATATAAAGCCCGCCTTGTTGCCAAAGGGTACACGCAGACATATGGAATCGACTATTCTGAAACCTTCTCTCTTGTAGCTAAGATCGATACAATCCGTGTTCTTCTATCTATTGGTGCAAATGAGGGATGGCATCTTCATCAGTTTGATGTTAAGAACGCCTTCCTTCATGGAGAACTGGAAGAAGAAGTATATATGGAGCCCCCCTGTTTCACAAATGACTTCAAAGAACAAGAAGTATGCCGATTGATAAAGATTCTCTACGGTCTTAAACAGTCTCCTCGAGCCTGGTTGGTAGATTTACCTTGGCTATGAAAAAATATGGGTTCAAGCAAAGCAACTATGACCACACCTTATTTCTCAAAAGGAGAGGTAGACTCATAACTTGTTTAATTCTATATGTTGATGATATGTTTATTACAGGAAATGGTAAAGAAGAAATGGAGAAGTTAAAAGCAAATCTATTCAGCGAGTTCGAAATGAAAAATCTAGGGAGACTAAGCTACTTCCTTGGAATTGAAGTCCTGAGGTCAAAGCAAGGGATTTTCATATGTCAGAAAAAGTACATCCTTGATCTTCTTGCCGAAACTGGAATGATCGAATGTAAGCCTGCAGATACACCGATGATGACCAATAAAAAAAACTTTGCATATAGGAAGGAGTAAAATCAGCAAATCAAGGAGAATACCAACGTCTTGTGGGAAAACTCATATATCACTCACACACTCGTCTAGATATTGCATATGCAGTGGGAGTAGTTAGCAAATTCATGCATCAACCCCAAATTAACCACATGGATATTGTACAAAGAATTATCAGGTATCTTAAGAGAACTGTCAGCTATGGGATTCTCTTCCAATCAAACAAACATTTGAAGATTTAAGCCTACACCGACGCCAATTGGACAGGAGATCTACAAGACCGGAGATCTAGATCAGGATACTTTACGTTACTTGGAGGAAACCTAGTTACTTGGAGAACTAAGAAACATAAAGTGGTTTCTTTATCCAGTGCTGAAGCTGAATTCCGCGGTATTGCAAAGAGGCTAGCAGAAGTCTTATGGTGTCACACCCTCAAATTTCCACTTGAAGAGTTTTACCGCGAGGCGCGTGACAAACCAGAATCCAAGTCAACGATCACAATAAACAATACTATATGAATAATACATAAACCCAAAACATAATTCTTTTATCGGAAAACTGTAGCAGAAGCATTATCAAGTTACAAAATCAAGTGACAACGTGTTCCAAATGATTATTTCAAAACATGAAACTATGCCCTAGACGCCATGCAGACTCGTGCGCCTAGTCCGTGTGGTGCTACCTTAGCGACCTGAGAAAAATATGCCAAAAAGATGTCAACATATAATGCTGGTGAGTTCACATGTTTTTATTAATGTTACCAATGTTACCAAATCCAAATCCTGTCAATACTATATCAAGTGAAACCAAAGTACGCTAGCTATGCGTATATTTTGTTACTACTACGATTGGATAACCATTACTGGACACGCTTAGCAAGTTTAGCATATGTTCAAGCCGCCCGAATAATGTTTAGCAAGTTCGAGACAATATGCACCCGTCCGCCCTCCAGTCGACGAGTGGGGCAGGTCACGCCCAATAGATCTATCCACTTTTCCCCCGTTGTGCATCCCCGCACATTCATGGTTTCCCCCGGGACTTCCAAAGATCATATAGAAACTCAAAAGTAAACCATAGTATGACATATGTTACAAAATATAAGTTTAGCACATGTTTTCTCCCCCAAAAGCAGAACCAGTAAAAGTGGGGCTGTGAAACTCACCTTAGGTTGTGTTCTTAAATTAAAGAATAAAGCTAGGTCCTTGATAATCCCAACTACCGGAGATCTATCAAAAAGTTTACATAAGTGTTCCGACTAATAACCATAAGGTTATCTAGTCCCCGATTGTCCAGATCGTACCCAAGTATGTTTGAAAACGATGTTCAACTGTTCAATCGACACACTAGACTGACTTGACATCCCGTTGGTGACCCATTACATAAACTAATCAAGTATATACATGGATTACACATAAGGTTCAAGCATAAAACACTTAGTTTGTTTCAAAAATCGCACATACGAAGAGATAGGGTCGGAATCAGTGTTTCTTGGAGGCTCCTTCGACCCCAATGAACCTTGGTTCGACCCCCACGAGGTTCCCTCGACCCTCATACAAGTTCATTGAACCTAACATATGTTCCTTCGACCTTAACACATGTTCCTTCGACCTTAACATGTGTTAATTCAACCTAAATCATGTTCGTTCGACCCAAATCACGTCTGGTTCGACCTGTCAGTCTCTGGTTCGACCCTAGAGACCTTCCTTCGACCCCACGGCTCGGTGAAGGAAGTCTGGTTCGATCCCAGCAACTGTTAATGTTCTAAAACGCACCAAAATCGCATCAAAGCAAGCCGAAAACATCACAAAACAACATGAAACACAGTAGTCACGTATGAATAACATATCCCACAAAACCCCACTAATTTTACTCTAAAATCAATCCGTTTTACACTTACCCAAAATGGTAAAATTATGGAAACTTCACATCATGCTTGAATACTTTACCCAATTTGGAAACTTTTTGAAATCCTTTCATAATCATCTCAAAATGCTCAGTTTAAAGTGTGTATGAAAACCCTCAATAGTTTTATCAAAATAACCACATGCATCAAGCCCTAGATTTATCGAAAATTCCCCAAAATAGACATAATATCATCATTCATCCAATTGTAACCTAAAACAATCATAAACCAACACCAATAGCAGCCCTAGATCATGTTTCTATCATTTGTGTAGCAGCAAATCATTAAACAACACATAACACAACATAAACACAACTTAACACATGTTTATTGGTATGAAAATTCATGTTTAATGATAGGGTTTTGTTTAGAAAGATGTTTGAAAGGTTTTTAATCAAAAAAACATTCTTAGAACAGATCTGGACATTTGGGGTTAGATGAAAACGAATCAAAATGCTTTAAAAAGGGTTTTGGATTAAGAACACACCTTAGATTCTTGATTAGATGATGTTTGTGGGTTAGATTATGAAAAACGAGAGCAAAAACTCCTTCCCCAATTATTAAAATCGAAAGAGAGTGTTTAGAGGCGACTAGGGTTTGTTAAATGATGAAAAATGACAAAGTATGATATTTATACTAAAGCCACATTCGACCGCCATACATGGTCGAATGAGACTATATGAGGTCGAATGACCTTTTTGTTGGTCTCCCATCTCTGGTTCGACCCCCCTACAGGTCGAACCAATACCTATGTTTTCCAGATTTTCCAGTTTTTGTCGTTTAAACGCGTTTTAGCATATCCTAACACATGAAAATGCAATCCTAACATATGTTAAGCATATAGGAGCACGTATAATCACGTTTACATCTTTGAAGCACGTATTTTCATATTATGTCACGTATATGTATCAATCTACGTATCCTACTTAATTCAATCCATGTAATTTCACCAACAACGGGACTCGAGACTAGTGTATTCCCAAAACAACTCCCAATGATCCTCCAGATCATTGAACCCTGGACAATCCTAACCTGACCCGACTCAACTGACCCAGTTAAGACTGTTTATAAATGTTTTTCGCCAAGGTAGACTTATGTTTTACCAAAATGTTTAAGCCGAACATGCCAGGTGTCGCATATGGATATGCAAGCTTCTAACTAAAATTGGATTCATTCAGAAGGAGACAAGCAAGATCCTATGCAACAACAAAGCAGCTATACAAATTTCTGAAAAGCCTGTCCAACATGACCGTACGAAGCATGTAGAAATCGACAGACATTTTATCAAAGAAAAACTCAAAAACGGGACTATAGAACTTCAGTTCACTCGGTCAGAGGATCAATTAGCAGACATTCTTACCAAATCTGTCAACGGAAGACTTCAAACAATTGCCTTCACAAGTTGAGAATCGGGAATCCTACTACTCAACTTGAGGGGGGAGTGTTAGAAAGTGAATCCTTTAGGATCAGAACAATTTTATCATTTCCTTATTTAGGGGCCTTGGACAGCAAGAAGACAGCAGCAGATTTGTGACAGCTAATGTTATGCAATCAAATAGCCGTTAAGGCTCCTTGCCTTTTTTTATCCTTTTTGTAAAAGTCTATATAAAGTTATGTACTTCTTTGCTAAAATAATACAACAATCAATCCTTTTTTTTCTCTGATTTCCAATACATAAAACACAAACAAACACAAACAGTAAATTTAAGTGTTAAACACTTTTTGATAAACATAAAACACACAAACAATAACAATCTAACTTTTCAACTCAAACCCATCAATCGAAATAACTATGTGTTATACCACTATCATATAAACATAAACACAAATGTGTTTTATCACCATCAGAATAACTTTGTGTTTTGCCACTATTATATAACTACAAAAAACAAAACACAAACAATAGATTTTAGGTGTACCTTTGTGTTTTAATACTTTTTGATAAACATAAAACACACAAACAACAACACCACAACTTCTCCACTCAAACCCATCAATCGGATTAACTATATGTTATAACACTATCATATAAACATAAACACAAATGTGTTTTATCACCATCAGAATAACTTTGTGTTTTGCCACTATTGTATAACTACAAAACACAAAAACAAAACACAAACAATATATTTTAGGTGTACCTTTGTGTATTAATACTTTTTGATAAACATAAAACACACAAACAACAACAACACAACTTCTCCACTCAAACCCATCAATCAGATTAACAGCAACGGAGAAACAGCAACGATGCACCGGAGAAACAACAACGATGCAGATTGGAGAAAGGTTTTGATCCTGGTTAGATTCAGAGTAGGATTTTGCGACGTGGTTTTTGATAGATCCGTGTAAAATAATTTCACAAAACACACCATTCTAAAATATCCGAGTAAAATAATTCATGAGTACAAAGAATTCTTGAAAGATGTATTTTGAGGATGTAGATTTGTGGAAGATGTATTATGAGGATGTAGATTCTGTGGTTGTGATGAATTATTTTTTTGGTGCTTTGTTAACAAGGAGAGAGAAGGGAATAACTATAAATAATAAGGAGAGTTGTAATCTGTTAAGTTTTTGAATTTGTAACATATTTTTTTTTTTTACTCTATGATTGTTTATCTGGTATATTTTTTTTATTTGTAGCTACATTTTTTTTTTTTGCTTTATTTTACAGGGGCTCCTAACAATGAACACTGTTTTGTTTTCCACACCCCTAACGGTACTTAGTTCTGGGTACCTAATGTTAGTGCTGAGCTAAAACCAGTCGTCTGTGATGTGTTTCACAGATGGGGGATGTTATATTTATGTACAAGAGATATGCTGAGAATTCTGGTTTCTCGTATCATAAGGGTCAAACGAAGTCTAAGAAGGGCACGGCTGTATACAAATACTTGAGGTGCAACAAGGCATCAAAACCTCAGCAGAATCTGAAGTTTGACACACTGAGCGAGTCCTCAATGAAATTAAGGCAAACCTCCTTTTCAGTGACCGATTGCAAAGCTAATTTATTAGTTAAAGTCAGTGGCGAGATGTCATCATTTCAAGTTGTAAAGTTTGTGGAGGAGCAGAACCATGTACTTGTTGAGCCGTTCAACCGTGACCTGACTAAAATAGGAAGAAAGTTGCCTTTTTCTTCTCAGCAGTTCATACATAATATGAGCTTGAACAAAATCGGCCCCATTGTTGCTCACCGTTGTTTAGTTTCCATGAAGAGGGGCCATCACAATGTAAATGGTACCCCAATAGAGTGTATTACCTTTAGCATTTGATCTTCGCACACTAACTTCCTTTCTCGAGACACCCCCTTCGCAGACTATGATAAAGGTGGTTTCCAAAAAAAAAAACATTACTTGTCGATATCGCAAAAAAAACAACGTTTTTCTCCCATAGAAATATGTAATTCAGCACAAATAAACAGATCACTACCTTTGGCAACAGTGCACTTAGGTGTCGATATCGCACTAGACTGAATGTTAACTTCAGTTTTTTGCTAGTACC
Organism: Ambrosia trifida; assembly: GCA_028751855.1. NCBI lineage: Eukaryota > Viridiplantae > Streptophyta > Magnoliopsida > Asterales > Asteraceae > Ambrosia > Ambrosia trifida. The sequence continues at coordinate 34,297,461 of CM054130.1, read as the reverse complement.
TGTAAAAATAGACATAATACAACTTTTAACATTCCAAAAACAAATAAACCTTGTTTTTTTCCATATAAAAAGCCTCAAATTTTTTTTCCCGCTTACCATGTTGGGTGTTTTTTTTGGCACATGCTCCAAATGCATAGCTTTTCCCTCGTCAGCAGCCCCTGTTTCTTCCATCGTATCTGTTTCTTTTTTTTTTTAGACATCAATTAACTGTAAAACATATGTTTTGCACTCTTTTATATAGGCACACTAGTTTATATGCTTACATTTATAGTTCAATTGTCGCTCAGTAACTTTCTCGAATGCAACACATTCTTCCTCAGTATCATCATCGTCTGTTCAAAAAACATATATGCATGGATTTCAATCCCCCCCCCCCCCATAACATAGGAAGATTTATTCATTTGGGGTCAAGATATGAACCGCTGTTGTCATAGTCCACGAGTACCACATTACCACCGCTCAACACGTCCCCCGCAATGCCAGCTGCAATGCAATTATTATTTTGTGAGTATACAAACTAGTTTTATTAAAAAAAAAAATTAATTATATTTTTACCTATATCATCAGCCGCACCTGTGACCCATTTTCCAACATCTGCTACTAATTGTTCATTCCCGGCATTCCCTATTTCTTTCCCCACTAGAGAAACAAATTTGCATGACAAAAGATTAGATACACACCAAGTTACATACAAGAAATAAAAGCGCAAAAGTCTTTTTTTTTGTATCCTTTTGGATTTTGTTTTTACCTCTTTTCTGTTTTTCATCAGCTGTATCTTTCACTTCTTCACATTGCCATCGGCAATTCTCTAAACCACCTTTAAAAACACACATAAGACACTAAAAATATACGTTAATTAAAAAAACATATGGTTTGATAGTTACCTGTTCGTTTCAGATCCATATTAGTCGCACCTGTGACCCTTTTTCCAACAACGCCTACTAACTGATCATCCCCGTCGTTCCCTGGTTCTTTACCCACTAGAAAACAATTTTCACAAAAGATTAAATTGATACAAAGTTAAAACATAAGAAATAACAGTGCAAAAAGTCTTTTTATGTTTTTTTTAGCTTTTTGCATTTGTTTTTACCTTCTTCCTGTTTTTCATCATCTGTATCTGACAATTCTTCTCGTTGCCATCGGCAATTCTCCAAACCACCTTTAAAAAACACACATAAGAAACTAAAGAACATACATTAATTAAAAAAAATTGTGGCGATAGTTACCCATTCATTCAATATCCATATGTTGCATCTTAGCTGGATCATCAATCTTTTCTTCAACATAATTATTACTATTAATATTATCAACAACTTCCTTTATCCCCTGGAAAAACGACCGCCCCACCGCCTGTGTCGTTTTTTGCCATTTCCTTTGTCGTTGAAAAAGCGAATCATACTTGCTTATTATACCAACCATCTCATCATCATCCGCAACTTCATTGTAGATCTCGCTTATCCTAAGTTCAACTTTCTTCCTTGTTCTACACATCAAATCAAGCAGTCGCTGAATCTCCGCCTTCTTTTTCTGAAAGAACAAGTTAGTCGTTAAGGGGGCCGACTCTTCGACATAAACCTTTTTTTATAACTATATGTAATGACTGTTTAGTATTTTTTTAGTTACTTACACCATGTTTAGGTCGATTCATACGGTCGTCAGTACCCATTAAAAAAGTGTTTCGCGGAACTGTGAGCCCTTTGTATTTTCCCAGGCCAAACCCACCACGCTCTATCTCTAACTTTTGACGGGTCTTCAACTTCTCCATGGTCCAGGACGATATAGCATCAATTGTTTTGTCCAGCTTTATCCCACTGCATTTGATGTTGTCCACGTAAAGAAGCTGCATTTTTTGAATTTTGTATCAGACTTTTGTTTAAGTAAGTTTCGGTCATAAATTCATTTAAGTCAATAAATAACCAACTATATATTATACCGTTAGTATGGTAAGTGGCCCTGCAAACTGGTATTTTGGATCTGACCTCCGCCACTTCCTCTTACAATTCTTTAACGACTCCATAATGTAGCCACACCGATCTATGTTCTCAAATTTGGTCTCCCCGACTATTTTTTTATGACGTTCTCCCGACACCGACCCTGATGATGACATTCAATCATCACAGTAACAAAAAGCATTATAAAGTCTAAGCGAAAAAAAACGTGTCCTCATCGTCTGCATTATCGATTTGTTCAACAATCTTGGCGGTTGGTATTAATTAATCATGATACCTACTCTTCCATTCCTTCACACTATTATCAATCGGGTCGCAATCAGCTTTTGTATGCAGCTGGATACCTTGACAGGGAATCCCCAACAAACGGTGAATGCTTTCTTTATCAACCCGTATGTTAGCATTAGCTACTTTTATTTCCATGGTTGCTGGATCAAAATTATCCATAACAAAATGGGCAATTTTACCAGGAATACCATCCATATGAAAATTCAACAGCTTACCAAAACCCATCTTATCGACAACAGCCCTATGGTTTTCCTTTAACAGTTGAATACCTTTAAATAGCTGCAAAGGAGATGAACGTGTAGACATTGACAACCACTCGTTTTTCCCCTCTTGACTTGTTTTTTTATTAATAGGCTCCACATCACCCTTTACCATGTTCTTCTTCCGCCTCTTACGTCCCTTTGGAACCATGTCCTCACTACTTTCCTCAGATAAATCTCCCAAAACTTTATTTTCAAAAAACACAAAAACATATTAGTATTAATCAAACAAAGAACGGTTGTACTTATTTTAGATAGTATACCTAAAGCTCTTTTTGCTTTGCCATGTATTTCGTTAACGTAATCGCTTAAAGAAGTATCTTCTTCAGATTCATTATGCTGCACCTTATGTTTTACCAACAATAAGCGCGGGCTTCTCCTTGAGTCAAATTCTGAAATACACACAGTTTAGCAAAAAAAAAATCCTTTTTTCAAAACAATTACATTTTTTGTTCAAAAAACAACTTTACCGATTTGATCTTCTTCCAAATCATCTTGCTTTGACCGTTTCCCCCCAACTTTAGGTGTCCCCTTCATATTATCACTACACAAAAAACGCATATTTTTTGGTTAAAAAAACATCATGTTCAGAGAAATAACATGTCTACCCCCACTGTTCAGAGAAATTTGTATACTATATCCAATACATTACCCCCTGTTCAATAAAAAGAAACATATGTTTTTTCGCACATGCTGAATTTTCAAACCTGGTTAAATAACATGTCTAGTCCAATACGGGCTGTCCAAAATGCACGTTTTGGGAAATTTGTATACTATATCCAATACATTTTCAAAGACCCAACTAATTTTTCAAAAACCGAAAATATGTATACTATGTCCTATTCAAAAACCGAAAAATTTGTATACTAAGACAAGACAAAAAAAAAAACAAATGGAAACCTAAAAACATCAACTAGAATTTTTTTGGTTTTTTTGTACTATTAAAAAGGATGATGGAACAACATAATTAGTATAAAAATGTTCGTAAACACATAAACCCTACACAGTTTAGCAAAAAAAAAATTCCAAAATAACCCCAAACACATATGCTTCCAAATCTGTTTTTTAGCTCCAAAAAAAAACCCCAAACACATAAACCCCAAACACATAAACACACCCCCTGTTTTTTAGCTCCAAAATACATAAACAAACACATATGTTTTGAACGGTTTGATAAGGAAGTATAACCCAAGAAAAAATAAGAAAATGAAACCCAAAAAAACCCGTTCATAGTTTTTTGGGTTCAGATCTAGCATACAAATTTAATCGTACCTTTTAGGAAGTATCTGAAGAACAAACCCTCAGCTTCGATTTTTGTTGAAGACAAACAGACAAACACTCGGCCAGAACCGATTGTTAGCTGGTAGTCCAGGAAAAAACACATTCAGGGCTGAATTTAAAAAGTTATTAAAACACAAATTATCACACCCTCAAATTTTCACTACGGGGTTTATACCGCGAGGCGCATGACATACCAGGATCCCATAGCCATAAGTCATATGAACGAACTCTAAATGCCCAAACCATTTAGTTCGTTTTCCAAAAATCAAGTTTAGTTAAGCTGCAGAAGCGTAAACCAAATTTAAACCTTTTAAAAACCATGCGCAAAACAACGCGCCCAAATTTAAACCATACGAAAGAAAACGTAAAAGCATAATACGTAATTTAGGTGTATGCCCAAGACTCAAATGCAGTGAAGTGTGCGGTGCTTTCTAATTGTGGCACCGGAAGCTAACTACCTGCAAAAGCATGTATATCGTGGGTCAACAAACAATGTTGGTGAGTTCACAAAGTAAAGTAAATGAGTGTGTAAGTGCGCTGGTTTCCAAAACCACGTAACCAAATAAAAGCGTAGGTCCTCCAGACCAAATGATCAAGTGTTATTAGTTTAAGCGTGTCAGGGGTAGCTAACCCACTCATTGCAACTAAACAGTATTATTGGGACACCTTCAGTAATATAATAGTTTGCCTCAATAACTAGTGTCTATCAACACTAGTTCTCAAATGTGGTCAGAAGTTCATGCCCATGCTTCCAGCATAACAAACATGAGGTTGTTGCACAACCTAATAGCGCTATCAACTAATACCACGTTCGCTCCCAGCGATTAACCCAATAATATGCAAAGACTTTTCAGTGATAGAGTGTTTAGTTCACAAAGGACCAATAAGTTTTAAACTAATCAAAGTGCAATCCTCCCCGAGGATTCGTAATGAAAACCTGACCCACCACAGGAGTCAAAACATCTCAATCCGAGATATAATAGTAGTCCCAAACTGGACTAGAAAACGTTTATCAAAGTTGTCTCACCCTGAGACACATGCTTTTGAGAAAAAGTAGTGAAACTCACCTTAGTATGCACGCAAATAAATCCAAACACCAAAGTAGGGTGTGATACCGACTCCATAGTATATGTGTAATACCATTACACCATATAACCCGTTTGTCAAGACGTTTAAATGTTCAAAATCGTGTAAGTGACACCTAGTGATTCTACATGCATAAGTAAACCCTATGGACCCGTTGGTGAATATGTTGGTTACCATTAGTTCTACACTTCATATGCGTCTCATATAAGTGCCCATTCAAGTACATGTCAAATACACACCACATAGGACTCCAATTAGTCACATAAACTCACAATACACAATCTGCGTTTTTATGACAGATTATGCGCCATAAAAACTAATTTATTAAAAATACTTATCTAGTGAGTTAGACTCCCAAAATTTTAGTAAATATTCTAGGGGGTATAATGGACAAATCCATATTTTTAGTTTATGATAAACCTTGTACAAAAATTATGAAAATTCACGGAACATAGCTACGTTCAGAAAATACACATAACAGATCAGTTTAGTAGAAAAATTCCCAAACATCGTGTATTCATCCAAACGGGATGAATCCACTTGGAAAAGCCAAGTTATTTCAATGTTAACCTACTGTCCAAATTTCATAACTTAACTACTTGTAAAACTCGAGTTATGATTGTTTAAAGTTGACTCAGTTTGTTAATCCGGAAATCTGACATGGCCTTTAATCAAAGAAAATTCCAAAAACATATCAAACGACATCCAAATCAGATGATTTTGCCCATTCTAAAAAGCTAAGACCATATACAATCCATTCATGCAAAGAATCGATCAAAAAAATTATTGCAAGCCACGTAACAGACCCTACAAGTCGACATTTAGATTCTGTCCAGATTCTAATCATGCAATATTATCAATTATATCAAACCCTAGTTGCATATTATCAATCAATAACACCTAATAATCATCATACAACATTAATAAGAACCACATCTGATCAAAACCCTAATGATACATCATAAACATCATCATTCACAAACCCTAGAAGTCTAAAACATCAAGAACATGCATAACCATGCCACCTATCAATTACCAATCGCATAAGATTATGTTTAACCCATTCAATCTTTATAGACCTCAAGCTTTAATCTTTATGAAAACGTTTCAGACCTGGACAAACTTAGTTATAAGGTTTTATAACATATTAAAGAAGATTAAAACACAAGAGATTGAAGAATATACCGCAAGCTCTTCAAAACAATCAACCGAATGCTCTTGAAGCTTCCTGATCGATGTTCTTGCGCCTTAGCAGGTGTTTAGGGGTTAATATTTCGTAATAGGGCAGTGGGGGAGATTAGGGTTTGAGTTTAGGAGATAAAAGAGGCTTAAGGTTGCTTAAATAGTAGTTTAAGGCGGTTTGGGCTCGTCAGGCCTCCGTGAGCGGCCGCGCGGAGCCTGTGAGCGGCCGCTCACAGCTCCCCGGCTCGCTCCGGGTGACCTGCTTCGTTGCCTAGCCTATTTCCTTCGATGTTTTCGCTATTTTCGACCATAACAAGTGTAACCCCATGTGTTAAGACCCCAACCATCCTAATGGTCCATCCATTATGGTTTTTATTAACGTATTTGGTTTAAGTTCACGTAATCACATACAGTTTGCACATAGTTTCACACAGTATCATAAAAGCACGTAATTGCAATCATTCTCAATCAATTAATTCACAATTATTTAACTTCATGGTTCACCAACGTCCGAGGTTCACTAATCATGTATACAGTCTGGTAATTCCCCAAATTACCACTTCATGCAGTTATTAACCTATAACTGTGCAACGTGTGTCCTGTCTAGCTTATTCTAGTTAAGTAGAATGCAAGGAATGTAACTAGAGTTTAGTTAAAGTGAGAACCTGAAATTACGGGGTATCACACAAATAAGATACATACATAAAATTGCATGCCTACCTGTCAATAGTCAGATGTAGACGAAGAGAAAGGGAGATGAATAGCTTCAAAGGCTGAATAAATTAGGCAGATTGAAGAGCTTGGTCAACGATAAGGGAGACGAACTGACATTTTTTAGTGTTCTTAGGGTATCACCATCGAGTTTATTTGAAACGAACTGAGTTTAGGCGGTGGACACAAGACCCTCATTGTTTTTGTGTTAAGTGAGTTTTTAAGATAAAAACCCTTGTTTTTATGGGAATTGAAGTAGAATCACGTCTTGTGTGGATACGACTGTTTGTTTTTTTTTAAGATAAAAAAAACCTTTGCTTTTTTTATTAGGGAAGAGGGAGAACACGTCTTGTGGTTTAGAAGTTTGTTTTTCATTGTTGTTGATTATTATCATATTGACCAAAAAGGACTACTATAGGGGATGGGGGAGAACCCAAGGTGATATGATGGATGTTCTGTTTGCTGCACATTGCTAGTTACAAAAGACAGAAGAGAGAGAAGTCTTAAAAGAGAAAATGACCGTATTACCCTTTTGAACATTTAAGTAACAAGTATACTATTAAAATAAAACTTGAAAAAGCACAGCCATAGATCAAAGAGAATGGAGGGTTAAGATGAGGCTAGTGGGTAAGCAGACATCAAAAAAGCCATGTCTCAGTGCCACGTAGGCTGCCACATTACTAAAGTGGTGTCTCATCATTCTTGAGACATGGGTGGGGTGTGCAGACATCAAAAAACCCATGTCTCAAGCATTTAATATTTTTTTTTTGTTTTCTAAATATTAATTGTAATTAGTTTTATAAAAGTAATAAATAAATAAAATAATCTTCAAATAAATACTAAACTATATAAATAAAAATTACAAAAGCATGATAAAATTAAAAAAAAATGAACACACTTAAAAAAAACATACGATTTCCTAAAATTTCATAAAACTACTTCCATTTTTCAATAAACTTGTCTTGCAATTTCTTCATCGCGGCGCGTCGTTCTTCGGCATACTTCGAGATATCCGCCTCCATAACTCTCCACTCTTCCAGCGCCTTCGATTCATCAATCAACCGGATCTTTTCCTTCTTGATCTTTATTTTTTCCTCGTTAGCTTTGTTGAAAGTTTCCATAGCTTCGGTTAATTTTTCAAGCTTTGAAGCGCTCCCGCTTGTGCTATTCGACGCCGTCGCTTTCTTTCCTGCCGCCGCTTCCTTTCGAGCTTTATCCCGACCTGTGGGGCGTTCCTCCTCCACATAAATTGGTTCTTCTTCATCAGGGTCGTTGTTCATATCAATGTTGATTGGAACGGACGGGCCTGCTTTTTTAGCTTTGGTCTTTCGTTTGGCCCGTTCAACCTCGTTTGGGACCCCCGCCCATTTTTGTTCATCTTTCAAAACCTGCCAAGCCCGTATCATCGAGAATGTTCTGCGTGACGCACTTTTATACTCCGACATCGCTTTTTCGAAAATCATTTGCTCGTTCCATCCACTAGGCGTGTTCGCCTTAATACGGTTGTAAATTCCATTGAATTTACCACAATCCGCATTCAACTTTCTCTATTTCGAGCTTAGAGCATCGTTTAGTCGATACGGCTTAGCTTGCATATACTTATGAAAGAATTTGTTCGCCGTCTCCCATAACTTCTCTATGTTTTGGGCGGTACCTTTGAATTTAAAAAAAATGGTAAATATATATATAATCGGAATTTATAAAAAAATACACATATATATATTTTCGGAAAAAAAATACATAAATATAAATTTTGCGCAAGTTTAAAAAATATACCGACTGTGGGGCGTTTTGAAGCCGCGGGCCACGCCTTAGCTAAGGCTTCCTCTTCAACATCGGACCATGGCTGCGCGACTCCTTGTAGTGGTTTACCACGTCCCGGTCCTGGCTCTCTTTGTTTTCCTTTGCGTTTCCCTTTTGCTTTTTGGGTGGGTGGCATCTCTTGGGTTTCGGCAACTATCTCCTCATCGGTTTCGTTCTCATCCTCTTCGGGTTGTGATGTTCCGATAGGTGTAGTGGGTTTTGATGTTCCTCTTGGTGTAGCGGGTTGCGATTGTGGAGAAAATTGTTGTGAAAATTGTTGCGAAAAACCGTGTGAAAATTGTTGCGTAAAACCCGCTTGCCTTGCTAGTTGCATATAGTTTTGCATTTGCATGAAGCTCACCGGGTCTAATTGGGCATAAGCCGCGGGGTTTTGAAGCATTTAGGCTACATGTGGATTTATTGGAACGGTTTGCGATATGGGTGGATCAATGACCGGTGTGTAACCAGGTGTGGTGAAAGGTGTATTCGGGTTAGGTTGATTCGGGTTTTGGTTGAATTGTTGGTAGGGATCCATGAAGTTTTTTTATAAAATTATTGGGAGTTTATAAAATAAAAGGATTGAATAATGAGTTGGAGTGGAGAAAAATGTTGATTTGGATTAATATTTTGTTGGGTCTGCTGACCTGGAGAATAACAGATGATTAGAAAGCCAAAACATGCTATCAGTTTGATCCTTGAATAAACAGTCTTTACAACTTGCTTCTCCCAAAAGACTGCTGACCCTAACTACTGTTCTATCCAAACAACTGCTCAACAACTGCTGATACAAAGAACTGCTGAGGAAACAACTGATGAAGAACAACTGCTGACCAAAGGTCTGATGAAGAGCAACTGCTGATACAAGTACTGAAGACCAAAGCACTGCTGGAACCAACAGCACTTAGGCTCCAGCAGTGGATACAAGACCATCAGAGTTTATCTTCAACAGCTGTTTAATATCAGTGCTTTCAATGTAACAGTAGTTTGTAATAGGCAGATGTTTGTGTTTGTTATTCTGTTAGAGGTCACTGTCTTAGGTGACGTCAGCCTAGGTCATCAGTGCTTTGAGTCAGTCTATAAATAGAACAGTGCTTGTACTGTTCTATTGTATCACACACAAAACATTCTCTCTGACAAACACTGTGTGATCAGGCTGAGGGGGAGTAATTGTACGATTGTAATCTTTGAGTTAATGAAAGCATTCGATCTAAAAACATTTACTCTCTTGTTTTGATTTACAGTTTATTATTCCGCTGCACTTTCATTCTATTTTCATTTCATTATTTCCATCATTTAGTTAAACAATCAAAACAAACAAACTCAGATCCTAACAATTGGTATCAGAGCTTGGTCAATTAAATTCGATCTAACAAATCAATTTAATAATCAGCTCACAATTATTGATATCGTTTGTCAGTTAGATTGAAAACAGAGTAATAGTTTAATTTCGCTTCAACCGTAGTTAAACAGACTTTGTTTTTGAAAAATCAGAGAATGGCTTCTATCAATCACGATCCACATAACACTGGCACGAACAACAAGCCACCGATGCTTGTCAGATCTGAATACAATATCTGGCAACGTCGGATGAGCCATGTTCTAGCTCAACAAAACACTGGGTGTTGGAAGTCGGTTATCTTCGGACCACATGTTCCGACTGTGCCGAGAACTGAAGATCCCAAAGTGTTTGAGCCAAAGAAACTTGAAAACTACTCCGACCAGGATTTTCAGAAAATTGAGCTAGATGCTAAGGCCTTCAGTATTGTGGCCATGGCTCTACCCAATGATATATATGCTGGGTTGTTACACTGTAACAGTGCAAAGGAGTTGTGGGATGCACTGAAAGAACAGTTTGGTGGGACTGAGGAGGTTATTGAAAACAACCGTGAAATACTTAACCAACAATATGAAACATTCAGTCATGTCAAAGGAGAGTCATTAACTCAACAGTTTGAGAGATTTAATTGCTTAATAAGTGAACTAAAATTGGTTGGTCTTACTTACCCTCATTCAACTTTGAACCATAGGTTTTTAAGATCATTACCAGACAAATGGGACACTATTGCTATTGTAATGAGAAACTCAATAGGATTTAAAGACCTATCACTAACCCAGCTTCATGGTAAGCTCTTGACCTATGAAAGAGAGCTTAACCAGAAAAAGAAGCTCCAGGACTCTGGAAAAGTGTCTGATGACTATGTGTTTGGGAATACAGCACTTTTGGGTCATGATGAGGTGCCTGGAAACACAAAGGATCAGAGTTATGATCATTTTATTGACATAACTTCAGGTTTTAACTCAGGTTTTAACTCTGATTCTTATTCACCAAACTATGCTTTCACAGCAAGTGGTGGTGATATACAGGCATCTGATAATATATCCTTTGAGTATGATGACCTGAAATACTTTGACCCTGATGATTTGGAAGAAATGGACATTATGCACCAATTGGCCCTTCTCAGTGTAAGAACTAATAATTTTTACAAGAAAACTGGGAGAAGGTTTCCAGGGTTGACTGGCAGATCTAAGGTTGGGTTGGATAAATCAAAGATCAAGTGTTATAAATGTCATAGGTTTGGTCATTTTGCTAGGGAATGTAGGGGTCAACATGGTACACCTATGATAACCTATCCAAATCAAAGACCACAGACCAACACTTATCAGAATTCCAATAATACCCCTGGACCTAATGTGCAAAACACTGCCCATTTTGCACAGTCCTTAAACACTGTTCCTGTCCAGTATGTCCAAACCACTGTTCCTCAGATTCACTATGTGCAAACACCTGTTGCTCAAACACCTGTGCAAACGACTGTTGCTCCATCCTCTGCTCCTGCAGAGACCAGTCAACAGAGCTTCTTTACACAAGGCTTTGTTGATTGGAGCAGTCTACCTGATGAGCTAACAGATGAGAATTTTGCACTAGTTGCCAAAGCTGAAAATGAACCAGAAAATTTTTGTTTCATGGCTATGGTAGATGAGATTGAATCTGAGGAAGTGGTAACTGAATCTGATGTTGTGACTGATGATATTGTTAGTGAAGCTGTTACAGGTGAAAAACCTGAATAAGAGGTTGTGAATCTCTCAGATCCCTGGGGTGCATCTGATGATTGTGAGTGCAAGTGTGATTGTGCTTTGATGGCTGCTGCTAAGGTATCTCCTCAAATTCTTAAAGAGTTGTGTTCTGACAAATGTGTAATAGCATTTGCTAACATCAAAGAGGTGAATGAAAACCTTAGAAAGAAAATTTTGGATGATGAAGTTAAATTTGAAAAACTCACAAAAGATTTGAAAACAAGTTTAACTGCAAAAGAGTCTGAAATTAGCAGTTTAAAACATGAAGCAACTATAACCAAAGACCAGCTCCAAACTATGATAACAAAATATCAAAGTTGTAAAAGTGAGCTTGAGTCCACCCAAGTTGAATGTAAAAAATGGGTGGAATCATGTAGAGGATTTGAGATGCTACTCAACAAACAAACCAAAAGTCATGTGAAGTTTGGCTTTGGTTTTGCAACCACTGCTCCAGCTTTTGAAAACACTGACACAAAGAGTCAAAAGTCTGTTGAGATAGTACCAACAAACCTGCAGGGTCAAGAGATTAAAATCACTGAACCAAATGGTAAGAAAATTGTTCTTGAAAAACCAGAAGGTTCCTCATCTTTTGCTGAACTTGAAAAGTATGAATTTAAACCTACTTGGTCTGATGAGTGTGATACTCTTGAGAATTATAAACCTGTAGATTTTAAAACTCCTGAGGGAAAGACAGCTCCTCAGGCAAGGGTCATTCCCTTGGCAAAAGTCATTCCCCTGAAAGATTCTCCAGCAGATGCTCAAACATCTGCTGAAAAGAAGACTGAAAAGGGGAAGAAGAAAGAAAAGACTGTTAACTTGTTTTGTGAATTCTGTGAAAAGAAGAATCATGTCACCAAAAACTGTTTTCTTCTAAAAGCATATGATATCAACAAAGGAACAAGTGAATGTGATTCCAAAGCCACATGCTCAATATGTGGGAAAAAGAATCACAAGACCAAAGAGTGCTTGTATCTCAAAAATTTTGATGTAAAAATACAAGAATACAAAGCTAAAACTCTTGCAAACCCTGTGGTTAGTACTCCAAAAGGAAAGCCCAAACAGACCTTCACCCCTGTCCAAACATCTGTTACAAAAAGGCTTGAAACATCTGCTTCTAGAGATGTCCAAGTAACAGATGCTCCACCCACAAGCAAATACCCAAGAGGTTATGGTCAACCTCCATGTCACAGTCTGCCACATGTTTATGAGGAGCCAAAAAGACCCTCTAAACCAAGAGTGAACAGAAATCCATATGGGTATTATCATCTGTCAGGAAGTGATCAAACAACTGCTGCCCCAAGTGTTGACATCCAAGCACTGGCAAATGGTCAGCAGCAGTTGTTGACCTTAATTCAGAAATTGGTCCAAACCACTGATCAGCTTCCAAAGCTTGAGTCTGAAAGGTCTGAGGACCCATCCAAAGCCAACTTGGCTTTGGACACTCACCAAAACTAATCATTTACTGATGTGCAGGGAGCTTCTGCTTGTTTAGATAGTCTTTGGTATGTAGATAGTGGAGGTTCCAGGCACATGACAGGATGTAGAGCCCTACTTCTGGACTTCTTGGCTCATGGAGGGGGTGATATATCCTTTGGTAATGATTCTAAAGGTAAGGTGTTGGGTTCAGGGACTGTACAGGCTGGAAAACTCAAGTTTGAAAATGTCAATCTTATTGATAATCTCAAGTTTAATCTTCTGAGTGTTTCCCAAATGAGTGACAAAGGTTATGGCTCATTTTTCACAAAGAAAACTTGTAAGATTATTGGGCCAGAAGTGGTGAAAAAGATTGATACCATTATTGCTGAGAGCAAAGCACAGCTTGTTGCTCATAGAAGTGGCAATGTGTATGTTGTTGATATGTTAAAGGACAATCCTATGGCAAATGTCTGTCTGTTTTCTGCTGCCTCCACTAAGGAGACAGAATTGTGGCATAGGAGATTGGGTCACACCAACCTTAATACTATTAACACACTCTCCAAACAAAGCCTTGTCATCGGTTTACCATCAAAAGAATTTAAATGTGATGAGCATTGTGTTTCTTGCTTAAAAGGGAAACAACATAAAAGCTCTTACAAATCCATTGATGAGTCCAAAACTAGTCAGTGTTTACAACTGTTGCATATGGACTTGTTTGGCCCTGTTAAAATCATGAGTCTAAGAAGAAAGAGATTTTGTCTTGTCATAGTTGATGATTTTTCTAGGTTTACATGGACTTACTTTTTACATTCTAAGGATGAGACTGCAGGTATATTGAAGGACTTTGTCACCAAAGTTGAAAAGCAATATGACTTGCCAGTAAAAGTCTTCAGGAGTGACAATGGAACAGAGTTTAAAAATAAGGAGTTGGATGACTTCTGTGTGTCAAAAGGGATTGTGAGGCAGTTCAGCATCCCAAGAACACCAGAACAAAATGGGGTAGTTGAGAGGAAAAATAGAACTCTTATAGAAGCTGCAAGAACCATGCTAGCAGATTCTGGTTTGCCACTGTCCTTTTGGGCAGAAGCTGTAAACACTGCTTGCTATGTTCAAAACAGAGTTTTGATCAACCCCAGACATCAAAAAACTGCTTATGAAATTTTGTTCAAAATCAAACCATTAATCTCATTTTTCAAAATCTTTGGCTGCCCATGTTTCATTTTAAATCTCAAAGATTCCATTTCAAAATTTGCAGCCAAAGTAGACTGTGGTTATTTTCTGGGATATTCTTGTACTGCTAAGGCCTACAAAGTGTTTAACACAAGGACTAAGACAATAGAAGAAACTCTGAATGTAAAGTTCAATGAACTTTCATCTCTAAAAATCCCTGCAAACCCTGCTGAATTATTTGATTTAGATAAATTCAAATTTGAAGATATCACTGTTAAAACTAACAATGCAGGTATTCCACAGTCTCCACAGCAAGATTACAGAACAGATGTTGTGATCCCCAGTCACTACAAAGTCTATTCTGCCTCAGAGGAAGCAGCTGTTCAAAACAATTGTCAAAACTCTGCCACAGCTGTGTCAACCACTGTTGGCCAGTCCTATCCTCAAACCACTGCCTCACCCCTCACAACCACTGACCTATCATCTGTTGACAAAAGTCAGTCAAGTTTCACACCACTTGGACCCATTCCTCCATTACCATTCCAAACATCTGATGGCACTACAGAAGTACCAACAGATGTTACACCAACAGAGTCATCAAACCTCTGTCCATCACCTCAAAATGCCATTGTTCCATATCAAGGAGATCTTATTTACTTAAGAGCTCATCCACCAGACCTGATCATTGGCAACATCAGAGAGGGTGTGCTCACAAGAAGCCAATCCTCAAATATCTGTCTTTTTGCAGGTTTCTTATCCCTCACACAACCTGTCAAGTACCAAGAGGCACTGAAAGACAACAGTTGGGTAGAAGCCATGCAAGAAGAACTCCTTCAATTCAAAAGACAACAAGTATGGGAGCTTGTACCACTTCCTAAGGATGTTTGTCCTATAGGAACAAAGTGGGTCTTCAAAAACAAGACTGATGAAAGGGGTATTGTTGTCAAGAATAAAGCCAGGCTTGTGGTTCAAGGCTTCAGACAAGAAGAAGGAATAGATTATGATGAGACTTTTGCTCCTGTAGCTAGACTAGAGGCCATCAGACTCTTCTTAGCCTTTGCTGTCAACCACAACATAAAGGTGTATCAGATGGACATCAAATGTGCCTTCCTTTATGGGAAAATTCAGGAGGAAGTCTATGTATGTCAGCCACCTGGTTTTGAAGACACATTCCATCCTGACTATGTCTACAAGCTCAATAAAGCTTTGTATGGACTCAAACAAGCACCAAGGGCCTGGTATGAAACTCTTTCCACATTTCTCTTATCCATTGGCTTCACAAGAGGTAAAATTGACAAAACTTTATTTCTT
The DNA here is from genome assembly GCA_028751855.1 of Ambrosia trifida. NCBI lineage: Eukaryota > Viridiplantae > Streptophyta > Magnoliopsida > Asterales > Asteraceae > Ambrosia > Ambrosia trifida. The sequence continues at coordinate 34,281,929 of CM054130.1, read as the reverse complement.
AAATGGAAAGGGAAACACTTAATGATTGTTCAAATATATGTGGATGACATCATTTTTGGATCCACATGTAACCAAATGTGTGAAGAGTTCAGAAAACTCATGACAGCAGAGTTTGAGATGAGTGCCATGGGTGAGCTTCAGTGTTTCCTTGGTCTTCAAGTGAAACAACTGCAAAATGGCACATTCATTCACCAAAACAAATATGTAAAGAACTTATTAACCAGATTTGAGATGAATGATTGTAAGCCATGTAGCACACCCATGAGTACAGTCAAGCTGCTCACTATTGATGACAAGGATGAACTGGTTGATCAAACACATTATAGATGTATGATTGGGTCTTTATTGTACCTAACTGCATCTAGGCCAGACATTATGTTTGCTACCTGTGTCTGTGCCAGATCCCAGGCTTCACCCAGAAAGTCAAACCTTATTGCTGTGAAAAGGATATTCAGATACCTCAAAGGTGCTCCCACACTTGGTATCTGGTATCCTGCTAATGGAAACATTGAGCTTTCAGGTTATTCAGATAGTGACTTTGCTGGCTGTCACACCACAAGAAAATCCACTTCAGGAGGGTGCCAATTTCTAGGGAATGCCTTAGTTTCATGGCAAAGCAAAAAGCAGGCAGCTGTTTCAACTTCAACAGCTGAAGCTGAATACATTGCTGCTGCAAGCTGTACAGCCCAACTCATGTGGCTTCAAAATCAACTACTGGATTTTGGGATAACTGCACTTAGGACTCCACTCATGTTGGACAGCCAAGCTGCTGAAAATATCATCAAGAATCCAGTCTCTCATTCCACTACCAAGCACATTGACATAAGACATCATTTTGTCAGAGACAGCTATGAAAAAGGTTTGATTTCTTTACACCATGTTCCAACAGAGAATCAGTTGGCAGATGTGTTAACAAAAGCTTTAGACACATCTACCTTTACAAATCTGATTTCCAGAATTGGTATGTTAAACATGGATTAAACAAATAAATTTTCTATAAATCATAATAAAATGTTTCAGAAAATCAATTTTTTTCTTAAAAAAAAAATAGCTGTTTGGTTGAACAATCTGTTTATAACATCTGATCAGATAAAACAACCACTGTTTCATTCATATCCACTGTTGGTTGAAAAGTCTGTTTCAAAACATCTGATCAGATAAAACAACTGTTAGTTGAAAAATCTGTTTCAGAACATCTATTCAGATAAAACAACTGTCCGCCTATATATATACATATATACTATATTCAAAAAAAAAAAAAAAAAAACAGTTGGATCCATCAGCTGTTTGTATCAGTTGTTTACCAAAAACAGCTGTTCTCCACCAGATGTTACATCCATCAGATGATTGCCACGTCTGCTCATATAAGCAGAGGTTTGGCCACATCAGCAGTTTCATTGAGCCTATAAAAACCCTGTTTTACCACAACAGATGTTACACTGTCTCATTGTATTCAAAATACTGTAAACCGCCTTCTTCATTCTCAAACCCTTCATTAATCTTCAATCATTTTCACCTTCGAAATCCATTACAATGGATCTTCAAGCCAAAGCTACACACAATTGTCTCCCCTATCTGATTAAAACAGATGACAACACTCCATTTCATTCCACCATCGACATTTTCCTTAACTCCAAATACTTACCCATCCTAACCGCTAACGCCCCCATTTATCTTGATACACTCCAAGAATTTTGGTTGAATGCTGAGTTTCTACTACAAGACAAAACGCCTACCTCCATTATTTCCAAAATTGGAGAAACCAGTATCGTCATTACCCCTGAAATCATATCCACAACCTTCACACTGAATGACCTGGCAGGTAAGGATTCCTTTACTAAAACAGAGCTTCACACTGAGTTCCAAGAAAGAGGGTATGATGGTCAGATGACTGGATCAACTCTTTTCAAAAAGTTTTTCCCTCCAGTCATGAAATTTTTCTTCCATACTCTTCTTCTTTGTGTCTCTGCTAAGTCCACATCCTTTAATGAAATTCCATTGAGGATGCAATATCTGGGTTATGCTATGTTGTCAAACTCTGACTTCAATCTTTCCCAGGGATTGTTCATGGACTTGGTATCAAATGTGAAAGCAGTCAAGTCTGGGTCAAACAAAGCTTTTCTTATTTACCCAAGAATTCTTAGTGTAATCTTACAAAAAGTCTTACCAGAAAAAGTTTTCAAAAAGGGTGCTGCTATGCAAATGAAAAGCTTAACTGATGAAACTTTCACAAGAATGCTGGGTGGAAGCACCCAAGAAAAAGTGTCTAAAGTGTCAAAAGTTTCCAAAACACACACAAAGAGGACAAAGGCAACAACTGTTGTCAAAACCTCTGTTGTTGAGCCCACTGCTCCTGGTGGTCATGGCACTACATCCAGTGCTGTGAAACCCACACCAGCCACTTCCAAAATGAAACATCCATCCACAAAAACCTCCACTCAACCACAAATGAGGCTTCTGGATGATGAGGTACCAGAAGAAACCTCTGTTGCACAACAAAAGCAACCTGAAACCACTGTTGTTACTTCCTCACAACAGTTGGACATACCTCCACCTGACCAAACTCCTCATGAATCCTCTCAAAAGGATCATGTTGTAAGCCAAGGGGACACACATCATGATGCATATGAGTCACTTGACCATATGTTCACAAGCCCCTCTCCCAGGGCTAATTCTCTTGTTACTCCTCCACACTCACCATCACATGTCCCACAAACAATGCAACCTCTGTTTGAAGCAATTGACAAATCTCAGGAAGATCCCAATTCCTCTCTTCCACCTGTCACTGAGAGTATACTCCAACAAGTGACTGGCCCTGAGAATATTCAATCTGCTATCCCACAAACAGAAGAGGAGGTTACACCACCTGGGTTCAATGAAACTCTAGGTGAGTTTTCAAGTGGAGCAGCCACTACTGATGTAGAGACCACTGTCTCACATCAGGACAGTGATTACATAGCTAAGACTCCCTTGAAGGCAACAACTGTTGAAGCCACTATAGTGTCTCCAAAAACAGTTGGAAGTCCCCAGTACCAAGACAAAGGGGCATCTGATTCACCTATTAGGCCTGAATCAGGTAGAACTACCACTGGTAGGGACTCAGATGATCCTATTAATTTAGGAGATAGGTCAAAATACCAAGAATTGACGGACAGAGTTTCTGTCATTGAAACCTCTGTTGCTGACATCAAATCTGATGTCAAGCTTCTACTGAGCTCAATTGCAGATCTTTCCAAGAGTCAACCATCCACAACTGATATAGCCAATGAGTTATGGAAATCAGTTTCCCCCATCATCATAGCTCACAGAAAATTGGCTGATCAGACACATGAAACCTACATGGCTGAGATCAGAAATATGGTAGATGCAAGGTACAAAGATACCCATGCTGATATCAAAGCCATCAAGGATCACCTGCTGAAGACTACTGGCTCTGCCCCTACCACCATCCTCAGGGATGAAAATGATGATGCTTTCACGGCTGATGATGCCAAAAAGGGGGAGAGTGGCAGAGATAGGCTACCAAAACTAGATCCTTTTGGTTGTCCTCCTTCTCAAAAAGGCCAAGCCAAGTCTGCCAAGAAACCAGAGTCTACCAAATCAGCTCCACAACAACAACAACAAGCAACACCAACAGCACCACCACAACAAACCACTGAGAAGAATAAAGCAGTAGATGACTCTGCAAACATAGAAGCTGAAAAGGCAGCTCAGGCCAAATAAAAGAGGGCTGACACCTTGGAAGCTAAAGCAGAGTTACTGGTGAATCTCAAAAGAGAACAACAGCAGGAGAAAGAAGATGTGGGATCCTCTAAAAGGATGAAAAGACCTGCTAAGCATGTTAGAAAACCACCATCTAAATTAAACACCACCTCTGTTGACAAAACCACTGCTACTGAAACCACTGCCACCCAAAACACTGAAACTACCCAAAACACTGAAACCACTGTACCCAAACCAACACACACACCTGAACAAACAACCACCAAACCTACATCACCAGCCAAAACCCCAACATCTGCTGGTTCTACTAAAAGGCCAACAGAGGTTAATCCAACCACTGCTACCAAATCACCTTCACCAAAAATCATGTACACAAGAAAGAGAAAATCAACCTTTGTTGTGCATGATGAAAATATACACACATCACCAACCACCATTTCAACTGCCCAATCCACTCCTCCCATCACAGCTATTCCACTCACATCATTCTCACCACATACATCCAAGTTCAAATCCCATAGACCACCACCAACCATTACACCTTTGGTTGTTCAGTATCCCCTTGAACTTGATCTACTCAAGGGGGAATTACAATCCTTCTACAATACTGAACAGCCATCAGAAAGATCCTTCCCATCTCTCCCAAACTTCCCTGTTCCTCTCAACATTGATACCTATCTAAAATACAAGGGTGAACAGGTGGATGCCATCATCAGGGAGAAATGCAAAGGGAAGGATGACAGGACTGCTCAGGGCATCCATTCAGCAGAGCTTAGCAAACTCAGAAGGATTGAAGATTTTGCTAAGACCCTGAGCAATTCCATGTCCTCCATGCCTCTCAGTGTTGATTTGGAAAAGGAGGTAAGAGAATCTCTTCTTGAACAGATAATGGCAACCAAGCCTTACAAAGCAAACAAAAAGCAGTTCAATGGCTGGACTACTCATGCTTTGAGAGAAGAACTACTCAGAATTGAAGAAATGGCCAAAGACCCCAAAGCTAAAGTCTCCACTCCTAATTTTGGCAAAGGCAGAGACCCAGTCAGAGCCTTGAAATTCAAAAGGATGAGGCAAGAGATTGTAGCTGCCAACTATGGGGAGATGAGGTCTGTTTCCAGATGGTCTGAGTTAAGGCTGGTTGAAACCTACAAAAGTCTGGAAGAAAATAGAAAGAAGGATCCCAGCCTTCCAAGAAAACCAATCTACACTGATGAGCCAATGATGAAGAGACCCCAACAGACTTTTAATCTGGACAGCTTACTTGAAACCTCTGATCTCACAGCTGCTGCAAGTAGACAGTTCAAGAAGCAGAAGGAGATGTCAGAGGAAGATCAAAGAAAGTTTGCTGATACATTCATTAAGGAAGGGCTCTTCAATCAAATACATTATTTCTCTGATCCTACAACAGAGAAACTCAGAGAACTCATTGGAAGACCTCCTTCACCCAACTCATCAAGAATAAAGGTTCATCTCAGCAAATCCACTGACTCAAAAATTCTAAAGTGGAAGGTCAACAAAGACAACCACGAATTGACATTGCTCAGGTCAGATGGAAGGGTTCAGAAGATCAGCATGGATGATGCTTACAGCCTATGTGCAGAAGATCACCAAGCATTGCTAAATCTGGATCTAGAAAGAGATGAAGAAGACTTATTTGCTCTGAACTTTGAACTACAATTCAAAGGTCAAATCAGAGAAAGTCTGATGAGGAATAAAGATCAATAAATAAAGCTGAGTTTTGGCATCATCTGTTCTAGGGGGAGATTGTTGGGTCTGCTGACCTGGAGAAGAACAGATGATTAGAAAGCCAAAACATGCTATCAGTTTGATCCTTGAATAAACAGTCTTTACAACTTGCTTCTCCCAAAAGACTGCTGACCCTAACTACTGTTCTATCCAAACAACTGCTCAACAACTGCTGATACAAAGAACTGCTGATGAAACAACTGATGAAGAACAACTGCTGACCAAAGGTCTGATGAAGAGCAACTGCTGATACAAGTACTGAAGACCAAAGCACTGCTGGAACCAACAGCACTTAGGCTCCAGCAGTGGATACAAGACCATCAGAGTTTATCTTCAACAGCTGTTTAATATCAGTGCTTTCAATGTAACAGTAGTTTGTAATAGGCAGATGTTTGTGTTTGTTATTCTGTTAGAGGTCACTGTCTTAGGTGACGTCAGCCTAGGTCATCAGTGCTTTGAGTCAGTCTATAAATAGAACAGTGCTTGTACTGTTCTATTGTATCACACACAAAACATTCTCTCTGACAAACACTGTGTGATCAGGCTGAGGGGGAGTAATTGTACGATTGTAATCTTTGAGTTAATGAAAGCATTCGATCTAAAAACATTTACTCTCTTGTTTTGATTTACAGTTTATTATTCCGCTGCACTTTCATTCTATTTTCATTTCATTATTTCCATCATTTAGTTAAACAATCAAAACAAACAAACTCAGATCCTAACATATTTATAGTTTGATTTTATATATAAAACAAATTTTAAAAAGTGACCGTTCAAAAGTGACGTTATCCAACGGTAAAAAAAATCAAGAAAATTCCCTATTGGTCCGTCCCATTCGTCCGTTGGAGAACGGGGGAGACGGGGGCAAGTGGAGACGGGGCAACTGGGGCGGTGTAGGGTTTGGGACGGGGGCTTTTTGAAGGGACGGGGCATCGTTTGTGTCTGCTCACCGATGAGCCTGAGGGTTTTTAAGGTTTTCTTAAGTGGAAGGGGTTTCCAAAATATCATTCCCCTATATATATATATATATATATATATATATATATATATATATATAAATAGTAAATTGTTTTAAGAGGGGTACTTGGATTGCGTTTTGAATCTGATTTTTAGATTATTGCCTTTTGAAAACGCAGATAATCAGTTGTCAATGTTTGGGATTGCGTTTTGAAAACGCAGATAATCAGTTTTTTAGGCTACCAAAACGCAATAATATATAAGTAGCTACACTTCTGCTTTTCAAAACGCATAATCTGTTTTGAATAATCAATCCCAAACACCCCCTAAATACATAAGAATGTTCTTGTTGATCATTTTACATCTAAGTCAAACACTTTTTTAAAAAAAACAACTTATTCATTAATTGACTTTTCACACCACAAACATATTCCAAACACTTTTTTAAAGATCCATTTGAAAAAGTCATAAATTAATAAGCATTTTTAGAAAAAAAAAACACTTTTGGAGTTAAATAAGCAAATCCTAAACACCTCTTAAATCAAAGAAACTTACATGACAACGAGGGAGTAGGATCGATGAACTAAATGGAATTTCCCGTTGTTGAATTTTTTATCCATAGTTAGGATATGAGATTTGCGTTTAAAACTAAACATTATTAACTTATATTGAAGATCTTAAACTCCATATCCATAAACTCTATATTCGCTTGACCATGATGGTGGAGAGTGGAGATTGATTCCATGGTTGGGGGTGCTCGCGATGCTTCAATTGCATTGTGATGCACACAAAAACATCAATGCCTTGCATGTGCCTCATTATTTCCCTTCTCGACACTAATCGTCACCTGCTCAAGAATGCACTCAATCAAAATTCGTTATGGAATTCATTCATAGGTTCCTTGTGATTGTAATCCCTCATAACTCAACATTAAGCTCACAATAAGCACAACCTTGGTAAAACAAAGGGTCTGGCATTAAGATCAGCTTCGATTGAAACAATGACTGTCCTCTACAAGTGCCTAAATGCACATCATTGTCAAAGATGGCTATATTTAGAGAAAAGGCAAAAAAGAAAAGCTCATTATATACACTCGTCATTTTCGGAGGTGGTGACATAATAAAGAGATAGAGCAAAATTTTATATCAAATAAATAATATCATTTAATAGAGCAAAATTTCAGTACCTAAAAGTAGATTTATAAGAAACCTTAAATTTGATAATAACAATATCATAGTCATTGTCTCGCACTCACCGGATACATAAGGGAATATAAAATCAATTGTTTGGCTATCTAAAAGGCATTTTATTTTACTTTCTTCCAATCCTTTTCAAAGATACTTACAAATTTTGCTATGTAATTTTACTTTTATCAAGGTATATTATAAAATACTAAAAAAAATGTCATTATTAATTTTATATAGTTTTTATAACTTTGATGTAACATAAGTATGAAATTAAAGATTCTGGTTGTTTAGAAAAAAAGTAATTTCCAGAAGTACCAATGTGATATCGAACTTAAATTAATTAACAATATTTTATATTTCATAGTACACCTAAGTTATATCTTCTTTAAATGCTCCGGCTATTCACACCCCACCCTTCTATTTCAACCCCCCAGACGCCTCGCTTTAGCCAAAGCGAGGCGCTTCGGGTCAAATCAATCGAGGTGTACGAGGTGGCAGGGAAAAGTTGAATTTTTTGATCCAAAGCGCCTAGCTTTGGCCAAAGCGAGACGCTTTGGATCAAAGTTTTATTTTGGGGTATTTTTTGGTGTTTTGAATTGGTTTTTTTTATTTTTTTTATTTTTTTAATATAATTATTTAAAAAAGTTAAAAAAATTAAAAACAAGGTAAATAACCCTAATCAAACGTCTATATAGGCGTTTTCGATTTCCAAATGAATCAACGACTTAAACTTGACATCATCAACTACGTATAGTCAAAGATTTTAACAATAGATTCAGGAAGCTTGAACAACAGATTCAGTACTTCCGGGAAAATTCAACATTAATCTTCGTTATCTTTAATCATCTCTAAGAATTAAATTCCTAACAATTGTTCACCACCGTTAAGTAGTAATGAATACCTTGATCTGCAATATTTGAAAATTATCATTTCTTGACATGCTTGGTAATAGAGGGGAACACTTTCTACTTTTGTTCTACAATATTTTTGTTAGTTGTTAATGTTGTTATAGTTTTTTCTACTTTTAGAAAAAAAAAACAATTCGAATACGGTATGCACGTTAAATTTCATTAAATAAGTGAAAAACGCGAATTGATCAAACTTTGTAGAGGCCTATGTTCTACGGGAGGTGAGTTGGCAATCAAGGGATCTGCTTGGAGTCTAAAGCTTCGCGTGTCATCTTTAATTATTCAATTCCGATAATCCACACCTATGTTCTACGGGAGGTGAAAAACGCAAATTGATCAAACTTTCGATTCTTGATACTTTCATAAATCGTTTGTCAAATCATAACCATCATCATCATTACACCCTCAAAACAGAAATAAAATAACAATAAATAAAATAATAATAATAAATCATTTCTCCAACATAACTTGCACCAGCTTGAGATATGAGTTTGATTAGCTTAAATCTCTCTGATCCATGGTATCCACTAACCGATCAAACAACGAGATCCATATTTCAGACATTAGGGTTTGATAAACACAAAACTTATTATTAAAAAGCAACAAAAACAAAACTAGAACCTTAAATCGTACGGTCATGTAAAGAGAGACCTATTAGGAGTGCCGTGGAGGAAGATCGTCGGTTTGCTATAGTCGATGATGGTGCAGAGGTTAGCGGAAAGTTGAAATTTTGAATGATGTTCGTCGGTTTGGTCTCTATATACTAATTCATAACAGAGGTAGGAAAGTATTCATATATAAAAGACATTAAACGGTCACTATTCAACGAAATGTATCTACTCACAGTGACATCGAACACTTTATAAAGCAACAAATTCAAAACAGAGGTAGGAAAGTAAAGCTTCAGGTGAAAGTGGATACCATGGATCAGAGATTTTTAAGCGAATCAAACTCATATCTCAAGCCGGTGCAAGTTATGTTAGTGATATGTGTCATCTTCTTCTTCAACTTGCATCCTCTTGATCTTCACACTTGCTTTTGGAGCTCTGATCTTCTTCCTATTATCTTTGTGTGTCACAACTTAAAGCTATGATCATGGGTCACATGATTGTGTTTATGTTATTGTATAAGATGAGACGAATGTCGCGGGTCATGAGTTCGACCAAGATGACACTTCTAGGAGATTCATGAAGATATTCATAAAGACCTTTGCAGAGGGCCACTATTCATATATAAAGAACATTAAGTAACCAATTGCCAAAGGGTCACTATTCATCAGAGTTTCCAACCACTACGAAATTTATCTACTCACAGTGACATAGAACACTTTATATGAGTTTGATTAGCTTGAATCTCTCTGATCCATGGTATCCACTAACCATAGCGATCATCGAAAGATTTATTTTAGGAATTGTTTGAGAATATATTTTCTGATCAAAGGATCCATAACTGAATAGTTATTTGGAATGTTCCTGATCATTACAGTAATGATCGCTTTACAATGCCGAAAACGACTATCATCACTCTGTATGGGTTGCTTGTTAGCGCCGATTCTACTGTCGATTTCTTTCCACAATCATTGCTCCAACATAACTTGCACCAACTTAAGATATGAGTTTGATTAGCTTAAATCTCTCTGATCCATGGTATCCACTAACCTTAGCGATTATCGAAAGATTTATTTTAGGAATTGTTTGAGAATATATTTTCTGATCAAAGGATCCATAACTGAACAGTTATTTGGAATGTTCCTGATCATTACAGTAACGATCGCTTTGCAATGCCGAAAACGACTATCATCACTCGATTTCTTTCGACAACCAGTACAACGAACTCTGTATGGGTTGCTAGTTAGCGTCGATCCTACTGTCGATTTCTTTCGACAACCAGTACAGCTGAAATATTATATTACAATAATATTACCTTGAGCAAAAAGTTGTGTTTGAAGCCTGGTTCTTTTAGTTTACATTTTGTTAGGACTTTAAACAGAGAAGATGAAGGGTTAGTTATCACTCTGCACTTCAAGTAGAAGAAGATGAAGAAGAAATAAATGAAGTCTATTAATAGAGGTTAGTAGGTTACTCATTATTGTCGGGATGCAAATCGTGATGTGATGGATTTTTATAATTTTAAATTATTATAATTATTTAAATTATTATTATATTTGCAACCTAGTTCCTTTCTACCAGGTTGCAAAGGAACTTCAGGTTAGCCAGACGTTTGTCAAAAGAATTTTGTACTATGTATTCTCACATGAACATCCAACAACCATGGTATTTGGACCGCTTTTGACTTAACGATGAAGGCAAGAAGTTGGACCGCTTTTAACAAAGATAATAGGAAGAATATCAGAGCTCCTAAAGCAAGTGTGAATATCAAGATCAAGAAGAACAGTGCTCCAACATAACTTGCAACGGCTTGATATATGAGTTTGATTAGCTTAAATCTTTCTGATCAATGGGAGGGTAAACAAAATCGCCGATCCGACTGTTTGATTTAAAGGCTGAACACGAGTATAATGAAACTATAAAGAATTGGAAATTAGTAAAACAAATGTTCAGGCAAGCAAGTAAAATTCAGTTGTTGTCGGAGAGATATCTGTCAACGATGAAGGCAACATACTTGAAATCAATGGGAAGGTAAACAATTCCTGCTCATCATGAGGAATATCTAGCTCACTCTTTAATGTTGTATATAATTAAAAGGAACTAGGTTGCAAAGGAACTTCAGGTCAGCCAGACGTTTGTCAAAAGAATTTTGTACTATGCATTTTGACATGAACATCCAATAACCATGGTATTTGGACCGCTTTCAGGCAAGCAAGTAAAATTCAGTTGTTGTCGGAGAGATATCTGTCAACGATGAAGGCAACATACTTGAAATCAATGGGAAGGTAAACAATTCTTGCTCATCATGAGGAATATCTAGCTCAACCTGGATCTTGGATTTACATTTTCAGGCAAGCAAGTAAAATTCAGTTGTTGTCGGAGAGATATCTGTCAACAATGAAGGAACTTCAGGTCAGCCAGACATTTGTCAAAAGAAATTTGTACTATGTATTCTCACATGAACATCCAACAACCATGGTATTTGGATCGCTTTTGACTTAACGATGAAGGCAAGAAGTTGGACCACTTTCAGGCAAGCAAGTAAAATTCGGTTGTTGTCGGAGAGATATCTGTCAACGATGAAGGCAACATACTTGAAATCAATGGGAAGGTAAACAATTCCTGCTCCAGGATCTTGGATTTACATTTTCCAAAGGTCTTGATGAATATTTTCATGAATCTCCTTAATCTACGCATAAGTGTGAGAGTAGATTTCCCTATGAGAATGACTAACAAAGAGATGGTCTTTTTGATTAATGTATTATTTACAAATACATTTGTTTAACTATTTTAGCAACTTCCATAAGAACTCTCCGTTTTTCAAACACAGTCATTTGTATGGTATTAGGAGTTGGAAACTCTGAAAACCAATGATTGTCTGGCAATTTAATCGATATCATTCATCGCTATTTTCAAGGACAACACCATTAAACATCAAGTCGATACAAGTTGGTGGTTATTATTTTGTTTTTTAATTTTTATAATTTTTTTACAATAATTATATTAAAAAATAAATAAATAACCAATTCAAAACCCCAAAAATACCCCAAAAATAAAAGCTGAATTCGAAGCGCCTCGCTTTGGCCTAAACGAGGCGCCTGGGGTCAAAATCAGAAGAATTAACCTCGGACCGAGGTAGTTAAAAAAGTAACCAAAGCACCTCGCTTTGGTCAAAGCGAGACGCTTTGAGAGGGTGGATGAGAATAGAAGTGGGGGGTTTTAATATAACCACCCTCTTTCAAATCTTCTCATAAAGTTTTGAAAGTTGTCTCGTAGACATTATGATTGTTATTAATATTCACGAAATGTTAAAATCTACCAAACATTCAATTTGGAGTAAATTGGTTGGTCTAGCAGGCTTTGCTGTATGTTTTTACGGTTCGATGATATAGTGGTTAGGACTTCATGCAACATGTTAAAACTTGAAATCCGTCATGCAAATTAAAATTAAACAAGGCGTTTAACTTTTATTGATTATATGTTTATTTTTGCAATATGTATTTATTATATATATAATAAACTATAGTTGTCATTTCATAAGATTGCAACAACTAACGGTTAAAAAAGTGTTCAGATTTCCATAAACTAAGCTGTTTTGGCACACGTGACAAACCAAAGTGGCTTGGATAATTTGTCGTTTATCAGAATCCTAGCTAGTAGTTTGATCCATAATTTTCGTCAAAGCTAATTGAATTGGACCGTAAATACCCAATAATGATCAAGTATCACATTTCGAGCAATTGGTTCTTGAGATCCTTGTTATCATGATATGGTATTTGTTTTAAAATATAAGGTTCTAGAACAAGAATATCTTCAAACCATAACAATATTAACAATGGAATTAGAGTGTGAGTTGATAGTTATTCCGATAAAGCTTGTAAAACAATGAGAAAACTAATGTTTGCTTAAGACAACATAGCATATGTCCCCTAGTAAAAACAAAAAAAGATTAGAGCATAACGATTAATGATAGAGACAAAGTTTTGTGCGGTCATATATTTTAATTTTAATATTAGTATAAGAAAATGTTACACTAATTATTTCATAAAACTGTCCTTTAATGCATTTATTTCAGATTGTGAGGAGAAATATAGAATAGCTCTTTGTTTGAAATTTGCTCTTTTCTTTTCGCTTGTTTAAGTTAGCAGGATAAGTTTTGCGATTCAAAAACAGATAGCGACGCAGCTTGTTGTCCACTTACCCACTATTCAAATATAACCACATATTGTATTTGAATATCTTAATCCTACTAAATTGTCTTTAGATATTAATGGATCCTTAGATGAAAAAAAAATAAAAAAATGACATTCAATCTTTTAAGCCGAGCTCAAGCTGGCTTTACCTCCGCTTGGCACATAACAACACCTTTTGATCCTAAACTTACCGGTTACTGTAATGGAACACGAAGACGCACCTACAAACTAATGCAAAACATTTTATAAAAATATAAAACCAATTCACACATTTCACATCTTATTTATTGTTCCCTAGTAATATTAAACGATATTAATTCTAAGAGGACATCGATATAAATGTTCTCTCATTATTGTCTTACTAAATATCTCATATATATAATAAACAATTTGAAAAAAAAAGTCACATTAAATACATAGAAAAAAAATACATAGCAAAATATTATAATATATATATATAGGTTTATCGATCTTGAGAACTCATGTAAGTTACGAGAATCATAGGAACCCATCCAAGCCATTGATATTCTCAATTCAATGGTTGAGATTGAATCTTTATAGTTTTTGTCTTGACCGTGATAATTAAATTTGTATTAGTATTTTTTTAATGTAATAAAGTACATAAAGGAATATTAAGGTAAAAACATAATGGGAGAGAAAAAATTAATATAATATCATATTAATTTTTTATTCAATTATTTAAAATATCATATTTTTTTACTATCTTTTATTTTTTAATTTATTTATTTTTTTAAAAACAAAATATAGCCCATATTCAAAGATGAATCTGATGAGAATGATTTATACTCGTGTAATTATTTACACTAATGTAAATCTATAATACACAAACTTCTACAAAAAATACGCTAGTGTAAAATAACCAATAAACATCTATACATTCGTATTACGCTAGTGTAAAATACATAGTATCATCTATAACATTTGTATTACACCACTGTAAAATGCCCTACAACATCAACAAAATTGTATTACATCAATGTAAAAAACCAACATATATAAAATTGTAATACAACATCAACAAAAATGTATTACATCAATGTGAAAAACCAAATTGTATTACATCAATGTAAACAACATCATCATTTTCTTCACATCATCATCATCTTCACACAAAAATAAGCCATAAAAATTTTTATAAATAATAATAATAATAATAATAATATACCTAAAAATCATCATCTTCAACATATCATCATCATCATCTTCTTCTTCTTCTTCACATCATCATCATCATCGACCCGTCACCCAAGCACCACCATCGAACCACCATCATCGTTCATCGTTGTCTGTTCATCGTCATCGGCCCACCATCAATTCAGATCTGTTCATCGAAACCACCATCACCCCTCGGAACCCACCATCGGAAACCACCCTCGAAACCCCCATCATCACACAGCCACAAACCACCACAGATCGAAGGATCTGTTCAACGATACCCCCGTCACCAAACCTTCATCGGCCCACCACCATTCAGATCCTCGTCTTCCTATTCAGATGAGAGAGAGAAAGAGAGATAAAGCCAGAGTGAGAGAGAGTCGTTTATGTGAGAGAGAGAGAGAGAGAGACTTGGTTGTGTGATGATGATGATTTAAAAAAAATCAATATTTTAAAAGGTGGATTGGGGTGGGGTGGGGTGGGGTGGGGTGGGGGGAGGTGATAAATTACTTTGTTACCCTTTAATATTATAATGATAGGCTGCATATGTGTCCTCTTGTTATTGGCCTAGAGGAGTTCTCAATTTTTCGCAACTCAAGTGAGTTCTCAAATGAACCAGATCCTATATATATATATATATATATATATATATATATATATATATATATATATATATATGTGTGTGTGTGTGTGTGTGTGTGTGTGTGTGTATGTATGTCATGTGACATTATGTGAGACCTTCATTCCCCTTAATTTCACTTCAAAAATCTTTTTTTAATTATATTTTAAATGAACATAGCTATTAACTATTATTTAAAATTTTCAAATATTTTAATTAATATTTTTATCTTTATCTTTTCTTTGTTTTCCCTTCAGAATTTTCAAACATTAGCAATTTTATATACAACATTTAAAAAAATACACCAAATTAACGGACGTTTTGTTATTTTTAATTCCAACGAACACTATAGCGCTATAAAAAACGAAAAAAAAAAAAAAACGTTTTTTAGTGGGTGTTCGTTCATGCAGAAAAAAACACAAATGTGTGTAGATAATTCATGCATTAATCATATTTAGCAGGTCACTAATAATGTTATGATAGTATATATGCTTTTGAACATACTATTACATATAAGAACCCGCTAACTACATATATATATATATATATATTCACAGATGTAATCAGTTTGGTAATAATATATTTTTTTGGTATTTTGATTGGTGTTGGTAGAAACATTGATTATATAGGTTGTTAAGTCGGTTAGATGTAGCCTATGATTTTTAGGTAAATCACTAGCTGATAAGTGATAATTAATCACTTCGCCATCAGAAATAGTTTAATTTTATGAGTTATTGAGTATTGATTATTTAAAAAAAATTCTGAAAAAATGACCTATTTCTTTTACATTTTATCACTTCATATTAGATTTGTCTATCTCAAAAAATAATATAGTTAAATAAATATAAAATTTATGATTAATATACACTACTCTGTGTAAAATAGGTGGACTTTTTAGTTTCCACACACACAAACACTCACACCGCTACACTATAAATACATCAACTAGGTGGTTGAATGATCACGTTACTTACTCTCTTTTCTTTCGGTCTCTTCTCCCACCATAGACTAACCTTCTTCACGCAAAGCACAGATTCAATGGGCCTGCTCAGGGATCACGGCGTTGTTTACAAGCCCGTAAACGACGTCGATCTCGGCCCTAACTCCGATGATATCTACCTCCATGCCGATGTCAAAGGTCTCTTTGATCACTTCACCTTCAGTTTTAGTATTGTACCGTCTTTTTTTTGTTCCAAATATTGTATCAGTATGACTTTCTCTAGTGGATATCGCTAGTTGAAGTCTTGTTCGTGAAAAAATACCATGCGCTAGCATGCGTTTTACTATAGTGGGCATTCACGCGGTGGGTTTTTCTTGAAATTGATGACAGGCGGGGTTATCAGCGTTGTCTGTAATCGCGAACGTGGATACCCTTTACCTATAGGTGTACTTGGGTGGCCGGGTTTTGTTAGATAATAATAATAATAATAATAATAATAATAATAATAATAATAATAATAATAATAATAATAATAATAATAATAATAATAATAATAAATACACGTGGGTATCGATTTTTTTGATCAGAAAATCCAAATGTGTGAAATTGTGCGTGTGTGAATATCTATATACATGTATAGCTAAATTCGATTATCGGCTTGAGTTAATATGTATGCATATGTGTGAAGTGTTTTAAATATTTGTAATATTATGTTAATACAGCTCCTCGAATGGCTGGACTGATCGCGAAGGTATTCGTATGGTTTCTGGAGATGAAGCTGATCGGCGACATTTTGCTGTATTTTCTGAAAAAGAATAATAGAATCCAGAAGGTATTATTTTTATTGAGCAAAGATCAAATACAAAGTGTTTTTTGGTAAAAAGTGTGAGAATCAAATGGGGTAAAAAATGTATTTTTTTTTAGAATTTTTTTCTCATATGCCTAAACATTCTTTCTAGATGAATAATAAAAAAAAAATAATTTTTTTTAGTGTAATTACGTCATTAAAGTAAATATATTAGTTTACACTAAAGTAATTATGTAATTACTCTATACGTAATTACTCTACACCATTTTTTTTTATTTTTTATTTTAGTTTTCAATACTATAAATACATGTTTAACAATATGGAAAAAAAAATTGAAAAAAAAAAAAAAAAAAACACCCCCCTTTAATTCTCACAGTTCTTACCGAAAAAACACTTTGTACCAGATTTTTCCTCTATTTTTATTATTTTGTCTATTAGATTTTTTTATAAAGTTTTCCGTTATTAGTCTTAGTTATATTAAATGTGGTCTTTAAAGATGAAAGACTGATTAATATCTGGAAATTTTTAAGGTCATTTTTAAATATATATTTTTTGAATGGCTGAACCCTGGTTTTACCCAGCTGTTACCTCAACGAGTTTCTCGTGTGGGGTCAGTATGGTTTCCGGGCGAAGGTCAGTTTGCACGGCGGTCGGGGCCTGATAGAACATTGCGTTTGCGGACGGAGCTGACGGGTAACGTCTTAGATAAAACCCGGTGACCAGTTCGGTCCAGTACATAGAAAGTCACTCTTCAAAAAAAAAATTATAGAGTTTGCTTAAAGAGTTAATGAACAAAATTAGGTTACGAAATTTCTAAATTTAAATAAGTTAAGTTACTTTCACTAAACCTTTGCTTAATTTGGACATTAATTAATTTCTCGTGTCTGATTTTGTCAATTTTAAATACTTTTTTTTAGTTTATTTAGTTTTCTATATATTTCATTTGTAGCTTTATGAAGCATTTATTGTTTACACCTCATACTTTAAAGCAGTTTTATTATATATTTTCATGCAAAATATAATATAATAAAATTATATTTTTGTATATTAGATTAATAATTGAATCTTGCTAATTACGTGAATGAAATGTTGTTGCAAGTTGGTTCAATTACTAATTTACTAAATTCAAACAAGATAAAGTCATTGCAAATTGGTGAAATTATTACTTTTGCATAATATATACGTCATTAGTCTATGAACATATCTATATGTTTTTTAGTAATACAAACAGGAAAGAAAGTCGTGTAGTCATCAGGATATTTTAAATAAATATAAATATATTTAATTATTATCTTATATTATATAGAAAGTTCGCAGAAGCGATTTTCTATTTTGTTTGGTTTATTGGTTTGAGCCGTGGAGCCAAGAGCTGCTTGGTTTATAGTTACAGACTCTCAAAACGACAAAGTATTATTTGTATAGGAAGTAGAATAGAAAGATGTTCTTGATAGAAATGTTTGGTACATAACAAGGAGTAAACAACCTCCTATATAAATACATAAAGAAAATGTGAAATGAGGAAATGACTAAACTTTGGGGCATAATCCAAAGAGGCTAATCTTAAGGCATTATGAAAAGAGCTAGGGTCTGTTTGGTATGGGGTAATGGAATGGACGAGGGAATGGAATGGGTGAGGTAATGGAATGGACAAGGTAATGGAATGGATCATTACCATTCCATGTCTTGTTTGGTTGCCATGTGGGAATGAAACAAAAGTTTACTTTGTGTTGTTGGATAGGTAGGAAAAGACAAAGGAATAAAATCAGTGGTGAGTAGCGGTGGTGGGTGGTGGTTAGTGGCGGTGATGGTTGGTGGTGATATGTGCCAGTAGCAACAATGGTGGGTGGCTGCGGCGACACCGGTGGAAGGTGGAGGTGGATGGTCGTGATGGTGGGTGAGCGATTATGATGAATGGTGGCGGTGGGTGGTGGTTGGTGCGGTGATGGAAGGTGGTGGTGTGTGGCGGTAGCGTGGTGTTAGGTAGCGACGATGGTGGTGGGTGGTGGCGATGGTGGCGGTGGGTGGAGGTGGTGATGGTGGGTGGGTGACGATGGTGGGAAGTGGCGGCGACATTGGGTGTTGTTGGATGGCGGTGGTAGTGGGTGAGTGAAGGTAGTAGATGGCGGCGACGACGGTGGTGGGTGGTCGGTGACGGTGTTGGTGGTGGGAGACGGTGGTGGGTGGTGACGGCGGTGGTGGGTGGTGGTGGCAGCGATGGTGGATAGTGACGGCGGTGGTGGGTGGTGGTCGCAGCGATGGTGGGTGGTGACGATGGTGATGGGTGGTGGTGGTGGGTGGTGACGATGGTGGTTGGTAGTGGGGGTGGGTGGTGGCTTATGGTGTTGTTAATGAAGGGTGAATAAGGGATGGAATGAAAAAAAAAACATGGAGGGTGGATGGAATGGTTTTGAGAGAATGGAATGGCTTGTGGAATGAGTGATTCCATTACTTTGACCAACCAAACACACTATTTTTCATTACCTCGTAATGGTCCATTCCATTCCCCCTTCCATTCCATCATACCAAATGCTACCCTAGTCTTGGTCAATGATCAATAATATTGGTCAATAGTCAAGGTCAACATTATTGATCACTTGAAGCACAAAGCAAGAAAGACTTTGACTACAATACTTTGACTAGTCAAGTGGTCATAATATCCAATATATTAAACATAAGTTTTTATTAAAAATAAAATGTAGTAATTATATGTCCAAACAATACAAAATATCTTAATTACTTCACTACTATAGTTATTCGACCGAACCAAAATCTTAATCATTATTCTAAGCTACTGGAAATGCTAATTAAATAGATAAACAAGAAAACATTGATAAGATAACGACAATTAGGTGAATTATTTAGGGACACCATATTTCCCAACGGCTCATTAGCGATAGATTACTAACAAGGATACTCTCGAACTTGATGAAATCTTTCGTCGCTAAAAGCCCCTTGTTTTTTTGATTGGGGAACAACTGTGTAGTAACCACCTTTTGCGGGGCGCCATGCCCAAGAATCGACTACTCGACCTCCAGCAGCCCCCGCCTTCTCCCGATGCGCGGAAACCCGAGCCCCACCCGCCCGAAGGCACGACAGTGTTATAGAACTCGGTAAAACCTCGCCGCCCGTCAGATTCGAACTGGCGCCACCCGTATTCGATCTTCACCCGGATACCAAACCATAAATGATGGAAGTGGAGATTGAACCTTTGATCACATAAGTGAAACAAAAGCCACTCCACCACTATGGATGAATAAAAGCCCCTTGTTTTGTTGTGGATTTATGGTCGGATACCTATGAAAATTGGTTATAAATAAATTATATATCACCCAAATATTATCAACAGACTTAAAGACACACTTACATGTGCTGTACTAACTTAAAAGCACTGTTACATGTGGTGTATGCAACTTTCCGTTATTTGTGAAGTTTTTGCCACATGTGTTGTATGCAACTTACGTGTGTGATGACATATATAATTAAAACCATGGATTTACTTGAAATAATGAATATTAGATGTATTGCTAACAAATGTAAATGTAAATTTATGGTATGTATCAAGTTACAATGACAAATATTAGGATGTTTAAGCTCCGGTTTCGCCTGGTTTTTATAGGATTTCTAGGTGAACCGGTAGCTAGGATAGACCAACAAACTTGGTTCGGTTTTTAAGCTTTGTTGGGTTAGGCTGTTATTTAAAAACGGAATTAGATACATTTTTAATGTTTGAAAAATCAAGATTTTTGAAGTTCAATAAAGTTGTATGCTTAACTAAAAAAGAAAATTGAACGTTTACCTTTTAGGTCTATTACATATGTTTATGAAAAAAAAAAAAAAACAAAGACAAGGAAAACTCATAACCAAGGAACATATTAGATTGATAATCTATATGTTTTTTTTTTCAATTAATAATACTATTTTACAACTGCCAAATTCACATACGTGAAAAAAGTTCTTTTAAATTTAGGTTTATTGGATTTTAATAATCCTAAATTTGACATATTGGCCGGTAATAGTTCCAACTGAGAAAATGTTTAGTGATAGTTCCAACTTTTAACTTATTTTCTCTCAGGGGTCTCGTATTAATTAAAAGTTAATTCAATTAGTTTTTGCTGACATGGACTGCTTATGTGACAAAAAGTCAAAGTTTTGCTAATGGGGACTGCTTATGTGGCAAAGTTTTGATGACATGGATTGCTTTTGTGACAGTGCACGTTAGCAAAACTATCTGGTTTAACTTTTAGTTAGTATGAGATTGCTGAGGGAAAATACGTTAACAGTTGGAACTGTCACTAAACATTACATTAGTGGGGAATTTTAGCTTGTAGCAAGTCGGTCTCAAGTAGCTAAGTAGCAGCCATTCTTGTTTGAACTATACACTTATAGTCTCTTGTTACGAGAGCCATAACAGACATTTGGCTGGTCGAATATATTCATAACAAGGCATGTTTGATCTAACACAAGTATTTTGTTGAAGAATAAATGATTATATGTTTTATGTGGGTATAAAGTGTTCTCATTACTATGATATGATGACTATAAAGTTGCATTCCCTCTTATGCAGCTAGTTTCATATGGAGTGATGGAAGATTCACCTCTTTATGTTCCTTTGCATCCTTTTGAAGGTTGGTTTCATGTTATTACTTGAAACACAAATTGATACAACCAAAAGTAGCTAAAAACTTTATCTACACGAATCCAGATTAACAATCTATAATTAAAATATGCGCACTGCAGACTTTAAAGACGAAGAAGAGGTTAAAAGCCTATGTCCTGGTCTGTCACCAGCAGAACAAGTTCAACATGCCATTGATTGTTTACAGTCCCCAAACGCGGCGCTTGAAGATTCACACTTCAGTTTTCGCAGATGGAAAATCATGGATTACTATAGAGCTTACTCATCACGAAAAATAACTCCTCTTGTGGTATGTTTCCATTTTTGTTTGTTATTGCTAGTTGATTGGCTAGTTGCTTAAGTTGTTGATTTTAATCTTTTTTCAGGTTGCAGAACGATTAATATCAGCGATCGTGCAATCTTCTGAACCAGGAATGGATATGTCATTCTTCATCAGTTATGATTCTCGCGATATTCTAAGGCAAGCTACCGAGTCAACTCTACGATACCAGAGAGGTAACTAACTATCAGCATTTTTTTTTTATTAAAACTTATCTTTAAACATGTAGAGCTTTCGAACACATGGGAATTTTGATATTTCTATTGATGTATGCAGGTGAACCGGTTTCAGTTCTAGATGGAGTTCCCATTGCGGTCAAGGATGAAATAGATTGCATGCCATATCCAACTACTGGTAATTCATATTTTGGTATACCATTTTAGCTTAAGTGGTATTACTGACTATTATTAATATAGGAGGTTCAAAGTGGTTGCACAAAGTAAGACCTTGCAAAGAGGATGCCTGTTGTGTTAAACGCCTGAGATCATGTGGTGCCATACTTGTGGGAAAGACAAATATGCACGAGCTCGGTGCTGGAACCAGTGGGATAAATCCTCATTATGGGTATAAAAAATCGTCCTGGAAACAATTCGAAAACACATGTAATAAAGCATGTACAGTATTCTTATTAAGTTTTTGCCTTATTTTGATCAACTCAGGACGTCACGAAATCCATATAATCCTAAACGGATATCTGGTGGTTCATCTAGTGGATCAGCTGCTGTTGTATGTGCAGGATTGTGCCCGGTTGCCCTTGGTGTTGACGGGGGAGGTAAATAGAACTCATACTGTAGTAACCACAAGTTAAAACTCCATGTAACCCATAGAGGTGTTAAAATGGGCCGGTTAAGATTGGTCATTAGATTAAATGGGCATAGTCGCCAGTCGGTCGGTTCCGGTCAAACCCAAACATTTGTGTCCATATTTTTTAATAGCTATGCAGTGTGTTAAATACAATTTCAAATATTTATTTCAATGATAAGTCATTTTTTAATAAGTTTCCTTGGAGCTTTTATAAATTAAAAATAAACTTTGGGCAACTTTTTACCGAATCTTTTGATTTGTTTCCCTTCTAAACTATTTTTTCATTTTACCCATCTAGCTTGTTAGAGATAAAACATAAAACATAACCTGCATTTACCATTTCTATCTGCATTAATTGTTTAGGATCTGTGAGAATGCCTGCCGCGCTATGTGGTGTCGTTGGTTTTAAGCCATCCTATGGACGTATACCACATTCTGGGTCAGTAAAATTATTTTAGGCAAAATAAAATCTTGAAAGAAAAAAAAAAATTATATGCATGGTATTCATCCTTAATGCCAAACTGTTTCTTTTCTTATCCTTTTTCCAGTGTTCTTCCCTTGAACTGGACAGTTGGAATGGTTGGAGTACTTGCAGGCACAGTTGAGGATTCTCTAGTTGTGTAAGTGTTCTTGATTTAAGCACCCCTCATTATATCATATAACTAGAATCTTGTAGACATATTATGTGTTTTTACAATGTCCCCCTTTGTTGTTTTCAGTTATGCAGCTATCAGTGGCCAACATGAACCACACCGATCAACTATGGTACCTTCCTTCGTAACATAAACTCTAAAACTCGCCCCATTTAAACATTGTGTACTAATAGTCTTACATTCTTTTTCTATGTAATCTAAATGTGTAGCCTAGACTAAAATTGCCAATTCTGAAGCATTCTTGTATGTCTAGTATCAGACTGGCTAAATCTAATGAGGTTCTTACTCACTCCACTGTATTATTTAATTTTTTTAATAAAAAAATTCCTGATGCTTATTTTGACATGTCTGTTTTCTATCCATAATCCATCAGTGGTTCAATGATTGCTCCGATGATATTAGAGCTTGCTGTTTCAAAGCTTTAGCTAGTCTTCAAAAGTTGTATGGATGGGAGGTATTCAAAGCTGATCTTTTTGTCCAATTTATTATTTATTATGTAGTTATAAAATAAACATGTTTTTATTTATAAAATAAAGGCTCATTTACGCTAAGCTCGCTTACACCACTCGTCCAATCTGTTTGTTTTAGAATATGTCAAAATGAAATGTAAGAATTCATTTATATTGTTTTGTATGGTATCTTTGTTACATGATTGAAGACTGTGGAGGTGACCATACCAGATATCGAAGTAATGCGTTTGGCGCATTATGTTACAATTGGTTCAGAATGTACAGCATCAATTGCTCATCATTTAGAAAATGGGTAAGTAAATTCCTAAAAACCATACAAAGTTCAATTTCCATTTTCAAAAAAATTACAAATTACCATGATGCTAATTTTTTTTAATTAAAATGAATTAGAGGCAGGTCACAATCAGGTTGGGATGTAAGAGTTGCACTTTCTATATATGGTTCCTTTGGTAGTAGAGATTACTTGAATGCACAGCGGATAAGGTATCAGTTCTTAGCAATTCCACCATATTAAATTTTTCGAAAAATCCATTTTAGTTTTAAAATTTTAATCATATGTCAACTGTAGAAACCGTCAAATGAGGTTCCATGAAAAGATTTTCAGCATGGCTGATGTTATTGTTTCACCTATGGTCGGGTATGATCTTGTACCTTAGCTATAATACACTTGGGGCAATACTGCCTTTAGCTAACTTCTTTTTATTTGACCCGTTTGAGATAAACATCACTTGGATCAGCCCATACATAAGTAAATGGGTTGAAACTACAACCTGTTTTTATTTGACCCGTTTGAGATAAAATACCACACAAATCAGCTCATTCATACGTAAACAGGTTGAACTGCTACTTGACCTATTTGACCCGTTTTATATGAAAACACAACACACAGATTATAAGTAAACGGGTTGAAACTTCAACTTGTTTTTATTTGACCTGTTTGAGATAAAACACCACAAAGCTCAGCTGAATTATAAGTAAACGGGTTGAAAGTGCAACTTATTTTTGTTTGAACCGTTTGAGATACACGTCATCTGGATCAGCCCATTTATAAGTAAACATGTCGAAACTGCAACTTATTTTTATTCTAGCTGGAGATATAACACCACCTTGATCAGCTCATTCATACTAAACTGGTCAAAACTGCAACTTCTTTTTATTTGACACGTTTGAGATGAAATGACTTCCTTTATTGTTGGTTGTAGTGTAACAGCATATGAAATAAAGGACGATGCTCAGGAGACTGGTGAATTGGACTATGTTAATGGAGGTATGCATTTACTATACCATAAATGATTGTTAGTTTATCTTCCACTTGGTTTTATCTTCAATCTTTTTTTTTACTCTCAGCTGCACTCGTGCGATATTCAATAGCTGGAAATTTTCTTGGATTGCCTGCTGTGACTGTTCCGGTATACTCTACTCCTCCTTGAAGATGATAACATAAACCAAACTATTACAACATTAATCTATATATTAAATAAAACAATTAAAATACATTTTGAATGACTTTCAACCTGTCATACACCTTCCCTTGTTGACATGTTATATTAGAACATAAGCCTAATCCTTACATTTTAAACCAAGAGGTTTAACAGTTTATTATATATGGTAGGTCGGGTATGACAAACTCGGGTTACCCATTGGGATTCAGTTTATCGGGAAACCATGGTCTGATGCTAAGTTGATCCAGATAGCTTATGCGATGGAGGTGGGTCCGCAAACTCTAATCAGTCATACTCTACTTATAATGCTTAGGCTATTTTTTCCTAGCTGACATATATGGTTTGTTTTAGGCATTGTGCGAGGCCGAATACAAGAAGCCACAAGTTTTCTATGATCTACTAGGCGAGTGCTAATGGAGTAAGCAATGATCAAGATACAATAATTATGGTAAATCAGCAAAAGGTTACTTTTTTTTTTGTTTGTTAGGATGGGACACATACAAGTATGTAATAGGTTACAATATATATAGTTGTTTTCTTTTGTTTCTTTTCTTTTGTATATATTAGTATGTTGGTGTTGGTTGTGTTCATTTTGAATAAATGAATGTCTTTGAAGTCTATATTTTGTTCTTGAGAAGCAATCTATATGGATTGGTATTTGATGAAACCGTATTTTTACACATGGTTCTATTTTAGTTAATTCTATACTACCGATAATTAAAAATTATAAGTAGGGAAAATGGGTTCTTATTATACATAAAATTAAATACAACAATACTATCGTTATTCGTATGGAAATATGTAGTACTAACCGTATAAAAAAAAGTTACAAATAATGAAGATTAACGTTACATAAATGTAAACATATTCAAACGAAGGTCTTCAACAAACGACCTTATCTGTTAGCGGATACAATTCCCTCAAAACAAATTTCACGCATCCTTCTTAGACGAGCACATATGTTCTATGTTACAACATGGGCGAAGGATTCTTAGGGCCAGGGTGCCCCCCCCCCCCCCCTTTTGGCGCAGTAGTGAAAATTTGCGATTTTCGTAGGTAAATTGAGTCTGACCCCCACTGATTTGCCTCTACCGATAAAAAAAATTGAGTCCCCCCCCCCCCCCCCCCCCCCCCGCGCGATTCGAGAACCAAGCTTCGCCCCTGTTACACGATAATTGAAACCATATGTATTGAACTCATTCTTTAGCCGAGCACATATGTTCATATGTATTGAATCTGTACCGCTAAACATGAACGGAGTCCATTAAATAAATTAGTATTCTTTCTTTCTTCTTCAAATATTACGGACTAAGTTCAAAGTTAGCTAATGTTCACATTTAATATACAAGTATACAAAAAAATTACTAGTTGCTAGTTTTTTACAACTAAGGCAGGTGGGTGTAGACAAGGTCAATCACTTGAGGACGAGTCTCCACATAAGCCGCGATGTTACCGAGGGGCCGTGTTATCACCCAAGTGGGGAAGAAAAGGGAGGAGGATGGCTCGTCTGACGTCTCTTTTGTCTACAGACCGACGAATCAGACGTGCCGGGCCTCTAGGGGGCGGTGTGGACGTGCCTTTCCGGCCCTCAACATCTGAGGAACGTTCCCCACACCCATGAGCCTATTAATATTGAGAAAGTATAGGATACAAAGTATCCTTAACCTACAAAGTGTAAGAAGTCACCACAACTTGACACGTGTAAACCCTAGTTAACTCTAACTAACCCAATCCTGGTTGATTTAAAAGGGGTAAAAGGTAATGTTCCTTCAAATCGTTTATTAATCGTTCATTTACCACCACCACCACCGCCCGTCCAAAGCCTCACCGCTCCCTCTCTCTTCTAACCTTCGACGCCTTCAAAACCTTTCACGTTATTTGACTTCAACCCGACCTCAATCATGGCTCAGATCTAGTCACTTCCCTCTATCTTCGGAGAAGACAACCAAGCCAACATCTCTGTATCTTTGGCTAATCACAAAACAAAAGGAAAAAAGAAGAAAAAAAGAAAAAAAAACAACAAACAAATCCATAAAAACCTTACTTCAACTGTGTGTGAATACAGTTGTTTGTTGGAGGAAAACAGGGGAAATAGGGGAAACATAAGGAAAATGTGAGTTTTATTTATACTAAATGCGTTTTTACAAACTAGCTGGTGGCTGGAAGTTGGTAGTTGGTAGCTGCAAGCTGGTAGCTGTAAGCTGGAAGCTTTTTAAATATATTTTGATATTTGGTAAAGTAGCTGGAGCTTTTAATAAAATGTATAAAATGACCAAAATGAGCATAATTAAAAGCTTATAAAGAAGGTTTTTATTTTATTTTTAAAATAAAATGGATATTTGTGTCATTTACTAATTAAAAGCTTGTAACTAGAAGAGCTTTTTCTCTAACTTTTTCTTAAGAGTTTTTTCTTAAAAGCTACTTGCTAAACATACGCTAAATCATAAGACTAGACGGAGTGTGGCCGGAGAGGGGGCAGGAAGGGCGGGGAACACCGCCATACCATGGGCGTTGGAGAGGGGCGGGGAGTGGGGGGGGGGGGGCGGGAGGAAAGGCCACTGGCGTGGGGGGAGTGGTGATGGCCACGTGGCGGCGATGTAATTGGAGGAGGCTTATGTTACCGTTTAAAAAAAAAAAAATATAACCGTTGGTTAACGGCTAGTATTAAAAAAAATTTATTATATATATATAAACAATAACATCCTATACACAAACACACTCATTTTTTTCATAAAATCCTCTCAATACTATCATATATTTTCAAAAAAATTGCAAGATGTCGAGCGATTCTTCGAGTTCAGACGATATGTTTGATTAACTCGCTTTGGATGACTTGGGCGAAGGTGCCGCAGAAATGTTAATGGCGACCGTTCAGAACGTCGTTAAAGCTATAGCGGACGACGAAGGGACCTCCGAACCACCCAAGCGTAGAAAGTATATCATTCGTGAACGACAAACCGGAAATGAGTTATTGGTACGTGATTACTTCTCACCCGAATCAACATTCGATGAAAGAAGTTTTAGGCGTCGTTTTCGTATGAGTCGTAATTTATTTATAAGAATAACAAATGATTTGGAAAATAAGTTTGATTATTTCAAACAAAGGCCCCGATGCACGTGGTCAGATGGGATTTACCGCGATGCAAAAGGTCACAGCCGCGCTTCGAGCATTGGCTTACGGAATGATTTCCGACATAATGGATGAGTATCTAAGGATGGCCGATAGAACGGCTAGAGAAAGTACTCAGTTTTTTTGTGCGGGCGTCATTGATTTATATTTAAAAAAGATATTTGAGAAAACCAACATTTAGTGACGTCCAGCAACTTTTACAGTTTCACGAAGAAAAACATGGTTTTCCCAGGTATGCTCGGGAGTTTAGATTGTATGAAATGGGAGTGGGAAGTTTGTCCAACTGAGTGGCAAGGCCAACACGCTAGCGGTTTTCATAAAAGGCCGTGTATGATGCTTGAAGCGGGTTGCGTCACAAGATCTTTGGATTTGGCATGCGTTTTTTGGTGTGCCCGGTTCGGTTGAACGATATGACTATTCTTAATCAGTCCCCAATCTTCAACGATCTTATAAACGAAATTTCACCAAAAGGAAGTTTTTTTTTAAATGGGGTAGAATATAAGTACGGGTATCTTCTAGCAGATGGAATTTACCCTGATTGGGCCGTGTTCGTAAAATCGTTTACACGGAGGACGACGTTAGACCCTAAGAGGAAAAAGTTTAACAAAGCTCAAATGGCTGCACGGAAAGATGTTGAGCGTGCTTTTGGTGTGCTGAAAAAAAGATGGCATATTTTGGCCACACCCTGCCGAATGGTGGAAAAAAACGCATATACGAATTGTGATGTACGCATGCATTATTTTACATAACATGATTTTGGAGGATGAAGGGCGTGCAATATGCGAGTACTTTGGTGAGGAAACGCAGCAAAGTCAAGCAAACATTACGGATGAAGAAAGAAACGCCAACAAATTTGAAATCAAGAGTAGCCAAACACATCACAACCTTCGAGCGGATCTGGTTGATCATATTTGGAGTGTACCAAGAGATTACGCATCTGATGAAGACGATAGCGATAACTAAAGTGTATTTTTTTTATGTTTTTATTAAAATTTCATGTATTTTTGGTTTGTTAGTGTTTTTTTTATTTAACTTTGTAGTTTATTATGAATTAATATTATGTTTTTTTAAAAATTTGTTTTATATTTATTAAAAAAGAAAATTAAAAACAACAAAAAAAAAAAAAAAGAAATGCCAAGTGTCACTTCCCCCCACCTCTTCCCCCCCTTCCACTCCCCACAATTATTCCCCCCCACAAGGGGCCCACAAGTGCCACATGGCGCTTCATCCCCCTCTTCCCCCCCCCCCCCCCCCACCACTCCTTATAGTCTAAGGAGAAAAGGAAATGGAGAGCTAAACATGCTCTTGCAATTAGACCATGTGTAGTGGGGGGCTTTGTATATAAAGCCTCCCTTTCTGATTGTTCCACGTGGCTGCTGAGTCAGCATGGAGAGATAAAGTGAAAAAGGGGTGTAGTGGTGAGACTTTATTTATAAAACCCCTGTTTTTAATCTGATTGGTTGAATATTTGACCTTGCCACGTGGCAAGGTCTGATTGGGTGACATTGTGTGTGTTGGGCGTTATTAATATAAAGCTCCAAACCAATTTTTGCCTATAGTGTGGGGGGCGCTATTTAAAAAAAACCCTTCAAATCATGCCCACTACAGAGGGTTGTATTTTTAAGCTTTAGAGGTGAACTCAATCGTCAACTAGAAATAAAATAATATAGAAAGAATGACGCCACGGAGTCAACTTCAACTCCGATCATCTAATAACCGATCAGTACCAGTGTCTAATCTGCTTCACACTCGTCTTTTATAATTAACCATGGTTGTTCTTACTGAACTCACAGAACAATCTTCTTCTTCTTTATTAAATTTCAATTACAATTATGATGTATTTTTAAGCTTTAGAGGTGAAGATACTCGCTCTAATTTCACCGATCATCTCCTCAAAGCACTTCAGGAAGCCACCATCGACACGTTCTTCGATGATGCAGAGATTCGAATAGGACACTTTCTAAAACCAGAGCTGGAGAATGCAATTAAGTCATCAAGGGCTTCTATTATCGTGTTGTCCCCAAATTACGCTTCTTCCACATGGTGCCTCGATGAACTGGCACTTATCATGGACCAACCCAAACATATTGTTGTTTACCCTATATTCTATCATGTTAAGCCTTCAGATGTTAGGAAGCAACGAAGCAGCTTCGGAGATGCAATGGCAGAGCATAAACAGAGGATGGAGACAGAGTCAGATGCAGAGAAAAGAAGTGAATTGGGTAAGAAGATTGAGAGATGGAAGAAAGCCCTAACTGAAGTTGCTGATATCAAAGGTGAGGAAGCTAATGGTAGCAGGTACTTTAATTTAACACACTTTCTTAATTTTATATATCTGAAAATATATATATGCTCTGTTTAGTTGATGATGAATTATTTAGGTTTTATTGAATAGGATTTGAATTTGGTCATCCACTAAGTTGTTACTTTATGCACATTAGGTATTCAGTTTTGTAAAAAACTTTTGATGCATTACACATTCTTATACGAACAACATAAACTAACGAACGTAAACAAAAGATCACGAACATAATTGAATGAACGAAACATCTGTTCATGTTCGTTCATTTATTAAACAAATTTCCCGCCAAATGGTTCACAAACTGTTTGTTGAACATTCTGCTCGTTTGCGGCCCTATTTATATATGTTCAGTTTCGTTTAGTTGATGATGAACTATTTAGGTTCCATTGAATAGAAATTGGAATTGGAATTGGTCATCAACTTCATCTTTTATGCGTATTAGGCATTCAGTACTTTAAAACAAAAGTGTGATGCATTACACATTCTTTTATATAATTTTGTGAAATTGGTCATTTGAGTTGTTTAATAGCAAAAGTACCAAAGAGAGAAAAAAAAAGAGAAATTGGTCATTTGAGTTGTTTATCTTTCAGATTTATCTAATTATAGTGGTTTCTTCTTCTTCTTCTTGATGGAATCGGTTTCCAGAAGAGAGACGATAATTATTGAAGGAATTGTTAAAGAGATAAGTAGCAGATTAGAGCTACACAAAAGGAGTCAAATTCCAAAACTGATTGGAATGGAGTATTCTGTTAGGATCATTTCTTCATTCTTGAATAATGCATCCTCACATACCACTGAATTTCTTACAATATGGGGAATGGCTGGGATAGGAAAGACATATTTGGCAGACTATACATTCAAGCTACACTATCTTGAGTTTGAAAGTAGCTGCTTTCTTGAAGATATTGAAAGGAGGTGTACACAACCAAATGGACTGCTTGAGTTACAGAAACAACTCCTTAAAGATATTCGAGCGAGAGGTTGGATGGACATAGACAATGTTAGTGCGGCCACCTTGAAGATTGAGAAGTCACTTTTTAGGAAAAGAACTCTCCTTGTTCTTGATGGTATAAATAAGTTTGAGCAGCTGGATGTGTTAATCGGGACAAAAAGCCTTCATCCTGGAAGCAAAATCATAATAACGTCTAAAAACGGATCGTTAACAGAGAAGTGTAGATTGTTTGAAACACAAGTTCCACCAAAGCATACAAAGCACTTGCTTCAAGGCCTAAATGATAAGGAGTCTCTTCAGCTTTTAAGTTGGCATGCCTTTGGACACAGTGAACCCAACGAAGGTGACAAAAAGGAGTCACTAAAGGTTGCAAAATATTGCAATGGACATCCATTGGCTCTTAAAGTTTTGGGTAGCTCTTTACGTAGTGAAGATGCTACATGGGAGGATATTTTAGAATCACTAGGGAAGGAAATTAATCCCGATATTACAAAAGTCCTAAAAATAAGTTTTGACACTTTGCCATCTGAAAAAGACAAGGAACTGTTTAAGTACATTGCTTGTTTATTCGTTGGAGAAGATAGAAAGTTCACCGAAGATGTATTAAAAGCTTGTGGTATATGCAAATCATCTGGGATCAAGATTCTCATCAGTAGGTGCCTTCTCACTATAGGATCATCTGACAAATTGATGATGCATCAACTTCTTCAAGACATGGGGCGAGATATAGTCCGTCAAGAATCACCTAAGAAGCCATGGAAGCGTAGTATCTTGTGGCGTCATGAGGAGTGTTTGGATGTGTTGCAAAATAGACAGGTAATGAAGTATACCTGTTATGTACGTGTACTTTGACTGATATGTATTATGTATGTACACATAACTTCTTTAATCATTTTAAAATTTTTTATTCTTAGGGAACAATAATAATTCAAGGACTTGTCCTTGACATGAGAACATTTGAGGATGAAACATCAAAAGAATCAAGTGGTGCCAATGTGGAAAAAACTGAATTTAGATCATTTCCATTGTTCAGTTGGGTTCACATGCTGGTTTCATTTATTTGGTGGTTAATTGGTTGGGTTTCGGGAATGCGTTCCTCATCTAGTAAAACAAAACCTGACTTTGAATCATTTGCTTTACGTGAGATGCGTAACTTAAGACTACTCCAACTGAACTATGCACAACTCAATGGATCCTACAAGAATTTTCCTCAAGGTTTAAGATGGTTATGCATGCATGGATTCCCTTTAAGCTATATACCTTCAGAGTTACAAATGGAGAATATGGTAGCTCTTGACATGTCTAATAGCAAACTACAACAACTTTGGAAGAAGCCCAAGGTGCTAAATTGTTAAGCTTCTAGTCTTCTACTTATTTTGTTTGCTAACGAACTCATGGTCAATTATCTTTGCAACACTAACATCCATCTTGATTTAATTTATTTCTTAATTTTAACAGCTGCTCAAGTCACTGAGGTTTCTTAATCTCAGTAGTTGTCATGAGCTTGTTAGAGTGGGTCACTTCTCTGGTCTCCCTCTACTTGAAAGGTTGACACTCGCAAGATGTACAAGTCTAGTTGAGGTCTGTGAATCAATCGGTGCTTCTTGTCCAAAACTTGAAGTCCTTGATCTTCGTAAATGCAACAAGTTGAAGGAACTTCCAAGAAGCATAGGAAAGCTAAAGAATCTTACTCAACTTTTAATAGATGGTTGTTCGAATCTTGGTAAATTTCCAGTTGAAATGAAAGATATGGAAGCACTTAAAATACTAACAGCAGATAATCTTAACATAAAGTCCCACATGTCTTCTTCTTCTGCTGCCATTGTGCAGGCTATACCAAGAAGTTCCATGTCCTTTGTGATTTCTCTACCAAGATCATTAGTAAGGTTGTCACTTAGAAATAATAATTTGACTGATGAATCCTTTCCTGTTGATTTTAGTGGCCTATCAATGTTAAAGGAGTTGTATTTGGATAATAATCCAATCAACTATATGCCCAATTGTGTGACAAGTCTTAGTAGGCTAGAGACTCTCTCTTTTGACGGGTGTCGTAACCTGAAAACAATCCTGTGTGCTCCAGACATATTGAAGTATTTGAGAATTTACAATTGCTACTCATTGGAGAAAATAACATTTCATCCAGAAAAGTCAGCACCACCAGAAGTCATATATTTTGATGCTTCTTCCATGACTGAGATCCAGGACAAGTTCAAAATGCAAGCTGTATCAGAAATTGATGAAGAGGTGCTACGCAGTTTGGGTTGGGTTAATATAGAATATTCGAACTATTGCCGGTTATCGATGGCTGATTGTGATGGATGTTACCATTACGCAGAAAAACGAATTCCAACGCAGGTAGATGTGTCTTAATATTAAATATTTTCCCTCTTTTAATATGCATTTATGTGGTTCAAGCTGATAAAACTTTAATGTGACAGATGCTTTATGAACATGGAATATTTAGCACATATCTTCAAGGGCACGATGTTCCAAAATGGTTTACTCATAGAAGCGGCGGGTCAGTGTTTACCTTGCAATCATCTTCTAAAAATGGTAAAATTCAAGGGCTAAATGTGTGCACTGTGAGTACGGTTTCAAGCATGATGGAGGTTGGCCCCTCAAGAATTGAAATAAGGAATTTGACAAAGAACTCCTCCTGGACATACCAACCTAGAATGTATGTTCTCCCAGAAGATGACGCGTTTGAAGATGGCGATGAAGTTGTGATAGTATGGTTAAGCCATTGGATGTTTGGGGAAAATGAGTTTGAAGATGGTGATCAAGTTGGCATTCACTTTAGTGTAAAATATAGTTATCTTCATGATAGTGAACTTTTTATTATCTATGATAGTGAAGGACCAGATTATGCAAAAGTAAGAGAGTATGGTGTCAGCCTTGTGTATGTTGATGATGAGAGCGGGAATCAGAAAGAAGATCCTTTGAGTTATTACAAGTCATGGAAGCACATCATCGGTGGGGATCTCTCTGCTGCTCAAGTATCTGCAAATCATTACCTTTTAAAGCCGTGGCCAAATGAATATCCTATTTAAGCAATACTACCATATTGATCGAGTTGCCCTGAATTTCCTTCTCAAGAAGGGACACCCTTATGCACTCATATTTGGCTATGGCCCCGCCAAGGATATGGATATGTGGTTATTGGTGAAATTGGATTAAAATTTACGTACAGTATGCAAATGTAAGGGAGTATGTTATCAACCTTACCTTGTGTATGATGATGATGATGATGGTGGTGGTGGCGGTGGCGGAAACCGGAAAGAAGATCCTCTGGGTTATTACAAGTCATGGAAGCATAAAATTGGTGGGAATATCTCTGCTGCTCATGTATCCTTTCCTACAAATCATACCTTCTAAAACAATGCCGAATTTAGATAAATATTTTCTGTTTTACACTTGTCGAAATTTGAACAATTGAACCTAATTGTTACAGCTGCTACAAGCAATAATCAACCAGCCTCTACCAGCGACGTGGCGACATTGCTACAGCATTACAGCCACTACAGGCGACACTGCTGCAGTCGGTAACTGAATCCTCCCCTTCTGTCTGTTTTCCTTTTTCGCATAAACCAAAGGTATAATCCAAGTCATATAAATATAAATTGTAGCCATATTTGATCAGTATTTTTTGTGTGCTATGATGGTATGGGAACATCTCCTGCTTGAGATCATTGTTTTCTTCCACAATTAAAACCTTCAAATTTGTCTCATCCGAAACAGTTGATTATTATTGATAGTAATCCAGTATATTCATGCAGGTTTAGACCTTTTATTTGCATATATGTTAACAGAAATATCTACCACATTCTGCAACTTTGTATATGTTGGCTGCAAAATATAGCAAAAAACGTTTTATTTACATATATGTTAGCAAAAAAAAAAAAAAAAAAAACGTAGCACTTTATTTGCACATACTTTAGCAGTAAACATTTTATTTTTGTGCATAATTTAACTTAACTTTTTTTTTTTTATTTTACATAGCAGAATGTATACACCCATCAGTTAAGTGATAGTTATGAGCTAAAAATAACAAGCGTAGATGATAAGGACGACGAAAAAGAAACGGTGGATAACTTCTATTGTTTAGAAGTTTTCGTAGAGGTTGAAGTTGAGCACAAACGGAAGATGGTAGAAGAAACAAGAGTGTATATCGATCACAAATACATAATAGTAACAAGAGGCCTCATGTCAACTCTCAAGCAATATTTCCAAACATGTCCATATTTCAAAAAGGTTAAAGTAAATGATTCATTAGTTTTGACTCGTGTGGTAATGGTCGTGTAACCTGTTTTAACTCAAATGGGTGCTATGACTATATGAAGTGTAAGAGAGATAATTTTATAGATAATCATAGCCCATGAGTTATTTTTCTCATAAGTAACCATTGGTTCAACCATTCAATGAGCCGTTCGATGAATATATCAATGAGCATGAATGAAGTACTCAAGTACATCTATTTGATAGCCATCATTGTTGTGTTTGACTCGTATTGGAATATCCAAATATGTGGGCCTGACCCAATAGTTAAATAACACTTAGAGCTTTGGACCCAAAAGTTAAGTCCAATATTTGTACGTTTAATAAGGTCGTGGTCTATGAGACTATCACTATGACATTATGGTCTACACCAACACCAATTGTAAACTACATAGTTGAGAAGAAACTATATTATACGTTTTAGTTACTTTAGTTACTTTTAGCTCATAACTATCCTCACCATGTTAAATTTCATTTTTATTTTTGTGAAATTCCAAACTATGTCCTCCAAAGGTGAAACCGATTGTATTTCCGATACCATATCGTAGCTTGAGAACTACATTGATCATGTGTTAGCTAATCTTGTGTAAGTTTGGTTAAAAAGTGACCGACTTATAAAGTTCGGATAGAAAATGTCTAGATTACAAACTTAGGGATTTTTTAGAAAGGTTGTACATTGTGCTTTGTGATTTTTTCTAACCTTTTTTTAAACTTTTAACCCCTATACTTTTAATGTTTTACAAATTTGTCATTAAACTCTTTTTTATTTTATTTTTAACCCCAACACTTTTTCCCTTTTAACACTGGTCCATTAAACGTTTAATTTATTACAATTTTTTTGTTTAATGTTTCGTTCTAAATTTTGCGAGTTAAGATGTTGCAACATGCGTGTGTGGTTCATTGGCTTTATATCTATATTTTCCAAGTTCATCTGACCCGTTGCAAAAAACGAGTCCTAAGCTGACTTAGTTATTCTTTTTTACGTTTTACATTTTGATCTAAATACTAATTTTTTAACGACGTAGTTCAATGGTGAAATCCTAGTCTTAACAACCTCCGAGTCACAAGTTCAAGTCCTTCCACACACCAGGCCATTTCAACCTGAATGCGTATGATTTTTCGATGGACGAGAATCAAACTTGTGATCAAACCTGGACAGGAACCCTCTAAATAGGTAAACCCTCCCACCTCAAACCAGCTCAGTTTTATTCTTATTTTATTATCTTAATTTAAACATGACGTGGGGGTTCGATTCCGTCGGAGCCATATTTACCACATGTGGGGGTTTCACCTGGGGAGATCCTCAATTCAGATGAAATGGTTAATCAGTACAGGCTGGCCGCTGTTGCCGGAGCTCCACCGGTTACACCACTTGCCGTTAAAATTTTTTTTAACATGACGTGGATTATATAACTAGTGATGTGGATTTTGTTTTTATAAAAAAATATTAGTTGAAAGCAGAAACACAATAATCTGTGTGCATTAACGTGGAAGTGAACTCACCAGTCACCACATCTATATATTCATCATCTTCTTCTTCTTCGTTTGGTCTGTAATCCACGTATTATTATTACAATTGCAATGGCACATCTGAATGCAGCAGCCTCAGCCCTAAATGCTTCAGCACTCCTCCCTTCTCTCAATCGTAACCTTTCTTTCTTTCAATTTTTTTTATATAAACATCAATTTATCAAATTATGACCTATTCTGGAATTAATTAAATCAATTCAATTCTGCAAGTTGTTGATATTAGATTCTAACACTACACTTGGCCTTTATCCATAATTTTAATTCAAATACAGATAATTGGGAAGGAATGCAGATTTCACATGTGGTTAGTTTGTAAAATATTCTAAGTTAGGTTTGATTATTTAATTCAGAATCTGTTGTTAATGTTTCGTGTCAAAGGCATATTTATATTTATAAAATGGTCAGCCTTAGGTTGAAAGGCGCTTAAAAAGCCCGGGCTTTTTTAGGTGAGGGGTTTTGGACATGTTTTAAGGCTTCTTTAGGGCTAGTTTTGGTTCTTTAGGGTTGATGTAATTATTTTAGACTTGTTTAGATTAGACGGTTTTTGGTCGGAATTCCGTAGGAACTTGGCCTGAAAAATGCGTTTGAGGGCTTGAAAGTGGTGCTTTTGAAGCGAAACGACAAGGCTGCATTGGGCTTGGGCGAACGCCTGGTTGAGCCTTGACAATATAGATTTAGGGAGTAATTCTCTATTTGAAGCAAAGGAGATTGGGGTTTGAGAAAAAATGATGAAGCGAAGAGTTTTTGTGTTTATTTGAATTTCAGGTGGAATTGTTCGTTGGGGAAAAATGTTCCACTGCTCTTCTTTGGTGAAATTTCGTTCATGCTCATTGTTGGTTGGGAGTACTTCAAGGAGTGGACTATCGAGTCTGGTTGGTTGTGCCCCAGTTGGGAAGGATCTGGGGAGCACGGAAGTTTCTCAAAAAGAGGATGTGAAACCTTATTCATGGCCAGATAAAAAGGTTGGATACTCTGTGCCTTCACTTGTACTTATATCTTAGAATTTAGATGCATATTCTTATGGTGCTTGCTTGTCTCATTGAATTCATATGTTTATTATAGAGTCATAATGTTATCTTTCAGGATGTGACTGTGCTTGAAACTTGTTAGTTGTAGTTATTAGTACTTTATTATTAGGGTTTTATTGTATATAGGCCATGGGACCAGGATAGGTTTCTTACTTGTATATATTAAGTGTTCACCTCCATTGTCATTCATTCAGTTATCGTTATAATTTTAAAAATACTTGATTCTTATTTGGTTGTAGAGGCCTAGGGTGTGCATACTTGGTGGTGGATTTGGAGGACTATATACTGCTCTAAGATTGGAATCACTCACATGGCCTGAAGATAAGAAACCGCAGGTAACAATGGTGAAATTTAACATGCTACTTTATTCGTTCCTTTTTTTTTCCTCACATCACCACTAGATTTGCAGATCATATCATATACAAATTTAATACTTTCTGCAGGTGATCCTTGTTGATCAATCTGAACGCTTTGTCTTTAAGCCTATGTTATATGAACTTCTAACTGGAGGTACTTGCTTTCGTTCATGGTTTAATGAATTAATGCTCAATTTCGATCATCGTATACTGATTGCTCTAAAAATAAATTTGAGTACTTTTAGAAGTAGATGAATGGGAGATTGCTCCCCGGTTTTCAGATCTGCTTGTAAACACTGGGGTGCAGTTTCTAAAGGACAGGGTGAAAGTGCTCAGTCCATGTGACCATGTGGGAACAAATGGACCTAATGTATCTGGCTGTGGAGGAACTGTTCAACTAGAAAGTGGACTTGTTATCGAATATGATTGGTATGAAACCCCTCAAATTTATTTTTAGGTTTTTAGTTTTTTTTTTCTTTTTTGAAAAGGATTACTTTAACCTCTTGTCCATTTGCTGATTTCTATGTTTGTATGTGGGCAGCCAGGTTGGTACTTTCTCTAGGAGCTGAACCTAAGCTTGATATCATACCAGGTGCCGTTGAATATGCACTACCGTTCTCGACCCTGGATGATGCTTTTGTAAGTTTTTATGCATAGTTATCTTTGTTATCTAAAAGAAAATTCAACTTGCTGCTGAAATTGCTAATCTATACATTGTGATGCAGAAAGTAAATGACAAACTAACAAAATTGGAGCGTGAAAATTTTGGTACGGCAAATCCAATACGTGTGGTGGTGGTAGGCCTTGGTTACTCTGGTGTTGAACTGGCTGCTACAGTGTCAGAAAGACTAGAAGGTAAAGGAGTCGTGCAGGCCATCAGTGTTGACTCCTCAATCTTACCAACTGCACCTCCTGGAAATAAAGAAGCTGCTTTGAAGGTAATAAGGAGACTTTTTTTAGTTACTAATAATTCACATGGCGGTTTTAAATTGTTGAATTGGCTGATCTCATTTACTAAAGAGGTGGCAAAATGGGTTGTTGGGTTGGATAAAGTGTTAATAACACGTAAGTGTTAATCACGACTCGAAATGATCTGGTTGGGTTGACCCTTCTGACATTTTTTGAACCTTTAAATATTAATTAATTCGTTAAATAGCAGTCGAGAGTTACGGGTTATCACAATAAAAATCTGAAATTTTGAACAAAGGGATCTAGATTCTAGAAGTTTGTATGAAATAAAAGATATACTTTGTGATTCCACGGACATCCGGAGAAGGAGCCTGTAATTTCTATATATGGAGTATACGTTGTAGCTAGAGGGGGCAATTTCAACTTGCTTATATGAAAACAGGTGAATTTGGGTTGTATTTATTGATAAAGGGTCAAATATAGATAACGGCTCATAAGTCGCCTAGTATGTATTCAAATGCTTAAAATGTTCTAGATCATTTAATTAAAAACATTTTATGTTTTTATTATAAATGTGTATTTTTGTGATCAGTTTTAACGTTATTTTACAAATTTCGCGAAAATAATGTTAAAAACGATGGACGGTTAATCATGCATCATGTGGTGGCGTGGATAGCCAAAAGACAAAGGGGTACATGCACCGATCGGGTTTGTCCCGATTGATAAGTGTTCTGTGCCTTATGTCCAAGGCTTGATATCAAACCACATCGAGCCGGGGGTCTCACTGGAAGCAGCCTCTCTATTCTTAGGGGTAGAGGTAAGGCTGTCTACATCTTACCCTCCTCAGACCCTACCTTAGCTTTGCGCCTTTGCTATAGGTGGGATTAACTGAGTATGATGATGATGATGATGATTTTTGTGATCAGATTCGATACATTATTAATCATCACAACATGATGTTGATGGACCAACCCAAACCATTTTGACATATTCGTAAAGTCTTTTCTTTTTAACCGAATCCATTTGACCCATCCCCCTAACTCATCCCACATCTAGTTATAGCTTATTGCCTCAAGATTAGATTGAGACTTACGTTGCATGCTGAAGCCTTAATGAGTTTTATATCAATTACTGTAAACATATCTCAAAATAAAAGCTATTTCACAGGTTCTTAAATCGAGGAAAGTTGAACTTCTACTAGGATATTTTGTGCGCCGGATAGGAAAATCTGGTGATTTAACAAGTTCTGTCGACCAATCCAATGTTTCAACAAAGGCCAGTAATTCTGAACAGTTAGTTCTGGAGGTACAGCCCACTGAAAAGGGTGCTAAAACACAACTTATAGAAGCTGATCTGGTTCTATGGACTGTTGGAAATAAACCGTTACTACCACAGTTAGAACCAAATGGTTGGCCTTTTGAGCTTCCTGTTACGGGTAGAGGA
Organism: Ambrosia trifida; assembly: GCA_028751855.1. NCBI lineage: Eukaryota > Viridiplantae > Streptophyta > Magnoliopsida > Asterales > Asteraceae > Ambrosia > Ambrosia trifida. The sequence goes on along the minus strand of CM054130.1, from coordinate 34,240,818 downwards.
CAAGCAGAAACAGATGAAACTCTCCAGGTCAAGGGCCACCCACGCATATTTGCTGTTGGTGATTCTTCTGCTTTAAGAGACCCAAAAGGAAAAGTGCTTCCAGCCACTGCACAGGTACCATAGATAAGAACACGTTAATCGTAGAGGTGGCAAATGTGTGGGTTGACCGAATTCAGTTACAGGTCATAGTGTGCTATTTTGACCCGAATCATTTTTTTCTTAAACTTCTGTGATTTTTTTAAAAGAATTTGGCCGTATTTTGACTCGCTTGACCCATCTGACCAATTTCCCTTTTAGCCAACTTATTTACCCATTTGACTGGACTCGGACATTAGTAAAAGTGTATAAATTGCTACCTCTAGCTAATCTTGGATTGAAATCTTGCCTGTTTAGTTGAGAGGCAGTATTTAATTTGTCATGATTTTGCAGGTTGCATTTCAGCAGGCTGATTTTGCTGGTTGGAACATTTGGGCTGCTATTAACAACCGTCCACTGTTGCCATTTAGGTTTGATGCTCAAACACCACTTTCCGTTCCCAATACATTTTCAAGAATTGACCCGATACATATTTTTAATGAAAATATTTGCCTGCTTTTAATGTCTAAAAAACCTTTGATAAAGACAAATATGGACCATCTTAACTCAATGCATTTATTTATTTATTTGTTGTACTTTGCCGCATCAGTAAGGTGCTTGGTAGTCACAACTCACGAATACTATATCACACATTTTTAGTTTTACTTAAATAACTGATACATATGTTACTCTTGTTTTGTGTTCAGATTTCAGAATTTGGGTGAGATGATGGTCCTTGGGAGAAATGATGCTGCCATTACACCAAGTTTTATTGAGGGCCTAACATTGGAGGGTCCCATTGGCCATGCCGGTAATTATTCTGCATTTTATCTTTTGGTAGAGGTGACAGTTTTGACCCATTTATTTTCTTAAAGTGAAAACAGTAAAACCAACAATTTTTAGGTTAAAAGGAAATGGGTAAACATCAGGATTTTTCAAAAATTAGATTATTAATGAAATAATATACTGTGTTTTTATTCAGAAAGTTTTGGACAAAAAAGTGTTTTTATTCAAACCAACACCTAATACTACATTTTTACCCATTATCCAACCCATTCATTTTGCAACTGCTACTTGTCATCAAACCTCATAGATTGAATTATGGTGTTTTTGTGTTACAAAATGCAGCTAGGAAACTAGCCTATTTGATCAGGTTACCAACCGATGAGCACCGGGTTAAAGTTGGGATAAGTTGGCTTGCAAAATCTGCAGTAGATTCCATTGCAACAGTGCAGAGTAACATCACCAAAGTTCTTTCAGATTCTTAAACTCTCTTCTGTAATGAAAATTAAATTTATGTTCATAAAATCATAGTGATATATAATTCATATAAGGTATTACCCTTCTTTATGCCACCATTTCGTATTAACATCACTGGCACTGCTATGTGGTTTATCTGGCTCTAAATCTTTAGTATACATTTTCTTTCAATTGTAATCTTGTGGGGTTCTTGTACAAACATATATGATGTTTTTAAAAATTATTATTTTCAAGGAAAAAAAATAAAAGAAGTCCTTACCTAATCAATAACTAATTGGTTGCGTCGGTAAGCCTATCATGCTTTTCATGTTTTTCTTATACCTATTGGTGTTCAATTTATTAGTTTTAAAAAAATAGTTAAAAAGAGTTATTATTTACTATTTTGTTAATTTAACTTGTGTACTACACGAGAATCTACTTGCTAATTGAATAAAACTTTTCTGGTGGTAGATAAAAGTCACATAAATACTTTATTCTATCAATGCCTATACATAAATACATGTGGTAAATGAAATGAATTATTGTATCATCATAATTAAAACCCATAATTATCATATCTTCATAACTACGAAATTATCTTCTTTCAATACTTATTTTGGTATCTTCTTTCTTTCGGTACTTGCTTATTTTTTTTTTTTTTTGGTACTTCACTCTTTTGAATACATCCTTGTGTTTTAGCATTTCATACTTCAAAACTCTCATGATTTGATGCTTTAACCATTTTGCATGTAGGCATAAATTTTAGATTTATTACATTCCATTGCTAAAACAAAATCAAGGATCATGTAAAACATGGAAAAAAATTATTAATAACTATATCCAGTAAATCTCATAAATAGCAAAACTATTGGTAGGGTATAAAGAGGATGAGAATCATGGAATGTAGATAGAACTTACCTTATAAAAATACATAAAGATGAAACAAAAAATATGGAGAATATGGAAGAAATCAATGGAAAATTGCCTTGGAGAAACCTTCCAAGATACCATAAAGAACATGACGATTTAAATGATGTTTCACAATCGGGAGTGCAACAAGGCCTTGTTCGTGTCTGTTCATTAAGGAAATGAACGTGTTCATAAACAGTTCACGAGCACAAGGTACACAAATAAAATAGGCTAAGGCGATAGAGGCTAGAGGTGGATGGAGGGAGTAGCACCGGAACTTGAAGCCCTAATTGTGGAAAGGAAGTCAATCGTATTCGTCAATGTGAATAACAAGAAAGAAAGAGAAGTAATGCATAAATAAGGAGGGAATGGGTTTTCTAGTTTATTTGTTAAAATAATACTAATTAAAGAATATAAAAGTTAAGATAGAATAAATTAAATGTACAAAAATCTTTAGTGAACGAACATAAACAAATGAACATTCACAAATACATTATGGAACGTTCACGATCACAACTAAATGGGCAAGACCTATTTTCATGTTCGTTCATTCAACTAATCGAATATAATTTCTTGATCGTGTTCGTTCATTTATTAAACGAACGAACGTAAAAGAACTTCCTGCCAAACGTAAATGAAAGTAGGCTTTATTGGCCCCTTGTATCGTACCCTCACACTAATCAAGTTATGTTTACAATGCTTCGCAATACAAAATTAAATTGAATCGATCATTCGTATGTGATTAAATACATCAAATCTTGTTAAAGAAACGCCAAATGCATAAAAATAACCAAATAAAACCTAACTAGACTTTACATTTTACAATTAAAAACGTAAATCAAGCAAACCAACAAAAGCAAACATATGAAAATACCAGCAGGAAAAGCATTGGATTCAAGAGGCAGAAAGATGAGCAATGTTCAACTTCCTTCCTTGTTGAACGCTGGTCCGGTAGTGGTATATATGGAAAAAAATGGACTGCAATTACATACTATCCTGGCCCATACTTTGATTTCTTTAACCTAATGGAAAACCTAGGGTAGAGAGAGCCAAGGGTGAGAGAGTAATGACTTGGGCGCAATTCAAAAGCAGAGAGATCCCCACCTATGATGTACTTCCATGACTTATAATAACCCAATGGACCTTCCTTCTGCTTTCCACCATCATCATACACAGGGCTCATACCATACTCCCTTACTTTTGCATACCTCGACGACCAAATGCTAACTTGATCACCATCTTCAAACTCATTTTTCCCAAACATCCAATGGCTTAACCATACTACATCAACTTCACCCCCATCTTCAAACGCATCCTTTCCTGGAACATGCTTCTTGGAAGCTCTTTCAGCTTACTGCAGTGACTTAGATCAAGGACTTCAAGTTTTTGACAGTAAGCACCAATTGTATCACAAATCTCAACTAGACTAGTACATCCTGCAAGTGTCAACCTTTCAAGTAGAGGGAGCCCAGAGAAGTGACCCACTCTAACAAGCTCATGACAACTACGAAGATTAAGAAACTTCAGTGACTTGAGCAGCTGTAAAATTAAGAAATAAAATAAAAATAAAAATTTAAGATGCATGTTAGTGTTGCAAAGACACTTAACCATAAGTTATCATACATAAGGAGTAGCAGCTTTTTATTTTAGTACCTTGGGCGTTTTCCAAAGCTGTTGTAGTTTGCTATGAGACATGTCAAGAGCTACCATATTCTCCATTTGTATGTCTGAAGGTATATAGCTCATATGGAATCCATGCATGCATAGCCATCTTAAATCTTTAGGAAAATTCATGTAAGATCCACTGGATTGTACATAGTTGAGTCGGAGTAGCAATAAGTTTGGCATCTCACTTAAAGCAACTGTCTCAAAGTCACCTTTTGATTTTCGAAATGAGGAACACACTCCTGAAACCCAACCAAATAGCCACCATATAACTGAGAGAAGTATGTGAACCCATTTGGACTTATCTAAATGCGAAGTTTTGCATATTGGCACTACTTGGTTCTTTCGATGTTTCATGTCAAGGACAAGTGCTTGAATTGTTGGTGTTCCCTAAGAATAGTCAGAATAACAAATGATTAAAGAACTAATGTGTAGTGTAAATATAAATATATATAATACAAAAAAATCAAAGTACATAATAGGTATACTTAATTACCCGTCTATTTTGCGACACATCTAAACACTCCTCGGGATGCCACAAGATGCTACGCTTCCATGGCTTCTTAGGTGATTCTTGGCGGACTATATCTCTCCCCATGTCTTGAAGAAGTTGATGCATCATCAATTGACCAGAATATCCTATAGTGAGAAGGCATCTATTGATGAGAACCTTCATTCCAGATGATTTGCATGTATCACAAGCTTTTAATTTGTCTTCGGTCGACTTTCTATCTTCTCCAACGAATAAACAAGCAATGTATTTAAACAGCTCCTTGTCTTTTTCAGATGGCAAAGTATCAAAACTTATTTTCAGGACTTCTGTAACATCTGGATAAATTTCTTTCCCTAATGATTCTAAGATATCCTCCCATGTAGCATCTTCACTACGTAAAGAACTGCCCAAAACTTTAAGAGCCAGTGGATGTCCTTGGCAATATGCTACAACCATCATTGACTTCTCTTTGTAACCAACATTGGGTTCGTTGCGTCCAAAAGCATGCCAGCTTAAAAGCTGAATAGATTCCTTATCACTTAGGCCTTGAAGCAAATGCTTCGTATGGTTTGGTGGAACTTGCGTTTCAAACAACCTGCATTTTTCTGTTAACGAACCATTTTTAGACGTTATTATGACTTTGCTTCCCGGGTGAAGGCCTTTTGTCCCAATTAACACATCCAACTGCTCAAACTTATCTATACCATCAAGAACAAGAAGACTTCTATGCATAGATAGTGAGTTCTCAATATTAAAGGTGCCCTCATTAACATTGTTTATGTTGATGTAACTTCCTGCTCGCATTTCTTTAAGAAGTTGTTTTTGTAAATCAAGCAATCCATTTTGTGTTGTACACTTTCTTTCGATGTCTTCAAGAAAGCAGCTTCTTTCAAAGTACCGAAAGTGCAACTGAAAGACATAGTTGGCTAAGTGTGTCTTCCCGATTCCAGCCATTCCGAATATTGTTAAGAATTCAGAGGTTCGTTGTGATCTGTGTTTCAAGAATGAAGTGACTTTTATAATGGAAGACTCCATTCCAATCATGGGTGGGAGTTTACTCCTTTTGTGTAGATCTAATCTGCTACTGATCTCTTTAATAATTTCTTCAATAAGTATCGTCTCTCGCCTAGAACCAATTCCATTTACAGCAAGTAAATAGATAATATTTTATAACGACTGCCTACAAATACAATATCAATATGAATCGGTGTCTTCCAAAGATCACACCATTCATATAACCGTCTGACCCACATTTTCCTTAGACCAAAAATATGTTCAACACATAATAAATTAAAGATAGGTTTAGTTTAAAACAATTTCAATAGAATGATGCCCAATTTAACCAAAGCATAAACATTTTATTATCAACTATGAGGAAGGAAGTGTGTTAAAGTACCTGCTGCCATTGGCTTCCTTCCCTTTGGTATCAGCAACTTCTGTTAATGCTTTCTTCCATTTGTTAATCTTCTGAGCCCATTGACTTCTTTTCTTTGCATCTGACTCTGTCTCCATCCTCTGTTTATGCTCTGCCATTGCCTCCCCGAAGCTGTTTCGTTGCTTCCGGACATCTGAAGGATTGACATGATAAAAGATGGGTAAAACAATATGTTTGGAGGTCCTTCGCTGCTTCATGACGAGTGCCAGTTCATCAAGGCACCATGTGGAAAAAGCATAATTCTTGGATAACACAATAACATAAGCCCTTGATGACATTATTGCATTCTCCAATTCTGGTTTTAGTACGTCTCCTATTCGAATCTCTGCATCATCGAAGAACGTTTTAATGGTGGCTTCGTGCAGTGCTTTGAGGAGATGATCAGTAAAACTATAACGAGTGTCCTCGCCTCTAAAGCTTAAAAATACATCATAATTGTAACTTGAAGAAGTATAAGAAGAAGAAGATTGTTGTGTAATTTCAGTAATTTCAACCATGGTGTGGTCGTGAAGGATGAAAATGGATTGTGTGAAGCAAATTCTAAACACTGGTTTGCAATTTAATAGTGAAAAGAAAGGAGTGTGACGTAAATCAATAAATGGTTGGTTAGTTGGTTGGTTTTATATGATATGACAAAAATTGATAAGGTTGACTCGTAAGTCGTCTCTACCCGTCTTATATATTATTTCTTACAAACTTTCCTTCATTAATATTTATTTATATTATAACCCCTTATAATTTCATTTATATAAATATCATGTCCTTAAAGTTGTTGATTCAACTTTAGGAAATTTTCATAAAGTTTCCCTTAAAAATTCATTTGTATAATATCTTGCCCATAATATGAGAGATGAAGTTGACTCAAAAGTCTTCTTCTATAACATTTCCATAAAATTTCCTGTACAAGCATTTATAAAAGAACAAATGGGAAAAAAAGATCATTCATGGAATAATGGTGGTGGCGTTATGGTGCATTTGGTTAGTTCGGAATGAAAAGATTTTTAATGGTAAGGAGGTCAAAGCTGTGGAGATTGATGCAAATGTGAAATTGAAGACCTTTTTTTTGGTTGAAATATAGGTCTAGTTATTATAATATTGTGTGGAATGATTGATATAAGAACCCTTTGTATATGATGTAATGGCTTTGCTTTTGGTTGTGGCCATCGCTTCGAAGACGGTTAGTCGGTGTGAATGAAAATTAAAGTTAAAAAAAATAAAAAAAATTACAGGAATTTTCAATCAAGGAAAACAGACAAGTGGTGTTGGTTAGGGGATGGATCCAGAATCTACCTCGTAAGGCTACAAGAAACCTGGTTGCAAACTGATAGGAATATGACCCCGAATTACCGGTTCGAATCAAACAGAAAAATAAAAGATAGAAATTTTTACGATTCATTTCGGATACAGATACACCACCAAAACAAACAGTAGAAATATGATAGATCTAATGATTGTTTGTGATACAGATACACCACACAAACAAAGGATAGGGCTGTGAGATCCAACCGAAGATACAGATACACCACTATGGTTAAGAAATCGTGTCTAAGAACTCCACCCAACGCGCCACGGTCGAGCTAACATAGACAAATTAATTTTAACCCATAATCCAATGATATAAATTAACATAAAACTTTTCACTCTAAAACTCCATGTCCATTCATGATGGTTTCATACGTATATATAAAGGAAAATAGGAAAGCAACCCACGCTGCTAACATATAGGAAAGTGGGAAAACTACTCTAAATTAATAACTAACTATGGAATTTAAATAAATGAAAATAAAGACTAAAATTGTAAGTGTCATTTTCATTACAAACATTTTTCTAATATCCTTTCACAAACATAGCCTACAGACTCTTATCAATACTAATGACACAATTTTTCTAATTTCAACTTACCCAAAAAATTTTCCCTCTCTTTTTAACTTACCTTCAAAAGGGATTTATATACAGATCCCACCTTCTCAAACTTTTCTCACATATCATTCATTTCGGTCATAAGTAAAACCATAAGATATGACTTCCCAAGGCATTAACAGCAATCAACTAATGGATTCAAGGTATTTTACATTATTAAAAAAAATCTTTATTTTTATTTTCGATGTCTTTTTTTTTTTTTTTTTTTTACATAAAAAAATATCATTTCGATAGAATACGTCTCAGTAGGATTATTATACATCGGCTACCGCCGTAGTTTCACAACACGAACTTTGAGTTAATTAATTCCTTCCTTTCATAAGTATTATTTAAGGGTAGTCATATGTTTTTACTCTAATTATAATCTATGTATATGGTAGCTTATTACTAAATTTGTGAGACACGTGTATTATAACTCACATTTTGAGTCTGATTACATCTTCTCTTTTGAACAACAGCTCTGAGGCACGCAGAAGGATAGTTATGCTTAAAGATGTTGATTTAACTAGAAGGGATTATACACTCAAAGTTCGTGTTGTGAAACTACGGCGGTAGCCGATGTATAATAATCCTACTGACACGTATTCTATCGAAATGATATTTGTTGATGAGGAGGTATGTTTATACTTAGCATTATGATACGCTTTAAAATATATATATATATATATATATTTATATCAATATTCTCTACATTTTAAATAATATTTGGGTTATTTTCATTAAATATTACACCTAAATGTTTTGAATTGGTTATTTAATGATTTTTAGTGAAAACGAGCAAAAAAAAGGTGCATTTGAGTTAAACTTGAGGCTCATTAAAATTTTAATGTTTAAATGGGCCATTGGGTTAATCTCACATTTTAAATTTTGTTGTATAGGAATTAATGGGCTAGAGCCAAAACGAGATGGAGTCATTTATTTCTTACATTATGGAGCTAATTGGGCCAATCATCATATCTATTTTGGACTAGGAAAACAAACAACCCATTATTTTTACAAATAAAATCATTTGGGCCGGCCCGCTAAAGAAATTAGGGCATGATACTTGATTACTTGTGTTGTTGGCTGTGGAGTTATACTTTAAAAAGAGGGAGCACCAAAGAGAAATATAGTGTCGGGGGAGGCGCAGAAAGAGAAAGCACAAAAGATGTAGAATTAAGTGAGGCATGACAATCATAATCACAATTAGAAAAGAAAAAAAAACATATATAATAATAATAATAGTCAGATATCTCGAGAGGGACAATTGGAAAAAGGGCAAAAGTAATATATATATATATATATATATATAGGGTTTGGCTAAAATAAAAACCCCCTTGAGTTGTGCAAACCCTGAAAACTCATTTGTGACCATTGATCTACACTCATCAATGGCTAAGATTCATCCAAGCATTTTTTATTCTAAAAAAATAGTGGCTTTGAAAATAAAATGTATAGAAGGACAATTTTGGTATTTTGCTTTTTGGGACCACTTTATGAGTAGACATCTCCATCATTATCTCTTTTTTATTAATTTCTCTTTCCTCTCTCTTTCATTCATTCACTTCTCTCTCCTCTATTCTCTTTTTATCTTCTGAACCTCAATCATCTCTCTTCCCTCTTTTATATTTATTCAAATTTTTTACCTTTTAATGGATAATCCGATCAGTCAGATTTGTTTGTAACACTTATGTGTTACGTTGTAACATGTTATAGGTATCATTGGTATTTGTTTACATTGCATGTTGTTACATTTTATTACTAGATGGTTGCCGTAGGCCGCGCGTTGCGGCGGCGACGACACCTAACTTGTTATAGGTGGTGTCACGTTATGTGATGCGTACACCGTATGAAAATGTGTAGTAACTTGATTTTTTACCGTCGAATGAAAACATTTTATGTTTGAGCCAACTCGTTTGTTTTCGAAGACAGTTTACGTCAGAAACGTTGGTAACTTGAATTTTTACTGCCGAATTAAAACGTTTTATATTTGATCTGACTCGTTTCCGAACAAAATTTACGTAAGAATCATATTTGACCAGACTCGTTTCAGGAAAAAAAAAACCATATGTTAAAACATGAATTTATATCATTTATTGAGAAGTTTGAGGATATAATACATGTCAAAAGTTTGAATGTTATATCTTTTCTCGTCAATCCGTCATTCATAAAAAGCAAAATAGTTGTTTTTAGCATGCTAAAAAAAAAAAAAAAAACTTTACCATATTCCTTTATGTTTACTCTAATGTTTATTGAAAAAAAAAAAAAAAAAGATTTACAAATGGCTTGGTTATTTTCCTATTGTGGTCCAACATGGCATGAGTTAAAGAGCTTTTGCAGCTACTTTTAATGAAATGTTTCAATACCACCAAAAGCCCAAGCAATCCCTGATAGAAAGCGTACAACTCTACTTTAGAGTTTTCAAACTTGTACACACCACCAAAACCACCATCCACTTACACAACCACCACCCAACACCATCAACCGGCACCACCACAATCCACCTATTTCGCACCACCGCCACTCTCTCTCTCTCTCTCTCACAAAAAAAAAAAAAAAAAGTAAAACCCCTAAATAATCTTCTCTCTCTAGAAAAACTCAAAAAAACCCAGCAACCACCATGAGGATCTCTACTACCCAGCCTCATCCTTGCGGCTCTGCCGCACACGCTGCACCACCACCTACCGCTGACTTCAACCACCTCGCCACCACTTTTGCTCTCCTCTCCTTCATCCTAACCCTCTAAGTCTCTCTCCTAAAAAACCCCAATACCAAAATAATATTGATTGTCACATGACCGGGATCGGGAACGAATGCCAGCCTACTACCTCACCAGCCACTGCCATCACTCCGGCAGCAGCGTAATCAAACATAAGCGACGGAGATGGACAATCATGGTGGTGGTTATCGAATCTGTCCTCTCCCTCTCTCAAAGCAAACTGTGTCTCCATTTCTTTTTCTAGAAGTTCGTCATCGCCATAGATGAATCTGGTTGCAAAGGAGGAGATAAAACTCAACTGAAAAGGAGAGAAACCAAGAGAGAGAGAGAGAGAGAGAGAGAGAGAGAGAGGCACAAAGAGAGAGGTAGAGAGAGAACTATATGGTAACTTTGCTTAGGTTGTAAATTTAAGGGATTAAATTTGTCAATTGATAAAACTTAAGGGTTGATTATAGAAAAGTAAATTTAAGGGATTAAATTTGTCAATTGATAAAACTTAAGGGTTGATTATAGAAAAGCATGGTCACCACCGACCATGCTTTTTAATGTATATATATAATATGTTACACTGTAAAAGAGCAATTATATGTTACACTGTATGTGTTACAGTTACATTGTAACATAACATATATACATGTAACTAAATAAATTTAACATTGTAACATTTAAAACACTATGAACTACAAGTATTTTACATGCGAAAAAAATCTATAACATCTTATAAAAAAATCTATTGTAACATAAATCTGTCACAATGTTACACGTAAAAAACAAAACAAATGATTACAACTTAAAAAATGTTACAAGAAAAAAAACATCCAAAACCAAACCCTTTTCCTCATCTTCATCAACTAATCCGTCTTCACCAAAATCAACAAAACACCAGGTACTGATTCAACCAACAATGTAAAAGCTATTAGAACACAAAATTCAAAAAAAAAATTTCAAGAATAAAAAATAACATGGAAATTCAGATAAACCTAATTGAAAAGAAAAAAGAAAAAGAAAAAAAATACATACAAATTATCAAGAAATACATACCTTAATGGTCCGTCAACACATTCAAATTCAAACCAACAGAAAAATAAACCGAACATTCATGCCCAAAAAGCAACCAAACCAGATCTAAGAAAAACTTATTCCTTAAATTTTTTGAATCTGTTGACCACATTCAAGTAGATCTGGACTTCAATACTTCGATGAAAGTTTGCAGGGTACCTTTTTTGACAAAAATATATAGAAAAGTTATCTACGAACTATTTAAGAAAAAGAATTACAAAATATATAGAAAAGGATCTTCAAAAGCTATGTTGCTTTTGTCTCACAGAAGAATACTTTTATGTATAGTATTTTATAGGTCAACAAACCTTGAAAATGAACATGAGTGACCCAACAACCTTTTGATGATAACTAGACAGCGATGGGTCCCTAAGTATCCGAATAAGGGAATTAATAGCAACCTGAAACTCCGGCGGTAAAATCGAAGAGATGGGAAGCCATGGTAGGGGAAGAAGTGGCGGTTGTTAAATGAAGAAGAAGTTGAAGCATCGGATCTTGATAAGAATGTAGATCTAATGGTTGGAAAAAATAATAATGGTAGTGATGAAGGTGAGAGAAGATTCAAAGTGTGGGTATGAGATTAATTGTGGATTTGGCTTGGGTTGAGAGATACGAGGGAGAGAGAAAGATAACTTTTGTGTCATTCAATGAGATGGGTAATTTTTACCATCTTGCCCTTTTGATCAAATGAGAAGAATGGAGATGTGGACTAATAGGAGCCATTGGATGGGGTTTTTTAAGTTTTCACAACTCACCAAGGTTTCCACTAGATACATAGCCAATATATATATATATATATATATATATATATAGAAGTCCACACAACTTGGAAGGTGAAGGGTCACAAAGAAGAGGCGGCGACTACGGTGCTTATTGGTTTGTATTTTTTGGTCCCGCTATGTTATTTATTTGTGAACTTTTTAGATTTATTTTTATTTCTTTCATTATTATGGTTGGCCAGATTTTAGTTGGTTGCTTAGACTTGGGATGAATATTTATTATTTATGATTTTCTTTTGGGATTTGGATCTTGTTTGACACTTGTTTATGATAAAAATCTAAACTTTATAGGTTTTTGTCGTGATTTATTACCCGGATGATGTTTGCGTTATATTTTTAGATTCATATGTGGCCATAGTTTATTGACTTAGTATTTTTAAATTAAAAGTCGCATATTTTTATCATTTGCTCCGTGTGATGATTTGATGGGTTGACTTGTTGACTTAGGATCTAGAAATTGCGTATTTAACATCGTTTTCGGTTTGTCACCTACCTTGAGACCGAGAGGAGAGAGGTTGTGGGTTTGTTAGGATTTATTGGTTTATTTGGTTAGATATTGCACGAGAGTGAATTTCTTTCCCTGTATCCTTTTCATCCGCTTTCCCAAACATTTACCTTTAGGAATAGATCACCCCTTGATACCGTTAGGTGTTTCGTGATTAGTGAGACCGATAGGAGATCTAATTTTTGGGTGCGTAAACTTGTATGTTTGGTGAGACCGAGAGGTGATCCATTCTTTACCCGGTGAGCTTCACACTGCTTAGGATTTCATTTAGTGTTCTAGTGAGACCGAGAGGAGATCTAGATACTATAGTGTATCCCGAGTCGGTTATACCCGTAGATCCTGGTAGTCATTTAAGTATCCATTTCCCATTAGCTTTCAACTTTATCATTAGGAATCCTAGTCTAGGCAACCATCTTCCCAATTTCTGATTTCCCTTTCGTGAGCGTTTACTCCCTGATCTCTCGTACCTGCTGCTTGTTTATTTCTTGTCTTATTTTATTTTATTTGTTTACTTGTTTATCGTTTTAGTTACTTGCTAGTTAAAAATCATGCTCTTTTATATAGACTAGGACTCATCGAGGGCTGCATATCAGTGTCCACGGATTGATACTCGGTCTTATCGACTTTACTACACTACGACCGGTACACTGCCGTGTTGTGTGGTTTAGCTTGGTGATTCCATTTTTAAAACCAGATTGTGAAACTTAAATATTTATATATGTAAACCACAACAATCAGTCTTTGGCGCCGTTGCCGGGGACACTGGCGACTTCGAGAATGACCCGAGTCAGGGATCTAGTCATTCGTTCTTTGTTTATATCCGCTTTAGTTTAGTCATGTTTTTATGTCTTGTTTGGTTTTAGGTTGTTCTGCGTGCCTTAGTTTACTTGTTGCTTTTGCATGAGTTTGATTTTTGCTAGTTAGATTAGCCGTTTTTTTGTCGCTTTTTTACTTTAGTCTTGCTTAAAAAAAATTAAAAAAAATAATAAAAAAAAGAATCGTCATGGCATCTTGTATTTGAAAAAAGACTGTTGCAGACTACATAAGGGAACGTGACCACGCGAGCCGTTATGAAGAGAACATGTACACTCAGTCGTGCTTTCAATACATGAATGTTTGTTGTGAGATTTGTGGTGGAGCCCATTTGAAACACGAGTGTTATCTTTCACGTGGGAGGTCCACACAGTGGTATGGAGTTGACGATGAGAGGTGGCGTATGGATATACAGATGATGATTGATCACATGGAATCAGAGCATGCGAAACCTCTCACACGCGTGGTTAACGACTGTGAAGGGAACATATTGGGGTATAAGGATTCATTTGGAAATATGATTGACACAATCCATAACTGAATGCGATAATGGATGAAGCAATCCCACCTCTAGTTCAGCAAGATATTAGTTGTGACGAGTAGCCTTATTGGTATCCCACCCCCTGGAGCCATGGACCAGAACCTGAGGATGATGATTTCTGGAGTGATGAGGGCATCAAAGTAGTAGAGTTTTTTAAAGACACTACGAACCTGATTGATGAAGAAGTTTTTGATGAGGGAGTTGAGATCGAGGCAGCTAGCGAGTTGCAAATGATTAGGTTATGCCTAACAAGTACCGCACAGGTTAGCGAGCCGGTAGATGAGCTTGAGGATGAGGTGATAGAGGACGAATATCTTCCATCGTGGGAGGATGAGTTCGGTGATGAGTTGGTGGATTTACGGAGCGTAGATGGAGGAGAGTTTGACCCTGTTGGCGATCTTGATGAATTAGAAGCATTACTGTTCGGAGAGCCAACAAAGGAGATCAAAGAGGATGAAGGAATGGAGATTAAGTATAGCTGGCCTATGGAAGAAGCAGAAGATAGATCACCTCCCCAATCATCAGGACCACGGGAGATGGGTCATAGACAACTTGCCTGGAATTTAGTAAGCGTGTACACCATTTGGAGGGACGACCGATTCCTTCACTACACGTGTCATATATATTTTGGTCTAGGTAAGTATAAAGATTCATGGGCTGAAATGAAAAGGTGGAGTGATCAGCCGTTGAAGAGTATTAACCATAGGTGGACTGGTTGGGGATCAAACATGAGGGTTAAGGATGATCATGCTTTTGTAGTTCATGACAATGGTTTGAAGCATGATATCAGTGGTCTGGGTGGAGATTGTGAGGTCGACGAAGTCTTCTTTCACCCTCCATAAGTTTGTTCGTTGTGATTTGTTCTCGGGTGTTGGCTCGAGTGTACATATTAGTTGAGCATATGCATATTTCTATTTCTATTTTTACTTTTCTTTATTTTGAGTTTTTATACTAAAATTGCAAAAAAGAAAAAAAAAAAGAAAAGAAAAATGGTGTAGAAACATCTCCCCCGTACTCAATCTCCATTTGGGGGAGATCGTTTTCGAGCCATATTATTATTGTTAATAGTTTGTTTCTTTGTGTTGCCGCGATTCGCGAGCATTTGATTTGTCATGCAGGTTATTACTTGGTTATGCTTGATCGCGCCGACATTTGCACGTTTTTAGGATGCTCCTACATATCAGCGCATCACATTTTTGGCAGGGGAGTATCAGTTTTCCTTCTCTTTTTCTTATTTTAGTTTATGTTAGCCAGTTTTGATACACATTAGGGACAATGTGCGTTTTAAGTGTGGGGATGTAGTAAATAAATAAAATTTATATTTTCAGAAAATCCAAAAAAAAAAAAAAAATAATAATAAAAAAAGGCTAAAAAAAAGTAATTTTTTTTTGAAAAATACAAAAAGAAATAATAAAAGTTTTTGCAAGTCCCGAGGCGATTGATTACACACAGAAGACCCACCTTAGCCATTGTAAAGCGCAAGCTGAAGGCGGGTCGATGTGGGTTTGCATTTCTTGGGGGCACGAGATTTCTTTAAGTTACGCGATAGTAAAGTAGGTCGAGCTAGTCGGTTTTTGAAATAAAATTGTTTTTGGGATACTTATGATAGTGGAACAAACTTGATTGAGGAAGACTACTCATGGCTTTTATCGACATCCCATTCCCGCATTTCATAGTGAGGATTTGAGCCTATTTGATTATTATTATTATATTCACTTTCATTTGTTGAGTGCTACCTACATGTTGCTTGATTACATAACTTGTGCATCATGATACATTTTTAGACATTGGGTTTGGACTTGGCATTAGCATGATGGGGGCATTTAGGATCACCCGCATCTTAGCCTTTTTACATTCTTTTTGTTTTTCATTTTTTTTGATCCGTTTGATATAAAATCATTTGGGCCGGCCCGCTAAAGAAATTAGGGCATGTTACTTGATTACTTGTGTTGTTGGCTGTGGAGTTATATTATAAAAAGAGGGAGCACCAAAGAGAAATATAGTGTCAGGGGGAGGCGCAGAAAGAGAAAGCACAAAAGATGTAGAATGAAGTGCGCGGCCTGACAATCATCATCACAATTAGAAAAGAAAAAAAACATATATAATAATAATAGTTAGATATCTCGAGAGGGACAATTGGAAAAAAGGGCAAAAGTAAATATATATATATATATAGGGTCAAGATCCTGTATAAAGTGTTTTTTGTGTGAGAAGTGTGAGAAGGTGTTTTGACCATTAGATAATTTTAATCTATGGTGTGGATTAATTGAGTGGCATTTTAGTAATTAGTATTATATTATTAATAATAAATTAAATGGCTAAGGGGTATTAAGGTAAAATTCACACCCACATTTAATTGAGAAAACCTGAAAAGATGGAAACATATTCAATTATCATTAATATTGTTCCTTTCTCTCTTGTTTACGTTGGAGTTTGGAATCTACTTTGCAATTTTCACTTAATAAATCCATAGAATTCAATAATAAATTCCTTGCCTCCATCTTTGTTATCAATTTCCTATAAAACCAACTCGTTGATGTTGGACCTAAATCCATGAAAGTCAATCATACCAATGTGCTTTTACAAGCCTCTATACCGATGTATGAAAAAATGTACAATTTACACATACATTCGAACAACATATGCAGATAACTAATGCTCGCATATCTTTTCTTTTCCCAATTACCTAACGTAATAAGGCAAGCAATCAACTTATCCTCCTAACCACAAACCAATCATTACAGATCTAACAACTCAATCAATCAACCAACAAATAACCTTATCAATTCCCGTCGTCCATAGAAGAACTTTAACCTACAGTCAAGCCAAGACAAATTTAAAACCCTAACTGAAATCCAACAAATCATCATTCCGAACAGGAAAATTAAACGGTCGGTTACCTGATTCGACGTAGGAACGTGACGGAGACGTGTGTGACAGCTTCGAGCATGACTGTGGTGATGTCTTCCGTGGCGCGGCATAAGGTTAACATCAAATGGTGAAATGGTGTTGTGGACTGGTTTAGATGATTGGGGATAGTGGTGGTGGGGTTATGGTTTTCAAGGGGCGTTTGTATGGCGGCTGTATAGGTGACAGTGAGTGTGTGACGAAGGTTAGATGGGTAAAACGTTGGTGGTATGAGGTGGTGCTGGCGGAGACAGATGAAGGGGTTGGGGAGATTGAGGGCGGTGGTTGGTCTGCTACTTAAAGAGAGAGTATAATGTCTCTGTATGTGTGGAAAAGGAGGATAAAAGAAGCGTGGGCACGTATGCAAAGATGATGACAAAGCAATAACCGCCTAAAATACCCTATGATACTATGCCACCACACAAAAATAATGTTCATAAGCTGACACGTGTCAGTACAAAACAAAAAGTGGGGAAAACAAAAAACAACAGAAAAAAGGAACAAAACTGGCCAAATACAGGGGTCGAACCTGCTCACCCTTCATCACACATCAACACCCTCACCACTACACCACAATCATATCATCTTACCTTGACTCATAAGAAATTGTATTTATCATCTACTTAGAAACCTACTGTTCACTCGATTTACTGTTCAATCCATTCATACATTAATATAGTTAAATTCTTCTTCAAGGCCTCGACTATTTTTTTCTCCACATCAGAAAGTTTTATGGGTTCTCCAACTAAAAAGATGATTTCACCTTATACTTATCCATGAAAAGGTTTGAGTCATGGTCAATTCGTCCTTTTGTGCAAAAACTTATCCTTGTTTTTTTTTTTTTTTTTTTTTTTCTTTTTTTTTTTTTGTGATACAGACAAACTCGAGCCAGCATGGTTATCGTTATGCAGATATGGTACCCATATTTATAGTAATTTGGGTTTTTTTTGTAAATAGTGGTGGTTCACACCCACATTTTATTTAATGTGTTTTATACCTCTTTAACAGCAAGACATTGTAGTACACCATGTTATGTAATTTGTACACGAATATAAAACACAATTGAATTTGTACTCATCGTTTATTTGGGTTGTTAAACAAATGATGTGTTTTATGTTGAATGTTCTTAACTGGGTGTTTTGTAATGTGGTTTACACCCACATTTTATTGTTGTGTTTTATACCTCTTTAGCAGCAAGACATTGTAGTACACCATGTTTCAACATAAAACACCATGTTATGTAATTTGTACACGAATATAAAACACAACTGAATTTGTACTCGGCATATATTTTGGTTGTTAACAAATGATGTGTTTTATGTTTAATGTTCTTAACAAAAAAAGATTTAGTATAAAACACAACGTGTTTTGCATTTTTTGATTAAACATGAATATAAAACACACCAGTATAAGATTTAGAGAATTGTTGTAAATTAAAGATGAATGACAGAATGTGCAGTGGATATTTTATAAAAATTCAAGATGATTCTTTTGACATTGAAAAAATATCCCTAAAAAAACTCTAAATTAATAACAACCTTAATTGCAAAATTATCTCTAAAAATAAGATTAATAAGCAAATTACATTGATACCCTTTTTATTAATAATTTTGGCTGCCACATGTCACCACCTCATTGCTTCTCACACTTCTCACAAAATTTTGGCTTTGTACAAGAACCTACCTCTCTCTCTCTCTATATATATATATATATATATATATATATATATATAGGCTAAGTATCTAGAAGAAACCCAAAATTTTGAAGAAACTCCCACAAACCCAACTAGTGGACCACAATGCTCCACATAGCCAATGAACTTAATTAATTTTTAATTAACCAAAGGCTATTTTAGTAATTTAGCTTAACCCCTCTCATATATAACCCTTGTTTCTCTCTCCCATTTCAAATTATTATGCATTTCCCTCTCCTCTCACCATCATCATCTCTCTGTATAATTATAGATTGAAGCAAAGATCATACACCACCATTAACCTCCACCTTCATCATCATCATCATCTCGAACCACTACACCATCATCATCATCTCGAACCACCAAAGGATCATCACAACTAGCATCATCATCATCTCGCACCACCACAGGATCGTCACAACCAACTGTGGCATCATCATTGAAGGCCTCAGTTAACTATTCATCATCGTCATCATCCCTGTCACCCCAACCTATTATCCTTTTTTTTTTAATTTCAGGTTTATTTTTTAGGGGTTTTAATTCGAAATAATTTGTGGATTTTTTTGTTAAAAGTGATTATAACATAATTTTTTGTTGTTTAGAATGAATTGTCGAGGTTTTACACATGACCTGGGGGAACCCCTGTTTTTTTTTGTGGGTTTTGATGGTTTCAATTTTTGTGGGATTTTTGGGAGGATTTTTTTTTTTTTTTTTTTTTTTTTTTTTTTTTTTTGTGGTTGTTGGTGGGTAAATTTTTGGCAGAGATGCTTTTTTTTGTGTGGGGTTTTGGTGGGTAATTTTTTGATGGTTTCAATTTGAAATATCATTTGTTTCAAGAATGAATTTTCTTTGTGGGTTATTAGAACCATTGAGGTATTTGTTGTGTCAAGTTTTTTTGCGCGCATTTTGTGTTCATCGTTTGTGCTAATTGCACAAACAATGGTTCGTAGCATCTCTGTGTTTTTTAGGGTGTTTTCTCGTCTATATGTTTAGCCCAAAATGTATGATGTATGATGTTGTTGTAGACAAAAAAAGTTTGCTTGTGTTTGCAGACAAAAAACCCTGTTACACACGTAACACCGGTGTGTGTAGCACATCTGTTTTTTTTTTTTTTTTTTTTTTTTTTTTTTTTTTTTTGTGTGTGTTTATCATCTATGAGTTTTTTTTGTTACCTATATGTGTTTAACAGAAAATGTCTGTTTTATTTTGTTTTTTATGTGTTAAATAGAATGAACATAAAAGTTTTAGCATTTTTCTGTTTTTTTGGTGTTTTTTCATCTACATGTTAACCCAAAATGTATGTTGTTTTTTGCAGAGAGAAAAAAAAATTGTGTTGTTTTTGCAGTAAAAAACGTGTTTTACACACGTAACAAGTGTGTTTGTAGCACATCTGTTATTTTATTGGGTGTTTTCTTATATACGTTAAACCAAAATGTTTTGGTTGTTTTTTGTCTTAAGAATGACTTTTCTTTTTGTGTTTTTTTCGTGCTTTTTGTGTTCAACGTTTGTCCTAACTACACAAACAATAGTTCGTAGGATCTCTGTTTTTTTGGTGTTTTTTCATCCATATGTTAACCCAAAATGCATGTTGTTTTTGCAGAGAAAAAAAGTGTTGTTTTTTTGCAGTCAAAAGCGTGTTACACACGTAACACTTTTGTTTGTAGCATCTCTGTTTTTGTCACCATATTTTTTTACAGGTTCTGTACGTGTTTAACAGAAAATGTCTGTTTCATTTTGTTTTGCTGCAGACTGAAAATGTGTTTCGTACGTTACAACAGTTTTGTTTCGTATGTAACAGGTTCCCACCAAAGCATGAATTCTCATCCCAGCACTCCCCCTTGGGAGGTTTTTGAGCCATGTCATCCTCTAATCCCAATGTACCCGAGGCACCTCAAATTGAACCCGATATGGCAGTTGCACCTGAACCACACCCGCCCGTTGAACCGGATTTACCTCCTATTGCAGCCGAACCAGAACCCCCACCCCCTTTTGCAGCCGAACTTGAACCGTCCCTTGAACCGGTTATACTCCTAGAGCAAGCAGACGCTGCGTTCGTACCCGACGAATTTCGATTGGAATACAGCTTTTGATTACGTTTTTCCCGAAGAATATCCACCACTAGAAGACTATATAACACCGGAGGACGATTTGTATGATGTCCATTACACACTTGAATGGGCTGTCGGTTATGAATTAGACCCAGGGGCTGAATATGATGAACCATATGAAGCTGATTTGAGTTTACAAGCGTCGAAGGAGGGTGTGCGTATTAGGACAGAATGGGAGGGTATACGTATTACGGAGGAAGAATGGGCTTTCTATGCCAAGTATGGTTATAAGATGTCCTTTGCCACTGTTGGCTGCAATGGAGGATGTGGGGGTGTACATATTACGGATGAAGAATGGCCTTTTTTGACAAGTATGGTTATAGGATGCCAAAGGGCGGTGTATGAAATCAAAGCTTGATTGTTTTTTTTGTAGCAATGAATGTTTTATATACCATAACATATGTTACAAACCTAGTAAAGATTAAGTATAATGTTTTTTTTACGTTGTCATGTGAATCTTACTTTGATATATGAGTATAATAGTTAGTAGGATACCTTTCGTTACGTATGAAGTGTCGTCGTGGTTTTACGTACGTAACAACGTACGTAACAACGCTGGGTGCTGGAACAATAATATGAATCTGATGTATTAGTTCTAGTGCTGGTAAAATTAAACGAAAAAAGAACATGGTCTAATAAAAACTTAACAAATCTACATTTTTTTAAATTAATATGAAACTGTCATGACGGTTTTTACGTACGTAACAACACTGGTGCTAGAACAATAATATGGATCTGATTCTGCTTTATTTTAATAAATAAAATACTTTTTTCAATCATTAAAAATCTGATTTTTGTAAAAAAAAAATATGAGAGAGAATGTTGGAGAGAGAAGATTAGTGAAAGAAAGAGATAGAGAGATGATTGATTGGATGGAGAGAGAAAAGAGTGTAAATTACCCTTCTAACCTTTTTTGTCATCTTGTTTGATTATAATATCCACATTTAAGCTTGACCATTGATCAACTACAATGGATGGTGATGAAGTTTACAAGGTTTCTTCAATTTAGGTGGGTTTTTATTTAATCCATCCCCTATATATATATATATATATATATATATATATATATATAAAGAAGTCCACACAACTTGGAAGGTGAAGGGTCACAAAGAAGGGGCGGCGACTACGGTGCTTATTGGTTTGTATTTTTTGGTCCTGCTATGATATTTATTTGTGAACCTTTAGATTTATTTTTTATTTCTTTCATTATTAGACCCCCCGTAGTGGGGCGTTATTGTGCAAGATTTTTAAAAATAGCGCCCGGTAACACCGGAACATACCGGCGCTATTTTTACAAAACCGGGGCAAGCGTTATTTTCATAACGCCAAAGCAAAATGAAGCAGCCCAAATAGAAGATGACACGTGGCCGAGCATTAAAAACAAACGGTCAAAAAATTTGACCGTTGGGGACTTGAATTTTTTTGAACGGTAATTTTTGAAGTTGTTTATATATACACACACACTTTTTATATAAAACACAAAAACAAACACAATAATCTCTAACCATACACCACAACACAATCAAACACAAAACATGTTTCCATATGGTTCACCATTCGGGGTCCCGGGTCGCCCGGGTGCAAGGCCAAACACTACGAGGCCAAACACTACTACTCCGCTGCCACCCAATTGGGGCGAGTTTGACGCGAACACAATGCAATACGCGCAACTTCTTGGCATGCCCGGTCAATTCTATCCGGGCCCAAACATGGCGGGTCAATTTTTTCCTCCACCAAACTATGTCCAAGGTTCTCAAGAGGAGCCCGAGTCCGTGCCAGAAACTCAAGTCGAGACCAACGAACCACGTCAACCCGAGGGTTCTCAACGGGGGCGCGGGCATGGGAGACGCTCGCTTAAAAGGAAAGATGCTACCGCTCCTCGTCAAAAAAAGCAACAAGAACGTTGGGAAAGAGAAGAGGAGTTTGCTTTAGCGCGGGCCTGACTCGACATATTGGAGGATCCCGAAGTTGGTTAGTATTTTTTTTTGTGTTTATATATATATATATTTATAATGTTGGTTAGTATTTTTTTGTGTTTATATATTTATATTTATAATACTGGTTAGTATTTTTTTTGTGTTTATATATATATATATACTTTTTAATCGTATAATATTTTTTTTTGTAGCGAACTATCAACATAGCCCGTTGTTTTGGCAACGGATTCGAGAGCTGTTTTTTGCCGCCATGGGTAGAGGGGAGTATCGAGAGCATGACTCGATATCGGGAAAGTGGTCGGACAATAAATAATAAATGTCACTCGTTTGCGGAGGTTTACCAACGCTGTAAGGACAACAGGGGCAGTGGGGAAGGTGATGACGGTTTGTTGGCAAGAGCCTTGGACGAGATGAGAGATACCCACGGGCCG
Organism: Ambrosia trifida; assembly: GCA_028751855.1. Classification (NCBI taxonomy): domain Eukaryota; kingdom Viridiplantae; phylum Streptophyta; class Magnoliopsida; order Asterales; family Asteraceae; genus Ambrosia; species Ambrosia trifida. The sequence goes on along the minus strand of CM054130.1, from coordinate 34,217,611 downwards.
TTCCCGTATTTGAGGATTTGGGAGATGTTGAGAAAAAGTCCTAAGTGGGCTAATGTACCGCTTATGGGGTCGGGTAGTGGGCGCAAGATTAGGAGAGGAAGAGGATTAGGAGGAGGAGGACCATCAAAACGAAGCAAAACCACCTCCACGTCGCGAGATCCGGATACACTGACATCCGATGCTCGCTTTGTGAGTTTAGATGATCCTGTTGATTTGGAGGATGAGGAGGAGGAGGATATTCCAAGACCACCCGGTAGAAGATCAAAAAAGAGTGGCAAGGCGGAGTCGTCTTCGACAGGAGGTGGTGCATCGAGGGAGGATTTTGAGGAAATGAATCGACGACTACAGGATATTCGCGACCTCGGCCAAAGACGTTTGGAAACTATGCACCAGAGAGTGGCCGAGAATAAAAGGTTCGTCGACATTCAAGAGGCGAGGCAAAGGGAAAAGGACATTGAGTTTTTGTCCAAATCGATCGACCACCTCGAGGGAGAAGCCCTACGCCTCGCACTACATCATAGGCAAGAAATTCTTGCAAAATATAACCTCCAGTAATTTATTTAAGTTGTTTTTTTTAATTGGTATTGTAATTTTTTTAAGTTGTTTGTTTTTTTAATTTAATTAATATTAGTTGTGTGTTTTTAATATTATTTGTAATTTTTTATATTTATTTGTCTTTTATTTTAATTATTTTGAGTTAAAAGATTAAAAAAAATAATAAAAAAAATCCACCAATCAGAAACAGGGGCTTTATAAATAAAGCCCCTACCACTACACCCCTTTTTCAGTTTCTCTCTCCATGCTGACTCAACAGCCACGTGGACCAGTCAGGAAGGGGGGCTTTATAAATAAAGCCCTCCACTACACATGGTCTTATGGTTGGCTAGATTTTAGTTGGTTGCTTAGACTTGGGATGAATATTTATTATTGTTAATTTTCTTTTGGGATTTGGATCTTGTTTGACACTTGTTTATGATAAAAATCTAAACTTTATAGGTTTTTGTCGTGATTTATTACCCGGATGATGTTTGCGTTATATTTTTAGATTCATATGTGGCTATAGTTTATTGACTTAGTGTTTTTAAATTAAAAGTCGCATATTTTTATCATTTGCTCCGTGTGATGATTTGATGGGTTGACTTGTTGACTTAGGATCTAAAAATTGCGTATTTAACATCGTTTTCGGTTTGTCACCTACCTTGAGACCGAGAGGAGAGAGGTTGTGGGTTTGTTAGGATTTATTGGTTTATTTGGTTAGATATTGCACGAGAGTGAATTTCTTTCCCGGTATCCTTTTCATCCGCTTCCCCAAACATTTACCTTTAGGAATAGATTCACCCCTTGATACCGTTAGGTGTTTCGTGATTAGTGAGACTGAGAGGAGATCTAATTTTTGGGTGCGTAAACTTGTATGTTTGGTGAGACCGAGAGGTGATCCATTCTTTACCCAGTGAGCTTCACACTGCTTAGGATTTCATTTAGTGTTTTAGTGAGACCGAGAGGAGATCTAGGTACTATACTGTGTCCCAAGTCGGTTATACACGTAGATCCCGATAGTCATTTGAGTATCCATTTCCCGTTAGCTTTCAACTTTATCATTAGGAATCCCAGTCTAGGCAACCATCTTCCTAATTTCTGATTTCCTTTTCGTGAGCGTTTACTCCCTGATCTCTCGTACCTGCTGCTTGTTTATTTCTTGTCTTATTTTATTTTATTTGTTTATCGTTTTAGTTACTTGCTAGTTAAAAATCATGTTCTTTTATATAGACTAGGACTCGACAGAGGTTTAGTATCGAGGGCTGCATATCAGTGTCCACGGATTGATACTCAGTCTTATCGACTTTACTACACTACGACCGGTACACTGCCGTGTTGTGTGGTTTATCTTGGTGATTCCATTTTTAAAACTAGATTGTGAAGCTTATATATTTATATATGTAAACTACAACAATCACATTATGATTCATTTATTTTGCATACAATTTTTAAATTTGAAATTCAATTAATAGTAATGTTATTTTTTTGTACGGTTGTAACAGGGAACAACAATGCAAGTAAATGTTCTTAAAAGGTGGTTTTCAAGATTTGAGAATCTTCTCAATGAAAAAGGTAGTGTTCTATCTTATATCTTTTAGTTATATTTATATTTTTCTATGTGTTCATCCTGTTTTAAAATTTATATGCACATTTATTATATTTATACTTTTAGTAAATATTTTAGGCCAAATCTGCTTTGTAGTTGCTTATAATATGACATGTGTGTTTTATTTAGTGGTTGATTATAGAGAAAAAATATTTGAAGATAACGGTTATTTGTTCTTTGTTAATTTTTTTGTGGATCTATGGTTGAATCAGTACTGTTTTGGCTCTTTTAAGTACTTTCTCTTTTTTAACTGTTTTGATCATTTTGACTATTTTGAATGTAAATGTAATTAGTCAACTAAAATTACTTAGGGTTTGTTTGTTGATAACATCTGATGAAGAATGGAAAACTAATGAAGAAGTTACAATCTCTGAAAGCCTAACTACTCATGAGTTAAACTACTGATGGTTTAACTCCTGATGAATAACCTCTAATTACAAAACCTCTGATAATGAACTACTGATTAGGAAAGCAAAAACTCTGATGAATAAACTTCTGAAGACATCAGAGGTTTTGGTTTCCTCATCAGTAGTTCATTATCAGAGGTTTCTCATCAGGAGTTAAACCATCAGTAGTTTAACTCATCAGTAGTTACGCTTTCAGAGGTTGTAACTTCTTCTTCGGTAGTTTTCCATTCTTCATCACAAGTTATCAACCTATAGGGTTGTGTGTTTTTATTCATACAAACGCCAAATATTACATTTTTACCGATTATCCAACCCACTCATTTTGCCGCCGCTACTTGTCATCAAACCTCATAGATTGAATTATGGTGTTTTTGTGTTACAAAATGCAGCTAGAAAACTAGCCTATTTGATCAGGTTAGCAACCGATGAGCACCGGGTTAAAGTTGGGATAAGTTGGCTTGCAAAATCTGCAGTAGATTCCATTGCAACAGTGCAGAGTAACATCACCAAAGTTCTTTCAGATTCTTAAACTCTCTTCTGTAATGAAAATTAAATTTATGTTCATAAAATCATAGTGATATATAATTCATATAAGGTATTACCCTCCTTTATGCCACCATTTCGTATTAACATCACTGGCACTGCTATGTGGTTTATCTGGCTCTAAATCTTTAGTATACATTTTCTTTCAATTGTAATCTTGTGGGGTTCTTGTACAAACATATATAAAGTTTTTAAAAATTATTATTTTCAAGGAAAAAAAATAAAAGAAGTCCTTAATAAATAACTAATTGGTTGTGCCGGTAAGCCCATCAAGCTTTTCATGTTTCTCTTATACCTATTGGTATTCAATTTATTAGTTTTAAAAAATTAGTTAAAAAGAGTTATTATTTACTATTTCATTAATTTAACTTGTGTAATACATGAGAATCTACCTGGTAATTGAATAAAACTTTCCTGGTGGTAGATAAAAGTAGGGGTGTAAAAGAGCCGAGTCGAGCCCGACTGGGCTCGAGCTCGGCTCGTCATGGTTTTATGAAGCTCGAGCTCGGCTCGGTTCGATCCTACAATTTTGAGCTTGAGCTTGGCTCGCTAGCAAAATTAAAAGATCGAGCTCGGCTCGGCTCGAGGTGATTTGAGAACAATCTCAAACGGAGCTCAAAGCTCGGCTCGCGAGTGTTATTAAATGGGCCTATGAAATAAGGACTTGGGCTTTGGAGATGTGGGCTATAAATTATAAGTGATATATAAATAACTTATAATTATGTTTGGGCTCGTTAAGGCTTGCGAGCCCAATCGTGCTTTGTATATAGGGCTCGAGCTCGGGCTTGATAACTAAACGAGCCATATTTCAGGCTCGAGCTCGGGCTCATTAAGGCTCGGCTCGTTTGATCTTTTTACCGAGCCGATCCCGGGTAGCTCTCAAGCCGCTACGTGTCATTTACACCCCTAGATAAAAGTCACATGAAGGTTCTGTATCTACTTTTGCTCATGTACAATACTTTATTCTATCAATGCATATACATAAATACGTGTGGCAAATGAAATAAATTATTGTATCTTCATAATTAAAGCCCATAATTATCGTATCTTCATAACTACAAAATTATCTTCTTTGAATACTTATTTTGGTACCTTCTTTCTTTCGGTACTTGCTTATTTTTTTTGGTACTTCACTCTTTTAAATACATCCTTGTGTTTTAGCCTTTCATACTTCAAAACTCATGATTTTGATGCTTTAACCATTTTGCATGTAGGCACAAATTTTAGATTTACTACGGTCCATTGCTAAAACAAAAGGGTTATTGGATTTTATTACTCCCAACTATATGGTATTGGCCGCTACCACTCTCAACTATCACTTTTACTCCTACCACTCCCAACTTAACACTTTGTTTGTTGTGTCACTCCGGAGGTACTTGCCATGTCAGATCCACGTCAATTCAACATCTGTCGTTGCAACACCTGTTTCTGAAACAACTGCTACTACTTTTGTCCAAGATACTAAAACAACTGCGGTAGGAAACACAAGAGGTAAGTCAACAATAAAGCTAAATTCAAACATGCCAAAAGAATCAAAACAGCTGTTGCAACAAAACCCCAACCTTCTCATTCACAGCCTACTTCTAGAATTACAACACCTTTTGAACCCTTGTTTCAAGCTGCATCACAAACTCAGCCAGATACCATTTCCTCTCCATTTCCTACAACTGACAATGCGCAATCAAAACAAACTGAAACTGAGAAGGCAACAACTGTTGACACTATACCTGTGGACTCTGTATTGGTTGGAAGTCCGAAGAACCAAGAAAAAGGAGCATTCACCTCCTTTGACAGTGACTCAACTGATGTGATTGAAACAAATACCACAACCACATATGGTAGGATTTCTGATATTCCTATTAATGTAGCTGATGACTTCAAATATTAAGAATTTACGGAAAGAGTCAGCAAACATGAATCTTCAATGGAAGCAATGATTGAATTATACAATGGGTCACCAGCATCTATTGCCAGTAAGATATGGGAATCCGTTGTCCCAATTATCCAAACTCACAGAGAAATGGTAGACCTTAATCATAATTATCACATGGCATTGATAAGAAACATGGTGGACGCTAGATACAAAGATACACAAGCCGACATCAAAGCCATCAAAAACCATATAGCAAAGACCAATGGCTCTGCCCCAACAACAATTTATGAGGAAGATCAAGAAAATAATAATGATGTCGAAAAGAAGAACAAAGGCCAAGAGAAATTAATAAACCTACCACATGACAAGGAAGCACAACAAAGATTTCAAACCCTTCTAATGTGCAAACAACTGATAATCCAGGATCTGTTCCAGCCATAAGAGAGTTGATGAAAGTGCAAACCAAAAGGCAAAGAAAGAGCTGTTAGATAAGTTGAATGCGAAAAAGGAGAGAGAAGCCAAAGCTGCCGCATTGATTAAACAAAGAAAAGAGCTGCAAATGAAAGAGGAGGATATAGGCTCCTCAAAAAGAAGAAAAGTACATAGAGGACATGCAAAAGAAAACCTAACATTCCCTACAAACACTAATAGCCAACAAACCACAAAATTACTAAAACAGTGTTATCCTTAGGGTGCACCATTTTATCTTCAGGATGTTTAGTGATATCCTTAGGATGTGCTTCATTATCCTCAGGATGCCAATCTTCAATTGCTGGTTTCAGGATGTGGATAATGGGAATCTTAGATCCTTCAGGTAGATTTAAGGAGGATCCCAGATTTGCCAAAGCATCAGCTTCAGCATTTTCTTCTCTAGGTACCTGTGTTAGTGAAAATTCTACAAAGGAAGTTGATAAATTTTAACTTTTTTGAGATAAACAACTAATTTTTGACCCTTTACTGCATAAGATCCATTAAAATGATTAGCAATAAGTAAAGAATCAACAAATACTTCAATATTAGTAATATGCATGTCTCTAGCAAGTTGCAAGCTAGCAATGAGAGCTTCATATTCTGCCTCATTATTGGTTGTCTGAAATGCACATTTAATAGCATGGGTTATTTTGTCCCCTTGTGGCGATTTTAGTAGTATCCCTAAACCTGTTCCTTTTGCATTTGAAGCACCATCAGTATATAAAATCCATTTTCCTAAGTTTTCTTTTAATTGTTGTACTTCAGATTCTACTTCACTCAGGATGTCACTACTGAAATCAGCCACATAATCCGCTAGAGCCTGAGATTTGATTGCATTTCTAGGCTCGTACACTAAGTCAAAGGCACTTAATTTCACTGACCACTTAGCCATTCTTCCTAACATTTCTGGTTTTTAATGGGATAGTTAGTTTGTACGTGTATCCTATGTGTTTCAAAATAATGCCTTAACCTAGTAGATGCCATTATCAAAGCTAAAACAAGTTTTTCGAGATGAGAATACCTGGTCTCAGCATCTAGTAGAGTTTTACTTACATAGTAGACAGGATGATGTTCTCCCTCGAAGTCTCTTACCAATACTGCACTTATAGCATTCCCAGAAACTGCAAGATATAGCTTCAGAGGTTCTCCATCCTCAGGTTTCATCAGGAGTGGAGCTGCTGCTAAATACTCCTTCAGCTTCTTCAATGCTTCTTCGTGTCTCTGTCCCAGTCAAATTTATTATTTTTCCTCAGGATATCATAGAATTCCTTACACTTCTTTGAGGATTTTGAAATGAATCTGTTTAAGGCTGCTATCCTGCCTGTCCACCTTTGTACATCCTTGATATTTTTTAGGGTTTTAAGATCAAGGATGGCTTTTATTTGTTCGGGGCCGGCTTCTATCCCTCTTTTGGTGACTAGATATCCAAGAAATTTTCTAGCACCAACTCCAAAGTGACACTTTGACGGATTCAGCTTCATATTGTAGGCGTCCAGGATATCAAATGCCTCTTTAAGATCCTGAAGATGGTTCTCTGCCCTTTTGGACTTAACCACCATGTCATCAATGTACACCTCCATTGTGTCTCTAATCTTTTCTTTAAACATCATATTCACTAGCCTTTGGTAGGTTGCACCTACATTTTTTAGTCCAGATGGAATAGCTATATAACAATATATACTTGATGGGGTCATGAATGCTGTGTCGTCTTGATCGTCTGGTTCCATTTGAATTTGTTGGAATCCTGAGGATGCATCCATGAATGTCAGTATTTTGTGTCCTGCTGTAGCATCCACCATTGAATCTATATGTGGTAATGGAAATGGGTCCTTAGGACAGGCTTTATTGAGGTCTGTATAGTCTACACACACTCTCCATTTCCCATTTTTCTTTTGAACTACCACCACGTTGGCAAGCCATCTTGGAAATTTTACTTCCCTTATTATCTTAGATTTAAGGAGCCTATCCACTTCTTCTTGAATAATGATATTTCGTCTCGGAGCAAACTTTCTTCTTTTCTGCTGGATGGGTTTGAAGCTCTTATCAATCCCAAGCTTATGGGTAATGAAATGACATCCTTAGAGATGCCAGTCATATCTTCATGCTTCTATGCAAAGGTAGACATCCTGCGTTTAAGAAATGAAATTAGTGATTGTTCAATGTCATGAGGAATATTCTTACCAATTAGCACAGTAATATCCTTGTTATTGTCATCATGGCAAACAGCCTTTACATCCTGCTCCGGATGTGCCTCGACATATTAAGGATGGCACTGTGCATCCTTTTGTAATTGCTACGCTTGACGTGATGAAGCCTTCATGGATATTGTTTAACAATCCTTGGCCTCTTGTTGATCACTATTGACTTTGACAACTCCCCAAGGTGTTGGTAACTTTATACACTGGTGATATGTTGAAGGGACTGCCTTCATGTCATGAATCCAGGGTCTCCCCAAGATGACATTATAACAGGATAGGGAATCTATCACACAAAATCTTTGGATAGAATTCACTCCTTCTAGATATACTGGTAGCTTGATGTCTCCTACTGTACTCTTAGTTTCTCCACTGAAGCCTACTAAGACTGAAGATCTGGAAACTATTTCAGATTCTGGGATATTCATTCTTCTCAAAGCTTCTAGCTGGATTATGTTCACCGAGCTTCCACCATCTACAAGGATCTTGCGAACAAAGTGGTTAGCAATATATAAAGTTATTACTAAACCATCATGATGAGGCTCAAGGATATTTTCTATGTCTTCTTCCTCAAAGCTGATCACTTTAGAAGTCGTCAGAATAGTTGTTCGTGTGGGTCTCTCTCCTTTTTCTGATTTAGTTTCTCTTGCATGCCTTTTAGCAGCTGAATATGAGGTTCCACAAGTATCTGAGCCTCCTGAAATGAAGTTAATTATACCGGCATCCTTAGGTGGGGATACTGCTCTCTCTGGAATGGTGCCATCCTGAACTCTTGACTTCTTTTTGCCTAGAAGATCTTTGAGGTGACCCTTGCTAAGAAGATATGCAATATCCTTCCTTAAAGCAATACAATGTGGCCAACGTCTTCGTGAAAGGCACACCACTTCGATTTGTCTTTCCAAGCTGCTTTGTTATCCTTTTTAGGCCACCTTGCTTTATCCCCAAGGTCCTTCATGGCATTCATTAAACCTGTGACATCCACAGAAAAACAGTAATATGATAACTTAGGACATTCATCCTCATGATCATCCTCTACCACATTGACCTTTTTATTATCAAGTCTAGCATATGGTTTATGCCTGTTTGGCTCGTATGTGGGAGTGGATTTTCGATTAGGATGGTTATATCTTGAGGATGATTCCATCCTTTCTTGGATTTTCTTATCATCCTCAAGTTGGATGAACCTTAGAGTCCTATTTCTGACTTCATCCAAGTTTCTACAAGGATTCATCACCAATTCTTGGTAGAATGGTGAATCTCTTTGCAGCCCCATTTTGAATGCTTGTACCTCCGTTGTGACATCCAAGTTCGGGATGTCGAGTGCTTCTTTTCCAAACCTCGTAATGTATTCTCTTAGTGATTCCCCTGTGTTAAGTTACCCTGTATAGGTCACTTGTCAAACGTTCGAATGTTCGACTGCAAGAAAACTGGTTATTAAACATATTAATCAAGTTTGCAAAAGAAGTAATTGAGTATGGAGTAACACTTAGGAGCCATTTCAAGGTTGGACCGGTGAGAGTTGAACCAAATCCCTTGCATAGACATGCTTCCTTGAGGTTTGTAGGAATTGTATCTATCACCATTCTTTCTCTATATTGAGCTACATGCTCCTTAGGATCTGTAGATCCGTCATATAGCTTCATGCTAGGAGTTTGAAACCGTTTAGGGATCTCTGCATCACATATAGGAGGTGCAAACCGAGACACCCTATGAGATGCTGAGGATACTTTGGGGATAGGTTGTACTATCCCTGGTACGCTTGACACCATATCTTTGATTTTTTGTAGCTCCCTTGCTAGTTGTGGACTTATACCTGTATCCTGCAAAAAAGCAACATCATTAGCAGTATAAGTACTAGAACTTAAATTGTTACTGTTATTGTTGTATCCTTGGGATGGCACATGTGTATATCCTGGATCCCTAGTGGTTTTCATCTTGGGTGTAGTAATTGTTTCAGGAGCAGAAAATCTAGTGCTCATGGGGATAAAATCTCCTTGATGCACGCCTCCAGAGATGCTAGAATTAAAGTCTAATGCTCTGGGCTGCAATGGTGTCCCCATGTCTTCACTTGGCCTTCTTGAGGATGACTTGAGAGCTTGTATCTCTCTTATCAACATCCGGTTTGTGTCTTGTTGTTGATGTATCGAGTCTTTCATCAGTGCAAACATAGAAAGGAGTTCATCATTTGACACAAAAACAGGAGGAGTAGATCCTGATGCTCCTATCGATGGTCTAGGTGGGATTTGAGAAGTAGAACTTCTTGGAAATGCAGGTGGAGGTGGCAATGTAGTATTTTTGGCAGAGGTTGTAGATGGCATGGTTGAGGAAACAAATTTTTCTGAGGAAGACATAGTTGTCAAAATTCTGTAAAGTAAGTTGTTTTGGAAAAAAAGGTTTTTAACAAAGTTTTTTTTTGTTAAAATAGCACCACTTGCCCCACGGTGGGCGCCAAATTGTTTTGATAAAAAATTATCTACTAAAAATAATCTTGTTTTCCAAATTAGTTAAAGTGAGGTAGAGTGCTAGTTTGATTAAAACTAAGTGTTATTCTCAGGATGATGACTTGTTAATATAAATATGCTAAGAATTGACAACTATGCTCGGGATAGTGATGACAGAAATGAGGATGGACAGTTATATTCTAAGGATGTAACTGTTAGGCAGAAATATGAATTAAACTAAGATAAGCAAATGTAAGTAAAGTGAAGCTAATGTAAGTAAAATGCTATAAGGAAACGACACTCGATGTACGAGGAAAGCCCTTGATCAATGATAGATCGCTGGCATAAAACCTCGGGAAGGGACTAGGCCCCTGCCTTGTTTGTTAATATCAAAATGGTTAAATGGGTTACAACTTTGGATGAATGAGTGGACGAGTGATCTAATATTACAATGATTCATGAATGTTCTCAGTAGTTGAGAGTGTGTGTGTAGCTCTAGTAAAAGCAATGTGTCCTATATCTCGTCCATCATTCCCATTTATATAATACAAGGAAGTAAATAATGTATCCCATAATATCCGCTATGTAGTTAAGCTTCTTCAATACATTCAGGTGAACGTTTGGAAGTGTTTCAACTGAATATAGTCGTTGCTTCAGCTGTTTCCATATTCTTTGCCGGCATTTAATGAATGACGGTTACATCTTTGACTTCATCTTCAATCTTTGCCTTTGGTTGATATAAGTTACTCTTCAATCTTTGACTCCTTTGACCGAACATTATAATATAGATGTTGGAGTGTGCTTACGTATCCATATTATAACTTAGTTGTACCTGCAATTATATATAAAAAAGGTAATTCGTTAGTCCATTCTCAGGATGCACACATGTTGAAGCATTGCTACATCCTGAAGTCAGCTGACCCCTTTAGTATCCTGAGGATGCTACATCAGGGATGAGAGGGAAAATCATCCTGAGGATTTTCACCACCAACAATACGAACCTTCAGAAACCAGATATCTCTGGATGGGTTGAGATCACAAACAAAACTATAAATTTTGTTATGAAGGTCCATTGAGAAAATTTTAACAAAGAATTCGAAAGGAGATTTTATGAATTAATTTATGAAAGAAAATGGTTGTGTATAAGGAAAGCATCTGCGTTAATAATGATTATCTAGCTGCAAAAATCACACTTCCCTATGTTAATTCAAAATTTCCCTCTTAAAACTTCAAAAAGTTAAGAGCCGAATATGTACTAAACATATGTTCATAACAACTGCTTATAGAAAACAAATGTATAGAAGAGCTCACTTATTGGTCTGAACAGCTCCTAGTAAATCGAGGCTAGCAAACATATGCTTTTAAACTCAACAACGGTACTTTCATGTGGCCCACATATTTTTTTAATATTTTAAGCTGATTAATGATGTCACTTTTCGCATCACACGGTCATTGGTGGCCTGTCTCTCCGCTTGACACATCAGCTTTCTGATGTCACTCACGACTCTCCTATTATAGAAAGTATAGATGGTTAAGAGCTTAATGGAACCATTCAAATGCTTTTTTTACTTGAAACAAACACTCTTAATGCTTGAATGATTAAGAGGCTAACAAACAACCCCTTAGCTGGTTAAGATACAGGATTGTTGATGACTTATGTGTTGTAAATCTCTAACGTAAATTACTAGTCATTAACTTAAGAAATTGACAACTTTACCTAAGTCTGTGTCTTCCGGTGACATTTACATGTCATACAGGTGGTATAATATCGCAAAAATGGCCATATGGATCGTATAAGGTGTTATACTTCATACGAGCAATACCTTTTATAGTTTTACATGAGTTGGTATCATCAAACTAATTATGGTCCTATGAAGTGCTACACGGGTAAGAAAGTTAGTGGCGTGAACATTGACACAATCATACAACCCATATGAATATTTTTGCGCTGTCATACACGGTATGTTTGACAACAATATATCAACAGCCACTACAAGAAAAATAGCCTTTAGGGACGACACCTTTAGGGGCGACCCGCTTTTTGGTCGCCCCTAAAGGTCAATCCCCACCAACCACCTTCAGATTCAATCCCAGCCCTCGGATCATTCGATAGATCAACGATTGTGGTTTTATCGTACTTAATAGCATTAGGGACGACACCTTAGAGGGCGAAGGTCGCCCTTAAAGGTCGAAAAAGTTTCATCACCCGCCTTTTTCTTCCTCTTTTCCCTGCCTGCGCACAAAAATTTCATCACCCGCCGTCTTCTTCTTTCTTTCCCTCTTTCTTTTTCCCGCTCACAATCTCACTCTCTGCATCTCACTCTCTCCCTCTCCTCTCATCACCACTGATATGTAACAAAATGGTGCTAAAGAGATTAAGAGCTAAAGATTGAAGATTAAGAAGAAACACAGAGAAGAAGAGGTTAAACCCAAATCAATAGCTAATATTATTCATCACTAATACATGTATTTATACAACATAATACCAACTAACTTCCAACTATGCATATTGACAATTCTACCCCTTATACTATTTGTATGTAACAATACTCGCCCCTTATAAGACTTTTGTCCTCAAAAGTCACTAATCATAAGTGTCAAAAATTTGAACAAATCCATATTGACCCGTTGACCTCTGACTCACAGCAACAGAAGATGCCAAAACGGACCGCGCAGCCATGGCCGCACTCCACTCGGCTGCAGCCATTGAATCCAACTGCGCAACAACCATTGTAGCTTTTGAAACCAACTCGACAGCCTTTGCAGCCGTTGAAATCAACCCAATCGCGGCTTTGTGTGCTATTCCAAAACTCAACCATGTTGCTTTATGAGTTTCAATCCAATTGCTCTGACTTACAACCATTTTGTTCATTTGCATCCTTGTTTAAGCTTTTTGTGAATGCAAATCTCTTTCCCAGCTTAACATCAATTTCATCTTCATGCTAATTTCAGCCAATGGAGATGTCCAAAAACTTCTTGTGAACTTCAAAAATTTGGATTTCCATTTATGCCATTTATATACACTTGCCTTACAATTTAAAATATTATTGCCCTTAGATTGCAACCATTTCTTTTTCACATGTACAACTTGTAGTTCTTTTGTGTGCAATTGCCAATACAATAATAGTTTAAGCTGTCATCATTAGAACCCATTAGACCATCATTCACTAATTTCCACAGTAAGTCTTTTTCCACACTTCCATGATCCTTACAAACTTTAATAGTGGTATCTTCTTTGTGAGTATCATCACATAAGTGATTAGAAACCATCATATTTTCATTAGTAACCATAACTTCTTCACTTTTCTCTAAATTATCATCCACTACTACATTCGTTTTACCACTAAATCCTTTACACGTTTCATCAAACACCTTACAAACGTTCTCATTTTTTGTCGATATAGACATGTTTTGACTTAAAGGAACCATGTCTTGTTCATTTTCTTTTAAATCCTCACTATCACATGAATCTTGATTGACGGTTTCTTTAATATCAACCCGATTTTCAAATTCATCAAAGGGTTGAATATCAATCTGATTACATTTCTCGTGAACATTTACACTAAAAACTTCAACTCCTACTTTTTTAAATTCCTTATTGAAACAAGCAAGAAGATTATTTTGGTTCTTTGCCATTTCATAAGCCTCTATAAGTGTTTTTGGACTCAAAAACTGAACCCACCATTTAATTTAAGATTTGAGACCCCTTATGAACAAACTGGTAGCATAATCTTCACTAAGAATTACTTTAGTAAGAATAATATCAAAAGAAACACAATAATCTTGGAATAAACCTGTTTGTTCAATGTTCTTGATTTCTTCCATGGCTGTTGTAGAATTAAAAGTGCTTGTTTCTTGATTCTTGGCGGTGAACAAGCTAGGACCTAGTTTTCCAACTCAAAGACCCCATCCATTCATCATATCTTCTAAAACCCTTCCAAACATCATAATCAGATGGTGGTGTCGAGTAATCAGGTTTATAACCACCACAATGAACTCTACCATCAAATTTTATCCCACCACAAGAACATCTAATATGTCCACAAACATGAATTATGTTTTCCCAAATTAAACCCCCACAAGAAGACGAAATGAAAACGAAAGGAATACTAGAGAATTAACAATGAACATAATTAAAATCGAGATGAAAAAGAAGAAAAATCGATTGAATTCGAACAAGAACTAATTGAAAGAAAAATCAAGAACGGAGAAGAAGTGTATAGCAAAATATCTAATTGAAAATGAAAAAAAGGATAACCAAGATTGGGTGACTGAACGAAAGGAATGTTATGAGGTAAAAAAATGACGGTGGATTAGGGTGGTTGTGGTTGGTTATGGTGATGGAAAAAGAAGAAAAATCGATTGAATTCGAACAAGAACTAATTGAAAGAAAAATCAAGAACGGAGAAGAAGTGTATAGCAAAATATCTAATTGAAAATGAAAAGAAGGATAACCAAGATTGGGTGACTGAACGAAAGGAATGTTATGAGGTAAAAAAATGATGGTGGATTAGGGTGGTTGTGATTGGTTATGGTGATGGAAGGTGGTTGGATACAATAAATTTTTCTGTAAAAAATGATACAGCTGCCGGCGATGGAATGACCGGAATCACAGGTCACCGGAGAAGGAGCAAAACAACTCTGATACCATTTGATATGTAACAAAATGGTGATCAAGAGATTAAGAGCTGAAGATTGAAGATTAAGAAGAAACACAGAGAAGAAGAGGTTAAACCCAAATCAAAAGCTAATATTATTCATTACTAATACATGTATTTATACAACATAATACCAACTAACTTCCAACTATGCATATTGACAATTCTACCCCTTATACTATTTGTATGTAACAACCACCACCACTGTTCCCCACCTCTCTCATCTCTCTCTTTCTTTTTCCTTCTCACACCCACCGGAACCACCACCTCCCCTCTACTTCCCCACCACCGTAAACCTCAACACCCACAAAAACCACCACCCGACTCCCATCACCACCAAAGCACCACCACCACCCTCATCTGTCTTGGTGAGTTTCTTTTTCTGTTTTTTCTTTTCCTTTTTCCGTTTTTTCTTTAAGTTTGTTTAATTTTTTTTATTTTATTATAATATGAGTTAGGCGAACGGGCATCATACTGAAGGAGCTGAGTTGATTGATTTGGTTTTGGATGTCGCTAGGAAGGAGGCAGAGAATTGTGATTGCTTGCAAGGGCGTTATGAAGGTAACCCCAAACTTGCTCTACCAAATCCACACGAAGGGCATTATGAAGGTCAGTAGAACGTATTTCTGCGCGATTTTGAAGCCTCTGCTCATTGCTTATCGTACAAGGAGGTCGTGCAATGTCACCTTCATAGCTTTGGCATATCGCCTTACCTTCATCCTCCAAAATCATATTATGCAGAATCAAGCACACGTACATAACATCCCTTATTTTTTCTTTTGCCCCCATACGTGCCGGATTGAAAATGATCACCCAACGCTTCTTGAGAACCCCAAAAGCACGTTCATATCTTTTCTTGCAGACTCTTGTTTTTTTTTTTTTTGAAAAGTTTTCTTTTGTCGTAGTGTGGGTATGAAAAAGCTATGACAATAGTGCCCCACTCTGGATAAATACCATCAGACAAATAGTATCCATGCTTGTACACTTGATCATTCACATAGAAGACGTGTCCTGGTGCAACCCCATTAATGATATCGTTGAAATTGGCCATGAATGAAAAACATTGATGTCATTGTTCGATCTGGTTGTTCCAAAGAAAGCATGCCAAATCCAAAGATCATATGATGCAACGACTTCAAGCATAATGCTTGGGAGAGGATGATTGCCTCGCTCATGCTGACCTCGCCAAGCTGTTGGACAGTTTCCCCATGGTCAATGCGTGCAATCGATGCTACCCAGCATCCCGGGAAGGCCGTGGACTTGTTCATGGACCTCGTATATTTATTGAATGTCGTTCCACGTTGGCCTCCTAAGATATCTCATACCGTATATCCAAATCACACCTATATATATTATTTTATTATTATTATAAACAAATAATAGTAATATAAAAAGTTAATAATAATAATAATAATTAACATTAAAAATATTACCTTGGCAAAAACACTCAAGAATATCGCGCGATATTTTTTCGGACATCTTCAAGTACTCGTCCCACGAGTCCGGTGAGGTCCCGTACGCAAGTTGACGAATAGCCAACGTACATTTTTGTATGCCCGAAAAACCAAGTACCCCTGTAGCGTCACGCCTTTGTTGAAAAAATTGAAATGAGTTTTGCAAATCTTCAACTACTCGTAGAAATAGTCGTCGGCTCATACGAAAACATCGCCTAAAAAAATTTTCATTGTAAACCGGGTTTTCGGAAAAGTAGTCACGTACCAATAGTTCATGAGCTGCCTCACGATCCCGATCTAGATGAGGCCGTCTTGTTAAGGGTTGTGGGGTTAAACCCTTGATTACTTGATTCATAAACTCGATCGTTAACTTGAATGACTCCAAGATAACCTGTCTTTTTCAGAATCAGACGATGAGGATGAAAATCCATAATGCAAAAAGGATATTGAAGGCTGGAATAAGAGATTTGAGTTTAATTTGAATGAAATATTGTTTGAGTTTAAATAGTGTTTGCTTTGTATGTGTGACGGTCCAATGCTCCATCGTTCAACAAAGAAAAAATTTGGATGAAATCCATAATGTTTCAAATGGTCACAAGGATTAAAAAAAAAAGGATAAAACAAATAAATAAAACGCAAATAACTTTGAAAAAAATTACAAATAACTAGTTGTTTTTACGTTTCTTCCGGAACTCTTCGCGAATTTCATTCTTAGTCATCTCGAAAAACTCATGATCTTCTTCGTTAAGGTGGTCGAAATTCATAGCTAAAGTTTTCATATCCGAATATCTTTGTCGATTTTTCTTAACGGTGACAATTTCGGCCAAATTTGCCGTTAAACGTTCGATGCCTTCTTTGAAAGAGGTCGCCACATCGCCAATTTGCATACCTTTATTTTTGGCCGACCCTTTGTTGTTCCTCCCCGGTGGGCGTTGAAGTTCCTCATTCGGATCAAACTCATCATTGGGGTTGTTAAGATCGAATCGTGTATGAGTGTCGGAGCTACCTTGGCCAACATCTTGGAATGAAGAAGTCTTGGTTCGTTTGGATGATTGACCATCGACCACTATAGGAATCAAGTGCCACTTTGTTGAATTTTTTAAAATCTCCCAAACGGGCCTTTGAGAAAACATGACGTTCGTCTCTTGAAAATACTCGTCCATCGTATAGTTGTAAACATCAAAGTCACTTTCCCCGCTTTTCCGGGCCGGCCAATTTTTATTATAAAGATTACCAAATAAACCAACTTTTCGACGAACTTCGTTCCAATGACCCGAAATCATGTCGGCGGTACGACTTTTATTCCCTACACCAGCCCAAAACAACGCTCGAATCCGGTTCCAAAAATTTGTTTTAGTTTGGTTGATGCCTACATGAAAAAATATAAGTTATCTTATTTTTTAAAAAATAATTAGTTTAAAGAATATAAAACAAATAAACGTGTTGGAATAATAAACTAAACTTACCAACACATGGATCTTCCGAGACGTCAACCCAAGCTCGCGCTAATGCGCATTCTTCCTCGACCGTCCAACTCTTAGCCCTTCGTTCTTGGGATCCTGATGGCTCACCAACTTGTTGTTTTTTCTTGTGTGAGCGTCTTTTTGGTTGTGGTTCGGGTTCATTTTGGGTTCGGGTAGGGTAAATGGAAAGAACGGTTGTAACGGGGCTTGTGTTTCGGTACCCATTGTGTTTGTGAATTGGGTAAATCCCAACCACCGGCCCCATATTGTTTGTATGAGTCGAACTCGAATGGGGTCTATCCATAATTTTTATGATATTTGAAGTTGAACAATAAAAAACTTATAGAGAGAGGAATATTAGTGGTGGGGTTTAGATTATAAAATCCGGAGGTTTTTATAAGTGATAAAATTAATTTATGATTTTTTTAGTTTGGTTCTCTTGACTGAGAAATAAATATATTACCGTTAATGTTTTTTTCCAAGACAATCCTTCCACCTTTCGTATTAAATTCCAAATAACTCTATTAAAATTATCCTCTTCCACGCTGTTGTCAGCCCCAACCCATCACCTACGCCATGGTGTGATGGTGTTGTTAAGAATTGTTTGCTGAGTTGGCAAACCAACAAAGCCCTGGGCTTTGGGAACACATAGTCTTATGTCATATTGTTACATCCAATTACTGTGGTTTGGAGAAAAAAACAATCGGTTGTTCTTTACCGAGATTTATTCAGTTCTACTGTAAGACCCTAACCCGTAATCACGCGATCAACGCCCAAATCATACGGGTTTGGACCTTACTTAAACCACTCCCGATTAAAACTTTGAAATTTATAATAAGTCAACCCATTAAGATCAAATACTTGTTTGATTCACACAAATTTTTACATTTTAATAGTTAAAACATACTCTAAGATGTTGCGTTTTAACGGGAGTTCCTTAAATTCTAATGCGGAAGCTTGATGAGTGTTCGGGCGTGTTCGGTTCTTCTCACGACTTGATCCTTGCTCCGGGACATCCATCAAATGTTTACCTAGAACCACCACACAAAGAATGGTTAGTGGGTTGTCAATAATACATTTAAACTAGTATGAGAGTCGTTACACGTTGAAACGGAACGAACCAGGCCAAACGGCCCTATCTTAGGAGTACAAACTGCTGCAACTTATGCGCATCAGCTGTTCGGATCGCCTTTACCCCTTCTAAAACCCAGAATCTGACTTCGACTTTCAAATAAGAATTGTTCTACGCTCCGAGAGCTTTCCAGGCATATAAAGAACACCTCCTTTGACTTCCGAGAAATTAATGTGTCTATCTAGAAAGCACGCAGGTAAATGTACTTATGCATGCACGCTTGATGCTAAATATCATGGAGGATAGGAACAAGGTACGGATATGGTTCAAGGCCACCCGGTAAGTCCGTAGCTAATTAAACGCCTTCGGGTGAAGCAACATGGGTACTAAAACTACCCACATGAAGTGTAGGTGCAAATCAAGTAAGTTATTTCCATAACTATGTATAATACGCGCTAATGCGCTTATAATTTACTAAACAAGTGAAAACCTTAGAAAAGGTGAAAATTTAAATCCGGAAGGACTTAGAGGTTTTTAAACAAGTCAATGAGTCGAAAGCATGGTTTTGTTCTATTGGACAACTAACAGGTTTACAACCTGTCATACCATACTCATCTAATAATTCAGTACAGTACTTTCTCTCGGTCAAACAAACACCTTTATCAGTTCTAATAACCTCAATTCCAAGAAAATATTTTAACTCCCCCAAGTCTTTGATTAAAAACTTGGTTTTAAAAAGTTCTTTAATATTTTCTTTTTCTTTAATTGAATTTCCAGTTATTATGATGTCATCTACATAAACAAGCAATACAACAAATAATGACTCATCTTGCTTGACAAACATAGAATAATCACACTTACTTTGTTTAAATCCAAATTCAATTAAAGATTTAATCAGTTTCTAATTCCACATTATGGGTGCTTGTTTTAACACATACAATGACTTTTTTAACTTACATACTTTATCACCTAAACCATCATTATAACCTTCAGGAATAGACATGTAAACATCTTCATATAAATCCCTATACAAGAAAGCATTATTGATATCTAATTGCAAAATTTTCCAATCATTATATACAGCTAGACTAATTATGCTTCTTATAGTCACCATTTTAACAACAGGAGAAAAAGTTTCATAATAATCTAACCCCTCCTTCTGACTATAACCCTTAGCTACTAACCTAGCCTTATATCTATCAACTTCTCCTGTAGATTTATATTTAATTTTAAAGATCCATTTACAGCCTATTTTATGTCTTCCCTTAGGTAGATCAACAATGTCCCATGTGTTATTTCTATGAAGAGCTTCAAGCTCTTCATTCATGGCTCTGACCCAACTAGGGTCTTTAATAGCATCTTGAAACCTTTTTGGTTCAATACTTTTATCAAGAAAAGACACAAAACACTTTGCATCAAAATTTAAATTGGACAAATTAACAGATTTTTCTAAACTGTATTTAACCTTCCCTTCAACAATAAAATCACTCAGTTTCCTAGGAAAAACCACAGTTCTAGTAGATCTCCTAGACTGACTCAACTCAATTTCATCAACAGTTGTGTGCCCCTCAGAATTTATGTTTAGATCATGTTCAATATTCACATGGGGAGCCTTATCAGCTTCCTTATTCATCCCAATTGGTTGCTGCTCAACAGCCGAGCCATCATTGGTGGTTTTGGACTCGGATTTCTCACCCTCATGTGTTCCCAAATCCCTGTTACCTGAAACCCTCCCTATCATCGAGCTCATTCACATCTAAAGACTGTTGATGATCTGTGTTTTCAAACGTATCAAAAAAGGTCTAAGTGGTAACTTCTTTATCCAAATTGATTTCATTATTTTTAGAAAATATTTTTTCTTTAAAAGGAAAGCAAGACTCAAAAAATTTTACATCTCTGGAAAACTGAATTATTTTAGTTTCCAGACTGTAAACTTTATAACCCTTTTTTTCAAAAGAATAACCAAAAAGAACACATTTTTCTGCCATACTTTCTAACTTGTTTGACTCATTCAGAACCGTGCAAAAACACAGACATCTAAAGACTCTAAGATGTTCAAGAAGGGTTTAAATCCATGAATTAACTCATAGGGAGACTTTCCATTTAGCACAGATGATGGAATCCTATTAATAATATATGAAGCAGTAAGAATGCATGCAGTCCAAAATCTAATAGGAATGTTACTTTGAAACAACAAATATCTAGCTACATTTAACAAGTGTCTATGTTTTCTCTCTACCACCCCATTTTGCTGGGGTGTATAGGCACAAGTAGTTTGATGTAAAATACCATTTTCTCTACAAACATTTTTCATTTGATTATTTACAAATTCTAATCCATTGTCACTTCTTAAGGTTTTCACAGAACTGTTAAACTGATTAGAAATAATTTGAACAAAATCTTTGACATGCTCAAAAACCTCAGTCTTATTTTTCATCAAACATACCCATACAGCCCTAGAAAAATCATCTACAATTGTTAAAAAATATTTATGACCTTCCCTATCTGGCACTCTATAAGGACCCCAAACATCCAAGTGAACTAATTGACCTAAGTGAGTTGTTTTATGATCACTTAAAGGAAAAGGTTCCCGGTGTTGTTTTGCCCTTTGACAAACTTCACATGGTTCATTACTCATAATATTGAGTTTTAAATCAGGTTTGATTATGTTTAGAACTTGACTGGCAGGATGTCCTAACCTAGAGTGCTACATATTAACCATACTAACACTGTTAAAGCACACCTTAGAAGACATATTAGAGTTGCCACACATTTACAAACCATCTACTTCTCTACCAGTCACCAGGACTATCTTTGTTGTTAAGTCCTGAACATAACACTTATTCTCATCAAACCCAACAAGTTTATAAACAGACAACAAGTTTACATTGTATTTAGGAACAACAAGCACATCCTTTAGAATAACATTCTCAGCTAATTTTAATTTCCCAATTTTAGTGACCAAAGCAAATGTTCCATTTAGATGTTTAACCTTTATATTCAAATCAGACACATCAATGTAATCAAATAAATCTTTGTCACTATTAATCATGTGCTCATTGGCACCAGAGTCTATTATCCAACCAATCCCCAGTAATTTCCCATTAGCACTAATAAAACAGTAAACACTAGTACCCACAGAATGAGAACAAAACACATTACCAGATAAATTGCAGGTATTGGTAGACTTAGAAGATTTTTCATGCAACAAACTCAATAGTTTAGATACTTGTTCACTAGTCAAGGATGCAACAGGATTAGTAGAATCAGAACAAGCATTATTATTAACTAATGGTTTCTTGCCTTGATACCCTCTAGGTTTTGCCCAATTAGGATACCCAATTACTTCCGAACATTTTTCAACAGAATGACCAGTTTTGTTACATTGTGTACACTTCAAATTTTGGTTTGAACCTTTAGTAACCTTTTTATTATTTAAAAAAGTTTCACTAGTTTGCCCTACTTTAGACAAGAAACCAACAATTGGAGTAGTCCTATTAGAATTACTAGAATTCCTATGAGACTCCTCTCTTGACACTAAAGCAAAAGCCTCTTTAAATGATGGCAATTCAGATCTAAGTAACAAATTTGTTCTAACAGTTTGATACACATTATCAAGACCCATCAAGAATTGCATTAACTTTATCATATGATTATGGTTATTGAATTCTCTAGATGCATCACATATACATGAAGTTAAATGCAAAATCTGATCAAGTTGAATCCACATAATATTCAGCTTATGATAGTACTCAGACACAGATGAACCATTTTGACTAAAAAGAGTTTATCTTTTGATAGAAACTGAACACAACAGAACCATCTATTTTATTATAGGTTTCCTTTAAGTCTCTCCAAACCTCAGAAGCAAGTTTGGAGTATACTTGACCCATATAAAGTTCTTCAGATATAGAATTAAGTATCCAAGTTAATACCATAGAGTTACATCTATCCCATTGTCTAGCTAAAACAAGATCATCAGTAGGTTTAACACATTCTCCATTTATAAACCCTAGCTTGTTTTTAACTTGTAATCCTAAAATCATAGCATTTGCCCATACAGTATAATTTTCAGTTCCTTTTAGCTTAATACTAATGATAGTAAGATTAGTGGAGTCACTAGCATGTAAGTATAATGGATCACTAGCATCAAGTTTGCTAATTAATGTAACATTATTCATAACTGCATTATTATTAGGATCAGTAATAGGACCTTGTCCTCTATTAGGATCATCAGTCATGATTACAACAGCAAACAAATACTAATCACATATATACGAACACACAAGCAACTAACAGACTAACAACAATCACAGAGAAAACTATCACACAAAGAACAAGACAACAATTACACAGACAGCCAAACACACAACACAGAAACAAGAACACAAAAAACAAACTAAGACAATCAGATAATGGCGAAGCCAAGTGGGTGATCCAGATCGTCGGTTCGTCACTCAAGGGTGCCGACGCAGGTCCTCACAAGGGAGCCCCTAAAGACCTAGACCAGCCTTAAAGCTAAACAGAGACTCAAGCTCTGTATAATAGACTCCTTAGGACAAAACTCTAGAAACAAAGTAGTAAATCAGAACAATCTCACCAAGGGGGTGCCCAAGTTAGGGTTCTCCAATAACTCGTAATGTCACAACCTTCACTTAGGGTTGTAACATCAGAGAGCAAAGAAAATTAAGCCTCCAATTGTCCACAATCCAGATCCAAGCTTCAATCAATACCAGAAACCCTAGATCTGACCAGATGGCTCAAGATCCAAGGTATGGTACAGATCGAGATAGATCTATTCCAGCAAAATCAAGAACAGACCAACCGAATACCAACAGATCCTGAAATAGGACAAGAGATCCAGGATCAAGACCAAGAATAGAACGAGCGGAAGACGTCAAGATCAAAGCCTATTGGCTCTGATATCATGTTAAAAACATGATATTAAACTTGTAAAACAAGATTTTATTCAAGATCCCAACCCAAAAGATTAGAAACCCTAACAATTACAAACTGATACAGACAGTTCCTCACAACCACTCTCAATACAAAAGAAGGATTACAAACTATAACCTTTAACAAGGATCTATACACACTCAACGATTTACAGATTCAAGATGAATCTAGAAATCAAGCTAGACCTAATTATTTGAGAGGATGAGTTTTTTGAGAGAAAATATCAGGAGTGCAAAAGTTATTACTGAGAAGAGAAACAACGTATTTATATGACCTCTGGAAGCTTCGGTCAAAGAAACACAAAATGGAGAAGCCACAGCCATTGGATTGATTCAGTAGACATAGATCGCCATCTAACGGTCATAAACCCCTCCTCGTCATAAACCCCTCCTGATATCAAGTGGGCTCAAGCCTTCTTATAAAAACACTTCTTGGACTTCTTGGACTTGGACTATCAACTTTATAAAAACACTTCTTGGACTTGGACTATCAACTTCTTAATATCAACTGGACTGGACCCTTGCAGCTACAAGCCTAACTCAGCTACCAGCAGGTATCAGCCCATCTGAGATTAAATCCATCCTTTACCCCAAACACCTGCAAAACAATACTTATGCAATATATCAAAGTTTATGTTAAGGAAATAAAATTGTATAAAATATATTGTATTTTTAACAGTAACTTATCACTTCCTCTCAACATAAATTTTGGAAAACCCGTACGATGGATCGACGCACGCTTCGATCTACTAGAAAACCAGTTCATGAGATCTCCTGAATACTCGAATCAACTCCTTGAAACGAAGTGACATAATACAAAACAGGTTTCACTACTACAACATTATTGTGAAAAAAAATAGAAATCCAAAAATTAAAGTCGTGATATGTCCATAAACGAAGGCAATATGTGTTTTACATAGATGAGAATCATAATAATAAATGCCAGTAAGGGTTCCAATAATTTTAGCGGTAAATTTAAAGCAGGAATGGAAATTAACTCGGGATGGGTTCGTATCATTTTATCAATCATGATTGTTATAATTTTAAAAATATTTGATTCTTAATTGGTTGTAGAGGCCTAGGGTGTGCATACTTGGTGGTGGATTTGGAGGACTATATACAGCTCTAAGATTGGAATCACTCACATGGCCTCAAGATAAGAAACCATAGGTAACAATGGTGTAGAATGTTTAGGTTTCAATGAATAATCTCATTCATTGTGCCAACCATATATACAAGATACATTCTCTTATCTTTGGGAAGTCATAATTACAATAAATCCTATCTATAAATACAATTCAAATATAGTCTATTACACCCCGTAGTCCAAACAGGAGGTGGACGAATGTTGAGACTGGAGCGGAAGTCATCAAAGAGGACACGTGGTAGGCATTTAGTAAAGATGTCAGCAATCTGTAGACGAGTCGGGGTATGCAAGATCCGAATGGTTCCTCGTTGCACATGTTCACGCACAAAATGAATGTCCAGTTCGATGTGTTTGGTGCGTTGATGCTGAAAAGGGTTGCTGGATAGGTAAATGGCACTTATGTTGACGCAATACACGAGAGTAGCTATGGAAAGTGGGCGACGCAACTCAAGTAAGAGGTTTCGAATCCAACAAATTTCTGCAACGACATTATCCACAGCATGATACTCTGCTTCTGCACTTGAACGCGAGATTGTGGACTGGCGTTTGGAAGACCAAGATAGGAGATTAGAACCCATATAAACACAGTAGCCAGATGTGGAACGTCGGGTATCAGGGCATCCTGCCCAGTCTGTATCAGTGTATGCTCGAAGAGAAATGGAGGAGCAGGATGATAATGTAAGCCCGTAAGCAGTAGTTCTCTGAATATATCGAATGATGCGTTTTAACGCCTTCCAGTGATCTGTGGTCGGGTTATGCATATGAATGCAGATTTGTTGCACTGCGTAACTGATGTCCAGTCTTGTAAAAGTTAGGTACTGAAGAGCACCCGCAAGACTCCTGTAAAGTGTGGGATTCTCAAATGGAGCACTGGATGTGGCACTGAGCTTTGGTTTGGTGTCAACGGGTGTGGCTACCGGATTACAGTTTTCCATACCTGCACGATTGAGAATATCTTGAGCATTTGATTGCTGAGAGAGGAACATGGTGTCACCTGAACGAGTGACAGGAATACCCAAGAAGTAGCTAAGAGGTCCAAGATCTATCATAGCGAATTCTTTATTCATTGAGTTAATAGCCAAAATCGTCCCTGAGGTTTGGTCACTTTTGCCACTTCAGTCCAAAACCCAAACCTTTTACATCTGGATCCTTCAGTTTTATTTTTCTTGCCAAATTCGTCCCTGACAACGTTTAAGTTGTGGACTGAAGTGGCAAAAGTGACCAAACCTCAGGGACGAATTTAACAAAACCCAAACCTTTTCAGGGACCAATTTGGCAAAAAGGTTTGGGTTTTGGATCCAGATGTAAAATGTTTGGGTTTTGGACCCAGATATAAAAGGTTTGGGTTTTGGACTGAAGTGGCAAAAGTGACCAAACCTCAGGGACAATTTTGGCTATTAACTCTTATTCATTTTTCTTTTTTGAAAAGGAGTACTTTGACCTCTAGCCAGTTGCTAATTTCTATGTTTGTATATGGGCAGTCAGGTTGGTACTTTCTTTAGGAGCTGAACCTAAGCTTGATATCATACCAGGAGCGGTTGAATATGCACTCCGTTGTTCTCGACCCTTGATGATGCTTTGGTAAGTTTTTATAAATGGTAAATGTAGAAATTTGTGATTCTAACTACTCAAACACCAACAATATCAACATACACAAACAACAACTCAAGAACAGAAGATATAGCGACAAAACGGTGACCAAAAGCTCTTATTAACCCAAACCAAAATTACCCCCCAAAACCCTAAGTCTCAGCAATCACTAACACTTATATAAATGATACAAAGTATCAACTGGATCTGCTGATCATTATCAGCAGATCATAACAAATACACAGACGAATAACAAAGACCAAGGGAACAAACCCTAGAACAGACTGAAAGAGACGAGAGAGAATAACCAAACGATTACACACACACAATGATAATAAAACAAACAATAAAGAGCTTATATACTGCAGCCTAGAACCTTCTCCAAAGATGCCAAATACACGATCAGGATTAATCCACACGAACGGCTGAGATCAAAGCCTGTAAAATATCACAACAACCAAACGTGCACAATTGACCAGGGCTGGGCCACATATAAAGTCATTAATAGACTTTAGTTAGCCCATCTAAACAATAAGCCCACATATCAGGCCCACACAACATAACACACGATACAATATTGGGCCAGCAACAAATTAACAATTATGTAACACACTTTTTAACACACCCCCTTAATTTGATTGCTGGAACATATCCATAAGACCAAGTTTAGAGCATAAGTATTAATGTTGAGAACTATACAAGCCGTTAGTAAAAATGTCAGTCACCTGCTGATCTGAGGAAACTTTTATGGCTTGCACAAAGCCTGAACTGATCTTTTCCCTTAGGAAATGTAGATCAATTTCGAAATGCTTTGTTCGATCATGAAAGACTGGGTTCTCAGCTATGGAAATAGCTGATTTACTATCACTAAATAATTTCAAAGGCAATTTACTTGTAACTCCAAGTTCTTTTAACAAATTTGAGATCCAAATATGTTCACAAGTTGTGGAGCAGATAGCTCGGTACTCAGCCTCGGCTGAAGAACGAGCTATTGTATTTTGTTTCTTACTTTTCCAAGAAACAAGATTTCCACCAAGAAACACACTAAAGCCAGTAACAGATTTCCTGGTAGTAAGGCATTTGGCCCAATCAGCATCTGAATATGCTGTTAGACTAAAGTCTTGACTTTTCTTGAACAAAATGCCTTTACCAGGAGCATGTTTCAAGATCCTGAGAAGCCTTAAGGCAATTTGCAGTACACTCTCAGTCGGTTTGTGCATAAACTGACTGAGATATTGCACTGCATAACTGATGTCTGGCCTGGTCAAAGACAAATAGATTAACTTCCCTATCAGTCTTTGAAATCCAGTGACATCTTCAAGGTACTTAACATTTTTCTCATTTTTTGCAGAAATAATATAATTTTGTTCAATTGGAATGCTAACTGGTTTACAACCAAGATAGCCAAAATCACTTAGGAGATCTAGACAATATTTTCTTTGATTTAAACATACACCAGACTCAGAATATAGAACTTCAATTCCAAGGAAATATTTTAACTTTCCTAAATCCTTTATTTGGAAACTTTCCTTTAACAAAGTTTTGATATTGTTAATTTTTTTTTCACTGTTTCCAGTGATAACAATATCATCCACATAGACCAACAAGACAATAAAAACATCTTTGTTTGATTTAACAAACATAGAATAATCACATATACTTTGGACAAAACCTATGTTCTTAAGAACATCAACAAGTTTCTCATTCCACTTTCGTGGAGCTTGTTTAAGTCCATATAAGGATTTAACAAGTTTACACACCTTTGATTCACTTCCAGAAGAGTATCCTTCAGGAAGTTGCATGTAAACATCCTCAGTTATGGACCCATACAAAAAAGCATTGTTGATGTCCAGTTGGAACAATGTCCAGTTATTCTGAACAGCCAAACTAATCACACATCTAACTGTGACCATTTTGACTACCGGAGAAAAGGTTTCTCCAAAATCTAAGCCCTCTCTTTGGTTGTAGCCTTTGGCTACCAACCTTGCCTTGTATCTATCTATCTCACCATTAGATCTATATTTGATTTTATAGATCCATTTACACCCGATTGCTTTTCTACCAGGAGGTAGATCAGTAACAATCCAGGTGTTGTTCCTATACAAGGCTTCCATCTCATTGTTCATAGCCTCAACCCAATTTGGATTTTTTGAGGCTTGAACATAAGATGTAGGCTCAATACTTTTATTAACACTAGACACAAAGCAATAATTATCAGAAGTCAAGTTGGAGTAGTTAACAACCTTTTCCACTCCATACTTAACTTTCCCTTCTAAAATGTAATCACAAAACTTCCTAGGCATATTAGACACTCTACTAGATTGCCTAGTACTTCCCTCAGATGGGTTAATCTCATCATTTACAAGTTCAACATCATTGCCAGCATCCTCAGGGTTGCTGCAACCTGGTCTGCCAGGCTGCTGTCCATCTGGAGGATGGTCTACCCAGCAGACCTGGGAGTAAACCCTGGTTGCTGACTAGTGGAACCTATATGAGCATTTGTGGTTCCCCTTTCATCATTGGGAAGGTTATTAGTCTCATTAGGAGTTTGGGTCTCATCTAATTCAACACTGTCAAAAAAGTTTAAGGTTGTAAGACCATTATTATTATTATTATTATTATTATTATTATTATTATTATTGTTATTATTATTATCTACTTCACTTTGTAAAACTTTTTGTTTGTAAGGATAAATGTCCTCATAAAATCTAACATCTCTTGAATACTCAACAGTTTTAGTTTCAAGACACCACAATTTATACCCTTTTTTAAAGTTAGAGTATCCAATTAACACACACTTATTTGCCCTACTAGAAAGTTTATCAGGATCATCAAGGACAGTGTTGAAACAGAGACACCCAAAGTTCCTAAGGTGACTAAGAGTTGGGGGGAACCCAAACATTACCTCATAAGTACTTCTACCAGACAGAACAGAAGAGGGAACCCTGTTTATTAAGTATGTAGCAGTTAATACACAATCAGACCAAAATCTAAGTGGCAACCCACTCTGAAAAAGCAAAGCTCTAGCCATATTAAGCAAATGTCTATGTTTTCTTTCCACTACACCATTTTGTTGTGGTGTATAAACACATGATGTTTGATGTATAATGCCATTTGAAACACAAAAAGATTTCATTTGCCTATTAATGAATTCAGTACCATTGTCACTTCTAAACAGTTTTACACAAGTTTTAAATTGAGTTTTTAATAATTCATAAAAGGCAACTATATTTTCAAACACTTCACCCTTTCCTTTCATCATGTAACACCAAACAGTCCTAGTGTAGTCATCTACAGCAGTCAAAAAATACATGTAGCCTTCCCTGCTAGTGACTCTATAAGGACCCCATACATCTAGATGTATGAGATCTCCTATATTCTTTGTTTTATGTTCACTAATAGGGAAGGGTACTCTAACTTGTTTTGATTTATGACAGACTTCACAAAGTTTTGACTCAGTTTTATTTATTCCTAAGTCATTTTTTAAGATGGCTAGAACTTGATCAGATGGATGCCCTAATCTGCTATGCCACAGATCCCTATCATTAACACTATTAAAACAAACATTATTGCTACTCACATCTTTTCCAACAAAATACAAGCCATCATTTTGTCTACCAATCACCAGGATTCTCTTGGACTTGGAATCCTGAACATAACAACTATGTTCATCAAACAGCACAGATAACTTATTATCTTTTGCTAATTTATGAACAGACATGAGATTAACACAGTAATCAGGGACTAGAAAGACATCTTTCAATACAACACCTTCTGCCAATTTAACATCACCAATCTTGGTTACCTTGCCACAAGTTCCATTTGGATGTTTAACTTGTATATCATAGTCTCCTACATCTATACAGTTAAACATACACTCATCACTCTTAGTCATATGCTGATTAGCACCCGAATTAGTGATCCAACCATGACTAATAGCATATTTGACAAAGCTAGAGCAATTAGACCAGTTTTGAAAGATGCTTTCTAATCTAGATATCCTAGACATACAAGAAAAACCAGAGATGATAACACTCTCACCTCCAGTTTTGGAACTTTGAGCTTCATTGTTACTCTTTCCACTGATCAGATTCATCAACTTTGAGATCTGTTCAGGAGAAAAAGGAAGAGTAGAAGCAGTACCAGAAGAAGAACTTTTACCACTAACCATGTTACTAGACACATTTGCTTTATAAGGTTGATTAGTTTGTCTATTTGGAACAAGTTTTTTAACCCCTGGTGGATAGCCAACCAACTCAAAACACCTGTCCACTGTATGTCCTATTCTATTACAGTGGGTGCATTTTAAGTTGGGGTTAGGCCCTCTATTAAACCCCTTTCTATTGTTAGTAAGTTGACTTCCTTTGGTCACAAAGGCCACATTAGTACCTTTGCTTCCAACAGAAAGACCCCTATGTGACTCCTCTCTAGAGACAATAGAAAAAGCAGTTTTAACAGATGGGAGAGGGTCTTGCATCAAAAGATTTGACCTAACTTGTTGATAGACATCATCTAAACCCATAAGGAATTGCATTAATTTTATTAAACTATTAAAATCATTGAATTTTCCAGTAGCAGCACATGAACATGGAGGCAACTGAATGATGGAATCAAGTTGCTTCCACATTGTGTTGAGCTTATGATAATATTCAGACACAGAACAACCATTTTGAGTTAATGAATTTATCTTTTGATGCAAGTTGAATACCACAGACCCATCCACCTTATCATAAGTTTCTCTCAAATCAAGCCAGACATCCCTGGCTAGTTTAGAGAAAACTTGTCCTAAAAATAATTCTTCACTAATGGAATTTAGTAACCAGGTAAGGACAACTTAATTACACCTATCCCATTGTTTCCCTAGGACCTCATCAGTAACAGACCTAGTGACAGACCCATCAATAAATCCAAACTTATTTTTAGCCTCTAAAGCAAGTTTCATAGAGTTAGACCAGACAGAATAGTTGTCTGTCCCTTTTAGTTTGATACTGATAACAGACAAAGTACTAGTGTCACTTGGGTGGATGTACAGAGGATCACCTATGTCCAATTTACTGATTAAGGTGTTCTCTGCACCTCCACCACCACCACCAGGGTTGGTAACAACACCATCCCCACCTGTATCACCCATTTAGACAGACAAATACCAAGCACAAAAGACAGATACACAAAGACAAGTCAGATTGCAGTGGCAATCCAACCCAAAAACAAACAAGGTAATCCTAGGCAGAACGAAGCAGTGTCAGTGTTCAGATAGTGGGTTCATCACTCAAGGGTGCCCACCCAGATCTTAACACAGGAGTTCTGTTATAAACTATATACTTATATATGTATAACAATAATACCAGACAAGAACCAAATAGACACAACCGGATCAAACAATCAACAGAACAGACAATCACATAATCAATCACAATACCGGTCCACCCTAACCCGGTCAAGACACCTAGACAAGACAAGACACAAGAACCAAGACAGAACGATCTCACAATGAGAGGGAAGCCAAGTTAGGGTTTCTCCAACCCACAACCAGCACCTTCACTTAGGTTGCTGAGTTATGGGAGCAATTGAAGCAATAACTCCTCTCCAAATATCACCAATGCAATCCCAGTGCCAACAATAGTTGACCTTAAGTACCTGCAAAGAAACAACCAAGCAATATACAAGATGATAACAGACCAGATCTATAATATCAGATCAGATCTAAAAGACAACCACCATGTTAAGGTCAAGATCTATGAAACAGATCAAAACCCTAATCCAGTCATAAACTCAAGAATGAACAAGACCACCAAGAAATAAAAGATAACAACGGAAGACTCAATAAAACACACAGATCAGGAGCCTAAGGCTCTGATACCATGTAGAAATTTGTGATTCTAACTACTCAAACACCAACAATATCAACATACACAAACAACAACTCAAGAACAGAAGATATAGCGACAAAACGGTGACCAAAAGCTCTTATTAACCCAAACCAAAATTACCCCCCAAAACCCTAAGTCTCAGCAATCACTGAGACTTATATAAATGATACAAAGTATCAACTGGATCTGCTGATCATTATCAGCAGATCATAACAAATACATAGACGAATAACAAAGACCAAGGGAACAAACCCTAGAACAGACTGAAAGAGACGAGAGAGAATAACCAGACGATTACACACACAATGATAATAAAACAAACAATAAAGAGCTTATATACTGCAGTCCAGAACCTTCTCCAAAGATGCCAAATACACGATCAGGATTAATCCACACGAACGGCTGAGATCAAAGCCTGTAAAATATCACAACAACCAAACGTGCACAATTGACCAGGGCTGGGCCACATATAAAGTCATTAATAGACTTTAGTTAGCCCATCTAAACAATAAGCCCACATATCAGGCCCACACAACGTAACACACGATACAATATTGGGCCAGCAACAAATTAACAATTATGTAACACACTTTTTAACAGGTAAATTAGTGGCTTATAGGCATAGTTATCTTTATCATCTACAACTTTTTTGAATTGCTGCTGAATCTGGTACTCTGTACATTGTGATGCAGAAAGTAAATGACAAACTAACAAAATTGGAAAGTGAAAATTTTGGTAAGGCAAATCCAATACGTGTGGTGGTGGTAGGCCTTGCTTATTCTGGTGTTGAGTTGGCTGCTACAGTGTCAGAAAGACTAGAAGGTAAAGGGGTTGTGCAGGCCATCAGTGTTGACTCCTCAATCTTACCAACTGCGCCTCCTGGAAATAAAGAAGCTGCTTTTAAGGTAATAAGGAGACTTGTTTTTTAATTACTAATAATTCACATGGCGGTTTTAAACTGTTGAATTGGCTGATCTCATTTACTAAAGAGGTGGCAAAATGGGTTGTTGGGTTGGATAAAGTGTTAATAACACGTAAGTGTTAATCACGACTCGAAATGATCTGGTTGGGTTGACCCTTCAGACATTTTTTGAAATTTTGAACAAAGGGATCTAGATTCTAGAAGTTTGTATGAAATAAAAGATATACTTTGCGATTCCACGGACATCCGGAGAAGGAGCTAGAGGATCAAATATAGATAATTGCTGGTTGAACAGGTTAATGGCTCATTAGTCGCCTAGTATGTATTCAAATGCTTAAAATGTTCTAGATCATTTAATTAAAAACATTTTATGTTTTTATTATAAATGTGTAGTTTTTTTTTTTTTATCAGATTCGATACATTATTAGTCATCACAACATGATGTTGATGGACCAGAATCCATCTGATCCGTCCCCCAGCTCATCCCACATCTAGTTATAGCCTATTGCCTCAAGATTAGATTGAGACTTACGTTGCATGCTGAAGCCTTAATGAGTTTTATATCAATTACTGTAAACATATCTCAAAATAAAAGCTATTTCACAGGTTCTCAAATCGAGGAAAGTTGAACTTCTACTAGGATATTTTGTGCGCCGGATAGGAAAATCTGGTGATTTAACAAGTTCTGTCGACCAATCCAATGTTTCAACAAAGGCCAGTAATTCTGAACAGTTAGTTCTGGAGGTACAGCCCACTGAAAAGGGTGCTAAAACACAACTTATAGAAGCTGATCTGGTTCTATGGACTGTTGGAAATAAACCGTTACTACCACAGTTAGAACCAAATGGTTGGCCTTTTGAGCTTCCTGTTACGGGTAGAGGACAAGCAGAAACAGATGAAACTCTCCAGGTCAAGGGCCACCCACGCATATTTGCTGTTGGTGATTCTTCTGCTTTAAGAGACCCGAAAGGAAAAGTGCTTTAAGAGACCGGATTCAGTAACAGGTCATAGTGTGCTATTTTGACCCGAACCATTTTTTTTTCTTAAACCTCTTTGATTCTTTTTAAAAAATAATCTGGACGTATTTTGACTCGCTTGACCCATCTGACCAATTTCCCTTTTAGCCAACTTATTTACCCATTTGACTGGACTCGGACATTAGTAAAAGTGTATAAATTGCTACCTCTAGCTAATCTTGGATTGAAATCTTGCCTGTTTAGTTAAGAGGCAGTATTTAATTTGTCATGATTTTGCAGGTTGCATTTCAGCAGGCTGATTTTGCTGGTTGGAACATTTGGGCTGCTATTAACAACCGTCCACTGTTGCCATTTAGGTTTGATGCTCAAACACCACTTTCTGTTCCCAATAAATTTTCAAGAGTTGACCCGATACATATTTTCAATGAAAATATTTGCCTGCTTTTAATATAACTAAAAAACCTTTAATAAAAACAAATATGGACCAGGTTAACTCAATGCATTTATTTATAATAATGATAGTGAACACATAATTTTTTTATATTTTACAACAATAAATAAAAATAAATGTTGCAATTTTCATTATACCAGAGTATTATGAAAAGTTGCTTCGTTGTACTTTGCCGCATCAGTAAGGTGCTTGGTAGTCACAACTCACGAATACATATGTTACTCTTGTTTTGTGTACAGATTTCAGAATTTGGGTGAGATAATGGTCCTAGGGAGAAATGATGCTGCCATTACACCAAGTTTTATTGAGGGCCTAACATTGGAGGGTCCCATTGGCCATGCCGGTAATTATTCTGCATTTTATGCATTTTACCTTTTGGTAGAGGTGACAGTTTTGATCCATTTATTTTCGTAAAGTGAAAACAGTAAAACCAACAATTTTTAGGTTAAAAGGAAATGGGGTAAACATCAGAATTTTCCAAAAATTAGATTATTAATGAAATAATATACTGTGTTTTTATTCGGAAAGTTTTGGACAAAAAAAGTGTTTTGATACATACCAACACCAA
The DNA here is from genome assembly GCA_028751855.1 of Ambrosia trifida. Lineage (NCBI taxonomy): Eukaryota > Viridiplantae > Streptophyta > Magnoliopsida > Asterales > Asteraceae > Ambrosia > Ambrosia trifida. The sequence goes on along the minus strand of CM054130.1, from coordinate 34,182,411 downwards.
ATATTACATTTTTACCCATTATCCAACCCACTCATTTTGCCGCCGCTACTTGTCATCAAACCTCATAGATTGAATTATGGTGTTTTTGTGTTGCAAATTGCAGCTAGGAAACTAGCCTATTTGATCAGGTTACCAACCGATGAGCACCGGGTTAAAGTTGGGATAAGTTGGCTTGCAAAATCTGCAGTAGATTCCATTGTAACAGTGCAGAGTAACATCACCAAAGTTCTTTCAGATTCTTAAACTCTCCTGTGTAATGAAAATTAAATTTATGTTCATAAAGTCATAGTGATATATAATTCATATAAGGTATTAGCGTCCTTTATGCCACCATTTCGTATTAACATCACTGGCATTGCTATGTGGTTTCTCTGGCTCTAAATCTTTAGTATACATTTTCTTTCAATTGTAATCTTGTGGGGTTCTTGTACAAACATATATGATGTTTCTAAAAATTATTATTTTCAAGGAAAAAAAAAATAAAAGAAGCCCTTACCTAATAAATAACTAATTGGTTGCGCCGGTAAGCCTATCATGCTTTTCATGTTTTTCTTATACCTATAGGTATTCAATTTATTAGTTTTAAAAAAATAGTTAAAAAGAGTTATTATTTACTATTTCATTAATTTAACTTGTGTACTACACGAGAATCTACTTGCTAATTGAATAAAACTTTTCTGGTGGTAGATAAAAGTCACATGAAGGTTCTGTATCTACTTTTGCTCATGTACAATACTTTATTCTAGTGGTGTCGAAGGTTTTGGTTGGGAGATTAAAATTGGTTATCGGTAAACTGGTGGGTCCCGAGCAATCAGTGTTTCTGGCAGGGCGCAATATTACGGAAGGACCGCTTGTTATTAATGAGTTATATGGCTGGATGAAAAAAATGAGGAGGTCCGGCTTATACAAAAATACATGTGGTAAATGAAATGAATTATCGTATCTTCATAACTACGAAATTATCTTCTTTCAATACTTATTTTGGTATCTTCTTTCTTTCGGTACTTGTTCATTTTTTTGGTACTTCACTCTCTTAAATACATCCTTGTATTTTAGCATTTCATAATTCAAAACTCTCATGATTTGATCCTTTAACCATTTTGCATGTAGGCATAAATTTCAGATTTATTACAGTCCATTGCTAAAACAAAATCAAGGATCATATAAAACATGGAAAAAAATTATTAACAACTATATCTAGTAAATCTCATAAATAGCAAAACTATTGGTAGGGTATAGAGAGGATGAGAATCATGGAATGTATGAAGAACTTACCTTATAAAAATACATAAAGATGAAACAAAAAATATGGAGAATATTGAAGAAATCAATGGAAAATTGCGTTGGAGAAACTTTCCAAGATACCATAAAGAACATGACGATTTAAATGAAGTTTCACAGTCGGGAGCGCAACAAGGCCTTGTTTGTATTTGTTTGTTAATGAAATGAAGTGTTCACGAACGGTTCATGAACATTTACCGAATGAGAATTTATGTTCGTGTCTGTCCATTAAGGAAATGAACGTGTTCATGAACACAAGGAACACAAATAAAATCGGCTAAGGCGACAGAGGCTAGAGGTGGATGGAGGGAGTAACACTGGAACTTGAAGCCCTAATTGTGGAAAGGAAGTCAATCGTATTCATCAATGTGAATAATGAGAAGGAAAGAGAAGTAATGCATAAATAAGGAGGAAATGGGTTTTCTAGTTTATTTGTTAAAATAATAAAATAAATACGAATTAAAGAATATAAAAAGTCAAGATAAAATAAATAAAATGTACAAAAATCATTAGTGAACGAACATAAACAAACGAACATTCACAAATACATTACCGAACGTTCACGAACACAACTGAACGGGCAAGACCTATTTTCATATTCGTTCATTCAACTAATCGAATATAATTTCTTGATTGTGTTCGTTCATTTATTAAATGAGCGAACGTAAAATAACTTCATGCCAAATGTAAATGAAAGTAGGCTTTATTGACCACTTGTACCGTACCCTTACACTAGTCAAGTTATGTTTACAATGCTTCGCAGTACAAAATTAAATCGAATTGATCATTCGTATTTGATCAAATACATCAAATCTTGTTAAAAAAAAGGCCAAATGCATAAAAATCACCAAATAAAACCTAACTAGACTTCACGTTTTACAATTAAAAACGTAAATCAAGCAAACCAACAAAAGCAAACGTATGAAAATACGTTTACCAACAGGAAAAGCATTGGATTCAAGAGGCAGAAAGATAAGCAATGTTCAACTTCCTTCCTTGATGAAGGCTGGTATGCTATATATGGAAAAAAAGGGATTGGAATTTCATACTATCATGGCCCATACATTGATTTCTTTAACCTAATGGAAAACCTAGGGTAGAGAGCCAAGGGTATAGAGAGTAATGACCTGGGCGCAATGCAGAATCAAAGAGATCCCTACCACCTATGATGTACTTCCATGACTTATAATAACTCAATGGATCTTCTTTCTGCTTTCCACCATCATTATCATCATCATACACAAGGCTCATACCATACTCCCTTACTTTTGCATCATAATGAATAGGACATCCAAATCCAAAACTAACGTAAATGGTAACTCGATCACCATCTTCAAACTCATTTTTCCCAAACATCCAATGGCTTAACCGTACTGTGTCAACTTCACCACCATCTTCAAACTCATTTTTCCCGAACATCCAATGGCTTAACCATACTACATCAACTTCACCCCCATCTTCAAACACTTCCTTTTCTGGGACAAGATACATTCTAGGCTGATACGTCCAGGAGGAGTTCTTTGCCCTATTCCTTATTTTAATTTCCCAAGGACCAGCTTCTTTCATGCTTGAAATTGTACGCACAATACAGAAGTTTATCCCTTTAATCTTACCATTTTCAGGAGGCGATTGCAAGGTAAACAATGACCCGCTACTTCTATGAGTGAACCACTCTGGAACCTCTTTTCCTTGAAGATATGTGCTGAATATTCCATGTTCATAAAGCATCTGAGTTTTACATCAAAGTTTCATTAGCTTATAAATGCATTTTAAAAGGTGAAAATTAAAGATATATAAAGAGAAATCCACCTGTGCTGGAACTATTCTTTTTCCTGCCAAATCGTACACGTCTACACAATTGGCCTTTGAAAACCGGCAATGGTTCAAATATGCTATATTAATCCAACCCAAACTGCGTAGTACCTCTTCATCAATTTCTGATAAAGCTTGGATTTTGAACAGGTGCTGAATCTCAGTCAAGGCAGTTGATGTTCTATAATAAAAGATATAAGGTATACCTGATAGTTCTGGATTAAATGTTACTCTTTCCAATGACTGGCAACGGTCTATTGCCAAATCTTTTAATTGGACTGGGGCACACATGACTGTTTTCAGGTTACCACAGAAGTTAAAATTGAGTCTCTCCAGCCTACTAAGGCTTCTCACACAATCAGGCATGGAATCAATTGGATTTCCTCCCAAATACAACTCCTTCAACATTGAAAGGCTACTAAAATCCATGGGAAAGGATTCATTATACAAATTACAACACATAAGAGACAATGTTACTAGTGATCTTGGTAAAGAACTCATAAAGGAAATGGAACTTCTCGGTACCATGGTGGATGAAGAAGACCCATGAGATTTCATGTTAATATTGTCACCAATATTTGAACAACCATCTATTGAAAGTTGAGTAAGGTTATTTAACATTCCTATGCTTCTTGGAAGATCTTTTAGCTTACTGCAGTTACTCAGATCAAGGACTTCAAGTTTTTGACAGTAAGAACCAATTGTATCACAAATCTCAACTAGACTAGTACATCCTGCAAGTGTCAACCTTTCAAGTAGAGGGAGCCCAGAGAAGTGACCCACTCTAACAAGCTCATGACAACTACTAAGATTGAGAAACTTCAGTGACTTGAGCAGCTGTAAAATTAAGAAAAAATAAAATAAAAAATAAGAGGCATGTTAGTGTTGCAGAGACACTTAACCATAAGTTATCATACATAAGGAGTAGCAGCTTTTTATTTTAGTACCTTGGGCGTTTTCCAAAGCTGTTGTAGTTTGCTATAAGACATGTCAAGAGCTACCATATTCTCCATTTGTATGTCTGAAGGTATATAGCTCATATTGAATCCATGCATGCATAGCCATCTTAAATCTTGAGGAAAATTCTTGTAAGATCCACTGGATTGTACATAGTTGAGTTGAAGTAGCAATAAGTTTGGCATCTCACTTAAAGCAACTGTCTCAAAGTCGCCTTTTGATTTTTGAAATGAGGAACACATTCCTGAAACCCAACCAAATAGCCACCATATAACTGAGAGCAGTATGTGAACCCATTTGAACTTATCTAAATGCGAAGTTTTGCATATTGGCACTGCTTGGTTCTTTCGATGTTTCATGTCAAGGACAAGTGCTTGAATTGTTGGTGTTCCCTAAGAATAAACAGAATAACAAATGATTAAAGAACTAATGTGTAAATATAAATATATATTATACAAAATAATCAAAGTACATATAATAGGTATACTTAATTACCCGTCTATTTTGCAACACATCCAAACACTCCTCATGATTCCATAATATGCTACGCTTCCATGGCTCCTTGGGTGATTCTTGGCGGACTATATCTCTCCCCATGTCTTGAAGAAGTTGATGCATCATCAGTTCATTAGAATTATCGACAGCGAGAAGGCATCTATTGATAAGAATATTGACCCCAGATGGTTTGCATATACCACAAGCTTTTAAGATGTCTTCGGTCGACTTTCTATCTTCTCCAACGAATAAACAAGCAATGTATTTAAACAGTTCCTTGTCTTTTTCAGATGGCAAAGTTTCAAAGCTTATTTTCAGGACTTCGGTAACATCTGGATAAATTTCTTTCCCTAATGATTCTAAGATATCCTCCCATGTAGCATCTTCGCTGCGTAAAGAACTGCCCAAAACTTTAAGAGCCAGTGGATGTCCTTGGCAATATTCTACAACCATCATTGACTTCTCTTTGTAACCAACATTGGGTTCGTTGCGTCCAAAAGCATGCCAGCTTAAAAGCTGAATAGATTCCATATCACTTAGGCCTTGAAGCAAATGCTTCGTATGGTTTGGTGGAACTTGCGTTTCAAACAACCTGCATTTTTCTGTTAACGAACCATTTTTAGACGTTATTATGACTTTGCTTCCCGGGTGAAGGCCTTTTGTCCCAATTAACACATCCAACTGCTCAAACTTATCTATACCATCAAGAACAAGAAGACTTCTATGCATAGATAGTGAGTTCTCAATATTAAAGGTGCCCTCATTAACATTGTTTATGTTGATGTAACTTCCTGCTCGCATTTCTTTAAGAAGTTGTTTCTGTAAATCAAGCAATCCATTTTGTGTTGTACACTTTCTTTCAATGTCTTCAAGAAAGCAGCTTCTTTCAAAGTCCCGAAAGTGCAACTGAAAGACATAGTTGGCTAAATGTGTCTTCCCGATTCCAGCCATTCCCCATATTGTTAAGAATTCAGAGGTTTGCTGTGATCTGTGTTTCAAGAATGAAGTGACTTTTCTAATGGAATACCCCATTCCAATCATGGGTGGGAGTTTACTCCTTTTGTGTAGATGTAATCTGCTACTGATCTCTTTAACAACTCCTTCAATAAGTATCGTCTCTCTGAAATATAATTGTATAAAGTATATAAAAGCAAACGTAACTTAGTAGACTTTTCCACAAATGAACAAACAATATATATAACTGGAAAACATCTAAAACAAACCGCCAAATTGAGGATGTATATATATAAGGAAGTGGTTAGTTACCTGCCGTTTGCTTCTTCACCTTTTAAATCAGCCACCTCTGAAAGTGCTTTCTCCCATTCCTTTATCCTCTTAGCCCATTGACTTCTTTTCACTGCATCTGTTTCTGTTTCCATCCTCTGTTTATGCTCTGCCATGGCCTCTCCGAAGCTGTTTCGTTGTTTCCTGACATCTGAAGGATTAACATGATAAAAGATTGGGTAAACTATATGTTTAGAGGTCCTTCTTTGCTCAATGACGAGTGCTAGTTCATCAAGGCACCACGTGGACGAAGCGTAATCTTTGGACAACACAATAACAGAAGCTCTAGATGATTTAATCGCACTCTCCAATTCCGGTTTCAAGAAGTCTCCAATTTGGATCTCAGCATCATCGAAAAACGTGTGGATAGAGGCATCACGCAGTGCTTTGAGGAGATGATCGGTGAAGTTATAGCGAGTGTCCTCACCTCTAAAGCTTAAAAATACATCATACTTGTAATTTGAAGAAGAAGAAGAAGATTGTTCTGAAATTTCATTAAGAACAACCATGGTGAATTATAAGAAAATGGAGTGTGAACAAAATGGTTTTTTATAGCATGAATACTTAACATAAAAGCTTTTGAAAGTAGAGTGTGAAGCAAATAGTTATCATGAGCATTTTTTTTAAATATATTATCGTTTCTTTTTCTTCCTAATGAATACCATCTTTATTTAATGGCCCCCCTTATTGTTTCTTTTTTCTTTTTTTCTTTACCTTTCGGTGTTTTTCAGATTTCAAATCTGTAACTTTATTCTTTACATACCTCTAACATTATATACATTAGTTTACCAAAATAAAAGATAGTGTTATTCTTTAATTTACTATTTTACAGTATAACCTCTAACTTTATTCTGTACATACCTCAACGTTTTAAAAAACTCTTTGTATATGGACGCAACGGCCTTGTTTTTTTCTACGTCTACATATTACACCGTATTCATAAATAGAAAAGATTGTCCTGAAATTTCCGTAAGAACAATCATCCTGATTAATGGAGTGTGAAACAAATTAGCCGTTGGTTTGTAACTTAACAATGAAAATAGAGTTCAAAGCAAATGATATTTAATAGCCAATTACGGAGTACTCAACCTAAGAGTTTTTAATATTTAAACCTCTCGATTGTGTCCTATAAGCAGGGTCGTCCTTAACATTTTTTGAAACATTTTAAATTACGTGTGAGTAGGAAAAACGAACCTTTATTGGACCAATCTTAAATGGGTTTTCAATTTGAATAACTATTAATAGCACACGAATTTGAATAGCCATAACCGTCTAACATGTGCTGCCATCTGCATGCTAAAATGCGCCGGCGCTAAAATGCACCCTCCTTTTTTATATCGCTTTTGTTTCTTCTCTAGGCTCTTCTGTTTACTCTCTCCCTACTGATCTTCATCCTGCTAACCCTATAACCACCAACTCCATCAGTTTTTCATCTTCACACCATCCGCCACCAACTACCCCCACAAAACAACTCATAAACACTGTTGCCACCACACCATCTCCATCACCACACAACCGTTAGAGCCAGCACTTGAGCCGGTTTTCTTTCCCTCTCTAAAAAGCTACCGTTTTGTTTCCATCCCTAAAAAAACCGACCCGCCACCGACAAGGAAGACAGCTGCCAGATCACATACCCAACTCCAAAAAAATCACGATCTGAACCCTAATTTGAGGGAAATAGCATCCGATTTAAGCCGGTTTTTCTGTGCTATTTGCGGTTGTTGTGCCTATCTGGTTCATATCATCACTTTAGAGGATAATTATCAAGGTAAACATATTTCTTACTTTTCCAAGTTGTTGTCATGCTCTGTTTCTACTCTAAATGATAGCACACCATATGTTCACTTTATTTATGGGTGTTGATCAAAAGAGTAATTGACTCAATTTGAAATGAGTTTAGTGTTTAATGGATTTAAAATAAATTGTGAATGGGTTTAAGTGTTTAACAAGGCATATGGATTTTTTTAGGCTTGGTCTATACCCACCCCACCCGTGTACCTTTGCCCCCATGTGACATCAAAGCGTCGCGCTATGCCCATAGAGCAAACCTTTGAAGTACAAAAGCTGACCAAAAGTCAGCAGTCATTGGGATTGGTCTTGGGCTTTTTTTAGAGTTTTGGGGTGGGGTTTTTTTGGGGTGTTTTTTTGTAGGTTTTATATTGAGTTAATAGCCAAATTCGCCCATGAGGTTTGGTTTAGTTTGCCACTTCAGACATTTTTTTTTTTTTTTTTTTTTTGCAATTCAACGCTTGAGGTTTGGATTTTTTTTTTTTTTTTTTTTTTTGCTATTTTCGTCCTTTTCACTAACTAGGTTTATTTTTCTGTTAAGTCAGGGGTATTGTAGTCATTTTACCACCACCCCAATGTCACCCCAATGTTCAAAGTCATCTTCTTCCCCAAATATTCATATGAACCCTAACCCTAACACAAAGATCCAATCGGCCAGAATCAACATGACTAACTTTCGAAATTATGGGGCTTTTAATCTATGACAAAAAAACTAGGTCAAACACCAAATCAACCGCCATCTGCACTCACCACAGATGAACCACCACCCAAACAAAACCATCACCGTAACCCACCGGAAATGACCAATCAACCACCACATCTAAGCTTCCGGTGCGTCGTTGTTAATAACGAGTTACGAGTTGTTAATATTGTCACTAATTTTTGGACAATCATCTATTGAAAGTTGAGTAAGTTTATTTAACTTTCCTACGCTTCTTGGAAGCTCTTTTAGCTTAGTGCAATTACTCAGATCAAGGACTTCAAGTTATTGACAGTAAACACCAATTCTATCACAAATCTCAACTAGACTAGTACATCCTGCAAGTGTCAACCTTTCAAGTAGAGGGAGCCCAGAGAAGTGACCCACTCTAACAAGCTCTTGACAATTACTAAGATTCAGAAACTTCAGTGACTTGAGCAGCTGCAAAATTAAGATATAAAACAAAATAAACCAGAGTGTTGCAAAGACACTTAACCATAAGTTATCAAACATAATAAGTAGCAGTTTTTAATTTTAGTACCTTCGGCATTTTCCAAAGCTGTTAGAGTTTGCTATGAGACATGTCAAGAGCTACCATATTCTCCATTTGTATCTCTGAAGGTATATAACTCAAAGGGAATCCATGCATGCATAACCATCTTAAACGTTGAGGAAAGTTCTTGTAGGATCCACTCAATTGTACATAGTTCAGTTGGAGTAGTTTTAAGTTACGCATCTCACTTAAAGAAAGTGTCTCGAAGTTGCCTTTTGTTTTACAAGATGAGGAACGTGTTTCTAAAACCCAAGCAAATAACCACCAAATAACTGACAGCAGTATGTGAACCCAATTGTCTGATGCAAATGATCTAAATTCAAACTTTTGCATATTGGCACTACTTGGTTCTTTCGATGTTTCAATCTCAAAAGTTCTCATGTCAAGGACAAGTCCTTGAACTCTTGGTGTTCCCTAAGAAATAACAACTGATTAAAAAAGTTGTGTATATACATGACATAAATTAATTATCAAAGTACAGAGAATAGGTATACGTAATTACCTGTCTATTTTGCAATACATCCAAACACTCCTCGGGATGCCACAATATGCTACGCTTCCATGGCTTCTTAGGTGATTCTTGGCGAACTATATCTCTTCCCATGTCTTGAAGAAGTTGATGCATCATCAATTGACCAAAACAACCTACAGTGAGAAGGCATCTATTGATGAGAATCTCAACCCATATGATTTGCATATACCACAAGCTTTTAGTATGTCTTCCATAAACTTTCTATCTTCTCCAACGAATAAACAAGCAATGTGTTTAAACAGTTCCTTGTCCTTTTCAGATGGCAAAGAGTCGAAACTTATTTTTAGAACGTCTGTAATATTTGAATTATTTTCATTCCCCAGTGATTCTAAAATATCCTCCCATGTAGCGTCCGTTTTACGGAAAGAACTGCCCAAAACTTTAAGAGCCAGTGGATGTCCTGTTGGAAATTTAATAATTTAAATATTATATTAATGTTTAATATAATGATATTTAATTATAAAAGCTAGATGAATGAGAGATCTAAGCTTTAAGTGTGTGTGGTGAAACTTTAATGTTGTGGGAATTTGTGCTTGTCCCACATTGGTGGAGATATAAATCATGTGTTGGTTTATATGTAGAATTCTGTAGAGGAATGTATTCCTATACAACAGGACACACCCAGTGGTAGCCAGGAGGGTGCGAAGCACCCGACGCGCCCGCGCCCGCGCCCGGGCACGGGCACGGGCACGGGACCGGGACCGGGACCGGGTTCTATGAAACCTTGAACCATGTCTTTTGTACTATCATTCTTGGCTGCAAAAATAAACAAACATAATGTTGACGGTTGAGGCTGAGGCACGTGTTCAACACGCTTCCCTTAAAACAGATTTCGCGTCTCTACCAAAGACAACGCGTCTGTCTCCCAGGGTACAACAGCCGAAGCAGTCTGTACTGCCGGAGAAGGCTACTCGCCCGAGGTTACACCAGGTAACTTGTAGTGTTAGAACTTGTAGAATCTAGTAGAGAGTACTCTTCTCTACAGTACCCAACATATGAGAATTATCTTTTCAAGAACTCTTCTATGTGTATTCTAATATGTATATCCATGTATGGCGATGGGCGTAATGTGGCGTTTTGATAGCGCACTTTGCACTTCGCACGCTCGCATCGCCGCGAGCCGCTTGAGAGCCGCCTTTATGTTTTTAACCAAGCTTGGATTGGTGTGGCTCGAGCCCATGGCTCAGGTTCTAGTCCGTCCTTTCAGATTCTTCACCTGTCAAGAGTCATTAAGTCTTGTGATTAATTACAAAGACTTAAATTGTGATTAAGTCTAGTAATTCAATACTATTGAATATGGACTCTTGGCATGCCTCCCTTCATGTTGATAAATACAGAGTTGTGAGCTCTGTTGAGATACACAGAAAAATCCTCTGAATACATGTTCACGAACCACCACCTACTGTCTGATAATTTTCCTGACTTCACTGCCCTCCGCACTCTTGTTTCAGGTACTATTTCGGGTGCTAGGTTTTCTCCGGCAGTGCAATCTGCTTAGGCTGTTGTACCCTGGGAAACAGACGGGTTCACCTGGGTGGCCCGAAATCTGTTTTAAGGGAAGCGTGTTCTACACGTGCCTCAGTCACCACGAGATTCCTTTCGCTTTCTGTATTTCCATTTCTTGTAATTTTAATTTCTGTCTTTGTATTGTATTTATTTTTTATTTATGTATTGTAATCCGAAATTCCTAATAATATTGTATTTCTTTTATTTTTATGAACGGTGTTCCTACAAGCTTAAAACAGATTTTTATAACTCCGTTCATACTTTGTTTTAAAAATTTTCGGATTGCAAAACAAACTGTTTTGATAAACTCTTTGTGAGTTCCATTTGGTTTTTTGTAAACCAAACTGTTTGGTTTTTTGTAAACCAAATTCTATTGTTAAAAAAGGATTATTCCTTTCTTCGATTATTTCTGTAAACTAATTTTGTACTCTTGTTTCAGAAATGGCTACGAGTGTTAATGCTTCATCAACAACTGTTGGATCGACATCCACCACTGTGGGACCATTAGTTGGTACCCAGGCAGCCCAGGCGGTTGCAAACCATGCTGAGAAACCAGAAAAGTTTTCTGGTTTGAACTTCAAAAGATGGCAGCAAAAGATGTTGTTTTACTTAACAACTCTGAATCTTGCGAGATTCTTGATTGAGGTTCCCCCTCAACTTGCTGAAGGGAACTCTGATGCGCAATCTGTGAGCGCACTTGATGCTTGGAAACACTCTGAGTACCTATGCAGAAACTATGTGTTGAATGGACTGGCTGATCCATTGTATAACGTGTACTGCAAAATACCAACTGCCAAAGAACTTTGGGAATCTTTGGAGCGCAAGTACAAAACTGAAGATGCTGGTACTAAGAAATATGTTGTGGCTCGATTTTTGGACTATAAAATGGTGGATTCTAAAACCGTTATTAGCCAAGTCCAAGTATTGCAAGTGATCCTCAGTGATATTCTGTCTGAAGGAATGAATCTTAGTGAAACATTCCAAGTGGCTGCAATGGTTGAAAAACTTCCTCCAAGTTGGACAGATTTTAAGAATTACCTTAAGCATAAGCGAAAGGAAATGACCATTGAAGATCTTGTGGTTCGCTTGCGTATTGAGGAAGATAACAGAGTGTCTCTAAAAGGAACTCAAGTTGAAGGTACTGCACGAGCCAACATTGTTGAGCATGGTCAGTCTTCAAGGGGGAATAAGAGCAACAAAGGCCACAAATTTGGTGAAAAATCAAAAGGTAAGGGTCGTGATCTTGGGCCTAAGAAAGGTGGTGTGAGAAAGAAGGTTAGTTCCTTCAAAGGGAAATGTTACAATTGTAATGAAGCTGGTCACAAAGCTGACCAATGCAAAGCACCTAAACGTGAGAAGGCGCTTATGGTTGTTGATGATGATGTGCCTTTAGTGGCCATGATTTCAGACCTCACTGCCATGATGGAGGAGGTTAATTTGGTGTCTAATAGTCCAAAAGGGTGGTGGGTGGACACTGGGGCTACTCGCCATGTTTGCCCAGACAGGGCCCTCTTTAGTACGTTTAGAGAGGTGGTGGGAGATGAGAAGCTGTACATGGGGAATGCTGCTACAGCAGATATCAAGGGTGAAGGTGATGTGATCTTGAAGTGGACTTCTGGAAAAGAGCTCACTTTAAGCAATGTGCTTTATGTTCCTGACCTGCGTAAGAGTCTTGTGTCGGGTTGGTTGCTTAATAAGTTTGGTTTTCGTCTACTCTTTGAGAGTGACAAGTTTGTTTTAAGTAAGCGTGGTATGTTTGTTGGTAAGGGCTATGCCCAGAATGGTATGTTCAAACTCAATGTAATGGCTGTTACTAAGAATATGAATAAGAATGCTACTACTTCTGCTTACTTGGTTGAGTCTCCTAATGTTTGGCATGGTCGTCTTGGTCATGTTAATTTTAATTCGATGCGTCGTTTGATTAAATTAGATTACATACCAAATTTTGCCATAGACTCGAAATCAAAATGTAAAACATGTGTTGAAGCCAAACAAACAAGATCATCGTTTAAATCAGTTAATCGAATAACTGAGCCCCTTGACTTGATTCACACTGATGTGTGTGATTTAAAATCAATTCCCACTAGAGGTGGAAATAAGTATTTTATTACTTTTATTGACGACAGTACGCGGTATTGTTATGTGTATTTACTTAAGAGTAAAGATGAAGCAATTGACAAGTTTATCTTGTATAAATCTGAAGTTGAAAATCAACTTAATAAGAAAATAAAGCGTGTGAGAAGTGATAGGGGAGGTGAATATGTTTCGCCATTTGGGGATGAATGTGCCAAAAGTGGCATAATACATGAGTGTACCCCACCCTATACACCCCAATCAAATGGCATTGCGGAACGAAAGAATCGTACACTAAAGGAAATGATGAATGCCATGTTGATAAGTTCTGGGATGAGCCAGGACATGTGGGGGGAGGCCATTTTGTCGGCCAATTTTTTGTTAAATAAAGTTCCTTTCAAGAATAAGGATGTAACACCATATGAGTTATGGTGGGGACATAAATCATCCTACAAATACTTGAAAGTGTCGGGGTGCCTGGCCAAGGTAATTGTTACACCTCCAAAGGCTCTTAGAATTGGGCCTAAAACTGTTGATTGCATATTTATTGGATATGCCCAAAATGGGACTTCACATCGTTTTCTTGTGCATGAGTCCAAAAATCCTGATGTTCATAAGAACTCCATAATAGAAACAAGGCCAGGAAATGCAACTTATTTTGAAGAGGAGTTCCCAATGTTATTAGAACAAACTCATGCGAGTTCATCAACAGCGGTTGATAAGGTTGTTCAAAATAAAACCCATGAACGATCAGAGGATGAAGAGGTTGAGCCAAGAAGAAGCAAAAGGCAAAGGATTGAAAAATCCTTTGGGCCTGATTTTCTTACCTACATGGTTGAGAGTGAGCCTCAAACCTATCGAGAAGCAGTCACCTCTTCAGATGGACCTCAATGGAAAGAAGCCATCAAAAGTGAGATTGATTCTATTTTGCAGAATCATACATGGGAGTTAGTTGATCTTCCACCAGGGTGCAAGCCACTTGGATATCGATGGATATTCAAGAAAAAGATGAAAGCTGATGGCTCTGTTGACAAATATAAGGCAAGGCTCGTAATCAAAGGGTATAGACAAAAGGAAGGTCTTGACTACTTTGACACGTACTCGCCTGTGACTAGAATAACCTCTATAAGATTGGTGCTTGCAATTGCAGCGTTGAGAAATTTGGAAATACATCAAATGGATGTAAAAACTGCATTTCAAAATGGGGAGTTAGAGGAAGAGATTTACATGGAGCAACCTGAGGGTTTCTCTGCTCCTGGCCAAGAAGGCAAAGTATGTAAACTCGTCAAGTCACTGTATGGTTTAAAGCAAGCTCCAAAACAATGGCATCAAAAGTTTGACCATGTTATGCTTAACAGTGGTTTCAAAATAAATGAATGTGACAAGTGTGTCTATGTGAAAGACACTTCTAAAGGTTATGTAATCTTATGTCTTTATGTGGATGATATGCTTATCGTTGGGAGTGATGACAAGATGATCAGATCTACTAAAGACATGTTGAAAGCGAGATTTGACATGAAAGACATGGGTCTAGCTGATGTAATTCTTGGAGTGAAGATTATTAGAACCCAAACTTGTCTTGTGTTAAGTCAATCTCATTATGTGGATAAGATCCTTGAGAAGTTCAATTCGGAAGACACAAGTGTGGCTCAAACCCCGATTGATACCTCTCAACATTTGGCTAAGAATAGAGGTGAGGGTGTTGCTCAATTGGAATATTCAAGGATCATTGGCAGTTTGATGTATCTCATGTCATGTACCAGGCCAGACTTAGCATATGCTGTGAGCAGGCTAAGCAGATATACTAGTAATCCTAGTGCTGAACATTGGAAAAGCATGACAAGACTGTTAAGGTATTTGAGATACACAAGGAATTATGGACTGCATTATGGCCAAGATCCAGCTGTTGTGGAAGGATACAGTGATGCCAACTGGATATCCGATATGAAAGATTCTAAATCCACAAGTGGTTATGTGTTTACCCTTGGAGGAGCAGCTATAGCTTGGAAATCTTCCAAGCAAACTCTTATAGCTAGGTCCACGATGGAATCTGAATTTATTGCTTTAGATAAAGCTGGAGAAGAGGCAGAATGGATACGTCAGTTTTTGGAATATATTCCAAGATGGCCTAAGCCTGTTACGGCTATTTGCATACATTGTGATTGCCAGTTGGCAATTGGTAGAGCTAAAAGTGCAATATATAATGGCAAATCGAGGCACATACGACGTAGGCATAATACGATACGACAACTGCTCTCAACAGGGGTTATCACTATTGACTATGTGAAGTCAAAGGATAACATTGCGGATCCGCTTACAAAAGGCTTAAGCAGAGAGGTAGTACATAAGTCGTCAATAGGAATGGGACTAAAGCCCTTGGAATAAGTTTGTACAACGGAAAACCTATCCTAGAAGATTGGAGATCCCATGATCTAGGCTCAATAGGACCACCTAACTGTACGGACTAAGATCACTGTGGGGGAGTACCCCAAAACACAAAGGGAGTTGCATACTTCCTAGTCCGTCCTTAAAATAAATCAGTGATGTCAAAGGAGGATAAGCATATGGCTTTTAATGATTTTGGTAAAATCACCTATGTTAGAGAGAAGTGGGGTCGCTTCAAATGGAATTGTGGGGGGCGCAATTCCTAGAGCTCTCGCAGAACCAGGATAGTGCTCCATGACCATAAACGGACACGATAATGAGGAGTTAACCAGACCAGGGAGAGTAATGTGTGATGTGTAATAACGTCTACGTAAAAAGGGGTTGGTTCAAGGACATCACGTCTACTAACCGCTAGGAGACAAAGTGCACATCACAAAGGAGGGTTCAAAGGGAATACCTACCTATCCTGCATTGCTTAACCGCTGAAATTTTATTGTGACACTTGAGTGTGTGGGGCGATCTCCATTAATGTGGGGGATTGTTGGAAATTTAATAATTTAAATATTATATTAATGTTTAATATAATGATATTTAATTATAAAAGCTAGATGAATGAGAGATCTAAGCTTTAAGTGTGTGTGGTGAAACTTTAATGTTGTGGGAATTTGTGCTTGTCCCACATTGGTGGAGATATAAATCATGTGTTGGTTTATATGTAGAATTCTGTAGAGGAATGTATTCCTATACAACAGGACACACCCAGTGGTAGCCAGGAGGGTGCGAAGCACCCGACGCGCCCGCGCCCGCGCCCGCGCCCGGGCACGGGCACGGGCACGGGCACGGGACCGGGACCGGGACGAGGGCGTAATGTGGCGTTTTGATTACAAAGACTTAAATTGTGATTAAGTCTAGTAATTCAATACTATTAAATATGGACTCTTGGCATGCCTCCCTTCATGTTGATAAATACAGAGTTGTGAGCTCTGTTGAGATACACAGAAAAATCCTCTGAATACATGTTCACGAACCACCACCTACTGTCTGATAATTTTCCTGACTTCGCTGCCCTCCGCACTCTTGTTTCAGGTACTATTTCGGGTGCTAGGTTTTCTCCGGCAGTGCAATCTGCTTAGGCTGTTGTACCCTGGGAAACAGACGGGTTCACCTGGGTGGCCCGAAATCTGTTTTAAGGGAAGCGTGTTCTACACGTGCCTCAGTCACCACGAGATTCCTTTCGCTTTCTGTATTTCCATTTCTTGTAATTTTAATTTCTGTCTTTGTATTGTATTTATTTTTTATTTATGTATTGTAATCCGAAATTCCTAATAATATTGTATTTCTTTTATTTTTATGAACGGTGTTCCTACATGTCCTTTGCAATATTGTACGACCTTCTCTAATTCCTTTTTGTCGCCTTTGTTGGGTTCGTTGCGTCCAAAGGAATGCCAACTTAACAGCTGAAGAGATTCCTCATCATTTAAGCCTTGAAGCAAGTGCTTAGTATGCTTTGGTTGATAGGTTTCAAACAGCCTACAGGTTTCTGTTAGCAATCCATTTTTAGATGTTATTATGATTTTGCTTCCAGGATGAATGCAGTGACTTTTCTGATGGAAGACTCCATTCCAATCATGTGTGGAAGTTTACTCCTTTTGTGTAGATGTAATCTGCTACTTATCTCTTTCACAATTCCTTCAATAAGTATCGTCTCTCTCCTGGAACCAATTCCATTGAGAAGAAAAACCACTCTAATTAGTTAAATAAGAATACGAGCTCAAATCATTTGCACTTCACTAAATTATATAAAAGAGTACGTAATGCATTACATTCACAATTTTTTCCCGAACTAAACACATAATATGTACAATACATGTAGTTGATGACAAATTCCAAATCCTATGCAACAAAACCTAAACAGTTCATAATTAATTAAACTAAATTAAGCATATGCATGTTTTCGAATATACTAAGAAGAAAGTGTATTAAAGTACCTGCTGCCATCGGCTTCCTCTCCTTTCATATCGGCAACTTCGGTTAGGGCTTTCTTCCATTTCTCAATCTTCTCAGCCCATTGACTTCTTTTCTCCTCATCTGACTCTGTCTCCATCCTCTGTTTATGCTCTGCCATAGCCTCTGCAAAGCTGTTTCGTTGCTTCCTGACATCTGAAGGCTTAACATGATAAAAGATGGGGTAAACAATATGTTTGGAGGTTCTTCGCTGCTCCATGATGAGTGCTAGTTCATCAAGGCACCAAGTTGAAGTAGCATAATTTGGGGACAACACAATAATAGAAGCCCTTGATGACTTAATCGCACTCTCCAGTTCCGGTTTCAAAAAGTCTCCGATCTGGATCTCAGCATCATCGAAGAACGTGTCGATAGAGGCTTCCTGAAGTGCTTTGAGGAGATGATCGGTGAAATTAGAGCGAGTATCTTCACCTCTAAAGCTTAAAAATACATCATAATTGTAACTTGATAAAGAAACAGAAGAAGAACAACCATTGAAAAAGGAGTTTGAAGGAAAGTAGTGGGTGGTTCAATAGGTGAATGATTAATATAAAAAATGGATTTCCTTCTTATAATATATGGCAGTGACGATCCTTCCTTTGTATATGACATACTGTCCAAAAAGTTGTTAATACGTCAATTTTTAGCAAAGAAACAAATATGCAGATTGCTCAACTGGCACAAGGCCCATATATCATAGGGCTACAATTTTTGTTGCTAGTTGCAGCAGTATAAATTTGACCCATATAGTAAGTCCAGAACCTTAATATAATAAGCCCAAAACCTTTAATAAAACACAATGTGCAAAATGTAAAGTTATATAAAACTCTTCTCTGCATCTCATCTTTATATACTCGTAAATCTGGCGTCTCTAATTTTCTTGTCTGTGCGTGTGAGATTGTTAAGAGTGATTCGAGTGTGTGTTTGTGTTCCCATTTGCATGAATCTGTAGAGCAGCCCCATCTTTAGCAGATTGTGATCATACAAGAATAGTAGTGGATTTGCTGCTGTTGTCCTGCCTGTCCAAGTTACAGCTGTGAGTCAGCAGCAGGTCAACATGGATTCAAGTCAGATCAGTGGGCACTGCTGTTCGTTCGTTTTGTTCGACCAGTCGGGTTACTTGTGTCGCAAGTAATCTCCTCCCAACACCTGTGATACTCCTAACATTATATTATATTCAATTTTTTTTCTTCTGAAATGACTTGCATTATAGGGAAAGGAGGTGCACATTTTTTACTTCGACTGAATTACAAGTTTTGTCCTTTACGTTTATATTAAGTTTCAACGGATATCTCTTGCCTTTAAAATTAATAGAATTTATACTTTATGTTTATAGATCTTGCACGTTACGCCTTTTGCCCCAACCAAGTTAATTTTTAGGGTAAGATTTGATCATGTGCAAGGCAGCTGAGGGTATTTTAGTCTTTACCCCACCTTTTCATTTCCCCCAATTTTTATTAGCCAAAACCCTCATGCCACAGCCACCACCACCAACACCTCCTGCCGCCACCTCCACCTCCTGTTACCACAAATTTAAGGATTCAATTCAATTGGTAACAATGGGTCTTGAAATTTTGTGAAATTGAACACAGATATAACCACTTTAGGATTCAAATGGGTCTTGAAATTTTGTGAAACTGATAATATGATGTTGAATAATTTGATTCATATAATGTCCTGTCCATGCTTAAAATTGCATTGCAAGGATAGATTTAAGTAATCCAGTAATCTTAGTTTCCTCTTAATAAATAATTTAGTTGCCAGAATGCACAAATAGTAAGATAATCAAAATCAGAAGCAATATATCCAAACACTAAAAATTGATAATTCACTACAAGAAAATGAAGCTAATGCAACCCCAGTAAAATGTTGCATTAGGCCTTGAAAAGGTTGCATTAAGCCTAAGGCAACCTTTTATCAAGGGTTGCATTAGGTGAAGTTGCATTAGACCTAATGCAACCTTTTTTATACATAATGCAACCTTTTTATAAAGGGTTGCATTTACATTTCAAATGCAATCTTTTTATAATGCAACCTTTTAATATACTAATGCAACTTTTTTAACACTCAAATGCAACCTTTATTACCTCAAATGCAACCTTTGTTACACTTAAATGCAACCTTTTCTTACATCAAATGCAACATTTTTTTAAGGTTTTAATTCCAACAATGCAACCTTTTTCAAATGCAAATGTAGCTTTATAGGATCATTGTTTGAAGAATTTCTATTGATATGCAATAGTATCTCAACCACACCAACACAATAATAACATAAATATAATAGGTAATCTTATCTCATGATACAAAATATGTCAAAACTTAAAATAATATTATAATTACAATAAAGTTGTCAATTACAACAATTAAAAAATAAAGAAAACCTCTAACTCGTCTTTAAGATCCTAAAGTACTCCGATAAGTAACTTTTTCCGTAAAACTTCGCGTTGTAGCTTCTAAGTTTATTTTTTTTCCTTTGATGGTCCTCTTTTTTGTTTTCACATTTCAAGCAACTTCAACTTCAAGGCTCACGTTAAATAATTCCATAACCCTAAGCCCACCCGAAACGGTAGCTATCATGCTCCATGCTCATTACCACTGTAAAAGGATCAACCAAAGCACTTCCATCTTCTAGCAATTTGTAGTTCCTCATTTGTTCCTTCAAAAGAGAATAACACGATATTTAAAAAAAAAACAAAGACCAATAAACAAGTGATACAAGTTGCTTGTTGAAAATATATATCCTCAACAATGCAAGTTAATTGTAGAAAACATCAGCCAAAATACTGACAAAAATAAACCTGGAACTAAAAACCCAATTCATATTACTTGTGGTCCAGTATTCAGGTTTGATCTAACCTGCATAATCAAAATGGATGTAAGGAACTCAAATATTTTACCTTATTTTAACTATGACTTGGTAAAATGAAAATAGTTATATAACTTAAACAGGCAAGCTAAAAACACATATACATAAGTCAGAATTATAAGAAATATAGGAAATTATGATTTCAACAAATAGCCAACTACAAATATAAAAAGAAGCAACCTAAATGTAAAAGTGCATATTCACATCAGAAGGTTTGGCATGACTACTCAGATAGTTTTGTACATAGTTTTGATTACCTGTAGAAATGAAAAATGACGCACCCCATTAGTTTAAACCCATATGCATCACTTATATGCCTTCAAAAATATATATCACTCATATGTGGAGCTTCTCCATGTTTATATTTCAAACCAAACATTGAATAATTACAACTTAATAACCTTTGTTCAAATTATGTACTGATGACTAACATTGAATTACACATCAATACATTAAAATATGCTATAGAATATTTGCATTTTAATTGAGTGAGCTTACAATGTGCTGACCAACATTCTTTCATGGACATTGCATACAACCGATGATTAGGACTTTTCTTATTTTTCTATTAATAAATGAAAATGTTTCAACTCATGATCAAATGAATAGACAGTAATGAAATATAACATATATCTATTTTTTTTATATATCATAATATAGTACACATATAATGCATATCAGGCCGGTAACCTACTACTGTGCATCAAAACCTGGTAAACTAAAACAAAAATGTGCTAAGCAAGTTACTTTCACTGATTCTAATACAAGGAAAATGACCCATGTGAGCGCGATTGAAAAAGTTTGCAATCGCGGTCTCATGGAGAAGTGACGCTCAAGAATGACATGTGTACAACCAGATGAAGACGACCCGTGTGAATCGTTTGCCAATGTAACCCGCATGAAAACAAAGTGTTCCCGGTTTGACCCGCTTTGCATTTATTATATTTTTAAAGTTGTCTCATCCTTGACCCGCCAAGAATATTATTTAACCCACAACAACCCATGGGATTTTATTTAAATTTCAATTTATCTAAAAGATTAACAATCAGTCAAGATTGAAATGTAGAATTACATGTTGCAAAAGAGATGGTAAACTAATACGTATACAGTATACAATGGCCCAACCAAACCAGGATCCAAGTACATGTGCCATTAATGTTACAGATAGAGATAACATGTGTATTTTCCGGTATTTCATAAGGCATGAAATCCGGTTCCCATAATGCCGTTTTACCAACAAGATAATCCCACAATATTTTCTTCATAGTGCAAGCAATAACCAAAGTCAGCAAACTTTAGAACCTCAAATTAATTTAGCTCAAGTCATTATAGGATGAAACTCAATTGAGATGAAAACTTGAATCACATTCACATAAGCACTATTAGCTAAAGATGTCTATGTCCATCCAAGAGTTCCAACAATTAGCTAAAATTTATAGATTTAGATGTTTATGCACATAAGCACTATCAGCTAAATTTAGAGACTTAGATGCTTATTAAAACAATAATCATATTCAATTAAATATAATTGCATCGAAAAGGTCAAGAACAAGGCAGATTCAATTGCTAATAAATAAATAATACTCAAGAACATTAATTTAACAAGAGTTACCTATCATCAAAAAATGATTTAAAACAATCAAGAACTTAACAAGATGATCGATTCGGTGGAGGTCCAACGTGTTATGCCTCTTTCCTTTTTACAGAATCAGTTCTTTTGTTGTGCTTGATTCATTATCAGATCTACAGATACAAAAAAAAAAAAAAAATACAAAATCCAAGTTAAAAATCTTGAAACAAGAACTATGTTCACAACAACCAGGTTAGGGCAAGAAAACATGAACATCTATGAAACAGAAAGCTTAAATTATCAAGGAAGATAATCGCCAAAACCAGAAGAAAGGATTATGAAAGACAAAAGCTTATTGTTCAGATCGATTTCAACTCCTTACGAATCGCATTACCTAACAAAATTAACATACGAAGGTTCAATTCAATATGGGAAAAAAATAGAAGCCATAGTTGCTCATAAACAAATCAATGGCACATTATTAATCAATTGAAGATAATCCTATACTTT
Organism: Ambrosia trifida; assembly: GCA_028751855.1. Classification (NCBI taxonomy): domain Eukaryota; kingdom Viridiplantae; phylum Streptophyta; class Magnoliopsida; order Asterales; family Asteraceae; genus Ambrosia; species Ambrosia trifida. The sequence continues at coordinate 34,160,095 of CM054130.1, read as the reverse complement.
TTGTTTACTGACCTAGGATTGAAGGTGGGTTAAAGCATCGATTGAACGACTCTTAACCGACGATTGAACCCGATCAACTTCTGGATATGAACCGTACTGATGATTGAACCACATGTGATCACCGGAAATTAACTCTCATATATTGTTTGAGGGTGAATTGGTTATAGGGTTTGAGAGTGATAATAGGGAACCTAAAATTTTGAATGTCCTATTGCCGCTAATCTTAAATGAAATCGGTTTGAGGGTGAATGGAGGGAAACTAAAATTTTCATATTGTAATTGCCGCTATTTGGCTTTCGAAATTGAATGGGACGATGAATCGAAAGCTTTACTGGTTCACTAGTTAGATAGGTCTGACGGGAATTTGAAAACCGGATGAGGTTAAAACAAAATAATGATTAAAATATAGATAATATGAGAATATACTAGAGATGCAAGCGAGCCGAGTCAGGCCCGATGTCGTTTAAGTTATAAAAGCTCGAGCTCGCGCTCAAATCGATTCAAGTTTTGTTTTTAAAGCTTGGGCTCATTTGTTATTTTTTATTAATTATAAATATTATTTTTTATATAATTTAACTATTTTTTTCATAATTTTATAATTAGCAATTATTATTACTTAAAGATATAGCTAAGATTCTAATTAAAATTTATATAAATAGTAGACTTGTTTAGGCTCGTGAGCCACCTACTAAACTTTTTTAAATTTCTTAGTGCAATCTTTTGTTATAAAGGTTGGAAATTATAGTAGAACATTGCAACCTCTCAAGAAAAAGGTTGCAATTTCAATATAGTTTTGCAACCTTTTATGAGAAAAGGTTGCATTAAATCTTCTAATGCAACCTTTATGTTCAATGAAGTTGCATTAGAGTCAAATGCAACACATTTGAAAAAGGTTGCTTTTAAAAAGTTGCATTAGGCCTATTTTCTAGTAGTGATTGAAAGGATGCTCTAAGTAGAGTGTATTTGCATGTTTGTGTATACAAAACTAACTCAACGCACCTAAGGTTCTGAATTGTTGATTTGTAAATATAACTTTATTATGTTTATGTGTTGTGAATATTTGAACTTATGTATTGTATGTAATATGTGTATTATGTAAATTAGTTATAGAATCATTAGGCTAGTTAGATTATATAATATTAGAAGATCAAATGTATATGGGTCAAAACAGCCGACTACCATTCTGTTCAAGAACACAACGACAAGATCAAGACAACACACTTTGTACATGGCTGGAAACAAGGCTGCATATTTATGTGAAGTGTTCGGATCAAGAGCAGACACAAACTGAAGCAAAACAGGTTATGAGAGGAAGTATCAAAGGCTGCGAAAAGACTGAAATGCCCTTACAGTTGAATTCAGTTATTTGGCGGCAAAAATGTAAATCAAACGGTGGGAACAAGTGTCACAACGGTTAAGGATTAATCCCACCTATTCGAAACATATATATAGAGAGGATAGTCATCATAATTCAGTTATCAAGATTGTAAAACATTAACAATCCTCTCAATCCTCTCGCAACTTCCAGAATTATCATAATTTCCATTCATTTGTATCGAATACTTTCAATCATTCGTATAATATCATTCATTTGTTCAGATTGTATTTCATTTACTTGTATTTAATCTAATCAATCCGCTGCAAGAATCAGTTCTGGGGCCAACATGAATATGCCTTGAGAATTTTCTTAGCAACAACACCAGCAGCAATTCTCCCAATCGTCTCTGGGCCTAGGTCGCCTGAATATGTAACTATTCGTTATCATAAACATCCCTAATTGTCGTCGCAATACGAGGTTTCCGGAACACACGACTGAAAAACGGAGGGGGGGGGGATCTTAGGTAGCTACCTCCATACGTGGTTGTGCGCTGGTCCTGTAGGTCCAGAATAGTTCTCTCAGTTCTCAATTTGGCCAAAGGTTCTCATTTGAACCAATTCCTATATATATAAAGATGAAACAAAAAATATGGAAAATATTGAAGAAATCAATCCAAAATCGATTGAGAAAAGCCTTGCAACATACGTTAAAAGACTAAAAAATGATATGATTATGGAGATATTGTTTGAGACTTTGAAGAACAAAACAATTCACAATCAGGAAAAATTCAGTTCTAGGATTTTGTGATGATAGCTTGAACTTTTTGCGGAAGGTTTCAATTGTAGTTCAATTAGGCTTTACGTGGCCCTTTTTCCCAACGTTACCACCTAATATTTATTGCGGAGTGTTTCAATTTGAGCTTATTGCGGAGTGTACCAGGTTATGTTTACAATAGGGCAATGCTCCCAGTTGATATCGATTGATCGTATTTGATCAAATACTTCAAATGTGGTTAAAACACCAAAACAACAAAATGAAACCCTTGAAATTGTGCAGCTCGTTCACCAGCGATCGCTGCCAAACCGTTAAAATTGTGTGGTGGTGATAAAAGACCTAAGCAGAAACAGGTGATGATTTGATAACCGGAGTATAAGTGATCGTTGCCAAACCCTTAATCTAATCCTTCACCTTCATTACTCGAGGAACGTTTTGAGCGATCTTATTACCTGATTAGGAACAATATTGTTTAGAAGGTAATGACTTGGGGAAGTTTCAAATGCATTGAGATCCCCACCGATGATGTGCTTCCATGACTTGTAATAACCCAAAGCATCTTCTTTTTGCCTTCCACCACCTATATCATCATTATCATCATCATCATCATCATCATCATACACAAGGCTCACACCATACTCCCTCACATTTGGTGCTTCATCATAAAAAAGTATCAAATTTCACACTCAACTGAATGCTAACTTGATCACCATCTTGAAACTCATTTTTCCCAAACATCCAATGGCTTAACCATACTTCATCAACTTCACCCCCATCTTCAAACGCATCCCTTGCTGGGACAAGATACATCATAGGCTCGTATGTCCAGGAGGAGTTCTTTGTCAAATTCATTATTTTAATTCTTAAAGGACCAACTTCCTTTATGCTTGTAACTGTACTCACAATGCACACATTTAGCCCTCGAATCTTACAATTTTTATGAGATGATGGCAAGGTAAAGAATGCCTCTCTGCTTCTATGAGTGAACCACTTTGGAACCGCTTGCCCTTGAAGATATGTGCTGAATATTCCAACTTCATAAAGCATCTGAGCGTCACATGAAAGTTTTATTAGCTTATAAATGCATATTAAAAGTTGAAAATTAAAGATATATAAAGAGGCATCCACCTGCGCTGGAAGTATTCTTTCATCCAGAAAGTACCTGATATAACAATCAGCCTTCGAAAACCGGCATTGGTTCAAATATACTATATTAACCCAACCCAAACTGCGTAGCACCTCTTCATCAATTTCTAATAAAGCTTGGATTTTGAACTTGTGCTGAATCTCAGTCATAGTAAATCTACCTAAGTAAAGGATTGCCGGTACAAGTGACTGTTCTGGATGAAATGTTATTTTTTCCAATGAGTGGCAAGTTTGTATATTCAAAAGCGTTAACATAATTGGAGGACACGTGACAGTTTTCAGGTCACTACAGCCATATAATTGGAGTGTCTCTAGCCTATTAAGGCTTCTCACACAATCGGGCATGGAATCAATTGGATTCCCATCCAAAGCCAAATTCGTTAACAATGGAAGGCTACTAAAATCCAGGGGAAATGATTCATTATGTAAATTACAATTTTTAAGAGACAAGAGTACTAGTGATCTTGGTAAAGAAATTGTTAAGGATTTGGAACTTCTTGGTATCATGGTAGAGAAAGAAGACCCATGAGAGTTCATGTTGATATTTTCTACCGTTAGAAATTTACCATGACCTGAAAAACCATCTAATAAAAGATGAGTAAGCTTCTTTAACTTTCCTATGCTTCTTGGAAACTCTTTCAGCTTACCGCATTCTCTCAGATCGAGTACTTCAAGTTTATGACAATTCCCAATTGACTCACAGACCTCAACTAGACTTGTACATCTTTTGAGCGTCAACTGTTCAAGCAGAGGGAGACTCGAGAAGTGGCCCACTCTAACAAGCTCATAACAATTACTGAGATTAAGAAACTTCAGTGACCTGAGCAGCTGTCAAATTAAAAATTAAGATGAATTTTAGTGCTGCTAATATACTTAACTATGAGTTTTGAAACAAAATAAGAAGCTTGAGATTGTAGTACCTTCGGCTCTTTCCATAACTGCTGCAGTTTGCTGTTGGACATGTCAAGAGCTACCATATTCTCCATTTGTAAGTCTGAAGGTATATAACTTAAAGGGAGTCCATGCATGCATAACCATCTTAAATGTTGAGGAAAATTCTTGTAGGATCCACTGAGCTGTACATAGTTCAATTTGAGTAGTCTTAAGTTACACATCTCACTTAAAGCAAGTGTCTCAAAGTCGCCTATTCTCTTATGTGATAAGGAAAGCATTCTGAAAATCCCACCAAATAACCACCAAATAATTGAGAGGAGTATGCTAATCCAATTGTGTTGGTTTTGTGGAGCCTTGATTTGGGCTTGTGTTAGAAGACAATTAGTTGGCAGATTAATTAAAGACAAGGGTCCGGCCCATTTGTTTTAGTTAGCCCATAATTAGTTTTCTTGTTCCCCAAGGGTTAAACCCTAATCTTGTATTATAAATATAGGCATCTTGTACTTGTAATCCTCATCACGAGTGAGGCAGAATGCAATAATAAAATATCCTGGTTGCAGCCCGTGGACAAAGGTCAGCTGACTGAACCACGTAAATCCTTGTGTTCTCGTGTTCGTTTATTTTTTATCTCTTGCAGTTTGTTTGTGTTTGGTGTGTTGATCGAGAGATCGAATCCTAACAACTGGTATCAGAGCCACAGCTCGTTACACAGGTAAAACACAACGCGAGAGAGTTGGTCGATTAGGGTCGCTGGCAGCCGTAGCCGTTCAACCCAGCCAATCGTCATTAGCCCGATTCTTTTTTTGTTTTGTTGTTCGATAGAGCAGAAGTCAAGAAACATGGTTTCTTTAGGTGGCTCCATCAACAAATAAATAAAAAGGAGGTAAACCCTATAATTGTTTACATCACAACACGACAAAGGAGTAAGTGTGAATTGTTTGGCTTGCATTAATTACCAAAGACACTCTTTGTTCTTTGCGCCGTTCAAGGAAGACAAGGTTAGTTGTTTGACTTTTTTTTTTTTTTTTTTTTTTTGGGGTCGTGAATACATAGGGGCAGTAGCCCAATGTTGAATGCGAATAATTAAAAAAAAAGGAATACAGTCGGGTGGTTTTGATTAGTGGGGTTTATCTTGTTTGTCCAAGATTATTTTTCTGGTTGTTTTACCGAGATTCAAAGTCAGGAAATTACTCAGTTTGAGACAATGGCTGAGAGTAGTAAACTTCAGATTGAGAAGTTTGATGGAAAAGACTTTGGTTGGTGGAAAATGCAAATGGAGGATTTGCTGGTTCAGAAGGATTTGGACATGGTATTGGGTGACAAACCGGAGAAGTTAAAACAGGACGAGTGGGAGGCCTTGGATAAAAAGGCTAAGGCAGTTATTAGATTGTCGCTAACGAAGGATGTTGCGTTCAACATTCTAAAGGAAACCACAGCGCGTGGGATTATGGATGCACTTTCTAATATGTATGAAAAGCCTTCGGCAGCTAACAAGGTTTTCCTGATACGTGAACTGGTGAACACGAAGATGAAAGAAGGAAGTTCAGTTACAGGGCACATCAACAACTTAAACTCGATTTTGTCAAGACTTGGGTCAGTTGGTATCAAATTCGAGGATGAGGTTCAGGCTTTACTACTGTTATCATCATTGCCAGATAGTTGGTCAGGGACTGTTACAGCGATTACTAGTTCTACCAGCGAGTTCACTTTTGATGGGATTCGGGATCTTATTCTGGGCGAAGATGTCAGACGAAGAAATTCAGGTGGATCATCAAGTGAATTGTTGAATGTTGGCAGAGGAAGGAAGAATAACAGAGGTAGTGGGAGCAAGAACAGGATGAGGAGTCAGTCTAGGGCTCGAGGTGATGTAACCTGTTGGAACTGCAAAGAGGTTGGACATTTTAGGAATCAATGTCGAAATGAGAAGAAAGAAGTTAACACTGCATCAGATTGCTCAGATGATGACGCATTGATCTGTAGTGTAGAGAGTTATGTAGATTCCTGGGTCATGGATTCTGGTGCTTCATTTCACGCTACCCACAGCAATGAAGCATTGTGGAATTTGAGGAAAGGTGACTTTGGTAAGGTAAGACTGGCGAATAATGATGTTCTTGATGTTACGGGCATGGGTGATATGGATATAGTAACTTCAGCCGGTTCATGGACTTTGAAGGATGTCAGGGTGATTCCAAGCTTAAAGAAACAGTTGATTTCAGTGGGGCAGTTGTAACACCCCGCCCCTCTCACCACCAATATTGTCCGCTTTGCCCATCCAGAGCTCACGGATTTGTTTTTGGTTGCCCAAGTGGAGACTTCCCAGGAGGTCACCCATCCTGAAATTTCTCCCACCTGAGCACGCTTAACTGTGGAGTTCTCCTCTCATCCACTAACATTAAGCCCCAAAACGCGTTGGTTATTTAAGAGGCAAGACATTACTTATGAACCAAGGATCTCTCCTGGCCACGGCCGATGTGGGATTTTCCTGGGGTGTCACATTCACCCCCTGTTAGAGTCTCATCGTCCCTGATGAGGTGTGTTCCTGGGGTGTCACATTCACCCCCTGTTAGAGTCTCATCGTCCCTGATGAGGTGTGCACCCACCATCCCGAACGGCACAGGAGTGGCTCTGATACCATCTGTAACACCCCGCCCCTCTCACCACCAATATTGTCCGCTTTGCCCATCCAGAGCTCACGGATTTGTTTTTGGTTGCCCAAGTGGAGACTTCCCAGGAGGTCACCCATCCTGAAATTTCTCCCACCTGAGCACGCTTAACTGTGGAGTTCTCCTCTCATCCACTAACATTAAGCCCCAAAACGCGTTGGTTATTTAAGAGGCAAGACATTACTTATGAACCAAGGATCTCTCCTGGCCACGGCCGATGTGGGATTTTCCTGGGGTGTCACAGCAGTTGGATGAACAGGGACATGAGGTTAAATTCGAGAACGGGCAGTGGAAAGTTATCAAGGGAAATCTTGTCATAGCTCGAGGAAGAAAGAGGGGTTCGCTTTACATGGTCAGTTTACCGTCTGAGGGAGTGACCGTCCCAGTTCAGAAGAGAAACAAAGTCGGGTTCACAGAGTCTTGTGGGCAGAAGAAGGTTTGTTTTGCAGATGATAAACCCAGAGCCACAGGTAAGATTCAGGTTGAGCATGCTAGGAAAGGTTCAGAACTACCAGTCAAGGGTTTTCGTGGCAGTGGGAGCATGGGTTGTGCTTCAGTCAGAGTTACTAGACGACAATGGGTTAAGAGAACCAGTATTCCAGCTGTAGAAGTCTCTCCAGGTGATTATCTGCTTTATTCGGAGAGTGTTTATTCTCAGGGTGTTTCAGGATCCAGCAGTTCGTGTCAGTGGGAGCCGGTAGAGACAGAGAATGGGTCAGCGGCAGACATAACCATGACTGATGTGTTGGAGCTCGGGGGAGCTTCAACGGGCCTTCAGGTTAACTGATGAGAAGGCCGCTGCAACCAGGAAAACGAGGAAGATTACAAGAGGTACAAGTTCACAGCGGATGGCAGTTTGAAGATTATCAAGCCTCCAAGTGGGAGATTGTTGGTTTTGTGGAGCCTTGATTTGGGCTTGTGTTAGAAGACAATTAGTTGGCAGATTAATTAAAGACAAGGGTCTGGCCCATTTGTTTTAGTTAGCCCATAATTAGTTTTCTTGTTCCCCAAGGGTTAAACCCTAATCTTGTATTATAAATATAGGCATCTTGTACTTGTAATCCTCATCACGAGTGAGGCAGAAAGCAATAATAAAATATCCTTGTTGCAGCCCGTGGACGTAGGTCAGCTGACCGAACCACGTAAATCCTTGTGTTCTCGTGTTCGTTTATTTTTATCTCTTGCAGTTTGTTTGTGTTTGGTGTGTTGATCGAGAGATCGAATCCTAACAAATTGAGTAATGGAAATGATTGAAATTCAAACTTTTGCGTATCGACACATCTTGATTCTTTGGAAGTTTCTTTCTCAATTGTACACATGTCAAGGACAAGTCCTTGAGTTAATGTTGTTCCCTAAGAATAAAGACAAAAAAAATTGATTAAACAGTTACGTAATACAAGTTAATCAAAGTACACGTACCCGTCTATTTTGCAACACATCCAAACAATCCTCATGATGCCATAAGATACTACGATTCCATGGCTTCTTAGGTGATTCTTGACGGACTATATCTCTCCCTATCTCTTGAAGAAGCTTATGCATCATCAATACATCATTATCTACAGTGAGAAGGCATCTATTTATAAGAATCTTTATCCCAGACGATTTGCATATTCCACAAGCTTTTAAGATGTCTTCAGTAAACTTTCTATTTTTTCCGGCGAATAAACAAGCAATGTGTTTAAACAATTCCTTGTCTTTTTCAGATGGCAAAGTGTCGAAACTTCTTTTGAGGACCTTTGTAATATCTGGATTAATTTCTTTCCCAAGCGATTCTAAGATATCTTCCCATGTATCATCTTCACTACGTAAGGAACTACCCAGAACTGTAAGAGCCAGTGGATGTCCTTGGCAATATTTTACAACTTTCATTGCCACCTTTTTGTCACCAACATTGAGTTCATTGTGTCCAAAGGCATGCCAAGTTAAAAGTTGAAGAGATTCTTCGTCATTTAAGCCTTGAAGCAAGTGCTTCGTATGATTTAGTGGAATTTGTGTTTCAAACAACCTACACTTTTCAGTTAACGAGCCGTTTTTAGATGTTATTATAATTTTGCTTCCTGGGTGAAGGCCTTTTGTCCCAATTAACAAATCTAACTGCTCAAACTTACTTATACCATCAAGAACCAAAAAAGTTCTATTCTTAAAAAGTGATTTCTCAATCTTCAAGGTCCCCGCATTAACATCGTCTATGTCCATCCAGCTTCTCACTCCAATAACTTTTAGTAGCTTTTTTTGTAAATCAAGCAATCCATTTGGTGTTGTACACCTCCTTTCAATGTCTTCAAGAAAGCAGCTTCTTTCAAAGTCAAGATAGTGCAACTTAAAGATATAGTGTGCTAAATATGTCTTCCCGATTCCAGCCATTCCCCATATTGTGAGAATTTCAGTGCTTTGCTTGGATCTGTCTTTCAAGAATGAAGTGATCATTTCAACCCAAGACCACCTTCCAATTATATGTGGGAGTTCACTCCTTTTGTGTAGCTCTAATCTGCTACTGATCTCTTTAACAATTCCTTCAATAAGTAGTGTCTCTCGCCTAGAACCAGATTCCAATTACAAGAAGAATTCGAATATGAATATTTGAAACGTTATCAAAATAATAAGATAAAAGCATGTGTAACTTAATTAATAGAATTTTCTTGATATTTTCAAATCCGAATTCGAATATGGAAAGGCACTTTCCCAGGCTCTTTGATTCTGGAATAAAAATAACTTTCAAAACTATGCACTACATCTAGAAATCAATCGAATTTATGAGCATAAATCAGTTTAAAAATAGAAATATGAGGAAGAAAGTGTGTTAAATTAAAGTACCTGCTGCCATTGGCTTCCTCCCCTTTGATATCGGCAACTGCGGTTAGGGCTTTCTTCCATTTCTTAATCTTCTGATCCCATTGACTTCTTTTCTCCTCGTCTGACTCTGTCTCCATCCTCTGTTTATGCTCTGCCATAGCCTCTCCGAAGCTGTTTCGTTGCTTCCTGACATCAGAAGGCTTGACATGATAGAAGATGGGGAAAACAATATGTTTGGGTTGCTCCATGATGAGTGCAAGTTCATCAAGACACCATGTGGAAGAAGCATAATTTGTGGACAACACAATAATAGACGCCCTGGATGACTTAATCGCACTCTTCAGTTCCGGCTTTAAAAACTCTCCTATCTGGATCTCAGCATCATCGAAGAACGGTTCGATAGTGGCTTCACGCAATGCTTTGTGGAGATGATCGGTGAAATTACAGCGAGTATCCTCACCTCTAAAGCTTAAAAATACATCATAATTGTAAGTTGGTATAGTAGAACAAGAAGAAGAAGAAGATTCTTCTGAAATTTCAGTAAGATCAACCATTGAAAATGGAGTTTGAAGGAAAGTAGTGAGTGGTTCAATAGGTGAATGATTAATGGTATTACATGATGATCCACTATATATAAAAAAATGGGTTTTCTTCTTATAATATATGGCAGTGACGATCCTTCAATTGTATATGACATACTGTCCAAAAAGTTGTTAATACGTCAATTTTTAGCAAATAAACAAATATGCAGGTTGCTCAGCTTGCACAAGGCCCATATATCATAGGACCACAATTTTTGTTCCTAGTTGCAGCAGCATATATTTGACCCATATAATAAGTCCAGAACCTTAATATAATAAGCCCAAAACCTTTAATAAAACACAATGTGCAAAATGAAGTTATATAAAACTCTTCTCTGCATCTCATCTTTATATACTCGTAAATCTGGTGTCTCTAATTTTCTTGTCTGTGCGTGTGAGATTGTTAAGAGTGATTCGAGTGTGTGTTTGTGTTCCCATTTGCATGAATCTGCAGAGCAGCCCCATCTTTAGCAGATTGTGATCATACAAGAATAGTAGTAGATTTGTTGCTGCTGTCCTGCCTGTCCAAGTTACAGCTGTGAGTCAGCAGCAGGTCAACATGGATTCAAGTCAGATCAGTGGGCGCTGTTGTTCGTTCGTTTTGTTCGACCAGTCGGGTTACTTGTGTCGCAAGTAATCTCCTCCCAACAGCTGTGATACTCCTAACATTATTAAATAAATCATCGAGTGAAATAGTTTTAGTATTTTTTTTATAAACTGGATCAAGCACCTCTGGATAATCTCAATGTGAAACTCTAGAGGGTGGTGAAAGTATGAATGAGTGATGTCGTTTAGTAATTTTATATAACCCGTTAGTAACTTATGGTCAATATTTGCTTTGTTTGTTTAAGTATTTTGTTTGGTTGTTTGAACATTTATGTTTTGATTAAGAATGCTAATTTGGTCGTGTATGTTTCAACTTTTTTGTATTTGTTTGTGTGAGATAATAGAATATTTGATTGATTCATTATTAACTAGAGGATTACAATATATAGAGATAATGAAAACTCTAGATACCTAAAGTTGGCCCGTGGGCTCACACTAATAAACATTAATTCCAATACTCCCCCGCAATCAAAGCGGTAGAAAATCGGACGCTCAGACTGGAAAATACGATAAAACATAAACAAAACAATAATAATAAAAAAGTACTTTCAATCTCGGTTCTTGACTTGTAACTCGAAACTTCTGCCAAAATTTCATAAGCTTGCAATCTTCAATCAATAATCTTCGATCCCATAATCTTGAATACTTGACATTAATTTGGTCTATGGTTTATCCTGCTTTAATTTCTTGGTTCTTGGAATAATTAATAACACAAGTTCGGCAAGATCCCAATCGGCTATGGCTAGACGAAACAAGGAAGAAAGATGTCGACAACCGGTGACCATGGTCTAGCGCGGTGTGTCAAAGAGAGATGATGAAGGTTGTTGACGGTGGTCAAACGACGTTCTTTGGTGGCAGTGGACAGTGGTCCAACACAAACAAAAGAAAGAAAAGAAACAAACAGACAACCGGTGACCGTAGTCGTGCGGCAGTTTGTAACAGAGATGAAAGAGATGGTGAAAGCCCGGTGACCATGGATAGGAGGTGATCTTCACAAGAGAGTTGAGATCCGTAGATCAAAGAGAGTAGATCTGTAGATGTGAAAAGAAAAGAAAAGAAAAGGAAAAGGAAAAGAAAGAGTAATACCGGTGGCCATGGTCACACAATGATCCGTAGATCAAAAGAGATGAGATTCATATATCAAAAAGGAAAAAGAAATTCTAATCGAACCATAATTTGAGATTGGAACAAAACAAAGTAGTGGGTGAGCATAGACACAGCAGGTAAACCCAAAAAAAAAAATAAAGAATTAGTCAATTGGTTGTGGTGATGGGATGATGACATCAAGAACACATAATTTGCATGAGTTTTTGGATGATGACGATAACACTTCCCAATAAAAAAAATAAGAATTAGATAAGTTGCTTGGGTCTTCAACCGATAACCAAGCTTTATTCAACCGAACCTACGAAATAGAAAAAAAAACGAAGCATAAAACGGAGGTGGGACAGGGCGGCGGCAGTTGCGGCACACCGCCCTGTCTATGGATTGAACCCGGTGGCGGCGGCTAGGGTTTGTATTTTTTTGGTGATGCAGCGGAAACGATATAGAGCCTAGGCTGGCTCTGATACCATGTGAGATGGTGAAATACTGAATTGATCATTACTAAATAATGGATTACAATATATAGAGATAATGAAAACTCTAGATACCTAAAGTGGGCCCGTGGGCTCACACTAATAAACATTAATTCCAATAGTTTGTATATATTCAAAAATTATTATTTAAATAAATCATAGTTATTATCTACACATTTAAATATTTTTATCAACACATTAATGTATATTATTTCTACACATGTTAAGATCAATATCTACACATCCTTTACATTTACCTACACATAATTAGATGCGATGTTAGCTGCCACTTTAGATGCCACGTCATACTCCAATCTAACAAGTCAAGCGGGAATGGTCATCAATAAATATGGCATAAAAACGATAACCATATGAAGATGTAACAGGAGATGGTCCGCAAAGATCACAACGTACTAAATCCAAAGCATGCAAAGAACGTTTATCATTTAAATCAAAAGGCAAACGATGAGATTTTGATAGTTGACAAGGAGAACAAATACTAGGTTTTGGTAACAAAGATGTAACAAATAAGGAATCAAGTTTATGCAATCTAGGAATAATATTAAACGAAAGATGCCCACGACAACCATGCCAGCGTTCAAAGGAAGCCTTGAGATGAGGAGTCGAGTAGGAAGCAACAAAGGCATGGTCTCCTTCGCGAAGGATGTAGAGGCCATTTTCACACGTCCCTTTTGCCAGGATGTCCTTGGTCTTTCGATCCTGAATGTGAAAGAAATTGTTTGAAAAAAGAACATCCACAGGAGAATCATTAGTAAGTCTACTAATAGAAAGCAAACACTTGTAAGATGTGGAACAACAAGAGCATTTTTTTAAGGGAATGTTTGAATTAAGAGAAGTTGTTCCAATATGTGTGACGGGTAGGGTTTGACCATTTCAAAAACGAACAAAATCGTTGTGGGAGGGACCATAAGTGACATCAAGATCACTTTTGGAAGGAGTCATATGGGCCGACGCACCTGTATCACCTGTCCACTCGGGATATTCGTCAGTGACATGGCACTGAGCATGGAATGCTTGAGCCAAGTGAGCATCAAGAGGAGCAGTCTGTTGAGCAAAAGAAGCAAGATTTGGACACGTGTTGGCATAATGACCATCCTTCCTGCATAGCTGACAATGAGGGGGCCGTTCTCCACGTCCACGGCCTGTACTACGATCACGACCACGACCCCTGTTAGTATAAGATGAACCTGAAGAGGAACGAGATGTATTACCAGAACGAGAGTGGCTAGCAACAAAGGCAGCCTGAGGAGGCATCTGGCCATGAAGAGAGGTCATGAAAGTCTCATAATTTTTGGCTTTCCCTAGGAGCTCACGAAAGGAGACAGTGCTAAGAGCATGATGGATGGTGGAAAAGTGCTCAAAAGCGGTTCCAAGACCACATAAAAACCAGTGACATTTGTCAATTTCATTGATTGGATGACCGATTGCAGCGAGTTGGTCACATAAATTTTTAAACTTGCGACCAAACTCAGCCACAGATGAGGAACCTTTTGGAAAGAGGCGCAGGTTATCACGAAGAATATGCATTCAATCAGCGGATCGATGGCTATAGGCAGACTCCAAAGCAAGCCATATTTGATAAGCATTAGTAAGACCAATGATCTCAGACATGGCCTCTTCAGAGAGAGAGGATTGAAGTAGGAGACAGACGGATTGATCTTTGAGAAGCCAATCCGCATAGAAAGGGTTGGGAATGGTTTTGTCTGATTCAACATGGGTTGCGGTTGGGGCAGAAATCGAGCCATCTATATGGCCGATTAAGGTTTGAAGGGAAAGAACAAGAGAGACTTGTTGAGACCAGGCAAGATAATTTGTAGAGTTAAGTTTTAAGGGTATAAAGTGAAGGAGAGAATGGAGAGGAGTAGTGATGGGAAGAGGGCCGAATGTGGTTGAAGATAGGCTGCTGGAAGAAGCCATAGAATCGGGCTGAATAATATTCGTGGTCGGTGGTTAAGAAAAATATGACGGTAGTGGAATAATAATGATTGGTGGTTGAATAAGATAAGGTTATTTATTTTGGCTGTGAAGGAATAATGGTTTAGAAGGTTGGTGATTAAGAATAATGGTTGAAGGGTGTAATATTATTAGTGGCCACAATCAATCTTGAAGGCGACTGGGAATATTTTGAGAAGTATAAGGTTGGGGTTAGAATAATATTAGTGGCTGTAAGCAATTGTCCGCTGAGAACAATTGTCGGCGATAATAATTTTGGGTAGGGTTTAGGTAGGGAGGAAGAAGAAGAAACAGGAAGGAGGAGAGGGAGTAGGACCGCCAGTTAGGCTAATATCATGTGAGAAACTCAATCACTCAATTTTATTGATAAAACATTGTACAATATATAGAGTTACAATACGATGTATACAAGGAAAGTAAATATACACATTGATGAGAATAATTATAGACATGATTAGCGTAAATCATAGATGTGATTTAGTTATGTTATTACTGTTGTTTTCTCCCATCTTCAGGGTTGGATCGCCATTTTAGAGGCCTAAAGCGAGTTTCAAAATTGGGGTCTTCCTGCGTAATTTTTCGTATTTTGCTTATTTAATAAACCAAGATAGGATAATTGTTTTGGCTCAAATATAATAGTACGCTTCTTAAAACGGAACGTGTCTACAAGTTGTTATGGATAACGTACAGGTGATTGATAAGATAGGAAACTTTGCGTTGAATGCCTTGCGTGCTTTGTCAACTAAAAACTGAATGTGTCTACAAGTTGATATGGATAACGTACACGTGATTGATAAGATAGGAAACTTTTCGTCGAATGCCTTGCGTGCTTTGTCAACTAAAGTTTAATGTAGAAACTGAGAAAATCAAATTATCATATGTTGAATGGGTCAAGTTACCTACACAGTATAACAAAGATGAGAAGGGTGAGAAGGATACAAAAAACATAATAGATCACGAAATATGACACAATAAGCCACAAACTCATTTTTAGGTTTTTAGTTTTTTTTATTATTTTTTTTCTTTTTTGAAAAGGGTACTTTGACCTCTAGCCAGTTGCTAATTTCTATGTTTGTATGTGCGCAGCCAGGTTGGTACTTTCTTTAGGAGCTGTATAGAAATTGATATGGTATTCTTGTTTATTGTTCAATGTTCTTCACTGGAACATATATTTTTCACAGGCCATAGGCCATCGGTTAAATACAAAGGAAGCACAAGGAACATGACAAAAGGAAAGATAATAATGAAAAAGGACAAAAGAAAAGATAATAATGAAAAGAAAAATCAAAGGCTGAAATCATGGGCATTGAATGTCAGCCAATACTCCCCCTCAAGTTGGAGCGTGGAGATCTCGAACGCCCAACTTGTCAAGCAGGAACCTGAATTGATGCGCCCCTAATGGTTTAGTGAGGATGTCAGCAATTTGTGTCTTGGTATTAATCTTCATGGGTTGTATTTCTTTGGACTTGACGCGCTCTCTGACAAAATAACAATCCATCTCAACGTTTTTAGTTCGTTCATGAAATACTGGATTGTTGGCTATGTGACGGGCCGCTTGGTTGTCACAAAAGAGAGGTGTTGGGCCAATGGAAGGCATACCGAGTAGACTCAACAACCATCTCATCCAAATTATTTCGCTCACAGTGTTGGCCATGGCACGATATTTTGCTTCTGCTGATGATTGAAAAACGATAGACTGTTTCTTTGATTTCCATGAAATAGGCGCTCCTCCCAGTAGGAGTAGATAACTTGTTCTGGACCTTCTCGTGATAGGACAACCTAGCCAATCGGCATCACAGTAAGCCGTGAGAGTAGTACCCCCTTCTTTGGGAATTAAGATGCCCTGTCCTGGTGTTGTTTTGAGATATCGAAGAACTCTAGTTGCCGCATCCATGTGGTTCTGTCTTGGGTCACTGACAAATTGGCTCAAGACGTTTACGGCATAAGCAATGTCGGTACGTGTGGCTTGCAAGTAAAGAAGCTTTCCTATCAATCTTCGATATTGGTTGGAATCAATTTTTGGTTCTTCCTCACAGTTGCCAAGCTTCAAATTTTGTTTCATAGGAAATGAACTGGGTCGACATCCCATCATTCCTGTTTCTTCAAGGATGTCAAGAGTGTATTTTCTTTGGCTCAACACCATGCCTTCTTTTGTCCTTGCAACCTCAATACCAAGAAAGAACTTCAAAGGGCCGAGGTCCTTTATGCTAAACTTTTCGTCTAAGAAGGCTTTGGTATTTTGTATCTTCTTCAGGTTGTTTCCCACAAGGATGACATCATCCACATAAATCAACGCAGCAATGAAAATTTCTTTATCTCTAAAAATAAATAATGAGTGATCAGCCCTGGTTTGCTTGAATCCTATGTCCGACGAAGAGTTAGTAAATTTTTGATACCAATTCCTTGATGCCTGCTTTAGCCCATAAAGAGATTTTTTTAACTTGCAAACCATGTTTGTGTCTAGTTTCCCGAACCCTTCAGGTATCTTCATGTAAACCTCTTCATGTAAGTCTCCATGCAGGAAGGCATTGTTGACGTCGAGTTGGTGCACGTACCACCCTTGGTTTACAGCAACCGCTAAAAGGGTTCGGACTGTCACACCCTCAAAATCCACTTGCGGAGTTTTACCGCGAGGCGCATGACAAACCAGGATCCAAACCAACGATCACAATAAACAAGTCTAACATGAACATGATGCAATTTCAAAACAATGTTTAAAATCCCTGTTTACAGCGGAAGCTTATTCAAAACAATTATTCAATATTAAACCAATGTTCAACGTTTGTAAAACCATGCAACTCTAACTAGACGCCGTGCAGACGCGTGCGCCCTAGTTCCATTGTGCTACCTTAGCGACCTGAGAAAACATGTAAAAGTTTACGTCAGCACAAAAATGCTGGTGAGTTTACAGGTTTTGTAATCCAAGTACCAAGTCCACCTGTCCATACTATAACAAATCGAAAACCAGTGTACGCTAGCTAGGCGTATGTTTTGTTACTACCACGATTGGAAAACCATTACTAACACGCATACCAGATGTTGTGCCCAAAAAGTAACCAGTTGTTCCTGTTTGAGACAATATGCACTCGCCCGGCCCTCCAAGCCGACGAGCGGGGTTGGTCACTCCCAATAGCGCTATTCACATTTCCCCGTTGTGCAAACCCGCACATTCATGGTTCCCCCGGGACTTCCAAAGATCGTGTAGTACACAATAGAAACCCATAGTATGACAGTAGTTACCAAATAATCGTTTTAACACATGTTTTCTCCCCCGAAAGTATGAAACCAGTTTAAAAGAGGGGCCGTAAACTCACCTTAACGTGCAAGCAAAGAATCCGAACAGCAATTAATATATGCTACCGACACCCTAATAACAGTGTCATTAAGTGAGTATAGGCGTAATATCATTACACCATATAACTCGTTTGTCCAAGGCGTTTTAAATGTTCAAAAGTGTGTATGCGACGCCTAGTGATTCTACATGCAATAGTAAACCCTACAGACCCGTTGGTGAATACGTTGGTTACAATTTGTTTCTACATTCCGTATGTGTCTCAGACAAGTGTACTTCAGTTACATGTCAATTCCATACCACCTAAGACCTCGATTAATCACAGAAGCACATAATACACAATCTGTGTTTTCAGGACAGATTGTGCGCCATCAAAACGAATTTATTTAAAATAGCAATTCAGTGAGTTAACCTCCCAAATTTTTACTGAATTTTCTTTGGAATTCACTCGACAATACCTATTTTTGTTTTGTCTTAATTCCAAACACAAAAATTATGAAAATTCGTACAACACAGCTATGTCCAGAAAATCTCCTCAACAGGTCAGTTTAGTAGGAAAATTCTTAAAAATTGTGTATTCATCCAAACGAGATGAATCCACTTGGAAAAGCTCTATTTTTCCAGTATTGACCTACTGTAAAAATTTCATAATCTAACTCCTTGTAAATCTCAAGTTATGACCATTTAAAGTTAGCCCAATTTACAAATCCGAAAATCTGATATGACCCCTAATCAATTAAAATTCCAAAAACGACTCAAACGATGTCCAAATTCGATGGTTTTGCCCATTATGAAAAGCTAAGACCTTGTACGTTACAATCATGCAAAGAATCGATCAAACCAATTATTTTCAAGCCACGAAACAGACCCTACAAGTCGACATTCAGAATCTGTCCAGATTCTAATCGTGCAATATTATCAATTATATCAAACCCTAGTTGCATATTATCAATCAATAACACCTAATAATCATCATACAACTTTAGTAAGAATCACATCTGATCAAAACCCTAATTATACAACACAACCATCATTATTCACAAACCCTAGAAGTCTAAAACATCAAGAACATGCATAATCATGCAAAACATATAACATTCATTATGTAACAATGTGGTTGACCCTTTTAATCTTCTTAATCCTCATGTTTTAACTTTTATAAAATACTTTCAGACCTGGACAAACTTGTTATATGATTTTTATAGTAAAAACATAAGGTAAAAGCGTAAGAAATCATAAGTTATACCCTTAGCTCTTCAAATCAATCAATCGCGCGCCTTGGAGCCTCCCAATTGATGATCTTGAGCCTTAGCAGGAGTTTTTGGAGTGAAATATTCGTGTGGGGCAGTAAGGGGGCGATTAGGGTTGAGTATGGGGGTTGCATGGGGGTTAAGGATGCTTAAATATGAGTTTCAGGCGGTTTAAACCCGACTGGAAGTTTCGAGCGGCCGCTCGGAGCCTGTGAGCGGCCGCTCACAGGTCCGAGGCGCGCGCTTTTGCTTCGTTTCGCCTCCCGACGCGTTATCCATCGACGTTTTCGTTATCGCGGACCGTAACAAGTGTAACCCCATGCGTTAAGACCCTAATCAACCTCATGCTCCACTTTTAATGATTTTTATTAACGTGTTCGGTTTAGGTTCACATAATCACGTATGGTTTTCACATAAGTTTGTCAGATATCATCGAGACACATAAGTTTATTATTCACCAACGTCCGAGGTTCACTAATCATGTAATCACATATTAACTCACACAAGGAGTCAAAACCCGACCCACACAAGGAGTCAAAGCATCTCATAACCCGAGATGTGAAAGTAGTCCCAAACCGGACTAGAAACCCGACCCACACAAGGAGTCAAAGCATCTCATAACCCGAGATGTGAAAGTAGTCCCAAACCGGACTAGAAACCCGACCCACACAAGGAGTCAAAGCATCTCATAACCCGAGATGTGAAAGTAGTCCCAAACCGGACTAGAAACCCGACCCACACAAGGAGTCAAAGCATCTCATAACCCGAGATGTGAAAGTAGTCCCAAACCGGACTAGAAAACGTTTTGTAAGTTGTCTCAAACCCGAGACGCATGCTTTTGAGAAAAGAGTAGTGAAACTCACAACAATGCACGTATGTCCTATCTAGCTATCTAGCTAACCCTCGTTAAGTATAACATACGCGTGACTCGCTAAGGTAGACTTTAATCTAGACAACGTTGTTAACCAGAATTTGCCGGGTGTCACATCATCCCCACGTTAAAAGAATTTTCGTCCCGAAAATTGCACAAGTACCAAAAGGAATATCAACAGAAACAGACAAAAGATAGAAACCAAGAGAGAGATTTACCCGAGTTGTCACATCATCTCCACGTTAAAAGGAATCTCGCCTCGAGATTCATTCAGCTGCAGAAGAGACATATCTCGACTCGAACGCTTCCTTAGGAAAGAGATGAGGATACTTAGACTTCATCTGATCCTCCCGTTCCCAAGTGTACTCTGGTCCCCGGTTCGAGTTCCAGCGAACCTTAACGATGCGAATCTTGCTGTGACGTAGGCTACGAATCTTGTAATCCAGAATCTCCACAGGTTCTTCCACAATCCGAAGACGATCATCAACCTTGATCTCTTCCAGTGGAACGATGAGAGACTCGTCAGCCAGACACTTCTTCAAGTTTGACACGTGGAAGACGTTATGTACGTTACCGAGCTCCGTCGGTAAATCAAGACGATATGCCACCGGTCCAATCCGTTCCAGGATCGTAAATGGACCAACATATCGAGGGTTGAGTTTGCCACGCTTCCCAAAGCGTATGACGCCCTTCCACGGTGAGACTTTTAGAAGTACTTTGTCATTAACTTGGAATTCCAATGGTTTGCGACGCTGATCGGCATAACTCTTCTGCCGGTCCCGTGCCGCTGCCAACCGGTTACGAATCTGTACGATCTTTTCCGAAGTTTCGTACACTAGTTCAGGCCCAGTGAGTTGACTCTCACCCACTTCAGCCCAACAAAGAGGAGAACGGCATTTCCGTCCGTACAGTGCCTCGAACGGAGCCGCCTTGATGCTCGTGTGATAACTGTTGTTGTACGAGAATTCTACTAACGGTAGATGAGCTTCCCAACCCTTGCCAAAATCGATCACACATGCCCGCAGCTTGTCTTCTAAAGTTTGAATCGTGCGCTCACTCTGACCGTCAGTCTGTGGATGATAAGCCGTACTCATGTCTAGTTGGGTACCCAAAGCCTTGTGCAATGACTTCCAGAAGTGAGAAGTAAAATGGGAGTCACGATCCGAGATAATAGAAACTGGCACCCCGTGCTTAGAAACAACTTCCTTCAAATAAAGACGAGCCAAACGATCCATGGTGTCGGTCTCCTTAATAGCAAGAAAATGGGCTGATTTCGTCAACCGATCGACAATCACCCATATCTTGTCATTCCCGCTCGGTGACTTAGGTAGTTGCGTGACAAAATCCATTGTAATCCGTTCCCATTTCCACTCCGGAATTTCAGGTTGTTGCAAGAGACCCGACGGTTTCTGGTATTCCACCTTGACCTTAGCACAGGTCAAGCATTTGCCCACGTATGAGGCTATATCCGACCTCATGTTTGGCCACCAGTAAAGCACCTTCAGATCTTGGTACATCTTATCCGAACCAGGATGAATAGAATACCGGGACTTATGAGCCTCATCAAGGACAAGCTCCCGAAGTCCCCCAAATAAAGGAACCCATATGCGTTCCGCGAAGTAGTGCAGGCCATCAGACCTTCGCTCGAGGTGCTTGTCGGCACCGTGCATAGTTTCAGCTTTAAGGTTTTCCTCCTTCAAAGCTTCTAACTGGGCAGAACGGAGTTGATCAGGTAGAGATGAATGAATGGTGAGCTGCAATGCCCGAACGCGACGAGGTTTAGTCGATTCCTTCCTGCTCAAGGCGTCCGCTACAACATTCGCCTTACCAGGATGGTACTTAATGGCACAATCATAGTCGTTCAGAAGTTCAATCCAACGACGCTGCCGTATGTTCAAATGTTGTTGGTCAAAAATATGTTGGAGACTCTTGTGATCGGTGTAGATGGTGCATTTGGTACCGTACAAGTAATGTCTTCAAATTTTCAACGCGAAAACCACTGCACCCAACTCCAAGTCATGGGTGGTGTAGTTCTTCTCGTGCACCTTGAGTTGATGAGAAGCATACGCAATCACTTTCTCGCGTTGCATCAACACGCAACCGAGACCATGAATAGAAGCATCACAGTAAACAACGAAATCATCAGGGCCTTCAGGTAAAGACAAAATAGGAGCAGAGCAAAGTTTAGACTTTAGTTCCTCAAATGCTGACTCTTGTGGTTCACCTAGTCGAATTTCCTATCCTTCTGCGTGAGAGTGGTCAGGGGTTGAGCGATCTTCGAGAAACCCTGAATGAAACGACGATAGTAGCCCGCAAGGCCTAGGAATTGCCGCACCTCAGTTGGCGTCTTTGGTGCTCCCCAGTCCTTGATCGCTTCGATCTTAGCTGGATCGACATGAATTCCTAGTTCATTAACCACATGTCCTAGGAACTGAACTTCGCGTAACCAAAAGTCACACTTTGAGAACTTAGCGTAAAGTTGTTCCCGTCGTAAGAGTTCCAAAACTAACCGCAGATGTTCCTCATGTTCGGTCTTGTTCTTGGAGTAGATCAGAATGTCATCAATAAACACAATGAAGAACTTGTCCAGATATGGTTTGCAAACGCGATTCATCAAGTCCATGAAAACCGCCGGTGCGTTCGTGAGACCGAAAGGCATGACCAAGAATTCGAAATGGCCATAACGTGTACGAAAGGCAGTCTTTGCAACGTCAGCTTCCCTTACCCGCAACTGGTGATAACCGGACCTCAAGTCAATCTTGGAATAGTAACTAGAACCCTGGAGCTGGTCGAATAGATCATCAATACGTGGAAGAGGATAACGGTTCTTGACGGTCAATTTGTTCAGTTCCCTGTAGTCCACACACAATCGGAAACTTCCATCCTTCTTCTTAACAAATAGAATCGGGGCTCCCCAAGGGGAAGAACTTGGTCTGATGAAACCCTTGCCCAAGAGTTCCTGTAACTGACTAGACAATTCCTGCATCTCGGGAGGTGCAAGACGGTAGGGGGCCCGAGCAATAGGAGCAGCCCCTGGTACAAGATCAATACCGAACTCGACTTGACGATGAGGAGGAAGACCAGATAAATCATCGGGAAAAACATCAGGAACTCGCGTACAACTGGAATATCGTCGATCTTCTTCTCATCACCAGAGGAAACAGATAAAAGTGCCAAAACGGCTGGATAACCCTTTCGAAGACACTTAAGGGCTTTCATGCTAGAGATGATGTTTAGCGGAACACCACCCTTGATACCGTACACAGAAAGGAATTCTCCATCAGGGAGAGGAATCCGAATAATCTTATCGTAACAGACAATCTCCGCGCGATACAAAGACAACCAATCCATGCCTACAACAACGTCAAAACTACCCAAAGGTACCGGCATAAGGTCGATGGGGAACGATAAACCCGACAACTCTAATTGACACTCCCGAAGGATACTAGTAGCTTTAATCTTTTTACCGTCAGCCAACTCAATAATATACTTAGTCTCTAATGGTACGGGTACTACATCTAGCAGTCGACTAACTTCCATGGATACAAAACTCTTGTCGGCACCAGAATCAGATAACACACTAACAGAACGGTTATTGAGAAGGAACGTACCGGTAACTGTGTCAGGATCCTGTCTAGCCTCAGTGGCTCCAATGACGAAGGCACGTGCATTTCTGCCGCCGCCCCCGTTGTTCCCGTTACCGTTGTTCCCGCCCTGCTTCAGTTTTGGGCAATCCTTCTTGTAATGCCCAGTCTCACCACAGTTGTAACATCCTTGTCTTCCCGTAGTCCCTTGAGTAGTAGGAGCTGAGTTAGTAGTCGGGGCCTGGGTCGATGGAAGTGTAACCCAACAATCTTTAGCAAAATGCCCAATTCGCTGGCAGCGATGACAACGGTTACTGTCGCAGTTCCCTTGATGATGACGTCCACACTTGTTACATTTAGGCAGTTTCCCCGCATAACCACCCTGTTTGTTACCCGAAGAAGAAGAAGAACCCCCATTGTCGAACCTCTTATTCTGCTGTGCTGGTCCAGATCCCTTCCCGTCATTTTCCCACTTGCGCTTGTTATTCTCTGGGGCCTTAACAGTCGAACCCTTAGCAGGCAAAATACCCTCATTCACCTTTAAGTTGGTCATCCTATGAGCCGATCGGACCACCTCTGCGTATGTAGGATGATTTCCCGCAGCCACTAACCCTGCGATTTCCGGTACTAACCCCGAGACATAGTGTTCAATCCTCCTGAACTCTGGCACATGCAGATCAGGACACAGCACTGCCAACTCATTACGCCTTACCGTATACTTCTCAATCTCAGACCCAGTCATCTTGAGGTTCCACACCTCCACGACCGCCACCACCACGACCGCCACCACCACGCCCACCAGCGCGGCCACCTCCACGTCCTCCTCGCACTCCAGACATGATTCCGACAAAAAGGACGAGAAAATTTAGTTTCACAGCTAATGGTAACCACTAGCGTTCGCAAGATCAAAGCTAGATCCAATCCAGGACTATCCATTCAAACCCAGAGCTCACTAGGGCTTCCATGCATTTCGGTTTATGATTTTGTGTGCACCCAAAATGATAAACCGCTCTACATGGTCCTCCAAGTGTTCTCCTAGTTCAAAGTTCAAATCACCGAACATAGACTCTTAGCTATACACCGTAATACTACGGTAGTTTACGGCAAGTGTTTCTATTGGAGTACGAAAGGGAGAAGTCCGAGCCTTGGACAAATCTCGAGAGTACACTATTTACCCCAATACACCACACTGCCTAGAAGCAAGTAACTCGACCTAGGATAGAACGGATGATGTAACATAGAAAGACCGAATGATTTAGAGACACCCCGACAAGACCATACGTAAACCACCATAATGTTTAGTACCATGTGATCGTCTAGTGTGTGCGACTCGGCTATAGACTAGACTCTACATGCAGTCCTAGTTCACTATAACCATTGGCTCTGATACCAATCTGTCACACCCTCAAAATCCACTTGCGGAGTTTTACCGCGAGGCGCATGACAAACCAGGATCCAAACCAACGATCACAATAAACAAGTCTAACATGAACATGATGCAATTTCAAAACAATGTTTAAAATCCCTGTTTACAGCGGAAGCTTATTCAAAACAATTATTCAATATTAAACCAATGTTCAACGTTTGTAAAACCATGCAACTCTAACTAGACGCCATGCAGACGCGTGCGCCCTAGTTCCATTGTGCTACCTTAGCGACCTGAGAAAACATGTAAAAGTTTACGTCAGCACAAAAATGCTGGTGAGTTTACAGGTTTTGTAATCCAAGTACCAAGTCCACCTGTCCATACTATAACAAATCGAAAACCAGTGTACGCTAGCTAGGCGTATGTTTTGTTACTACCACGATTGGAAAACCATTACTAACACGCATACCAGATGTTGTGCCCGAAAAGTAACCAGTTGTTCCTGTTTGAGACAATATGCACTCGCCCGGCCCTCCAAGCCGACGAGCGGGGTTGGTCACTCCCAATAGCGCTATTCACATTTCCCCGTTGTGCAAACCCGCACATTCATGGTTCCCCCGGGACTTCCAAAGATCGTGTAGTACACAATAGAAACCCATAGTATGATAGTAGTTAACAAATAATCGTTTTAACACATGTTTTCTCCCCCGAAAGTATGAAACCAGTTTAAAAGAGGGGCCGTAAACTCACCTTAACGTGCAAGCAAAGAATCCGAACAGCAAGTAATATATGCTACCGACACCCTAATAACAGTGTCATTAAGTGAGTATAGGCGTAATATCATTACACCATATAACTCGTTTGTCCAAGGCGTTTTAAATGTTTAAAAGTGTGTATGCGACGCCTAGTGATTCTACATGCAATAGTAAACCCTACGGACCCGTTGGTGAATACGTTGGTTACAATTTGTTTCTACATTCCGTATGTGTCTCAGACAAGTGTACTTCAGTTACACGTCAATTCCATACCACCTAAGACCTCGATTAATCACCGAAGCACACAATACACAATCTGTGTTTTCAGGACAGATTGTGCGCCATCAAAACGAATTTATTTAAAATAGCAATTCAGTGAGTTAACCTCCCAAAGTTTTACTGAATTTTCTTTTGGATTCACTCGACAATACCTATTTTTGTTTTGTCTTAATTCCAAACACAAAAATTATGAAAATTCGTACAACACAGCTATGTCCAGAAAATCTCCTCAACAGGTCAGTTTAGTAGGAAAATTCTTAAAAATTGTGTATTCATCCAAACAAGATGAATCCACTTGGAAAAGCTCTATTTTTCCAGTATTGAGCTACTGTAAAAATTTCATAATCTAACTCCTTGTAAATCTCAAGTTATGACCATTTAAAGTTAGCCCAATTTACAAATCCGAAAATCTGATATGACCCCTAATCAATTAAAATTCCAAAAACGACTCAAACGATGTCCAAATTCGATGGTTTTGCCCATTATGAAAAGCTAAGACCTTGTACGTTACAATCATGCAAAGAATCGATCAAACCAATTATTTTCAAGCCACGAAACAGACCCTACAAGTCGACATTCAGAATCTGTCCAGATTCTAATCGTGCAATATTATCAATTATATCAAACCCTAGTTGCATATTATCAATCAATAACACCTAATAATCATCATACAACTTTAGTAAGAATCACATCTGATCAAAACCCTAATTATACAACACAACCATCATTATTCACAAACCCTAGAAGTCTAAAACATCAATAACATGCATAATCATGCAAAACATATAACATTCATTATGTAACAATGTGGTTGACCCTTTTAATCTTCTTAATCCTCATGTTTTAACTTTTATAAAATACTTTCAGACCTGGACAAACTTGTTATATGATTTTTATAGTAAAAACATAAGGTAAAAGCGTAAGAAATCATAAGTTATACCCTTAGCTCTTCAAATCAATCAATCGCGCGCCTTGGAGCCTCCCAATTGATGATCTTGAGCCTTAGCAGGAGTTTTTGGAGTGAAATATTCGTGTGGGGCAGTAAGGGGGCGATTAGGGTTGAGTATGGGGGTTGCATGGGGGTTAAGGATGCTTAAATATGAGTTTGAGGTGGTTTAAACCCGACTGGAAGTTTCGAGCGGCCGCTCGGAGCCTGTGAGCGGCCGCTCACAGGTCCGAGGCGCGCGCTTTTGCTTTGTTTCGCCTCCCGACGCGTTATCCATCGACGTTTTCGTTATCGCGGACCGTAACAAGTGTAACCCCATGCGTTAAGACCCTAATCAACCTCATGCTCCACTTTTAATGATTTTTATTAACGTGTTCGGTTTAGGTTCACATAATCACGTATGGTTTTCACATAAGTTTGTCAGATATCATCGAGACACATAAGTTTATTATTCACCAACGTCCGAGGTTCACTAATCATGTAATCACATATTAACTCACACAAGGAGTCAAAACCCGACCCACACAAGGAGTCAAAGCATCTCATAACCCGAGATGTGAAAGTAGTCCCAAACCGGACTAGAAACCCGACCCACACAAGGAGTCAAAGCATCTCATAACCCGAGATGGGAAAGTAGTTCCAAACCGGACTAGAAACCCGACCCACACAAGGAGTCAAAGCATCTCATAACCCGAGATGTGAAAGTAGTCCCAAACCGGACTAGAAACCCGACCCACACAAGGAGTCAAAGCATCTCATAACCCGAGATGTGAAAGTAGTCCCAAACCGGACTAGAAAACGTTTTGTAAGTTGTCTCAAACCCGAGACGCATGCTTTTGAGAAAAGAGTAGTGAAACTCACAACAATGCACGTATGTCCTATCTAGCTATCTAGCTAACCCTCGTTAAGTATAACATACGCGTGACTCGCTAAGGTAGACTTTAATCTAGACAACGTTGTTAACCAGAATTTGCCGGGTGTCACATCATCCCCACGTTAAAAGAATTTTCGTCCCGAAAATTGCACAAGTACCAAAAGGAATATCAACAGAAACAGACAAAAGATAGAAACCAAGAGAGAGATTTACCCGAGTTGTCACACGGACCGTTACCAATTTGGCAACCGGGGCGAACGTCTCATGGAAGTCTATCCCTTCCGTTTGAGTGAACCCTTTCGCCACAAGGCGAGCTTTATACCTCTCAACATCGCCGTTGGGCTTGTATTTTATCTTATAAACCCACTTCGAATCAATAGCTCACTTTCCCTTTGGTAGCTCTTCAATGGTCCAAGTATCATTTTGTTCAAGTGCCCATATCTCATTTTGTATAGCTTCTCGCCACTTGGGATCTTTAGCTGCTTGTTTAAAATACTTCGGCTCATCATTTGTGGTGATGGCCGCCAAAAAAGCTTTGTGAGAATTAGTAAATTATCATAAGAAATATAGTGTGCTAAAGGATGTACCGTTGAGGACTCTTGTTGATCAGAGATGGGTTGTTCGTGGTGCAAAGATGGTGGAAGCTTCACTTCGTAATCGCTGAAATGCTTTGGTTGGAATTTGTTACGTTTTTCCCTTACTGGTGGAACATTTTCGGTCTCGAAACTCATGGCTGGGCTGCTGTTTGGGGCTGTTTCTTCTTCATCATCATGGCTGATTTCGGGGTCCAGGTTCTCGGTGTTGGGCTCAAGGACAGGACCAGATTCGGTGCTAATTTCAGGCTCAAGGTTGGGCTCATGATTGTTTTCATTTGGCAGCCCTTCGCTTTGGCTTTCTTCATTTGGTTGCTCAACCGATTCTTGTTCAACAACAGCATTCTCATTTAAGCATTCAGCTTGGTTTTGACTTTCCTCATTAATCCAAGCTTGTGGAATAACAAAGATCTGTTCTTCTTCAGCCTTGGAATTCGCAAAAGGAAATATGTGCTCGAAAAATTTCACGTGTCTAGATATTACCATCTTATTATGACGAGCATCAAATATTTTATATCCCTTTGTTCCTTGTGGGTAGCCCATGAAAACTACCGGTCGTCCTCTTATCTCAAACTTATCCCCATTGGTTTCCACACTTTTGTAGTATGCGAGGCAACCGAGGACCCTCATGTAGTCATATTCGGGTTTTTGGTTGTACAAAATTTCATAGGGCTTTTTGTTTTCAATGACATCGGACGGCATTCGATTTATAACGTGTGCGGCTGTTAACACACACTCACCCCAAAACCTTGTGGGTAAATTGCCTTCAAATTTCAAAGCCCGCGTGGTTTCCAACAAATGGCGGTGTTTTCGTTCTACAACACCATTTTGTTGTGGGGTGTGCGAGCATGTTGTTTCTAGCACAATTCCTTCCTGGCATAAAAATCTTGCATCTTGTTTGAAATGAACTCCCCCCCCCCCCCCCCCCCGTTATCACACCTTATTCTTTTAATCCTTTTTTCAAATTGGGTTTGCACCATTTTATGAAAATACATGAGACAAGTACTTGCTTGATGTTCATGTACGAGAAGAAATACCCAAACCGCACGGCTAAAGTCGTCAACTATCATCAAAAAATAATATGCTTTTGTAAACGAAGGCGTGCGATATTTACCCCATACATCACAATGGATCAAATCAAAGCATGCAAAAGTTTTACTTGTGCTAATGGGAAAAGGCAGTCTCGCAAACTTAGCTTTAACACAAGCATCACAAAAGTCTTTTGAATTTAAAGGAACATTTTTCAAAAAATCAATATGAGTGAGCTTTGAGTTAGACGGGTAACCTAATCTCTTGTGCCAAGTACTAACAGTCGTCATCATAGCATGTCTTTTGCTTCCCGTCATTTTCATCTTGTATAGAACATCTTCGCACTCACCCACTCCGATCAACGCCCTCGAATGTAAGTCCTGTAAGACACAAAAATCTGGGAAGAAAGTTACTGCACACTTTAGATCGTTTGACAATCTACTAATAGACAACAAATTGAATTTAAAATCGGGAACATAAAGAATATCTTTAACTGTCACGCCGTTTTGAAGAGTATGATCGCCTCGTCCTACAACCGTGATGGTTTCACCATTAGGTATAGTAACGGGCGGTTCGTATTTTCGTCTCGTCTTATTTTCAAGAACCGAATCATCACAAGTTATCTGATCATTGGCACCCGAGTCAAAAATCCATTTACCTTCTTTACCCATAATACCTGCCATGTTAGCCACCGGTTGTTGGCAATCAGGGGTAGAAAATACAATAAAATTTGAAGAAAGATGGAAGAACAAATGATAGAAGGTAATATTATTATTGAACTAGTCAGCACAGATTGCTTACAAAAGCTAAAAGTGAAAGTACAAACTGAGTTTTTTCGACTAATTAATTCATGCCTTCTATCTACCTTTTATACTAAAAAAGCTAACAAACAATTACTGCAAACTCGAACTTATTCCAGATTTTGCTCAACTAAATAAACGTTCATATTGACTTGGTTTCCCACGTGATACTCAATCTTCTCCAAACAATTCGGTGATTAAAGAGAATGTGTCAAACACTATCCAACATTCTCCCCCTTAGTGTTAGCACCAATCTGCCTTCTGTTGAACTCCATTCACATGCTTTACTTCAAGCTCTTCTCGTTCCACGCATTTACGTATGAAATGAAACCTTGTATGAATATGTTTGCTATTTTTGTTGAGGACTGCATTTTTTATCAGATTTATAGCTGATTCATTATCCACTAAAAGTGTCACCTTTTGTGCCTTTTTCCCTGTTAAGTCACTCAACAAATTCCTCAACCATAAGGCTTCACAAGCAGCTGATGCTGCAGCCATATATTCAGCTTCACATTCCAAGCTCTAGGTGCTTGTCGCAAACCATAGAGTGCTTTATGTAGCTGGTATACCCGGTATTGGGAAATTCTCGCCCTCATCACAAGCAGCCTTCGGCTTTATTTTTTTTCTGTTCCACTTCATCTTCTTCGTTTTGTTTCTGTTTTGCGATAGGTTAATGTGGCGCCTGTTGTTGACCGATACTTGAAACGTTGCAGCATCCGCAGAAGGCTTCTTGCTTCCAGAAACCGAGCGCTGCTGATTGTCTTTGGTTACCAAACGGGCTTCATGGCCAAAATCGCCTGCCATGATTTTTCGGTATTGTTTTGAGGATCTTCTCAAGACCGCTTGGATACCATATAGAAATTGATATGGCATTCTTGTTTATTGTTCAATGTTCTTCACTGGAACATATATTTTTCACAGGCCAAAGGCCATCGGTTAAATACAAAGGAAGCACAAGGAACATGACAAAAGGAAAGATAATAATGAAAAAGGACAAAAGGAAAGATAATAATGAAAAGAAAAATCAAAGGCTGAAATCCTGGGCATTGAATGTCGGCCAATAAGCTGAACCTAAGCTTGATATCATACCAGGAGCGGTTGAATATGCACTACCGTTCTCGACCCTGGATGATGCTTTGGTAAGTTTTTATAAATGGTAAATTAGTGGCTTATAGGCATAGTTATCTTTATCATCTACAACTTTTTTGGATTGCTGCTGAATCTGCTAGTCTGTACATTGCGATGCAGAAATTAAATGACAAACTAACAAAATTGGAACGTGAAAATTTTGGTAAGTCAAATCCAATACGTGTGGTGGTGGTAGGCCTTGGTATTCTGGTGTTGAGTTGGCTGCTACAGTGTCAGAAAGACTAGAAGGTAAAGGAGTTGTGCAGGCCATCAGTGTTGACTCCTCAATCTTACCAACTGCGCCTCCTGGAAATAAAGAAGCTGCTTTGAAGGTAATAAGGAGACTTGTTTTATAATTACTAATAATTCACATGGCGGTT
This sequence comes from Ambrosia trifida, assembly GCA_028751855.1. Taxonomy (NCBI): domain Eukaryota; kingdom Viridiplantae; phylum Streptophyta; class Magnoliopsida; order Asterales; family Asteraceae; genus Ambrosia; species Ambrosia trifida. The sequence goes on along the minus strand of CM054130.1, from coordinate 34,128,619 downwards.
TTAAATTGTTGAATTGGCTGATCTCATTTACTAAAGAGGTGGCAAAATGGGTTGTTGGGTTGACCCTTCAGACATTTTTTGAACCTTTAAATATTAATTAATTCATTAAATAGTAGTGGAGAGTTACGGGTTATCACAATAAATAAAAATCTGAAATCCGGAGAAGGAGCCTGTAATTTCCATATATGGTGTATACGTTATAGGTAGAGGGGGCAATTTCAACTTGCTTATATGAAAACAGGTGAATTTGGGTTGTATTTATTGATAGAGGGTCAAATATAGATAATTGCTTGTTGAACAGGGTAATGGCTCATAAGTCGCCTAGTATGTATTCAAATGCTTAAAATGTTCTAGATCATTTAATTAAAAACATTTTATGTTTTTATTATAAATGTGTAGTTTTGTTATCAGATTCGATACATTATTAATCATCACAACATGATGTTGATGGACCAACCCAAACCATTTTGACATACTCGTAAAGTCTTTTTTTTTTTTACCCGAATCCATCTGACCCCTCCCCCAGCTCATCCCACATCTAGTTATAGCCTATTGCCTCAAGTTTAGATTGAGACTTACATTGCATGCCGAAGCCTTAATGAGTTTTATATCAATTACTGTAAACATATCTCAAAATAAAAGCTATTTCACAGGTTCTCAAATCGAGGAAAGTTGAACTTCTACTAGGATATTTTGTGCGCCGGATAGGAAAATCAGGTGATTTCACAAGTTCTGTCGACCAATCCAATGTTTCAACAAAGGCCAGAAATTCTGAACAGTTAGTTCTGGAGGTACAGCCCACTGAAAAGGGTGCTAAAACACAACTTATGGACTGTTGGAAGTAAACCATTACTACCACAATTAGAACCAAATGGTTGGCCTTTTGAGCTTCCTGTTACGGGTAGAGGACAAGCAGAAACAGATGAAACTCTCCAGGTCAAGGGCCACCCACGCATATTTGCTGTTGGTGATTCTTCTGCTTTAAGAGACCCGAAAGGAAAAGTGCTTCCAGCCACTGCACAGGTACCATAGATAAGAACATGTTCATCGTAGAGGTGGCAAATGTGTGGGTTGACCGAATTCAGTAACAGGTCATAGTGTGCTATTTTGACCCGAACCATTTTTTTTTCTTAAACTTCTGTGTTTTTTTTTTTAAATAATTTGGACGTATTTTGACTCGCTTGACCCATCTGACCAATTTCCCTTTTAGCTAACTTATTTACCCATTTGACTAGACTATGACATTAGTAAAGAGGCGGATTTTGCAGGTTGGAACATTTGGGCTGCTATTAACAACCGTCCACTGTTGCCATTTAGGTTTGATGCTCAAACACCACTTTCTGTTCCCAATAAATTTTCAAGAGTTGACCCCATACATATTTTAAATTAAAATATTTGCCTGCTTTTAATACAACTAAAAAACCTTTGATAAAGACAAATATGGACCAGGTTAACTCAATGCATTTATTTATAATAATGATAGTGAACACATATAATTTTTTATATTTTACAACAATAAATAAAAATAAATGTTGCAATTTTCATTAGACCAAAGTATTATGGAAAGTTGCTTTGTTGTACTTTGCCGCATCAGTAAGGTTCTTGGTAGTCACAACTCACGAATACATATGTTACTCTTGTTTTGTGTACAGATTTCAGAATTTGGGTGAGATAATGGTCCTAGGGAGAAATGATGCTGCCATTACACCAAGTTTTATTGAGGGCCTAACATTGGAGGGTCCCATTGGCCATGCCGGTAATTATTCTGCATTTTACCTTTTGGTAGAGGTGACAATTTTGACCAATTTATTTTTTAAAGTGAAATAATATACTGTGTTTTTGTTCAGAAAGTTTTGGACAAAAAAGTGTTTTTATTCAAACCAACACAAAATATTACATTTTTACCGATTATCCAACCCACTCATTTTGCCGCCGCTACTTGTCATCAAACCTCACAGATTGAATTATGGTGTTTTTGTGTTGCAAAATGCAGCTAGGAAACTAGCCTATTTGATTAGGTTACCAACCGACGAACACGGGTTAAAATTGGGATAAGTTGGCTTGCAAAATCTGCAGTAGATTCCATTGCAACAGTGCAGAGTAACATCACCAAAGTTCTTTCATGAAAATTAAATTTGACTTATGTTCATAAAATCATAGTGATATATAATTTATATAAGGTATTACCCTCCTTTATGCCACCATTTATTTCGTATTAACACCATTGCTATGTGGTTTCTCTGGCTCTAAATCTTTTAGATACATTTTCTTTCATTTGTAATCTTGTGGGGTTCTTGTACAAAAATATATAAAGTTTTTAAAAATTATATATTCAAGGAAAAAAATAAAAAACTCCTTACCTAATAAATAACTAATTGGTTGCGCCGGTAAGCCCATCATCCTTTTCATTGTTTCTCTTATACTCATTGGCATTCAATTTAGGTTTTATTACATATATCCCCCTATTTTAAACCTTAATTACATATTTACCCAACCTAAAAATTAAATTACATATTTCCCCTCTTTATAGCAAAATGACACAGTTACCCTTTCAAACATATAAAAAAACCTAGAGCCTTTAATTTCCTCTCTCCCATTAACCCTTGTTCTCCTCCGGGTGTGTAAAAACAACCTGGCAAACCACCAATCCTAACTCTAGCGTAAACCACCAACCGGGCGACGAGAAGTGAACTAGCGACACACAATCTTGTTCAGAATGATAACCGGAGAAGAGGACATTTTTTTTTATAAATATGCGATCTATGTTTGTGGATAAATTTTGGAACTAAATACGAAAAAATACGATTAGATGAAATCGTCAAAGAGTTGACGTCTCAAAAAAGTAACCAACTGATTACAAGCAGTTTATTAAAAAATTAAAATTTTTGGTACTATGGGTTTTGCAGTTATATTCCCTATATTTAATTATTATTATTATTATTATTAGCATTCGAAAGAACTAGAAAAAAGGTTTGGAATTCATGATGTTTTCTTTCCTGTAATTACAGCAGTTGTTAAAATTGATTTTTGGATTTAAAGATTGTTTTGTGGCATATTTTTTGTATTATTATAAAATAAGGGTAAAATAGTCATTCTTTAATCTATTTTCAATGAAGTGGGTATATTTGATATTTTTAGATTTTGATAAGGTGAAATATGTAATTTAATTTTTGACTTGGGTAAATATGTAATTTATAAAGTTTGTAGGGGGATATATGTAATTGCCCCTTCAATTTATTAGTTTAAAAAATTAGTTAAAAATAGTTATTATTTACTATTTCATTAATTTAACTTGTGTAATACACAGGAATCTACCTACTAATTGAATAAAACTTTCCTGGTGGCTGGTGTTACATAAAAATCACATCCATGAGATATGTAACCCGAAGGTTCTGTATCTACTTTTGCTCGTGTAAACTACTTTATTCTATAAACGCATATACATAAATACATGTGGTAAATGTAATGAATTATTGTATCTTCATAATTAAAGCCCGTAATTATCGTATCTTCATAACTACGAAATTAATTTGCACATATTATTAGAACTTTTAACACATTTAGTCCGGCTTCCATACCAATCCTTCATTTAGTAATTTGTCTTCAGTTACAGTCTTTACTTCAGTCTTCACTATAAAATTCTATACCAACTTGAAGTTCAGTTCTACACTTATACTTATGTTTAGTACTAGCTTAGCATTCATCACGTCTTCCCATTTTAGTTAAGTACTTAGGGGCTGTTTGGTAGCCTTTTAATGATTTGATTAAGAGGCTACATCTGAATCAGTTATTATGTCTCTTACATATTAAGTTTTTACCCCTTTACCCATAAACTTGTGTTCATAATCCCCAGGCGGCCACTCATGCATCACCTCATCAACCCACCACCACCACCACCTCCTCCATGACCAACTAGTCATGATGAGCCTCGTTAGACCTCTTACTGGTTCAGAGTCTCTTACCCAATTAGAGCTCTTGATGGCTCAATACTTATCGAGGCAGAGGTTGCCAAACAACCCCTTAATTCCCCCATCAATTCTTTCGGTACTTACTTATTTTGGTATCTTCTTTCATTCGGTACTTGCTTATTTGTTTTTGGTACTTCACTCTTTTGAATACATTTTTGTGTTTTAGCATTTCATACTTCAAAACTTTGTTGATTTTATGCTTTAACCATTTTGCATATGTTAGGATTAAGTGGCGCAGCGGAATAACCGATTCACAACGAACACACAATAACAATCGAGAAAATATAAAGCACGACACACGAACACGAGAATTTTATGTGGTTCAGTTCCAGTGGGGAACCTACGTCCACGGGCTGCAAGTAGGGATTTATTATTAAGCTCTGACAGATTTACAATTACATAGACAATGAACATATATAGAGACTAACTAGGGTTTTAGGCTTGATGAACAAGAAACCCTAATGGGCTTTCTAAACATCTAAATGAAACAAGCCCAATAGCAATTAACTAGCCCAAGGACTTCACACCCAATAATCTCCCACTTGAAGGCCTTGCGATAAACACCAAGTCCGCCAACAAGCACAAAGCAATCCATGTTTTCAGTAATCTGTAAAGTTCAAACACACATAGGAACAAAAGTCTTCCAGGTCCAGCTCCCGAGAACAAACCAAACTTCAAACCATGTATCCCCAATCAACCTAGTTACAGTCGGCCAATCATCATCAATAAACAGAAAGGCCCGTTGAAGCCCCATATGGCTTCAACCCGGTCTCAGAAGACCCCGTCTTCACATCCTCAATCCTAACTGATTCCCATAGACGCAAACCATCAGATACAGGGATTCTCAGAGGAACACTCCCCACTAGCAGAAACTCTTAGCATATAGTATTATTATTATTATTATTATTATTATCCTATTTTAGGAATGTTTTGTCTAGGGTTTTGATGGGCTCCTTAATCTCATAGCCCAATTGTAATTCATCTCCCTATATAAAGGGATGTAATCTCTTGTTATGATTCATCAATAATAATATACCATAGACCACTTTTATGGTATCAGAGCTACGGCTCTTTTAAACCTAATCGTCGTCCGATCTTTTACCCATTTTTTATGGTCTCAGACTGTGGGTATTGATTGTGAGGAAACCTTCAGTCCAGTAGTTAAACCAGCTACGATACGTACCGTTTTATCTTTAGCTGTTTCACGATCTTGGTCCATCCATCAGTTGGATGTCAAGAACGCTTTTTTACACGGGCATTTACAGGAAACAGTTTTCATGCATCAGCCACCAGGTTTTGTGGACAAAAGATGTCCAAATTTTGTGTGCCGCCTGAAGAAATCCTTATACGGATTAAAGCAAGCCCCTAGAGCCTGGTACAATCGGTTTGCTACTTATCTTCTTTCACAGGGTTTTCGCAGTAGTGTGTGTGATACTTCTTTGTTTATCTACAACAAGGGTCCTCATACGGCGTATTTACTCTTGTATGTAGATGATATTATTCTCACTGCATCCACGGATGTGTTTTTACAGGATATCATTCGCTCACTCTCATGGGAGTTTGCTATGACCGATCTCGGTCGGTTACATCATTTCGTGTAAACCCTGCACCACTCCGGTTGATCTCTCTAGCAAACTCAGCGCTTCTGATGGGCCGTTGTTTCATGATCCCACGTTATACAGAAGTTTGGCTGGGGCTTTACAGTACTTGACTTTCACAAGACCAGACATCTCCTACGCGGTTCAGCAAGTGTGTTTGTTTATGCATGAACCTCGGGTCCCACATTATGAGTTTATGAAACGTATTATACGGTATTTGCAGGGCACCATCTCTTATGGGATTCAGATAGTTAAATCTAACGTGCACTCTCTCGTCGCTTATTCTGATGCTGACTGGGGCGGGTGCCCCGACTCTCGTTGTTCCACAAGTGGTTATTGTGTGTTCTTAGGGGACAATCTTCTATCTTGGTCATCTAAACGTTAGTTAGTTGTCTCATGTTCAAGTGCTGAAGCCGAGTACCGAGGAGTGGCGAATGCGGTTGCCGAAGCAACCTGGTTACGTAATCTTCTGCTAGAGCTTTTTGTTCCATTGCAGCGTGCCTCTGTGGTCTATTGTAATAATGTCTCCGCAGTGTATTTATCGAATAATCCTGCTCAACATCAGCGTACAAAACACGTTGAAATTGATATTCATTTTGTGTGAGAAAAGGTTCGCGTGGGACATATTCGGGTTTTACATGTTCCCTCTTCCTCGCAATACGCTGATATTTTTACTAAGGGATTATCTCGGGAGCTATTTCAGTCTTTCAGGTCCAGTTTAACCGTCTGCTCAGTGCCCGATCAAACTGTGGGGGGATCTTAGCATATAGTATTATTATTATCCTATTTTAGGAATATTTTGTCTAGGGTTTTGATGGGCTCCTTAATCTCATAGCCCAATTGTAATTCATCTCCCTATATAAAGGGATGTAATCTCTTGTTATGATTCATCAATAATAATTTACCATAGACCACTTTTAGAAATTTCTCATGAGAGTTTTCATTTGGAAACCTAGTCTTCTGAACCCAACGTCGATTTCCAGACGGTGTCGGAACACTTCCTGTGCTCCCACTGCTACAAAAATCCCGTACATGTTCAGACATCCGAATACGCTCAAGCTGATTACCTGAAGTCCCAGAGTCCTTTTCTGCAAACTGGACTCGTTTAACTGTCGAATCGGCGAGCCCAACTTTGGCGTTCGTCTTAACATGGGTGGTCACTTCCCCAGACGGAACATGCACCATATATAACGACCCCTTCTTGAAACCGATTGCAACCACGAGATTACCTTTAACGACCTTCCACTTTCCAACACCAAACTTAACGTCCAAACCTTGTTCATCCAACTGCCCAACGGAGATTAACTTCGTTTCAAGCCTCGGAATAATCCTGACGTCATACAAAGTACAAGTAGTGCCCCAAGTAGTAACTAGATCCAAATCTCCCATGCCAGTCACATCAAGAAATTCACCGTTTCCCATCCTAACCTTGCCAAAATCACCCTTTTAACATTCCGCATGCCATCATTGCTATGGGTAGCATGGAATGAGGCACCGGAATCCATGACCAAGGATTCCACACTGCTTTCAACACACAGTATCAAAGCGTCATCCTCATAATCGCTTACCGCAGCAGTGTTCAATCTACTAGAATTTTTTGATCCTCCATCAGAATTCTTGTTCGGACATTCATTTCTATAATACCCCTTTTTGTTGCAGTCCCAACAACGCACACTCGGACGAGCCATAGATGAGCTCCTTCCCCGACTCTTGCTGGTCCCACTATTTCTACTATTTCCGCTTCCCCTGCCAACATGTAACATCTCAGAAGACGACCCTTTAGTATTCCTGCAGCGAACATCCTCACCCAATACCAAATCCCGGATCTTTTCAAATGTTAACCCTTCAGGCCCAACTGAGTTAGTGACAGCTGTCACCGTCCCGGACCAACTATCAGGCAGTAAAGATAGCAAAATCACAGCTTTGGTCTCATCATCGAATCTCATTCCCACAGACGATAATCTGGACAGAAGAGAATTCAAATTATTTATGTGCTCGGTCACTGACCTTCCCTCTTTCATTCTCATCGTGAATAACTCCCTCATCAAGAACACTTTGTTAGCTGCAGACGCCTTTTCATACATGTTTGACAGAGGCAACATCATACCACGAGCTGTGGTTTTAGACATGATGTTAAATGCAACGCTCCTCGTCAATGACAATGTAATAACTCCTCTAGCTTTCTTGTCCTTGGCATTCCACAGAGCTTCTTCAGCTTCATTCATTTTCTCCGGTTTTTCTTCCAATACCATATCCAAGTCTTTTTGACCCAACAATGCATCTATCTGCATTTTCCACCAACTAAAATCCGAACCGTCAAACTTTTCAATCACCAATTTTCTGTCTTCAGCCATAATGACAAACGAAAAAAATAAGATCAAAGTAACCCGGTTTCAAGTTGATAATAACTGGTCAAAAACTGACAAACAAACCAAACCCGAACGACCCGAATAATAACCCGAAACTTGAACACCCAAACCCGAACAACAACCCGAACAAACCTTAATCAGAAAACAAGAATGAGTAAACCTGTCTCTCCTGAACGCGGCTGAAAAACGGTTGCAAACGGCGATGTAACAATCAACGTCTTCGATTGAAACGGTTGGCTTCAAAAAAATATTATGGCAGTAGGCGTACAAGAATTTTTAGGTTGCAAATCAAGATAGAAAAATAGAAAACCAATTCCCCTTTTTTTCTAGCAAATCACGACAAAAAAAACTATATGCTTTTTTTTTTTTTGAAGCAGATCACGACAAAAAAAAATCACCTCCCTTGAATTAGTTATTGTATCTATTCCTCTTGATAAACATGCCACACAAAGCCTTCTTAATTTTTTGTTCTTGCGAATGTAACAAGCACTACAAAAAAATTTGCTTTCAGGGATCTACGAACAACCTACGAATCGAAAATTTTGCGAAACGTTTCGTGAATCCAACGAGCCAAAGCTCTGAAACCACTTGTTAGGATTAAGTGGCGCAGCGGAATAACCGATTCACAACGAACACGCAATAACAATCGAGAAAATATAAAGCACGACACACGAACACGAGAATTTTACGTGGCTCAATTCCAGTGGGGAACCTACGTCCACGGGCTGCAACTAGGGATTTATTATTAAGCTCTGACAGATTTACAATTACATAGACAATGAACATATATAGAGACTAACTAGGGTTTTAGGCTTGATGAACAAGAAACCCTAATGAACTTTCTAAACATCTAAATGAAACAAGCCCAATAGCAACTAACTAGCCCAAGGACTTCACACCCAATAGCATATAGGCATAAATTTTAGATTTATTACAATCTATTGCTAAAACAAAATCAAGAATCACATAAAACATGGAAACAAAATATATAAACAACTATAACCATACCCAGTCAATCTCAGAAATAGCAAAACTATTGGTATGGTATAGAGAGGATGGGAATCATGGGGTGTAGGTAAAAGTGTATAACTTACCTTATAAAAATACATAAAGATGAAACAAAAAAATATGAAGAATATGGAAGAAATCAATGGAAAATCGCATTGGAAAAACCTTCCAAGATACTTTAAAGAACACGATTTAAATGAAGTTTCACAGTCGGGATGAATTTCAATTCAATGATATGTAGGGCTGTAAACGAAATGAATGAGAGCGAACCATGACTTGTTCGTATTCGTTTGTTAAGGAAGTAAGTGTTCACGAATGGTTCATGAACATTTACCGAATGAGATTTTATGTTTGTGTTCGTTCATTAAGGAAATGAACGTGTTCATGAACTCAAAGGAACACAAATAAAACCGATGAAGGCGACATAGGCTAGAGGTGGATGGCAGAGGCGTTGGAACTTGAAGCCCTAATTGTGGAATTAAAGTCTATCGTATTCATCGATGTAAATAACGAGAAGGAAAGAGAAGTAATGCATGAACAAGGAGGGAATGGGTTTTCTACTTTATTTGTTAGAATAATAAAATAAATAAGAATTAAAGAATACAAAAAGTTAAGATAAAATAAATAAAATGTACAAAAATCTTTAATGAACAAACATTCACAAATACATTACCGAACGTTCACGAACACAATTGAACGAGCGGGACTTATTTTCGTGTTCGTTCATTCAACTAATCGAATAGAATTTCTTGCTCATAATCGTTCATTTATTAAACGAATGAACATAAACAAATTTTCTATCGAACGTAAACGAGTGTAGGCTCTATTTGCCCCTTGTACCGTACCCTCACACTAGTCATGTTTACGATGCTTTGTAATACAAAAATACATCCAACCAATCTATAGTATTTGATCAAATACATCAAATCTTGTTAAAAAAAACCCCAAACATGCAAAAAAAGTCACCAAATAAAAACTTATCAGAGTTTACAATTTAAAAACCTAATCAAGCAAAACGACAAAGCAAACATATGGAAGCACGTTTACCATCATCTTTAGCGAAGTAAAAACATTGGATTCAAGAGGCAGCAACATTCACCTTCCTTCCTTGTTGAAGCTGGAAAAAAGGGATTGCAATTACAGACCCCATCCTGGCCTATACTTTGTTAACTCTTAACCTTGGTAAAACCTTCCTAGGGGTTAGAAGGTAATTACTTGGGTGCAATTCAAAAGCTGAGAGATCCCCACCTATGATGTACTTCCATGACTTATAATAACCCAATGGATCTTCTTTCTGCTTTCCACCATCCTTATCATCATCATCATCAAACACAAGGTTGATACCATACTCCCTTACATTTGCACAATCTGGCCCTTTACCACGATAACAAATTACTGTAAGGACACGATAATATTTTGCACTAAAGTGAATACTAACTTGATCACCATCTTCAAACTCATTTTTCCCAAACATCCAATGGCTTAACCATACTACATCAACTTCACCCCCATCTTCAAACGCATCCTTTTCTGGAACAAGATACTTCATAGGCTTGTATGACCAGGAGGAGTTCTTTGTCAGATTCCTTATTTTAATTCTCCAAGGACCGGCTTCTTTCATGCTTGAAACCGTACGTACAATGCACACGTTTAACCCTCGAATCTTACCATTTTTAGGAGATGACTGCAAGGTAAACGATGACCCGCTGCTTCTATGAGTGAACCACTCGGGAACCTCTTTCCCTTGAAGATATGTGCTGAATATTCCATGTTCATAAAGCATCTGAGTGTCACATCAAAGTTTTATTAACTTATAAATGCATTTTAAAGGGTGCAAATTAAAGATATATAAAGAGACATCCACCTGTGCTGGAAGTATTCTTCTGTCCAAATTGTACGTTCCTATCCAATTGACAATCGAAAACCGGCAATGGTTCAAATATGCTATATTAATCCAACCCAAACTGTGTAGTACCTCTTCATCAATTTCTGATAAAGCTTGGATTCTGAACCAATACTCAATCTCAGTCAAGGAAAATGTATTGTCATAAAAGAGTGTAGGTAGACCTGATAGTTCTGGATGAAATGTTACTCTTTCCAATGAGTCGCACAAGAGTATTCCCAAATGTTTTAATTGGATTGGAGCACACATGACTGTTTTCAGATTATGACAACCGTCAAAATTGAGTCTCTCCAGCCTACTAAGGCTTCTCACACAATCCGGCATGGAATCAATTGGATTTCCATTCAAATATAACTCCTTCAACATTGAAAGGCTACTAAGATCCATAGGAAATGATTCATTATACAAATTACAATCCGTAAGAGACAATCTTACTAGTGATCTTGGTAAATAACTCAAAAAGGAATTGGAACTTCTCGGTATCATGGTAGAGGAAGAAGACACATGAGACTTCATGTTAATATTGTCACTAATATTTGAACAACCATCTATTGAAAGTTTCATAAGGTTATTTAACTTTCCTATGCTTCTTGGAAGCTCTTTCAGCTTACTGCAGTTACTCAGATCAAGGACTTCAAGTTTTTGACAGTAAGCACCAATTGTATCACAAATCTCAACTAGACTAATACATCCTGCAAGTGTCAACCATTCAAGTAGAGGGAGCCCAGAGAAGTGACCCACTCTAACAAGCTCATGACAACTACTAAGATTAAGAAACTTCAGTGACTTGAGCATCTGTAAAATTAAGAAATAAAACAAATTAAATTAGTGTTGCAAAGACGCTTAACCATAAGTTATCAAACATAATAAGTACCAGCTTTTAATTTTAGTACCTTGGGCATTTTCCAAAGTTGTTGTAGTTTGCTATGAGACATGTCAAGAGCTACCATATTCTCCATTTGTATGTCTGAAGGTATGTAACTCAATGGGAATCCATGCATGCATAACCATCTTAAACGTTGAGGAAAGTTCTCATAGGATCCACTCAATTGTACATAGTTCAATTGGAGTAGTTTTAAATTACGCATCTCACTTAAAGAAAGTGTCTCGAAGTTGCCTTTTGTTTTACGCGATGAGGAACTCCTTCCCGAAAATAAACCAAATAACCACCAGAGAACAGAGACCAACAATATGTAAACCCAATTGAATGTTGGTAAGGATCTAAATCCAAACTTATGCATACTAACACTACTTGGTTCTTTCCAAGTTTCATTATCCAATGTTCTCATGTTAAGGACAAGCCCTTGAATTATTGTTGTTCCCTAGTAAATAAACAAATAATTAAAGAAGTTTTATATTTAAATACATAATAGAAATTAATCAAAGTACATATAATAGGTTTACTTGATTACCTGTTTATTTTGCAACACATCCAAACACTCATCATGATTCCATAATATACTTCGCTTCCATGGCTTGTTAGGTGATTCTTGACGGGCAACATCTCTCCCCATGTCTTGAAGAAGTTGATGCATCATCACTTCACCAGATGACCCTACGGTGAGAAGGCATCTATTGACGAGAACCTTGATTCCAGATGGTTTGCATATGCCACATGCTTTCAATATGTCTTCGGTGAACTTTCTATCTTCTCCAACAAATAAACAAGCAATGTATTTAAACAGTTCCTTGTCTTTTTCAGATGGTAAAGCGTCAAAACTTATTTTCAGGACTTTTTTAATATCAGGATTAATTTCTTTCCCTAGTGATTCCAAGATATCCTCCCATGTTGCGTCTTCGCTGCGGAAAGAACTGCCCAAAACTTTAAGAGCCAGTGGATGCCCTTGGCAATATTCAACGACCTTTATTAACTGCTTTTTTTCACCTTTGTTGGGTTCATTGCGTCCATAGGCATGCCAGCTTATAAGCTGAAGAGATTCCTCAATATTTAAGCCTTGAAGCAGGTGCTTCATATGCTTTGGTGGAAATTGCGTTTCAAACAGCCTACATTTTTCTGTTAACGATTCGTTTTTAGATGTTATTATGATTTTGCTTCCGGGATGTAGGCCTTTGGTCCCAATTAACACATCCAACTGCTCAAACTTATTTACACCGTCAAGAACAAGGAGACTTCTTTTCCTTTTAAGTGACTTCTCAATCTTCAAGGTGGCTGCTTTAACATTGTCTATGTCCATCCAACTTCTCGCTCGAATATCTTTAAGCAGCTGTTTTTGTAAATCAAGCAATCCATTCGGTAGTGTACACCTCCTTTCGATATCTTCAAGAAAGCAGCTGCTTTCAAACTCAAGATAGTGTAACTTGAATATATAGTCTGCTAAATATGTCTTTCCAATCCCAGCCATTCCCCATATTGTGAGAAATTCAGAGGTATGCGAGGATACATTATTCAAGAATGAGGTTATAATCCTCACTGAAGACTCCATTCCAATCAGTTTTGGAATTTCACTCCTTTTGTGTAGCTCTAACCTGCTAGTTATCTCCTTAACAATTCCCTCGATGAGTATCGTCTCTCTCCTGAACCAATTCCATTAGAATACGTAATGCATTAAATTGTTGAACACATAATGTGTACTGTGATAAGGAAAGGAATTTCATATTATTAACATCTTAAATGTTCAAGTTGAAGCACCTAATGACAGTCTAACTACCAATGGATACACACTAATAATATGTACAGTACACGTAGTTGATGGCAAATTCCAAATATGCAACAAAACATAAATAGTATATCATTAATTAAACTAAATTGAGCATATATGTATATGGTTTCAGATTTAAGAAAGTGTAGGAAGTACCTGCTACCATTGGCTTCCTCTCCTTTCATATCGGCAACTTCGGTTAGGGCTTTCTTCCATTTCTTAATCTTCTGAGCCCATTCACTTCTTTTTTCCTCATCTGACTCTGTCTCCATCCTCTGTTCATGCTCTGCCATAGCCTCTCCAAAGCTGTTTCGTTGTTTCCTGACATCTGAAGGCTTAACATGATAAAAGATGGGGTAAACAATATGTTTGGAGGTTCTTCGCTGCTCCATGATGAGTGCTAGTTCATCAAGGCACCAAGTTGAAGTAGCATAATTTGGGGATAACACAATAATAGAAGCCTTTGATGACTTAATCGCACTCTCCAGTTCCGGTTTCAGAAAGTCTCCGATCTGGATCTCAGCATCATCGAAGAACGTGTCGATGGTGGCTTCGTGCAGTGCTTTGAGGAGATGATCGGTGAAATTAGAGCGAGTATCTTCACCTCTAAAACTTAAAAATACATCATAATTGAAATTTAATAAAGAAGAAGAAGAAGATTGTTCTGTGAGTTCAGTAAGAACAACCATGGTGTGGTGGTGAATAATGAAAATGGAATGTGAAACAAATTAATGATGAAGCAAATGGTTGGTTGGTTGGTTTGTTATGAAATGATTGGAGATGAAGTTGACTCAAAAGTCAATAGTCGTCTTCTTTACTATTTCCATAAAAAAAAAAAAAAAAAAAGGGAATGGTTGGTACGCGCATATATAATTTCTTTATCCTGTAAAAAAAAAAAAAAAAAAAAACAATTAACATCCTTGTATTTCATTTTTTTTTTTTTACAAAATGTAGTAAGTCTTTACTCTCAACCAATAAGCATAGGCCTTCTAGAGGACATGTTAGATTGGGGTGTGCAACGGTTCAGAACCGGATTGAACCGACCTGAATCGGAACCGTTTAGTGATAAATATAAGAACCGGAACCGTATAAAGACTTATTGGTTCCGTTCGGAACCGAGTTAAACGGTTCTCATGTAAACGGTTCTTGCCAAAACCGGTTGTCAATTAAATCTTAAAACTAACAATTAAATCAAACGCAACTTTAGTAAACTAAAGTGTGGTGTCCTACTCATATTACGGACCTATGATACATGTTTAGAAGTGCACAATACCAACCGCATATATGCAATGATTGTAATTTTGATACTACGAATGATATGTGTCATGCATTCCTAATGTCACATGTTATACTACATCATTGTCTGATACACATTATAGGCCAACTTGTGCACCCTATAAATGAATTTATAAGCGTTCATTCTCAGTTTAAACTATTTTCGTTCCCTTTATTGTACTTTATATGTCTTTATAGAAATTACATGATTCAAATGGAACTCTTATCACAACAAGTTTGTTAGATATTATATAGTTAACATGACTTGAAAATTATTCTTTATAAAGATTAAACTTGGGAATTGAAAATGTGGTTATTCGGGATACAAACTACTTGGAAAATCCCACTAAATTAATAGGGTTTTATATATAATATTTAAAGATATAATCTAACCCGATTCTAGCGGTTCTTTAAACAGAACCTCGGTTCTGAACCGAACCGAACCGGAAACCGTTTTCACCAAAATTTAAGAACCGGAACCGGACCCTAAATACAAGAATACGGTTCGGATCTAGCGGTTCTGCGTCGGTTTCTCGGTTCTAGCGGTTCCGAACCGTAAATTGCTCAGCCCTAATGTTAGATTTCAAAATGTTACAATATTAAAGAGTTTTGTTGAATATAAAGGTGTTTGGTGTCTAGCTATCCGGTAATCATGATATACAACCATCACAATTCATTTCATGACCTTGGTAATTAACATATGCTTGTATAAAAAGCAGTTGTGGCTCGCAAATGAACATGTAAGACTTCAAGTATGTTTGGATATATAGATAAGAGGTAGGATCCAATACTAAGTTAAATGAAAAAATGGTGAGAACAAATCTAGTCCATCTATTTTTTTTATCAATGACTAAATTAGTATCAATTATGTAATTTATTAGTCGTAACGGCATTTTAGGAATTGTGCTATTTTTTTAACAAGATTATTCTCCCAAGATATCTCTTTAATCTATTCTTTACCTTTTTGTAGTTTTTTAAATATTGAAAATTAAGTGTTAGTAAACGTTGGTGTGTCTGCTGCTGTGATTGAGTACCTAGTGACTAAATGTTTAGGGATTGAGCTTAATCAATAAGACACCTCTTAGGGCAGTCGGGATAGTCCATGATGGCCACCCCGTAATGCCGCGATGGCCGCGAAACACTGTCCCCCTAACCTATCACCGCTGTGAGCATTTATTTCGTGATGCATATCACAACGTTGGTGGGCTAGCCGTTGGCTGGCCAACGGTTATTTTGACCAAATTTAAAAAAAAACATTTTTTTACCTATATATATATATATATATATATATATATATACTTACAAATTTACCCATTCAAACCCACAATCACCAATCTATCTTCTTCTATACACAAAAAAAATTCACCAAATTCAACTCATCATCCTCGACATGGTTACTTGGACGCAAGAGGAGGAAATCGCGTTAGTGATCGCGTACGATACCGTACACCCCAATGACGCATCAACTAGCACGGGTCATGGTCGTGTTCGTGGACGGAGCAATTCAAACTGGAAAAAAGTTTTATCCGAGTTTAGTCAACTTGTCGGGGGAACTAACCGTTCGTGTGATTCAATCTCTCATAAACATGCAGACCTCCAATCGAAGTGTCAAAACTTCGAAAATTTATTTAAAAAACGGTGAATAAAAACCCCAACGAAACCGAAGATGTGCAAGTTTGCTTTGCTCAAATCGACTACGCGGCTGAGTTCGGGGTTGATTTTCAACATGTTTCGGCGTGGCGAATGTTACGCCTTAAACTTTCTTAGGTTTTTAAATTGTACTTTTTAATAGTTTTTATTTTATTTGTAGTAGTGTGTTATTTTTTTAAGTTTTTATTTTATTTGTAGTAGTGTGTTTTTATTTATATTTAATGTTTTTATTTTTTTTAAAATGTAATGTTTGTAGTTTATATATTTATGTTTTTTATGTTTTTTTATATATTTATATTTATTTTAGGGGTGTCGTCCTTGCTTTGAGGACTCCCCCGTGTGTTTTTTTAATGAAAGTTAATGTTCAAAAAAAATAAAAACATTACATTTAAATAAAAACATTACATAAATAAAAACATTAACATAATTAAACCTAAATAATTAAAACATTACATACATAATCCTAAATTACTTTTATTAAATCCTAAACATAGATAATTAAAACTAAAACCCTCACTATGGAGGGTAATTATCTCAGTCCTCGAGTGTGTACTCCGGCGACAACAAGAAACGATCGCTATCACAACTGTCGGACCTGTCGTTTGAAAACTAGCCCATTTGAGTTCTTTACCAAAATCACTAGTAATGTTATCTCTTAGAAACTGTAATTTGTATAATGAGTCCTTTCCAATGGATTTTAATAGCCTTTCAATGATGAAGAACTTATGGGGTTATGAGGCTGAGATTTAGAATAATATTAAAGATAAAAAAACCTTTATTTACATTGTCGGTCCGATCTCCATTCTTCACCGGTTTTCCTGTATGACCACCGGCTACATGATTAAACGGTCCTACACCATGAACCGAACTGGTCAGCCACCACAGTCACATAATCACCATTAGCTACCACAATCACATCCAACCATCCCATCGCAACAACTATCTTCTTCAACTCTTTCTTTTAAGTTTTTTTTTTTGTTTGTAAATATTGAGGATGGTGGTGGTATGTGGGTCGATGCAGTTAAGGATGGTGAAGGTGTTGAGTGTTGGTGGTTCGAAGGTGATGGGGGTAGAACTATGGTGTTGTAGTTGGTCGTGGTGATGGGTGGTGCGGTTGTCTAGGTTTTTGCTTTGGTGTGGAGGAAGGTGGTCATAGCAGTGGTGTATGGTGACAATTGGGGTGAGCAATATAGGTGTAGTAATAGTGAAAGGGTGGTTTGTTCGGTTATCAAAGAATAAAAAGAAGCATGACTTGTACACATGCATATGAAGTTGTAAAATCAAAACTTCTTTGAGAAACCCCCAAAGCCTACAGTACAATACCATAGTGCATGGAAAACTTGCTAAATAAAGGATTTATAATAAATGAAACTATGAGATGAAACATTAATAAAAATAGTTAAAGAAAAATTAAATATAAAGCTACAAATTTTTTGGGTATATGTTTAGACTAAAAGAGTATATATTTTCAGGTAATTGGGTCAGGTATCACCTAATCCAATAATCATCCCATATCCGCAAAATGGTTTTTTATTCCAATCACATACCCATTGTACTAGTCCCGAATGCTTTAGGTTTCGAGTATACTTGTCAGGCTTGAGGTTTTTTTTTTTTTTTTTTTTTTTTTTTTTTTTGCCATCCTTAGAGAATATGGAGGGAAAGTGGGGAAAAGTGGGTTAATTTGATTTGGGGAAAACTGGACTGAAACATTCATTCTTGGAAACCAGAGAACAGGGGGTTATGGCATGTGGCGATGAGGGTGATCGATGTCGTTGGGTCAATCAAAAATAATGAAAATAAGTAGTAAAGTGTAAGTGAGTCGTCTCCACAGGGAATTGGTGGAAAGTATAGTTTTGTCTAAATTAACTAATGCCTAATGATTTGTTTGGATTGGTGATTGAAAAAAAGTAAGAAAGCTAGGAACTTTGATTTTAAGTTGTAAACAATAATTAAAATAAAATGTAACCCCCTCCGGATCTCTAGTTTGATGATTCACCCAACTTGTTTCAATTAGTAAGACTACCACATAGACATGGTCTTGTTAATTGGTTTTAATTCAAGTGGTAACTAGACACGAGTTTTTAATAATAACCTATACAATCCAATTACCAAACCATATGTGCCAAATACCCTCCCAATAATCAAACTGCTCACGATGCAAGGAAACCGAATGCGAATGACATGAGATGAATAATTGCAACACATATAATTTGTTTAAATGAATCAAACCACAAGTATTCTTCAAAACATAAAGAACAATCCAAAAATACTGAAATGAATCAAGTTGGGTTTCACATACAGACCATCCACCCGGAGGTGGTCACAAAGGAATTAGCCTCTCATTTCCATTGCAAGATCTTCACTTGATGTGTTGTTGGAGATTGAATGCATGATTTGATGATTAAGATGATGATTAGGAATGATTAATTGAGGGAAAAAACACCTTGGGATTGATTAAAAACGGCTAAGGTTAAGTGTTTTTACATTTTGGAGAATAATTATCTATTTATGGGGTTTAAACCATTAAATTCGCAACTCATGCTGACAAGGGCGCAAGGTCAGACAAGACCAGCGCACCTTGCACCGGTAACCTTCTCAGCTTGCGCTGGGGAGCACCAAATTTCCCAAACTTTCTGTGATGCGCCGGGATCAGAGCACGTGCGCTCAAAGGCATTTTACCTTGCGCTCCAACTCGGAATTTCTTCTTTTCTTCACACTTTCACATGGGATTGCATCCATAAACTTCCAACCTCTTGTCTAGCTTCCAAAACCCTCATATTAAGCTCCAATTAACTTCATTAAGCCTCAAGTACCTGCAAATCCCAATCATTCTCAAAGTAACTATGTTTTATGATATAAATCAGTTAAAAACACATAGTTACACATACTAAAACATGGTTAAACATCCACCAATCACATCCCCACACTTAACCTTTGCTTGCCCCTAAGCAAAGCTCTCTCGCAACTATCCCGCCATCATTAACCAGGGCCTCCCGATAGGCTTAACAAACTAGGCAAAAGCCTAGGGCCCCCAAAATATGAGGGCCTCCATTTTTTATTTACTACTTTCTTCATATATTACGTGTGTATTTAGGCTAAATTAACAAAACTAATAACTAAAGACATAAAAGACTAAGCAGATAAAATGTCCAAACCCAAAACTTGAAGAATTAATGGCAAGATCCTATTTACTTGAAAACATCCTCGGCTCCTATCTTCGTTAATTGCAACCAACATGGATAACGATTGGCACAGAAACTATTAGCGAACTTAAGGGTAATCAATCAGGGTCAATGATTGCTCAATATCAAGCGAAACAAGGATTATCCATGTAAATACTATTTTTTTCCGGTAATTCTAATCTATATATGTGGTGCGATTTACAATTGAGTAACAAAAAAAATAAAAAAATAAATTTAGCCTTTTGAAATTTGCGATTTTTTATACCAATTCAAAGGGCCTCGATTTTCCTGTTTGCTAGGGCCTCCAAAAACCTAGGACCGGCTCTGTCATTAACAGTTACACTTCACTAATCTCCACCAATTCTCAGCTAAGGTCCAAAGTCATACCCTAATCTAGATCAGCATTAGATGTATTAATTCAGCAAGTACAAATAATTTCCATTTAAAAACATAATTTGCCTGTGTAAACCAAAAATGCTTCTGGCTTTTATTTTCATGCAACACACCCCTCACAATTTTTCACTTCACTTGGCTGAATATCTGGACTAGCATATAATGTGCTAGTATGAATCACTCAAAAACCAAGTATGCAACTCTGTTATCATAGGCTTGTATAACAATCACACCTTAGTCGTAAACAATGCACATATCTAAAGGACTTACGAGTTTTTGGCATAAGGTAAAGGCGGTGAAAGGTTAGGCTGAAAAGTGGCTGAAACAAAGACAAGTACCGACCCATGACAAACTTTTATTTATACTAAATGCAATAACTAAAACCACTGGTTATTTTCGACCCGTATTACATAATACTAACTCTTTTTTTTTCTTTTAGTCGCCTACTTTGGTCAATTGACCTCATGAATTGACTTACTCTCTTTTTTTTTCTTTTTCTTTCTTCTTTTTTTTTTGTGTACATATAAATACTAAACATCATAATAACCACACTTAGATTGTCAAATACACTGGTAACACAAGAGGTCGGTTCAAGAACTGATTTGGGTTTAACAAACGAATAGGTAAAGGCTCAACATGGCTCCTAGGGGTAATATTGTGGATAAACAGGTTAATCACATAAACAAATACACGGGTATCAAACAAAAAGGGGAATCCTAAATTGCCTTTATCATCTATGTTTATATCTAGCCTATAACCTCGGCATGCATCAAATTACACAAGTTCTGCAACAGAGAAACATCTGGCCCACTCTCAACAAATGAAAATATATATCAATCTATCATCTAGTAGGCTTAAGATCTCGCAAAACTGGGTAAATGGGTTGCCAATGTGTGCATGCTTTTATTACAAATAGCTTGCTAACCCTAGGCAGGCAATTCTACATATTTTTCTTTCTTAAAAACACTTGCTGAAAACGGTTCATATTACTTATCCATGAATTAGACCATGATTAAGGACCTCTATCAATATGTTAGCTTTGAAAAGTTGATGATTTACACTTAAAAATCCGGTTTTCAAATGCAATTAAGCTTTACTTAAACAAAAATTTTCAAATTTTTTGATTTTTTCAAATCTTTGTTCATACTTCCCAAATCTTTCCTCAGGTTCCCCCATCCCCACACTTAGGATACATTGTCCCCAATGTATAGTGATGTGGTTACCAATTCAATCCTATCATCTTAACACTTCCTCTATGTGACTCAACAATACTATTGACACAAAGTTAGCACACAATCCCAACACATAGTTTTCCATACACCACCAAACACAGTAAAAACATAAACAAGTCACAACCCAAACCACCACCCATCCAACCCACAAGTAATTGTGCATACATAATAAAAGTATAAAGGATAGAGTAAACACATGGACATGATCAGGATGCAACCATGATCAGAGAGTGCTTACACACACACTCCTAACCATCATACTCAGGCGGCTGGTACTGTCCGTGATCAAAGAACGACTCCCACAAGCTCCTACTAATAGTGTCCATGTCAAACGATCCCTAGACACCAAAACTACTCGATCCCTGCTCTGGCTGCTGCTGATGATATGGCGAGATCCATGTGGACAGGGAATGCTGTGGGTACCTCGGTAACTGCTGGGCTCCATCATACGAAGGCCTACCTAGAACGTACCAATTGGGTGGTCATGGCCTGACAACTGGCGTGTATCTCCTCTGCCAATCTGCATCATTCATGACCTGCTCATAATACCCAAAATCTTGATTCCTATAATATTCCATCTGCCATGCCATACCCTTTCTAAAGTCGTGTGCCTCTGTGACATATGTGTCTGCCGATCGAACATCATCCTCTCACACTCTGTCCACTGAGCAAATGTAGCAGGTCTGGCCCGAATCATCTCATCCTGCAAATGCCTCTCATATGATGACTATGCTACCCCTATAGGCACTTCTGTCCCAGGTGGTGGTGGAATATACCCTTCATCCTGCAGCACATTTCTCCCACCTCCAACCTCATATCCAATAACAGGTGTGATGTATTGTAAAATACATCTATTTTTAGTGTAAAGTTTCTACATTTTTTGAGTCGTTTAGATAGTACTTTTATTAGTTTTAGGCTTTACTGGTCTATTTTATTCATTATAGGTTTTTATAGATTTTGATTATCTTTGTGTCATTTTTAGTACTTATTTATTTATTTTATATTTTAGTAGGTGTTCGTGTAGACGTTGAAGCGTAAACGATCAACTTTGGTCAAATCAAGGATACCCGAATCAAGAGCACAGAGTAGTAGTAGTAATAATAATAATAATAATAATAATAATAATAATAATAATAATAATAATCTATCTATCTATCTATCTATCTATACATATAATAAACCAAAGCCATTTTAATGATATGTCATTCAAAGAGGGTATTCTCTTTATTAAGTGTGCCATGTGTCATCCCATGTGGCAAGACCTTTATTTTAGGAAAATAATAATTTAAAATTTTAAAAAAAAATTAGATTTTTATCTCTAATGTTTCCTCCCATAACTTTTAAACGTTAATATCTTTTATACACGAGATTTTTTAAAGAAAAAAATACACCAAATTAACGAGCGTTTTATTATCTTTCCAACGAGTACCATAGTGTTATATAAAAAACGGAGAAAAAACGACTATTTTTTGTAACCTGACAGGTATTGTGTCAGGTTTGGAATTAGTTTAAAAAAACGACTATTTTTTGTAACCTGCTAGTATTATAAAGTGCCGCAAGGAATTATGATTGAGGGGGCCGCATATTATTTTTGGGGGAGAACATCAGAGGGCCGCAAAAGTTGACAGAAGGTCACGAAGCAACATATTCTTTCGACAGCAGGAGGATTTTTGGAGACGGAGAAGGTCTCGGGTGCACTAAAGATTAATTATTTAAAGACCCGGTGGTTTGTTTACTTCGTTTATATTTTTAGAGACATGTTTATCATTGTTTTTCGAGACTTTTTGACTATGTTTCTGATTATAATTATGAACTAAACCTTTTATGCTTGCTTAGGTTTTTGAACTAGACACGTTTTATGCAGTATTTAATGATTTTTGGTTTTTAATTTTGATGTGTAGAATTACATGATTTTAATTTTATTGTTGGATTTGATATATGTGTGTTGGTGTTGATTTTATTTCAAGTTTGTTTATTGGTTTTATGAAACTAGGCATGTAGAGATAGCCCTAGTCTAGAAATCAATCTAGTTCGTCAACCTAGGTTAGCGTGCTACTATTTGGAGTTGGAGTACGACACAAGTATAACAAACTAATATAATAAATTAACTAAAACGTGCAGTCCATTCTTCAGGGTGAGAAATCTAACTCGAGATTGCTAGGTAACTAACTAGGCATTGTTCGGTAGTTGATAAGCGCTAGGGCGGGAGTCGCTACTTGTCCGTGTTTAGAGTTTTCCTAGGTTTTCTTCTGTAGAGTTTAAGTTTGCTTCATAGTTTGAGGGTTTTAATCCAGGGGAGGTTTTAATCTGATTTCTGTGGGATTTTCGTACGCTAGGGCGATCCAGATCCATCATAGCATTTCTAAACTCGTCTCGCCTTAAGTCTAGTGAGCCATCCTTGATAGGAGGTTTATTAGGTAAGAATAGGGTCTCAAGTTAATTACCAGATTCAGGATTTATTGCTAGTGTTTAGGGATTTTACCTAAGTAACCAGCCTTCTTCTTATATGATTTATCTAAGTTCCTAGTTTTGTATAAGCAGTTGAGGTTATTTTATTTATATTTAGTTTATTCTAAGTTTATAATTATTAGTTTAACCCCCCATATAAGTATCTATTTATTTAGGCTAGTATTCGGTAGAGGTTGTGATCTAGAGTTGCATTCGCGTCTTTGGGATCGATACTCGGTCTTATCTGTTTACTGCTTTGCGACCGGTATACTTGTCGTGCGTGTGTAGTTTTTAGGTGAGTCGTTTTAATTAAAGATTGTGTTATTTTTATATATACATTTACACACATTAAGTTTTTGGCGCCGTTGCCGGGGACGCAATTGGCATTCTTGATAACTTCCCGAACCGTTTATCTGGTCTTTTACTTTGTAAATAGTTTTTGCTTTTACCTGTTATTATTATTTTTTTATTTTTTTTATTCATATATATATATATATATATATTCCTTTTAACGTGTGTGAAATCTGTGGAGGACCCCATTTTACTATAAAATGCCCAAATTCATCGGGGTATTCCGCAGGTTACTATGCTAACACGTATTTGCAGCTGCAGCCATATCAGTCATACCAGTCTTCATACCCACATGCTAACCGGTGGTTTAACCCTGCAACATCTGAGTCACTAGATAGAATAAGAAGTCGGCTTGATCGTCTACAAGCTGAGATGTATGAGGAAAGGCATGGTGGTAGCTCGTCAGAGTATCCACCTAGCCAACATTTGTATCCACATCCCGATTATCGGGATGTCTCGTCTCACACTAGACCCGACTTTGCCTCATTTCTTGCTAACTCTGACGCCTTCCTTGCTAATCAACAACTCATGCTTGAGGATATGCATTCTCTGCTATCCAAGCACACTGGCTATTTGAGGGAACAAGATGCGGCACTTGAGAGGCTAGAGGCTCAGGTGGATGAACTGAGATCATAATAGACGTTGAAGTCCCACCTCCAGTTCAACAGGTTTATTTCACATATGATGATCCAGACGAGATGGTAACACTTACATTACCTGATTGTATTAGACCCATTGCTGAAACTGTTTGTCCTTACTCATCTGATTCTGTGCATGATTTAACTGACCCATATGATTCTTTACACTTGTCTTGTGAGGATGATATTTTGCAGGATTCAGGGTTAGAGCCAGAGACCATAATGGACGCCTTAGTCCCACCTTTGGTTCAGCAGGATGAGCCTTGCCAGATCTCTAGTTCAGCAACATATCCGGGGGGGGGGGGGGTGGCAGATGTCTGGAGGGAGGCTAAGGAAGATATGGATTTTTCAGAATCCACAGGCTAGCTGTTTGAGAAAGAAGTGGTGGAAGAGGAAGATGTTGAAATATTTGACCAGTCAACATCTTTGACCAATCAAGACTTTCAAGGCAAAATCCAATGATTATGCAGTCAAGTCAAAGGTCAACGGTCAAATTCAAAGGCATAAATCAAGCCAGTCAAAGGCAGTCAAAGTCAACGCTATTAGTTTAATGATTATTAGTTGTTTGTTCTCTTATAAATAGCTACTAAAAATTAGTAGCAAGATGTACTAAAAACCAAAAAAAAAAAAACAATTTTTCAGTCTCTTTTTCTCTTACACCTCTAATTATCATTTTCCACATGGTATCAGAGCAGTGTTTATGATCCATAAACTTTCTTTGCTCGTCATTTACGAGACACAATGTCAGAAGAAGACACCAACAACCTAGCCATCCAACTAGCCAATCTCCTAAAAATGAAGTTACAATCTCAAATCCTCCTCTTTCTAAGCTCTCCCATTTTAAACCCAAAACTCACAATAAAACACTTTTAAACCCTCGATTCTTTAGCCCCCAAATTCTCGAGTTATTAAATGAGTCAAAAAGTTTAGAAAATACCAACATTCCCCCTCATACTCCTAACTTAGATAAAAAGGAGTCAAAAAAACCTTGTAATCTTGGGAAAGTTAACATGGCAACAAAAAATTACCAAGAAAAAGACTCATGGATATTTGATTGTAGTGCCACCGATACAATGACTTATGAAAAATCAGATATGTGCTCGATGTCAAAACCACAAAAATCCAAAATTCACACTGCAAATGGAGAAGTCCTTCAAGTAAAAGGAGGAGGGACTATCCAAATCTCGGAAAACATGAAACTATCGAATTGTCTTTATATTCCATCTTTATCTCACAAATTGCTATCAATCAGTCATGTTACAAAAGAGCTAAATTGTATTGTGCTAATGCATCCTACCTTCTGTATCTTACAGGACATCAGGACGGGAAAGATCATTGGGCGTGGTACTGAGCAACAAGGGCTATACTATGTGGATGAAGTGACTCGACAAGGCACTGTAATGCTTGCTCATGGGTCAAAAGATAGGGAAGCTTGGTTATGGAACCGAAGATTGGGACACTCATCTAGTGGTTACGTTTATTTCCTGAATTATTTCCAACAAATAAAGTCTTGAATTGTGAGACATGTTTCTTGGCTAAGAGTCATAGATACACCTTCAAACCAAACGATACTAAGGTTGATTCTCCTTTTCTATTAATTCATTCAGATGTGTGGGGACCAGCAAAGGTTGTGGGGGGGGGGGGGGGCAAAATTTTCGATATTTTGTAACATTTATTGATAATTTCACCCGCATGACTTGGATTTATCTATTGAAAAATAAATCTGAAGTTTTCTCAAAATTCACGTGGTTTTGTGCCATGATCAAAACCCAATTCAAGAGCGATATCCAAATTCTTAGGTTTGATAATGGGGGGAATTTGTAAACACCTCAATGAAACAGTTTTGCCTAGAAAAGGGAATACTTCATCAGACATACTGTGCTCATACTCTCGAACAAAACGGGGTGTCTGAAAGGAAAAACCGTTTTCTTTTAGAAATAACTTGTGCACTCATGATCGAATCCCAAGTCCCAAAATCTTTTTGGCCCGAGGCTCTTGTCACAGCAAACTATCTTATGAATCGTCTTCTAACAAGAGCCCTTGACTTTAAAACCCCACTTCAAGCCCTTGCTAAATTTCATAAACCCCCATTAAACCATATCCTTGAACCTCGTGTTTTTGGATGCTCGGTTTTTGTTAACCTACAAAAACAGACCGCTCCAAACTTGACGCGTGTGTCGAGAAATGTGTATTTGTTGGCTACGGGGTCAATCAACACGGTTATCGGTGTTACAACCCCAACACGCATCATATGTATACTACGATGAGCTGTGACTTTCTCGAAACCGAATACTTCTACACTACCCAACACACTGGTCAGGGGAAAAGCTAACCAATGACACAATGAGTTGGATACAATGGATGTCACCCTCAGAAGAAGGAGTTAACCAAGAAGCCTAAAACTTGTCACAATCCACCAGCCTTGAAGAAAGTACCACCAAAAATGATCCTCCCAACCTGGCGTCCGAGGTAAGTAAGTCTCAAACTCAAGAGTGTGATAATTCATCTGATTCGTTTACTAACCATGAAGAACATGAGCATGTTGAAACTCTTGAGTTATCTAAGGATGAGTTAGAACAGGAATCACCACAAGTCGAACAAGACAGCTATGTTCTATCCCCAAGATCCAATAGAGGAGTTACTCCAAAAAAGTACTCTCCCGAGAAAGAAGCTCGAAGATCTCGATATCCAATGGCAAACGTGGCAGCAGGAAATTTATCTCCAGAAGCCAAAACATTTGCCACACCTCTATGTTCTGAAGAGATTCCAACTACAGTTGAACAAGCCCTTGAGTCTAAAGAATGAAGAGAAGCAATGGAGGTCGAAATGGATGCTCTAAACAAAAATGACACGTGGGAGAGATGTACCCTTCCTCCTGGAAAAAAAACCAGTAGGATGCCGATGGGTCTTCAACATAAAATACAAGCCAGATGGAACTATTAAAAGACACAAAGCCCGACTAGTGGCAAAAGGCTACACTCAAACATACGGAATTGATTATTCTGAAACTTTTTCACCAGTGGCCAAAATCGACACAATCAGGGTTCTATTCTCCATAGCTGCAAACAAAGAATGGCCTCTTCTTCAATTTGACGTAAAAAATGCCTTCTTACATGGAGAGCTTAAGGAAGAAGTCTATATGGAAGTCCCTCCTGGACTCATGAAAGATCGCAATACTAAAGAAGTATGTCGGTTGAAGAAATCCTTATACGGATTGAAACAATCTCCACGCGCTTGGTTTGGCAGGTTTTCTTTAGCCATGAAGAAATATGGCTTCAAACAGAGTAACTCGGATCATACTCTGTTCCTTAAACGGAGGAATGGACTTGTAACATGCCTAATTATTTATGTTGATGATATGATAATCACAGGTAATGATGAAGAAGAGATGACAAGGTTAAAAATAAACTTGTTCAAATAATTCGAAATGAAGGATCTAGGAAGGCTTAAATACTTCCTTGGAATTGAAGTCTTGAGATCAAGACAAGGAATTTTCATCTGCCAAAAGAAATACATCCTTGACTTGCTAGTCGAAACAGGGATGATTGATTGCAAACCTGTGGATACTTCTATGATGGTGAACCAGAAGCTCTATATGGAGGAAAATGCCAAACTAGCCAACAAAGAAGAATATCAACCAATAGTGGGGAAGCTAATCTATCTCGCACACACCCGGCCTGACATTGCTTATGCTGTGGGAGTTGTGAGCCAATTCATGCATCAACCTCAAGTTAATCATATGGAAGCCGTGTGGAGAATTATCAGATACCTCAAAGGAACACCTGGTCATGGAGTGTTGTTCAAGACAAATGGGCATCTTGAAACGTCTCTATATACCGATGCAGACTGGGCGGGAGATAAAGGAAATCGGAGATCAATATCTGGTTATTTTACCCTCGTTGGTGGAAATCTCGTCACCTGGAGAAGCAAGAAACAAAAAGTGGTGGCCCTTTCAAGTGCCGAAGCAGAGTTTCGAGGGATAGAACGCGGTCTAGCAGAGATACTATGGGTACGAAAACTCTTGACAGAAATCAGGTATCCTCCAACCTAATCCAGTAAAATTTTATGTGATAAGAAGGCAGCTATTCAAATTTTAGATAATCCAGTCCAACATGATCACACAAAACATATTGAGGTTGACCGGCATTTCATCAAAGAAAAACTTGAAACAAGGACAATTTAACTTCCGTTTGTCCGCTCAGAAGATCAACTCGCAGATATACTAACAAAGGCGGTCAATGGGAAAATTTTTAATCATTGTCTTGGCAAGTTGAGTATCAGGAACCCCACTACTCAACTTGAGGGGGAATGTTGAAATATTTGACCAGTCAACATCTTTGACCAATCAAGACTTTCAAGGCAAAATCCAATGATTATGCAGTCAAGTCCAAGGTCAACGGTCAAATTCAAAGGCATAAATCAAGCCAGTCAAAGTCAAAGGCAGTCAAAGTCAACGCTATTAGTTTAATGATTATTAGTTGTTTGTTCTCTTATAAATAGCTACTAAGAATTAGTAGCAAGA
Organism: Ambrosia trifida; assembly: GCA_028751855.1. NCBI lineage: Eukaryota > Viridiplantae > Streptophyta > Magnoliopsida > Asterales > Asteraceae > Ambrosia > Ambrosia trifida. Next base: position 34,099,422 of record CM054130.1, on the reverse strand, counting down.
TGTACTAAAAACCAAAAAAAAAAAAAAAAAAAAAAAAAAACAATTTTTCAGTCTCTTTTTCTCTTTACACCTCTGATTATCATTTTCCACAGAAGACACCACTAACCTGCTTGAAGAAGCAGCTGATGGGGAAGTAGAGTTTGGTGACGAGTTAGTTGATTTGTCAGCTCCAGAAGTGGACAAAGATTTTGACCAAGTGTCACCAAGGAAGATGAGAAAGAAGTGGTGGCGGAAGAAGAAGAACACCACAGCCGGCCCGTGCAGGCATTGGATATTACACTGCTACTAGTGCCACCCTCATGGCCACCACCACGAGAGAAGGCGAAGAGGGTGAGGGTCAAGAGTTGCAGAGACAACAAGTCCCCTCATTACATGCCAAGAATCAGGTTTGGTCCAGCTAAAATTAAATATTGGTGGCCCGACCCATTTAAATTCGATAAATTATTTTTCAATTCCACTAATGTAATTTTGCTAAATAATATGGACCGGGTGGAATTAAACGGGTTGGATCGGGTCCAGATAAAAGAGAAGCCCCCTTATTTAGTTTAAGTGTCGGGAGGCTCTGTAGAGTTTGTAAATTTATATTTATACCTATTTATTTATTATTAATTTTTTTTCTAGCTTTTCATTTTTTTTAATTGTGGTCCGTCCTTCGACAGTGGTTCATAGGTTTTTATCTTTGTTTTTTGTGTCTCTGAGTCTGTTTGTAGGTTTGCGTGTTTGCTTAGGTAGAGGAAATTTCAACATGAGCGGATCCCCTGTATTATCTTTATATATTTATGAGTGAGATTTTTGGTGGAGGTTTTGGTAATAAGAGATTTTCTTTTCTAAACATTAAATTTAATTAACATTCTATGAAAAAAGGTTATTTGCGTAATGCGGAGAGCCTGGGCTGACCTGTTCGCCTCATGCGACCAGCTATTACCCCGTAAAGTTATTTATTTATTTTTTGCTTGCAACGCGTGTTGTGATCAACAGTGTCCTTCACGTTGAGCGAGAACCAGATTTTTTTCTTTCTTACCATTTGGTTCTTCCACCATTCACCACCATTTTGCCAAGCAGGTACGTCTTCTTGTTTGTTATTATTTTATGAGTCTAAGTTAATAGTTTGAGTCTTTTTATTTTTATGTGGTTCGGTATTATGCTCGGGTTTTGTTTGTTTCATTTTGCGCAGGTTTGGATTGCACCACCCATACTCAATCTCCATTCGGGCGATTCTGGAGCTGTACGTTATATTGAAGCAACCCGAGAGTCTACCATGTGTCAGAGCCAATCGCGAATGAAATGCTATACGATCGAGCTGGACTGAACTAGTGTTTTGGAGTTTACGAAAAGAAAAATTAACCAACTAAGTCCTTTCCAATTTGCCCTCATTTTTTTTATTTTGTATTTTATTTTTGTATTCGGAATTTATTTTTTGTTTTGTGTCATTTTCTATTCCTAAATTGAGGGCAATATAGAGTTTAAGTGTGGGGATGGGAAACTGTCGTTTAGTTTGTATACGGAGTCGTTTGAAAAAAAAATTAAAAATTAAAAAAAATGTCCCTGATTTTGAAGTTTGCATTATAAAATATGGGAAATGATAGATAAAATCAAGTGTCTGGTTTTCAAATATTATATGTATGAGAAGAATAAATAATCGAAAGCGTGTTGACTTGGGATGTGTGGGTAGGACCAGCCGGTAGAAAAGTTTCCTTTGAGCTGATACACCTAAATATATTAGGATACCTTGTGGGTTCTCATCTAAGAAAAAATGGGAAAGCTGAAACCGCCAATAATAGTATAAGGAATGCCGTTATAAGTTTAAAACCGTTAGAATTTCTAATCAAAAGTTGAAGAAAAAAAAGAGCTGGATATAAAATAAGGGCAAGGCCAATGGTGTCGTTTCTAGGGATAGTGACTCCGGACTCGACTCCCTCTAGGATTTTCTGAAAATAAATATCTAAAAAAGCTCGTGAATTAATTAGAAATCAAAGCGAAAATGCTGAAGCTTAAGGTGCCTGGCCACTGGGATAGCGACTTGGATTGGTCACACCCTCTGAGTTAAGTATGCTGAGATGAAAATGAAAAAAAAAACAAATGATTTTAAATTCTCTCGGTTTTCTACATAAAACGGTTAGGAACAGTTAATTGGTTGTTCCTTTTGTTTCATAAGCTTGAGGCGGGATTAGGTGAAACTGTGGCTTCTTTAGTGTGAGACCCTTGGTAGACTAAATAAACTTAAAATTAAACTAACATTATAAGGGGCATAGAAACCGGCGGTTGGGTTTAAGAGGATAAGTATACCTGCAATCGCAGTTGGCACGTGATTAGATTTTTAAAATTAAAGTAACCTATGTTTTGAGGCCAGATTGTTTGATTGGGATTCCAGAGCATAATTCTTTTTCAGAGACGAAAAAGAGATAAGTGTGGGGATATTTGATGTATTGTAAAATACATTTATTTACAGTGTAAAGTTTGTACAACTTTTGAGTCGTTTAGGTAGTACTTTTATTAGTTTTAGGCTTGTACTGGTCTATTTTATTTATTATAGGTTTTTATAGATTTTGATTATCTTTGTGTCATTTTTAGTACTTATTTATTTTATATTTTAGTAGGTGTTTGTGTGGACGTTGAAGTGTAAACGATTAATAACACCCGAATCAAGAGCACGGAGTAGTAGTAATAATAATAATAATAATAATAATAATAACATGACAAGAAAAGTGGCAAAGCCACGTAAAGTAAAAAAAAAAAAAATCCAAACGTGACTTTGATTTTTCACGGCCCGCGGCCCAAACAACATAGGGTAAAAAAAATATTATAAAGTGCCGCAAGGAATTAAGATTGAGGGGTCGCATATTATTTTTGGGGGAGAACATCAGAGGGCCGCAAAAGTTGACAGAAGGTCACGAAGCAACATATTCTTTCGATAGCAGGAGGATTTTTGGAGATGGAGAAGGTCTCGGGTGCACTAAAGATTAATTATTTAAAGACCCGGTGGTTTGTTTACTTCGTTTATATTTTTAGAGACATGTTTATCATTGTTTTTCGAGACTTTTTGACTATGTTTCTGATTATAATTATGAACTAAACCTTTTATGGTTGTTTAGGTTTTTGAACTAGACACATTTTATGCAGTATTTAATGATTTTTGGTTTTTAATTTTAATGTGTAGAATTACATGATTTTAATTTTATTGTTGGATTTGATATATGTGTGTTGGTGTTGATTTTATTCGAAGTTTGTGAAACTAGGCATGTAGAGATACCCCCTAGTCTAGAAATCAATCTAGTTCGTCAACCTAGGTTAGCGTGCTGGTATTTGGAGTTGGAGTACGACACAAGTATAACAAACTAATATAATAAATTAACTAAAACGTGCAGTCCATTCTTTAGAGTGAGAAATCTAACTCGAGATTGCTAGGTAACTAACTAGGCATTGTTCGGTAGTTGATAAGCGCTAGGGCGGGAGGCGCTACTTGTCCGTGTTTAGAGTTTTCCTAGGTTTTCTTCAGTAGAGTTTAAGTCTGCTTCATAGTTTGAGGGTTTTAATCCAGGAGAGGTTTTAATCTGATTTATGAGGGATTTTGGTACGCTAGGGCGATCCAGATCCATCATAGCATTTCTACACTCGTCCCGCCTTAAGTCTAGTGAGCCATCCTTGACAGGAGGTTTATTAGGTATGAATAGGGTCTCAAGTTAATTACCAGATTCAGGATTTATTGCTAGTGTTTAAGGATTTTACCTAAGTAACCAGCCTTCTTCTTATATGATTTCTCCAAGTTCCTAGTTTCGTATAAGCAGTTGAGGTTATTTTATTTATATTTAGTTTATTCTAAGTTTATAATTATTAGTTTAACCCCATATAAGTATCTATTTATTTAGGCTAGTATTTGGTAGAGGTTGTGATCTAGAGTTGCATTCACGTCTTTGGGATCGATACCCGGTCTTATCTGTTTACTGCTTTGCGACCGGTACACTTGATGTGCGTGTGTAGTTTTTAGGTGAGTCGTTTTAATTAAAGCTTGTGTTATTTTTTATATATACATTTACACACATCAAGGTGCTTCATCTTGAGCCACATCTACTCGCGGGCCTTCAACACTCTTATTCGTATGTTCAATGTACAACCGATGTGTCGTCCTCGTCAATTCATATTTCCACTTTGTTCCCTTAATGAACTTGAGAATTTTGGTGGGATCCTGTGCGACATATGTTCCTTGGACATCCTTTCTAATCGCACCCTGTTTGACCAACATTTTTTATAGCAATCTAGCGTGAGGTATCATCTTCCTTTCTTCTCTTTCCCTCGCCTCCCAAACGTTGTACATAATTATATGGCGAGCTGACAGCTTTCGAAATCCTGTCAATAAAGCATACAAAATCATCACTTCAAATAACCTCACATTGTTAAGATCGCTAGTACGAGACATCACAGCTGTGGTTACAAATCTCAATAACAACATTGGGAATGCATGCAAATTATTCCTCTTCAATTTCCACTTAGCTAGATTAGTGCCCGGTGGTACATCAAACAAATTACGAATCCAACTTTCCCATTCATCTTCCTGTATTTTCTTAGCATCTATAACTTCATCCTTTGGATACTCATAATGGCCAACCACAGTTGCCCGTTGATCATACTTAGTCAAATCTCTCAGCACAGCAAATGACAACACTACCTCTTTGTTACCCACCTTCCCTATCAATCGTGTTGTAACAGGTGGGTTATTGCCTTCATCTTTAATTTGTGTCGACATCCATTCTAAAACATGATCCATATAGATAAACTCTCCTCCTTTAAATTTGAGAAAATCCATCCACCCCAATCTCTTGAAACACTCTATAACACCAAAGGGTTCAAATGCCTTAAGGCCAGTCAACCTCTCACATAAAAACAAATCCTTCAATGGTTGAGTGGACTTATTAATCTTTTTCATAAACAACGTCGCTCTAAACTCCAGAGGAAATTTCGATAAGGGTTTTGGTTTCCTCCACCTTGGCAATCCATCATCACTCCATTCTGATTGTGATTCAGACTCGCCATTGCCCTCTATCTCTTCTCCTTCACCACTTTCAGCTTCACTTTCTTGATTATCTTCTTCCATAGCCTCATAAGTTGGATCATCTTCATCACTAGATTCATCAACAAGTTGCTTCCTTGATCGTTTGGAACCCTTAGATGACTCTGCCTTTTCTTTTCCCTTTTTACTCTTACCGGTAGCTACTTCTGTTGATTTCCTCACTATTGCCTTGTTTTTCACCATCGTACCTACATTCACACAAAATACTTGATCAATAATCAACTCATCACAAGGCTTAACAACTTAGGACATGGCCTACTGTTTCATCTCACTCTTACTTGTATCATTTGAAAAAAGGATTTTAAATCTTAACAAGACAACAATTCCATCAAACAAGTATAACATATCCTTGAAAAATTCATATATGTAATTTGCATTCTTTTGAACCCAATACCCATGTTCATACAATCCCCAACTTTTATGAACTCATCCAAATTTACAAGTGTGGCTAAAACATTCCAAGTTGTAACCATCCCCACACTTGTTTCCAACAAACTTACCCATTTGTGAATCACCATTATTATCAATTTGATTTATAAACAAGGAGTTTAAATCTTTCAAAAGATACCAAGTTTAACAAACCAAAGCAATTTCTTAAAAAAAACGCCTTTGAACAATTATTTCTTAGCTTATCAATTCCACGATTCACCTAGCTTGGTGATTCAACACTAACATTCCCATTCTCTTTCAAATCCTAGTGTGCAAGTAACATCACAAGTCGAAGAACACTACTTAGTTCACTTACTAGAACAAACTCACCATATTCAAGCATCTAAGTTCAAATTCTAGTAGTAAATCAACATACATCCAACAATTCAACAAAAGAGAGTTAAAATCATACCCTGAATGAATATTACACACAACCAAGCAAGAAACTTGAAACTTGAAAACTTTCAGACAAAAATTCTCAAATTTTCGTGACCTAGATGTCACCAACTCTCTTCAACCGTTTGTTTTATCACAAAATTCTTGGTGGGTTATGTTCCTATCGAAAAGCTATTAAGTTTAGAGCCAAGACTCACTTGATTTGGTTGAGATTTGAAGGAGTTATGAAGGTTAAAGGTTAGGGTTTACATGGAGAACTTTTGGGAAAGAAGAAAGTATGTAGGAGGTCTTTTGATCTGATGTCTTGTGATAAAGCCCGAAAATAAGAAGTGGTATGGGTCCTGGGTCGGGTTTTACTTGTCACGGTTCAGTTCCTTAGCTGTTGATGAACCAGCGCAAGGTAGGAAGGAATGCAGCGCAAGCTGCGCCTCAATGCCACCAGCATGCGATGGTGGCTCTGATGTGGAACAGATGTGCAGCGCAAGGTTAGCTAGGATGGGCGCAAAGTGCGCTGGTTAGGTACCAGCATGCGCTGGTGGTCTGTTGTTCCTGGAAGTCTGGCGCAAGGTGGCAACAAAGGCAGCGCAAGCTGCTCTGATTCACACCAGCATGCGCTGGTTTCAATTTTTATTTATTTATTTATTTTTAACTCAGGAAAACAATGAAAAAAACAATGAAAACTCATGTTATCATTTTTATTTCTATTATCTTGAAGGCATTCTAAAACTTTTTTAAAACATCAAAGATTTTTTTTAATTAATTTATTATTATTATTTTTTTAACCTTTGCAAAACTTTAAAGCTTTAACTCTCTACGCGCCCTCTCCACCTCCTAAAAAAATTCTAAGTCGTCCTCGACTTCGGTTCGGGTTAGAACAACGTACCTTAGCGATCCAAACATCCCCCCACACTTGTGTGAGACTCCAGGCGTGCTTCAACAACTTGCAAACGGTTAAAACGGAAATAAACAAAGACAATAATATATACAAAATCCCGGGCTGCCTCCCGGTAGCGCTAAGTTAATTAGCCTTCCGCCAAACTTGTACCTCGGATGCTCATTCTGAATAGTAAGTTAGAGTGCTTAAAGCGAAGCTCTCTGACTGTTTGTCCGGTCCATTGATGTCATTCGATTCAATGTATGGTTTCAATCGATGGCCATTCACCACTTGCCTTAAATGATCATCGAAATCCTCAATTTCCCCGTCTCCATAGTGCCCCACATGTGTGACCAAATAAGGTCCAGTCCACTTGCTCCTCAGCTTCCCAGGAAATAGCTTCAGTCTAGAATTGTATAGCCAAACTCTATGACCTACCTCAATGTTTTTCAACCGGATCTTGGCATCATGCACCTTTTTGACTTTGTCTTTATATGCGGCTGCACTCTAATATGCCTCGTTTCTCAGCTCTTCTAGCTCTCCCAGTGCCAACTTTCTTGCCTTTCCTGCATCATCATAATCCATGTTAACCTGTTTAACAGCCCATAAAGCACGAAGTGTAAGTTCAACAGGTAAATGACACCCCTTCCCGTAGACCAACCGATAAGGTGTGGTTCCAATAGGCGTTTTGTAGGCAGTGCGATACGCCCACAAAGCATCATCCAGTTTAGTGGACCAGTCCTTGCGGTCAGGTCGTATAGTTTTCTGTAAAATTTCCTTAATCTGCAGTACGGTGTCGCAATGCGGTGATCTACACCATAATTTTTAAGAAGCTTGCCAAAGTAAAAGTTTTTAAAGTGGGACCCCCATCACTAATGATCACACAAGGGATTCCAAAGCGAGTAAAGATGTTACTTTGGACAAACTTGCACACCACTTTGTGATCATTTGTCTTGGTGGCAATGGCTTCGATCCATTTGGATACGTAATCCACTGCCACTAAGATGTACAAGTTAGCGAATGAATTCGGGAACAGGCCCATAAAGTCGATTCCCCAAACATCAAAGATGTCGACAACTAGAATCGGCTACATGGGCATCTCGTTCCATTTTGAGATGCTACCCATCTGTTGACATTTTAAGCAATTTTTAGCGAACTCGAAAGCAACTTTAAATATGGTAGGCCAATATAGGCGGAATGAAAGCACTTTGTGGCCCGTGTTTTGACCACTGAAATGTCCACCACAAGCTGATGTGTGCACCATGCTCAGCACACATTGAACTTCATCATCCGGTACACATCTTTGGATGAGCTGGTCTGGTCCAACTTTGAAGAGGTATGGGTCATCCCATATGTAATACTTTACTTGAGCAAGAAAGTGCTGCTTCTTCCTCTTTGGACAGTGCTCTGGAGTGGTTCCTGTAACTGCATAATTAGCAAAATCAGCAAACCATGGTTTCGTAGAAACAGATAATAATTGCTCATCTGGAAATGTGTCATTGATTTCCACTTTCGGTACTTGTGTCTCTTGCACCACCCGTGACAAGTGGTCGGCTACCACGTTCTCACCCCCCTTCTTGCCTCGAATCTCAAGGTCGAATTCTTGCAACAGTAAGATCCAACGAATCAACCTTGGCTTAGCGTCCTTCTTTTCCATGAGGTACCTGACATCACTGTGGTCAGAATAAACAATAACTTTGCTACGCCATAAATAAGATCTAAACTTATCCAATGCATACACAATTGCAAGCAACTCTTTCTCAGTAGTGGTGTAATTTAACTAAGCATCAGAAAGAGTTTTGCTTGCATAGTAAATAGCCACAGGCTTTTTATCCACCCGTTGTCCCAGAACTGCCCCAACCGCATAATCACTAGCATCACACATTATCTCAAAAGGTGGACCAGTCTGGTGATTGTAAAACAGGAGCTTTAATTAGTTTTTGTTTTAGGGTGGTAAAAGCTTTCATACAGTTTTCATCAAAAACAAACGGGACATCTTTCAGCAAAATGTTACATAGCGGTTTAGTAATAACAGAAAATCCTTTTATGAACCGTCTATAAAACCCGGCGTGTCCAAGAAAGGAACGGACGCCTTTAACATTTGTAGGTGGAGGCAAATTCGAAATTACTTGAATTTTAGCATGATCCACCTCAATTCCCCTACTTGAGAATACATATCCCAAAACAATCCCTTCCTGAACCATAAAGTGGCTCTTTTCCCAACTTAAAACCAGATTTGTTTCGACACATCTTTTCAAAACTTGGGTTAGTTGTGTTAAGCATGACACAAAAGATGTGCCAAAAATGGAAAAGTCATCCATGAAGATCTCTAGAGAATCCCCGACCATATCTGAGAAGATACTCATTATGAACCTTTGAAAAGTGGCCGGGGCGTTACATAGGCCAAATGGCATTCGCCTGAATGCGAAGGTACCATATGGACATGTAAACGTAGTCTTCTGTTGATCCTCAGGATGTATGGCAACCTGGTTATATGTTGAATAACCATCTAGAAAGCAGTAAAATTTCTAACCTGCGAGTTTCTTAACTATCTGATCAACAAAAGGTAATGGAAAGTGATCTTTGAAAGTTGCAGAATTCAACTTTCTGTAATCAATGCAAATACGCCACCCGGTCAAGGCCGGGTAGCAATTTGCTCACCATCCTCACTTGTAACAATTTGTATACCTGCTTTCTTGGGCACTGTCTGTGTCGGACTCACCCACTCACTATCTAAAATTGGGTAGACAATACCTTCATCAAGCCACTTCAAGACTTCCTTTTTCATCACTTCCCGCATATTCGGGTTTAACTGTCACACCCTCAAAATTTCCACATACGGGGTTTTACCGCGAGGCGCGTGACACACCAGGATCCAAGTCAACGGTCACCACAAACGACAACTAAAAGTAAGAAAATACGTAAGACATTCCATGAAACAACCAAAACATTATGCTTTGAGCCATAAACCAGCAGCAGAAGCATTTCTTGTTTACAACCAAAAGACATATTACAGATTTTCAAATCATAGTTTAATATGCAACAAGACTTCTAGACTCCGTGCAAGACTCCGTGCGCGCCTAGCCATTAACCGCTACCTTAGCGACCTGAGAAAACATGCCAAAAATGTCAACATATAATGCTGGTGAGTTCACAGGTTTTTCTTTTTCAATAATCGTTTCATTAATCCTTTAAAAACTGTTACCGTTACTATTATTGTTATTGTTACTGTTCATACTATGCTTGTTCGTACGCTAGCTAGGCGTCAAGTGTGTTACTCATACGGGCGAAACCATTGCTGACTGTGTGATACCCTTGTTTACAGACTACCTCATCTTCGGTAAGCCTAGTGTGATTGAGACAACATGCACCTGCCCGGCCTCCAGCCGTCGAGTGGGGTTTGTCAGGCCCAATAGCGCTATCTACATTTCCCCGCTACATCCCCGTATTAGTGGTTTCTAAGGGACTTAGATGAACCGTATAGTAATAAGGTGTGAGCCATAGTATAATCATGAAAACGTGTGTTTATAACTTATATCATGTATATGTGTGATCCAAAATGTATACGCATGTTTCTCACCCCGAAAACAAAACCAATAAAGTGTGGGGCCGTGAACTCACCTTAGATCGTGTTACTTGAAAACAGTTAAATCAGTGTGCTATGATAGCCCCAAATAGCGGCGACCTATCATAAGATGTATGTAAGTACCCGGACTAATAACCCGTAGGTTAACTAGTCCCCGAATGTCCAGACCATGACCATAAACGTTTGAAAACACCTTTGACTGTTAAACCGACCGTACCAGACAAGACCCGACATCCCATTGGTGACCCGACATCCCACGTGTTAGATAAATACAAGACATCATGCAACATATGCAATTAAACACTTAATACGCGCAATAGTTCACCTAGTCTAGCATAATGTCCGATTAACGCATAAACAGGTCCGAACACGTGTTACTAAGTCATTTGGTGTATCCCGGGGTTCCTATCATGTTCCTAGGTGACAAATCATGTTCCGGGATGTCAAAATGCGTTTATGACAGCAGTACACGCGATTAGGAATTTAGCATGCAATTAGGAAAAGTCAACTGGTGAGTAGGCTTGGTCAACAGGCGATTAGGGGCCTAATCGCCTGACACTTCAGGCGATTAGGGGCCTAATCGCCCCCTAACATTCCTAATCGCCCCCTGCATCAGGCGATGTTGCAGCTGTGCAACGGATTTTTGCGCGTTTAACCCTCCAAATCAGATCCGAAGCATGTAAAAACACCCAATATCAAAACTAAACTATTAACCAACCCTTTCCAAGCAAAAACCCCCCAATTTAGCTCTGCTCTAACGGGCTCGGTGCGATTATTTCCAAAAATGGCAAAATACTAGGTTTCATCAACCAACCTTATCTTTCCTTAAATGGAAACAATCAGATTTCAATCTCTACAAATTTGCAAATCATCAAACCTCTGATCTAACATCTTCCTAGTATGAATTCTAACAACATTGCATCAACAATTATACCATAATCATCCTAAATCTTCAAGAACATTCAAATGGGTCAAAATACACATTTTCATCAAAACACAACAACAATGGCTCAAACTCTAAGATAACCTTCCTAATGATCTCTACATAACAGAAGTACAATCATATCATGGAAACAATCATGTTATAATCACCAAGAAGACCAACGTATGCATGTAAACTTCACCTATAACAAGCATTAAGGTGTAGACTTGGTTTAGAACTCTTTTGAAAGGTTTTTAAAGACACAAACCTAGTAAAACAAGGTCTGGACCTTTGGGGAACCAAAATAACAACTTTACAAAGGTTAGGGATGAAGAACACACCTTGGGTTTTGTTAAAGAAAGGTGTGTAGGCTTGGAGATGGTGATTTTTGTAGCAAAATGAGTTCCAGAGGTGTTTCAAGGTGTGTGGGTGGCTTAGGATCAGTTAGGGTTGCTCTAAGGGTGTTTGGGGAGTTAAGGGTTCTATTTATAAGTGTTTTGACCCGTGCACAGCAGTGCAGGCGAGTAGCAGCCCTTAGCAGGCGATTAGGGGCCTAATCGCCTGACACTTCAGGCGATTAGGGGCCTAATCGCCCCCTAAGCCTTCCCAATCGCCTATAGACATGCGATTAGGCAATCTCCTGATTCCTAATCGCCTGTAACATCTCAGATTGGGTTTTCGGCGCGTTAAACACTATTTTAGCACATATAAACACGTATTCACATACCGACAAGTCACATAATGATTTCAAACATATAATGCACGATAACAAACACGTTTACATCCGTTCACCAATTCCCGGGACTCGAGACTTGTGTGTGCGTTAAACCTGACGATTCCACGAATCACCAATCCTTGTACACATGGTTATGGACCGACTCCCGATGATCCCGCGGATCATCGTAACGACTCCCGATGATTCCCAGAATCATCGTACCGACTCGACTGACCCCGTTAAGTACGTAATATGCATGACTCGCTAAGGTAGACTTACTAGTTTAACGAAAGTTATTAACCGGAGTTTGCCGGGTGTCACATTAACCTTCTCTGATCATCCCTAGCCGGCTTTGCACCTTCTTCAGTAATGATCCTGTGCATCACAATGGATGGACTGATTCCCTTCAAGTCTGCAATGGTCCATCCAATTGCCTCTTTATGCTCCACCAACACTTCCATCAATGCTTTTTCCTGCACATCAGACAAGTTAGATGCAATAATAACAGGAAGAGTTTTGTTCTCACCCACAAAAGCATATATCAAATGCTTTGGTAATTCTTTCAGTTCCAACTGTGGAGGTGATTCCAACGATGGCTTCAGTTGCGTGTCAATGTGCTCTCGTAGGCTTTCCACTTGAAGTGTCCAAGTGGGTTTCCCTTCTTCCTGTCACAAACAAAATACGTCTCTGTTGCGTCTTCCTCATTTACATGAGGGTGACACGTGTCAATAATGTCTGCCATAAAGCATTCATCACCGACCAGAGAATTAGATGTATGGGAAAAACACTCAAACGAACTTTCCTATTCCCAAATGTCATGTGTAACATCCCAAAAATTTGCTAGATACGTATTTATACGAAAACGGTTACCCGTTCTTAGCAAATGGATATGATAATCGGTTAATTTATACGATGATATTCATTGAACCAATTAATGAGTTTATCGTATATATTTCAGTTAAAAAAATGTGGAGGGGCCCAAATGTCTTTATGGAACATGTTTTATTTACTTTGAGAACAAGTGATATTAATGTGAAGTGGGAGGGCCAAATTGTAACACTTAGTTTTCAAGAAAAATAAAGGGGATAAACCCTAGGTCATGAAGGACCTAGTGTGTGTTTGCGGCTGGCAAACAAGAAACGAGACAAACGAGATTGAGCGATACAGTGAGAGAGAGACAGAGAGCAACAAGGAGACGGGATCCAGATCATGTGACTTCCTATTTGCAGCAAGCTGGTAACCTCTTTTTACATCCTTATTCACGTTATGTTGTATTGTCATGAATGGAGTTAACTAGTGTTGGGTTCTGTTATAGTTGAGGTTGTTGATGGAGTGACCGACAAACCAAGGTGATGGTCATGTGATGACTATGGTTGCGAGTGATAGTGGTATCGGTCATGGTGGTGATGTACGACATAAAAAAAGGCCGGTCATGGCGATTGCATGCGACTGCGTAAGCGGTGGTTGTGTTGTGCTTCAGTGGTGGTAACGGGGTCATCGTACCTGAGATGGTTGTTTCTGTGGAAGAGACCAATGATGGTGGTGACGGGTGGTGGTGATGGCGTACGACGATGTCAGTTATGGAGTGATGACGGTGGTCGATGGTATTGTTGATGAGAGTTGGTGGTGGTGTCCGTAGGCTATGAAGGTGATAAATGGGTGGCGACGGGGTGACGATGACGGTTAGTGGTGTTAATGGTGTAGAGGGTTATGGTTGTATGATGGAGATGTGGGTCTGCTTGTGTGAGGCTTTGGTGAGTAGGATGGTGATATTGGAATGTTGAAGATGAGTAGCATAAAAATCAATTTAATGCAAGTACGTGATATTGCATGGAGATGAACATGGAGGTTTGGTTTTGTGGTTGTTATTTCCATTTCATGTGAGTGTGTGTTTTATGATCTAGTTTTTATAGGTGATCACCATTTGGTTCATGAAAAACCATACGCCATGAATGGATCATTTTGGTTGGCAAAATGTTGAGGTGTATGTGTATTTTTGGACAAAATGAAGTGTAGGGATTTATACAATCTTATGGTGGTTGCATGGATAAGCGTAAATGGTATATATTTTGCATGGATGTTGGGGGTGTAGGAGCATGGGGTCTTGGTTTGGATCTGGTATGGGTGATGAGTGGTGCATAAACAATGTTTCCGAGGAAGGATCAGAAACTGGCAGCAGACGGTTTTGGAAACTAATAGATGCGACGGCGCCGGAAGGCGACAAGAATTCAACTGGATGAGAGATCATTGTCACGCGGTCATGTGGATATATTATTTGAAGAAAATGGAGTTAGGATGATAAGGTTTCTTGCTTCACAAAATCAGATGCGCTGAACCAGATGAGCTAACGCACAGAAGTGCGTGCTGGAAGCAATAGCAGCGTCAACAGTCAACGCAGATAATTTTTAGATGTCGGGCATGTTGAGACGATTTCGTGGATATGTGGATCGCGCGAAACGAAGATCGTATGATCAAGTTATAAGCAAAACAATATTTCATTCGCATTTTTGCTACAAGTATTCAGAGTAAAACAAATGCGCCAAGGATGACACGTACGCAACGTTTTGGTTTGACGACGCAGTTTGAGACGCGTAGCTTGCGGATTTGGAAGCTTTGCAACCAGTGAGTTCTAATCCCCCTATTTTCTGTTTTTAAATATTTTTGGGGCTATCATACATGCTATACCTGGTTTTTATACATCTCAAAGGGTTGATTAAATTAAAGAGCTATATGACTTAAATGTTTTTTTTATAAACGTCTCCAACGATTCGGTTCTATAATGATTGAACGAGTCAAGAGGTACAATTTTATGATACAAATAATGAGAATTAGGTAGAGTCATGAATTATAAGAGAAGTCTTGGCCTAGCCTAGATGGTGATGGTTAGAGACATAGATGTGCCGAGTGATACTTTTAGAGTAATCAGATATGAGATATGTAGTTGGGTTGCAGGTGCGTAGGGATGTACCTGTGTGTACTTGGATGTTCGGAGTCGGGCTTATTGGCGATATTATATTGCTAGTGGTTAATCCACATAAAGATGCAAGATGTCGAGTTATAGGCACTTATGTGTGTGTGTGTGTGTCTATGTCCTATGTGTAAGATGCAGCACCCTCGTGGTGTTTTAAAGAGTAAGCCTTAGTGGCGAAGATGATTGTCGTTGTCCTTGTGACACGATGTGATAAAGATGTGTTGGATCAGTTTGCTCTTTTTGCTAAGTAAGAACTTGCTATCTTGACACTTAAGTGTTTAGCAAGTCCTTGTAAATCAGATTATAAGCACAGCGGAATGATTAAGTTAAAGCAACACTTTTTATACTAAGGAAGAGTTATTACTCCCCCTTGATGATTGAAACTAATAAATGATAAGTATTTATTATGAATCTAAGCAGTAAATGAGAATTAGATACTTAGACAGATTCACAATAAATACAGAAATGGAATAGAACAGTGATAGTGTTTGAAGGATTTTTCTATTAAAATCAATGTCTAAAACAGGAGGTTGAAGCCTCCTATTTATAGACGTTTACATACATGTAACTTGTCCATAAAGCAAGTATACAAATATCAGAAACAAGTTGCACAAGTTGCAACATTGAAACAAACAAATACAGCTAAAAGTAATAATAAACAATACAACTACTGATGCAAAAGGCGGTGGAAAATATCTGATGCTAAGTGCTGATGAATGACAAACTACTGATGAGTAGTTTGTCTTCAGTACTTCTGAAGTGAACTTGTCTGGTTTGGACTTCAGAACTTCTGATGAAGTTTCTTCTTCAGCACTTCTCATATCTTCTCTTCAGCAGTTCTTTGTTTTCTTTTCAGTACTTCTATACTTAGCCAAAATGACAGAAGTGAATTAGACTAAGGTTTCCAAAAGTGGTTTCACCAATCCTCTTTGTCCTAACAATCTCCCCCTGGATTGATGAAGCCAAAACCTTACTAATTCCTTATGTTTTTCTTCTGTCTTGAACAATCTTCCATATCTCTTTGTACATGGTGTTCTTGAGCTGGTTTAATTGACCATCAGATAGAGATCCTCTCTGTGGTTCCAGATGTTGAATTGTGAGCAGGTCTTGTGTTGACAGTTTCTTCAGATCACTGATCTTTTTGTAAGCCCTGCTTGAGAGGTCTCTTCTTGTCAACAATACTGAGTTGTTATCAGTAAGTGACCATCTGATGATAGGGATCTTTGACTTGTTAAAGTCAGAAGAATAGGCACCAAACTTGTCCCTTGGGTTGATGGTCCTGAGTGCTGGATGTTTTCAGTTTCAGATAGCCTCAGGTGGGATTCTCTTCCTTGTTGTTGTTGCATATCAGGCATCTGAACAGTTGGGAGATGGTGTTCAGTCACTACTCTGGTATGCAGCTTTTCTTTGATGGTCTTTTGTATTTGGTAGGCAAATGTGGAAGGATCCCTGAATTGAGTTAACAGAGGTTTCTCCTCAATGTCAAAATCTGAATGGACTATTGAACTTCCTTCAAGTAGTACCATTTTGAAGTCAGTTTTGACATTGTCCTTTGCCTTCTTCTTCTGAGTAGCAGTTCTTCTTGATACACCAGAAGTTCTAACTACTGATCTTGAAGGATCAGCAGTTTGAAACTTCTCTAGATTTGCAGCCTTGGCAGCCAAGTATTTTCTGTAAGTATCCATTAGTCTTTCTTCTTTCCATCTGGATACTGAGGCTTTTGAACCATAGCCTTCTGCTACTAATTCTTCTATTATCTGGGCTCTCTTGGCCTTTCCTTATTTGCTTGTGGCCATTTTGTCTGCAAGCAGTTGTGCTCTTCTTGTCAGCTCTTGCATGGAGAGTCCTTTGAGTGTATAGGCTTTAGTCTTGCTGTTCTTGGTAATGTAAGACACCAGTTGTTGTCTTTTATCTTGTTCAGCAATCTCATCAAGGCTAGCCTGCCTTTGTAGTTCAGCTTCATAAGCCTGAAGTTTTTCTTCATGGCTTAAATCTAGATCATCCCTTTCTTCCAGAGTTTTCCAGATCTGATCTTCTCTGGCCTTCTTGTTGGCTGCAACTAAGCTCTTCTCTAATAATTCAGCTGATTGAGAGATAGGAGAAGGGTTTAGTACAGTCATTGTTGTAACAGTTGTAGGCCTGATGGGATCAGATGTTGGTTGAATGGGAGCAGTGGTTCTGGAAGGGTCAGCAGTTTGAGGATTGGAAGTGTTAACCTCTGATGTGTTGACAATTGCTGATGGTTTGTCAACTACTGAAGGATTGTCTTCAGTACTTTCTGATTCTTCATCAGAAGTTTCTTCATTGAGCCTTAGGGATTCTTCAGATGTTTGGGTCTCATCTTCTTTCTCTGCTGCTTCAATTTCTTCTATTGAGACACCAAACTGTTTGGCCAGTTTTTCTTTCCTGGCCTGATCTTTTTGATCTCTTTCAAGGATGGCCACTCTTGCCCTTATCCTGGCTTGGAATGACTCCTTAGGTTCCCTGATTTTCTCCCCCTTTTTGGATTCATCAATCTTAAGTTTTGAGGTTGAGGGTTGGGAGAATTGCCCTTGAAGATGAGCAATCTGTTTGCTGTTGAAGTCTATTTTGTTGGACAGATCATTCATCTTCGTCTTGATCACTCCAAATTGATTCTTGATGGACAGCTCCAAGTCAGCTGTGTATGTTTGGAAGTGATTTCTGATGAGAGTGTTCATCATGTGGTACAGGGACCCTCTGGGCTGCATAGCTGGTTCAGGTCTATGCTTGTTTGCCCAGGGAATTGGGTAGGCATTTGTTGTGAAGGGGGTGTTTTTGGGAGATCCTCATGTTGTACAGAGGATGCCACTCTAGGGGTTTTAGGGATTGAGTGGGCTTTAACCTGTGCAGGGGTGACTGGCTTCTTGAGCCTGGATACCCCTGAAACAGGACCTTCATAAAGTGCCGTCAATTCAGTAGTTTGTGTGTATGAAACATCATCCAAATTAATGGAATCATCTGAATCCCCGATGTTGCCCTCAATGAGGACTGTCTCAGTTAAATCATGAGCTGAGCCCAACTCAGTTCTCTCATGAACCTCTTGTTCTTGGTACTGAGGATTTCCTACTTCAAGCATTAAGCCTTCATCAGTAGTTGCCACATCTGAGGTCTTAGCTATGTTACTTCTATCCTCAGATCCACCACTGGGTGGTAACTGAGTAGTAGCAGCCTCAGATGCCCCAAGAGTCTCTAAAATTGGGCTTAAAGACTCTGGTCCACCCTCATCTCTTGGGATAGGGCTAGAGATGTCCACATCCATGTCTGATGTAGTAGTTATGTCCCCTGTTTGTTGTGGTTGTAGGGGACTGACATAATCAGATGGGACCTTCTCTTTTAGCCCAGAGAGAAGTTTGGCAATTTCTATTGCCTCTTGTTCAGAAATTTGTGGGGTTGGTTCAGTAGTTTGGGCAATAGGTGAAAGTTGTTGTTCAGCAGTTTCAAAAGAAGAGTGTGTTTCAATAGTTTTTCTAAGTCTTTTTCTTTTGAATAAAATGGTTATGGGTGCTCTTGGTGGGGTTTGAGATGGATGAGACTGAGAGGGTGTTTCAGTCTCACCAATTTGAAGAGCAGAATGCTCATGAGCTTGTTCAGGCATCTCAACCTCCTGAACAGCTTTTCTTTTGGGTTGGTGGGTTGTTGTTTTTGTTGGCTTGGGCTTTTTGGCTTTTGGTGGTGTGAGTTTGGAAGATGTGGGCTTCAGGGGGACTTGTTGTTGTTCTCCCTGATCATCTTCTGGCCAGGCAGCCGGTTTGTTATGCCTTGAGTATGCTTGTGATGTTAAAGGATTTAAAGTTGAAATTTTTCCCACAAGCACCTCATTACCCAGTTCCCCTATTATGCATTGCATAATGAACCTTGGGTATAACAAAAACTTTTTCTTGGTATTATTGTGATGTATCACCAACTCATTGAAAAATAGTTTTGATGCCCTGAATTTAGTTTCATTCACAATGGAATGAAATATTGGTTGAAAAGTGGAGGGCATCTGGTCATAAGACCCTGTTTTTGGACTCAAACACATAATAATATAATGAAACAAAAGCTTGTATTTTGGTTCAAAATATTTTTTAAAGATTGTAGCATGGGAGAGAGTACCTTGATAACCACACTCAGTCATGGTTAGGTGAATATCAGAATTAGCAACATGGTCAGGGGCAGTTACATCATCCAGACCCAGTCTTGTTGCCAGTGTGGCCGGTGTGATGGTCAGTTGTTTCCCTTTTATTCTTGAGTTGAGGGAGATGACCTCATCATCCGTTGTCACCGTCTCAGCATTTGCCCAAAACTCATTCAGAGTTTCAGTGTGAATTGGTGGGTTTATTGTGAGAGCAGTAAAATATTGGGATTTTACGACAAGATCAATGATCTCATCGTATTGGGACCAGCCTTCTTGTTTTTCAAGAAAGGCCCTTTGATTGTGTCCCTGCTTTAGAACTAGAGCCATGTGGTTTTGGTTTTGATCGAACAGTTGATTTGCAGGTTTAGGTTATTGAGAGAGTTTTTGAGAGAGAAGGAGAGATATTTTGAGTTTGAAAGGATAAGTGTGGAGAAAAAGGTATTTATCAGAAGTTTTAACCGCTTGAATCTTCTTTATTAGAAGTTTTTAAACCGCCTTTGGTTAAAAATCTTTTTATCAGAGGTTTTAAACTGATTAGGTCAAACCTCTGATGATGGGAAAAGTCGGATTTGCCCTTTTGACTTAAACTGCTGATGAAGGATTACTTCATCAGTAGTTCCCATTTCCTCTTCAGTAGTTTTAACAGCTGATGAGAAATGTTTTTATAAATACTCTTATTCATAACTTCTGAAGGTTATTTTATCAGAAGTTACACACTTTTCAGAAAAATATCCCCATACTGATGTTTTGTTCATCAGTAGTTTCTCTCATTTTCAGAAGTTTTGTTTCAGACTTTTTGTCTGTTTTGTAAGTGAAAAATGAAAAATAGCAGAATAATAAAATAAACACTTACAAATTTAGCATCCCAAGCATGGATACTAACTTCTGAAATGTTGATGTGTCAAGGGGTTTTGTGAAGATGTCAGCTATTTGATTAGCTGTTGCTACATGCTTCACCTCAATCTTGCCTTTTTC
Source organism: Ambrosia trifida (assembly GCA_028751855.1). Taxonomy (NCBI): domain Eukaryota; kingdom Viridiplantae; phylum Streptophyta; class Magnoliopsida; order Asterales; family Asteraceae; genus Ambrosia; species Ambrosia trifida. Next base: position 34,079,351 of record CM054130.1, on the reverse strand, counting down.
ATAGCAATCTCTTATGAAATGGTACCTGATCTCAATATGTTTGGTTTTTGAGAACTGTACCGGATTTTGAATGATGCTAATGGCAGATTTGCTGTCTACAAACAAAGGTGTCTTGGTCTCTTTAATTCCATAATCAAGAAGTTGATATTGGAGCCATTGTATCTGTGATGTACAACTTGCAGCTGCAATGTATTCAGCTTCAGCAGTTGAAGTTGCAACACATGTTTGCTTCTTTGATTGCCATGACACTAGACAGTTACCCAGGAATTGACAACCACCAGATGTTGACTTTCTTGTCATCTTACACCCTGCATAGTCACTATCTGAAAAAGCTGATAACTTGGTATTGCTTGAAGCAGGATACCAAATTCCAAGTGTTGGAGTTCCTTTCAGATATCTGAAAATTCTTTTGACTGCTATAAGGTGTGATTCCCTTGGTGCTGATTGATATCTAGCACAGACACATGTTGAAAACATAATATCTGGTCTAGAAGCAGTTAAGTATAAAAGGGAACCTATCATGCATCTGTACATGGTTTGATCAACCTGTTTTCCTTGATCATCAGGTTCAACTTGTGTGATTGGTGTCATGGGAGTGGAACATGATTTACAGTCATTTAAAGAAAATTTGTTCAATAATTCTTTAACATATTTTGATTGATGTATAAAAGTTCCATTTGTTTGTTGCTTGATCTGCAGTCCTAGAAAGTACTGCAGTTCTCCCATGGTACTCATCTCAAATTTTGATTGCATGAGTTTCTTAAAATCATCACACAGTTTTGTGTTTGTTGAACCAAAAATGATATCATCAACATAAATTTGAACAAGTAAGACATGATTTCCAACTTGTTTAATGAAAAGAGTTTTATCAATGGCACCTCTTGTAAAGTTATTTTTGAGTAAAAAGGTGGAGAGTGTATCATACCAGGCTCTTGGAGCCTGTTTAAGCCCATAAAGAGCTTTGTCTAGTCTGTACACCCACTCAGGATGAGAAGGATCCTCAAACCCAGGTGGCTGACAGACATACACCTCCTCTTTTAATTTTCCATACAAAAATGCACTTTTCACATCCATTTGATAAACTTTAATTTTGTTGGAAATGGCATAGGCCAGAAATAACCTGATGGCCTCAAGCCTTGCAACTGGAGCAAAGGTTTCATCATAGTCAATTCCCTATTCTTGAGAGTACCCTTGAACTACCAGTCTTGCCTTGTTCTTGATTATCATACCAGCTTCATCTTGTTTGTTTCTGAAAACCCATCTTGTGCCAATTGGTTGCTTGTTTGGAGGTAAGGGACAGATTTCCCAGACCTGTTGCTTGTTGAACTGAAGCAGTTCATCTTGCATAGCTTGCACCCAATTATTGTCTTTGAGGGCTTCCTGGTACTTCTTTGGTTCCAACTGTGAGATAAAGGCTGAAAATAGGCAAAAGTTGGAGAGCTGGTTTCTGGTAAGAACACCTGAAGCTATATCACCCATGATTTGATCAAGTGGATGATCTCTGTATTCAATCAGTTGTTGTAAACCACTGACAGGTGTAGGTGGCTCTTGTTCTTCAAACAAACTACCGAGGTCTATAATATCTGGTTCAGCAGTTTTAGCTTCTTCAGTAGTTGCAGGTGCTGAAGCAGATGTTTGAGTTTGGCCTTCAGTATTTGTTTGATCAGAAGTTTGAGAAACTTCTAATGGTGTTGAAGTTGACTTAATGACTGTTTGAGGAGTCCATGGTGTAGGATCCTCATCTTCAAACCTTTGATCACCATAATAAGTAGGTTTGGAAGGAGTAACAGTCTTTTCAGGTCCAAAGTGGAAGTTGTCAAGGTCAAAGAGTTCAGCAGGATGTGCTGGAATAAGAGTGTGTTTTGACTCATTGAACTTGACATTCAATGTTTCTTCTACTATCCTGGTGTGAGAATTAAAAACCTTGTAGGCTTTTCTAGTGGAAGAGTAACCAAGAAAGTAACCTTAGTCAACTTTGGCAGCAAACTTTGAAATAGATTCCTTTATGTTCAAGATGAAACATTGACACCCAAAAGCCCTGAAAAAGGAGATAAGGGGCTTCATCCCATGAAGAACTTCATAGGCAGTTTTGGAATGTCTCTTGACCACAAGAACTCTATTCTGAACATAACATGATGTGTTAACTGCTTCTGCCCAAAAGTACAAGGGCAGTCCAGAATCAGCTAACATTGTTCTTGCTCCTTCTATCAATGTTCTGTTCTTCCTTTCTACTACACCATTTTGTTCAGGAGTTCTGGGAACACTGTATTGTCTAATAATCCCTTTAGACAAACAGAATTCATCCAGAGTTTTGTTCCTGAACTCTGTCCCATTATCACTTCTAATGGTTTTGACAGATAGAGAATATTGTTTCTCTACTTGTAGAATGAAGAACTTGATGATTTCAGCAGCCTCATCCTTGGAAAATAAGAAGAATACCCATGTGAATCTTGAGTAGTCATCAATGATGACTAAGCAGTACTTCTTTTTACCAAGGCTCATAATCTTGACAGGTCCAAATAAGTCCATATGGAGTAGTTGAAGACATGCAGTTGTTTTTGATTCTTCAATAGACTTATAGGAGGACTTATGCTGTTTTCCCTTTAAACAGGATACACAGTGTTCTTGACACTGGTATACTTTCAAAGGTAGACCTCTGACCAAGCCCATTTTTGTGACTTTATTTATGGTTTTAAAGTTCACATGGCCAAGTCTCCTGTGCCAGAGATCTGTTTCTGAAGTTGATGCCCTTGAGAAGAAACAGGCAGTGTTGTTCAATACTTTGTCTTTCTCAATGTCCACTGCATAGACATTGCCACATCTTTTGGCAATCAGCAAAGTATGATCTTCAATAATCTTCTCTATCAACTTCTGGCCTTCTGGTGAGATGATCTTGCATGCTGTCTTTGTGAAAAAGGAAGAATATCCTTTATCACACATTTGTGACACACTCAGCAAGTTGTATTCAAGGTTTTCCACCAGATTGACCTTGTCAAACTGTATTTTGCCAGAGGAGACATTGCCATGTCCTAGCACATATCCCTTAGCATTGTTCCCAAAGGATACAGATCCTTCTCTTTGGCTGATAAAGTTGTTTATCAGGTATCTGCATCCAGTCATGTGCATAGAGCCTCCACTATCAACATACCATATGCTGTTTAAGCCCCTGGAAACTCTCTGCACATAAAAGCAAATTAGTTAGGTTTAGGAACCCAAGCCTGTTTGGCTTTGGGTTTGCTCTTGAGAACAGTTACAGTTGGTTCTTGACCAGGTTGAGAAATCCATGTCTTTTTGGCAATGGATTTTTCATTAAGAACCATGGTGGTATCCTTTTCAGGACCACCATCAACCTTGGTCATCAGTAGTTGTACCATGTTCATTAGATTTTGTATCTCAGCAGTTTGTGAAACTGCTGATGATCTAGGTCTAACTACTGACAAAGAATTTTGAGAAAAAGATTTTGGTTGAGATTTTATCTTTTTCTGAGAAAAGGTGTTTTCAGGTTGTTGTTTCTTGGGTTTAAAGATTCTTTCATAATCATATCTGATTTGATTTCCCACAACCTGTTGTTTAAATTTTTGATTGAACTGAATTCCTTTTCTGTATCTACAAAATTCAGTTTTGTGGTTGAACAGACCACAAATTTCACATTCTTTTGCCTTTTGTTTTTGATCTAAAGGCAAATTTCTGACATTTGTGAAGAGATTTTGCTCATCAGTAGTTTTCAGGGTCTCAACTCCTGATGTAGATGAAACTACTGATGGCTTGTTGTCAGATTTTGTTAATACTTCTGAAGTACTTTCTTTAAAAATGCCAGGATTTCTGTTTAGAAAGTTTTCATGGAAAGATGTGCATTCTTTCCCTTCAGAAGTTTCATTTGAAACAATTCTTCTCCCATCTTCAGTAGTTTTGGGAGAAAAATCTGTTGGTGTTTCAACATGATGGTATCCTATGCCAAACTTAACATTTGAAGCACTTTGTTTGTTTAGCAATAATTGATACCCCTTACAAGATTCCACCCATTTTTCACATGTGATCCTGGTGTCAGCAAGCTCTTGTCTGACATCTCCTAGGTCATTTAGCATGATTTTAATTTGTGCTTGGGTTTCAATAGCTGAGTCAGTTAATTTAGAAACTTCTTTTGTTTTAGCACACAGTTTTCTTTCTAAATCACATTTTATCTGTGTGTATTTTCTTTCTAAATCATTGGCTTTACCTTGTAAGTGCAAATTTGTCTCTCTTATGAGAGCAAAAGTTTCTTTGCAAGAATTTGAGCAGAGTTTTGTCAAAGATTCTTTTGATACCTGTGACAATGCAGATTTTGAAGTACAGCCTTCGAATGCCATTAAGGCAAAGTTCTTTCTGCCATTGTCTGGTTCTCCCCAGTTGATGTCAAACACTTTGTTGTCTGCATCAGGATTGCACTCTGTGGTGTCAAAAGGAAGACTGCTCCAGTCAACATACCCTGAGGTGAAAAGACTTTGTTGTGAGGGTTGTTGAGGCTGTGGAGGATGTTGAGCAGCTGGAAAGGGAGGGATTGATTGTTGGCTCTGCATCTGTTGAGCAGGCACTTGAACATATTGTACTTGTGGCATGTATTGCTGTTGAGGAGCTTGTGCCTGTACAAAATGAGCACTCCCTTGAGTTCCATTATTCCTATTATAATTGGGGTTATAGTTATTTCCAGATTGTGATTGGTTAAAGCTAGAGCTTCTACACTCTCTAGCAAAGTGTCCCAACTTCTGACACTTGTGACATCTTAATTTAGATTTGTCAAAACTAATTTTTGTATTACTGGTCAATCCTGGAAATTTCCTTCCTGACCTTTTATAAAACTTGTTAGTTTTAATGCTTAGCATGGCCAGTTGGTGTAATATGTCCATTTCTTCTAAGTCATCACTGCTAAAATTTTTCAAATCATCCATGATAAAACATAGATTATCAGCAGTTTGACTTTGGTCATTATTGTCATAACCTGGGAAAGATCTTTCTGATGAGATCCCAGTGGTTATGTCAATATTGTCATAAGGTCCATAGGAACAAGTTGGTGAATCTTGTCCCAAAAGTGTTGTACTACCTGGTAGGTAGTCATCAGCAGTTTTACCAGATGATTGTAATTTCTTCTTTTGATCAATTTCTCTCTCAAAAGTAAGTAATCTCCCATGTAGTTTTGTAAGAGTGAGGGAGCTAAAATCTGGTGAGGATCTTAAAACAATGGAGTATGTTTCCCATTTGTCTGGTAGAGACCTTAAAAATCTATGTAGCATAGATACTGTTGTATAGGTCTGACCATTTAACTTTAGCTCAGATATTAATGAGGAGAATCTTTCAAATTGTTGAGTCAAAGTTTCCCTATTAATATGAGCAAATGTTTCATATTGTTGAGCTAAAATCTCTCTGGTGTTGGCAATCACCTCTTCAGTTCCTCCAAACTGTTCTTTAAGACAATCCCAGAGTTCTTTGGCACTTTCACAATGTAAAAGGCCAGAGTATATCTCATTTGGGAGAGCCATTGCCAACATAGAGAATGCTTTTGCATCTAGCTCAAGTTTTAGGAAATCATCATCTGTATATTCTTTAGGGTCCTTAGGGACCTTAACATTAGTTTCAAGATTAACATTTACTGGTTTGTGAGGACCATATATCATAGATCTCCAACAACCTGTGTTGGTTTGTGACAAGGTATGTGCCATTCTCTTTTGCCATATGTTGTACTCATTTCTCACAAGCATGGCAGGTTTAGTGGCAGAACTAGTATTATGTGGATCCATTTTAAAGAGTATAGATTTGTCAGATGACTCTTTTAAGTGATGGATATTGATAAAAAGTGAACTTTTGATCTTTTTATTGAATATCAATAAGAGCTTTGTGTCTGATTCTCAATTTGTTAGATTGATATGTGATCAGATAAACCAATGCTCTGATACCAATTGTTGGATCAGTTTGCTCTTTTTGCTAAGTAAGAACTTGCTATCTTGACACTTAAGTGTTTAGCAAGTCCTTGTAAATCAGATTATAAGCACAGCGGAATGATTAAGTTAAAGCGACACTTTTTATACTAAGGAAGAGTTATTACTCCCCCTTGATGATTGAAACTAATAAATGATAAGTATTTATTATGAATCTAAGCAGTAAATGAGAATTAGATACTTAGACAGATTCACAATAAATACAGAAATGGAATAGAACAGTGATAGTGTTTGAAGGATTTTTCTATTAAAATCAATGTCTAAAACAGGAGGTTGAAGCCTCCTATTTATAGACGTTTACATACATGTAACTTGTCCATAAAGCAAGTATACAAATATCAGAAACAAGTTGCACAAGTTGCAACATTGAAACAAACAAATACAGCTAAAAGTAATAATAAACAATACAACTACTGATGCAAAAGGCGGTGGAAAATATCTGATGCTAAGTGCTGATGAATGACAAACTACTGATGAGTAGTTTGTCTTCAGTACTTCTGAAGTGAACTTGTCTGGTTTGGACTTCAGAACTTCTGATGAAGTTTCTTCTTCAGCACTTCTCATATCTTCTCTTCAGCAGTTCTTTGTTTTCTTTTCAGTACTTCTATACTTAGCCAAAATGACAGAAGTGAATTAGACTAAGGTTTCCAAAAGTGGTTTCACCAATCCTCTTTGTCCTAACAAGATGATTGTCGTTGTCCTTGCGGCACGATGAGTTAAAGAGGCTAAAGATGATTGTCACGTTTACGTGATAAGTTTTGAGATTGTGACGGGCCGTCGATGAAAGAGGATATCGACGTGTCCTAGAGAGGGTCACTTCTTTGTGATTTGACCAAATGTGTGGTAGGTTCCCACCTTATGTGTTTTATTTGCATTCATATAGATAAGTTGGTGGGTATGTGTTGTGTTTTTGTTAAAGATGATAATATAGAGTTCTTGTAATGAATTGTACTTGGGTGCCCGGTACAATTAAAAGGAGTATAGATGAACTAGTCGTGTGTAGCAAAATTGTGTTGCAGAGGGAATAGTAGGGCGCGTAAAAGTAGTTACAGAGTCATAGTTGTGGGTTCAGATGCGTGATAAGTCCGTTATGGTTATGAGTAATTTTGGGTGGGGTGTTGATGATAAAATATTTATATAATTAATGATGATTTTTAACGCAATGAAGTTGAGTTTTAAATTAAAGTGTTTTATGGCGTATTTGAAATACGTAAACTTAAACTATTAGAATTCACTCAGCGTAGCTGACTCTTGCATGTATGTTAGTTTGTTTTGCAGGTTTCTTTGAGTTAGTGATGCATCTTGGCTAGCGGATATCATGGGATTACTCATGATAGCATGGATGGCATTCGTAGTTTTCATATTCATTAACAAACTATTTTTCTAAAACAATTTGTACCGTTTTCATTATTTTTCCGCTGCGTGATTTTAATAAATTGTTGATTCTTAAACGGTACACTGTAATGAGACCCGACGGTAGGGTGCCCTGGTTTGGGGCCTTACAAGTTGGTATCAGAGCAGTGGTTTAAGGGATTTAGGAATTTCAAAACGCCAAAACTTAAACTTTAAATAGGACTGAGGTAATGAATGCCAGCACGAGTAACCACGAGCCAAGAAGTATGATTTACGTGTGTTGTTTGGTAGTTTTAGTTTTCTTGTGTTGTGTGCTTCTTAGTTGAACTTTGTGATATCTATATGTGGAAGGTAGGAAACTAGTGTGACCATGTTGGGAAATTTTTAGAACCCAGGTAGTAGCATAGACAACTGATCGCACTTGATCAACGTGGTTGGCGGTCTATTGTTACCCCCATGTTCTGAATGATGACCTAAAATGATCATGCGAATGTTCTGCTTTGGGCGGGTGTTTTCTATAGTTTAATGTCTTTCATGTGAGGATTGGGATTCCATGACGATTGGCTTGTTGCCATTATTTTTATGAGACGTGTGTTCGTGTTTGCCAAATTAGGTGATTAAGATGTTACGAGTGGTCGTGTGTTTTTTTGTACGAGATTTATTTTCTTGTTATCATTAACTATTTGTTGATTAAGGCGTTGATGAGACTTGTTACATGCCTTTTGTGTGTCCGATGGTCATTCGGACTTTGTAGTAAACGAGTCTTGTGTGATTACATGGTTATGTGATGACGTGTTGGGTAGAATGACCACGCTTTAGCATTGTCTCTTATGTGTTGCATTAGTCATTAGTCGACTAAAGTATGTGATTGATCTGTCACATATATAGTGGTAGTATGCGGGACATTGTCATAGTATGTGATGATACACATGTTTATACGTGAGTAGACTGTATAGGCATAGATGGTGTATTGTTTGTATCATTGGTCCATGTGTGCCTCCCGGCGTGTTCGAGCGTCTGGAATGATTCTATGTGTTTGATTTCTTTGTTGAGACCTATGAAGAACGAGTTGTAGGGCCTAACCTAGGGATGTTGTCAGTTGTGATGTTGGGTACGACCCTTGTGTGGAATACCCCTTGAGCGATGAGTTAGCTGGGGATATTATCCTAAACGCATTGCCCAAGTCATATGACCAGTTCATTATTAACTACAATATGAACGGGATGGAAAAGACACTTGCAGAACTGCATCAGATGCTCAAAACTGCTGAGGTGGACATACCTAACAAGACTGCACCAGTGCTAGTAATCAAGGAGGGATAAGTTAAGAAACCTAACACCAAGAAAATGGGCAATCAGGGCAAAGGCAAATATGTTGCCAATAAGAAACCTCGGAAAGATGCCAAGTGTTTTCATTGTGATGAAACTGGACACTGGAAGAGGAACTATGCTAAGTATTTAGCTGAGCTGAAGCAAGCTAAGGCTTCAGGAGGAGAGTCCTCAAGTATATATGTTATTGAAATCTTTGCTTTTCCTAGCAAAACATGGCTGTTTGACAGAGGATGTGGTTTCCACATTTGTAATGTTTTGCAAGGATTAAGAAAGATTAGAAAGCTTAAACAAGGCGACTTGGAGGTCCATGTTGGCAATGGACAAAGAGTTGCTGTGAAGGCTATAGGAGAATGTGTTCTCTTACTTCCTTCTGGTTTAGAACTTGTTTTGAACAATGTTTATTACATTCCTAGTGTGACTAGAAATATTGTTTCAGTTTCGGCTTTGCAAGGACAAGGTTTTAATTATCGTTTCAATGGGGAATTTATTTCTGCTTATTTTAACGATATATTATACTTTGATGCAAAACCCAACGATGGGATCTATGAGATAGAAATCCAAAACGATAACATATTATGCAATATCTCCCATAAACGTAATAAGTTGGACTTTAATGATACGTATATGTGGCATTGTAGACTTGGTCACATAAGCAGTGTTGTAAAAGTCGCTCTAGGCGGTCGCCTAGGCACCGCCTAGGCGCTAGTCGGGAACAAAAGTAGGAATAAAGCCCTAGTCGGAAAACTAGGCCTTTTGGCCATCAGGCGGCCATTAGGCGGGCCTAGGCGGTGGTTTTTTTATTTTTATTTTTTAATTTCCACAAATTCTAAGGTAGAAAAGTGATGGAGACATACCTGGTTTGCAGTAATTGGAGTCCATAATGAAGAGGAAGGAGTTCAGAAATGGCGTATGATGATGGAGAGGAAAAAAAATTAGGGTTAGTGAAAGGAGTTAGGAAGAAGAAGAAGAAGTGGGAAGTTTAGGCAGGAATAGCGGCGTTAATGTTTTACAAATCTTTTAGGGTTTATTTAGGTATAGATATTTAATATTTAACCCCCCAAACTTTCATTATTTTACTTTTAGTTCTTCGAATTTGTAATGTTATACATAAAAGCTATAAATAAGTTTATGTATTTAAACATTTATCCCTTTGATCTTAACATATTTTCAAAAAACACCTACATTTGTGTGTATATATACATAAATATATATACAAAAATACCAAAACACCTAATTCCGCCTAATTTCGCCTAGTCCCGACTAGTCCCTAGGCTGGACCTCACCGCCCGCCTAGCGCCTAGCGCCTTCTCCAACACTGCACATAAGTGAGAATCGTGTTAAACAACTCAAAACCGCAGGAATCCTGGATTCCAAGGGTTCAGAGTCGTTTGGAAAATGCAAATCATGCTTAAGTGGAAAGTTAACGAAAGCACCTTTTTCAAATGTTGGAAAAAGAGATAATGATCTGTTAGGACTTGTACATACCGATGTATGTGGTCCATTCAGAACAATGCCAAGACATGGAGAAAGATACTTTGTTACATTTACTGATGATTTCAGTAGATATGGTTATGTTTATCTTATGAAGCATAAACATATATTAAACTCTTGAAAAGTTCAAGGAGTACCAAAACGAAGTAGAAAATCAGCTAAATAGAACTATTAAAATGCTTCGATCAGATCGAGGCGGTGAATATCTTAGTCAGGAATTCATCGACCATCCAAAGGATTGTGGAATAGTTTCACAACTCACTCCACCTGGAACACCACAACATAATGGTGTGTCTGAGCGGAGAAATCGAACTCTATTAGATATGATTCGATCAATGATGTGTCGAACAAACCTTCCAAAATCCTTTTGGAGTTATGCTTTGGAAACTGCCACAAGACTTGTGAATATAGCTCCAACGAAGAAGGTTAATAAAACGCCTTATGAGATATGGCATGGAAAGAAACCTCATGTATCCTACCTTAAAGTCTGGGGATGTAATGCTTATGTCACTCTAGAATCTTCGGATAAACTAGATCCCAGAGGCGAAAAAGTGGTTTTCGTTGGATACGGTAAGAAGATCGGTTACCTATTCTACCACCCCACTGAAAATAGGATTTTCACTAAACGCAGAGGCACTTTCTTAGAGGAAGAGCTTCTGGCGCGAGGGATTGGAGATAACCATGTGGATCTTGAAGAAATTCGAGAATCACAAGTGACTGAACCATTTGTTCAGACAGAAACAGAAGTAACTGATCCAGTTGTTGAAGTTGAGCCTGAGAGGACTCAAGAAACAACAGAAACGCCAAGTGTTCGGAAAGGTATTAGGGATCGTCGTGCACCTGTAAGGTATGACGATATCTGCATGATTGATGAAGCTGAGCCTACTACTTACAAAGCTGCAATCTTGGATTGAGAATCCAAGAAATGGCAAGAAGCCATGAATGCAGAGATACAATCCATGTATGATAACCAAGTCTGGGATTTGGTTGATCTTCCTGCCGGATGTCGGACTGTGGGAAACAAATGGATCTTCAAGAAGAAGACTGACATGGATGGGAATGTGCAAACCTACAAAGCAAGGCTTGTAGCGAAAGGTTTTATTCAGACTCAAAGAATTGATTATGAGGAAACATTCTCGCCAGTAGCCATGCTTAAGTCTATTAGAATTCTACTTGTCATTGCTTCATATTATGACTATGAGATATGGCAGATGGATGTCAAAACCGCGTTCCTTAATGGACACTTACTGGAAGATGTCTATTATGTTCAACCTGAAGGTTTTGTCAATCCAAAGAATCCTAATAAGGTGTGCAAGCTGAATAAATCCATCTATGGATTAAAGCAAGCATCTCGCAGCTGGAGTCTCCGTTTTGATCAGAAAATCAAAGAGTTTGGTCTTATCAAGAATGAAGATGAACCGTGTGTTTACAAGAAATCTAGTGGGAGCTATATCACTTTTCTTATACTGTATGTAGATGACATACTAATCATTGGAAACAATATCCCTATGCTTAAAGATGTTAAGACCTGGTTGGGTAAATGTTTCGCAATGAGAGATCTTGGTGAAGCCGCTTATATTCTTGGAATAAAGATTTATAGAGATAGATCAAAGCGGTTATTGGGTTTGAGTCAAAGTACATATATTGATATGGTCTTACGACGCTTCTCAATGCAAGAATCAAAAAGGGGGCTCTTGCCCATGGCACATGGAACCATTCTTGATAACAAACAGTGTGCAAATACTGAAGAGGAAAAGAAGAAAATGGAAGGTGTTCCATATGCTTCTGCGATTGGTTCCATCATGTATGCTATGTTATGTACTAGACCTGATGTCTCGTATGCTCTTAGCATGACGAGTAGATATCAACAGAATCCAGGAGAGAGTCACTGGGCTGCAGTGAAGAACATTCTTAAGTACATGAGAAGGACTAAGGACATGTTCTTAATATATGGAGGACTGGATAAGGAGCTGTCAGTTAAGTGTTATACTGATGCAAGCTTCCAAACTGATCGTGATGACTCAAGATCACAAACGGGATATGTTTTCATTCTAAATGGTGGGGCTATTACTTGGAAGAGCTCTAAGCAAAGTGTGGTTGCTCAATCCACCTGTGAATCAGAATACATTGCTGCATCGGATGCTGCAAAGGAGGCTGCCTGGATGAAGAAGTTCATTACTGATCTCGATGTTATGCCTAGCATAAAGAAACCAATCGAGATATTGTGTGACAACACTGGTGCCATTTCCCTTGCAAAGGAACCAAGGTCACATCAGACCGCAAGGCATATACTCAGGAAGTTCCACTATATTAGATAAATAGTAGAACGTGGAGACGTCGTGATGAACAAAGTTCATACAGATCTAAATCTGGCTGACCTTTTTACTAAGCCTTTACCTCAAGCTAGACATGAGGAGCATGCTGGAAATATAGGGCTTAGAGTTGTTAGACAATGGGCATGATCTGTAATTAGTATTGATGTTTTATTTTGAACTATAACAGTTATGTTGAATGTTTATTTGATTTAACGGGTTAAATGCAAATTTAAATATTTATTAACTGTGTTCATTATTTGTATGTTTAAATCCTTGAATAAGAGTATTCTAAATGTCCGTAGTCGATCAAATTACATGGGAATGAATTTGAATGTAAGACTATTGTGAATTGAGATGGTTGTATTCATGAGATGAATAGCTCAAGGGTTTGAGAATCATAATTCACAGATATCATTAGGGAATGATATTGGATGTAACTCGCTTCAAAACGATCTCCATGGATCAGTGTCATGAGATGTTTTGATATTGATATGTTCAATCTGTCCTTTTTCCTAAGGCACATTTTAAACTACATTGATCAAGGACTATCTTTGATGTTATCTTACACTATCCTGAAACATGGGTAGCAATAAGGGTAGCGTTTGGAGAAATCCAAGATTAAGTGGGAGTTGTATGACGCTGATGGAATTTTGTACTTCTATATGATTAGAAGTCTAGACATTCTGGCGCCCTCGTAAAACTCAAACCGGTATAAACGCGTGGCCACGCTCGGACTAAGGTAGTTCGTTAGACCATTTTGAATTAGATACGGGAATAGAGAATAGTTGATCACTATATAAGAATGAATGATCCATGTCTTATGATCAACGGATGTCTATACAGAAGGGACTTATTGATATAATTATCAGGGCTATAGTATTTGGTTAAGTAAAGCGTTACTTGAACTCAAAGAACTAGTTGACGACTGTAAAGTGTCATACTGGTTTGGGTGCAATGCGATGCAGCTAGGCGTCCAACTCTGCGCACGTTGACTCATTTAATTAAAATAGTCCAAGTGGGAGATTGTTGGACATATGGTATGTCCGATGTAATTAAAAGTCGAGGTCAACGTAACCCGACCCGGTACGATCCGAAGAGTTACACGTTGGTACACGAATCATATAAGTTCACGCGTTGGTGGATTATTATTTATGAAATAATAATTGTTTTAGTCTTGAGGGACTTAATATTAATAAGATTAATATTAAGGAGTATTAAGATATTTAGCAAGGGGGTTTATTGCATGTTGTTGTCTTATAAAAGGAGGGTTAAGGAGTAAACCCTAATCATACCTTTTATCAAAACAAAACACCTCTTGCCTCCTCCCCAAGGATTTTCGGCCGCCACTCCAAGAAAGAGGGTCGCCGCCGCCTCTTCTTTTTGGTCCGACCATCAACCACCACAAACCACCACCTTCATCTTGCAAGTGTTGCTTCCCGGTCGGTTCGTGCACGGTGTGAACTTCCTACTAGCGAGGATTTGTTGTAACCCGCGTGTAACAATTCTGGTGTAGTCGTCAAAGGTTGAATACTAAACCCCCTATGGTTGTTTTATTATTTATTTGTTTATACGCGTTTAACTAAGATCCTGATTGGGAATATTTTATTAATCGGATTAATAAAATTAAATATATATTTATACATATAAATCGGCTAATATTATATAATCTATATAATCGATTTTTCTAATAAATATAAACCGCTTCCGCTGTGTATACGATACCATGATTCCCAACAGATAGTTGACCCATTTGGTATAAATATGTTTAGTAAATAGGATATTTGACCCATTTGGTATATATTTGTAGTTTAAATGTTGATAGTTGATCCATTTGGTATAAATATGTTTAGTATAGGGGATATTTGACCCATTTGGTATATATATGTAGTTATTTGTTAATAGCTGACCCTTTTGGTATAAATATGTTTAGTAAATAGGATATTTGACCCATTTGGTATAAATATGTTTAGTAAATAGGATATTTGACCCATTTGGTATATATTTGTAGTTTAAATGTTAATAGTTGACCCATTTGGTATAAATATGTTTAGTAAATAGGATATTTGACCCATTTGGTATATATTTGTAGTTTAAATGTTGATAGTTGACCCATTTGGTATATATTTGTAGTTTAAATGTTGATAGTTGACGCATTTGGTATAAATATGTTTAGTAAATAGGATATTTGACACATTTGGTATATATTTGTAGTTATTTGTTAATAGTTGACCCATTTGGTATAAATATGTTTTGTAGGAGCAACTTAATGATATCATAGCGACTCCTCAATTCCAAACGCAATTGCTCCAAATGGCTAATCAATTGGTCCAACAAAGGCTTGGAAATCAAGGCGGAAGTGGTAATAGTGGCGATCACGATCACGACGATGAAGACGAAGACCAAGACGAAGACTTTTAGGAAGTTTTGGTATGTTTGTTTAGTTTTGATGGTGTATGCTTGAATCAAATATTAGGTTGGTATGTTAGTTTATTTTGTTTGATAACTTTTGACGAATGTTGGTTTAACTTTGTTATGTTTATTTATATATATGTAGATGTTGGTTTATTATTTTTGTTATTATTTAGTTTGGTTATGCGTGTGCAGAGTAAATGAATAGCAAAAAAAAAGACCTTTAGCGGCGACGCGTCGCGGCTAAAAGTCTTGCCCAGATTACACAGGAATCTGCCACGTGGCAAAAAAAAAATAAAGTTAAAAGATAATGCCACGTGGATAAATAACTTTAGCGGGGACACCTTTAGCGGCAACAGGAGCAATAGCGACAGCCAAAAGGTGGCAAGACCATTAGTGGTGTTAATGGTGTAGAGGGTTATGGTTGTATGATGGAGATGTGGGTCTGCTTGTGTGGGGCTTTGGTGAGTAGGATGGTGATATTGGAATGTTGAAGATGAGTAGCATAAAAATCAATTTAATGCAAGTACGTGATATTGCATGGAGATGAACATGGAGGTTTGGTTTTGTGGTTGTTATTTCCATTTCATGTGAGTGTGTGTTTGTTTTATGATCTAGTTTTTTTTAGGTGATCACCATTTGGTTCATGAAAAATTGTCAGCCTTTAGAGCTTATGAACAACCATCCATTAAAAGTTGAGTAAGGTTCTTTAATTTTCCAATGCTTTTTGGAAGTTCCTTCAACTTATTACAGTTACTCAGATCAAGGACTTCAAGTTGTTGACAACAATTGCCAATTGATTCACAAACCTCAACTAGACTTATACATCCTGCAAGTGTCAACTTCTCAACAATTGCCAATTGATTCTCACTCTTAACTGTTCTCGTGTCAAGGGAAAGTCCTCGGATTATTATTGTTCCCTACGAATAAAAGAAATAACAAATGACCTTACAATGTATGTGTATATACATAATATATAAGTTAATCAAAGGCTCATGCGGGTCAAGTTATGTTTACGATGCTCTGTAATACAGAATTACATCCAACCGATCGATAGTATTTGATCAAATGCACCAAATCTCGTTTAAAACCCCAAAATGCATAAAAGTCACAAATAAAAGCATTGATTCAAGAGGCAGAAAGATGACCATCATGACTCATTCTTCCTTATGAACGCTGGTTTGGTGAAGTATGCTAATGAAATTGACAGAGTTGAAGTATCAATGAGAATAATTTGCGTGAGTTCAAGTCACAGGGCTTTATCATTACAAGTTCAACTAATAACCGAAAGAATCCCCACTAATGATGTACTTCCATGACTTGTAATAACCCAAAGGATCTTCCTTCTGCTTTCCACCATCATTATCATTATCATCATCATACACAGGGCTCATACCATACCCCCTTACACTTGCATAATCTGGCCCTACATCACCATATTGGATTAGATGTTTATTATTATTTGGATAAAAATATTTTACACTAAAGTGAATGCTAACTTGATCATCATCTTGAAACTCATTTTTCCCAAACATCCAATGGCTTAACCATACTACATCAACTTCACCCCCATCTTCAAACGCATCCTTTTCTGGGAGAAGATACATCATAGGCTTGTATGTCCAGGAGGAGTTCTTTGTCAAATTCCTTATTTCAATTATTGAAGGGTCAACTTCCTTCATGCTTGAAACTGTACGTACAATGCACACGTTTAACCCTCGAATCTTACCATTTTTAGGAGATGACTGCAAGGTAAACGATGACCCGCTGCTTCTTTGAGTGAACCACTCTGGAACCTCTTTCCCTTGAAGATACGTGCTGAATATTCCATGTTCGTGAAGCATCTGAGTGTCACATGAAAGTTTTGTTAGCTTATAAATGCATTTTAAAAGGTGAAAAATAAAGATATATAAAGAGACATTCACCTGTGCGGGAAGTATTCTTTCATCCACCTGTGTTCCCCAAATTCTGATCTTAAACCGGCAATGGTTCAAATATGATATGTTAATCCAACCCAAACTGCGTAGTACCTCTTCATCAATTTCTGATAATGCTTGGATCTTGAACTTGTACTCAATCTCAGTCAGGGCAAATGTATGGTAATAAAAGAGTTCAGGTACACCTGATAGTTCTGGATTAAATGTTACTCTTTCCAATGATTGGCAATTGAATATTCCCAAATGTTTTAACTGGATTGGAGCACACGTGACTGTTTTCAGGTTACCACACCTGTTAAAACTGAGTCTTTCCAGCCTACTAAGGCTTCTCAGACAACTGGGCATGGAATCAATTGGATTTCCATTCAAATATAACTCCTTCAACGTTGAAAGGCTACTAAAATCCATCGGAAAGGATTCATTATAAAAATTACAATCCATAAGAGACAATGTTACTAGTGATCTTGGTAAATAACTCAAAAAGGAATTTGAACTTGTCGGTATCATGGTAGAGGAAGAAGACTCATGAGACTTCATGTTAATATTGTCACCAATATTTGAACAACCATCTATTGAAAGTCGAGTAAGGTTATTTAACTTTCCTATGCTTCTTGGAAGCTCTTTCAGCTTACTGCATTCACTCAAATCAAGGACTTCAAGTTTTTGACAGTAAGCACCAATTGTATCGCAAATCTCAACTAGACTAGTACATCCTGCAAGTGTCAACGTTTCAAGTAGAGGGAGCCCAAAGAAGTGACCCACTCTAACAAGCTCATGACAACTACTAAGATTAAGAAACTTTAGTGACTTGAGCAGCTGTAAAATTAAGAAATAAAACAAATTAAGATGCATAGTGTTGCAAAGACACTTAACCATAAGTTATCAAACATAATAAGTAGCAGCTTTTAATTTTAGTACCTTGGGCGTTTTCCAAAGTTGTTGTAGTTTGCTATGAGACATGTCAAGAGCTACCATATTCTCCATTTGTAAGTCTGAAGGTATATACCTCAAAGGGAATCCATGCATGCATAACCATCTTAAACCACGAGGAAAATTCTTGTAGGATCCACTCAGTTGTACATAGTTTAGTTGGAGTAGTTTCAAGTTGGGCATCTCACTTAAAGCAAGTGACTCAAAGTTACCTTTTGTTTTACGAGATGAGGGATGCATCCCCAAAACCCAACAAGATAACCACCAAATAATTGAGAGCAGCATGTGAATCCAATTGAATGATCTAAATCCAAACGTTTGCGTATTGGC
Organism: Ambrosia trifida; assembly: GCA_028751855.1. Taxonomy (NCBI): domain Eukaryota; kingdom Viridiplantae; phylum Streptophyta; class Magnoliopsida; order Asterales; family Asteraceae; genus Ambrosia; species Ambrosia trifida. The sequence goes on along the minus strand of CM054130.1, from coordinate 34,061,286 downwards.
ACTAATTGATTCTTTTGATGTTTCCTTATCAAATTTTCTCATGTCAATGGCAAGTCCTTGAATTAATGTGGTTCCCTAAGAATAAAAGACAAAACAAATAATTAATGAAGCTATGTGTATACACATAATATGAATTAACCAAAGTACACATGATAGGTATATATACATATATAATTACCTGACTATTTTGCAACAAGTCCAAACACTCCTCATGCTGCCATAATATACTACGTTTCCACGGTTTCTTAGGTGATTCTTGGCGGACTATATCTCTCCCCATATCTTGAAGAAGCTGATGCATCATCAATTTCTCAGATGAATCCACAGTGAGAAGGCATCTATTGATAAGAATCTTTATCCCAGATGGTCTGCATATTCCACAAGCTTTTAGGATGTCTTCGGTAATCTTTCTATCTTCTCTAACGAATAAACAAGCAATGTGTTTAAACAATTCCTTGTCTTTTTCAGATGGCAGAGTGTCAAAACTTATTTTCAGGACTTTTGTAATATCTGGACTAATTTCTTTCCCCAATGATTCTAAAATATCTTCCCATGCAGCGTCTCCACTACGTACAGAACTGCCCAAAACTTTAAGAGCCAATGGATGTCCTTGGCAATATTTTACGACCATCATGGGCTCCTTTTTGTCACTATTGTTGGGTTCGTTGCATCCAAAGGCATGCCAACTTAAAAGCTGAAGAGATTCCTTATCATTTAAGCCTTCAAGCAAGTGCTTCGTATGCTTTAGTGGCACTTGCGTTTCAAACAGCCTACATTTTTCCGTTAATGAGCCATTTTTAGACGTTATTATGATTTTGCTTCCGGGATGAAGGCCTTTTGTCCCAATCAGCACATCCAACTGCTCATACTTATTTATACCATCAAGAACAAGAAGAGTTCTTTTCTTAAAAAGTGAATTATCAATCTTCAATGTCCCCGTATTAACATCGGCTATGTCCTTCCAACATCTCGCTTGAACATCTTTAAGGAGCTGCTTTTGTAAGTCTAGCAATCCATTCGGTGATGTAGACCTCCTTTCGATGTCTTCAAGAAAGCAGCTTCTTTCAAAGTCGAGATAGTGCAACTTAAAGACATAGTTTGCTAAATATGTCTTTCCGATCCCAGCCATACCACATATTGTGAGAATGTCAGCTCTTTGTCCGCAACCATCTTTTAAGAGTGACGTGATGTTTGTAACCGAAGACTCCATCCCAATTAGTTTCGGGATCTCACTCCTTTTGTGTAGCTCCAATCTGCTACTTATCTCTTTAACAATTCCTTCGATCAGTATAGTCTCTCTCCTGGAATCAATTCCATTGAGAAGAAGAAGAAACCACTCTAATTAGCTAAATAAAAAATATGAGCTCGTCAAGAATCATGTTTTTTCTCTTTTTATTTATTTAGTACTGTTGCTATTAAACAACGAGAATGACCAATTACACAAAATGATATAAAAGAATGTGTAATGAATGAAAGTTTTTTTCCAGAACTGAATACATAATGAGCAAAAAAAAATGTAGCTGATAACCAATTCCAAACCAAAAGGAGCCGATAACCAGTTCGGCAATTCCATGTATATATATAGCAAATTCTCATGACAGTCTAACTACCAATGGATACACACTAATAATATGTACAGTACGTACATGTAGTTGATGACAAATTCCAAATGCTATGCATCATTAAATTGAGCATATATGTATATATATGGTTTCAGATTTAAGAAAGTGTAGGAAGTACCTGCTACCATTGGCTTCCTCCCCTTTAAGAAAGTGTAGGAAGTACCTGCTACATTTGGCCCATGTTATAAAGCCCATAAAGTTTTATTTCATTTCTTTTTTGTTTTAACTAGCAGTTAAAAAGCGCCCCGCGTTGCGGGGCGATGGCTGTAAACCCGTGCCACTAGCATTGTAGGATGGAAGCGTAAAACCGTGCTAAGTAGCAACGAAACAACGGCCAAAACCAGAAAAATCGTAAAGAAAAGGCACAAACCATTAACACCAAGTGACGCACATAACGTTAAAATATAGAGGGCAAATGAGTCGTAAAACAATGTTAGGTAATAATAAGCGAACAAAGACCAAACCCGTGCGGCCGTGCAAAATCGAAAAACCAAACCGCATTAAATGAGAAAGCACCAATTTACAAGGGGTGTAAATGAAAGGAAAAAAACCACAAAGCACTTAAAGACAAAATAAACTACGAGACAAACAACTTACTTTTTCTAGGAAAAATTACCATTTTACCCTCTGTTCACACACAAAATTACAATTTTACCCTCTGTTCACACACTATTCCTCGACATGTTCTAAATTAATATATATAATAATATGTCGTTAATTTGGTTTTCGTTTCATAATAGAAAAAACATCTGGCCATGTCAAAATTTATTAGAGGTACCATTTCTAAGTTTCTAAACTTTAGTTTTAAAACTAGTTATCAATTCGGGCCTTATTACTAGGCCCAGTAAGCCTAATTGATACCAGGAGTTTTACTAGTTTAAAACACCCAAAACAAACCCAATAAGAAAAACTAAAAACACCATAAAATGACCCATCTTAACCCATTTCTCTAGTTTATAGCCAAAAACTACATTTAAAGGCAAATGCTAAAATCAAGCTCCACAATGAAGAAAAATGACTCACGTGAAAAAGCTAAAATAAATGAATGCTAAATATGCCTTATGAGCATCTCCAGCGACACAAGGGGTATGTCTGTTGAACATATGGTATGTCCGATGCAATTAAAAGTCGAGGTCAACGTAACCCGACCCCGTACGATCCGAAAAGTTACACGTTGGTACATGAATCAGATAAGTTCATGTGTTGGTGGATTATTATTTATGAAATAATAATAGTTTTGAACTCAAGGGACTAAATATTAATTAGATTAACATTAAAGAATATTATGATATTTAACAAGGGGGCTTAGTTTAAGATTGTGTTCTATAAAAGGGGGTTAATGGGTAAACCCTAATCACACCTTTTAACACAAAACAACTCCTTGCCTCCAAAGAAAAAGGTTTTGGCCACCCTTGTCTTGGCCAAACCACCACACGCCGCCGCCTTCCTCTTGCAAAGTGTTGCTTCCCGGTTGGTTCGTGCTCAGTTGTGAACTTCCTACTAACGAGGATTCGGTGTAACCCGCGTGTTACAATTCCGGTGTAGTCGTCAAATGTTGATTAATAAACCCACTATGGTTGTTTATTATTTATTTGTTTATACGCGTTTAACGGAGATCCTGATTGGGAATATTTTGTTAATTGGATTAATAAAATTATTATTATTATTTATATATATAAATCGCAAATATATATATTAGTATATATATATTCGTTTTAAAAATAAATAATAATAGAAACCGCTTCCGCTGTGTATTAGATACCATGATACACAACAGTGGTATCAGAGCCACGGTTACGCGCGTATAGATGGTAAAGTTATAATTTTGATCTATGTTTTATTTGTCAAAAATTATTATTATTATTATTATTATTATTATTATTATTATTATTATTTTTTGGCAAAAGATCAAAAGCTTTTTGTTGTTCATGAATTGTGATGTGAATCGAGCCCTAGGTATTTGACCTTTGTTATGGTTGTGTTTGTGATGGTTTTATTTTCGATTGATTTGTATTTTTATTACGGATATTGGATCCGGTGTAATAGATAGAATTAGGATAGATTTGTTTTATTTGTATTTCAAATTTATTTGTAATCCTACATGTACAAGATCAAGACGAAGATAAAAAGGCGAACAGGTTCCATGAAGATAGAAATCTCGGGTCAAGTGGGAGCTATATCAAAATAGTTTTGAAACCCTTTTTGACTAGTTCGTTTTGTTTCTGGATAAAACGAAACGGGCGACCTATTAGAGGCTCGATGTTTAATTTTATTATTATGTTTTGTGGTTGTGTTTTATTTATTGTAAATAATTTAGATAACCCAAAACAAATAAAATTTTCACAATCATGTCAACGGTTTTATTAAAACAAGTTTTATAAAAACCGAAAAGCATATTTAATAAAAGGAGTTTTATTAATATTAAAACAAGTCCATTCGCGATAATACGACCAACATAGTTTAAATAGGGTATTTAAAATTATATCGTGTCGAGTGTTGAAAGGAGTTTCAATTATCACAATCAATATAAAATTGGATTTTATAAACTAATATGTGACTCACATCATGCTAACGAGTCATTCGATATATTTATGGTAAATATTAAAATTAAATCCTAATTTTAAATTGATGTTTTATGCCACCCTTAACGAGTTAACACTTGTTTCTAAATCGAACCCAAATGTTAGTGCTGACCCTGCATCTGGGCGTTGATCATGAGTGAAGGTAACCATCGCGTTTCCTGTGTAACATAGGCCGATGTTACAGTTAACAGTATAGGACCAAACATCGCTTGTTTGACAAGTGGACATAGTTAGGGTTAAACATACATCGCTCTTAGCGATAGCCCCAAATGGAGAGTTGTGTAGTGGACACAATTAACAATCGTTGTTTACCTACCTAATCGTGCCAGTGGACAGTGCTAAGCCAGTTCACTGTGTATTGATGAATCGGGGTCTCATCCTAATTAATTTTGCTTTTTGGGTCTTAAAATAATTAGGATATTTAAAACATAAAATACTAATAAGTTAATCTTGAACTTTGTAGATGTCAACTGAAAACAATTCCACCTCCCAATTCTCTCTCAAGTCCATCTTAGAGAAGGACAAACTGAACCACTCCAACTTCATGGACTGACACCGCAACTTGAAAATTGTTCTCAAGGCGGAGAACAAGTTGTATGTTCTTGAAACGCCAGTTAGCACTCAAGTGCTAAAAATGAAGGTATATGTTGATCACTTGGCTCGTCTGGAATCCCCCTTGAGCAATGAGTTAGCTGGGGATATTATCCTAAACTCATTGCCCAAGTCATATGACCAGTTCATTATGAACGGGATGGAAAAGACACTTGCAGAACTGCATCAGATGCTCAAAACTGCTGAGGTGAACATCCTAGCAAGACTGCACCAGTGCTAGTGATCAGGGAGGGTCAAGTTAAGAAACCTAACAACAAGAAAATGGGCAATCAGGGCAAAGGCAAATCTGTTGTCAATAAGAAACCTCGGAAAGATGCCAAATGTTTTCATTGTGAGGAAACTGGGCACTGGAAGAGGAACTGTGCTAAGTATTTAGCTGAGCTGAAGCAAGCAAAGGCTTCAGGATGAGAGTCCTCAAGTATATATGTTATTGAAATCTTTGCTTTTCCTAGCAAAACATGGGTGTTTGACACAAGATGTGGTTTCCACATTTGTAATGTTTTGGAAGGACTAAGAAAGATTAGAAAGCTGAAACAAGGCGACTTGGAGGTCCATGTTGGCAATGGACAAAGAGTTACTGTGAAGGCTATAGGAGAATGTGTTCTCTTACTTCCTTCTGGTTTAGAACTTGTTTTGAACAATGTTTATTACATTCCTAGTGTGACTAAAAATATTGTTTCAGTTTCGGCTTTGCGTGGACAAGGTTTTAATTATCGTTTCAATGGTGAATTTATTTCTGCTTATTTTAAAGATGTATTTTACTTTGATGCAAAACCCAACAATGGGATCTATGAGATAGAAATCCAAAACGATAACATATTATGCAATATCTCCCATAAATGTAATAAGTTGGACTTTAATTATACGTATATGTGGCATTGTAGACTTGGTCACATAAGTGATAATCGTGTTAAACAACTCAAAACCGCGGGAATCCTAGATTCCATGGGTTCAGAGTCGTTTGGAAAATGCGAATCATGCTTAAGTGGAAAGTTAACAAAAGCACCTTTTTCAAATGTTGGAAAAAGAGATAATGATCTGTTAGGACTTGTACATACCGATGTATGTGGTCCATTCAGAACAATGCCAAGACATGGAGAAAGATACTTTGTTACATTTACTGATGATTTCAGTAGATATGGTTATGTTTATCTTATGAAGCATAAACATATATTAAACTCTTGAAAAGTTCAAGGAGTACCAAAACGAAGTAGAAAATCAGCTAAATAGAACTATTAAAATGCTTCGATCAGATCGAGGCGGTGAATATCTTAGTCAGGAATTCATCGACCATCAAAAGGATTGTGAAATAGTTTCACAACTCACTCCACCTGGAACACCACAACATAATGGTGTGTCTGAGCGGAGAAATCGAACTCTATTATATATGATTCGATCAATGATGTGTCGAACAAACCTTCCAAAATCCTTTTGGAGTTGTACTCTGGAAAATGCCGCAAGACTTGTGAATATAGCTCCAACAAAGAAGGTTGACAAAATGCCTTATGAGATATGGCATGGAAAGAAACCTCATGTATCCTACCTTAAAGTCTGGGGATGTAATGCTTATGTCACTCTAGAATATTTGGATAAACTAGATCCCAGAGGCGAAAAAGTGGTTTTCGTTGGATACGGTAAGAAGATCGGTTACCTATTCTACCACCCCCACTGAAAATAGGATTTTCACTAAAGGCAAAGGCACTTTCCTAGAGGAAGAGCTTCTGGCGCGAGGGATTGGAGATAACCATGTGGATCTTGAAGAAATTCGAGAATCACAAGTGTCTGAACCAGTTGTTCAGACAGAACCAGAAGTAACTGATCCAGTTGTTGAAGTTGAGCCTGAGAGGACTCAAGAAACAACATAAACACCAAATGTGCGAAGAAGTATTAGGGATCGTCGTGCACCTGTAAGATATGACGATATCTTCATGATTGATGAGCTGAGCCTGCTACTTACAAAGCTGCAATCTTGGATTCGGAATCTAAGAAATGGCAAGAAGCTATGAATGCAGAGATGCAATCCATGTATTAGAACCAAGTCTGGGATTTGGTTGATCTTCTTGTCGAATGTCGGACTGTAGGAAACAAATGGATCTTCAAGAAGAAGACGGACATGGATGGGAATTTGCAAACCTACAAAGCAAGGCTTGTAGCGATAGGTTTTATTCAGACCCAAGCTCTGTTGTAAAACAAGGTCTCGAAGGCCGAGTACTCTTCGAGTAATCGCTACAAGGTAGGTTGCTGAGGACCGAGTATTCTACGCCTAGGCCGAGTACTCCCCGAGTACTCTCCGACTAGGCCGAGAACTCCCCGAGTACTCCCGACTCCGACTAGGGAGCGCCTAGCGACTTTTGCAACCATGGACCCAAGGAATTGATTATCAGGAAACTTTCTCGCCAGTAGCCATGCTTAAGCCTATTAGAATTCTACTTGCCATTGCTGCATATTATGACTATGAGATATGGCAAATGGATGTCAAAACCGTGTTCCTTAATGGACACTTACTGGAAGATGTCTATATGGTTCAACCTGAAGGTTTTGTCGATCAAAAGAATCCTAATAAGGTGTGCAAGCTGAATATATCCTTCTATGGATTGAAGCAAGCGTCTCGCAGCTGGAGTCTCTGTTTTGATCAGAAAATCAAAGAGTTTGGTTTTATCAAGAACGAAGATGAACTGTGTGTTTACAAGTAATCTAGTGGGAACTATATCACTTTTCTTATACTGTATGTAGATGACATACTAATCATTGGAAACAATATCCCTATGCTTAAAGATGTTAAGACCTGGTTGGGTAAATGTTTCGCAATGAAAGATCTTGGTGAAGCTGCTTATATTCTGGGAATAAAGATTTATAGAGATAGATCAAAGCGGTTATTGGGTTTGAGTCAAAGTACATATATTGATAAGGTCTTACGACGCTTCTCAATGCAAGACTCAAAAAGGGCGCTCTTGCCCATGGCACATGGAACTATTCTTAATTACAAGCTGTGTGCAAACACTGAAGAGGAAAAGAAGAAAACGGAAGGTGTTCCATATGCTTCTGCGATTGGTTCCATCATGTATGCCATGTTATGTACTAGACCTGATGTCTCGTATGCTCTTAGCATGACGAGGAAATATCAACAGAATCCATGAGAGAGTCATTGGGCTGCAGTGAAGAACATTCTTAAGTAGTTGAGAAGGACTAAGGACATGTTCTTAATATATGGAGGATTGGATGAGGAGCTGTCAGTTAAGTGTTATACTGATGCAAGCTTCCAGACTGATCGTGATGATTCAAGGTCACAAACGGGATATGTTTTCATTCTGAATGGTGGGGATGTAACTTGGAACAGCTTTAAGCAAAGTGTGGTTGCTTAATCCATCTGTGAATCAGAATACAATGCTGCATCAGATGCTGCAAAGGAGGCTGCCTAGATGAAGAAGTTCATTGGTGATCTCGATGTTATGCCTAGCATAGAGAAACCAATCGAGATACTGTGTGACAACACTGGTGCCGTTTCTCTTGCAAAGGAACCAAGGTCACACCAGACCACAAGGCATATACTCAAGAAATTCCACTATATTAGAGAGATAATAGGACGTGGAGACATCGTAATAAACAAAGTTCATACAGATCTGAATCTGGCTGACCTCTGTACTAAGCCTTTACCTCAAGCTAAACATGTGGAGAATGCTGGAAAGATAGGGCTTAGAGTTGCTAGACAGTGGGCATGATCTGTAGTTAGTATTGGTGTTTTACATTGAACTATAATAGTTACATTGAATATTTATTTGATTTAATGAGTTAAATGCAAATTTAAATATTTTGTGACTGTGTTCATTATTTGTATGTTTAAATCCTTGAATAAGAGTATTCTAAAATATCCGTAGTCGATCACATTACATGGGAATGAATTTGAATGTAAGACTATTGTGAATTGAAATGATTGTATTCATGAGATGAATAACTCAAGGGTTTGAGAATCATAATTCACAGATATCATTAGGGAATGATATTGGATGTAACTCGCTTCAAAACGATCTCCATGGATCTGTGTCATGAAATGTTTTGATATTGATATGTTCAATCTGTCCTTTTTCCTAAGGCACATATTAAACTACATTGATCAAGGACTATCTTTGATGTTATCTAACACTGTCCTGAAACATGGGTAGTAATCCGGGTAGCATTGGGAGAAATCCAAGATTAAGAGGGAGTTGTATAACGCTGATGGAATTCTGTACTTCTATAGGATTAGAAGTCTAGACATTCTGGCGCCCTCGTAAACTCAAACTAGTATAAACGCGTGGCCACGCTCGGGCTAAGGTAGTTCGTTAGACCATTTTGAATTAGAGACGAGAATAGAGAATGGTTGATCACTATAAGAATGAATGATCCATGTCTTATGATCAACGGATGTCTATACAGAAGGGACTTATTGATAGAATTATCAGGGCTATAGTATTTGGTTAAGTAAAGCGTTACTTGAACTTAAAGAACTAGTTGACGACTGTAAAGTGTCATTCTGGCTTGGGTGCAATGCGATGCAGCTAGGCGTCCAACTCTGCGAACGTTGACTCATTTAATTAAAATCGTCCAAGTGGGAGATTGTTGGACATATGGTATGTCCGATGTAATTAAAAGTCGAGGTCAACGTAACCTGACCCGGTACGATCCGAAGAGTTACACGTTGGTACACGAATCAGATAAGTTCACGTGTTGGTGGATTATTATTTATGAAATAATAATAGTTTTGAACTCAAGGGACTTAATATTAAATAGATTAATATTAAGGAATATTATGATATTTAACAAGGGGGCTTAGTGTAAGATTGTGTTTTATAAAAGAGGGGTTAAGGGGTAAACCTTAATTACACCTTTTAACACAAAACAACTCCTTGCCTCCTAAGAAAAAGGTTTTGGCTACCACCCTTAGGGCCGCTGCCCTTGTCTTGGCCAAACCACCACACGCCGCCGCCTTCCTCTTGCAAAGTGTTGCTTCCCGGTTGGTTCGTGCTCGGTTGTGAACTTCCTACTAGCGAGGATTCGTTGTAACCCGCGTGTTACAGTTCCGGTGTAGTCGTCAAAGGTTGATTACTAAACCCACTATGGTTGTTTATTATTTATTTGTTTATACGCGTTTAACCGAGATCCTGATTGGGAATATTTTGTTAATTGGATTAATAAAATTATTATTATTATTTATATATATAAATCACAAATATATATATTAGTAAATATATTCGTTTTAAAAATCAATAATAATAGAAACCGCTTCCGCTGTGTATTAGATACCATGATACCCAACAATGTCATCCGGAGAGTGGATGAGATCATTGTTGGAGGAGGTGAGGTACACGCGTCTGATCCACCCAAGCGAACGTGTCCGATGGAGGGTGTTGAAGCTCGGAGAACGTTGAGGTTTTTTAGTTTAAAATTACAACGCTGCTTTTTAAATTTAAACTAACGTACCTACTATATGTATACACATTTATCTAGATATCTCAAACACATACAAAAAAAAAAAAAATCTCTACCCCCCACTATCAATTTACACATTCCACCTTTCACCTCAAACACAATGAGCTCGAGTGATGAAAATACTATACAACATCCAGCTACACGTAATACTTTTGTAGTAGGGAGGCTCAAGTGGCCAAGAGTCCACACAATCTACACCTCTACCTCAAGTTCTAGTTTATACCCAAGATCACAATGTTCTTATAATAAGTCCATGCAAGTTATCTTGTAGACGGTCGAAGAATTGGAATGCGACAGCCTCGAACAAATGTACTAGCCACTTTTGGATTTGCTGGGCATCTAAGAAGACACAAGTTCTAGACAAAATAATAAGGGGAAGCGCAAAGTAATAAATAGGGGTCGAGAGAAAGGAGTCACGCATCTATGGAACGGCTCCGCAACCTATGTTTAATGATTTCCACTTTAGATGTCTGTCGAAGAGGTGTTCACTTTTCCTTAGAAATGTTAATGAATTAACTTTAATTAATTATCCGTAATTTTCACAACGGCTAGATGCAACCGGCAAAATGGGTAGTGGCGGATCCAGGAATTTTTTTTTCAATGATGTCACTGTTTTTAGATTTCCTAATTTCATAGAACCGGACAAAAAATTTGGGTCGGTTCGACGGTTCGGATCAGATAAGGTTCATCACATAATCATCCTATCCTATCCTAATTCCTAGACTATTTATCTCTATTATTACATATAACAATTAAGTAATGATCAAACGATATAACAAGCAACATTACAAAAATTCTTATGTAATAAATAAGAAAACTATAAAAGTATATAACTAACCTCATTAATTAGACATCGTGATGAACCGTGAATGAATTACGAGATTGGAACTTTGAACACAGCAACAAAATTCAATTATATTCAAATTTATTTTCCTAAGCTCTTTCTCAAACTCCCTTGGTCCAAATATATGTAACGATAAATTAACTCAAAAACAACAAATATCTAACTAAAATCTGGAGCTTTTGTCTTTTTATAACATTTCAATAAAAAATTTAAAGGTTATAGTTTGACAATACATATTATCTATATATTTAAGAACTTCAAAACGTGAGTATGAGATATACAGTACACTTTTACCCACCCAACATCCCAACTCAAGACATTACTAATTGCCAGTTTCCGGTTTCACCTACCAAATATTACCGGCTATAACCTTATCCCTAACCTCCAAAATCCTATTTTGTGCTTAACCTCAAACCCTACACTCTTATTTTTTGCTTCCAGCCCTAAAACTTACAATAAAGAATGTTTGGGTATTTATTATTTGATCTTTAACCTCCACTAGTGCAAACTCCCACCATTTACCAACCCATTCAGACACACCGGATATTTAACCACTGACCACATACTTACCGGAATTTAGTGATGATTGACGAACTGTGAAGGCGCATAGCAGAAATCAATTTGGCGATGAATAAGAATGGTGATAAATCGATGTGGAGGCTGTAGGTTTGCCGTATAACATGTTATTTTTTTATTAGGCTTTTCAATTTAATTGGCAATAGGTCAACAATGGGAGTTGGATTTTAATTAGGTTTTCATTTGTTCTAATCCTATATTAGTTTATTACACTTTGTGGTTAATGGGTTATATATATATATATATGTATAATTCATAACTTTTTTTTGAAAGTTATGTATAATTCATAACTAATGTAGTCACAATTGAAAAAACATTGATGTCATTTGAAAAATTATGTCTACATCTATATATATTAGTGAAAATTGTAGGATCGACGAACGTGTCAACCGACAATCACGAGGGTTATATTCAAGGTGCGGAATCCCTTGAATATGCTTTAATAACAGAAACTAACTTGAAACAATGATAAACGAGCAATTACAACACACAAACGGGTCAAAAGATTAACGTTTATATAATTAAAACAGAGCACGAGTGTTACAATGATCAAACTAAGCAATATCAGACCTAGGGAGGGTGTTTGGAGAGTGTGTGTGGCAAAAACTGATTATTAGGGCAATGATTGGGCCTATTTATACCTCCCGTACTCGTACAGGTAGTATAGGCGAATAGGAGGCTATAAGACATGTTCCTATAGGCGATTGGGCTATAATCGCCTATAGGAAGCCTTCTAATCGCGTGAACAGTAGTGTAGTATAGGTTCTACTTGCCTGTTCCTCCTTGTAATCACCTATAGCCTCAAACATACCCAAAAACGCGTATAAACGTCTCCAAACACCCCGAAACTCGTCCAAACAACATATATACTAGCCTAGGGACATCATGCACTAACAGACTCCCCCTTGGACCAGGCTAGTATACGTACAGAGACTTCAAAAGACATCGTTTATAACAAACACAACAACTTTACAGACTCAAAAATTTGAAAACTAACATAACAAAACATAGCTAGACAAGCAGCATCTTCAGTCTTCTCATTGATGTGTTTGTGAAAACACCTTGTCTATATGCTAGTTTTGTATATATTTTAGTATTTGATCGGTGCATTTTAGGTACACGTTATTGAATAGAAATAATTATAACAATGCACCGATACTAGTATATATTATATTGTTATGTTTTGTAATTAGTACGTTGTAAAAAGAACATGAGCTAAAAGATGGATACATGCTAAAAAATTAACAAAGGAAATGAAAGATTGTGTAAAAAGAAAATTGTTAATCAAATCTATAAATGCTAATAATGATAAATGAGTAATGGAATATGGGAGTATAAATATTACTGAATACATATGATGGTCATTAAATAAATCAACTCATAACATAATGTATTCAAATGCTTTTGCAGCTCACTCGAGATGTAATATTATTTGATACTAAAGTGTCATTGCAAAGTCATGGGCTTAAATTAAATCAAGACTTATGATGGACTTTTATTAGTACAAGAAAGCAACAAAAGAACCGCAGGAAGGAGTTGAAGTTGGGCTGAGAATTAATTGCATAGGGCCCACACAATTAGGTTTTCGTGGAATTAATAGAGGTAGGCTTGGACAAAGGATTTTGGGACGGTAGCAGGAGGGCATCGCGCACAACACAAGGAACAATGGGGGATAGGAGATGGTGGCTTCTACCCTAGCTATGAGCGGTTAAGTCACCCGTGATTTTCTCCGGGTGAATGGTTAGTTATTTTCGCGAGGGTTTTGCTATGTTTATATATTGGGTTGAATGTTTTGTGATTTTAAATTCTAAACTTTCAAGTGTGGTTTTTATTAATATTGATGTTGAACGTTTATTGAATGGTATGCTTGTTTTGGATTTCATCAACCAACACGGTTTCTTATCGAGGGTCATTGAATACTTGCAAGTTGTGTCTTTCAATATTATGAGTCATTAAGATATTGTTAGGTGATAATCAACCGAGTCAACAGTCGCGGTCTAGTTATCGGCTGTCAGCAAAGTCATTAATCAACCTTCTTTATCAATTATATTAAACCACAAATCATGTCTATGTGATTCCAATTGACCTGTTTGCAAACCCGAGTGAATTTGGTTAACCAGAATCCTGGAGAGATCACCCTTTTCTCACATTTGTTTCTAAATCAAGTTCAGTTTTCATTAGTTTAGCTACACAATTAAATCTAAAGTTTAGTTTTAAATTAATTTAGTTATTTTTAGTTTTAAATAATCAAACGAAACGTGTAATATTAACCACATGCTCCTCGTGGATTCGATACCCTACTTACTCTAGCTATCTAGTTTATTTAGGTTTTTGCATGACCCAAACGACAGGTCATCAAATGGCAAACTAAATAAACCTTGTCTAAAGTGATTAACCAGGATCCTGGAGAGGTCACTATTTTTTATATTGTTTACAAATCACTTTCTTTTAAGTCGTTTTTATTATTTGCAAATCAATCAACCAATCAATTTTATATTTCCGTCTAGTTTAATTTAGTTGTTAAAAAAATAACACTTTCCACAATACTCCTCGTGGTTCGACACCCGACTTACCCTAACTAATAAGGTAGTTGGTCTTTTCTAAAATTCTTATTTTTGACCGGTCCTTCGACACCGATCAAAATTTTGGCGCCGTTGCCGGGGAGCTAGTGCGCTTAGTATTACATTGCTTGTTTGTTTTTGTAAAAAAAAAAATTAAAAAAAAATATATAATAGAAAATCTAAAAAAAATAAAATATAAAAGTGTTATTTAATTTTATTAGATTTCACTTTGGTGTTCTAGTTGTGCAGGTTTTTCTGGTACATGTGTAGAACGCCATGAATTGGGTTGATGAAGACAATGAACCATGCTATAGTTGTGGAAGTTTTGCTCACTGGACTGAAGATTGTCAAGACTTTCCAAAACCCTTACCACCGCTAGATCTGCATTGCTTTTGCTGCGGAAGAATACATACAGATGAAGATTGCCCAATATTTTATAGTGATCCAGAATATTGGGATGAAATGTGGAAATCTGGGTACCGGGCAAGTCCATGTCGAGAAGACTATCATAGTCACTATGACTATAAAACCGAAGTGGCACCATTTTCAGGTTACCCTCAAAATCAATACCAATTTCCTCGATATGAAGAAGAATGTGTAAAGATTACATATCAAAGCAAGGAGGAAATGCAACTCGCTCGAATCGAAGAGAAATTATCTAATGTCGAGGAGTTATTATCAACACCTAACCTTTCAATTCAACAAAGAATTGATTACTTGAGCTTTAAATGCAAGATGTTATCGAGAAGGATAGATATAGCCGAGGCTATTTCTCCTTTGCTTGATGATATCAGAAACTATACTCAAGTTAAGGATGAGGTTGTGGAGATTAATACCACACCAAATCCTTCGCTTGTTGAAGAGTTACATTTGGAAAACGTTGTTGATGTTATTGATGCAGGTGTTACAAGTCTTTGTCAAGAATCTCACAAATCTCATCCCGCACTGATTAACTTCATAAACAAGGTTCGGGATGAAGATTCAAAAGTGAACATTAGGAATGTGAGATTACATGACATCGGGCAAAGGCTAGTGAGATGGTTCTTCCCCAACAATCCAAAGCGCCCAATTCACATGCTAATCTTTAAACAACTGTTTATTTGGCATGTAAACTACCGAGCATACATTGGAAACTCGGTAGGTAAGTCCGCGCTTAGACCACTTTGATAGTCAGGTATGATTTTTGTACATTTTGTATATTTATTTATTTATTTTGTTTTATTTCATTTTTCTTTTATTTTTAGTTTTTTTAGTCTCTTTTGATTTTTGGGAATGCTTGGAGTTTAACTCTGCAATCAGATAACCTCGCCTGTACTCAATCTCCATTCAGGCGGGATAGATCTGTACACCATCGGTGTATAAGGCATCCCGGAATTTTATGTTTTTATTTTTTTTCCTGTGAGTCTTAGTTTCAGGTATGTTATCAGCAGCGAATGAAATGCTATACGGCTCGATTGGGAGGAATTGAACGGACTCATACGCATATTGCTTATCCAGGGGAGTCTGTTCCTTTTACTGTTGTATTTTATTTTTATTTCTGTTTTATTTTATTCCCTATCTTACATTGAGGACAATGTGTCGTTCAAGTGTGGGGGTGGGAAAACTTCGTTTTTATTTAGTCTTGAGTCTAAAAAAAAAAAATTAAAAAAATTGAAAATGTCTTGAAAATTGTTCTTAAAAAGCATTCTAATCAGACGTAAAACAGCTTTTTTAGTACGTACCAGTTGTCTCTTGATTGTTTTGGCAGTAGATCCTTAGTCATAGTCTAATTTGTGGAAAAGTAATATGAACCGTTTTCAGCAGTTTTTTTAAGAAAAGAAAAAAAAAGTTTAGAATTGCCTGACTAGGTTTAACAAGCTATTGGTAATAAATGCATGCACACATCGGTAACCCATTTCCACACTTTGGTGAGATCTTGAGCCTACTAGATGATAGATTGATACATATACATTTTCGTTTGTTGAGAGTTGGCCAGATGTTTCTCTGTTGCAGAACTTGTGTGATTTGATACATGCTGAGGCTGTAGACTAAATATGCACGTAAATGATAAAGGCAATTTAGGACTTCTCTTTTACTTTTGATATCCGCTTATTTGTTATGTGTTGACCCGTTTAACCAAAATATTACCATTAGTAGCCAATTTTGAGCCTTATACCCTTTCGTTTGCTAAACCACATAATCACCCAAAAAATAAACCAGTACCTTTACCAAGTGTTGATGACATCCAAAGTGTTAAGTGATTGTATTTCTGTTAGAAAAAATATATATGTGAAAAAGAAAAAAAAAGAAAAAAATCAAAAAAAAAAAAGAAAAAGAAAAAAAAAGATATACAAAAATAGAAGTTGTTTGTTATGGTCAGATCCAAAGTTGTGTTTAGTTGTGTGTATTGTGAATAAGGATTGTCAATCATGTTTGTCTTACCATTTTATTTTAGCCACTTCTAGCCAAATCAATTCTACATTTACCCTAAGCCCAAAACCCGTAAGTCCTTTAGATATGTGCATTGTCTACAGTTGAGGTGTGATTGTTATACAAGCCTATGATAACAGAGTTACATGTTTGGTTTAGAGTGAATAATACTAGCTCATTACATGCTAGTCCAGATATTAAACCGAGTGGAGTGAACATTGTGAGGGGTGTGTTGCATGAGAATAAAAACCGGAAGCATGTTAGATTTAGTCGGGTTAATTCTGTTTTTAAATGGAAATCAATTTGACTTGCTGAATTAACACATCTAATGCTGATCTGTAAATGGGGTATGACTTTGGACCTTAGCTAAGGTATGATGAGGCGACTGGGGCGCTAGTCTGTGATAATGTCTTGAGCAGAGTATATATATAATTTTTTCGAGACGAAAAAAGATAAGTGTGGGGGTGTGATGTGTTTGAGAAAACACCTTGTCTATATGCTAGTTTTGTATATATTTTAGTATTTGATCGGTGCATTTTAGGTACACGTTATTGAATAGAAATAATTATAACAATGCACCGATACTAGTATATATTATATTGTTATGTTTTGTAATTAGTACGTTGTAAAGAGAACATGAGCTAAAAGATGGATACATGCTAAAAAATTAACAAAGGAAATGAAAGTTTGTGTAAAAAGAAAATTGTTAATCAAATCTATAAATGCTAATAATGATAAATGAGTAATGGAATATGGGAGTATAAATATTACTGAATACATATGATGGTCATTAAATAAATCAACTCATAACATAATGTATTCAAATGCTTTTGCAGCTCACTCGAGATGTATTATTATTTGATACTAAAGTGTCATTGCAAAGTCATGGGCTTAAATTAAATCAAGACTTATGATGGACTTTTATTAGTACAAGAAAGCAACAAAAGAACCGCAGGAAGGAGTTGAAGTTGGGCTGAGAATTAATTGCATAGGGCCCACACAATTAGGTTTTCGTGGAATTAATAGAGGTAGGCTTGGACAAAGGATTTTGGGACGGCAGCAGGAGGGCATCGCGCACAACAACAATGGGGGGACAGGAGATGGTGGCTTCTACCCTAGCTATGAGCGGTTAAGTCACCCGTGATTTTCTCCGGGTGAATGGTTAGTTATTTTCGCGAGGGTTTTGCTATGTTTATATATTGGGTTGAATGTTTTGTGATTTTAAATTCTAAACTTTCAAGTGTGGTTTTTATTAATATTGATGTTGAACGTTTATTGAATGGTATGCTTGTTTTGGATTTCATCAACCAACACGGTTTCTTATCGAGGGTCATTGAATACTTGCAAGTTGTGTCTTTCAATATTATGAGTCATTAAGATATTGTTAGGTGATAATCAACTGAGTCAACAGTCGCGGTCTAGTTATCGGCTGTCAGCAAAGTCATTAATCAACCTTCTTTATCACTATGACACCCGGCAACTTTCGGTAACTAACTTTTGAAAACTTAGTAAGTCTACCTTAGCGAGTCGCGCATACGTTACACATAGCAAGGTCGGTCGAGTCGAATCGCACAACATTAAGGTTTTAACATACGCAAGTCTCGGGTCCCGGGAATTGGTGATCGGGCGGGAACATGTTATTTATCATGCATTATATGTTTACAATCATTATGTGACTTGTCGGTATGTGAATATGTGCTAACATGTGTTAAAACGGGGTTTAACGCGCAAAACACACAAACACAGAGGTTACAGGCGAGTAGGCTTGCCTAATCGCCTGTATTGGGGCGAGTAGGAGGGTGTTAATGGCGAGTAGGGGCTAATCGCATAACTGTTCATGCGATTAGGCCCCAATCGCATGAACAGTCATGCGATTAGGCTCCCTAATCGCGTGTAAGACTGCATACTCACATGATACGTGCTGGACGACCAAAAACGCCTATAAATACCACCCTTGACCTCCAAAACATCATTTGTGCAACCCTAGCCGTCCCATAACATAACCCAACACACAAACACCCTCTGGAACTCGTTTTTGCATCAAAACCACCATTTTCAAGCTTATTCCATCATCACCTCTTGATTACAAGGTGTGTTCTTCAAACCCAAACCTTTAAATGATTATGTTTTACTCCCTAAACGTCCAGACCTGACTTATGAATGTTTTTATCTTTGAAAATCCATTTAAAACCGTTTTTAAACAAACCCACACCTTTACATGTGTTATATGTGTTATATGTGTTTAAAGATAGGATTTTTAGGATTGAATCATGGTTATTCTTGTGTTATTATGATGTTTATTGCTGTTACAAGTTAGTATGATGATGTCCTAGGAGTTTGGATGGTTTTGGTGGTGTATTGTTGATACTTGATGTTTTGACCCATTTGAAGGATTTTGGATGATTAAGGATGATATGAGGTGTGTTGTTGATTGTGTGATGTTAGGGTTTGCTCTAGGATGATGCTAGAACAGTAGGATGCTATCGGACAACGTGATTATGTGGTTAAATCTGAATATTTTCTATTTAGGGCAAGTTCTTGCATGTTGATGTGATGTTTACATGCTAAGTTGCCATTTTGGGAAAACGCTCGCATTCGGGACTGTTAGAATGATGAAAACTTAGGGGTTTTGCTTGGAATATGTTTGTTAATGTGTTAGAATGATTATTGGATGTTTTTACATGTTTCGGATCTGATTTGGAGTGTTCGGCGCGCGAAAAACCATATCAGCTGCACTATAGGCGATTAGGGATCCTAATCGCCTATGTTATAGGCGATTGGAGGCCTAATCGCCTGAATGAAGGGCCTACTCGTGTATACATGGGCGATTAGCCCTTGTAATCGCATGTTGACCCACCCTAATCACATGTTGACTTTTCCTAATTGCTAGTTTGATTCCTAATCGCGTGTAATGCTGCTGTATGTGTATTTTAACATCCCGGAACATGATTTGACGCCTAGGAACATGATAGGAACCCCGGGATTCACCCAATGACTTAGTAACACGTATTCGGACCTGTTTATGCGTTAATCAGACATTATGCTAGACTAGGTGAACTGTTGCGCGTATTAAGTGTTTAATTGCATATGTGGCATGATGTCTTGTATTTATCTAACACGTGGAATGTCGGGTCACCAATGGGATGTCGAGTCTTGTCTTACGTTGTCTGGTTGTCGGTTAAACATGCTTTTCGGATACATAATGGTCATGGACTGGACGTAGGGACTAATGAACCCGATGGGTTATTAGTCTAACTTGACACATATCTTATGATAGGTCGCCAATAGTTGGGGCTATCATATCTCATAGACGGTTTACTCATATCACGCATACGGTTTACTCTTAAACGGAATACGCAACCCAAGGTGAGTTCACGGCCCCACATTTTACTGTTTCTGTTTTCGGGGGGAGAAACATGCTTAAAACTCTTTTATGACTTATGGTTTGTTAAACTCTTATGGCTCATGACTCTTTATCACATTATACTATGGCTCACTTATCGTACTATACGGTTCATCGAAAATCCCTTGAAACCACTAACATGGGTATATGGCGGGGAAATATGGATAGCGCTATTGGGAACTGACAAACCCCACTCGACGGTTGGACCGGGCGGGTGCATATTGTCTCTAACAAAACAAGGTCTACCGGCGATGACGGTAGCCCATAGGAACTAAGGGTAACACACGGCTCAGTCAGTAATGGTTTCACCCGTATGAGTATCTCATTCTGCGCCTGGTTTGGCGTTCTCATAAGCATAGTAGTAATTGTGATGGTAACGGTATTCGATGGAACACTTTAAACGTTTATTTAAAACCTGTGAACTCACCAGCATTATATGTTGACTCTTTTAGAATGTTTTCTCAGGTCGCTAAGGTAGCAGCTGTCGGATAGGCGCACGAGGTCGCACTGGAGTCGTCTCGCGTCTAGGGGTCTCATTTGCACGTTTTGGAATCATGAACTTTTGAACTTATGTTTTATTTATGCATGACTTTTGTAAACTTTAAATGCTTCCGCACTGTTAAATGTTGGTCTTAAACTTATGCATGGTTCTTGTTTACGTATGTTTTTACATTTAGACGTCGTTTATTGTGACCGTTGACTTGGATCCTGGTGTGTCACACGCCTCGCGGTAGAACTCCGCAGGTGGAAATTTGAGGGTGTGACAGATTGGTATCAGAGCCAATGGTTATAGTGAACTAGGACTGCATGTAGAGTCTAGACTATAGCCGAGTCACACACACTAGACGGTCACATACATTTGAGTCGTGTCTTTTGGGCAAACATACTAACCTTGTCGGGGTGTCGGTCTCCTTACCATACAGTGTCACATTACTTATCTCATTCTTAGCTATTTTTAGCTTCCCTTTATTTTCATCTCTGGGTTACAGCCGAGGGGACTTACTTATCGATCTTTTGAGTTAGTTATATCATTCTGAGATGTGGTTATCGGGTGACTTGAAGTTCTAGCTCGAAGCACGCCTAGGGGACCATGTAGAGCGATTTGTTATTTCGGGTGCACACGAAATCACAAATCGAAATGCATGAAAATCTTGGTGGACTTTGTGTTCGGACTAACGGTCATGCTGGAACCGCATTCTGAGTTCGTTGGGTCACTTGTAGCTTGGTTTGTTTGTGGTACTGAGTGTCTCGTCTCATGTTTTGGCAGAACATGTCTGGTCGCGCTGGTGGATGTGCAGGTGGACGCCGTGGTGGCGGAGGTGGACGCCGTGGTGGGGGTAGAGGTGGTGGTAACATCACTATGACGCATGAGGAACTCAATGAGATGATGCAGCAACAGTTGGGCGTTGCACTAGCTGCTTTTCAGGCAGCCCAGCAGACTTTCATGGGAGCTGCTGCTCCTCCGGTTCAGGCAGGCGTTGCCTATAAGCGGTTTAAGGATTGTCAGCCTCTCAGCTTCCAGGGTACGGAGGGAGCTGTAGAGTTACTTAGGTGGTTGGAAAAGACGGAGTCGGTATTTGCTTTATGTGAGACTCCAGCGGTGGATTGGGTGAAGTTTGCTTCGGGGACTTTTGTAGGAGCCGCCTTGACGTGGTGGAACTGCGTCACACAGACACTTGGTCTTGGGGAGGCCAACGCCATGCCTTGGGCGGATTTTGTGCGTAGGTTGAAGGATGAGTATTGCCCACGTGAGGAGATTTAGAGGTTGGAACAGGAATATGGGAACCTTAAGATGGTTGGTTCTGAGGTTGAGGAGTACACGATCAGGCACAACGAGCTAGCAGTGATGTGTCCAGGTTTGTCTACACCAGAGTATAGGAGGATAAGGCAGTATCTTGCGGGTTTGGTGCCAGAGATTGCGGGATTGGTGTCTGCTAGGGATCCTACTACTATGTCAGAGGTTGTGCGGTCAGCTACTAAGATGACCAACTTGAAGATTTCTGAGGGTGTCTTGCCTCCTAGAGGCTCTTCTGTGAAGGCGCCGGCTGAGAACAAGAGGAAGTGGGAAAGCGTGGATAAGGGTTCATCGGGGACTCAGCGACAACCGGCAGCGAAGAAGACTGAAGCTTCTGGGTCAGCATCGGACCAGAAACAAGGGGGCCATGCTGGGAAAAGCCCTAAGTGTGGACGTTGTGGGTTTCATCACTATGGTACTTGTGAGAGTTTTCGCTGTGAGCGTTGTCAGAAGCCGGGGCATTTTGCCAAGGATTGTAGGGTCAACCTTTCCAGGACGACTCAGACTACTGCTATTACTACCCCTGCTCCACAGGGGAACCAGGGTTGCTTTCATTGTGGGGAAGCGGGGCACTTCAAGAGAAGCTGTCCCAAGTTGAATCAAGGGGGCACAGAGACTGCAGGGAAGGATGGGGACAAGGAAGGCGGTGGCCGGTGGACTCGTGCTCATGCTTATGTGATCGGTGCTAGGGAGAACCAGGTGGACCCAGACACTGTTACCCGTACGTATTCTCTCTTATCTCTTGTTACGCTTCGGTTTTACTTTTATCCGCATTGTTGTGCGTTCGTGTTTCGGGTGTTTTCTTTGTGGTTTGGTCGCCGTTTCTCATTCTTTGGGTCGATGAGGGTCCTTTGGGGATGCTACTTGGACGGTACCGGTGGATTAGTTATACCGATCATAGTAGGCTCCAGTAGGCTTTCGTCGGGGGTCTCTTGTCTCATACTCATATTTGGGGAAAGTGGTTTCCCCGGTTGTTACTGGCACGTTTGGTTTATGACCTTCACTTGTTGTATTTTGGGGAAACGTTACTTGGGCTCGGAGGTCGACACACATCACTGTTGAAGCCGAAAGAATCTCGGGACGAGATTCCTTTCAACAGGGGGATGATGTGACGACCCGGAAAATTTTTCTTCTTATTTGTTTTCTCTCCTCGACTTCGGGAAATTTTCGGGACGAAAATTCTTTCAACAGGGGGATGATGTGACACCCGGCAACTTTCGGTAACTAACTTTTGAAAACTTAGTAAGTCTACCTTAGCGAGTCGCGCATACGTTACACATAGCAAGGTCGGTCGAGTCGAATCGCACATCATTAAGGTTTTAACATACGCAAGTCTCGGGTCCCGGGAATTGGTGATCGGGCGGGAACATGTTATTTATCATGCATTATATGTTTACAATCATTATGTGACTTGTCGGTATGTGAATATGTGCTAACATGTGTTAAAACGGGGTTTAACGCGCAAAACACACAAACACAGAGGTTACAGGCGAGTAGGCTTGCCTAATCGCCTGTATTGGGGCGAGTAGGAGGGTGTTAATGGCGAGTAGGGGCTAATCGCATAACTGTTCATGCGATTAGGCCCCAATCGCATGAACAGTCATGCGATTAGGCTCCCTAATCGCGTGTAAGACTGCATACTCGCATGATACGTGCTGGACAACCAAAAACGCCTATAAATACCACCCTTGACCTCCAAAACATCATTTGTGCAACCCTAGCCGTCCCATAACATAACCCAACACACAAACACCCTCTGGAACTCGTTTTTGCATCAAAACCACCATTTTCAAGCTTATTCCATCATCACCTCTTGATTACAAGGTGTGTTCTTCAAACCCAAACCTTTAAATGATTATGTTTTACTCCCTAAACGTCCAGACCTGACTTATGAATGTTTTTATCTTTGAAAATCCATTTAAAACCGTTTTTAAACAAACCCACACCTTTACATGTGTTATATGTGTTATATGTGTTTAAAGATAGGATTTTTAGGATTGAATCATGGTTATTCTTGTGTTATTATGATGTTTATTGCTGTTACAAGTTAGTATGATGATGTCCTAGGAGTTTGGATGGTTTTGGTGGTGTATTGTTGATACTTGATGTTTTGACCCATTTGAAGGATTTTGGATGATTAAGGATGATATGAGGTGTGTTGTTGATTGTGTGATGTTAGGGTTTGCTCTAGGATGATGCTAGAACAGTAGGATGCTATCGGACAACGTGATTATGTGGTTAAATCTGAATATTTTCTAATTAGGGCAAGTTCTTGCATGTTGATGTGATGTTTACATGCTAAGTTGCCATTTTGGGAAAACGCTCGCATTCGGGACTGTTAGAATGATGAAATCTTAGGGGTTTTGCTTGGAATATGTTTGTTAATGTGTTAGAATGATTATTGGATGTTTTTACATGTTTCGGATCTGATTTGGAGTGTTCGGCGCGCGAAAAACCATATCAGCTGCACTATAGGCGATTAGGGATCCTAATCGCCTATGTTATAGGCGATTGGAGGCCTAATCGCCTGAATGAAGGGCCTACTCGTGTATACATGGGCGATTAGCCCTTGTAATCGCATGTTGACCCACCCTAATCACATGTTGACTTTTCCTAATTGCTAGTTTGATTCCTAATCGCGTGTAATGCTGCTGTATGTGTATTTTAACATCCCGGAACATGATTTGACGCCTAGGAACATGATAGGAACCCCGGGATTCACCCAATGACTTAGTAACACGTATTCGGACCTGTTTATGCGTTAATCAGACATTATGCTAGACTAGGTGAACTGTTGCGCGTATTAAGTGTTTAATTGCATATGTGGCATGATGTCTTGTATTTATCTAACACGTGGAATGTCGGGTCACCAATGGGATGTCGAGTCTTGTCTTACGTTGTCTGGTTGTCGGTTAAACATGCTTTTCGGATACATAATGGTCATGGACTGGACGTAGGGACTAATGAACCCGATGGGTTATTAGTCTAACTTGACACATATCTTATGATAGGTCGCCAATAGTTGGGGCTATCATATCTCATAGACGGTTTACTCATATCACGCATACGGTTTACTCTTAAACGGAATACGCAACCTAAGGTGAGTTCACGGCCCCACATTTTACTGTTTCTGTTTTCGGGGGGAGAAACATGCTTAAAACTCTTTTATGACTTATGGTTTGTTAAACTCTTATGGCTCATGACTCTTTATCACATTATACTATGGCTCACTTATCGTACTATACGGTTCATCGAAAATCCCTTGAAACCACTAACATGGGTATATGGCGGGGAAATATGGATAGCGCTATTGGGAACTGACAAACCCCACTCGACGGTTGGACCGGGCGGGTGCATATTGTCTCTAACAAAACAAGGTCTACCGGCGATGACGGTAGCCCATAGGAACTAAGGGTAACACACGGCTCAGTCAGTAATGGTTTCACCCGTATGAGTATCTCATTCTGCGCCTGGTTTGGCGTTCTCATAAGCATAGTAGTAATTGTGATGGTAACGGTATTCGATGGAACACTTTAAACGTTTATTTAAAACCTGTGAACTCACCAGCATTATATGTTGACTCTTTTAGAATGTTTTCTCAGGTCGCTAAGGTAGCAGCTGTCGGATAGGCGCACGAGGTCTCACTGGAGTCGTCTCGCGTCTAGGGGTCTCATTTGCACGTTTTGGAATCATGAACTTTTGAACTTATGTTTTATTTATGCATGACTTTTGTAAACTTTAAATGCTTCCGCACTGTTAAATGTTGGTCTTAAACTTATGCATGGTTCTTGTTTACGTATGTTTTTACATTTAGACGTCGTTTATTGTGACCGTTGACTTGGATCCTGGTGTGTCACACGCCTCGCGGTAGAACTCCGCAGGTGGAAATTTGAGGGTGTGACAATCACTCATCAAATCGACATCATGGTAATCTCGACCAGTCGCATCCAGCATGAACTTTGTTGCCCGTGAAAAAAGCGAATCACCCTTTGATACTTCACTGCTTGATTAGCTTCGGCCTTCAAATGCTGAATGGGATACAGGAACAGTGTCTCCACATCTTTCTCTAAACAGTTGATAAGCCACATCGGGTCCCAAATCCTGATCTTCCTGCACGGTTTAGGCGAGTTGCTCAAGACAATCATTGCCTCAGTAGTCACTGCATCATAGTGCCAGTAGTAGAACTTTGAGGAGAAGTCTTGCTCGACCGGGACAATAGGAATCTTCGATACACAGTTTGGTGGCTTGATCTTATGTTCCCAAATAGGACTTTTGGTGCGCGGATGAATCTTGTCAGTCTTGTATGACTTGAGATACTGAGGTTTAAAGGATCTCCATTCAGTTCGGCTCTCTTCAGCTAGAAGGTTGTAGAAAGTATCTAAGCTGGATTCTTTCTCATAGTATAGAGGAAAGTCTAGTCTGATCAGATCTCGGATATACCAGAGGGGGAGACTGAGGACATTCCGGTAAGGACTGAAGTATAACAGACCTTCTTCCCATTTCACGCCCAACATCCTCGTTTTCTCCACATAAGCCCAACTGATAACATCTCCAGGCATCTTAGACAGAAGTTTCTTGAAGATAGAAGCTTGTACTGGTCCCTTCTTCTTCTTTTCCTCTTCAGCCGATGGAAACCAATTTGGATATTTCTGCCTAATCTTGTCGTGTCTTTCTTTTACCTTATCAGGAACAGGAGTAGGATTAGATTTCACCTTACCATATGTTTTATGATTTTTGGTTTTTTCTTTTCAAGTTAATGTTGTTATGTATTGTAAGCAACTTATGTACTGTTTGACCTTGTATAAGTCAAACATAGTTTATAACTTATGGTAAGGTTTGGCCTTATATAATTAATAAAACTACACTTCTCATCAGCCAATCCAAAAAATATTAGGGAATTTCGTCTAGTTTATAAGTCATCTATCCAACCAAAAGTTAATAGTCAAACATTGATATACTTAATTGTATATTGTCTAAACATCATAAAAGACCAACCATCAAAGTAACCTAATTACCACCTCCCCTAACAACAGTAGACAGCATGAACACACTTTTTTTCTTGAAGAACATGAAATGCATTTTGCCACCAGAATTCAATTGCATAGCAGCAACCACAGACATCATACCTTTAATGAAGTAACGATTGTTTCGACCCGACTGCTAAACACCAACAACTACATCCCAACTGCCACCATCACCGTTAGTAACTTTTAAGATCTTCTTCCTGTTCAAGCAATTCTTAACAGCCCAAATCTTCTTCATACGCTAAAATAATAAACTAAAGATGTAATTTGGACCCCTTTAATCTAAATGTTGAGTTTGACCCGTTTATTAGAAATTGTAACTTTGACATGCTTAATAAAAATAATAACATTGATCTTTGTTTTGTTTACTAAATATGGTAATCTAACTTGCTTACTAAAGTGGTAATCTGACCCATTTAAAAAATAGGAAATTTTACCCATTTAATAAAATTGGTAAATATACGGGAGCCATATTTACTATATATGCAGTGTTTCTTCCGCCTCCTCAACGCCATTTTAGTTGGAAGCCTATCTTGTTCCGCTCGCCAAATAAAAATGTTACACTTGCTCGAAACCCATTTACACCACTTATAAAAACTGAACAGTCCTTAAATCAAGCAAAAAATGTGTAATTTAGCCTGGTTACTAAAATCAGTAACCTTGATCCGTTTACTAAAGGTGTAATTTGGACCCGTTGAATCTAAATGTTGAGTTTGACCCGTTTATTAGAAATGGTAACTTTGATCCGCTTAATAAAAGTAATAACATTGATCTTTGTTTTGTTTACTAAATATGGTAATCCTTCATTTGACTAAAGTGGTAATCCTGACCCGTTTACAAAATAGGAAATTTTACCCATTTAATAAAATTGGTAGATATGCGGGAGCCATGTTTACTATATATGCAGTGTTTCTTTGCCAACAATGTAGTGCTTACATTACTGAAAAAACCCAACCTCTTAGAAATAAGAGAAAAACAGATACAACACCTACTAAAGAGATTCTTTTTTCTTCTGAAAATCAACTTTTATTAAAAAAGAAGCCAGCAAACTATCTCCAAGGTGAAAATATCGCTAACCCTAAAACAAACATTACACAAATTCAAACTTACACCAATTCTCCGAATCAACTATACAGGAACTAAATCTATTTTATACCACAAATACCCTATCGCTTTTATTCTAAAACAACTTCGACCACCTTTTTGTTATTATTTGAGAAGTGCTTCTCATTTCTTGGCTTTCATATACACCAAGATGTGATAATAATAATAATCCCCTTGAAGACCTTCTTCACCCGCAACCCATTTATATGCTTAAGTTCTTCAAACAAATACTTTACCGAGAAACCATATATCATAGGGAACCCGTACCATTTCGATACCAAGTGCCACGCCTCTGCAGAAAAGCCGCATGCAGTTAAGAGATGCTCGATGGATTCTTCCCCTTCCTCGCATAACACACAACTCACATCTTCAATAAAAATATTCCGCCTCCTCAACGCCATTTTAGTTGGAAGCCTAACTTGTTCCGCTCGCCAAATAAAAATGTTACACTTGCGCGAAATCCATTTGCACCACTTATAAAAACTGAACAGTCCTTAAATCAGGCAAAAATGTGCAATTCGACCTAGTTACTAAAATCAGTAACCTTGACCCGTTTACTAAAGGTGTAATTTGGACCCGCTCAATCTAAATGTAGAGTTTGACCCGTTTATTAGAAATGGTAAATTTGACCCGCTTAATAAAAATAATAACATTGATTTTTGTTTTGTTTACTAAATATAGTAATCCGACATGCAGTGTTTCAACATCTAGGTTGGATCCCCGGGTGTACACCCGGTGCATCTCCGAGTCAAATGATAAATTTAATTAATTTAGAGTTTTGAATTCATATTTACAGTTTTCATCAGAAAATTTTAAACATTTATTGAATTGATTTACGGTCTAAGTTATATTTAATAATGATGATTGGTTTTTTAAAGTAAGTTATTAATAATTGATACGATTTACAATAAAGAAAAAATATAAAATTCGTATTCAGAAATTTGAGAAATTTAAACTGAAAATTAAACAATTTTGAAACTTTACACTTGAAAACATATACATTGATTTTTATGAATTTTATTTAATTATTACCATTGAAAACAAATTTTATTTTTAGAAACACAACTTTCATAATTCAATAATAAATTTATATAATATTTTTATACTTTATTTTTTTACTAAAATTTAATAAAAAAACGCAACGGTGTAAGTACCCTGTAATAAAAAATATATTGCATATTTTTTTGTTAAAACATAAATTATATTAATTAAAAAGTTCCATTGAAGATAAAAAAAACTATATAATAAAGTAAGTAAAGAAATACCTTATTTTCTGAAAGTAAGTTTCATAAATTCTCAAAATGATTGTATATCTGAGATTAAGATTGTTTATATAGTGAGAATTTGAATTAGTTTAAAAAATTACAAAATAGAAATTTAATAATTTTATTTAATTGATTTTCGGTTAAATATATATTATTAATGATGATTGAATTATTTTAAGGAAGTTATTAATCTAGATTAGGAAAATTAATATAAATTTGAATTTAAAAGTTTGAATTCAAAATTCAAATAAATTCAAACTGAAAATTTAATAATTTTGAAATATTATTTTATAAATTGTATACATTAATGGTTATAGTTTATATTTTTTTTTTAATTTTTTATAACTTATAAACAGTTGAGGAAATATGAGTTATCATATTATGTCGATTTATGACTAAACATAATTTAAATAAAAATGACATATTCAAGAAATGAAACATATAATAAAAATCACATATTGAATAAACTAAACATGTAATAATAAATTTAATTAATTTAGTGTTTTGAATTCATATTTACAATTTTCATCAAAAAATTTAAACATTTATTTAATTGATTTACGGTCTAAGTTATATATTAATAATAATGATTGGTTTATTTAAAGTAAGTTATTAATAATTGATACAATTTAAAATAAAGAAAAAATATAAAATTCGTATTCAAAAATTTGAAAAATTAAAATTGAAAATTTAAATTTTTTGAAACTTTATAGTTGAAAACATATACATTGATTTTTATGAATTTTATTTAATTATTACCATTTAAAACATAGTTTATTTTTAGAAACACAGCTTTCATAATTCAATGATTAAATTTATATAATAGTTTTATACTTTATTTTTTACTAAAATTTAATAAAAAACGTAATGGTGTAAGTACCGTGTAATAAAAAATATATTGCATATTTTTTTGTTAAAACATAAATTATATTAATTAAAAAGTCCTTTGAAGATAAAAAAGCTATATAATAAAGTAAGTATAGAAATACCATATTTTCTGAAAAGTAAGGTTTCAGCAGACATTGGTATAATCTTTGAAGCTTCTTAATGAAACAAAATGAGTCTTACACCTGTACCGAAAACAAACATGTAATTAAGATTGTTTATATAGTAAGAATTTGAATTAGTTTAAAAAATTGGAAAATAGAAATTTAGTAATTTTATTTAATTGATTTTTTGTTAAATATATATTATTAATGATGATTGAACTATTTTAAGGAAGTTATTAATCTAGATTGGGAGAATTAATATAAATTCGAATTTAAAAGTTTGAATTCAAAATTCAAATAATTCAAACTGAAAATTTAAAAAATTCGAAATATTATTTTTAAAAAATCAGCTTGGCGCCTAAGTTTCTTGGTCACCAATAATTAATGCATTCAAGGATATTTACTACCTTTCCAAATATGTGGCACAAACTTAGGAAACCAATTCTCTGAAATTAAAAGCTCCATAATTATTTCAGATCCATATCCAGAATTCGAACCGGATATGGGAGAAATAATATAAATTCGAATTTAAAAGTTAGAATTCAAAATTCAAATAAATTCAAACTAAAAATTTAAAAAATTCGAAATATTATTTAAAAAACATCAGCTTGGCGCCTAAGTTTCTTGGTCAACCAATAATTAATGCATTCAAGGATATTTACTACATTTCTAAATATGTGACACAAACTTAGGAAACCAATTTTCCGAAATTAAAAACTCCATAATTATTTCAGATCCATATCTAGAATCCGAACTGGACATGGGAGAATTAATATAAATTTGAATTTAAAAGTTTGAATTCAAAATTCAAATAAATTCAAACTGAAAATTTAAAAAATTCGAAATATTATTTTTTAAAAAATCAGCTTGGCGCCTAAGTTTCTTGGTCAACCAATAATTAATGCATTCAAGGATATTTACTACCTTTCCAAATATGTGGCACAAACTTAGGAAACCAATTCTCCGAAATTAAAAGCTCCATAATTATTTCAGTTCCATATCCAGAATCCGAACTAAGGTTTTGCGCCTTATTCGATCAAATCATATTAACATAACAATAAACTATTTAACACCAAACCATATGAGATCTTCAAGAACAATTATGAACAATATATGAACTTCATATCTCAACCTTAAAAGACATGCATCCAATCGAACATAACAGACTCGGCCAAAACAAAAAGGATTATGTTGATTAAACATAAGTTAGCCAAAACAATGATTAATTATGGAGTTTGATCCATTATCAATGTAACAAATGAATCTTCAAACCAACATAAAATATATTTGGACTCGAAAAAACAACCCTCAAGCAATCAAAAGCATCAAAACCCATACCAAACTCAATACCGAATATAAACATTCATGAATAAACAGTCACGATTTCCATAAAACATTCATGTAATTAAGATTGTTTATATAGTAAGAATTTGAATTAGTTTAAAAAATTGGAAAATAGAAATTTAGTAATTTTATTTAATTGATTTTTTGTTAAATATATATTATTAATGATGATTGAACTATTTTAAGGAAGTTATTAATCTAGATTGGGAGAATTAATATAAATTCGAATTTAAAAGTTTGAATTCAAAATTCAAATAATTCAAACTAAAAATTTAAAAAATTCGAAATATTATTTTTAAAAAATCAGCTTGGCGCCTAAGTTTCTTGGTCACCAATAATTAATGCATTCAAGGATATTTACTACCTTTCCAAATATGTGGCACAAACTTAGGAAACCAATTCTCTGAAATTAAAAGCTCCATAATTATTTCAGATCCATATCCAGAATTCGAACTGGATATGGGAGAAATAATATAAATTCGAATTTAAAAGTTAGAATTCAAAATTCAAATAAATTCAAACTAAAAATTTAAAAAATTCGAAATATTATTTAAAAAACATCAGCTTGGCGCCTAAGTTTCTTGGTCAACCAATAATTAATGCATTCAAGGATATTTACTACATTTCTAAATATGTGACACAAACATAGGAAACCAATTTTCCGAAATTAAAAACTCCATAATTATTTCAGATCCATATCTAGAATCCGAACTGGACATGGGAGAATTAATATAAATTTGAATTTAAAAGTTTGAATTCAAAATTCAAATAAATTCAAACTGAAAATTTAAAAAATTCGAAATATTATTTTTTAAAAAATCAGCTTGGCGCCTAAGTTTCTTGGTCAACCAATAATTAATGCATTCAAGGATATTTACTACCTTTCCAAATATGTGGCACAAACTTAGGAAACCAATTCTCCGAAATTAAAAGCTCCATAATTATTTCAGATCCATATCCAGAATCCGAACTGAGGTTTTGCGCCTTATTCGATCAAATCATATTAACATAACAATAAACTATTTAACACCAAACCATATGAGATCTTCAAGAACAATTATGAACAATATATGAACTTCATATCTCAACCTTAAAAGACATGCATCCAATCGAACATAACAGACTCGGCCAAAACAAAAAGGATTATGTTGATTAAACATAAGTTAGCCAAAACAATGATTAATTATGGAGTTTGATCCATTATCAATGTAACAAATGAATCTTCAAACCAACATAAAATATATTTGGACTCGAAAAAACAACCCTCAAGCATTCAAAAACATCAAAACCCATACCAAACTCAATACCGAATATAAACATTCATGAATAAACAGTCACGATTTCCATAAAACATTCATGTAATTAAGATTGTTTATATAGTAAGAATTTGAATTAGTTTAAAAAATTGGAAAATAGAAATTTAGTAATTTTATTTAATTGATTTTTTGTTAAATATATATTATTAATGATGATTGAACTATTTTAAGGAAGTTATTAATCTAGATTGGGAGAATTAATATAAATTCGAATTTAAAAGTTTGAATTCAAAATTCAAATAATTCAAACTAAACATTTAAAAAATTCGAAATATTATTTTTAAAAAATCAGCTTGGCGCCTAAGTTTCTTGGTCACCAATAATTAATGCATTCAAGGATATTTACTACCTTTCCAAATATGTGGCACAAACTTAGGAAACCAATTCTCTGAAATTAAAAGCTCCATAATTATTTCAGATCCATATCCAGAATTCGAACTGGATATGGGAGAAATAATATAAATTCGAATTTAAAAGTTAGAATTCAAAATTCAAATAAATTCAAACTAAAAATTTAAAAAATTCGAAATATTATTTAAAAAACATCAGCTTGGCGCCTAAGTTTCTTGGTCAACCAATAATTAATGCATTCAAGGATATTTACTACATTTCTAAATATGTGACACAAACTTAGGAAACCAATTTTCCGAAATTAAAAACTCCATAATTATTTCAGATCCATATCTAGAATCCGAACTGGACATGGGAGAATTAATATAAATTCGAATTTAAAAGTTTGAATTCAAAATTCAAATAAATTCAAACTGAAAATTTAAAAAATTCGAAATATTATTTTTTAAAAAATCAGCTTGGCGCCTAAGTTTCTTGGTCAACCAATAATTAATGCATTCAAGGATATTTACTACCTTTCCAAATATGTGGCACAAACTTAGGAAACCAATTCTCCGAAATTAAAAGCTCCATAATTATTTCAGATCCATATCCAGAATCCGAACTGAGGTTTTGCGCCTTATTCGATCAAATCATATTAACATAACAATAAACTATTTAACACCAAACCATATGAGATCTTCAAGAACAATTATGAACAATATATGAACTTCATATCTCAACCTTAAAAGACATGCATCCAATCGAACATAACAGACTCGGCCAAAACAAAAAGGATTATGTTGATTAAACATAAGTTAGCCAAAACAATGATTAATTATGGAGTTTGATCCATTATCAATGTAACAAATGAATCTTCAAACCAACATAAAATATATTTGGACTCGAAAAAACAACCCTCAAGCATTCAAAAACATCAAAACCCATACCAAACTCAATACCGAATATAAACATTCATGAATAAACAGTCACGATTTCCATAAAATATTACTAACCTCTTGGAACCGGAAGATCTCTCTTTACTCATCTCTATATGCGGCCACGGTTGTATAGCACCGAATGGAAACATATTCACAATGATAAATACCCGAATGAAGATTAAGAAACAAAAAATCGTCCATTCAAAAGTATTATAAATTGCATATTAAAAACATGAAGAAATAGATCAAAGAACACCCGACTGTTACCTGTGGCGAGATCTATAAACAATATTATATAGTGCACCACCAAAGATTGAACCTGAATGATTGAAGAATCACATACATAAACAAATCTTCAAATATAATTTGATTTAGGGTTTTTGAATATCTAAATCTGAAATATTAGAATCGAAGAAATATAATATACATGCAGCAAAATAGAGAAGAGAGTACATTATGTCGAATATAGAGGTTAGATTTAGAGTTTCTAATGTCGATTATAGAGGATAGATATGAAGTTTAGGTTTTAATGAGAATGAGAATGAGAAAGAGAGGTGCATCCTATATGGATATTATTATAGAAATAGACTATTTATATGCGGGTATTTGGGTAAGAAAATAGGGCCATGGGTCGGGTTAGAATACCCATACCAAGTTAAATGATAAGAATACTCAAAATCTAGAGGGGGTGGCACACCAATAGTTACTCCTTTATTATATACTAGGTTAGCGACCCGTGGGTACCACGGTGCAAACCAAAGTAAATTAAAAATTAAAAAGTAATATTAAACTAATAGTTTTATTATTCAAGTTGAGTGTGCATAAAAGAATGAATATATGTAAGATCATGGACGGAACTACAGGAGGGTCAGGGGGTCAGCTGACCCTCCGGCCGACCAAATTTTAACTGAATAGGGATATTAACCACAAGAACCTTTTGAAGTTTAACTCTTTAATATGTCTAGCTAAATTTAAAGTGAAGGGTGGATATGCATAATATCAACATGGTTTTGTGTTTGGGCCTAGTTTTAAATAAGTATCCATTTGTTTGGGCCTTTAATTTTATTTTTAATCTGCAGAGGCCCACTTTTAACTTTCAAAACTCAACTTAAAGTCTAAAATTTTAAATTATTTTCCGGTTTGTCTAAATATTTTACATCATGAGTCAGTTACTCACATAAAGTTTTGAACCTGACTACATATCTATACACCTAACCTAATTTAATTTTCACTTGGATGTTAAGTTCGTTTACTTTATAATAAATTCTAATTACCTTTTATTTTATATGGCATTTTATATTGTTTATGGTTTTTGCAAATTATTTCATGCAATTCCAAATCAAACAATCAACTACCATAAAAAAAATAATAATTTAAAAATAACGAAATCATTAAAACAACAATATGGAAAGTCATTAACAAGGAAATCACCATTAAAAATCACCAAATCTTATGATTATTATGAAAAAAAAATACCAAACATAATGTTAAACACAAAAATGTAATAGCAAAAAACAAAATCCGAAAAAAAACATACGACATTACGAAAAAAAGTATTAATTATTAAATAAAATTAATAAACCCAGCCGCCTCCAATGCCTTCTTGTGTCTTTTTCCATCCACATATGCGTTCAAGTTAGTTTGGCTGGTACATTGCAGATGGCAAAGAGCACAATAGAAGATATCGTGTCCATTAACATGTGCAACCTATACAAAAAATAAATTGAGAAATAAGTTAATTAAATTTACGTACATATAAGTGTATATATATATATATATATATATATATATATATATATATATATATATACTAGTAGGAATGCCCGCGCGTTGCCGCGTGTGGTAATATTTTCCAGGCGCACGTTGCCCGGGGGTTACATGTTACTAAGACAACTATTATACCAATTCAGAAAGAACAAATGAGTATAAACCAAAGAATTAACATAAAAAACAACAATATAAGAGATGGTTTGGTTTACCTATAAACATTTATTTAGGGTTAAAGCACTAAACTTTGACATAAGTTGACTTTCAACCAGTCTTGACCATATAGACCCGTTATCCTTTCTAGACATTTTTTTATTATTATCGGCCTGCTTGAGAGAAGGAATCGAAAGAAACACACCCCTAATTCACCAATAATTGGTACCAATTTCATATCCGCCATAAGCATATGATGTTTATTGAAATTTGGTAAAAACGTGGGGTGTTGGCACTATCCATGTTCTACAAAAGAACAAGTTTAAAATAATATATCTTCAGAAGTTTTACCCCGCGCGTTGATGCGGTACAAATTAAAATAACATGTATGCAATGTACAAAATGTGAATCTAACTACACCGAAAGTGGGTTTACTGCACACAAGTATTATTTGACCCCTACATATTAACATACCGAGGTTTGTCCCATATCTAAATTATAACCTTCTCGTGATGGTGATCTAGTTGTGCATAGCCACGTAGCTACTTGCTTATTGTAGATGTACATGGCATGTAGCCCCTGCACTTGATTTGCACTCCGCTTCATTCTTGAACATTATATACAACTTATAATTCACGAATCAATACATCTATAAAGTACACAATGAAGTATAGGTAAACTTACCATATCATCATCAAAATGCATAAAGTTGAATAATATTTACCAATGATAACTACAAATGGGTCAAAAGACATATTTAAATTAACCTGTTTGTTTCTACTTAAACATCCATTGATCCATAAGCATGATCTATACCTATATAATTAAAAGTCAAAGTTAGTGGCTTAAAGACTGAATTCTGGTAGAAAATTTTTAAACTTGTTAGCACCCGTTGGTTCCTTTAAAGTGACTCAAATAAGTTTCATCCATATATACACATCAAGAAATATAATGCTAGTAAATAACAACATATTTGACTTTCATAGTTAAAAAGCACCTCTTACTGATTAAGTTTTTGACATCAAGATCAAAAGTTTCAATAAACCTTCATCTCTTCCCCTTCGAAGTGCCTCATACCGGCACACCATAACTATCAGACTAATACACCACTGTGCGTAGAGGAGTAACCGGCCAGTTAGATAACCGGTCAAAAAGGGTATGAGTCAAAACAGGTTATTGTAAGTCCGTAACCAACATATGTGCAAAACCATTAAATATTTATATATTTTGAGTTTCATCATGATAACCAATATATGAATGCAATGCTAAATACTTATTGCTAAACTAATAAATGGTAGCTTCAAAAGTATTGATCTAATTACCAGAACGACATTGTATAGAGTCAAAATTATTACATGTTAATTTACGACCTACCTTATTCCCATAATCCCAATAAAA
This sequence comes from Ambrosia trifida, assembly GCA_028751855.1. NCBI lineage: Eukaryota > Viridiplantae > Streptophyta > Magnoliopsida > Asterales > Asteraceae > Ambrosia > Ambrosia trifida. The sequence continues at coordinate 34,023,785 of CM054130.1, read as the reverse complement.
AACATATTAGTATTTTATTTTAATATAATCACTTTTAGTACCTCACTTATTTGAAACTCTAAAGAATAAGAACAAGAAATTTGGTGATAAATTTCCTAAAGCTCTCTCAGTTTTTGGTCGTTTGGACCCATTGGATATAGTTTTTTTGCTCAAACAAGTCCATAATATTAACAAGGCCAAAATGATCCAGTTTTCTCGGTTTAGGATCAAATATGTCCCATGTAACCTTGAGCATAAAGTATGATATGGTGGAATATAAACTCTGGAGAATATCTAAGTATCTAATATCCTCGACAGTTGGCCATACAATTCAAGGTTCCCCTAGATCCAAAGGCTTATTATCATCTGATATTCCTGATGAAATCGAGGACGCAAACTCAGCCATCCACTTTTCATCTAAAGAACCCAGGGACAAAAACTGTTACAATTCAACAACTTAGGGCAAAAGGTAACTTCATATTAATGATCATCCAACTACAGAACAAAATGATTTAGGAGGTTTTATGCTTAAGAAAAATATACATGCGGCAAATTTCGACCATGTCACGTTCCTCCTCAGCTTGTGTGAATATATATTACTTGTTTGATCCTTAATAGATAAAACATAGTCCGAATAGAGTAGACCACCAAATAGACCCATTCATAAGTAAATGCGTCAAAACTGCTAGAGCAAAAACAGGATATATGCTCCATATCTGATATATAAGTGGTGAGTTTTGGAGTTCTTTTTCAAACACAATCCTGTAGAAGTGTGCAGATCTTCATGGATCCTCATTTCTTAATATTTGAACCTGAATGATATCCATGTACAGAAGCGTTAACCTTACTTGAAATTTGTAGTCACAACTATACAAATTTATAAAACCACACAAAAAATGAGATTTTTCTAACTCACCTTTAATCCAACTGCAGCCAATGTTTCTGCAACATGTTCGTTAATTCTATCCTCGGGCATTCTTTAATCCAACTGCAGCCAATGTTTCTGCAACATGTACCTCGGATTTTTGCCTCATCTTCAACCAGTGGCGGATCTAGGCCACAAAATCAGTAGTAACGTTTTTCATTTTTTTTCATTTTAGTAGCAACGTTTTACAAATTTCGTAAAAAAAAAACAAATTTTCCACTAATTTTCCACTACGCGCGCGAAGTTGAGCCGCAACGTCCGCAACCCCTCCCTTTATGGTATGTCCGCCCCTGTCTTAAACATCTTCAATGAAATTCGCCTTATACTCCTCTGCAATCGCATTCCCTAATCTGGTCGATCTACCTCATTAGTAAAAATGAAAAGGGCATGAGGATAAATAAATATTTTGTTAATGCTAAATTTTCCTTGTCATACAACTTTCTTACTCATCATATGTCAACTTTCTTCAAAACCCCATTTTGCAAACGAAATAAGTTTGATGAAAATAATAAATTATGAAAATTTACACAAAAAAGAAGAAAAAAAAATACATACAAATCGTACCCTTGGGAACTGCAAAATCAACATGATCGGCGACAAATGCTTTTCTAATTGGCAGATTCAATACAAAATAACCTAAACTTTGAAATCGATCAATTTCAAAAGACTGAATGAAACCTGTATATCACACTTACCTGAATCAGAATTCTCTTATTGTGTTTTTAATTCTAATGGCGTGAAACAGAAACCAGACAAACAGATTGCAAAGTTTAAAGGTGAATATTATGATTGAAAATGAGGATTTAATGGTTGAGGAAATGCCATCGAATTGAGACAATAACTTTCCAATCAATGAATCATTGATTTGAAAAACCTTTCATCTCCGACAGTTTCAATTGATGAGGGCAGATGATTTGATGAGGGTAAGGAGGTAGAAGGGTAGGAATGTAAAATTGTTTGGATATTGTAAAGGAGAGGATGGTGAATTGTCTACATTACCATTGTAAGTGTCTTAATTGTCACTAACATCCCTATAATGTCCTTATGAAATAAGCTTTATTCTCTTATACTTGTTGCTTTAAAAATTGTACTTATGTCAAAATTCCAATATGGTACATCACTCCTCCTTTATAATGTATTATAGATATAGATATAGATATAAAACTTATATAAATATATAGATATTTACATCTATTACCTTCGAACGATATTTTTTTCCATTTAGATGTTGCATATACTGAGCATTGTCAAGACATTGCACGTCACAAAGTTGACAATAGTTAACTTGATCAAGAACTGCACCGTTGGCAATCATCTGAGCGAATCTAACATCCATGACAACCTATAAAAACAAAACAAAGTTTCATGAGTATTTGGAAATCATATAAAACAAATTAATCATAAACTTTATTGGTAACATAATAATAAATCTAAACAAAACATTCAAAGCTTGTCTTGTAATATTATAGACATAATTGTATAAACGAAGACAACAACAATCGTAATATTATAGAAAAAGAAAAAAAACAAAATTGCGATTCAGAAACTTTTTTGCAGAGTGAATGTCTTGAATTTTCGGAATATTGTGGCAAAGGATGGATTATTACGATAGTTTATATAGATATTAGGGTTTATGTTTTTTTTGTTAACTTTTTTATTTTCGGTAATAATTAACTACAATATATATTAAAAAAAGTTGAATAATTAAAGGTTAATGTAGAGGAAAAAAATAATAAAAAGGTAAAAGTTTAAAACATAACATGAAAGGAAAAACAACATGAGAAATTAGTATTCTCCTAAAGTTTTCAATTGTAATTTTGTTGTGGTTGTGAAACATGTAATTTGAAAAATAGTTGATGTAAATAAATCTAATAATTAAAAAACTCTCACACCAAACAAAATAATAGGATTCTTTCAAATAAAACATAGTTAAACATACAATGTTGACAAAACATAATAATAGTGAATGACAAAAGAAATTAAAATAAGTACAAAAAAAAAATTATGAATATGTTCGTAAGATCCATTGCAGCATGGTAACTTCCTAGCATCTTGACATGGAAAACTGATAAAAGATATACACATATGAAATAACTTTATTGAAATTTAAATAATTCTTTAAAACATAACATGAAGCAAAAAAAAAAAACACATAATATGTAATATTGTTTATGCACGAAATAAACGATAAGTAAAACACAGACATTCAAACAATATTACAAACTAATTATCAATACGGATGATGTACAAAAGTTTAAAAAACAACCATACTAAAGACATTGCACATTTATAGTAAGCAATAACATACATGTTGCTTTGAAACAATTGAGCTCACACTACTCATCAAAAACCAATCCTCTTTCTGTAACAAAGGTCTTCCTTCCCTCTCTGAATATTATATCTTTCATAGCCCATCGAATACTCAATACCAACACAAACATCCCACTCGCCACCAGCCTTATCCCTAATTTTAGATCTAACTTTCGTCCAAACCATTATCTTTAGCCCATTCTTAATTAGTCAATCGCTACAATGAAATCAGGATGATTAATAATAAACTTAACAAAGTAGTTTATATTTATTTTAAATAATATATTTTAGCGTGAGAAAATCTACAATTTTATCACAAATTCTAAGCGTCGGAAGCACACCTTCATCTTCTCAATTCGCATCATCATGATTAGAGCCCATAATATGATCACCATCAGAAATGATAATAACATCATGAGGTACTTATTGACATCAAATTGAACGGGTGGAGGAGGATGCACCAAAAAGTTATACCGAGTAAAATCAGTCATGTGAATTGATCGAGCACTTCAAAGATAATAAATTGGCCTTCATTGATTGACATGTCTTGTTTCACATTACCCCAGCCATCACTTATGTAAAAAACTCATTATCGTCATCTTCAATAACAACTGTCCACCAATGATACTTATAGTCCCTAGATACGAAGAAATAGTGTTCAACATTTATGGTGAACAAAAAAGCGATTGAAATGATACAATTATATAGATAAATAAATATTAGATATAAGTAGTTTAAGATGATATAACCAAACTGAAAAAAAAAACGTATACCATATAATCTTTTTTTCTTATTTTTTAAAGTTGTTTTGTAGTAGAAGATAGATCCAACATCAAGTGCATGATTTTATTGCGGCGATGCATAGAAAAAAAATAGAACGCCTTACAATATTTGCTTATTATATACTAAATCATAAATAAAGCATATTTATATCCTAAATTTTAAGCAAGTGATATTAGAAACTTATGAGAATTAAAAACAAAAACACTTAAATCCTTTTAACATCATTCATTTTAATTTGGTTTATTTGTTTTCATCCGTTAGAGGTAGAAGCCGACCCATTCATTAGCAAACGGGTAGAAATTTCCACTTATAGCAAGCGAAAATTAACCTGAAATGTTGAAACTTGATGGTTGTTTTGTACTTTGTCTTTCCTTCTATCAAGACAGACTTCAGCATTGCAATTTTCATTGGATGGATGGAGTATCATAAATGACAAATCCATGCATGTCACTTTTAGAAAGCTTAGCTAAGGAAACAAGATGATACCTTTGTATATTACAACTTGTGGCAGTCCTTGTAGTGCTGAAAAAATGAAACTCACATATAAGTTCATACATATAATTGCAAATGGAAGTTACTTTGATCTTTGTTATAGATATAGAACATGTGAATGATTGATACTTTTCTAAAACAATTTATAATCAAATAAAGTATTATATTTTTAGAATGGAGCAATACATTATAATTTATATTAATGTTGTGTTAATGTAAAACATAAAATTTGTCTTGAATTGGCCTAATTTACGACTGTCCATATTGAAATGCAGCAAAATTATGTATAAGGTCATAAAACTCGGTTGTGGGTGTCAAAGTCAAAACATGGAAACTGGTAATAGTGTGGAGCAATTGTATCTAGTGGTAAATGACATTAATTGCATATTTTAATGCATTTTGAAACGGGTCAATGGGTCGGGGCGCGAATCCGGGTTAGAAGATGGTTGCTTGACATGTGTACAATATTATTGAGGAGCTCTAGTATGGGACAAGTGTCCCCTTAACTACTCCTTTATTAGAAGAAGGAGATATAGATTAATTAATTTTTTTTAACTTTATTATTAATTTTAATTATATTTCCAAATAACAAATAATAAATATAAAGTTAAAATAAAAACTAAAATTAATAAAAAAAAAGTTACAATAAAAAAACATAAAGTTAAAAAAATACAAGATATCATAACATAAAAAAATACAACATTACATAACATTAAAAAAAACTAGTCGTCGCGTCCGTTGTTCCAAATGTATTCAATCAAGTCGGCTTGAATATGATAATGTATGTGCTCGTTACGTAACGAGAATTCGTTTAACTCTTGCTGCTCTGGGCTAACCGGAATAGTATTCTCCTCTATCGCGTTTTCGTCGTACTCACAAATAACTCGACCTTCGTCTTTGAGGATCATGTTATGCAGCAAGATACAAGCATACATACAATAATTTAGGTTTTTTTGGTGTGAAAGCACGTGCCGGGTTTGCGATGATGTGCCATCTTGCAAGTAAAACCCCAAATACTTGTTCAATGTCCTTTCTCGTCGCTTCTTGATACCTGACAAATTTCTTTCTTTTTTCGGTGGGAGGGTGCTGAACAGTTTTAACGAGTATAGAGTAGGTTATATTCCATCAGCAAGATGATACTCGTGCCTGTACTCCACCTCCGAAAGTGTAAATCTGGTATCTGGACCGGTTTTTTTATAACATCATCAAAAAACCAATGATAGATTAATGACATTAATGTCGTTATTCGATTCGGGAACACAGAAACTGCCCATGCCATGCATTCGGGCAATTCGCCCACGGCCAATGCATGCAATCAATGCTTCCGAGCATTCCTGGAAAACCATGCATTTCGTGGTGGAACTGATAAATTTTTGGACGCCACTCGAGTTTGATTTTTGTAAATATTTTTTGCTGTTGATCTTCACAAAATGTTTGCCAAACTTATACAAACATTCACGTGAAGTTTTTTCGGACATCCGTAAATACTCGTCCCATGAATCGGTTGATGTCCCGTAAGCTAGTTGTCGCAATGCTGTTGTGCACTTTTGTAAAGTGGTGAACCCCCTTTTGCCTCTAGCATCGTTTCGTAAAGTAAAAAACGGGTCACAACTCGACAAGTCATTGGCAATACGTCGAATAGTCAAAGGCTCATTCAGAACCGCCGCCTAAACATCTCATCTATGTACACCGGTTCATCGGCAAAGTAATCAACTACTAATCGCTCGTGGGCACTTACACGTATGCTGTAAATAAAAATAAATATTGTGAAAATATAAATTATAAAAAATATATTGGTGATATAAATTATAAAAAAATAGTTGCGATATAAATTTTACAAAAAAATATAAACTTACCTTCCCGGTCTCTGTTTATGGCCAAGCTAGTACATGGTTGCAAGTTCACTTCTTTCTCTTCCTCTGCCACCATGATTTGTGCCGCTTCCCGTACGATGTTTATAAAAAGTAGGTTTTCCTCGCTCGACGAAAATGAAGAATCAGCCAAGGGTAAATAAGAATCAACCAAGGGTAAATAAGAAGGGGGTAAAAGACCTTTCCTGGCATATAAAGAACACCTTCTAACGATTTTTCTATGATTTTATATGAATTTTTGAAAATCAACCTGTCTTTCAGCCCTGCCCGCTTATGCGGCCGTTTCAATTGTTTCAGTGAAGTCTTAAGCGACCATTTCACCTTTCTGTTTAGGCTTTAAAAAATAAAAGTTCCTAATACACCCGAAATGACCGTTTTGAAATACCAAGGAAACCTTATGCGGCCATTTCAAAGGCCTGTGTAAACTATATCAAAACTACCATTTTTCATCATTTCATGGCCTACACTTTAAGCTTGTATTAAAAGCTTTTCCAAGCTATATATATCCAAGTATTTATGTTGTTGCAAACATGTTTAAGAGGCTATTAATAACCTCATTCGTTTTATGTCACTATGACCCGGTAATTGGTGCGTTTGGTTTTAGCAATTAAAAAGATGTCAATTTCCCCGGTGCCAAAAACTTTGATTTAACAATCCCAAAACAGTGGTTTGGGGGAAATGACTAGTTTTACTAAACCCTCATTAACAAAGTTTTAAATTTATAAAGTAAACAATAATTAATTTAGAAACTAAAACCAACACATAGGCAGAGAACCTAACGTGCATAGTATAGTCTCTAGGGTAAGTATTGAGTATCTACTCAACCTTTAATCATTTAATTGATTGGGCTTTAAAAGGAAAATAAAACGAAGGGGTTCTTTAATAAAAATAGTTTTGAGAAAGGTTTGGTTTTAAAAAAGGCAGGATAAAATAAAATAGTAGATAGATATGCTGTGATACCCCGCAAATTCATGTTCTCACTTTAACTAAACTCTAGTTACGTTCCTTGCATTATACTTAACTAGGGTTAACTAGATAGGACACATGTGCATTGTTGTGAGTTAATATCGGGTACATGATTAGTGAGCCTCGGACGTTGGTGAATAACGAACTTACGTGTCTCTGTGATATTTGATGAACTTATGTGAAAACCATACGTGATTATGTGAACCTAAACCGAATACGTTAATAAAAATCACTAAAAGTGGAGTATGAGGTTGATTAGGGTCTTAACGCATGGGGTTGCACTTGTTACGGTCCGAAATAACGATAACGTCGAAGGATAACGCGTCAGGTGACGAAACGAGACACGCACGAGGGCCTCGGGCCTGTGAGCGGCCGCTCACATGGCCCGAGCGGCCGCTCGCACGTGCCTGACGGGTCTAAACCGCCTTAAACTCCTATTTAAGCATCCTTAACCCCCATGCAACCCCTAAACTCAACCCTAATCGCCCCTTACTGCCCCACACGAAATATTAACCCTAAAGCTCCTGCTAAGGCTCAAGATCATCAATTGGGAAGCTCCAAAGGCGCACGGTTGATCGAATCGAAGAGCCAAGGGTATAATCTTTGATTCCTTACACTTTTATCTTGTGTTTTTGTTATAAAAATCATTTAACAAAGTTTGTCCAGGTCTGAAAGTTTTTAATAATCATTAAAACATGAAGTTTTTGAAGATTTAACGGATCAAACATAATAATAAACGATTAGTAACATCATAGGATACTTATTGCGCAAGTTATTGATGTTTTGGTCTTTAAAGTTGTGATCTTTGCATGTTTAGTAGTAGAATCTGATCATAATAAGTATTAGGGATGTTTGGTAATGATGATTGATGTTTGTTGATTGTTTTTATGCACACGATAGTCGATTAAAGTATGATTTAGGCGAAACTAAAATCTGGACAGAATGGTTAGATGAACTTGTAGGAGCTGTAACACGACCTTGACATAATGATTTTGGTATTTTCTTTGCATGGTCGAGTCACACTTGGTCTTAGCTTTTCATAATGTGTAAAATCAAGTATTTTGGACGTCGGTTGAGTCGTTTTTGGTATTTTCATTGAAAATAGGTCAGGTCAGAATTTCGGGTATCAAACTGAGTCAACTTTGAAACATCATAACTCAAGTTTTATTAAGAGTTGGGTTGTGAAATTTTTACAGAAGGTTAATATTGGAGTAATATAAGTTTTCCAAGTGGATTCATCCCGTTTGGATGAATACACCATTTTTGGGAAATTTTTACAGAAGGTTAATACGGAATGTAGAAACTAATTATAACCAATACATTCACCAACGAGTCCGTAGGGTTTACTATTGCATGTAGAATCATTAGGCGTCACATATATACTTTTGAACGTTTAAAACGCCTTGGACAAACGAGTTATATGGTGTAATGATATTACGCCTATACTCACTTAGTGACACTATTATTAGGGTGTCGGTAGCATACTTTACTTGCGGTTCGGATTTCTTTTGCTTGCACGTTAAGGTGAGTTTCACTACTCTTTTTCTCAAAAGCATGCGTCTCGGATTAGAGAACTTTGGTAAACGTTTTCTAGTCCATTTGGGACTACTCAGGTATGACTCCTTGTGTGGGTCGGGTTTTGACTCCTTGTGTGGGTCGGTTTTACGATTCCTTGTGTGGATCGGGTTTTCGGTCAGTTTAAAACTTATTGGTCCTTTGTAATCTAAACACTCTATCATTGAAAGTCCTTGCATATTATTGGGTTAATCGCTGGAGGCGAACGGGGTATTAGTTGATAGCGCTATTAGGTTGATGCAGCAACCTCGTGTCTGAGGTGCTTGAGGCACGGGCATGAACTTCTGACCACAATTTCCGACTGGTGTTGATAGACGCCAGTCATTGAGGCAAATAACTATTTTTCTGAAGGTTTCCCAATAATCTTGTTTAGTTACATTGAGTGGGCTAGCTACCCCTGACACACTTAAACTGACAACTCTTTATCTTTTTGGTCTGGAGGACCTATGTTATTACTTTACTTACGTGGTTTTTGGAAAAGCAGCGCATTTGCATATTAATTTACTTTACTTTGTGAACTCACCAGCTTTATGTTGACACACGATAGCATGCTTTTGCAGGTAACTAGGAACGGAGCACAGCTAGGTCATGCATCATTTCATGGGTCTTAAACATTAAACTATTTTGCACATTTACTATTTATTTGGTTTTGGGTGCGGTGTTTTGCGCAGACTTTATTTACTATTTTTCATTCGCTTCCGCTATACTATTATTTGGTTTGGTTAAAACTTCAAAACTTGGTTTTTACAATAACGAACTAAATGGTTGGGCATTTAGAGTCGTTCATGTGACTTATGGCTATGGGATCCTGGTTTGTCATGCGCCTAGCGGTATAAACCCCGCAGTGGATATTTGAGGGTGTAACATACGCACATCTCGAGGCCCTCCGTATAAGTAGTTAAGTTTATTATTAAGATTAATAATTTAGAATAGTTAATTGTGCGGAAGACGAGAGTGGTCTTGAAGTGTTAACTCCTTGATAGAGAAGTGGAGGCGACTACTGTGTAGAATGCTAAACCTCTCCGGCGTGTGTCCACCTGGGGTACTCCCGCCAGGACCTCGTGTATAGCGGGCTCCTCAAACTGCGGTCAAGTCTCTGGTCCCTAAATTTATCGTCTTCTTGAATTGGAGGCTTCATTCCTGAACCGAGACACTATACACCTCCCTTAGTTCTTCCGTTCCATACCGAAAGGTCTCTTTATCCTGGCAACCTCGTATCCCCTAATTGGTTAACGGTCATGAGACCGAAGGATCTCTCTTACGGCTGTCACAGGAGATCGGGGCCCCATTGGCTAACGGTGTTGTACCAACGAGAACTAGTTAAAGAATCTTTATTTCATTTATCTTTTAAGTGACACTTATTATTTATTAATCAATTAAATATTAAGTTGTTTAAATAAATGATGACATAATTACCCAACCCATAATCTCCAGAACCGAATGAAATCCTTAACAAAGGTGGCACATAATCCTAAAGGCATGCAATCCGGAGATCACTGGGGCGCCCGTAGGGAAACCATCCTTTGTCAAAAAGATCACTCAATCATCTGGTATGAACCAGAAATGTGTTACTCAGATCTGGTCCACTTCAGAAGCCATTGCTTAGAATCCGGTTTGGATATCAGAAGCCCGAGGGATTTGTCTCTCTACCGATTTCCTTGCCTTGGATCTAGCTCGAGACTACCAGAAGCTGATTATACCTTTAACTAATTAAGTTAAGGTTGTTATTAAGTTAATCATCATTCAAACCTGTCACCAAGATAAACAAATAAAGATTAGAAGAAGATAACACAACTAATAACTAAAAATAAACTACTACTACTAATAATAAAAGTCTGCAAATCGAAGCGGGTTCGTGAATAATAGAAAGATACAACCATAGAAATGATCAACACAAGGATCATGGCTGCTCATAGACAAGCTCTCCATCTCCAAGTGATATGTATTCTCTCATGATCCTCACGACCCTCGATATTTATTGCATACTACTCTACGATCCTCTTCTTGGCCAAGTTAATCAAGGAAGGTCGAAGCCTAACCATTGAGTGATGTTAGGAGGACCAGAAGGCCTCCTAAGAGAGCACAAGAAGGGGATGAACAAATGGTGGGGGGTTAGCTTGCTATTTATATAGCTTCAAGGGAAGCACGAGCATGCCAAAAAGTGTCGGGGGCGTGCTCGTTGTCTCACGTACGTTCTATTGCTGCATGGCAGACTCTTGTCTGTACCTTCTGTCTATGCACGGGCGTGCCAGTGTAAGTGGCACGGGCATGCCAATGCTGCTGGTCTTGATTTCTTGCTCTCAAAGTTTGCTGCGTTGTTCTCTTGCGTACAGGACCTTCGTGCAAGTGAACGTGGGCGTGCATGGTCACTCCGGGACTGATTTTAGCTTTGTTTAAGTCCCAGGATTGTCTTCAAAACATATAGTGAACTGGCTAAAAGTCTCGTATCTTCAGGACTCTCCAGTTTTTGCTTGTTTTTGCCCGGAAATCCTCTGTTTCCGTCTTGGAGCTCCAGTTTCCTGAGAAATACAAATAGGAACGAATTAAGCATCAAATATCAATAATATAAGCCTAATTGTATCCTATTATGAGATTGTTTATGCCTGTTTTATATGTTAATTTTGTGAGTTATAAGTAGCTAGTTTTAAATGTTCATGTAGGTTTTACCCATATCGACCCGTTAAGGACTTGGGCTATACAAGACACTATTTTACCAAACAAAAGACATAAAAATCATATTATCGACTCATTGGACACTTGTATAATTAAAAACAGTGTCCGGTTCGTTTCATGATGATCCGGTTTTTAGATTTAACCTTTAGTAAAATTTTAAATTCCTAAAAGGCCTCTTATAGCCAAATCTTTCCATTTAGCCATCCATGGCGACACTTCATGTTTCAAATCCACTATTTTTTACTCAATGATTTGTTTAAAACCCTCTAAGTCCTTACGGACTTAGATTTTCACTATTTCTCTTATTTAGTCAATTCTACGCGCAATAGCGCACATTAGACATAGTTATGGAAAAAACTTACTTGATTGACACTCACACTTTATGTGAGTAGTTTTAGCACCCATGTTGCTTCGCCCGAAGGCGTTTATTTAGCTACAGACTTACCGGGTGGCCTTGTGTAACACCCCAACCGATGGCGGAATCATCGAGGTGTCACGTAGTGACGATTGTTAAAAAGCACATGGTACTAAAATGTAAATATATTATTGAATAATTTAAATTGTCTTACATGGATGAAATGGGAAAAATACAAAAGTCTGAAGAAAACATGAAATTTGAAATAAATTATTAAAAACAAGCACTAAAATCCAATGCTATGCAACTAAGATCAAACTGCACCTGAAACATGTACAAAATAAGTTTTGTCAACATATGAAATGTTGGTGAGCATTCCTAGTGTTAATACATATAGTAAGTTGGAAAATGTTATACAATTCAAGTGCAAAGCTACAGTGCATTTATGTAAACTATGTATCATACAAATGAGCGAAATCAATCCTGTGACTGTATAAATGTACTAAAATGAACGACGGTGTACTTATCCAATAAATGGATAATAACTTAACAATGACCATGGATTCTCCAATGAAAAAGGGGGAGAATCACCTAGGTGGGTTGTCAATCCAATAGCGCTATCCAATGTTAAGGTCGGCTTGTACATGGCTAATGATTTCACTAAGTACAAATGTATTCTACATGTAATGTCTAAGCATAAAGCACGTATGTAAGCAAATGCACAATGTACTAGAATTGTATTCTAAAAATGTGAACTTGTATGTGTATTTTGTATAAGTGTACATGTAACACCCCAAAAATGAATAAAGACAAAAAGGGGATAGGAAATACTCACAGTTCGCGTAATAACTTGAAACTCTACCGAACAACGTGATGTGAATTAGGATTATGCCAAAGGATTAACCTAAAGATATAGATAATTTGTAAGGGAATGAACTTAGAGTCTAAGTTATCTAGGATACAAGTAGTTCTAGGGTTCCTAATTTGGGGATAAGTAATTGTTTAATCATTAATTAGGTAAATTGTTAATAAATAAAAGAAATTCGATAAATAATTAAATAAAAGACTATTGTAGGTTTTTGATTTAGGATGGCCATATTAGAGAGTTTTAAGTATGAAAATAATTTTTATAAAATTATTTTCTCCGAAAATTATATATTTAGTCTATTTATTTCTATTTGTCAAAACATATATTTAATTTCTAAAAATATTAAAATTAAAGAATTTTCAAATTAAAATTTGTATTTCTGTCCTAAATATGTAGAAATAATTTATGTAAAATTTTGGTATAAAACTATTGAAAAATGAATTTGTTATGATTTATTTATGATTAAAAATAACAAAAATTAATTAAAAATATTAAATAAATGGTTTTTCTGGAATAAAAATTTATTTATGAAATGATTATTGATCTACAAGTTTAAAATAATTTTCGTGGATATTTATAAGAACGTTTAGATATTTTTATAAAATTTTAAAATTATACATGAATAAACTTGTAATATTTATAATATATAATAAATAAATAATTTTTGTAAAACTAAATTTTTTTTGTGAACCTTGTCGTTAGGAGAACATAAAATAATTTTTATAAAATTTGTAAATCTCTTTTGGTATTTAAAAATGATTTTAAAAATATTAATAGGTAAAATATATAAATAAAAAGGGTTTAAAAAAAATGTTGCTATGGCTAGGACTCGAACTCGCCCCTAGAAGCGGTTTAATGGTTTTAATCAGCAAGGGTATCACCAACTGCTCTATAGGGCAGTTGGTGATTTATTTCAGATTGTTTTGAATAAGTGTGATAGCTGCGTGAGTCATCTTCCCCCAATCATTATGAACAAACCCTAGATTTTTAATCTAACAAATTAGGAAACAATAACCCCAGAAACATTGGGGTTATTGATCGACTAGTATGCAGAAACATAACCATTTATTTAATTGAGACTTACAATGCTTCTATGATGCACGAACAATAAGGCAACGAAAAGTCAAACTGATCGTTCTCCTTGGTTATCTAGGGAGATTTAACAGGAATTGAGTGTAGGGGGTTGTTTATTGGCTCAATAAGGTTATCAAGGGATGTCCAATTTATACGATTACATACGAAAGCGACGAAAAGGAAAGTTTGACCGTGTGTTAATGTATACGCGTAATTGGTATAATTTTGGTATGGTTTTTATTGAATTATGCGTGTATAATACGCATAAGGGTCTGTCAATTAAAACTTGTTGCCAAATTCGGATCAATTACGCGTCCTGATCACAAAGTCAAATTGGTTCTTGGTGCTGGGTTTGTGTATCAAAGAAGAAGCAGTGAATTCAGGAGATGATAAGATTAATTAGAGTCTAGCTTTTCCAAACAAACACATGTGGTCTAGTGGTGGTGCTGCTGTTCACTGATTCCTAGCTCGGATCAGACTCGGGTTTGAGTCCCTGGTCTGTGCAAAGTTTTTTTTTTAGCAAAGGAGAGGGGAGAAGGACAGGAGATGTGGGCCAGGTACTTGGGCTGGGCTTAGGATCTGGGCTCCGAAAATAGCTATAATATAAGGTTTGGTTGGGTTAGAAATTTGTCAATACACCTTAAAAATTCACATTATTATTATTATTATTATTATTATTATTATTATTAAAAAAGAAAAGAATTTATCAGTTACGACAACGATTCGAGTAGATAGTTAATAATCGCAAGAAACAAGTTCGCAACTTTTATTATTGAGTCGAAACTTCGAAATACAAGGATTATAAATGTAAATACAAGAAATAAAAGGGACCAAAGTTGTAAAAAAATAAAAAAAACGAAAGCTGACGGATGTCACAACATCCCCTACTTTTAGAAATTTCGTCCCGAAATTCCTTTAAGTGGTAGTCTCTGGAAAAAGATGAGGATACTTAGACATCATTTGGTCCTCACGCTCCGAAGTAAACTCTGGGCCTCGTTTGGACTCCCAACGAACTTTGACAATTAGAATTCGGCTTCGTTTAAGTGTCTTGATATCTCGATCTATAATCTCCATAGCTTTTTCCATGAAGCGCATCGATTCGTCAATCTGGATATCCTCTAAAGGAACATGGAGGTTATCTTCAGCCAAACATTTCTTTAGATTAGAAACGTGAAACGTTGGATGGACATTGCTGAGCTATGGTGGTAGATCGAGCTTGTAAGCTACCTTCCCAATTCGTTCAAGGATCTTAAACGGGCCAACAAACCGAGGTGCAAGTTTCCCTTTCTTTCCAAATAGAAATATACCCTTCCAAGGTGAAACCTTGAGAAGTACCATATCCCCGACTTGAAATTCTAGAGGCTTGCGTCTTTGATCGGCATAACTTTTCTGTCTGCTTCGAGCAACTTGCAAATTATCACGAATGCGAAGAATTTTGTCTGTCATTTCCTGTATTAGCTCGGGGCTGGTGATTTGTGTTTCTCCGATCTCGTTCCAACAAACAGGGGAACGACATTTGCGACCATAAAGTGCCTCAAATGGTGCCATGTTAATACCGGAAAGGTAGCTGTTATTATACGAGAACTCAACCAAGGGTAAGTGCGTGTCCCAATTGCCACCAAAGTCAATGACGCACGCTCTAAGCATATCCTCCAATTTTTGGATGGTTCGTTTAGTTTGACCATCCGTCTGTGGGTGATAGGTCGTGCTAAGCTTTAGTTGAGTACCAAGTGCAGATTGAAGTGTCTGCCAAAAGCGAGAAGTGAACCGACTATCGCGATAAAAAATAATGTCCAGAGGAATACCATGACAACTGACAATCTCATCGATATATATTCTAGCCAGTATCTCAACTGGGTAGGTCTCACGAATGGTTAGGAAAGGAGCAAATTTGGTCAATCGGTCGACGATGACCCAAATACTGTCATGACCACGAATGGTGCGTGGAAGTTTTTTTTTAATGAAGTCCATAGCAATGTTCTCCCACTTCCACACTGGAATTTCTGGTTGGATAAGTAAACCAGATGGACGTTGGTGCTCGGCTTTGAGTTTGGAATAAGTAAGACATTTAGCCACGTAAAGAGCTATGTCCTTTTTCATACCGGGCCACCAATACAAGTTACGCAGATCCTGATACATCTTATCTGCACCAGGGTGAATGGAGTAACGAGACTTGTGAGACTCGTCCATGAGAAAAGTACACAGGTTTTCACGATTAGGAATCCAAAGACGGTTCATGAAGTAAAGTAAACCATGTTTGGTTTCCAACTGGTTTTCGGCTCCACACGACATTTCATCGTACATGTTGCCTTCAGTAACAGAGACATGTTACGCTTCAATAATGCGGAGTTTGATATCAGACTGGACCTGGGAATAATAAAGCTGGGCATGATCTTTACGACTGATGGCATCGGCTACAACATTCGCTTTCCCAGGATGGTAGCGAATCTCGCAGTCGTAGTCGTTTAACAACTCGACCCATCGTCGTTGACGCATATTCAGATCTTTCTGGTTAAAAATGTGTTGAAGGCTTTTGTGGTCAGTGAAAACCACACATTTTGTACCATATAAATAGTGCCTCCAAATCATAAGTGCGAAAACGACCGCTCCATGTTCAAGATCATGGGTAGTATAATTTTTCTCATGGGTTTTCAATTGTCGTGATGCATATGCTATAACTTTGCCTCGTTGCATGAGAACACAACCAAGACCTTGATTAGAGGCATCGCAATAAACCACGAAGTCCTCATTGTCGTCAGGTAAAGAAAGGATCGGAGCATCACAAAGTTTCTGTGTTCAAGGTTTGAAACGCTTCTTCCTGACTGGGTCCCCATACATAGGGTTTATCTTTATGGGTTAAAGAAGTGAGAGGTAAGGAAATCTTGGAAAAGTTGAGAATAAAACGACGGTAATAACCCGCTAGACCAAGGAAAGAACGAACTTCAGTGGGAGACTTAGGTGTAACCCAATTTTTAACGGCCTCAATCTTAGCTGGATCCACGTGTATTCCCTTATCATTGATAATGTGCCCAAAAAATTGAACTTCCTTGAACCAAAATTCACACTTGGAGAATTTGTCATACAGTTGTTCATTCTTCAAAAGACTCAAAATTTGTCTAAGGTGTTGTTCGTGGGCTGATTTGGTTTTGGAGTAAATGAGAATATCATCAATGAAAACAATTACGAATTTATCCAAGAAGGGTTTGCACACGCGATTTATGAGATCCATGAAGACAACGGATGCATTGGTTAGTCTAAAAGGCATAACCATGAATTCGTAATGACCATAACGTGTACGAAAAGCAGTCTTTGGAATATCATCTTCATGAACTCGAAGTTGATGATATCCAGAACGAAGATCGATTTTTGAAAAACAAGTCAAGCCTTGGAGTTGGTCAAAGAGATCATCAATGCGGGGTAATGGTTAACGGTTTTTAATGGTAAGTTTATTAAGCTCCCGATAATCGATGCACATTCGGAAAGATCCATCCTTCTTCTTTACAAATAAGACTGGAGCTCCCCAAGGTGATGAACTGGGACGAATGAAGCCCTTGTCTGCCAACTCTTGAAGTTGACTCGCAAGTTCTTGCATTTCAGAAGGTGCAAGGTGATATGGAGATTTTGCAACGGGTGTGGCACCAGGTACAAGGTCGATACGGAATTCAACAGAACGCACAGGTGGAAGTCTAGGCAAGTCATCAGAAAAGACTTCTGGAAATTCACGAACAACAGGAACATCTTGGATACTCTTGTCTTTGTCTTTCTTTTCCACGACATGGGCCAAGAAAGCTACGTATTTCTTACGTAGATACTTTTGTGCTTGAGTGCAGGACATGAGTTTAAGACCACTGGATGGTTTTTCACCATAAACCCGTAAAAAGTCACCCGATGAGAGAGGAATTCGAATAAATTTTTCAAAGAAAACAACTTCAGCATGGTGTTTATAAAGCCAATCCATACCCACGATGATGTCAAAACTACCCAATTTCATGGGTATGAGATCAATGGAGAAATCATGCTCGTTAAGACTAAGAGTACAACCCCGAATGATGGAATCGATTGATATGGGGTTTCCATCCGCAACCTCGACAATGAAAGGCGCTCCTAATCTAGAGCGAGTGTGAGATAGTAAAGGTTCGAATGCAAATGACAAAAAACTTTTATCCGCACCAGTATCAAATAAAATTGAAGCATAATGACCATCGAGTAAAAACGTACCATTGACCACATCATTTGTTGCCTGGGCTTCTGATACATTGATGTTAAAAGCCCTACCACGAGCCACTAGGTTTGTTGTACGGTTTGCTGCGACAAGATCTAGACACTGATTTCTGAGGTGGTTTGGATCACCACAATTGAAACAGGCTCGAGCATATGCTATGGGTTGTGGGTTTTGGCGAGGTGGTTGAGGGTTGGCTGGCTGAGGGTTAACTGGTTGAGAGTTAATTGGTTGAGGTCTAAACACTGAACGACATGTGGTAGCTACATGACCATACCTACCACAAGTGGTACAGTGGCGACAGGGAAAGTTTGAGGGGTGATGGTATTGACAGGTGGCACATTTGGGTAAGTTTCCCCCATAAACTTTCTTGACAGGAGGAGCCTGGACCATTGGAACCTGGGTTACTAGGGCTACAACGACATAGTTTTACTTCTGAATTTCCGCTTCCTGGAGTTAGAACCGATATTATCTAAAGCGACTCTAGATGATTCAGTAGTAGGGGTGGGGGTCTTCTCAGCTGGTTTCTTAGTACCTTTCCTAACCAGATTTCCCTTTTTCACGTGCTTGTCAGTCAAAGAGGCTGCAAGCTGGATGACTTCTTCCACCGTAGTGGGTTTGTGTAACACCCCAAAACCATTCGTTCGCCTAAATACGCCATTAGGCGTGATTAGCAAAATATTAACACAAGACTTAGAGAATATAATATGGGTTATATTCTAATATGGAAATAACCTAGTTAATAATATTACGTTTATAAATGAATAAAAGGTGTTGGAAACTAGCTTATGAGTTAGTTTTTTTATAGCAAAATGAACCGAGACTAAACTTGAGGGACCATAGTTGCCTAAATGATAAACTTGGTTTTATCATTATGAAATTTAAAAGAAAAAAAAAACACACACACACACTTGGTGTGCCACGAAAATGATCAGGAGACAAAGTCTCCTTTGTCTACAACCCTAATCAACAAGAACAAGCCCAATCAAGGCCAAAATCAAAGGGGTTCTTCTTCCATGAGCCCTAAAACGAATCACCCAAGTTTGATAAACGCAAAGGTAACTTTTATTTGCCTTAATTTGATGATTTTATTCAAGCTTGAAGTGGGTGAAAATCTTGATTGATTACAAAACGTGAGATTATTAGTTGTTAGAGGTTTCTCTAGCTTTAGGGAGCCTCAATCAAACCTAATTTGCTTACGAATCACATTCTACATGTATGTTTGATTCTAGTCATATGGTTATGCTAATATGTGAAAATTGGGGTTTAACCTCTAGGTTGAAACCCTCTATGCTTAATGATTTAGTTAACTCTTAGGAGCTTTCTTAATGAGGAATTTAGGCTAAAAAGTCTAAATATCATGATATGATGATTATTAGCTAAATGGGTATGCTTTGGCTAACTTAAAACTCATGAAAAATCAATCAAATTGGTGGGTGCACACCAAGTGTTTGATTAAATGCCAAATTGGTGAACACTAGTGAAACTATGAAGTTAGAATCATGTAAGAGCTATTAATCGTATGTGATATTGGTTTGTAATAAGCCAAGTTAATTGCATATTCTATATAAGAAAATGGCTATGGATTTAGCTATAAATGGGTAATGAATACATGATTTATGGATAGTGAATTAATTCCATGTTATGTATTCTAATAATCAAGTTTGACATATCCCTAAGTAGGTACAAGAACTAGGGATGCAAACGGGTCAAACGGATGCAAGCAATGCGTATGGAAGCAAGAACGGATATGAGGTAAGTTTTACTTACACCAATATACTATAACATAGCTTAAATTTTTATAAACATTAGTTTCAAATCTTGAGTGTGAGGTAAAGATAAACCCCAAGGGGTAGAATCTATTAAGTGAGTTGCCTTATGTGCACTCAATACAAAATGTGGTTTATGACCTTAATCGAGATAATGCGTTATGACCAAATGGAGAAATCCATCAAACGGGTCAACTAATAAAGATATGTGAGAAATGATGTTTTAATCCAAATTAAACCAATTGAATGGAGTCATTAAGCATGGTGTTAAATGGGTCAAGTTTGTTTCACTTGAACCATAGATAAAAACTTGGGTAACATAGCATTATGAACTAGGAGTCTAAACGGGTCAAATGGTGATGTCCTCACCATGTGAATCCAACACTTGATGCTTGTATTCCAAGCATTAAGATTCATAAAGTTAAACGGGTCAAATGGCAAGTTATTGCCATTTGAGTTCCGAGAAATTAACGTTGTCTATTTAGAAAGCATACAGGTAGATGCAATTGCGTGTGCATTCTTGATGTTAAGAATCATGGAGGATAAACACAAGGTATGGATATGGGTCAAGGCCACCCGGTAAGTCCGTAGTCAAATAAACGCCTTCGGGCGAAGCAACATAGGTGATAAAGTACCCACATGAAGTGTGGGTGCAAATCAAGTAAGTTATTTCCATAACTATGTGTAATGCGCGCTAAGGCGCTTAGAATTGACCACATTAGAACAATCTTGAGAAATGTTGAAAATCTAAGTCCGTATGGACTTAGAAGTTTTTAAACAAGTCATTGAGTCCAAAACAATGGGTTTCAATCAAGAAGTGTCGCCACGAATGGCTAAATCGAAAGATTTGGCTAGGAGGGGCATTTTGGGAAATTATAAAGATTTACTAAAGGATAAATCTAATAATCGGAATCATAACGAACAAATCGGACAAACACTTTAGTTGATCAAGTGTATAATGACTTGACAACATAAACTAGATGCATTGCGCATGGTCAAATGGTGTTTGGATAAGTTAAATGTCTAAATGGGTCAAATTGGGTAAAAGTCGCCGTAAACATTCAAAACTAAGAACCGGATCATGGCGACATAAAACGGACCATAATTTCAGTCAAAAAAAGGTTTATTTAGTCGGCGAGTCATTACTTAGGCTTCGGGAATCATCAAATGCGGTTGCGACATGATTCCCATGCTTAAAAATCACCAAAATCACATCAGAAGCTTCGAGCGGCCGCTCACAGAGACCGAGCGGCCGCGCGCTTTGACCTGCATGTCAGCACGAACTTTAAAATTGCGTATAAAATCGTAGAAAAATCGTTAGGAGGTGTTCTTTATATTCCTGGAAAGCTCTTGGAGCGTAGAACAATTCTTATTTGAAAGTCGAAGTCGGATTTTGGGTTTTAGAATGGGTAAAAGCGATCCGAACAGCTGCTGCGCAAAAGTTGCAGCAGATTGTTCTCCTGATAAAGGGCCGTTGGGCCTGGTTCGTTCCGTTTCGACGTGTAACGACTCTCACACTAGTTTAAATGTATTATTGACAACCCACTAACCATTCTTTGTGTGATGGTGCTAGGTAAACATTCAAGGGACGACCCGGAGCAAGGATCAAGTCGCGAGAAGAACCGAACACGCGCGAACACTCATCAAGCTTCCGCACTAGAATCTAAGGAACTCCCGTTAAAACGCAACATCTTAAAATATGTTTCAACTATTAAAAAGTAAAAATTTGTGTGAATCAAACATGTATTTGATCTTAATGGGTTGACTTATAAAGAAAATTTCAAAGTTTTAATCGGGAGTGGTTTTTAGTTAAGGTCAAAACCCGTAAGATTAGGCAATAATCGCGTGATTACGGGTTAGGGTCTTACAAGTGGTAACAGAGCCATAGGTTTGAGGGATCCGAGTGTCGGGAAGGATACTTGGACTCAAACCGTGCGCTCAAAGTGTTGAAGGGTGTTCGGTTCAAGACTTGATCAAGGAATCCGGTAAGTAATACCTATAATAAACATCCGTTTTGATCGGAAAATTGTTATAGGTAATCAATAGTGATATCGCGTAGATACTCGCTATCTCAAAATCTTGATAAGGAAATGGTTAGGTACTCATGGGGCCTATCCAAAAGATTGATTCGGGCAACGGAAATCTCGCATAACAAGAACTCTAACATCACTATTGCAGTGATGCATACTAATAATGAAATGTCATGTTACTAATTAATTGAAATTATAAATGTGACAGGGATGATAACATCTTATTCGATCGAGAGAGGATCGAATGATTCACCAAACGAGGTTGTAGAGGTTTCGGGAGCATGGTTGATAGCATGCTCACTAAGGACCAAGTCAAGTAACGACTCGGGCTAATGGATCAGTAACGAAAGGGAGCACGGGAGCAAGTATCAAACAGGTACATGCTCGAAACCATAGTAGGTGCATTAGTATGCAATTATCACCTGAAGAGTGGTAATTGCATATGCAAGCAATAGGAAAAATGTGAAAGGTGCATAGTTCACGATAATGAACGATCAATGCACAAACTTAACTTGAACATCGAGACCGGGTTGGGGATAATCATCCCAAACTAATGTTTAGAAAGGCGTTGTGATCATACCAATGAGTGTGATCACACAAAGCTTATTAAATTGAAAACACATCGCTTTTTCTTAATGAATAAAGGTAAAAACCTAACGTTGAATAATTTATCAAGGAAGGGTTTTACCAAATAAAATAGGGGGCACAAGCATGAGCTGAAAATTTGCTTGCATAGGGTGTGATGCCTTAATTATAATAAGTCTGTGCGTACCATATGCGAATTACTTACCCTGGCCAGGTAAGTGTTAAACATATGATACCATGGGTTTCTTATGATTAATACATATACAACCTATGTGACAAAGGCTTAGTAAGTGTCAGGTGCCGGGGGGATTCTAGACGTAGTCCACTGTCTAATACGGCAGGGATGCGATCCATGCAAGACCTTGAGCGAGGCACCAGCTAGAATACGCTGGGCTAGCAAAGAGGACAACAAACTGGAGCGTTTGAACGTAGTCCACTGTCTACCACGGTAGGGATGCGAACCATGCAAGACCTTGAGCGAGGCACCACCTTATACGCTGGGCTAGCAAAACGGGCAATATACGATTCGAGTTATCCTGGGTTGATACAGAGATTGACTTGAACCTTAATCAAGGTCTAGTCATAAATAGATTCAGTTCGGAAATAAACTTGAACCTTAATCAAGGTCGAGTCATAAACAGATTTAGCTTGAAAACAGACTTGGGCCTTAATCAAGGTTAAGTCATAATTAAACTCGGACTTTTATAGAAGGTTAAATTCGTAAAGAGGGACTTGAACCTTAATCAAGGGTTGAGTCATAATCACATTCGGGTAAGTCATGAATCTTGGGATTAATGACCTAAAACAGCGGGCTTGGGCCATGATAAATCGGTAAATCATTCAACCCTCGGGTTAAGGATGAGAAAGTGTAAACTGCAACAACATTAGATTGTATTGTTGGTACGATTTAATACAAAACATAATAACGGTTGGATTGTATAGTTATTACAATCTGATGCAAACCGTGATAACAGGAAATTAGTCGATACAATACGTAGTAATGACCAATCTACACCGTGTTTTATGAAAAGAAAACTGACCTCAATTTGTATTGAGATCGGTAATCAGAAAGAGGACTTTTAGAAACTAAGCGTTCTAAATATATAAACGATTTGAAATCTAAAACTCAAAGGTCTTTAAACGGGTCGGGTGGGGCTATGACCACCAATCGAGTTAGCAAAATGGGAAATTGGGTAAACCCAATAAATGGCAAATTCTTGAAATAGGATTAGCCAAAGAAAGGAAAACGTTAGTGTAAAGCAAGGTTTGTTTATAGCATTCTAGCAAACCAAAAAGAAACGAGGGTTGGATTCGGGGATGAATCCAAGAAGCTAGAAAACGGCTATATTAAAAAGCCGGGTTAGTCTTGGAAACCAAGACAAATTACTTGTTAGAAATAGACGCATAGACATGTATGCCTATGCATGCTATAATCGAGTATTACAATAGATGCCCTAAGGTGCATGATAGAATGGCCCCTTAAACCATTACATCATTCGTGATAATAGTAGACGGGGATAGTCTACGGATCTAAGAATGACCTATGGAGAACATAAGTAGCTAAAATGTCGGGTAGGGGGTAAGTATGTAGATATTGCCCCTAGTTAACCGAAATAATAGAATGACTCAAGTCATGTTATGAAAGCTAAGGCTTCCATATAATAAAAGTTAGAAAGCCGGGTAAAGGGATACAAATAATAAGTATATAGTACTACTCGTTAGACTATAGAATGTCAAGGGATTGAGCGGTGCTCAAAATTGATTAGAGACACTAAGGTCCTTTGGTGTGACCAAAGCAACAACACAAGAAAGGTTTCGAGGACGAAACCTCTTTAAGGGGGGTAGACTTGTAACACCCCAAAACCATTCGTTCGCCTAACTACGCCATTAGGCGTGATTAGCAAAATATTAACACAAGACTTAGAGAATATAATATGGGTTATATTCTAATATGGAAATAACCTAGTTAATAATATTACGTTTATAAATGAATAAAAGGTGTTGGAAACTAGCTTATGAGTTAGTTTTTTTTATAGCAAAATGAACCGAGACTAAACTTGAGGGACCATAGTTGCCTAAATGATAAACTTGGTTTTATCATTATGAAATTTAAAAGAAAAAAACACACACACACACACACTTGGTGTGTGCCACGAAAATGATCAGGAGACAAAGTCTCCTTTGTCTACAACCCTAATCAACAAGAACAAGCCCAATCAAGGCCAAAATCAAAGGGGTTCTTCTTCCATGAGCCCTAAAACGAATCACCCAAGTTTGATAAACGCAAAGGTAACTTTTATTTGCCTTAATTTGATGATTTTATTCAAGCTTGAAGTGGGTGAAAATCTTGATTGATTACAAAACGTGAGATTATTAGTTGTTAGAGGTTTCTCTAGCTTTAGGGAGCCTCAATCATACCTAATTTGCTTAAGAATCACATTCTACATGTATGTTTGATTCTAGTCATATGGTTATGCTAATATGTGAAAATTGGGGTTTAACCTCTAGGTTGAAACCCTCTATGCTTAATGATTTAGTTAACTCTTAGGAGCTTTCTTAATGAGGAATTTAGGCTAAAAAGTCTAAATAACAAGATATGATGATTATTAGCTAAATGGGTATGCTTTGGCTAACTTAAAACTCATGAAAAATCAATCAAATTGGTGGGTGCACACCAAGTGTTTGATTAAATGCCAAATTGGTGAACACTAGTGAAACTATGAAGTTAGAATCATGTAAGAGCTATTAATCGTATGTGATATTGGTTTGTAATAAGCCAAGTTAATTGCATATTCTATATAAGAAAATGGCTATGGATTTAGCTATAAATGGGTAATGAATACATGATTTATGGATAGTGAATTAATTCCATGTTATGTATTCTAATAATCAAGTTTGACATATCCCTAAGTAGGTACAAGAACTAGGGATGCAAACGGGTCAAACGGATGCAAGCAATGCGTATGGAAGCAAGAACGGATATGAGGTAAGTTTTACTTACACCAATATACTATAACATAGCTTAAATTTTTATAAACATTAGTTTCAAATCTTGAGTGTGAGGTAAAGATAAACCCCAAGGGGTAGAATCTATTAAGTGAGTTGCCTTATGTGCACTCAATACAAAATGTGGTTTATGACCTTAATCGAGATAATGCGTTATGACCAAATGGAGAAATCCATCAAACGGGTCAACTAATAAAGATATGTGAGAAATGATGTTTTAATCCAAATTAAACCAATTGAATGGAGTCATTAAGCATGGTGTTAAATGGGTCAAGTTTGTTTCACTTGAACCATAGATAAAAACTTGGGTAACATAGCATTATGAACTAGGAGTCTAAACGGGTCAAATGGTGATGTCCTCACCATGTGAATCCAACACTTGATGCTTGTATTCCAAGCATTAAGATTCATAAAGTTAAACGGGTCAAATGGCAAGTTATTGCCATTTGAGTTCCGAGAAATTAACGTTGTCTATTTAGAAAGCATACAGGTAGATGCAATTGCGCGTGCATTCTTGATGTTAAGAATCATGGAGGATAAACGCAAGGTATGGATATGGCTCAAGGCCACCCGGTAAGTCCGTAGTCAAATAAACGCCTTCGGGCGAAGCAACATAGGTGATAAAGTACCCACATGAAGTGTGGGTGCAAATCAAGTAAGTTATTTCCATAACTATGTGTAATGCGCGCTAAGGCGCTTAGAATCGACCACATTAGAACAATCTTGAGAAATGTTGAAAATCTAAGTCCGTATGGACTTAGAAGTTTTTAAACAAGTCATTGAGTCCAAAACAATGGGTTTCAATCAAGAAGTGTCGCCACGAATGGCTAAATCGAAAGATTTGGCTAGGAGGGGCATTTTGGGAAATTATAAAGATTTACTAAAGGATAAATCTAATAATCGGAATCATAACGAACAAATCGGACAAACACTTTAGTTGATCAAGTGTATAATGACTTGACAACATAAACTAGATGCATTGCGCATGGTCAAATGGTGTTTGGATAAGTTAAATGTCTAAATGGGTCAAATTGGGTAAAAGTCGCCGTAAACATTCAAAACTAAGAACCGGATCATGGCGACATAAAACGGACCATAATTTCAGTCAAAAAAAGGTTTATTTAGTCGGCGAGTCATTACTTAGGCTTCGGGAATCATCAAATGCGGTTGCGACATGATTCCCATGCTTAAAAATCACCAAAATCACATCAGAAGCTTCGAGCGGCCGCTCACAGAGACCGAGCGGCCGCGCGCTTTGACCTGCATGTCAGCACGAACTTTAAAATTGCGTATAAAATCGTAGAAAAATCGTTAGGAGGTGTTCTTTATATTCCTGGAAAGCTCTCGGAGCGTAGAACAATTCTTATTTGAAAGTCGAAGTCGGATTTTGGGTTTTAGAATAGGTAAAAGCGATCCGAACAGCTGCTGCGCAAAAGTTGCAGCAGATTGTTCTCCTGATAAAGGGCCGTTGGGCCTGGTTTGTTCCGTTTCGACGTGTAACGACTCTCACACTAGTTTAAATGTATTATTGACAACCCACTAACCATTCTTTGTGTGATGGTGCTAGGTAAACATTCAAGGGACGACCCGGAGCAAGGATCAAGTCGCGAGAAGAACCGAACACGCGCGAACACTCATCAAGCTTCCGCACTAGAATCTAAGGAACTCCCGTTAAAACGCAACATCTTAAAATATGTTTCAACTATTAAAAAGTAAAAATTTGTGTGAATCAAACATGTATTTGATCTTAATGGGTTGACTTATAAAGAAAATTTCAAAGTTTTAATCGGGAGTGGTTTTTAGTTAAGGTCAAAACCCGTAAGATTAGGCAATAATCGCGTGATTACGGGTTAGGGTCTTACAGTTTGCTTCCAGTGACTACTCTAGAATCAGGTCAGGTAATCCCTCGATATATTTCTCGATTGCTCGAGAGACCGGGGTAACCATGTGTGGAACCAATATGCTGAGTTCATGATATCGAGTATTATACGCAAGAATCTCACCACTGTCTTGTTTCAGCCTATGAAATTCATCCTCCAATTTCTTGATTTTGTTCCTAGGGCAGAATTTGGCATCATGAGTTCCTTAACCTCAGCCCAAGACAAAGATAAAGCAACATCAGCGCCCCGATTACGTTTTCCCCATTCCACCAAGTTAGTGCCCCCTTTTGAAGGACACTAGTGGCATAGCGAACGCGGAGTTGATCAGGACACTCGCTGTTCACAAAGGCGCTCTCCATGCTTTCAAACCATTGGAGAAGGCCAGTAGCACCCTCCTCGCCAGTGAATTTTGTGGGGTTGCAGGAGTTAAAGTGTTTGAAAGTGCACCGAAATTGAGTCGCACCCTCTGTGTTGGCACTGTTACTGTTCTGGGTTAACTCACTGACAAGATTTAGGATCACTGCAGTGATTTACTCAGCGACTAAAGATGCGAGGCAACAATCAGAACGTTGTCCAGAAGCACGAACAGTGCGTCGGCTGGAATCACGAAGCATGCGGCGAGCAGACATCTACAAGGCAGCCAATGAATACTCACGAGATTAGAAAATGTAAGTGTATAACTGCACAGATGATTATGAAAGTATGATCATGAAATACAAAATATTGTATATGAAACGAGAGAGTATTATTGAAAAAAAAACTTGCATAAAATACTTGGATTGCCCTTGTCTAGCTGTGAAGCCCAACAAGAACGTTGACTTTTCAAAGGAATTAAACCCATTGGTGATCAAAGAAGACATGCTTTAGCCTATAAATGGACACTCACTCCAGGAATCCCCAAGTAAGCATAACAGGTCCGTCATTGGATTTATGCGATACGCTTGCCAATGCTAGAAAACCCAGTGTACAGGCATCCACCCTTCCAGATTGCACGTGTTCCAACAAACTAATTAAAGCTCAACACTTTGAAGGAGCAAAATAAAAGTAGGCATCATTCCTAAGAGTGTCTTCATGAAAGGTACTTCTCCCGTTCCATGATGATGTAGACTTTTCACTCCTTGTAGAACACCATCTCTATGCACCATGATGAAAGATGAGAAGAAATGGAGAAGAAGGGAAAGATAGAGGGAGGAAAGTAGAGGGAAATGAGGGGAATGTAAATTTAGGGAATATTATGCATGAAAGTTGAAGTTCGGTTATAGTCTAGGCCATTTCATCTAATAACCTAGTTCCCTATAACCATGGCTCTGATACGAATCTGTAACACCCCAACCGATGGCGGAATCATCGAGGTGTCACGTAGTGACGATTGTTCAAAAGCACATGGTACTAAAATGTAAATATATTATTGAATAATTTAAATTGTCTTACATTGATGAAATGGGAAAAATAAAAAAGTCTGAACAAAACATGAAATTTGAAATAAATTATTAAAAACAAGCACTAAAATCCAATGCTATGCAACTAAGATCAAACTGCACCTGAAACATGTACAAAATAAGTTTTGTCAACATATGAAATGTTGGTGAGCATTCCTAGTGTTAATACATATAGTAAGTTGGAAAATGTTATACAATTCAAGTGCAAAGCTACAGTGCATTTATGTAAACTATGTATCATACAAATGAGCGAAATCAATCCTGTGCCTGTATAGGAAATACAAACAGTTCGCGTAATAACTTAAAACTCTACGGAACAACGTGATGTGAATTAGGAGTATCCCAAAGGATTAACCTAAAGAAATAGATAATTTGTAAGGGAATGAACTTAGAGTCTAAGTTATCTAGGATACAAGTAGTTCTAGGGTTCCTAATTTGGGTATAAGTAATTGTTTAATCATTAATTAGGTAAATTGTTAATAAATAAAAGAAATTCGGTAAATAATTAAATAAAAGACTATTGTAGGTTTTTGATTTAGGATGGTCATATTATAGGGTTTTAAGTATGAAAATAATTTTTATAAAATTACTTTCTCCAAAAATTGAATATTTAGTCTATTTATTTATGTTTGTCAAAACATATATTTAATTTCTAAAAATATTAATATTAAAGAATTTTCAAATTAAAATTTGTATTTCTGTCCTAAATAGGTTGAAATAATTTATGTAAAATTTTGGTATAAAAATATTGAAAAATGAATTTGTTATGATTTATTTATGATTAAAAATAACAAAAATTAATTAAAAATATTAAATAAAAGACTATCGTGGATATTTATAAGAACGTTTAGATATTTTTATAAAATTTTAAAATTATAAATGAATAAACTTGTAATATTTATAATATATATTAAATAAATAATTTTTGAAAAACTAAAATTTTTTTTGTGAACCTTGTCGTTAGGAGAACATAAAATAATTTTTATAGAATTTGTAAACCTCTTTTGGTATTTAAAAAAGATTTTAAAAGATTAATAGGTAAAATATATAAATAAAAAGGGTTTAAAAAAATGTTGCTATGGCTAGGACTCGAACTCGCCCCTAGCAGCGGTTCAATGGTTTTAATCAGCAAGGGTATCACCAACTGCTCTATAGGGCAGTTGGTGATTTATTTCAGATTGTTTTGAATAAGTGTGATAGTTGCGTGAGTCATCTTCCCCAAATCATTATGAACAAACCCTAGATTTTTAATCTAACAAATTAGGAAACAATAACCCCAGAAACGTTGGGGTTATTGATTGACTAGTATGCAGAAACAAAACCATGTATTTAATTGATACTTACAATGCTTCTATGATGCACGAACAATAAGGCAACGAAAAGTCAAACTGATCGTTCTCCTTGGTTATCCAGGGAGATTTAACAGGAATTGAGTGTAGGGGTTGTTTATCGGCTCAATAAGGTTATCAAGGGATGTCCAATTTATACGATTACATATGAAAGCGACGAAAAGGAAAGTTTGACCGTGTGTTAATGTATACGCGTAATTGGTATAATTTTGGTATGGTTTTTATTGAATTATGTGTGTATAATACGCATAAGGGTCTGTCAATTAAAACTTGTTGCCAAATTCGGATCAATTACGCGTCCCGATCACGAAGTCAAATTAGTTCTTGGTGTTGGGTATGTGTATCGAAGAAGAAGCAGTGAATTCAGGAGATGATAAGATTAATTAGAGTCTAGCTTTTCCAAACAAACACATGTGCTCTAGTGGTGGTGCTGCTGTTCGCTGATTCCTAGCTTGGATCAGACTCGGGTTTGAGTCCCTGGTCTGTGCAAAGTTTTTTTTTAGCAAAGGAGAGGGGAGAAGGATAGGAGATGTGGGCCAGGTACTTGGGTTGGGCTTAGGATCTGGGCTCCGAAAATAGCTATAATATAAGGTTTGGTTGGGTTAGAAATTTGTCAATACACCTTAAAAATTCACATTATTATTATTATTATTATTATTATTATTATTATTATTATTATTATTATTATTATTATTATTAAAAAAAGAAAAGAATTTCTCAGTTACGACAACGATTCGAGTAGATAGTTAATAATCGCAAGAAACAAGTTCACAACTTTTATTATTGAGTCGAACCTTCGAAATACAAAGATTATAAATGTAAATACAAGAAATAAAAGGGACCAAAGTTGTAAAAAAATAAAAAACGAAAGGTGACGGATGTCACACCTTGACCCATATCCATACCTTGTGCTCATCCTCTATGATTCTTGGCATCAGTGCCCATTCTCAAAATGCATTTACCTGCATGCCTTCTTGATTGACAAACAATATTTTATCGGTACTCAAATGATAATACTTTGCCATTTGATTTGTTCAACCTCATGAATCTTAATGCTTGGAATACAAGCATCAAGTGTTGGACTCAAATGAAGAGGACTTCACCATTTGACATGTTTAGACCCATAGTTAATGATACTATGTTTACCAAGCCTTTATCTATGGTTCAAGTGACACAAGCTTCACCCATTTAACAATATACATAACGACTTCATTCAAATGCTTTCATTTGGATTAAAACATCATTCCTCACATATCATTATTAATTGACCCGTTTGATGAATTTCACCACTCGGTCACAACTCACCCATTTAACAACATACTTAACGACTTCATTCAAATGCTTTCATTTGGATTAAAACATCATTCCTCACATATCATTATTAATTGACCCGTTTGATGAATTTCACCATTCGGTCACAGCTCAGCCTTTTTTAAACAAGTATGTAGTCCGGCGATGGGTGCTTAGAGTGCCCGCGCCTTGAAGACTAATGATCTAAGTAGTGAACACAATAAATAGATAAACCGTCATTGAATATTAAAAAGAGATAGGCGTGTGTAGCCCAAAGTTGTACAAGGAAAAATGCTAAATAAAACAAGTACGAAGTTGCGCAGCGTTCCAAGATCGCGGTATAGGTGTGCCATCTAGCTTTTCAAGCACACATGCGCCCTTTCCCAAGAGTTCTTGGATTTTATGAGGTCCTTCCTAGTTAGGAGCCAACTTCCCGTGCTTATCGGCGTGCGAGGCTTAGTTGTTGCGGAAGACGTAGTCACCAACGTTAAATTTGCAAAACTTGACCCATTGATTATAGTAGCGCTCCAGCTGTTTCTTATACTTGGCTTATTTGATGGCGGCGAGTTCACTCAGTTCTTCTAGCAAGTCAAGGTTGTCGTTCATTCCTTTTTCCGCCATTAGGACCCTTGCGGAAGGGCATCCAATTTCGATGGGTATACCGGCCTCGGAACCGTATGTGAGGCTAAATGGAGTTTCACCGTTGCTCATTTTGGTTTAGGTGCGATGGGCCCACATAACATACGGAACCTCATCGACCCATCCCGTTAGTTTGTGTGACACCCCAGAAAAATCCCACATCGGCCGTGGCCAGGAGAGATCCTTGGTTCACATGTTATCCAATGCCTCTTAAAGCACCAACGCGTTTTGAGGCTTAATGTTAGTGGATGAGAGGATAACTCCACAGTTAAGCGTGATAGGTGGGAGCAGTATCAGGATGGGTGACCTCCTGGGAAGTCTCCACTAAGCAACCAAAAACAAATCTGTGAGCTTTGGATGGGCGATCCATCGGGGAGAAGCGGACAATATTGGTGGTGAGAGAGGCCGTATGCTACAGTTTGGTTCTGAGCCGCGCTTTGATTCCTTCGACAATACTTCGATTTGCTCTTTCGACTTGTCCGTTCCTTTGTGGGTGCGCAAAATATGTGAAAATCTGTTGGACGCCTAGTTGCACAAGCCACTCTTGTAGGTGTTGGTCTACGAACTGCGTTCCATTATCGCTCACAAGTTGGTAAGGTAAGCCAAATCTGCAAATTATGAACTCCCAAATTAATTTCTTGACGTGCGTCCCGTCAATATTGGCTAGGGGCTTTGCCTCAGCCCATTTGGTGAAGTAGTCTATGGCGACGATCAGAAACTTGACATTTCCTAGCGCTGTGGGGAATGGGCCAACGAGATCGATTGCCCATTTTTGGAATGGCTAAACGACTGTAACAGGCACCAGGTCGTTTTTCAGGCGCGGGGTGTTTGGTACATGACACTGGCATGAATCACATTTGCGAAGTTCTGTCACTGCGTCAAGGTGCATGCATGGCTAGTAATACCCTACGTTCATCAGCTTGGCAATGACCATGTGGGGCCGCGTGCAAGCCACAAATGCCTTCGTGAATATCTCGAATGAGGAATGAGGCATCGGCGGAGTGAACACAGCGGAGTAGCGGCCCTAGGTAAGATCAGTGATAGAGTATACCGTCAGTCAGCTGATATTGTAAAGTGATGTGTTGCAAAACACATCTCTTTTCCTATGTATTTTGTATATTATTTGGTCAAGTTTTTATTCGTTTCGTGTCATTTTTATTATGTATTTATTTATTTTATTATTTTATAGGTGTTTGGAGAAAATGAGCTCAAAATGAAAGAATTTTAATTGAGACACCAACACTTGAGAGCCGGTGTTCATGGACGTTAGTGCATAAACGAGGAATTTTGGTCGAGCCAAGAACACCCGAGATGCGATCTTGGAGTATACTACTACTATCAATAATAATAATAATAATAATAATAATAATAATAATAATAATAATAATAATAATAATAATAATAATAATAATAATAATAATAAATGAGATCAAAAGTCTCGTGGATTTGAAAAGCACTACAAAAATGAGGCTTTAAGCCCATTGGTGAAAACATATTATCTTGGAGGGCACACTTTGTTTGGGGGGACACATTATTATTTGTAGGCATATTATATCTCGAAGAAAAGAACACAGGGGAGCGCCGCAAAGAAAAAAGAAAAGGGACAAGAGGTCACGAAGAACAGCTCAAGGAAAAAGAAAGAAGGGAAGAGGAAGAAGGCACGGGATCAAGCTTTACAAGTACTTTGGTTAATATTTTATAACTTCGTGTTCTAAAAACATTATTTCCATGACTTCTATTTTTCTTGAACCTATGTTTTTATTGTTTTCTCGAATTATGTTTGGCTAAAACATTAGTGGCCACCTAGGTTGAAGATGATGACTATTTGATTTTGGTCTATGTTTCGGATTTGGATTTTATAGTTGGATTTATGTTTTAGTAAGAAACTTGTTTATGATTCTATGATGTGTGTGCGTACTTTTTACTAATTTATGATCTTTTAATGTTCTACGGGTGTCTTAGTGAATGTCTTTCATGTTTGGATGCTTGTTAGAATTACTTGCTTTGTGCTTGTAATTTACTTTATGGTTTTAGGCCAAAATTCCATAGGAACATTAATTGAGAGTTTAGAGGTAATTAGTATTCTTCCTACTCTTGAGACCGAGAGGTGATAGGTAGTCAGATTTCTGTTTGGTGCTAGAGGTTTAGGTTAGAAACGCTAAGAGATCAGGTTTTCCTAGGTTCTCTAGTATTATTTGCTTATCTGTGTCATAGATTGACTTTACATAGTTAGTGAGACCGAGAGGTGATCTAACCAATCAGTGAGATTAGTAGCCTTTAGGATTCCTTTTCGGCCAGTCTTGGTAAATGATCCGGAAGCCACTAGGATACTAGGGGTGAATATAAGATCTTGATTGCCAACATAGTTTCCAAAGCCGGGGCAGTTCCAATTTCATTAGTAGGATTCGATACCTAGGTGGTTGCCTTTCCCATCTCTGATTTTCCTCCGCTATTTGTTAGTTTGAGTTTATTTTTAATTTATTTGTTTTAGTAATTAATTAATATAATTAATCAGCGACTACCTGTACTTTTATGTCAGGTCTAGGCTTGTAATTGATGGTATGTTCCCCCAATTCGATCGCCCATTTGTCTAGGTAACTAGACAGTTCTGGTTTACAGAGTACATCGTGATCCGATAGTCTGTTAGGACATTGATAGGATGTCCTCGGAAATACCACCGCAATCCGCGCGACGCATGTATCAGTGCAAGAACCAACCTTTCCATCATCGAGTATCTTGTTTCCGCATCCAGTAGGGGTGCGGCTGATGTAGTAGATTGGTGTCTGAATTCCCTTGCAGTCTACTAGGAGTACCGCGCCAATTGCCCTCTCCGTTACAGAGAGATAGAGTGTTAGCGGCTCCTTGGGTAGGGGCGCAGTCAGAGTTGGGAAATTCACGAGACACCGCTTCATCTCTTGGAAAGCCTTCTCCACGTTAGGCATCCAGCGGAAGTGGTTGAGGGCCACCAAGCGGCCCATCAACGTATGTACTTCCTTTAATGATGCCGGGGAGGGCATTCGCTTGATAGCTTGTACCTTGTCGGGGTTTCCGCAGAAACCTTCCCGCGTTACGATCACCCTGAGGAATTTACCCTCCTGCATTCCGAACGAACATTTTCCAGGGTTTAGCTTCATATGCACTTTGCGTAGCTGATCAAATGTTTTCTGTATATCTCTGAGCATATGTTCTTCGTCCTTGCTTTTAATAACAATGTTTTTCGTATATCTCCTGCATTCTTCAGTCCGAAGGGCATTTTTATGTAATAGAAGGTGCCCATATTTGTGCGGAAGGCCATTTTGTCTTCGTCTTCTTTAGCCATTTGGATTTTGTGGTAGCCCTTGTACGCGTCCAAGAAGCACTTGAAGCGGTAAGGTGCTAATGAGTCCACCTTTAAGTCGATCTCTAGCAAAGGATAATAATCCTTAAGAAAGGCCTTGTTCAAGTCTTTCTAATCGACGCACATGCGCCATCCTCCCATTTCTTTATCATCCATGATTGGGTTTGCAACCCAAGTTTGGTAGCTGATGGGGCGTAGGATGCCGGCGTCAAGCAGCTTTGAGATTTGTTTATTCACGGCCTTTGTTTTCACCGGCCCCATACTGCGTCTTTTCTGTATGACTGGTTTAACAGATCAGTATGTATTTAACTTAAGTTCTGCGATATCGCGTAGGACATCGATCATGTCCACAGGTTTCCAGGCGAAGACGTCAATATTTTTGACAAGCGGCTGCTGTAGATGCGCACGGATGGTGTTAGAGATTACATGGCTGATGACCACCGTTTGGTCTGGAAATTTTGGGTTAAGGACCCAATCTTCCGTCTCCGAGCGTGTCTCTGTTTTGGCCATGTTTGGGGGCTTTGAGGTGCCTGCCGAATGGCAGTCCTTGTTTCCCCTAATGCAAGCGACGCCTGTGCGGGTGGGGAAGCCGATCATTTAATGTGTCTTTGAGGCGTTGGCATTGAAGCGCGCCAATCCTTCCAACCCAATAAAATGTCATGGTGTGACATCGCTGGTTGCACCATGAAGTCGCACATTTCTGTGCGTTCATGTTTGCCATCGGTCAAGGTGACCGGGAAGAATATCATGCCCCGCGGCATGATGACTTCATGAATAAAGCTTGATATTAGTTCATTGACGGGAACGAGGCGGGCTTTGTCTTCCTCGTCTAGTTGCTGAAAACACTGATCATACATTATGTCAGTGCTGCTGCCGCCGTCTAGGAACATATACCTTTCAGTAATGTTTGAAGACGGCGGTGATTACGAGCGGCGTTGTGGATGATGGGATGGGCCGCCTCGAACTTTGGGCATGAGAATATCCGCCTAGTGCTCCCCTTGATCATATTGCTGTCATGGCACGGGGGACGATGCTCCATGTGGGTTTTGAGGTTGCGGATCTATTTTCGCGCGTCCTCGTCCCTGTTGCCATCATTATGGCAGACCCGCCCACCCCTGTGGACATTCTTCACCAAGTGGCCCAGCTTGCCAGTCTTGAGGGTGGTCTCTATTTCCATCTTTAGACTATAGTAGTTGTCTGTAAGATAGCCATAGTCGTTGTGGTAATCACAAAAGTTTGTGGTGTCCACATTCTTCCGCTTTCCAAGGGCCCTGGGCTCCTTAAACGTTATTTGCTTAGTCTTGAGCACTTGTGAAGTGTTTTTGTCAACGGGGTGCAATCGGTGTTTTTCTTGGAGTGTCCCTGCTGTTTCTGCGATTGCTTATTGCTAAGCGCTAGGCGGGCGTCATTAGAATACGAGTATTTGCCCTCGTCTCTTGATCCAGAAATTCTCGACCAAACACATTGCTTGTTTTTGTTTTTGTTCTTGTTGTAGCTCTGCTGGAAGCCACACGCTTGTTTGAAGGGGCGCTCAGAGGAGGAGAAGATCTTCAATGTCTTAACGACTTTATCCCAAGAATCTGGGATTCCGTCCTAGCCTGTAAGGCATTTCATTAGATCTTCACTGCGGACTCCTTGGATGAAGCCCGCACGGGTGAGTTTTTCCCCTCAACCAATTTGTGGCGCCTCATTGTAGTGCACTACGTAGTACTCAATGGACTCATTATCATTGCGCTGGCATAGTACGACCTGCACTTTATCCTTCTTGTGTTTGAGCAAGTGTGAAAATGGTTTTTGAACCTCCTGATAAGATCATCGAAGTCCAAAATGCTCCGCACATGGAGGTTGTCAAACCACACTCTGGCGGCTCCAGTGAGTGTCTGGTCAAATAAATGGCACCAGACCTGAACCGGCCAGAGAACCGTACTACACGCGCATTCAAAATCGTGCAGGTGGTTGGTGGGGTCACGCAGGTCATCGTACTTGCCGATGCTGCTAGGGAGTTTAAGCCGTTTATTGATGCGGGCGTTGGCGATGCGATCGTAAAACATTGAGTTTTGTGAGAACGACCTTGGCCTATAAGGCCTGTTAAGGTCGTCGTCCGCATGTTTATGCGCCTCATACACGCCCGACTTGGCGTGCGATAAGGAATGGTGACTGGATTCGCGATGGTCCCCGTCACTAGTAGGTTGGTAACCATCTGATTCTTCTGATGATGTTTGGGTGTAGTATCAGTCGGTTTTTTCTTTCCCTGACCCCTACTACGACCCATAGACTGGTCTTCTTTTTCTTCCCCCTTTCGGTTATTTCTGGGCGGAGGGGAGTCTAATCTCAGGACTCTGCCTGAAGTTTTCTAATTTGCCAGCATCCGCTGATACCTGGCGGTATTTTTGGTTTGTTGCCTGAAAAGCCACCAATTCGGGTCGACATCGGAATTGGTGTCGCTCTCCGAGTCTGGGTCCGAGTGGACAATGGCTCGAACGGGCCTGTGAGGCGGCGGAACAGGCTGTTTAGTCATATTCTCTGGAGTGCCTGAGGTTCCATCCAGTGGACTAGGGACTACGGTGGATGAGTTCAACACACGAATTCTGGTTGGGTTGGGATGGGTGGGTGAAAAGATGTGTTTTTGAACACTTGGTTTTCAGCCGTTATGGATGGCGCCAATGAAGAAACAACGAGTATAATGAGTATACATTACTTACCTCAAAGGAGGTTCGTGGGGAGGTGACTCATGTTTGCTGCAAGATATAATCCTTTGCTCAACACCGAGGCTGGATCCGTGACCTGTAAATGAACAGAGGGCCGTACGAAAGGAGCGACCGTCTAGTGTCCTGAAATACACGTGATAGTAGACACAAAAATTGTGGTTATGCCCGGTAAGTGTGAGTGTATTTTCTGGAAGATCGAATCCGAATCAAGGAGGTGTGAGCTCCTATTTATAGGAGTTTATGCAAGCATGTGACCATTTA
Organism: Ambrosia trifida; assembly: GCA_028751855.1. Classification (NCBI taxonomy): domain Eukaryota; kingdom Viridiplantae; phylum Streptophyta; class Magnoliopsida; order Asterales; family Asteraceae; genus Ambrosia; species Ambrosia trifida. The sequence continues at coordinate 33,985,402 of CM054130.1, read as the reverse complement.
CCCATAAGCTCGACGATGGGCTTGGGCCCGGGTTATGGGCTTGCCTTCCTTTCGGTCAAAATAGTTATATTTGGACTAGGGGTTAAATAAAGCAAACTAGATAAGGAGAGAGAAAGGAGACCCTGCCATTGGTCCACGTGGCGAGCTGTCACTAGCTAGAAGCAGATCTCTTCTGTCTGCGTCAGAGTGTGTCAGGCGGATATAGTCTGCTCCATCTGGAAGATTGACTGAAGCGACGTCTGACATAAAGGGAACAGTGCAGCAAGTGGGGCTCAGGGGGGTTGCACCTTCCGTGCTGGTGCGCCGTCATGGTGGACTAGGCCTGAGGAACATCAGGCTGTGAGCTATCTGCGGGAGACCATTGCTGAGATGGGCGCATGATCCCACGCGGGTGGATTACATTCCTCGTATGATCTGTAAGGACTGAACTCCACCGAGGCTGAGGCTCGGTGGAGATGGGTCCTCCTCTTGTACTTAACCATTCTGAATGGTTACTTCTCCGCGGAGGTCCTATGATGGTAATGTTGTAGGTAGGGTCCCCTTATGCGCTAGGAATGGGGACCCTATGTTGGTGCATTTCTGTGTGACAACAACTTACTAAATAGAATAGCTAGTAGATAGTCATTTGTATAACGTGTAATCATCTTTATTGTAACTAGCGAACTTGTGGTAGACGAACATGCCCACTGGACGAATATAGGTAATAACGAAGATGGGCTAGAGGCGAAGATAAGCATCTTCGCCTAAGCCCAAGGCATATTTGTTAATAGGCTAAGGCCCAAGCCCAGCGAACTTATTCCTCTATATAAAGAACATGTTTGTGTAGGGTTTAGGTTGATCGTTCAGAGAGTTAGACAGTCTAGTGTGAGCAACCTCCAAGTTTCATGTGTGTTGTCTTGAATTGGTTGTAATACGTTTATAATCAATAGAAGACGGTTTTATAGTGATCTTTTGTGTTCATTCTTGATTGTTTATATTCAGTTATTGCATAAACGTTAATCAAGGGATTCCGCACCTTGGTTAACCTAATCAATCTTGTAATCGATCCATTCCACGGACCAACAATTGGTATCAGAGCCTTTGGCTCGTTAATTGTACTGTTCAAGGTTGATTTTTGCAAAATCGAATTGCACGACTCTGTTTTTTCCTGTGAATCATCATTTTTCGTCAATAATCTTTCACACCATACCATTTTCGATCAATTCACAGCAGGTTATTGAGTTTCGGCTGAATTCTTCGGATTAGGGTTTGCTTCGGGTTTGAAAAATGAACTTAGGGTAAAAAACAAAGCTACCTCATCTTCACCTTTAGCATCTTAATTTTTGGGATCTTCGTTTTCTGATCAATTTTGTTTTTAGTCCATCATCGTTTCTTAGATATCTTCGCTTTTATCATCTTCGTTTCAAGTTCAACTTCGCTCAATCTGCATCTTCGTTAAGTATCTTGTTTAAAGAATCTTCTTTGTTTAGCATCTTCTTTAAAGAATCTTTTAAGCATCTTCTTTGTTAATCATCTTCTTTTGGATCATAGAGAACTAACTAAAGTGAATTGGACAATTTGGACTGGACCATTGAAATCGCCTAATCTCAAGCACAAAAAAAACTTAAAAAAAAATTCTTTCGTGAAAATTTTTCTGGGGATTAAGAATTCAAAAATAATACTCGGAGAAAAATTAGGTGAAAATACTTTTTCAATCAAAAATTTTCGAGCGATTTTACAAACTAGATCGTTAATATTGAATAAACCGAGAGTCATTATTTAGACAAGTTGGACTTAGATTTTGACTCAGGTATACCAAAATCTATTTGAAACTTTTGGCTGCGTGCTTTAATGGAGTTAAAATGGACATTAGACTTGCAATTAAAAATGCTCCCAAACTGGTAAAAAATGAGGATTTTGAGGACTGGCGAATCAAATTCGAATCATTTATTAAATGTGAGGATGAAAGAATGTGGGAATATATCATCTATTGGTATTTCAAACTGGCCTATGAAGGAATTGACGGCATCAAGCGAGTACCAACGTACAGCGAAATGCAAGAGTCTGATAAACAAATGTATGATGCTGAAGGCAAAGCATTTGCACCGATTAACATCTCTTTGACAGATGCGATTCATCATCAGTTTAGGCTTTGTTACAATTCACAAGAGCTATGGAAGGCTTTGGATGTTTAAAGTGAATAATCACACTCATCAGAGTACTTCAGGACAAAGCTCAAGTTATCACTCTTTAGAAAGCAGTGAGAGCCCAAGGTGTTATTGCCAGATCAACAGGATAAATCAAGTGATGGAACAAGTGCTCAGGCTTCAATGACAGAAATTGTTGAGGACAAGAAAGAGGAAGCAGGGAAGCTATTGATGCTGAGGAGGTAAATGATGCGAGTTCGGTTGTGCCTGACATCATTAATCTCGAGGAAACAAAAGGCATGTCTACCAAGGTGTTCATCGCATACATGTCTGAATTGGACTCCACTAACATTTAGTACACATTTCTCTCTGTTTTGTTATTAATGCATGTAAAAAATGTGTGGATTATGCAGAGAGAATTGCCTTATTAGTTGCTGAAAATGATAAAGTAGCTAAACATAACACTGACTTAGTTATGCTGCTAGATCAGGAAAAAAAGTTTAACTTGAGCAATAGGATTAGAGAGGATAATCTTAAGACTAAGCTTAAAGCTGTTGAAAAGGACTTTAAGGCGTTAGACCTTGTAGTTAAGGAAAAGATCTGTTATCTGGATCTAGTCCATCTAGCCATAGCTGACAAACAAAAGGTCATTGCTGAGAAAAACAATGAGATAGATGAGCAAAAGATTAAGATAGCCGAACTTAACAGGCAGGTTGAACAGTGTCATAGTACCAAATACCTTCATAACATCATCATAGATTCCCAAAAGGATAAGAATGAGTAAGCAGGTGATGTTCCTCCTCCATGTAATGGGAACTACTCATTCTTGCCTACTAACGAATAGTTCATTGATGCGGTAAATGGTAAACCACCTGTAGTCGAATCTCAGGATATCGACTTGCCTAAGAGTCCTAGTACTGCAAAAAAGGAATCTGTTGGATCTAACAGCAGTCAACAAAAGATGAATGAAGTTGTAGAAGTTAAGAAGAGTGTAAAAAAGGAAAATGTTAGGAAATCAAATCAGAAAACAACTATTAAGAAGTTGTATAAACATAAGGGTAATGGTAAGATATTTTCTGATAGTGAATTCCCAATGTCGTCAATTGCTCAGAGACAAATTGAAACGGTTTTTACCGAAGTAGTTTCCAATGTGGTTTATGACTCTAGATCCTCTTCTTCACAATCTACTCCTCAATCAAAGCTTAAGAAAAGATCTTTCCTTAATTGTCGTATTAGAGGGCATGTTGCTAGTTGTTTCCCATTTAAGATAATAGACAAATCTAGTGAGAGGAAGTCGAATAAGAAGTTCGTTCAAAAGAAACAACAAGGTGTTGCAAAGGATGTGAATCGGCTTGATAAGGGTAAAAATGAAATACCATGTTCTAAACAAACTTAATCAAAATTTCATCTTGAGACTTCATGTTCGGGACAATTTGATGGACCAATAAATAAGTCACCAAGAAACAATAATTACAATGGTCAATCAAATAGGTTCCAACATCAAAATCGATACCAGAATGATGGTTATCGAAATTTTTATAAAAGACATTATCAAAAACAACATGTAAACTCTCGAAGAGATGATTATAGGAGTTTCCATAACTCAAATAATCAAACAAGAATTTTCAGAAATCCAGGGTATGATAATCGGAATCAATACTATTCAAGTAATCAATACCAAAATGTTTCCAATTATCAGTCTCAAAAATCAACAAGCAATAGATCCAAGTCACCTGAAAGGTGTAATGGACATTTAAATGAGTTTACATATGTCAATGAAAGAGGTCAAAGCAAGACCACTAAGGTCTGGGTTCCTCATACTAACTGAATTGCTAAGTGAATGCAGGACGACTGTGGAGGACTGTTGATTCATTTGACAATGGTTGTTCCTGTAAATTAACAGAGGTGAATTATAGGTTACCAATGGTAATGAATGGTTTACTTCGGTGAAGATATAAATTCCGCTCTTTAAAGTTATACATATTATTCTCATGCTGACCTAGGCACTGCCAGGATATCTTAAAAGAGAAAAAAGGAAAAAGATAATGCCAAAACCCTTATATGCTGGTGGCATCCAGATATATGTTGACCTATACGCCAATGTGACTTGTACCTTGTAATTTATACAGATGGAAATAATATACTCCCCTGTTACGAAGAAGCTTTGTGCATACCTTGATCATGGGGATATGTCATGTTGTGGGACACACTGGTATAACGGTATAAATCAATTAATCATATCACAAGGAAATGGCTTTAAAACTTTTGTATAGCTTGTTTAAGTGGATAAACAATATCGGTAATCATCTTGGACTGTTATTCACAAAATTAAATTAAGAAAATTAACTAAAAGTGTGAAACAGTTTAAGAAAGCTGGTATGATCTTCTTACACATGATTCTCATAAAAAGATGCATTGTAAATATTTTTAGTTTGTTTTTTTATTTTCTAAAACCAAAATACCAAAAATATTTTCTTTTTAAGGTCTTTTACTTTGAACTGATAAATTGTGTTTTTTGCATATGCATTTGCATATCGGGATAAAATATTGGTTTATCTTTAATGTGAATTAGACTAATGTGTCTTTCGAGGTGTTGTTTGTAATAGTGCACAGATTGATGCTGATGTCAAAGTTAAATGCATAAATCAAGATGCATAGATTGATGCTGTTATCAAAGTGAAGTGTAGAAGTCAAGAATTCATGTTGAGATCGTCCATCTCCTTTTACATTAATGCTCACTCATACAAGTCAGAATTTGCTCACCAGATGAAGAATATGAAAATCATGATGATTAGATGACTCTAACTGGTTAAGGAACTCAAAGATTGGATTCATCAGCTTAGGGGGAGTCTGTTAGTACATTGAAGCTGAAGCAATCCAAAGACTTAGAGTCATCAACATGCATAAAGACGAAGACATCTAGAAACTATTGTCAAGTGGGAGTTTGTTGGTGCATTCTGTGTGACAACAGCTTACTAGATAGAATAGCTAGTAGATAGTCATTTGTATAACGTGTAATCGTCTTTATTGTAACTAGCGAACTTGTGGTTGGAAAACAAGCCCACCGGAGAATATAGGTAATAGCAAGGATGGGCTAGAGGCAAAGATATGCATCTTCGCCTAAGCCCAAGGCATCTTCGTTAATAGGACAAGGCCCAAGCCCAGCGAACTTGTTCCTCAAAATAAAGAACATGTTTGTGTAGGGTTTAGGTTGATTGTTCAGAGAGTTAGACAGTCCAGTGTGAGCAGCCTCCAAGATTCATGTGAGTGTTGTCTTGAATCGGTTGTAATACGTTTATAATCAACAGAAGACGGTTTTATAGTATTCTTTTGTGTTCGTTCTTGATTGTTTATATTCGGTTATTGCATAAACGTTAATCAAGGGATTCCGCACCCTTGTTAACCTGATCAATCTTGTAATCGATCCATTCCACGGACCTACACCCTACTCCTTCAGATATGGCAGAGGTTAGGGATGATATTTTTTTGTATAGGGGCTGCTAATGACGAATTAGGGTTGTATTTATAAAAAAATGGATTAAAAATTGACTTTATAATGAAATTCACGATTTGGCCTCATCTGGTATCCCCCCCCCCCCCCCCCCCCCGCTGCCCTTCTCCCTGCGCCCCTTTGGGGGATGCCTGACGCAGAATTGGGCCTAGGCTTTTGGGCTTGGGCCAAGTTTATTTATATATATTTTTTTATTGTTTTGATGAAAAATTTGGCCAAGTGTATTATATCCAAGACCATAAATCACCGACCCAATATTTCAAGTCCCATATTACTTTCTCAGTTCGTCGATTGTCGATTACGGACTCGGTAACACGTTTCGCTTAAATACATGGACTTACACATAAATACAAATTTAAATTCACGTAAGCACACAATTTCAAATAATACAAAGCGAGATATTCTATAATTATTCCTTTTGTTTTTCACCAACGTTCGGGGTCAGTTACCCATACGTATGACTCGATAATCTACTGGATTATCTGTTCGTATTGTTTCTCATATATTTAACCAGTTAAATTCCTCCAAATTAAACTAAATATATTTTTAACCAAAGTAAATGGTAAATGTTTGTAAAATGTTAACCTGAATTTGCCACGTGTCACATCTTATGATCAATGGATGTCTATACAAAAGGGACTTATTGATAGAATTATGAAGGCTATAGTATTTGGTTAAGTAAGGTGTTAACACAAAGAATTAGTTAATGGCTGTAAAGTGTCATACCGTATTAGGTGCAGTGCGATGCAGCTAGGCGTCCAACTCTGCACACGTTGACTCGTTTAATTAAAATCGTCCAAGTGGGAGATTGTTGGATATATAGTATGTCCGATCCTAATTAAAGTCAAGATCAACGTAAGCCAACTCGGTACGATCCGAAGAGTTACATGTTAGTACACGAATCAGATAAGTTCACGTGTAGGTGGGATATTACTTATGAAATAATAAGTTAGGGACCTTATAATAAATTAGTTTATTATAAAGGAGGTATTAATAAATAATACAAGGGGGCTTATTGTAAGATTATGTTTTATAAAGGAGGTTTAAGGTTCAAACCCTAGACACGCCTTTTGATAAAACATAAGCTCCTCTACCTCTTCCACTTCCTCTTATATTTTTGTCCGGCCCTAATCGCCACTGCCCCTTGCCGCCGTTCGATCACCACCACCACCTTCCTCCTTTGCAAGTTGTTGCTCTCGGTTGGTCTGTGCTCGGTTGTGAACTTCCTACTAGCGAGGATTTGTTGTAACCCGTTTGTTACAATTCCGGTGTAGTCATCAAAGGTTGATTACTAAACCCCCTATGGTTGTTTATATTAATTATTTGTTTATACGTGTTTAACTTTGATCCTGATTGGGAATATATTTTTAATTGGATTAATAAAATTAACTAAAAACATATATAAAAAGAAAATAAAACAGAGGGTTTCTAGAAGAAAAATGGTTTTGAAAAAGGGTTAGGTTTTAAAATAAAAATATAAAAAAATAGTAGGGATAACAAACATGCACATCTTGGTAACCCTCCATATAAGTAGTTAATTTTATTATAAAAGAAGTATTAAGTTTAATTATCGGTGAGGAGAACAGGGGTGAACGGTCCCTTCAGAATTGGGGATGAGAAAAGAAATAGACAAGGGATGACGTTCTGGCAACTCTATGGGTCACGCACAGGGGAAGTGTACGATTCTCCATAAAGGTGTCTTCGGACTGTTGGCCCGTAAGCCGATCTTCTCCCGATTGACAATGTGGTGTTACCTAACTCACACTGCCGTGCAACATTTTGGAAAGCTTGAGTCCTACTTTTTAGGCATTTCTCAAACAACCGCCAAGACACTCGTTTAAGCACCGGGTCCTCTAATTTATCTCCCTAAATTTATGTAGAGGCTTAATTTCGACTGGGAATCCCTTCCACCTCTCTCAACTCTCGCTTTTCGTACCAAAGGATCTCACATGCCATCGGCTTGTGCGACGGGGGACCCCTAAGAAGTTAACGGCGTTGTACTAACGAGATCTGGATAAAGTATTCTTGTTTAATTTATCCTTTCAAAGTGACAACTTAATAATTTATTGATTAGATAAATTTAAGTTTGGTTTAGTGATCATGTGACTTAACAAACCCAACCCCATGATGGTTAATTTTATTATTTAACTTAGGTTTGATTTTAAAGGTTTATCAAGTAAGCCAATAGTTGAACCTGTCACAAAGATAAACAAAGAATAATTAGTTAAGAAGATAAACACACCGAATAACTAAAAATATACTAATGATCACTACTAGAAAAAATGCCTTCCTTGACACTTTTTTTATGACATGCCACATTTTATGACATGCAAAACTGCATGTCATAAAAAAAATGTCATCTTTGAAAAAAAATGATAATTTCTTGACGTTTTTTTACGCGTGTCAATAATTTACCGTCATAAAATAAAAAAACATGACAGTTTTAAAATCGCGTGTCATGATTTGTGTTACCTAAAATCTCAAAAGATTTCCATCCCACACGTTTTTCCATAAACCTTCCCCCTCTCTCTCTTAAATCAAACCCTTCACCTTTAACCATTCTTCAAATCCCTGCTCGTTCATATTCCTAATCAAATTAAACCCTAACCATTCTTCAATCCCTGCTCGTTCATCCCCGCGCGTTTTCTGATAAAAGCTTTCTTCACTCATCTGTGAAGAAATTAAACCCTAACACTTGCATCTGTGAAGAAATAAAGGCGAGAATGTAAGCGAAAGAAAAGGGGTAAAGAGAAAGAAAAGGGGTAAAGAGATGCACCTCTGTAGCCTAACCTAACCTGATTCGTGAATGTAAAGAACCCTAACCTGATTCGTGACGTGTTCCACATCGGCTAAGAAGAAGGATCACAGAACACCTCTGTAGCCGAAAGAGGAAGCTGAAACCCTAACTCAGTTCACCATTTCTGTAGCCGAACTCAGGTATGCTTTTTTCTCAACTCTTGTTATTATAAGTTTTTTTAATATAAGTTTTGTTAACAGTGATGAGTGTGTACAACATTTGTAGCTCCTGCTCGTAAAACTTAACTAGATAAATAGGTAAATCAAGTTGTTTTCTAAACACTGTGTGCTAGCAGTTCCTACCAAAAGGTTTGTTTTCTTACTCTTCTGATTAAAGATATAGGGGTGTTTGGATGCGTGTTTTTAAAATATATTGATATTGAATGAATCGTCAACTATTAATAAAAGAGTGATCAGAAATAATGTTTGGAGTGCTTCTAATCTTGGTCTAGAAAAGCGCTAGGCGCTCTGAGACGTTTTGGACTTGTGGCCCCACTCCCATACCCAATTATATAAAGTCTCATACCCAGTCCCATAGTTGTTGACCAATTGGGTTTTTGAGTATCGAGCATACATTAGCTCTGGAAATATTAGCCCATATGTCTGGTTTGGATTGTAAAAAAATGATGTGTTTTTTTAGTCAACCGTTAGTTTTGAAGGGTTAGGATAGGCTAAGGGTTAAATCTAAGATTCTCATTGTCGTCGTCCTCCTCTACCTCGCTCCTTCAAAGTTCAAATCATTACAGACTGAAAGCTTGCATATTTGTCGCTTGTTTTGTTGTTTGGATGCTCATCCTCTTCGAGATCGCCCGGTTGTTCTATCACAGTCACTGTACCACTGTCTCTATTCTCTACTGTCAACTCATTTTGAGCGTTTCCTCACAACTCCAACATTGTATTTTCCGGTGGCGAACCTGTGTATCTGTGCTAACATCTCAGTAAACGCCACTTCCTAAGATCCGAAAAAATTCAACTGTTTTGAGAAGAAAGTTTAAACTTCAGCAGAAAAATTCAACATGGTATTTTGTGTATTGGCCGCGATGGCGATGTGATTAGCAATTGCTTTTCTGCTGATACATGTTGCGTTTGGTCATCAGGGCCATTTTGCAGTTTTTTACCTTGCCATTTTATATGGCTGTGATGGTGATATGATTAGTAATTGAATCATAAGCAGCTCATTAATTGGTTTTCTGCTGATACATGTTGCCTTTGATACTAAGATGGCGATGTGATAGACAACTATGCCTTCTAATATGATGTTCTACTGCTATTTTAAGCTCTGCGCTTTTCTTTCTTCTCTGCTTAAAGGCCGCAGCTGTGTAATTTTGTAGCTCCTTGTTTCTATGCTTGCCAAATGTGTTATGTAAAATATCTGATTGATGTGTGATAATTAAATTAGATAAGCAGGTATTGAATGTTTGAAACCTTGATTTAATTGTTTGCTTTGCAATTATTAATTTACTTAAGCAACCACTTCAGAATGGGACAAGTATTAACATGTATTTGTATGAATATATCTGTTTTATAAACTTTACATATTGAGCCTATTATACGATGTTGTCGGCCCATATGCAGTTGACTTAGCTATATAAATCATGAGGTCAGATTGTCGCCGCAATGGGCGACAACACGTAAGGAGGAATGGTGTTTATCGTCGTGAACCTTACGTTCGCCCCCGCCGCGGCAATGCGCTGTATACATATATCTATAGTTTTAACTTCTTGGTTGGCTACTCATGTTATACTGATCGAAAATAGCTAATTTGTTTTAGTGATTGTTATAGTTAATAGTGGCACCGGTTAAATGGAAGATGTTGCTGGATGAAGACGAGCCAGATGACCGGACTCAGGTAATTGCCTTTTATACACCCCTTTTATTTTTAATTTCCATGTTTTATACCTAGCTCGGCGACATGGTTTTAAATCCAGTTTATGGTTGTGGGGCAAATAAAAAAATAACTTCTAATCTAAGCGATTCGGTGAAGACTTCAAAGAGTGATGCATGCCTTTAATCTTTCCTGTTTGTTGTTAACTAAGGTGGGGTCTTTTGCTTTTAGGATTTGTGAGTTTTAAGCTATAATTTAGTTTGTTACATACTGTGATTAAATTTTTCCCTCTTCGTAACAACTATTGAAATTATGGGTTGTGATAATGTGTTATGCTAACTCATGCATCTTATTTGTACTTTCGTTTGTTATTTGATACAGTCAACTAACCTCAAATTTTTCCCAGGTTTTTGTGTTATGAAGGTTGCAGGCAGGAAGCGTTCGGTTGCGCCATTCAAATCTGTTTTTGCATTTAATATTGGGCTTACGGGTAGGTTCTGTGTTTATAGGTATAAGCGAAGCATCGTAGTTGTCTTAAAATTCGGTATGCTTTCCTGTTAATACATGTATAACTAGATGTATTACATATATTTTATTAACTGATTTTCATAGGTTTTTACGACTTGTTTATATATGCATAAACTGTGATACATATATAGATAATTAAAAGTTTAAAATTTAGAACTAAAAAGAACAATAAAGAGTTTTAGAACAACAACCTAGGCCAAGCTATATATATAATAAATATTAGATACCGTGTAGTGTATTTGAATCATATTTTTATCTAATTTGAGCCGGGACACAACCTCATCTCCATAAAACTTTAACTATTTGAACTATTATTGGTGAATGTCAACATCCAAGCCGGGAATCACAGAATGTGGTTATGAAAGAGATAGTGCAAGGAGTCGAAATATTGGACAATGTAAGTTATGGCAAAATAAACGTAGCGATGCGTTATGATTTATGTAAAATAATTGGCCGGCCTCGATTAATGTATTAATTTTATTGTTGTCTCAGGTTGGGGGAGGTCCGGAGGAGCGGATCATTACGGGGATGAAGACATGGATGCCGTTCGTGAAGAATATTCTTGTAAACATTAATGGTCAGGCTACGCCGCAACATTTATTTTCAAATGATCCAAACTTGTTTGTTTGATGGTAATGTAATGTCGATACAATATTTTTGTAAACATTAAACGTCTCGGATTAGTTTGTAATTGAATAAATATGGCCGGATTATATAATGAAATGGTGTTTTTGTTATTAGTTTGCTAATTATTTTGCATATAATAAAATGGCTATAAATTCAGGAGGGTAAATATGTAATTTTACAAGATTTTTTTTTTAAATTAATAAATTATGACACGCAAAAAAACGTCATAAAATTCTGTCATAATATGTGTCGAAAAAATGTCAACAAAAACTGTCATAAAAATGTGTGTCATTAAAAAGTGTCATAACGTCTGTCAATAAATGTTGTCATAAATGCGTGTCATAAACAGATGACACGCGAAAATATGTCATCTTAAATTTATGACACCGCCATCCTTGACGTTTTTTTTCTTGTCATCAGACCCTTTTCTTGACACGCAATGCGTGTCAAGAAAGACCTTTTTTCTAGTAGTGGATGATAAAAGTCTACATATCGAAATAGGTACGGAAGATACTAGATGGATACAACCAAAATGATAATCAACACAAGAACATGGATGCTTCTAACTCATAGACAAGCCTTCCTCCTCCTTGATCCTGTGTATCTATTGTGATCCTAATGACCCTTGATGTTTTATTGCATGTAACTACTCCTACGATTCCATTCTCGGCCAAGATAATAAGGTAGGATGAGTCCTAACCTTGGTGGGATATTAGGATGGCCCTAAGGCCTCCCACAAGACCCCAATAACTTTGGAAGAAGCTTGGAAGTCGACCTAAGAAGGCACAAGAAGGAATACCAAATGATTGAGTTGATCTTGCTATTTATAGAGCTACTAGAATGAGCATGCGCGTGCTCAATGATGGTGCACGGTCGTGCACCTGCCCCATGTACATCCTATTGCTACAGAATTTGTCTTGTTTGTCCTTTTGGTCGAGCATGGGCGTACACACTGAGGAACATGGCGTACTTGTTGATAAACATGCTTTTCTTGTCTCCCAAGTTGGCCGCTTTGTCTTCTAGCGTGTGGGATCTCCGTGCAAGTGAGCATGGGCGTGCTTAGTCAACCCCGGGTCAATTTTATCATCGTTTAAGCCCCGAGAAGGTCTTTACACACACTTGAAACATGCTTCGGGTCTCGTATTCTCAGGAATCTCCATTTTTCAGCTGTTTTTACCAGAAAATCATCTATTTTCGGGTTGGAGCTCCAATTTCCTGATAAACACAAATAGGAACAATTAAGTAGCTATAATTGTCAATTTAAGCTCAATTTTGTCCTATTATGAGACTAATTATGCATGTTTTATAGGTGTAATTGACGGCACATCATAGGCATAAATTTATCAATCCATTACTAAAACAAAATCAAGGATCATATAAAACATGGAAAAAAATTTACTAACAACCACAATTATATCTAGTAAATCTCATAAATAGCAAAATTATTGCTAAGGTATAGGGAGAATGGAATCATGGGATGTAGGTAGAACTTACCTTATAAAAATACATAAATATGAAACAAAAATTTTAGAGAATATGGAAGAAATCAATGGAAAATTGCCTTCGAAAAACCTTCTAAGATACCGTAAAGAACAAGACGTTTTAAATGAAGTTTCACAATCGGCATGATATTCAGTTCAATGATATGTAGGGTTGTAAACGAACCGAATGAGCCCAACAAGGATTTGTTAGTATTTGTTTGTTTGTTTGTTAAGGAAATGAAGTGTTCACGAACGGTTCATGAACATTTAACGAACGGGAATTTATGTTCGTGATTGTTCTTAAGGAAATGAACGTGTTCATGAACACAAAGGAACACAATAAAATCGGCGAAGGTGACAGAGGCTAAAGGTTGATGGAGGGAGTAGCATTGGAACTTGAAGTCCTAAATGTGGAACGGAAGTTGATCATATTCGTCAGTGTGAATAACGAGAAGGAAAGAGAAGAAATGGACAAACAAGGAGGCAATGGGTTTTCTAGTTTATTTGTTAGAATAATAAAATAAATAAGAATTAAAGAATATAGAAGGTTAAGATAAAATAAATAAATAAATGTATAAAAATCTTTAATGAATGAATAAAAACACACGAACATTCACAAATATATTACCTAACATTCACGAACACAACTGAATGCGCGGGACCTATTTTCATGTTCTTTCATTCAACTAATCGAACAAAATTTCTTGATCATGTCCGTTCATTTATTAAACGAACGAATGTAAACAAACTTCCTGTCGAACGTAAATGAAAGTAGGTTGTATTGGCGGCTTGTACCGTACCCTCACACTAGTCAAGTTATGTTTACGATGCTTCGCAATACAAAATTAAATCCAATCGATTGTTCATATGATCAAATACATCAAATCTTGTTAAAAAAATGCCAATGCATAAAACTCACTAAATAAAACCTAACTAGACTTTACATTTGACAATTAAAAACATTATCAAGCAAAACAACAAAAGCAAACATGCGAAAATACGTTTACCAGCAGCTTTGAGGAAGGAAAAGCATTGGATTCATGAGGCAGAAAGATAAGCAATGTTCAACTTCCTTCCTTGATGAACGCTTGTCTGGTATAGATGGAAAAAAAGGGATTGCAATTACAAACCATCCTGGCCAGTACTTTGATTACTTTAACCTATGGGAAACCTAGGGAACATAAAGTAATGACTTTGGGAGCAATAGAGAGATCCTGACCGATGATGTACTTCCATGACATATAATAACCCAGTGAATCTTCTTTCTGCTTTCCACCACCATTATCATCAACATCATACACATGGCTCATACCATACTCCGTTACTTTTGCATCATAATTATGAAGATATCCACCACTAACGTAAATGCTAAAGTGAATGGTAACTTGATCACCATCTTCAAACTCATTTTTCCCAAACATCCAATGGCTTAACCATACTACATCAACTTCAAACCCTTGTTTAAATGCATCATCTTCTGGGACAAGATACGTCATAGGCATGTATATCCAGGAGGAGTTCTTTGTCAGATTCCTTATTTTAATTGCTGAAGGGCCAATTTCTTTCATGCTTGAAATCGTATACACAATGCACACGTTTATCCCTTTAATCATACTATTTGCTGGAGATGATTGCAAGGTAAACAATGACCCACTACTTCTATGAGTGAACCACTTTGGAACCTCTTTCCCTTGAAGATATGTGCTGAATATTCCATGTTCATAAAGAATCTGAGTGTCACATCAAAGTTTTATTAGCTTATAAATGCATTTTAAAAGGTGAAAATTAAAGATATATAAAGAGACATCCACCTGTGCTCGAAGTATCCTTCTTCCCAAAATGTACACTTCCAACTGGCAGTGGTTCAAATATGCTATATTAATCCAACCCAAACTGCGTAGCACCTCTTCATCAATTTCTGATAATGCTTGGATTTTGAACTTGTGCTGAATCTCAGTTAAGGCAATTAATGTTTCATCATAATAAATACAAGGTATACCTGATAGTTCTGGATTAAATGTTACTTTTTCCAATGAGTGGCAATCACGTATTCCCAAATGTTTTAATTGGATTGGAGCACACATGACTGTTTTTAGATTACGACAACTGTCAAAATCGAGTCTTTCCAGCCTACTAAGACTTCTCACATAATCAGGCATGGAATCAATTGGATTTCTATTCAAATACAACTCCTTCAACATTGAAAGGCTACTAAGATCCATGGGAAAGGATTCATTATACAAATTACAATTTTTAAGAGACAAACTTACTAGTGATCTTGGTAAAGAACTCATAAAGGAATTGGAACTTCTTAGTACCATGGTAGATGAAGAAGACCCGTGAGACTTCATGTTAATATTGTCACCAATATTTGAACAATCATCTATTGAAAGTTGAGTAAGGTTTTGTAGCTTTCCGATGCTTCTTGGAAGATCTTTTAGCTTACTGCACTTACTCAGATCAAGGACTTCAAGTTTTTTACAGTAAACGCCAATTGATTCACAAATCTCAACTAGATTAGTACATCCTGCAAGTGTCAACCATTCAAGTAGATGGAGCCCAGAGAAGTGACCCACTCTAACAAGCTCATGACAACTACTAAGATTCAGAAACTTCAATGACTTGAGCAACTGTAAAATCAAGAAATAAAAAAAAGATACATGTTAGTGTTGCAAACAAAGTTAACCATAAGTTATCAAACAAATAAGTGGCATCTTTTCATTTTAGTACCTTGGGCATTTTCCAAAGCTGTTGTAGTTTGCTATGAGACATGTCAAGAGCTACGATATTCTCCATTTGTATGTCTGAAGGTATATAGCTCATATGGAATCCATGCATGCATAGCCATCTTAAATCTTGAGGAAAATTCTTGTAAGATCCACTGGATTGTACATAGTCGAGTCGGAGTAGCAATAAGTTTGGCATCTCACTTAAAGCAACTGTCTCAAAGTCGCCTTTTGATTTTCGAAATGAGGAACACATTCCTAAAACCCAAACAAATAGCCACCATATAACTGAGAGCAGTATGTGAAACCATTTGAACTTATCTAAATGCGAAGTTTTGCATATTGGCACTACGTGGTTCTTTCGATGTTTCATGTCAAGGACAAGTGCTTGAATTGTTGATGTTCCCTATGAATAGACCGAATAACAATTGATTAAAGAATTAATGTGTATATATAAATATATAATACAAAATAATCAAAGTACAAATAATAGGTATACTTCATTACCCGTCTGTTTTGCAACACTTCCAAACACTCCTCATGATGCCATAATATGCTACGCTTCCATGGCTCCTTGGGTGATTCTTGGCGGACTATATCTCTCCCCATGTCTTGAAGAAGTTGATGCATCATCAATTCATTAGAATTATCGACGGCGAGAAGGCATCTATTTATAAGAATCTTGACCCCAGATGGTTTGCATATACCACAGGCTTTTAAGATGTCTTCGGTCGACTTTCTATCTTCTCCAACGAATAAACAAGCAATGTATTTAAACAGTTCCTTGTCTTTTTCAGATGGCAAAGTATCAAAACTAATTTGAAGGATCTTTTTAATGTTAGGATTAATTTCTTTCCCTAGTGATTCTAAGATATCCTCACATGTAGCGTCTTCACTACGTAAAGAACTACCTAAAACTTTAAGAGCTAGCGGATGTCCTTGGCAATATTTTATGATCTTCATCAACTCCTTTTTGTCACCTTCGTTGGGTTCATTACGTCCAAAAGCATGCCAACTTAGAAGGTGAAGAGATTCCTTGTCATCTAGACCTACGACCAAATGCTTTGTATGCTTTGGTGGAACTTGCGTTTCAAACAACCTACATTTTTCTGTTAACGTACCATTTTTAGACGTTATTATGACTTTGCTTCCCGGGTGAAGGCCTTTTGTACCGATTAACACATCCAACTGCTCGAACTTGTCTATTCCATCAAGAACAAGGAGAGTTCTTTTCCTAAAAAGTGATTCCTCGATCTTCCAGGTACCCTCATCAAGATTGTTGATGTATATCCAACTTTTCACTCCAATATCTTTAAGGAGCTGTTTTTGTAAAGCAAGTAGTGATCCATTTGATGGCGTACACCTCCTTTTAATGTCATCAAGAAAGCAACTTCTTTCAAAGTCAATATAGTGCAACTTAAAGACATAGTGTGCTAAATATGTCTTTCCAATGCCGGCCATTCCCCATATTGTGAGAATTTCAGTGCTTTGCCGTGATCTATCTTTCAAGAATGAAGTGACTTTTCTAATGGAAAACCACCTTCCTATTATATGTGGGAGTTTACTCCTTTTGTGTATATGTAATTTGTCACTAATATCTTTAACAATCTCTTCAATAAGTGTTGTCTCTCTATTGTAACCGAAAGATACCAAGATGAAGTAAATAAACTTAAAAATTCATCATGAGATTCATTCTTTTCTTTTAAATATGAAAACTCGTTTTCCCATGCTCTTTGATTCAAGACAAAATAACTTTAAAAGCTATGCACATATTATATATATCAAACATGAGCAGTGACGGATCCATAAATTTTTTCCAATGATGTCACTATTTTAGACAATCTAATTTTGTAGAATCGAACATAAATATTTTTGGGTGGATCTGTTTGGCGGTTTGAGTCAAGTAAGGTTGATCACATAATAAAAATATTATACAATAATAAAAAAAAACATCGTCATTAAAAATTAAAAAAAAACATAATATAAATTCGATGGTCTTATGAGCCGCCTGAGCCCCTACGGGGTTGGCGTTGCAAGGATTGGTCGTTTTGTGCGTCTTTAACGCACATGACCAGAGCCATTTCTTCATTTTCGGTCCAGCGAGTCATTTTGAAGGTGTGGGTTTTGTTGATGTTGAACTGTGTTTTCACCACCGTGGTATACTGGTTTATATACAAAAAATTCTCAACCGTATTGCATGTGAAATTCAATATTTCTGACGGTTAGATGAAACCGATTTTAATGCAGATAATTATTTCTGACCGTGTTGGTAGGACGGTTTATGAGAAATCTGACCGTTTGGTGGTAAAACCATGTGAATTAAAAAAAAACAAAGATTAAGATTTAAATTTAAATAAAAATAAATAAAAGAATCAATGGAGTGATGCCTAAAAAAAAGTGTATCGGTGAAGTGATGTGGCAGTGCATGATTGGTTGAAATCAGTTAAGTGAAAAATGAATCCTATAAGCACCCCTTCCCCTAATGGGCTAAATAGTGGAGTGGGCGTGTAAAAGGTTATATTTTTATCTATTTAAAAATTAGAGTTGAGCTCATTTAACTGGAATTGGGTTGGATCTAATGTAGTCACTATAAAAAAACATTGATGTCACTCGAAAAACTATGTATACATGTATATATACAACTGGATAAAAAAACTGTTGTCCCGGGACTACGTCCCAAACCATATACCTCCGCCTCTGAACATGAGGAAGAAATTGTGTTAAAGTACCGGCTGCCATTGGCTTCGATCCCTTTGATATCAGCAACTTCAGTTAATGCTTTCTTCCATTTCTTAATCTTCTCAGCCCATTCACTTCTTTTCTCTGCATCTGACTCTGTCTCCATCCTCTGTTTATGCTCTGTCATTGCATCTCCGAAGCTGTTTCGTTGCTTCCTGACATCTGAAGGATTGACATGATAAAACATGGGTAAAACAATATGTTTGGAGGTCCTTCTTTGCTCCATGATGAGTGCCAGTTCATCAAGGCACCATGTGGAAAAAGCATAATTCTTGGATAACACAATAATAGAAGCCTTTGATGACATTATTGCATTCTCCAATTCTGGTTTTAGTACGTCTCCTATTCTAATCTCTTCATCATCAAAGAACGTTTCAATGGTGGCTTCCTGCAGTGCTTTAAGGAGATGATCAGCAAAGTTATAGCGAGTATCCTTACCTCTAAAGCTTAAAAATACATCATAATTGTAACTTGATGATGATGAAGAAGAAGAAGAAGATTGATCTGAAATTTCAGTAATTTCGACAACCATGGTGTGGTGCTGAATGATGAAAAAGGATTGTGAAGCAAATTATAACACTGCTTTGCAATTTAGGACAGGAGATGATAAGGGTCACTCGGTGTCCTCAAAAGTCGTCGTCTACTCGTTTTCTATATTATTCTTACAAACTTTCTTTCATTCATATATTTATATTATAGCCCCCTTTAAATTTCATTTATATAATATCTTGCCCTTTATGTTGTTGATTCAACTTTAGGATATTGTGCTTTAATTCTTTAACGAAAGATTTACAATTTTCTTTTATCGTGCTTTCTTGATATTTTCTGTTACAAACATACTATGTCTTTATGAATCATTTGAATGATTTGTTATTCAGAAAGGGTGGCGGCGCAGCTTGTTGCCCGCCTGCCCGTTATCTTGATGTAATTTTCTTTGTCCGGTAATGAAAATTTAAAATTTACTAAAAAAAAAAAAAAAAATAATAATACTATATCATCAACCAAACAAAACTAAAATGTGAGAAAAAAATGTTATATTACACCTCAGTAAGTGTTTTAGATTAAAAAAAAAAACATACCTTGGTATCATCAACCATACAAAACTAAGTGTGCTTGATAATATGATCAGAGATGAAGTTGACTCAAAAGTCATCTTCTATAATATTTCCATAAAGTTTCCCGGTACGCATATTTATAATTTCTTTATGCTGTTAAATGGGAAAAAAAAACAACAATTAACATCCTTGTGTTTCATATTTTCATTTTTAGTTTTTTTTTTTTACTCTCAACCAAGATGTCACAATATAAAAACTTCGTTTCCTCCGTGTTTTGATACCCTTTTCATGTTTCAAAATGTCACAATTTTAATGAATTTTATTTTATGAATATAAAGGTGTCTATCGTAATACAACCATCACAATTCATGACCCTAATAAGCATATGCTTGTAATTATATAGACGATGTTGGGCTTAATAAGTGTTGCATTGATGTCATAATCTTAAATAGAAATTTAATTGAACTGTTAAAAAAAACGTGTGTTTAGCAAACCAACGTGTAGATCTGCATGATTTGTTAAAAGTGTACAAAGGGGTACAAAAGAACAAATGCCGAAAAAAGATTATTCATGGAATAATAGTGGTGCCGTTATGGTTGGTTAGCTTGGAATGAAAAGATTTTTTTAATGGTAAGGAGGTCAAAGTTGTAGTGATTGTTGCAAACATGAAATCGAAGATCTATTTTTGGTTGAAAAATCGATCTAGTTTTTATAAAGTTGTGTGGAATGATTGGTATAAGAACCCTTTGTATATGATGTAATGGTTTTGCTTTTGGTTATGGTCATTGTTTTGAGGACGGTTAGTCGGTGTGAAAGAAATTAGGTTAAAAAAAAAAATTACATGAGTTGTCAATCAAGGAAAATAAAGTGGCGTTGGTTAGGGGATGGATCTGGAATCTACCCCGTAAATGCTACAAGAAACCTGGTCGCAAAAGAAATATGTAACTTGTATCCTGCTACAAACGCGTTAGGTGAAGCGAAGGGCTGGAGATGATAAGGTTGACTCGGTGTCCTCAAACGTCGTCGTCTACTAGTCTTCTACTATATTATTTCTTAGAAAGTTTCCTTCACTCATATTTATATTATAGCCCCTCTAAAATTTATTTACATAATATCTTGCTCTTAAAGTTGTTGATTATTCAACTTTAGGATATTGTGCTTTAATATTCTTTAATAACGAAAGATTTAAATTGTTTTTATCGGGCTTTCTTGATATTTTCTGTTACAAACATAGAATGTCTTTATGATTCATTTGAATGAAAATTAGTTTCCCAAAATACTATATCATCAACCAGACAAAACTAAAATGTGAAGAAGAAAATGTTATATTACACCTCAAAAGTGTTTTAAATAACAGTTTATGAACCGTTTGGCGGGAAGTTCGTTTGTGTTCGTTCGTTTAATAAATGCACGAACATGAACACAAATTTTTGTTCGCTTAGTTAAATGAACGAACATGAACATAGGCCGCATTCGTTCGTTTATGTTAGTGCATGATGTCCCTAGGCTAGTATATATGTTGTTTGGACAAGTTTCGGGGTGTTTGGAGGTGTTTATAAGCGTTTTGGGAGTGTTTGGTCACATCAGGCGATTAGGATAATTGTTCATGCGATTACAAGCCAATCGCATGTTGTTACATGCGATTAGGCCTCAATTGCTAGTAATCGTCATGCGTTTAGGCCCAATCGCATGATGTTACATGGTGGATAGCCTCATAATCGCCTATGTTGTTCTGTACGAGTACGGGAGGTATAAATAGGCCCAATCATTGCCCTAATCATCAGTTCTTGCCACACACACTCTCCAAACACCCTCCCCTGGTCTGAAAGGTCTGGTTTGATCATTGTAAACACTCGTGCTCTGTTTAATGATAAAATCTTTAATCTTTTGACCCATTTGTTTGTGTTAATTACTCGTATATCATTGTTTGGTGTTTGTTTCTGTTATTAGAACATATTCAGAGGATTCCACACTCTGAATATAAACCTCGTGATTGTTGGGTGACCCGTTCGTCGATCCTACAGTTTATGTTCATGAACGTTCATTAATGTGTTCGTTTATGTTCGATAGTTTAATAGGGTTTATAATTTTTTACTTTCTTTTATTTACCCAAATAAATAATTTATGTGACGTAAATACGTTTGGATAATTTAGTTATATTTTGGGTGGATTTAGCTGATATATTAAGAATTACTAGTGGGAATGTCCGCGCGTTGCGGCGGGTGTCTCGACTAACCCACGTGATGTTGCGAACGACAATTTATAATGTGGCATTGTTTTTGTTAGTTTATTAATCATCTCGTGATATATGGTACGGTGGATGCAGAACATGAACATGACATCAACTATGACTTTTATTTTTTCAGTTGATTTCAACACATGGCATACAGGAGACCTCGTGACTCAAACTCGAATGTGTATTGACCGTGCTACTTGGGTGTCTTTCTTGTTTTGATCTCTCATGGTTGGCTATTCTAAAAGATTTATATGCATTAATTTAGGAGTCAACAAATTGGGTTCGTATCATATCTTAGTTTGCATGCCGAAGAATAATATAGTTATTTTCCAGCAATTTGGGTAAAAAAAAAATTAATCAAATGAAGGTCCAAACAAATACTCTTAACGAAAACACAGAATGTATTAGCAAGAAACATCAAAAGTGATGCATTTTGCTCCAAATTCCCTTTACATTATCCATTAATTTTATATTGGAAGAGAGATTTGGAAGCATGCCTGGTGGCTTAGGGATGCAGCTAGCGATAACAATTGGGTTCTTCCATGGCTTCTTATAAACTGTAAGTGGTCAAAGTTTTGAAGTCAAAAGCACAACTTATCCAATAATAATTCCAAAGCCATACAAAATTAAGTAACACATTCGCCCTAATTTCATGAGTCTCTCGATCACTTCAGTTGATATCCTGCAGCAAAAGCACATTTGAATATCTCAAATTATATGTGTCATTCCCAAATGTTGATGTCCTTTTGACCATTTAAAATCGATACAATAAGAAAATATAATTTAGGGTGTTTTAATGAAAGTGGTTATGCGAAGCTGAGTAATCGAGACCAATGGTGTCTAAAGTTGTATTAATCAGTTGTTTAGATGTCTAGTAAATTCTTGGTACATATAATGACCACAAAGTAAAAAAATGGATCACTTACAAGTGTGCGGCGACAACGCTGCACTCGTTTTATATGACATCCTTTAAGCTTAGACCACCCACTATAGTGACCCAATCCTTGACTTGACTCGCATAGAATATTCAAGTAATCTGCTTTCATACTTCAAGCTTATTCTTTCCCGATTAGACTATCCACTATGGTGACCAATCCTCGACTTGACTCGCATAGAAGATACAAGTAATGCGCTTTTATACTTCAAGCTTATGGAGAGAGACACATTTCCACCGCAACTTATGTTGTGTATCAGGTTACCGACCCGTTAACCAACATCTTGTGCAGCTGCTCAACTAAACCGGGTACGATGGCAAGACCCGCTCTAATTAATGGGTCGATTGGTGAAAGTACACAACCAAGCACGTACAGTTAGAAAGAAGTTCATGTCATCGTGATTTTCTGTATCCTATACTCGGTTTAGGATACTCATAGGTTTGAATGTGATGGTGTTTCGTTATTCCAGTTGGACACTCTGATAATTATCAATAAACTATGATTGGTTCATTATAATAAAGAACTTCCCGCGAATAGTTCGATAAATATTTGGTTCTTTTATAGCCTTGTTGGAGGAACATACTGACACAAACGTTTTTCTTTTCATTTTATTTAGTGTGAAATATATATAGAACTCTAAAGGAGCTGCACAAGTGGATTACAATCAGGCTTGATGTGTACCAAATGATAAATTAATCTTGTAATGCAAGGTTTGATAACTAGAAGGACTTAGTTGTCAATCTTGTAAACTAGGTTTTAGAGATAGATTTCCTAGTTTAAATCAAAAGAAGTTTTTAGATTATTATAGTTCGTTGGTGGACAAGGAATAAAGGCTAGTTTCCTTGTTCTCCAAGGATTGTAGGCTTATAAATAGATGGATGATTTTGTAAGTCAAGCATTCAATCACATCAAATAATAAGAAACAAGTTTTGGCTTAATTCGTGTGGGTCATTGGTACCGATTTCTAACAATTGGTATCAGAGCTCAGGGTTGGGTAACACTACGTTCGATAACGATTAGCAAGTCCGGCTAGACAAGAACCGATTGCCAAAAGTGATTTGCGATCGGAAGGATCTTAACGACAGGTTTAGTCTGATCGGAAGCAGGCAGCGACAGAAGAAGACATGTCATGCATAAATCGTTTACAATGGGAGACGATGATAATCGACAGATTGTTACAGCCAAAGACCACAACACGACATATCTCCAAATCCCACTGTTAACTACGGTGAACTATACGGTTTGGGCGATGAAGATGAAGGTAATCCTAAACGTTAAAGTGTTTGGGAGATGATAGAACCGGGGACAGCTGCTAACACGAAGAAAAACAACATTGCAATAGCACTTCTATTCCAAGGAATACCCGAAGATTTGGTGCTCCAGATCGGAAACCTGACTACGGCCAAGGAGATGTGGGAAGCAATTAAAAACTGGCACCAAAGAGCCGAGCGGGTGAAGGAGGCGCGGCTTCAAACCTTGATGTCCGAATTCGAAAACCTAAAGATGAAAGAGACCGGTACGGTGGATGAATTCTCATGCAAAATTGCAAGTATCGCCTCTAAAGCATCAACACTCGGAGAAAGAATAGAAGAATCAAAGCTTGTCAAGAGGTTCTTAAACGGATTGCCGAAGAAGTTTATTCACATGGTCGCGTCACTTGAGCAGGTGATCGATCTTAAAATAGTCAAGTTTGACGATGTGGTTGGACGTCTTAAGGCCTACGAAGAGAGGATAGGGTCCGAAGATAATCAAACCACGAAGCATGAACATCTTCTTCTTACGTACAAGGAGTGGGAAGCCAAGAAGAAGTAGGGAAAGAGCTTCGGCCACGGAAGAGGAGCGTCAGCCGAAGGTTCATCTTCACAAAGGGGTAAAGGAAGAGGTCGAGGTAGAGGTTCGGGTCACGTAAGAGAGAAGGAAACTACTAAGAAGACAACAAAGGATCGTTTGAAACTTAAGTGTTTCCGATGTGAAGAGTTGGGCCACTTTTCAAGCGATTGCCCCACCCGAAACAAAACCGAAGAGAATAACCTCACCCTTGACGACGAACCGGTGCTCTATATGACAACCCATGAAGGAGTGTACTTGAATGAAGACCGAGTTGACTTGAAGAAGTATGATGAGAGTCCGCGAGAAAACAACACTTGGTTTCTCGATAATGGGGCGAGCAATCATATGACGGGAAACCAGGATTGGTTTTCGAGTTTAGACAACCGGATAAAAGGTAAGGTTCGGTTCGGAGATGGTTCATGCGTGGAGATCAGAGGCCGCGACACAATTATCCTAGAAGGCAAGTCAGGTAAGCAGCGGATCTTGAAGGATGTTTACTACATATCTTCATTGAAGAATAACATAATCAGTGTTGGGCAAATGGACGAGTCAGGGCACAAAATAACGATCGAGCATGGCGTATTGTGGATGTTTGAAGCAAACGGATCGGTTCTAATGAAGGTACCTTGTTCAACCAATCGTGTTTATAAGATTAACCTAAAAGTTGTTGCGCCAATACGTTTACAGGTTAACATGCATGACGAGTGTTGGCTTTGCCACGCCCGACTCGGTCATCTTAATTTTGATGCGCTGAGGACGCTATCAAAAATCTTGATTGGGCTACCATTCATCAAGAGACCATCCGCAACATGTGACGCATGTGTGATAGGAAAGCAAACAAGGGGAGCTTTTCCAAAGGAAGTCAAGTATCGCACGTCAAAGCCGCTTGAGCTACTCTATGCCGATCTATGTGGAGCCATCTCACCAATGACTCAAGCAGGAAACCGGTACATGCTACTGATTGTAGATGATTACAGCACGTTTATGTGGGCTTACATGGTGAAAACCAAAGACCAAGTTCCTAGAATTCTAATCGAGTTCATCAAAGGAGTGGAGAGGAAACTTGGGACAAGCCTAAAAACCTTGAGAACCGATAATGGAGGAGAGTTCACATCGCATGTACTAGGATATTTCTGTAAGGAAAGAGGAATTGTAAGGCAATACACGGCTCCCTATACCCCCTCAACAAAACGGGGTAGTTGAAAGACAAAATCTCACAATGATCGGTACTACTCGAAGCATCCTAAAGGCCATGTCCGTACCACAAGTCTTTTGGGGAGAAGCAATCATGCACTCAGTTTATTTGGTTAATCGCTCTCCAACGAAGGCATTGCAAGACTTAACGTCCTATGAAAAGCTCAAGGGAAGGAAACCAGATCTTTCATATATTAAAGTGTTCGGGTGTGTAGGGTTTGTTGAAATCTTAACACCTGGACAGAAGAAGTTGGATGATAGAAGCTTGCTAATGGTGTACATGGGTTCTCAGCCGGAAATAAGAGAGAATACGCATAAGATGTTTGACCCGAGCAATGGACGGGTACACATAGTTCGAGACGGGGACGTAAAGTTAAAATATGATTGGAAGGATTACGTGCCCCGCACTAATACCGAAGAGAGCGCACAGACAGACTTTGTCATTGAGTCTAAAGCGCCGGCACAGCCCACAGAAGAAGACGTGCACGAGTCTGAAGCATCTGCGCAACCTACTGGCGATAACGCGCACGCGGAAGACTTTGCGCATACAGACAACTTTGCGCACACAGGTGATTTCGCGCCAAGAATGTTTGAAGAGGGCGAAACATCAGCATCAGCACAGGTTAACGAAGAAGGAGGATCTCGCGCATCACGCGCGAATCTGAACGCGCAGTCCAAGGAGGCTTCTCAGCTAAGAAGGTTGAATCGAACCTCAACCATTCCGAAGAAATTTGCAGACTTTGAGGTCAAAGAAATACCAAGATTAACGCATCAATTGAATAGAGATGATCAGTTGTTACTATCCTCTGTTGACGATGAACCAATTGTTTTTCAAGAAGCGATAAAAGAGAAGCATTGGATGAAGGCTATGGAGGAAGAAATAAGTTCAATTGAGAAAAACAATACTTGGAAGCTGGTAAAGCCGCCACCGAAGATTAAACCCATCGGGGTAAATTGGGTGTTCAAGGTAAAGAAGGATGCGCAAGGAAAGATTTCGAAATACAAGGCCCGCCTGGTAGCAAAAGGATATGTACAAAGCTATGGGATTGATTACGAAGAAGTGTTTGCGCCGGTTGCTAGGATCGAAACCATCAGGTTCCTACTAGCCTTGGCCGCGAACTCGGGATGGGAAGTGCATCATCTTGACGTAAAATTGGCATTCTTGCACAGTGAGTTGAAGGAGGAAGTTTCCGTAACTCAATCAGAAGGATTTGTGAAGAAGGGTCGAGAGAATCACGTTTACAAGCTTGTTAAAGATTTGTATGGATTGCGTCAAGCGCCAATAGCATGGAACATCAAACTTGATTTGGCGTTGAAAGAACTTGGATTTGCGCAGTGTAAAAGGGAACAAGTGGTGTACCGAAGGAATGTATGTTGATGACTTAATAATCACCGGATCGTCCAATGAAGATATTAGTTCGTTCAAAAGGCAAATGGAAGCAAAGTTCGAAATGAGTGATCTTGGAAGGTTGCACTATTATCTCGGAATTGAAGTTGAGCAAAGTGACAAAGGAATTTCACTCAAGCAAACTGGATATGCGACCAAAATTCTAAAACAGCTTGGAATGTGGGAAAGCAATGCGACTCAATTTCCGCTTGATCCAGGTCTGAAGTTATCAAAGAATGACGAAGGCGCGGAGGTCAACCCTACCGAGTATAGGCGACTGGTTGGGAGTCTAAGATACTTGACTCACACATGACCGAATCTCAATTTTTCGGTCGGATATGTGAGCCGCTTTATGCAGAGGCCTACTAAAACTCATGCGCAAGCTGTAAAACAAGTGTTGAGGTACATGAAAGGAAGCATTGATCTCGGCATTATGTATCGGAAGGATGGAAGCCGAGTGTTGCTTGGTTTCAGCGATAGCAGCTATGCGATGGATATAGACGATGGTAGAAGCACAACAGGAGTAGTGTTTTACTATAACGATGCGCCGATAACTTGGGTTTCTCAGAAACAAGGGACGGTTGCATTATCGTCTTGTGAAGCAGAGTTCATGGCAACAACGGAAGCGGCTTGTCAAGCATTATGGCTGTTAGGCCCATAAATTGAGTAGGCTTACGCTTGTCTTTATTAAGCCTGTTTGTGTTAGTTGGGCTTAGTTTAGTTAATGGGCTTTGGTTAGGCCATGTGGGCCAAGGCTTTAGTGGACCCTATATAATGTTATGTTTGCTACATTGTTAGGGTTAGACACTCGTTAGACATCTCATTTGTAACACAAGAGGCACCACCTTGTACCAGACAATCCTAGAGATTGTGTGCAAGGTGAAGCAGCAATAATATATTGTTCATCGATTTAATCTTTTGTTCTTCATCATTCAATCGATATTCCGCAACCATTGAGTGGTTTGTTTGATACTCGAAAAGGATTCTGGACTTACAATTGGTATCAGAGCCTAAGTAGTCTTACGAAGGCTCGGTTCGGTATCAACTCGAAGAGCAAAAGAAGACGTTTTGCTGTTGGCTTCGTGGTTAATCAGATCCAGTTTTTATTTTATTTAGTTTTTATTATTTTTCTAATCATTTTGCTGTTTAAGAATTTTTTGCAGGTTTGTTTTTTTGTTGAAATTTTTGCAGATTCGGTCAAGACTACGAAGAACAGAACTGAAATCTATAAATTTTAGTGTTTTGATCTTATTTTTGGAGTATTTGATTGTGTTTACAGATTGTTAGGAGACTTTGGTGAAGAAGATTGAGTCAAATCTTTTAAAATTTATTGGAAAACAACTTTCCTAAAGCTGTGGACAGAAAAATCTTAGGAAACAAGTTTTGAAAATCATGGAAACCCCACTTCAAACATTCACCCGGAAGCCACATCTTCAATCGGAAACCACAAATTAATCGTGAACTCACATCTGAACAGCATCCGGAAACTCAAAATCCCAACCAGAAAACTGCATCAACTCGAACTCAAAAACCCAACCCGAGAATCCACAACTCGAACTCAGATCTGACTCGAACACCCCACCACGAACTCAGTCCACGTCACCTCGAACTCATCCAGGTCGAACTCAACTTTCAACTCGAACTCAGCCACTCGAGGTCGAACTCAGATCTGACTCGAGGTCGAACTCAGGCCTGACTCGAGGTCGAACTCACTACTCGAACACTTGAACCCGGATCCAACCTGAACACCTACTCGAACACCCACTCAAGGTCGAACTCAGCTTTGGCATCGAACTCACCACCTCATCGAACTCAGCCATCAACTCGAACTCAGCCACTCGAGGTCGAACTCAGGCCTGACTCGAGGTCGAACTCAGGCCTGACTCGAGGTCGAACTCATGCCTGACTCGAGGTTGAATTCACTACTCGAACACTTGAACCCGGATCCAACCCGAACACCTACTCGAACACCCACTCGAGGTCGAACTCAGCTTTGGCATCGAACTCACCACCTCATCGAACTCAGCCATCAACTCGAACTCACCCATGTCGAACTCAGCCTTTTATCGTCGAACACTTGAATCCGGACCCATTTTCACTCGTACCTGCTTCTCACCCGAAACCCACCAACACCCGACTCACCTTCATCACCGGAAACCATCACCTCCACAACAGTAAAACCCACCTACCTCTCCACCGGAAACCATCACATCCACAACCATACCCGTAATACCACCCATCTCATACCCACCAACCTGAAACACAAAACCCAACCCGTACCCACCATCCGGAAACCCACCATACCCGAAAACATTCAACATTACCCCAACCGTCGATCATCTCTGTCACCAAAAACATCACCCGGACATCATTTGCAACCTAATCCTGCTCGGACACCCCACCCGGAAACCAACCTGTAACCAACAACCGCCGCAAACCCAGAAAACCCAGATCCACCTCGGACAAAGGTGTTTGTTGTCTGCTATGTGTGTTTTGCTTTGGGTTCCGTGACTTAAGAACAAAGAAGCCGTGTTTCTGAAGAGAGATAAGTATTTTAATTGTGAGAGTTGTTTGTTGTCTGCTATGTGTGTTTGTGTTTGAGTTTTGTTCTAAAGGTAAAGAGAGAGGAGGTTCAGACTTATTGAAGAGAAAGAGAGTTGAATCTAGTGAGAAGATAGAGGATATATTTGGTTGAAGGTTGTGAATCAAGGGTATAGTTGTGATGGGTGCAGGATCAAAGAAGAGAGAGAGAAGAATAGAGTGAAAGAGAGAGTCACGAGATCTGTAAAGGAAAAGTAAAGGAAGTTGGTAGTTTTTTTCCCAAATAAAAGATTTTATCCTCGTTAAAACAAAATACGAAAGTTACATCATGATAGCAGGTAGACGGATATTTAAGAAGAGAGTTAAAGATTTGGTTATTGTTTTGTTGAAGACTGGATATTTAAGAAGAGAGAGTCTAGAGAATTGTGGAAGGAAAAGACAAAATTGAAAGGGAGTGGTAAAAAATCTAGTGTTTGGTTTTTGAAAGTTGATCTCGATACTAATAATAATAATAATAATAATAATAATAATAATAATAATAATAATAATAATAATAATAATAATAATAATAATAATAGTGTATTATTTGGTGTGCATAAGCTCAACTTGGGGGATTGACCATATTGAGTACGGCTTGACCTGTTGACTATGGTTGGACGCCCGGTGCTCGTCTTAAAAAAATTTTGGTGGAACGTCTACAATTTTGGGGATCACAATTTCAAGGAAAAATTCAAGATGTCTTGGGGAATCACAGTTAAGAAATCAAAATTGCCCTCTCAGAGTTGTATCTATAGCACAACATGCTCATCTGTGCCTATTGCTCCTGTCATATCTTCCGCTTTTACGGCTCCCGCCATTTCTACCGCTCCTGCTGCATCTGTCATTCATGCTGCTCCTATCACATCTGCTACTCTTGCCGCTCACGCTGCTCAAGCTTTCATGGCACAACAGAATGACCATGTGCCATCTGCATCTGAGTTACACGCTGACATTTTAGCTGAATCATGTTGTACTGAACGATGCAGGTTAAAAATTAAAGGTTTCAGAGAAGAAACTCTCTCCGCATTCAAGCAGCTTGAATACGAGAAAATGGCCACCTGGGACATTAAAAAGAAATTTAATGGTTATAAAGAAATGGTCGAACAACAAAAACTCGATATCAAGCGCTTGCATCAGGAGGTGAGTGATCACAAGTGTCGATATTTGCACTTCAAACGACTGTCTGATACGTTAACCGCGGAATTGATCGATTTAAAATCTAAATTTGAAAATGCCGATTTTCATTTTAAAATGTTCGATTGTTCTAGTCCCAAAGTTTAAAAAATGATCAATACCCAGCTAAAGTTCAGACCAAAGGAAGTGAGGAATAAAGGTCTGGGGTTTGTGGAAATTCCACCACCCTTTAATGAAAATTATTCCTCAATTCCCATGTCGGATGAAGAATTGTTGGGTCTGCCCGTTAAAGGATACGGTCCTCCAATAGAAGAGCCAACCAGTCGACCATCGAGGGATCAAGTTAAAATTTCCAAACCTGAATCGGTACCCGTAAAAATCTCTAAACCCAAGAACAAACAACATAAGCATGAGCAGGCCCCATCAAAAACTTTTGTCAAGTCTCAAGATGCTTCAAAGCAGACCGAGACGTTAAATTTTGAGAAATAAAGAAAATTATAGAGTTTTTGATGTGAAGAGAGATGACGTTCCAGTTTCAAATGACACAACTGAATTGCATGATGTCTTAAAAGAAACCGTTTTTGAAACTGAACCGAAAATTGAGCAAACTGAACCGACCGGCCAATCAAACTCAAATGTGCCCTTTGAGTTTGAT
Source organism: Ambrosia trifida (assembly GCA_028751855.1). Lineage (NCBI taxonomy): Eukaryota > Viridiplantae > Streptophyta > Magnoliopsida > Asterales > Asteraceae > Ambrosia > Ambrosia trifida. Next base: position 33,954,037 of record CM054130.1, on the reverse strand, counting down.
TTCATGAAAACATTCAAAAAGATTTATGAAGAGTACAGGGCACCACAGACCATTGAATCAGCTGCCCCACCAACTTCTGAAAGTGACTCCAAATGTGAATCACCCGAAACAACCGAATCTGAGAAATCAGTATCAGTTGAATTGAGTGAATCCAGTTGTGAGTCCTCTAGAGCAGCTGAGTCAACGGGGGATTCAGTAGAGCCACCACAAGTGTCTGAATCAAGTGGCTCATCTGAATCAAATGTTACACCCTTGACTGAGCCAGAATCTGAAGAATCTGTGTGCTCAAGGCCAGTCGAGATTAAACAGGAATGTAAGGATCCCTCATCCAATACTGTTGGCACATGTGTGGTAAAGCCAATAGTCCCTGATCTTAAATGTGTGAATATTACTAATGTTTCTACCTCATGTGTAGATGAAGTTAAGGTAGAGGTTAAGGTTGCGGGGGATGATATTGTTTGCACTAATAATGCAGATGTTTGTGAGATACAGTCTAGTTTGTCTGCTAATGTTGTACCATACGTACAAAAGGCTGTTTCTGAGCTATCTGTTATTAGCACGACCGATAAATACGTGCCACCACATAGAAAAATTACCTATGCTAACTCTCATGAATAGGTTCCTGAAGTGAAACAGAAAGCTCAAGGACAGTCATCATCAGAGCAGAAACTTGAGGAAGCCTGCAAACAAATCTTGCGTTGATAGATTGCCAAAATCTGAGATTTCAGGTCTTTAAATTGTTGATACATCTGGGGATGTCCTGGCTGCCCTTCTGCTGCATCCAGATATATGCTGACCTAGGCACAGTCAGGACGTCTTAAAAGAGCAATAAGGAAATGCCAAAACCCAAAATTCTCAAAGAGAATTCAAGCTAAAGGCACAAATCAAAAGCCTAAAGCGATGATCATACCGAAACATTTGGTATTTCGGTAACCCTGGTCGAGAATCCATCGGTCTCTTTGTTGCATCCAGATATATGCAGACCTGATCACTGATGATCTTGACCTTGTAATTCATACAGATGTCAACAACATACTCACCTGTTATGAAGAAGCTTTGTGCATACCTTGATCACGGGGGTATGTCATGATGTGGGACACACAGTTATTTCGGTCTAACACACGTTAAGAAAATAAGAAAAATAACGGACTTGAAGACGTGTGTGTATGTTTGTTTATGTGGATAAACGATGCTAGTAATCGTCTTGGACTGCTTTCTAGCACTTTAATAAGTTTATCAGAACATATATACTAACGGTGTGTTGCATTTTGACAAAGCTGATATGATCTTCTTGCACATGATTCTCACCAAAGAGATGCATTGTAATTAGTTTGAATTTTTGTTTTTAATTTGTTTATCTGTTATGAAAAATTGACCATTCTTGAAGTTTTGACCGATTCTCGAAGGAAATTCAGGTTTTGAAAATTTAAAATGGAAGTACACTGATGTACTTGGTGTTCATGTGTATACTGGACCCTCTGTTATATCAATTATTTTCTTACAAAATTCTGAGAATTTGCAGAATGTATACAAATCAAGAAACCGGGGTTGATGAAGAATGAAAGAGTTCCAGTTGCTGACAAGCATGAATCACATCAATGAGAAGATGTACCTGAGTCAGAAGAACCTGAAGTGAATTATCTTTTGAAAATGAAAGTACAACTGAAGAAGTACCTGAAAAGTTGTTTGAAAGAGAAAATTGACAAAGAAAAGAGTTATGAGAATCCTCCTCTCACATTCTCTTTTAGCAAGATGTTCAAGAAAAAGTTGATGATGATCAAAATACAAGTATGCCTCCGAGAGCAGAAGAAAGAACCCAAGATTGGAAGATCAAGATCTGAAGACTCTTCCTACTAAGCCATGATAAAGACAGCATAAACCTAGGGGGATATTGTTAGGCCCATAAATTGAGTAGGTTTACGCTTGTCTTTATTAAGCCTGTTTGTGTTAGTTGGGCTTAGTTTACTTAATGGGCTTGGGTTAGGCCATGTGGGCCAAGGCTTTAGTGGACCTTATATAATGTTATGTTTGCTACATTGTTAGGGTTAGACATTCGTTAGACATCTCATTTGTAACACAAGAGGCACCACCTTGTACTAGACAATCCTAGAGATTGTGTGCAAGGTGAAGCAGCAATAATATATTGTTCATCGATTTAATCTTTTATTCTTCACCATTCAATCGATATTCCGAATCCATTGAGTGGTTTGTTTGATACCCGGGAAGGATTCTAGACTTATAATGGCATAGAGGTTTAATATCATAAGTGACGGGTGAAAAGGAGAAAAAGGTGACTCTGAAAGTTGATAATTCATCCGCGATAGAATTGATGAAGAACCCAGTATTCTTTGGTAAGAGCAGGCATATTCATACCCGGTACCACTTCATAAGAGAATGTATTGGGCGAGAACAAATTCAAGTGGAGCACATAAGTGGGAATTTGCAAAGGGCCGATATTCTTACTAAAGCGTTGCCACGTTTGAAGTTCAATGAGATGAAAGGACTCGTTGGTGTTACAAGATTAGGGGGATGAATGATAAATTAATCTTGTAATGCAAGGTGGTAACTAGAAGGACTTAGTTGTCAATCTTGTAAACTAGGTTTTATATATAGATTTCCTAGTTTAAGTCAAAAGAAGTTTGTCCAACACTTGTAGCCTAGTTGGTTGAGGGCCTAAGTTTCCTATGGGAGGCTTGGGTTCAATTCCCACTAGCTACATTTGGAGGACATTGGTGGATGGGAAATGAGGGATGACCTGGCCATTGGCTTGGGTTCGAGTCCTGATCCCGACCGGTTTTACCGATTATTTCATTGTCGTGCCTTCGGGCGGGTGAGTGGTCGGGTTTTCCCGGGAATTGGTGGCAATTGGTGGCCCGGGTACTCTCGAGTACCTGATTCGCCAAAAGGGTGCCCGAGAGTGCTCGGAGTTGATTCGTTGGCCGTTCAAAAAAAAGTCAAAAGAAGTTTCTAGATTATTATAGTTCCTTGGTGGACAAGGAATAAAGGCTAGTTTCCTTGTTCTCCAAGGATTGTAGGCTTATAAATAGATGGATGATTTTGTAAGTCAAGCATTCAATCACATCAAATAATAAGAAACAAGTTTTGGCTAAATTCGTGTGGGTCTTTGGTACCGATTTCTAACACCAACTTCATAAAGACGAAACTAATATCGAGGAAGCCAATGAGATGAATTTACCTATGGTAACTATTGAAGAATAATAATAGAGATTCGGATACTAACATACCCTTTACAACACAATTTGGATCGTCATCAACCAATGAATCAAACAGTAGCTTTATCCGCAACTTTTCTTCAAACTTTGATGATAAAATGCTTAAAAAATCAGATTTTGCCACAGCAATAAATTTGCCGTTCATGATCCAATTAACTGGACAAAGTAAAAATAAAAACAATGTAATATTAATATGAGAAATTTGCTATTTTGTTTTTTGCACACTTAAAAGTAACTAAATTAACAAGCACCAACATTGTCCATAACATGATCAAGATCGCCTTGGCCAGCCCCACTGTATAAATTACCATCACTTGTAACAACAACATACCGGGCCTTCAAGTTTGGATTCCACTGCATGACCTTAATGTAACTTGATCCATCGAGTGATTTGGAGTAAAAGTTCATGATCCTAAAAATTAAAAAAAAATGCCCAAATTAGAAGTTGACTAATAAGCCACGTATTCATATAAACATTGCACCAACTCATGAACAATATTATTCTTGGTTCACCTATAAGAATGTCTCCAGAGACCTCAAATGCTTCAAACTAAGAAATGATTAAATTCTATTGGACGTTCATAGGCTTTTGACATTCTTGCATTCAAGAAAATTGATTACATTAATGGTTTTTTTGATCAATCACATACCATGGGGGCAAGGCTGGAATAAGTTTTTAAGTTGTAAAGGTGTGTTTGGGATTGATTATTTAAAACAGATTATGCGTTTTGGAAAAGCAGGGGTGGAGCTGCTTATAGATTATTGCATTTTGGTAGCCTAAAAAACTGATTATCTGCGTTTTCAAAACGCAATCCAAACACTAAAAACTGATTATCTGCGTTTTCAAAACACAATAATCTAAAAATCAGATTCAAAACGCAATCCCAAACACCCTCTAAGTATGAGGTTATGATAAAATTACAATTTTAACCTTCTAAGTGTCTTAATTGTCACAACTATTCCTATAATTCCCTTAAATTTCTTGCTTCAAGAAAATTGATTACATTAATGGTTTTTTGATCAATCACATACCATGGGGGGCAAGGTTGGAATATATTTTTAAGTTGTGAGTATGAGGTTATTATTTACAATTTTAACCTTCTAAGTGTCTTAATTGTCACAACTATTCCCATAATACCCTTAAATTTCTTGCTTAAATATGTTTGATGGGATTGGGTACTGAATACACCAATCTGCGTACCCAAACCCAGCACAATGTCATCACGCGGAAGAAAGCCACGCGCAGGACTTGGTCAAAGCTCATTAATGATCGGTCAACAGTCAAAGATTGGTCATATGCCGGTCAAGGCGAATATCATGCATGGTCAATAGCCATGCATGAATCACGTAACCATACCAATAAAGGCGGTACACGGTTCCACTATTCCCTTCAATTTAGCTTTCCATATATCACCTTACTAACACAACTAAGGGTGATGGAGACAACCTATCCACGGTTAGGACTTGGGTAATGGTGGCATACGGACTCTCCTATAAAAGGGGTCACACCCCAATAGGAGAGGACACTTTCTACTGACCTGGAGAGCTATCATAACAGATAGTATCCCCATTCACCCCGTTTTTGTTATAAACTGCTACCTTGTGTAGTCGTCTCCACACCCACACTATCACTCTTATTTGCAGGTTTCTCCAAGCCGTAGCTGTTAGTGAAGGATCAACCCTGTAGCGACTTATAATCTTATCATCCCTAACCGGTGGTGAGACTATTTGTTTCTTCATTGGCGCCATCCCTTACGGTTCTAACAAATCTTTCAAACTAGCAACATGGCTTTTTCAAAAGATACAAACAACAACAATGCTGAGGTTGATGCCACAATCAACGATGAGATCCAAAGATGTTACACCAAATACGATCACGAAGAATGTGGCTCAGAAGCAACCGGGTTCGACATTCCAGTTCCACCCAAACAAGGGGGGATCTGCTGGAAGCAAAAAGAAGAAAACCAACCTATCTCCGGTTGACCCGGACGAGTGGTTGGCCCAGCAAAATTCAAAAACAATTGCTGAATATCAGAAAATGGTTATGAATCAAGCCAAACTCAACGTCCAAAAAACGTTAAGTTTCGACACAAGTGAGGAGGACTCAGAATCTCCTCGAAAAAACAAAAGTGGCCGTCACGCTAAAGGTTCTCGTCAGGCGGTACGTGGTGGAGGCCGCTGTAAGAATACTCGCGGCCAGGACCTCGTCAACCTGAACGATGAACCAGACGGTTATGAATCAGAAGATGAGGTGCATCACGATTCCAAAAAAAAAACAGAACACCAAGTCTGTTGCCAACAGTCTGGCACCAAAAGATGATGACCTCTATAAACCATACAGACCAAAGACTTTCGCAGAAAGATCAAAGTTCTGCGCTCACATTGCATTGGCACCGATGCCTCAAGAATGCAAGTTACCAAACACCATCGGGAAATACGATGGTTTGCACGATCCGGATGATCACTTGCATGCCTTCGACTGCGCAGGAAGCTCTAAGTTATGGCCAGTCCAAGCCTGGTGTCACCTGTTTGTGCAAACATTAACAGGGGCAGCCAGAGTGTGGTATGAAAGTCTGCCTGTGGGAAGCCTGGAAGATTTCGATGACCTTATAAGAAAATTCAAGAATCACTTCTCACATCTGCGCAAACACAAGAAAGACAAGGCACACATTCTCTTGTGTGCGCGCCACGAGAACGAATCCCAAGAAGACTACATCATCATGTATAACAAGGAAGCACTCCAATTAGGCTGTGGAGAAGAACTTACCCGCGCAGAGTTCATACACGGGGTAAGAAATGATGACCTGATGAAATGTTTAACCGGAAAAGACGGCATACCGCAAGCTTGGGATGAAGTAATTGAAGCTGCTAAAGTTTACGCGTCCTCCGAACGCTCTTTCCATCGCAACAAAAGCACTCACCAGAGTAGCAGCCACCATCAATCATCACACAACAGAGGGAAAGGCAAACAATCTGTATGGTCAAGAATCTCAGGCACAGCGGAGGAAGGAAAATATTCCTCCGCACAAGATACAAGAAATATGCTGAGTTCGAGAGGGTCCCGTGATCATAAAGGACACTCAAAGAAGAACTATGAATGGACGCCATTGTCCAAAACGCCATCTGAGGTGCTGAAAACCGAACAAATTCAATTTCCAAAACCACAAGAGCTCCGTGGTGACAGGCGGAACGTAGACAGATCAAAATACTGTGAGTATCATGAAGACCACGGTCACATGACAGACAATTGTTACAGCTTGAAAATGGAAATTGAAAATGCCATTAAGTCAGGACAGTTAACGCACCTGGTGAAAAACATGAGAAGAAAACAGAGGGACAACGCGGAAGCAGGAGAGCCCTCTCAGAAAAAGATAAGCAATCTCAACGCGCAACACGTGTATAGCGTTTCTCGTAATACATGTAACATGACACACAGAAATGCAAGCCATAAGCGAACTTTCATGGAAGCAAGAGATGACTCATGGAAAGAAGAGCAAGTGATAATGCCGAAGGTAAAGGGTGGGGCTTCCTCCACAGCTCCATTGATCATCACAGGGGTTGTTGGCCATTACCGAACACGATACATGTTCTTGGATAATGGCAGCAGCACTGATATCATGTACCAGCAATGCTTTGACCAGCTGGACGAGGATGACAAAAGAAGAATAACACCAACGACAGAGCCAATCTCAGGTTTCATACATGAAACAATCTACCCACTGGGTACGTCACTTTCCTAGTCACACTCTCAGACGGGAAGCATACGCGCACAGAAACGTGTGACTTCACAGTGCTCCCCGTCAACTCTTCACATGATATCCTACTGGGACGAGAGGGGTTGGCGAAATTCAATTGCAATGCATCTACGCCACATCAGATGGCAGGTTTCCCGACACGAACAGGGGTTGCGTTCATACGCGGAAACAAAACATGTCATGCCACAGAAGCGCCGAGGCCTTCAAAGCAAACAAAGCCAACTGTCAGAACCGAACCGGAAAAATGGGTTATTAACCCTATATTCCCGGAACAGACAGTTATCATCGGCCATGAAATCTCTGACCCCATTCGCACCCATTTGAAGTAGTTGTTAACGAAGAATATGGATATCTTCGCCTTCAAACCATCAGACATGGTTGGTGTCCCGCGACACATCGCGGAGCACAAGCTCAACGTCTACAAAAACGCTGAGCCAATAGCCCAGAAAAAATGCAGTATGGGGCCTGAGAAAACAAAGGCGATAAATGAGCAAGTGACAGAACTTTTGAAGGCCGGCATTCTGCGCAAAATTAAATACCAAACCTGGGTGGCAAACCCAGTTATGGTGGGAAAATCCAATGGCACAAGGCGCATGTGCGTCGATTATAAAGACTTAAACAAAGCCTGTCCGAAAGATTGTTACCCATTGCCCGAAATCGACGTAAAGGTCGATTCTTTGGCACCTTACAGGTTCAAGTGCTTCTTGGATGCTTACAAGGGCTATCATCAAATTCAAATGGCCAAAGAAGACGAAGACAAAACAGCATTTCGCACAGACATGGGTACCTTCTGTTACACCAAGATGCCATTTGGGCTAAAGAACGCGGGGGCAACATATCAACGCTTAATGGACACCGCGTTTGTAAAACAAATCGGTGTGAACTTAGAAGTGTACATTGATGACTTAGTGATCAAAAGCAGAGAAGAAGACCAGATGTTACTTGACATCCAGAAGACTTTTGATCAGTTACGTAGTGTGAGAATGAAACTGAATCCGAGGAAGTGTTCTTTTGGGATGGAAGAAGGAAAATTCCTCGGAGTCGTTGTCACCAAAGACCGTTTTCGGCCAAACCCAGATAGAGTTCAAGCAATTGAGCGGATGCCGTCACCATCTTCAGTCAAGGAAGTACAAACTTTGAGGGGACGACTTGTAGCTTTGAACAGGTTCCGGTCAAACTACGCGTCCAAATATTTCCCCTTTGTGGACACATTGAAGAATTGTCTGAAGAAATCAAATTTCCACTGGACGGAAGAGGCAGCAGCCGCGTTTCAAGACATGAAGAAATGTTTGAGCAACCTGCCAACGCTCACCGCTCCGCTACCGAAAGAGCCACTCACCCTCTACTTGTCCGTCACCGACAAGGCAGTTGGGGCAGTGCTAATGGTTGACCGAAAGGGGGTTCAAACCCTAATTTACTATGTAAGCCGCATGTTGCTTGACGCGGAAACCCGCTACTCGACAATGGAAAAGCTGGTTCTCGCGTTAATCCACGCTTCAAGAAGACTGCGCAGGTATTTTCAAGGACACCCGATTAATGTCCTCACAGACTTCCGGATCAATGATATCCTGCGCAAACCAGAACTCTCTGGACGCTTGGCAAAATGGGCAATAGAGCTGGGGGAGCACTAAATTTCATATAAAACAAGACCTTCCTTCAAAGGATAGATCCTTGCAGATTTTATAGCGGAGGTCCCAGCTGACAAAGTCGAAGAATGCGTAAATGAAACATCATCAAATTCGACTGCGCCCGACGAAACTCAGATATGGAAATTATTCACCGACGGTGCTTGCAATGATGAAGGGGCAGGCGCAGGCTTACGCTTGATAGCCCCAGAAGGAAAAGAATACACTTATGCTATTCGGCTGAACTTTCAAACAACCAATAACGAGGTCGAATATGAAGCGCTGGTCGCAGGCCTACGTATAGCTAAGAAGATGGGTGCTCAACACATTGAAGCGCATGTCGATTCAATGTTGGTTGCCAACCACATTGATGGCACATACGAGGCCAGAGAGCCATCCATGATCCTATACTTGCAACATACTAAGGAGTTGATGAATAGTTTCTCCTACTGCAAAGTTACTCACGTTCGCAGAAGCCAAAACAAGCCAGCGGACGCTTTGAGTAAAATGGCGTCCACTGCATTCGATCACATGGCGAAAGATGTAAGAGTCGAGGTACTAACCACACCATCTGTTCCATCAAAACAAGTGAATGTGATTCAAACTGGAAAAGAATCCTGGATCATCCCGATCATGGCCTTTCTAACTAAGGGCATCCTTCCATCGAACAAAGCGGAAGCAAGGAAGCTACAATACAAAGCCTTGCACTACGAAGTCAATGATGGCACCTTATATCGCCGGTCTTATCTTGGACCATTACTCAGATGCGTAGATTCCGCGGAAGCCACATATCTAATAAAAGATATTCACGAGAGCACATGCGGATTACATGCAGGCCCTCGGATGGTTGTAGCCAAACTTATGAGCGCAGGATACTTCTGGCCCGGAATGCACCTCGATGCGGTCAAAGAGCTGCGCAAATGTGACGCATGCCAGCGACATGCGCTCGGAACACTTAGACCGAAGAACAACTTGATACCAGTCACCACGGCATGGCCATTTCAAAAATGGGCCATAGATCTCATGGGACCTTTTCCCACAGCGCCAGGCAATGTCAAGTACTTAGTTGTTGCCATCGACTATTTCACAAAATGGGTAGAGGCAAAGACATTGGCCACGATTGACGGGCGGAACATCAAGAAATTCATTTGGGAGTTTATAATTTGCAGATTTGGTCTACCAATGGAAATTGTAAGCGACAACGGGACGCAGTTTGCGGACCAACACTTACAAGAATGGCTCCACTCAATGAAAATCAAGCAGATATTCACTTCCGTTGCGCATCCTCAAGGCAATGGCCAGGTCGAGCGCGCAAACAGAAGTATTGTTGAAGGCATTAAGACACGCCTGGGAACAAGACGTAGTGGGTGGGTAGATGAACTGCCCCATGTCCTTTGGGCCCACCGCACGCTTTCCAAAACAAGCACCAGGGAAACACCGTTCAGCCTGACATATGGAACTGAAGCGGTTATCCCAACAGAGGTTACAAATCCGTCACCAAGAATCCTACTCGCGCAGACAATTGACAATGACAAAGAACTACGGATGAATCTAGACTTTTTAGATGAACGCAGAGACTTTGCCTATGTCCGAGAGGCCTCATACAAAAGACAACTGGAAAGATATTACAATGCGCGGGTTAAAGAACAGGCTTTCCACGTGCGCGATTTTGTTTTCCGCAATAATGAAGCTTCAAATGCGGAAAAACCGGGGAAGCTCGCTCCAACTTGGGAAGGACCCTACAAAGTCCAAGAAGTATTGGGAAAAGGAGCGTATGCCTTAGAACGGTTAGATGGTTCGCCAATACCACGTACTTGGAATGCAGCTCAACTACGTATATGCTACATGTAACCTACTATTTCATGATTTTGTAATAAGGACTTTATGTCCAACTTCATTTATATTACAAAAAGAGCATTCATTATACAAGCCATTGATCAACAAGTACATTCTACACGGCTAATACATGGATTACCATTACATATACAAAAATGGGGGTGATCAAAAAACAAAATATACCCCACATACATGTTGACTCAATAGCAAATTCAAAACAGACTTCACCTATACACAATAAACTTCAACATACTGGAAAAGACAACTCAACCCCTAACCATCTTGGTCTTAGTCTTCTTCACATCCCCCAGCTCGGACAACTTCTTCATCTTCAAGGGCTTCCCGTCAGAAGTACCCTGATCATCCAAGTTATCAGGACGCGTGTCCTCTTGGGATAACAAATATGCACAATACTCTGCTAGACGATCAAGAGTGTAACACCCCAACCGATGGCGGAAACATCGGGATGTCACGTATTGATGATTGTTCAGTGGCTCATGGTAAATAATAAATTCCATTAAATGATTTAATTGAATTACATACAATTGTTCTAGAATTTGTACATCAAATTGAGTAAAACTATACACATATCTTCAAGCATCAATTCAAATCTTCAAGCAAATAGAACCTGAAACATGTTAAGTTGAAAAGGTTTTGGGTCAACAAAAGTTGGTGAGAATTACATAGGTTTTTGATAATTGAATAAAAATGTTGTGCAATTCATGTGTCATGTCAATCTAGTCCATATGTGAGAACATACTAGAAATAAATCGAGTGCATAACCAACCCTGATGACTGTTATAATATGATACATACCATACGCTCATGGTCCACTTGAATATGTTATACAATAACAAACACCCACGCTACCTTTGTAGGAGGCACGTATCCGGGTGGGATTGTCAGTCCAATAGATCTATCAATGTTTACCGCCGGCTTGTACGGAGTTAATGATTATGCTAGAATGGTGCTTACTCTAATCATGCTCAAGACATAATGCAACATAGAAAACACATAGACACATTGATGATTGAATTGCATAAATGATGTTGTAACATGTTTCACCCCAAAAATGGTGATAAATAGAAAAGGGGCTATGTAAAACTCACCTTGGTAAAATGTTATATCCGTTGAAAAATTGGATAATGGTGTTGCCCAAATGTATCAAGTATCACCCTATAATAAAGTAATAAATATGTCTAAGTCTATCAAGTCTACAAATGTGTAAGTTTCTAGGGCTTCGAATTGGGGATAAATGCTCGTTTGATTAATATTAAAAATATTCGACAATTTGGAGAAATTTAGTAAATAAATATCCAAAAATCTTTTTATGAAATTTAAATCCAAGATGGTCACAAGAATATGTTTAAAGTATAAAAATAATTTTTATAAAATTATTTTCTTTAAAATAGATTTTTAAATCTATTTATTACAAATTGCCAAAATTTAACTTTAATATTCAAAAATACTAAAATTAAAGAATTATTATCTTAAAAATCATATTTCTGTTCTAAATATTCAGAAATAATTTGTATAAAATTTTGGTGCAAAAATATTAAAAATTGAATTTATTATGATTTAATTATGATTAAAACTAACAAAAATTGATTAAAAATATTAAATAAATGATTTTTCGGAAATAAAAATCATTTCTGAAAAGCTTAATGTTATAAAAACTTAGAATAATTTTTGTGGGAATTTATAAGATCGTTTTGATATTTTTATAGAATTTTATAAATAAAATGGAATAAACTTGATTTATTTATTAAATATATTAAATAAATAAATTTTTGAAAACTAAAAATTGTAAGTTAAACTTTTTATTGGTTTAACTTGAAATGATTTTTGTAGAATTTTTAAAAGAGTTTTAGTATTTTAAAATGAATTTATAAAATACAAATAATATATAAATAAAGCTTTATAACAACAAAAAGAAAAAGAATGATGTTGCTGAGATTCGAACCCTGTGTCAGCTGGGTCAGAGTCACCAGGCACAACCACTTGGTCAAGACCAGTGGTTGTGTTTGGTTTCAGTTTGTTATAATTATAACACATGGGCGAGTTCAGTGTTCTTCCCCAAATGAAACATATGAGCCCTAGCTTTTGCAATTGATTAACTCACACAATGTTAACCCAATTAATCATAGGGTAAACATTGTGTGTAGGCCGATTAATGAAACCCACAACAGAAATTAAACTTACAAAGTTGAATTGTTTACGAACGGCTAGTCAACTTGAAAAGTCAAAAACGCGATCGTATAATAAGAACAGAAGATTAAAATGAAGAATTGGGGATTGAGAAAGAGATAATGGCGAATTGTGAAGGTTCAGAAACGTTCAATTTATAGTGTAATGATCTGGAACGATGAATTGGTAAGTTTGACTTGGTTTTAAAACCAAACGCGTGATTAGCTTCAAATTGGATGTTTTGAATGCGTTTATTATGGTATAATACGCGTAACACTCGTCACATACATGTCACGAAATGAAATTAGTCAATATTTCCAATAATAAGATCGATCCTAAATTGTTTGGTGGTTGTTGTTCGTCTGGTTAGAAACAGCGATCAAAACAAGGAGCAGACAAGGCCCACGAATGTGATATATGGTTTAAAGCTTGGGATTAAAACAAAAATGAGTTGTGGCTCGACTGGTTCAGGCGGGTGTGTGTGTTTGGCTTGACCCCGGTTCGAGACCCGGCTGAGGCAAATGTTTTGCTTCTTTTTTTTATACAGCAAGGGAGAGGGGTGAGGGGTTTGGGCCGGTTCCTGGTGGGCCGGGATTTACCAGGGTTGGGCTGGGCTCCGGGTTTCCAAAGGAAGGGAGGAGAGTTTGGGCTGGGTTAAGGGACTCTTGGTGTTGGACTAGGCCATAGTTGTATTGTTTTGTTCTATCACTTTTTTTTTACTCAATGTATTATTATTATAATTAAAAAATCTTTATATATATATATATATATATATATATATTAAAAAAACTACAAAATAATTAAATGTAAATTTTAATAATAGAACTTGTCGTTTAATCCAAATTATATGTAACGTAATATTATTAAATGCGAATGTTACAGTATCCCTTACTTTTAGGAACTTCATCCCGAAGTTAAGAGAAAACCAGGGTTGAAGGGGGTTGGATAAAAATTAGGACGAGTGTGACTTGAAGAATTTTATGTTAGGGCATGACAATGGATAGAGTAACCTGTCTCGAATAGCGTGGATAGGAGGCGTGTTACGTGTGAGTTGATTTACTAAATGAACTACTAGATATCTAGAGTTTACATGTGGTTAACTACCGAAAATCTTGGTAGAATTCCACACCACCTTAACGTACCTGTAAATTCACGATTACGTTCTGGACCGTAATCACCAACTTACCTTACATTAGGGTTTTGCGTCCTTCTATGGCTCTTCCGATTGTTGAGCAGGTCTGATAGTCTCCACCAGTCGTTGAGCAGGTGGTAGGGCCTCTCCCGACTGTTGGAAAGACATGATGACCTCTACCAATCGTTAAGTAGATTGTTTGGTAGTCAACTAATTGTTGTACAAGTAAGCAAGTATGATTATAGATATAGCACATTCAAACAAGCATGCACACCGATGTTATGATAATACTTGAATTTTATTACTTGAAAATAGAAATGTCAATACATGGAATTAAAGAGAAAAATAGACATCATTCAGATGGCAGAGTTTGCTGTTAAGTAGCTGGAGGGTCTTGTTCTCGGTTTAGTTTAGGGCATCGGTTACGGTAGTGATTTGGGTCCCTACATTCATAGCATTGACCATAGTTGTATCGATTAGGATTATCAGCCTGAGCAGGGTTGGTGGGTTGATTGGCATTAGGGTTTGGGGTCTCGCGACATGTGTTGACCAAATGGCCATACCTACCACAATTGGTGCACACGCGACATGCTGAAACAGTGGGATGATGTCGATTGCATGTGTTACACAATGGAAAGTTTCTTGTATAAGGCTTCTTGTTAGAGGCTTGTGTAGTGAGGTTTACATTAGGATTCCTGGTCTTACGCTTCTGGTTCTTGGTAGTTACCGCGGCCACAATACTTGTTTCTTTGCCTTTCCGAACTAAGGTCCTGTTCCTTTCGTGATTTCCAACGCCATTTCCAATGCCATTCCCATCCATTTGGATGTCTTGAGTCAACAAGTTAGAAACTAGAGTTGTGATTTGTTGCGCCAATTGTTGGGAAATAATCGCAGCTAGTTGGGCATCACTCCCATTAATGTGGTTAGTGTTGTGGTCGTTGCTATTCACTTCATCTTGATTGTCACCATTGTTAAGGAGAGTGCTGTGACGTAGAGACATGATCTGTAAGGGACACAATGAAGTTTTTAATGAGGCATGAAGTGTATAAGGAATGTAATCATTTATTCATTTAATTAAAACGAATAAACGAAAACGTTGACTTATCAAAGATTCTAGATTCTAATAACATATGAAGACATGCTTTAGCCTATAAGTGAACACTCATCCCGAGAATTCCCAGGTAGGCATCGGGGTCCCTCGTCTGATTGGGATATATGCGCAATGCCAGCCTAGACAGAAGACTCAGAATACAGGCGTTCACCCTTCCGGATTGCACGTGTTCGTTATTAAAATCTAGAACTTCGACGAGATCTCAAGGGGGTTCAGGTTAAACCTGAGGATTTTGTCCTATTTAATCTAATGAGTAGATCCACTGATGGAGAACAACCTTCTTGTAGGGATGAAAGTAGGGATAAGAAGTAAGAGGAAGATAGAAGTAGCAAGTAAAAGAAACAAGTACTGGTTATATCCTATGGTTATAGACTAGATTATTTTTCTAATAACCTAATTCCCTATAACCATGGCTCTGATACCAATCTGTAACACCCCAACCGATGGCGGAAACATCGGGATGTCACGTATTGATGATTGTTCAGTAGCTCATGGTAAATAATAAATTCCATTAAATGATTTAATTGAATTACATACAATTGTTCTAGAATTTGTACATCAAATTGAGTAAAACTATACACATATCTTCAAGCATCAATTCAAATCTTCAAGCAAATAGAACCTGAAACATGTTAAGTTGAAAAGGTTTTGGGTCAACAAAAGTTGGTGAGAATTACATAGGTTTTTGATAATTGAATAAAAATGTTGTGCAATTCATGTGTCATGTCAATCTAGTCCATATGTGAGAACATACTAGAAATAAATCGAGTGCATAACCAACCCTGATGACTGTTATAATATGATACATACCATACGCTCATGGTCCACTTGAATATGTTATACAATAACAAACACCCACGCTACCTTTGTAGGAGGCACGTATCCGGGTGGGATTGTCAGTCCAATAGATCTATCAATGTTTACCGCCGGCTTGTACGGAGTTAATGATTATGCTAGAATGGTGCTTACTCTAATCATGCTCAAGACATAATGCAACATAGAAAACACATAGACACATTGATGATTGAATTGCATAAATGATGTTGTAACATGTTTCACCCCAAAAATGGTGATAAATAGAAAAGGGGCTATGTAAAACTCACCTTGGTAAAATGTTATATCTGTTGAAAAATTGGATAATGGTGTTGCCCAAATGTATCAAGTATCACCCTATAATAAAGTAATAAATATGTCTAAGTCTATCAAGTCTACAAATGTGTAAGTTTCTAGGGCTTCGAATTGGGGATAAATGCTCGTTTGATTAATATTAAAAATATTGGACAATTGGGAGAAATTTAGTAAATAAATATCCAAAAATCTTTTTATGAAATTTAAATCCAAGATGGTCACAAGAATATGTTTAAAGTATAAAAATAATTTTTATAAAATTATTTTCTTTAAAATAGATTTTTAAATCTATTTATTACAAATTGCCAAAATTTAACTTTAATATTCAAAAATACTAAAATTAAAGAATTATTATCTTAAAAATCATATTTCTGTTCTGAATATTCAGAAATAATTTGTATAAAATTTTGGTGCAAAAATATTAAAAATTGAATTTATTATGATTTAATTATGATTAAAACTAACAAAAATTGATTAAAAATATTAAATAAATGATTTTTCAGAAATAAAAATCATTTCTGAAAAGCTTAATGTTATAAAAACTTAGAATAATTTTTGTGGGAATTTATAAGATCGTTTTGATATTTTTATAGAATTTTATAAATAAAATGGAATAAACTTGATTTATTTATTAAATATATGAAATAAATAAATTTTTGAAAAATAAAAATTGTAAGTTAAACTTTTTCATTGGTTTAACTTGAAATAATTTTTGTAGAATTTTTAAAAGAGTTTTAGTATTTTAAAATGAATTTATAAAATACAAATAATATATATAAATATAAAGCTTTATAACAACAAAAAGAAAAAGAATGATGTTGCTGAGATTCGAACCCTGTGTCAGCTGGGTCAGAGTCACCAGGCACAACCACTTGGTCCAGACCAGTGGTTGTGTTTGGTTTCAGTTTGTTATAATTATAACACATGGGCGAGTTCAGTGTTCTTCCCCAAATGAAACATATGAGCCCTAGCTTTTGCAATTGATTAACTCACACAATGTTAACCCAATTAATCATAGGGTAAACATTGTGTGTAGGCCGATTAATGAAACCCACAACAGAAATTAAACTTACAAAGTTGAATTGTTTACGAACGGTTAGTCAACTTGAAAAGTCAAAAACGCGATCGTATAATAAGAACAGAAGATTAAAATGAAGAATTGGGGATTGAGAAAGAGATAATGGCGAATTGTGAAGGTTCAGAAACGTTCAATTTATAGTGTAATGATCTGGAACGATGAATTGGTAAGTTTGACTTGGTTTTAAAACCAAACGCGTGATTAGCTTCAAATTGGATGTTTTGAATGCGTTTATTATGGTATAATACGCGTAACACTCGTCACATACATGTCACGAAATGAAATTAGTCAATATTTCCAATAATAAGATCGATCCTAAGTTGTTTGGTGGTTGTTGTTCGTCTGGTTAGAAACAGCGATCAAAACAAGGAGCAGACAAGGCCCACGAATGTGATATATGGTTTAAAGCTTGGGATTAAAACAAAAATGAGTTGTGGCTCGACTGGTTCAGGCGGGTGTGTGTGTTTGGCTTGACCCCGGTTCGAGACCCGGCTGAGGCAAATGTTTTGCTTCTTTTTTTTTATACAACAAGGGAGAGGGGTGAGGGGTTTGGGCCGGTTCCTGGTGGGCCGGGATTTACCAGGGTTGGGCTGGGCTCCGGGTTTCCAAAGGAAGGGAGGAGAGTTTGGGCTGGGTTAAGGGGCTCTTGGTGTTGGACTAGGCCATAGTTGTATTGTTTTGTTCTATCACTTTTTTTTTTTTACTCAATGTATTATTATTATAATTAAAAAATCTTTATATATATATATATATATATATATATATATATATATATATATTAAAAAAAACTACAAAATAATTAAATGTAAATTTTAATAATAGAACTTGTCGTTTAATCCAAATTATATGTAACGTAATATTATTAAATGCGAATGTTACAAAGAGCACCTGTGGACGACGGATCATGATTAAGAGGTTGTGATAGCCCCATGATCCCCTGAACCGCCAAAGCCTCCTCAACACCAAAGTTGTTATTAGCAGAGCTTGCCGCCATTTTTTGCAGAGAATGAGATATAAATTTTTAAGTACAAGGGAAATGATAAGGAAAATGAAACACAACCTTACTATATATAGAGGAGAGAGGTTATGACCATTAATTACCATTAATGGTAACCACTCAATTACCCTAGAGAATCGTGACAGTCATCCTGACAGACGCCGGCATAACCATCACATCAATCATGAGATAATGCGTCAGCTTTGGGTGATGGGAAGTAGGGATGACATCAGCAAATGATTAAGATAAAGAAACACGTGGCAGCAAGTTCAGAAAATAAATTGTTCAACATTACAAACACACATGAAGAAAATAAAAAATGGTTCAACCAAGATTGAGATATTGCGATATATCTTTTGAATGTCTATCACCAGCTGCTGAAGATGTTCCAGCCTGACCATCTGTCGCTCGTACTTTGGCTGCCTCTTCCATCTGCGCTTTCTCAGCAAGTTCCGCACCGAGATGGTCAGATTTGATAAAATAATTGCGCAACTCCCCTGCGGGATCATCAGTCTTCGCGCAAGCCTCCAACAAGTCAAAAACTTCAAACTTCAGATGCTCGTAATCATCATAAGCCTTGAGCAATTCATCATCGTATGACTCATTCTCATACGGTCCAGACTCCTTCTCCTTGCCATCAGCATGGTGGAAAAAGCCTTCGGAGAAGCCGAGCTTGATCCCCTGCTTCACGGAAGAACTGGAAATGCGAGCAATCACTTCTGTTAGCGCATGATCGTTCCAAACACGCTTGAATATCTGCGCAACAAAAGATAGCACATCAATAAATTGCATAAGTCAATAATCAAAATACAAAAGGAAGATTTTATGGCTTACCCCCAGCAACTCCATCAGCCATCAACCACGCGATCCTCTCATTGGCAGCAACAGCCATTTCAGTACCTTGCCCAAACAAAGCTTGCACCTTGTCTAACTCCATTTTTTCCTGTGTGCAAGAGGACTCCGCCAGGGCTTTTTCTTCTTGAATCTGGGTGTTTTCCAAAGCTAGCTCTTTCATTTTGGTCTCCGCATCAGACAAAGAGGAAGTTGCGCGAAGGAGTTTATCATGCTGAGCATTATACTTTTGAATAGCATCAGCGAGTTCCGCTTGCTTCTCATCGAATGTTGTCTGACTTTGCTCCACCTCCTTCTTCAAATTAGCATTTTCAAGCTTCAACTCCTTAATGGTGGACCGCAACTGTTCAGTTTCATGGTTGGTCCTCTTACAAGCTACGAACCAAGCCTGAGAAGCTTCGGCTTTCTCCTTCTTCACTCTCTCCATCTCCTCAACAACGTCATGGGCAACTTTTTGATGATGCTCAATCTCTGCACGGATGTCATGACGGGCGCGCTGGAACTCTTCTTCACGCCCCAACAACGCGGCTTCAAAATCTTTCAAATTCGGGAAATCCCGTTGAAACTCATTCTTGCGCCTAATAAGAGACCCAAGACCGCTAACGCCCAAAGAAAGGTTCATTGCCATATCAATGAACAAAGAACGCCGGTCAACACTATCCTGGTAATCGCGTTCCGCAGGAGGAACGGACATCATGACAAACTCTTGCGCATCGAGCGCATTTGTAAATCGAGTTGTGTCCAGGATATCCCAACGCGGTTGATATGGTCTAGAGGAGTCAGCTTGGCGCGATGAAAACATTCTCCGTCGATGACCGGAGTTACCACCAACACTGGCAGAAGCGTCAGTATATACCACAGTAGACTCCACCACTGTGCGCTTGAAGCCGGATGGATTCTCAACAATAACTTCATCCTTCTTCCCACTATCAAGCGCTGCTTCAAATCCCTGTGATGAGCTCGGCTCATGCGCTTGCTTCGTCAACGAATCAAGACAATCTATGTTCAGATTAGGAGTTTCAGACTCATCCACTCCCTTACCAACATCCTTCTCCGCATCAATCACCAATTCATCTTGGGCAGGCTCACCCTGTGGCATAACATCCTTCTCCACGTCAACAACCAAATCCTCCGGGATTGGCTCAGCTTGAGATAACAAATTATCATCCACAACCGTTTCAGTTGTAACCGATATCACCTGCGTGGCCACATCAGTAGGCTGGCCAGACAAAGATACATCCTTCAACACCAGAGATGGATGCTTCTTCCGAGATTCTGCAAAAGGATGTTGCCCTACATAAAATGTTGTTCACAGTATTTTAACAAATTTATCACAAAGGATGTAAAGAGGGAGGAAAAAATATATGTACCAGATAGATGCCTCAAGGTCTTCATCGGCAAATTCTCATGCACGGGCGGAGGTTTAACAGGAATTTCCAGCTTGTCCGTGGACGGCCATGTCAACGGTTTAAATTCATTCACCGGAACTACGGAAATAGGTTCCGGTCGGGTGGCCTCTAGATTCCCAATTGAAGACTGAGGAATTTGTACCTGTTTTTGATTCAACTCGGTGATCCTCTGCTGATACAAATCCACAGCAACGTCATCTGACTGGCGGATGGGAGAAGAACGCCTAGCGCGTTTATGCTCCAATTCCGTGACAGACTCCGTCAACTCTTTGTCAACTTCTTCAACTATGATGGGCGCAGCGGGTGGTTTGGCTCTCTTGCTTGCCACAGCGCGCTTCCTTGAGGTACTAGTGCCTGGCGCGGTAACCACATCTGTATAAAATTAAACTACGCGTTAGGAATAAATTTAGAAGTTATAAAGACTAACCAAAAGATTCCCTGCGCTCCGAAGTAACTTCCTCAACATCACTTTTGGCTTTCCTGCGGAGTTGTATACCCGCACCTACCACGAAGAATGCGCTGAATCAGTACGCAGGACGCGTACCTACTGTGCTTCCTTCACGCACAAAAAGGAAACTAATCATAGTAAAAGATATGGGTTAGGTTCACAACCTGTCCAGACATATTGCTTCGGAGGATCCACTAGATTGGGAAACAAAAAATTCCCACTCATTCTCTCAGACAAGCGCGGCACACCTGCAACAACTGGAGCGTACAATACCTTCGCCTCACCACGCTTGGCGAACAGTTGAAACATGGTAACATCTGAATGTATAGGAAACACATGAGCAATAACACAAGAAAGAATATAAAACAGCAAAGCAAGTATGACTTCAGTACCTTTTGGAGGATTCGGGTCCTGACCCTCAGGGCAGATAAGACTGATACCCAGCAAATTCAAAACACTCTCCGGACATTCATCCATCATCAAGGGAGTAGCATGATCACAGAGTGTCTTGTACCAATCTTTGTCTTTAAACCCCACCATAGGGGGAAATTCAGCAATTTTCTCCTTCAAACCTAACACCATCCATTGAAAAGGTGCAGGAATGACACCCTGGTTGACATAGAAAAACTTGTCTTTCCATTTATACATGGACTTCACTTTCTCCGATACAAGTTGTTTAACTTTCCGGCGAATGCCTAAACTGAACCAACCGCTCCCACCACGTGCTGCTTCAAGAACATAAAACACGTTCAACCTCTCCCAGGTAGGTTCAATCTCCAACGCTCGGCAAGTGGCCCCAAAATGCAATATCCGGCACCACCCATAAAGGGTCAATTGCGTACAATGCTATTTTACCATGAGGGGCTTTCAGAGCAGTCTTCCCCTCGGCTAGAAGTTCTGGTTCCCACTCAGGCAAGATGCCATATTGGTCAAGGAAAGTCAAATACGAAGCCTTGTCCCACTTGATGGTAGCAACCGCTATACTATTTGAAGACTCTTTGCCCAGATCCTTGACGGAATCTGACGTCTTGCTGGACTCTTGAACATCTTGTGATTCTTGAGACATAATTAGAGAAATATTCATGGACCACAAGTTTTCAAATGCATGGGGGAACTGACATCTGTCCACAACAAAATAACTGATGTGTCATATCTCACACGGAAAATTGACGTAAATTCTCACAACCGTTCTCCGCATATGAACTCCGCAACACAGAGCAACTGGCCTAACCACAAGACAACATCACAGAAAATAAAGCCACACATCTAATAAGTCCAGCGCCCCTCACATCTCATCATTACTTCTTAGATAAGAGACACACTGGACTGGGGGGACTTGATGGGATTGGGTACTGAATACACCATTCTGCGTACCCAAACCCGGCACAATGTCATCACGCGGAAGAAAGCCACGCGCAGGACTTGGTCAAAGCTCATTAATGATCGGTCAACAGTCAAAGATTAGTCATATGCCGGTCAAGGCGAATATCATGCATGGTCAATAGCCATGCTTGAATCACGTAACCATACCAATAAAGGTGGTACACGGTTCCACTATTCCCTTCAATTTAGCTTTCCATATATCACCTTACTAACACAACTAAGGGTAATGGAGACAACCTAACCACGGTTAGGACTTGGGTAATGGTGGCATACGGACTCTCCTATAAAAGGGGTCACACCCCAATATGAGAGGACACTTTCTACTGACCTGGAGAGCTATCATAACAGATAGTATCCCCATTCACCCCGTTTTTGTTATAAACTGCTACCTTGTGTAGTCGTCTCCACACCCACACGTTCACTCTTATTTGCAGGTATCTCCAAGCTGTAGCTGTTAGTGAAGGATCAACCCTGTAGCGACTTATAATCTTATCATCCCTAACCGGTGGTGAGACTATTTGTTTCTTCAATGTTGTATATGTTTCTTGTTAAGTTGTATACAAATTGAAATTACAATGTTGTACATCACTTCTCCTTTATAATGTATTATAGATATAGATTATAGATTATAGATATAGATATTTTATTCCAAAGTTAATATATATTTGTTTGTGTTTGTGTTTGTTTATGTTCATGAACACTTCTTTGTGTTCGTTTGTGTTCATGAACACTTGTTATTTTCATTAATGTTCGTTTGTATTCATATGCGTTCATGAACAAAATTAACAAACGAACACGAACACAAGTTTTTTCTTAACGAACGAACATGAACAAAAAATCTCGTTCGGCAAGTGTTTATGAACTGTTCATGAACACATGATTTCTTAACCAACAAACACAAACAAGGCCATGTTCGTGTTCGTTCAGTTCATTTGCAGCCCTAATTGATATCATAATTTTACATAGAAATTTAATTGAACTGTTAAAAAAACATGTGGTTAGCAAATGAACGTGTAGATCTTCATGATTTGTTAAAAGTTGAAGTGTACAACGGGTACAAAAGAACAAATGCAGAAAAAAGATCATTCATGTAATAATAGTGGTGACGTAATGGTTGGTTAGCTCGGAATGAAAAAAAATTTAATGGTAAGGAGGTTAAAGTTGTGGTGATTGTTGCAAACATGAAATCATAGACCTATTTTTTATTGAAAAATAGGTCAAAATTTTATAATATTGTGTGGAATGATTGGTATAAGAACATTTTGTATATGATGTAATGATTTTGCTTTTGGTTATGGACATTGTTTTGAGGACGGTTAGTCGCTGGAAAGACAGTTAAAGTTCAAGAAAAAAAATATATAGGAACTGTCAATCAAGGAAAACAAACAAGTGGCGTTGGTTAGGGGATAAAACGAGGGTTTAGGCCCCTGATGAGATTTTTTGATGCCCAAATTCAATATATGTATATGTATATGTATATGTATATGTATATGTATATGTATGTATATATATGTATATATATACACATATAGAAGTGATTTTGGCGTTTTCGATTGTTGCCACTAAGGTTTGTGATATATAATTATGTATGCACACAAAGATCATATAGAAATCTTGGTATTAAAAACTTTTTTTAATGAAAAGGGCCTGAATTTTATTACGCGCTTAGACATCCATGAAGCTTTAGACGGCTAATGAAGCGATGCGTTGAGTAATGAAATACCAGGCTGATGCGCCCAGTGGCGGATACAGAATATTTTTGTACGGGGCACAATACATGTCGGCAAAGTATTAGTGACCATCGTTACATGTCTATCAATCTAAACAATAGCCTTTTTTGAACAATTTTCTTTATGTCCTTAAATTATATAACCATTCTTTCATTATATATTTTGTTAGAACTTTATAAGAAAACTTTATAAAAGCTCAATAAATAATTTTTTTAAAGCTAAACGTAAATAGTATAGTCAAAGGATAGAAAAAGTTTTAGGATAAATTAAATAGAATTAATATGTCTAAATAATAATAATATACAAAACTAAATTGTAAGAAATAAAAAACTAAACAAAGAGGTACAATTGTGTCAGCAAATTTGACTTTAGTATATTGTCTTTGGGGTATTGTCACATGGGTATCGGGTATATATAAAACCATTTTTTAACATAAAATAATTGTATCCATGTTCTTACTTTATCTTCATCACATTTAACCTAACCTGCAACTCACAACTCAATCGTTTCGTCTACCACAAAAAACTACAGTATGTATTGTTTTCACTTCCTTCCTTTCTCAATTTAATTACTAAAATGTGGTACTTTGAGCTTCGAAACCGATGCATAAAAATTCCGACCAGCCAAAATACTCGGTTGAGCGCTTAAGTGGACGGTGGGCACATGACCACCGTAACACAACTGTGAATCCGCCATGCGCCGCAAATCGCATAATGCGGTTGCATGTGTGCAATATGAAGTTGGTTGGATTTTTTTAATCAAAATACGACTATTTAAACCAAAATGGTTGAATCTGACCAAAAATATAAACTCTATTTGACCTCTACCAGCCTGTTACCATTTCCATTGAATTTACTAGTTCTAGTGGTAAGCCTTTTGAACTTCGTTTTTTATATATAACTCTTTGTGCATAATAATGATGTTTTGTTTAATATATTTAGAATGGTCTTGATAGATATTTATAATGTTTCTTTGTATGCTTGATTCATGTTGAGGTATAAATGATTATTATATAAGCTTTTTTTATGTACTTTTTGTTAGCAATCATAATTTATTATGATTGATTGTATTTTTAGTATATATCTTTCTCATAAAGATAGGATTAATAGTTACCAAAAGTATTGTAATCTCTTGTATTATTTGTAGTGATTGATGCTAATGGGAAGATCAACTTTTGATAAACTTTCATGGTATCAGAGCGCAGACGCTCTATACCCTAACCGCTGCCCTTCTTCACACTGACCTCGGTCAAAAAGCCTGCTCGCTGCTGTCCTCGGACAGAAGTCTGCTCCTCTTGTTTTCCCTTATATTTTCAGCCATTCGCCTCCCTTTGTTGCCATCTTCATGGCCGGCGAAACTCCCCAAAGCCCGAACCAATCTGACCCAGCCAAACCTGCACCACAACCCCTCCATCCGGTCTATTCTGTCACCAATATTGGACAGAAAGTTCGCATGCTCGACGGAGTTAAAGTCTCATATAACTCCTGGGTTCGATTGTTCCTGCTGCACGCCCGCGGTTACCGGGTTCTTGCTCATATCGACGGTTTGTCGTCGCCTCCTGAATCTGATCCTTCATATGCCTCTTGGCTGGAGATCGACTCGATCGTTCTCTAGTGGACATACAGCACCATTTCTGACGACTACCTCAAGCGGGTCCTTCCAGAAGATTGTGCCACCGCGCGTGACGCATGGCTTGTTGTCCAAAATCTTTTTCACAACAACAAGGGTGCGCGCCTCGCCGCCCTTGAACACGAGTTTGTCAATAAGACACTCAAATCTCAATCCTCGTTGGAGGATTATTTTCTGCGTCTCCGAGAAATCGCTGACCAGTTAAATGATCTTCTTGACTCACCCGTCACCAACAAACGCCTTGTTTGTCAAATGGTTCATGGCTTGCCATCCGAATATGACACTATGAGATCTCTCATAAATCAGTCTCTTCCATCATGGGAAGATGCCTGGGAAATGCTTAGGAACGATGAAAAACGCTGGATGGCAGGGAATACTGTTGTTGGCGCTCACCACACTTCCGCTACTAACCCCAACCCTACACCCCCACCACCCACTGCTCACTAAAACCCTTCATAACCTTACCCCTTGCTCGGTCCTCTATCAATGCCACCCGTCCTACGAATACCTTCGGGTGTTTGGGTGCGCGTGTTATCCCAACGAATCATCCACTCGTCCGCACAACCGGCAAAACCATTTTTTCCCTATGGCATCGTCCACCGACCCAAAACCGTCTCCTACCTTCTGTGATGACCCACCCTCTTCGTCCTTCACATATCAGTATCATTCGGCCCCTACTACCACCCCCTCCTATTGGCCCAAACCAGCACCATCCTAATGGCCCAGCCCCACACCAACCTACTAGCCCATCTTCAACCTTCCCTACCAGCCCACCTCGTAACCCAACTCACCAACACCCTTCGGCCCACTTACAAACACCCAGCCACACCTACCCTACTCAGCCCAACCCTCCCCACATTACTGGCCCACCACCCGGGTTTCCCCCAAGGCCCACTCATACTTTCGGCCCACCATCCTCACCCAACGTGCCGAACCCACCACCTGGCCCACCATCCCCCACCGGTCAACCCTCAGCCAACCCATCCTATGGTCACCCGTTCCCGCGCGGGTATCTCCAAACCCCGCGTGCCTCTCAACCTCTCCACTCTAACTAGCAACATTTCACCACTGCCCAAATCCCACATTACCGCCCTTCAGGATCCAAACTGGAACAACGCCATGGCCTCTGAATACAAAGCTTTATTAGAGAATAATATGTGGGAGTTAGTAACGAGACCCTCTGATGCCCCCATTATTCGTTGTATGTGGCTGTTTAAACATAAGTTTCAGGCCTCGGGTGAGTTGGAACGATACAAGGCGCGTTTGGTTGTTAATGTTAAAAGTCAAACTGTTGGTGTGGATTGCGATGAGACATTCAGTCCTGTTGTAAAACCAACAACTATTCGGACTGTCTTAAGCTTGGCCGTATCTCGTTCTTAGCCCATTCATCAGTTGGATGTCAAGAACGCATTTCTTCATGGGAACTTGAAAGAAACCGTCTACATGCACCAACCCCCGGGATTTGTTGACACTAACCATCCAGGTTTTATTTGCAGGTTAAAGAAGTCCTTATATGGACTCAAACAGGCCCCTCGTGCCTTGTATCACCAATTTTCATCTTTTATTTTGCAGTGTGGCTTCAAGAGTAGCGTGTGTGACACATCCCTCTTTATCTAAAGGCACGGCTCACACACGGCTTATCTACTTCTTTATGCCGATGACATAGTGATCACTGCTTCTGATTCTAGTTTGCTCACCCGCCTTATTGGTATGCTTAAAGGCGAGTTTGCTATGACCGACCTCGGCCGCTTACATCATTTTTTGGGTTTAAAAGTTGAACAAAAGAATGGAGGTCTCTTCTTGTCACAGTCTGCTTATGCTGCAAACATCCTTCACCGGGCCAACATGTCAAATTGTAAGCCTTGCTCGAGTCCTGTTGAAGTAGGTTCAAAACTGGGCACTGAATCTGGTGCTCCCTCAGTTGACGGTACACACTATCGCAGTCTAGCAGGTGCACTGCAGTACCTCACCATCACTCGGCCTGACATCACCTACGTAGTCCAACAAGTTTGCTTATTCATGCATGACCCGCGTGAACCACATCTTCAGTTTCTTAAACGCACTATGCGTTATGTGCGTGGCACTTTAGACTTCGGTCTACACATCTCCCCGTCTCGATCTACATCTCTCACCGTTTATTCAGATGCGGATTGGGGCAGGTGCCCTGACTCCTTGCGTTCCACTTCAAGGTATTGCATTTATCTATGTGACAACCTTATCTCACGGAGCTCTAAGAGACAGCCTACCATTGCTCGATCTGGTGCAGAGGCCGAGTATCGCGGTGTCGCCAATGTTGTTGCTGAAGCTAGCTGGATACGCAACCTCATCTTGGAACTCGGCACTCCCATCAAGCAAGCACCCATTGTCTATTGTGACAATATTTCGGCAGTCTACCTCACGCAGAACCCCGTCCAGCATCAACGTACCAAACATGTAGAAATGGACATCCACTTTGTTCGGGAAAAAGTTCGTATCGGCGATGTTCGTGTGCTTCATGTTCCTGCTGATTTTCAGTATGCCGACATCTTTACTAAAGGACTATCCAAGCAACTCTTCACTCGTTTTCGGTCCAGTTTGTGCCTTCGACAGGCTACGGCTACAACTGCAGGGGACTGTTAGCAATCATAATTTATTATGATTGATTGTATGCTTAGTATATATCTTTCCCATAAAGATAGGATTAATAGTTACCAAAAGTATTGTAATCTCTTGTATTATTTATAGTGATTGATGCTAATGGGAAGATCAACTTTTGATAAACTTTCACTTTTAAACATATTTTTCTTCATTTCTTTTGAAATATTACCGTAACATGGAGGGTATATTGCTATAAAAAGTATCGTTACTTCTATGAGCACATCCAATACTTGTCCACCGTATTCAAGAATATGGAAAAACACGGGGCATAGTCGCAAGCACAAGAAGAAGAAGAAGACCAAGATGAAAATGAAAACAATTGTTAGTTTGTTTTGATAACTTGAATTAGTGGTTTATATTAGAACAAACATATGTAATTTATGAATGCGGTTGATTGTTAGTTGCGTTTGTGTTAGTGGTTTCAATTGTCGATCTTTATCTTTGCGATCAATGTGAAAAACTGAATTTTAGTAACCGATAGTGACGGCATGTTGTCACTAAAGGTTTGCAAATTTTATTAAAAAATTCTTTAGCAACAACTTGTCTAGGGAAAAGTATTTTTTAATATATATTTTGATATATTTTTTAAATTTAATTTTTACTTCCAATGACAATGTAGCAACGATATGTCGTCGCTAAAAAGTCTTCTGTCCAGACGGCTTTTCTGAGCTATAGCGTTGAGGCTATGGGCACCAGACTTTTCTTGACGACATGCCTTCAAGATAGGTCGCCGGGAAAAGTCAAAGTTCCATAGAAGAATTCTTGTAGTGCAACTTGGGGTGCAAGCCTATTATGGAGTGGATATTATGAATAAGTAAATATCTTTATGCCATTGAGGCTATGGCCCAATGGTGTGGAAGGTGGTATGTAGAGAAAGGAGTCAAGGTTCGGTCCCTCCCACAGGTGATAAACAGGGAGAATAATTAAAGGTGATAAAGGGGAGAGTGTAATTAGCTGATAAAAAAAAAGTAAATATGTTTATGGTTTAATGATTAGGTGTAGGTTGTTTTGTTGTAATTAATATATTATCTAAACGTGTTAGGTTTAGATGTTTAAGGGATAATTAGATAATCATTCCTAGTTTAACTCTAACATGATAGGTATAAATACCATGTCTAGGTATAATGAATTGTAAATTCAAGTTTTTTAGTAGTTTTCTTGATCTAATAATATTGTATGTGGGAGTTAGCCTTAATTTTGTATTCGTTTGAGTATCGATTGGGACTTGATTGTTCATGTCTCACGTGGTCTATTTGAAGAGTCTGCAATCACAAAATTTCCAACAATAGTGACAAATCGCTATCATCAATCCTAGAGGAGGTCAGAGTGAACACATTCCTATGGTTAAAGTATTGTGTTAACTGCTATGAGTACTTATATCGTTTAGCCTTCTTAGTGAAATGTGTTAGTACATTTTTGTTTAGATGTAACTAGCCTAGTATAGGTTTTTAGACATTGTTTCGATTATATTTAACTTGTTTTTAGATGAAAGGTTATTTTGGTAATTTGTGCACGGCGAATAGGTTTGATACACACAAGTAGCTTAGCCAATTGTGTGCCAAACTAGGTGATTAGGTTACTACCCAATCGCCCTACCCACTTGTGCCTGCATAACCAATCGCCCCTAGGGCCTACGGCGAATGGCAACACCTATAAATAGATGCAATCATTACCCTAATCATCTAGTTGTTATTTTTGAGAGGTTTCTAGGTGTTTTATGGTCTTATTTCCTATTGTAAGAACCCGAGCTCTATTTATTCAATCGAATAACCATTTAACCGAATCCGACAACTCATTTTTGTGTGATTTTTATATCTTTGTTACTAAAAATGAGACCTAAGGATTCCGCACTCACGCCTCGCACAAACCTGTGATATTTGGATCATCTGTGACGGTCCTACAAGTGGATCAGCGGATGGAACTGTCTTACTTGCAAGTCGCTCTTCGGCAGATGGATACCAATTCTCACAACTTTCTTTCACTTGCACAGATCTAGCTTTTGTGGCGTTTGGAATCTCGACGGATTCAGATTGCATCACATCTTCAGCTCTTTTGAATACTTCTTCATCTAGATCTGGTATCCTAGCATCATTGTTCATCCAGTATTCAGGATACTCCTCATGCATTATGTTCGCGATCTCAACTTCATTGTGTCAAGGATCTATCTCAGGAGGTGTTTGATTGAACTAGTTGATTCACCCAAGGTAATCCCAAAAACTTTAGCAATATCATCCCTTGAAATTTCTGGTGGGATCTAACCTTCCTCCAGGTCTTCATGATCTGGAACAGTAATTGGATTCCCATCATCGTCATATAAAAAGATGTCTTGTAATGGAAAAGTTGCTTCGATGAGAACCGATCCTGTTAAAATAAACTTCTTCAGAATCTGAGTGTCTGTAGTACTAGGCTCCCCCTAAGCGGACGCACCGCTTTAAGGATCATCGCCTTTACCATCATTCCTCTTCTTAGTGCATGGTTCCTTACTTCCAGATGTTTTTGGATCCTGAATTTTAGAAGAGGAACCAACTCCTCCTTCAGCGTCATCACCACCTTTACTAGGTGGGTGAGAATTGGTGTCATCATCATTGTCATCATCCTCATCAGCATCTTATTCATCATCACCATCTTCACCACTGTCATTATCATCTTCATCATCAGAATCATGCTCATGATCACCTCCAGCAACATCTTCTATTCGAGGACGATCTTCAATCAAATTATCAATTCGCTCCCTGAGCTGACAATTTTCATTCTCAAACTCTACCATTCTTCTTTCATTGTTTACGTTAGCTAGCTGCAAACTCTAATTAGTTGTTTCAATCTCAGTTAACCTTTGAATCATGTCTTGATTCATCAGAGTTAATGGCTCATTAGATCTTTGTAGCTGCTGATTCACTTGAATGAATTGAGCAAGCATATACAGTATCTGTCACTCTCTCATTTTAACAGTTGCTAATCTTCTTATCATTTCACCATTTTCAATTGCTTAAGTCATCATGAAAACATTTGTTGTTTAACTCTCAGAAGCAGAAGCAGAACTAGATTGCAAGATGGTGACTGATCTGCGGAGTTGTAACACCCCAACCGATGGCGGAAACATCGAGGTGTCACGTAGTGACGATTGTTCAATAGCTCATGGACTAGAATTGTAAATTTTGATACATTGAATTGAATAATTTATTACATTGGAAGAAATACAACAATTAAAACTGGCAATCTAAAACTAAAATACAGTAAATCTCAATCTAAGTCTAAGTTCCAAAAGCTTAGAAGTAATCTCATAAGAACCTGAAACATGTACGAAAATAATTTTTGTCAATACAAAATGTATTGGTGAGCATACCTTGTTTGAATACATATAGTAGAAAAAAAAAGAGTTTCGCAATTCACGTGTTATACTGTCTACAATTTAGTGTTCAAGTTATGTACAAATGTCACCAAAAATCAAACCTTTAGAGTATAAATGATATCCAAGAATAATGGGATATCTAGTATATATGTATAGTAGTCGCGCAATAGTATGATTATATATAGTATGCGACAAAGCAAGTAGTTTACACATAAAAATAGTCAAGTACTATTTATTGCTATGCTAGGCCCACACCGGGTTAATGATTAAGGTCATAAGTACACACTATCAACGAATCAACAAGTAAAACACATACAAGAATTGCGATTGTGAATATAGACTAAAGCATGATTAAGTGAGTGAAGTAATAAGCGTACATGAGTCACCCCAAAAGTGTAAATATGAAAAGGGGGAAAGATATACTCACCTTGATTGTGATGAGAAATTTGCAAGAATCAACGAGAGTAAATGAATTATGCTCAAACCTATGCATATATAATTTTGTTGAATTTATGAGTAATAATTCGGCTATATGATTGGTTAACTCAATGATTGCCCTCAAAAAAATTAAGAAGCTATAATCTCATTATACCCCAAATATAGTTTGTTCGTTAAAACATTCTTGCGATTGAAAGTCTACATATACAAGTTAATTACTCTATAGATAGATGTCTAAATTCTTTTTTTTTGATATAAAACGATGTGTTTTTTTTTTTAGAAATTCTTATGATTTATAAGAACAAATGTTCATGTTTAAATCTGAGAAAAGATGTATATAAATTTGAGAAAACAAAACTTGAATTTTCTTTTCAATAACTGACTCAAAATCTTACACAATGACCAAATATATGGCTATACATATTGAGTTATTTATATTTGTTTATTACAACATGTCAAAATAATCTTATATGATTAAAATAAATAACAATTTCGTATATTAGTTATTGGTTAAAATAAATTAGAAAGTATACTCTTAGATATAAAAATGCTTAAAGCTTTAGTGGAGAGTAGTAATATCAAATATAAGAAAAAAAACGTTTTGCAAAAGTCACACACACACATAGCAAATGAAATCAACTTTCTTCATCTTCCAATTCTTTCTATACGCAAATAACCCAACCAGAAACCAAAACCGCAAAAAGAATTAAACGAGATTCGAAAACTACCTCACGTATCATGAAGGAGTGAGAGCCTGACAGTGGTGCGGCAGTAATCTTAGGCGTAGCTAGAGAGGGAACAGTGGTTGCGCCTGTGAGGTGTCGAACGGTGGCGTGTGGCGAAGTTTTGTGGTTGTAGTCGGAGGCGGTTGTTTGTTCTACGTGTGTTTATGGTGACCGAAAGAAATACGTTGGCCGAATATAAAGAGCTGAGAGGGAGTGATAGGAGTTTGTTAGGTTGTCGAGAGATACCAAAACTGATTGGTTGGCTTGGTTTGAACGTTTGGTGTTTTATAATTTGATACCTTTTCGGTTGAACATTGTTAAATTGAGATTTATAGAAGTTAACCAAAACGGAAACGTTGTTGTATGAATTTATTTATTTTTCGGTTATGAAATGAAGTATTATGAAATGAATTAATTATTAACATATTCAATTCCATTACCACCATCTGCTACACATAATGATGGTCATTAAATGCAATCGTTGGCTACATTAAAGGGATACATCCATTTGAAGTTGCACCATAATACTATTTTTCTTTTGAAAAAAAAAATAGAATAATAATAGAAATTATAATAATTCATCTAATTATGGAAGTCCTTTTAGTAATTGAATATCAACCTTGATATAAGACTACGGAAATTGTGCAGTGACAAATTTTATACACAATAAAATTAGAGAGCAATATTAGGTGCATTTGAATTCTTTGAACCGATTAACTTGTTAATTCAACATGATAATAATCCATTAAAATCTTAATTTAACTAGCTCCATGTTAAATGTTTTAGTAAACTGTCATGATATAATATAAAAGAACTATTAGTTTAATGTAATTATTCCAAGAAAAATATCAGGGTGTTTTATGGTTTAAATTAGTTATATAAAAATATCCTGAATGTTACAGGAGTTTTGCTTGTAAGTGGTTGATGATACTCTCCACAGACACAGTTGCATAACCTCAGTAACTAAGATAGACTCAGTGAAGATTACTGAGGCAGGCATTAGCCTGGAAGTTCTAGCAGGCATAGCTTTTGTTGCTGCTGTAGTTGTTGCTATTGTTGTTGTGCTTGTTGTAACTTCTGAAGTAGCAGCTGTCACCTAGCTTACTCTTCGATTTGGATCCAGCTGTCACCTAACTTCTGAAGTTGCAGCTGTCACCTAGCTTATCATGTTAATCTATTAGAAAACCCAAGTTTTAATCTTTATAAACTTGTATCAGATTTGGACAAACTTGTTTATGGTTTTTTAAAACATAATAAAGAAGATTAAAACACAAGGAATCAATTATCATACCTAAGGCTCTTCAAACAATCAAACCGAGCTACTTTAATCCATCCTGAATGATATTCTTGAGCCTTAGCAGGTGTAGGAGGGTATATATTTCATATGGGGGCTGTTATGGACGATTATGGTTGTGATTATGAGAAGTATGGAGCTTAAGATCGTTTATATAGGTGATTAAAGTCAGTTTCACGACCTGGGCCCGCCGAACGACCGTTCAGCCAAAGTGAATGGCCGTTCACTTTGGCGAGGCCCGTTTCGGGTTGCCCAGTTCAGCGTATTTCATGTTTTCTTCGATGTATTCACTATTTTGGAACATACCAAGCGTAACCCCATGTTTTTAGACCCCAACCATCCTAATGGATTCATCGGTTACGAATTTGATAACACATTCGGTTTAAAATCACATAATCACATAACAGTTTACACATAGTTTCACAGAATCACATAATTGCAAATAATTTCAAACCATTAATTCACAATTATCGATTTTCCCAATTCACCAACGTTCAGGGTTCGATATTCGTGTACGTAGTTTGGTAATTCCCCATATTACCTTTTTATGCACTTATTTGCCTATAAATGTGCAACGTGTGACTCATCTAACTAACCCTAGTTAAGTAACATGCTGTGAATGTAAGTAAAGTTAACTAGAGTTTAGTTAAATTGTGAATCTGAAAATGCGGGGTGTCACATCATCCCCAAGTTGAAAAGAATTTCGTCCCGAAATTCAGCAAGTAAACAGTGAAGCAAGTGTAAAAATGTATGCTTGGTTACTGGATGTAACATTCAGTATTATATATTGTATGCTACACATACATTTGAATTCTGAGAGACATCATGTGCACCCTGGATATCTAGCAACTTAAAGACGGAAACCTCAGAATTTGGCATTCTATCAAATGAGATTTCGGTACTAAAACCATATGCCAACGAGACGTTAATCCACAGAATTAATAGTCAGTTGAGTTTATATCGCCAGGCCGAGAATGGAAATGATTTTGAGCCTACTGCC
Organism: Ambrosia trifida; assembly: GCA_028751855.1. Lineage (NCBI taxonomy): Eukaryota > Viridiplantae > Streptophyta > Magnoliopsida > Asterales > Asteraceae > Ambrosia > Ambrosia trifida. Next base: position 33,919,061 of record CM054130.1, on the reverse strand, counting down.
ACATTATTTTAGAGGTTACTTATCGTTTCCAAATCTAAAATTTTTAATGAGGTTCAGATAGCCCCCTGATGTACTATCATCTTTCCTTTTTCTCCACATGAAAACTGTATGCGTATAGGATCGGATAATCAACAAAGATTATGATCAAACAAGTTCAATTCAGGTGCGGAATCCCTGAATTGATCACAAAATGATAATAAAACTAGCAAAACACAGAAATCATCATAAACACATTCATTTCATTCAATAACATAATCAATTACACTTGAAAAGATTGTTTATAATGATATAACTTGATTACAGACTCAATAAAAACCCTAGGGAGAAACACACACTAGGAGGGAAACACAATGACCAAAAGTTAAACATTCAAAAATGAGTTTGCCTTATATAGACCTGCACATTCGCCCAAATAGCTTGGTCGAATATGCAGGTTCGACCGTTCATATAGGGTGAACTTGGACACATATACAAACAAATTTACTTTCGACCTCCCAGTTCCTCCTTCGACCTTCTGATTCTACCTTCGAGCATTCTTAAATTCACATTCGACCAACCGATAACAACTATACAACTTGTAATTCGCAATTCAATAGCATTAGTCGCACTTTCATGTATCTACAAACTCCCCCTCGACTATTGCTTTAATTGCTTCATCCTTCGCTCTTCATCCATAGTCTTGTTCATCAGTTTGATACGCAATAACGTCTTTTGTTCTTTCGTCATTACTGGTTCATGAGTTTGTTTCGGTTTCTTCTTTTCAACATTCTGAATCTTAACAAACTTCCCCAGCTTCTTGTCAAAATCACAACCCGCATTTACATCCCACGCAAAACATAGAAATACCACACGTTGGTATTTGGATGCCTGTTCGCTGTCTTTCTCTTCACAGTAAATAGGATTATAGTATAGCACGATGATATCTTCGTGCGAGCAATTGATTAACCACATTGGGTCAAAAATATGGATCTTCTTAAAATCCTTCAAACCATCCGTCAGAACGATAATAGCCTCTGCTGTCTTCCAGTCGTAATACCACCACATAAAATCTTTTGAAAAGTGTTGTGGAATCTGCATCAAAGGAATATGCTTCAACACTTTTGGTGGTTTATACTTCAAAGTCACCATGTGCAACCCCGTTATCTCATCCTTCTCCTTCTTGTGAGCAATCCTTTTAGGATATTGTGGGGTAAACACGTCCCATTTCATTCTGCTCTCCCTCGCCATGCAATCTGCAAAGTAACCAACGAGATGGTTGTTTACTGAAGCACCTGACATTTCATGTCTGCAGATATCGCGAACAGCCCAGTATGGTAGTGTCTTAATGTCGTGGAATCTGTTGAAGTACAGAATTCCTTTCTCCCATTTCAAAGCGACACACTTAAGTTGTCTCAAATACTTCCAGCCGAGAGCTTTGCCTTTGAATAACTCGTTATGGAATTTGTAAAAGCTACCTTGAACGTCAGTCTTTGGACGATTAGCTTCTTTTTCTTTAAGCTTTCTCAATAATTCTTTCAAATCATCAGATTGTTCAACATTTGGCTTCTGACAACCTGTATTCTTGAACATTTCTTCAACAAACTTCTTACTCTTCTCACGAGCAAGTTTCTCAGCCTGGCTCAAAAATTCATTAGAAAATTCAGGAAATCCAGAATCTTTATTATTCTTGAAGTATTCTGGATATTCCTCACTCGTAATATCCTCTATCTCTACTTCTTCAAACACTATGACATCTCTATCATCGGAGTGATTACCTGCCTCTTTCTCAGGTATATTAGGAATCTGATTCTCACTCATCAACTCCTCCAGAGATTTACCAACCTGTTTCACCAGTCCCTGCAATATCTCTTTAGATACGGCTGCAGAAATTTCTCCGTCTTCTAGATCAGGATCATTATACTCCAACTCAAAACGCATATCATTTGACTCAAATATTTATGGAAACCTACCAGTCATTTCGATCGTCCAGACTCTATCAGTCAACATCTGGCGATATAATTTCTTATCTTTTTCAGATAAGGCTCTCAATTTCTCATTCCAAAAGATATTATCATCGTCAGTAGTACCACCAGGAGCTTTAGAACTAGATTCTCCTGTGTCTTTTCCCGATCCTCTCTTTTCACACTTATACTTATCAGGGTTGTCATCATCATCATCACTATCAAAACTAGCAGAGCTATTACCATCACCTGAATTATCACCTGAACCATCATCATCACCATCATCTTTCTTCTTCTTTTTAAGAGCATCACCGGCATCCTCATTCAACTCATCATCATCTTCTTCTTCTTCATCTGATGGTTCAAAATCAACTTGCTCTTCTTCAGGATCTTTATCTTCCTCTCCAGCTCTCAGTTGTGGAGCTTTTGAGTATAGATCTTTAATCAGATTATTCATGCTCTTGTTCGTTTCTCTCAGCTTTTTGTTCTTCTCTTTCATAGTAATGTACCTTCTGGTGTTTCTCTGCTCATGTAATAACAACTTCTGATTCTATTTCTGAAGTCGTTTAATCTCTGCTTCCAGAGCTTCTTGATTTTCATGTGAAGATTCGAAAACATCTAACATCTTTCTGTCATTATTCCTCAACTGTTCAATCTCTGCTTGTTGCTGATTAATGATCTTCATCATATCTGCAAGCTTCTGGTTTACTGCAGTCATCACATCACTATCTACAGTAATCTTTGGTGTTGAAGCTTCAGCAACTGGAATCTTTCCTTTCTTCAGCTTTTTCAAAACTCTATCCAAAGCATCATTAAACGCATCAGTTGGCAATTCAGTATGCTCAGCAGCAGATGATGTCTTCTGTTTCTTTGCTGCTGGGGATGTAACGGGTGATTTAGAGCTAGATGCTGCAGGAACTTTCTTCCCAGCAATCAAATTCTCAATGTCTTTAGCTCTTTTGTGCATCGGTTTCACAACTTTTTCTTTCTTCTTATAGAAACTTTCTTTGGTGGTTCTACATCATCGTGTTTCTCTTTCCCTTTTCCACTCTTTGCATCAACGTTCACTACTTGTCGTTTTCTCTTTGCATCAGGATCAACAGGGCATAAAGGATTGTCTTTATCAGAATCACTATTAGCATGCCTAACTTTATCAGTACCTAGATCTTCATATCCTGGATTGATCAGATGACCAAACAGGTTCTTCAATAGTGGTCTCTCATTCATCGGCACGCCTTTGTAACCCTTCATTCTTACTAGCGTGTTCAGATTCATGTGATCCTGTACGACTATCTGAGTAGAATCTCTTCTCAAGTTCTTGTACCTCTCATCAAATATCATCTGCAAGAATCTCGGATATAACAGAAACTTCTTGTTCTTCAAACCTTTGAGTGGTTCCAGCATGTGTTCAAGTATCATTCCGGATACATTGAAAGGCTTATTCAAGATTAGGGCAACCATCAAAGAGCTAATACTCTTTCTCATTACATCATAGCCTCCACTCACTGATCCAAACACATGTAACATAACGTGTGCAAGATACTTGAACTGCGGGCATAGCTTCCCTTTGTGTAATGAACCATCAGTAATCGGTCCATTGTACTTCATTCGTAGGAAACACTTTCTCTGCTCAATCCATGAAAGAACTCTTGGATCAGTCTTCCTATCTCTCAACTTCAATGCCTGTCTGATGTCGTCTTCAGAAATGATTACTAACTCCCCCTGAATCGTACTAACGATAGCAGATTCGTTATCCCAGAAATCCATTCTGGCATTCTTCCAGAATTCTTGTTGATGATCTTTGTATATAATGGCAGGAGTAGCAATAGCAACGATCACACGGCTTCTCTTCAAGAAATCAACAATACCGGTGAATTCGGTATGTTTCTTCAGATCTCCCATATACGCACAGCAATTGTGTGCTGCTTCAAATGGTAACTCTTCAACTTGTTCCTTCTCAGCTGTCTTTTCTAAAGATCCTGCGGGAACATCACTACTCTGCTGTTCAGACATGATTAGACTGCAAAACAAATCAGGAAAACACGTTAAAAACAGATAAAATAACCAAAATAAGAAATTTTTGATTTTGAAATTCTACATTCGACCAATCGAGGGTACGAATGTGAAAAATGAAGGTTCGAATGTGGAGTTAAAGGTTCGAATGTGAAAATCAGTTGCTTAAAAATGTACATTCGACCATTTGTTCCACTTTCGACCGTTTGAATTTGGGCGAATGAAACTGTTCATCTTCTCAAAATTACAGATTTTGATTCAAGTTGTTTTAACATGCCATTTTGATTTGAAAAGCAACTAATATGGCCGATGAACTTTACCCAATCATCAATTTTATCTATTAATCAGTGTTTATGTGTTTTCACTTAAAATCTAGGGTTTGAAGTATTTTAAACATCAATTGATCAATTCAAGTTGTTTAAACCCTGGATTTTTATGTATTCTCCCCCTGAAACACTTAAACACTAAAACCTTAACAAAATTTGTAACAATTATCGGATCAAAATCATAGTTTGATCTATGTTAGGGTTCGAACAAAGAAACAACGATTATGTCGTTGTTAGTGGATGATCACCTCAGATTATATATTGAAATGATCAGTAAGAAACGTAGAACACAATGATATGATTTTTAAATCGCGAGCAACAAGATCCCTTAATCTCGGAAATTTAAAAAATTTTGAATAAAGAGTTGAATGTGCAAATCAGGCATATATAGGCTCCACATTCGACCAAACGACTAGGGCGAATGTGAAAATTTGTCCACCTTCGACCCTATTTAAAGGTTCGAATGTAGACAAATGGTTCGAATGTGAAAATAACATAAGAACACTCACATTCGACCATTTGAAAGGTTCGAATGAGCAGGAAAAATTCCACCTTCGACCCAACGAAGGGGCGAATGAAAAATGGAATTTTTGAAATTTTTACCAAATCTCAAAACCGAGTTTTGTTCAAAAATTTTCTTAAATTTTAAGCATCCGACATTCATTATTTCCCATTTAAAGATAACAAAACTCAAATGGTCCAACAAGCTTTAGAAAACCACCATCAACCACCATCAGCTATCAAAAATAAAATACAAATGTAAAATCTTTTGGATTTTCTAAACTTTTTATTAAAACACACCTGAAATCTTTTTGAGTTTTGTATTTTTGACGAGAAATGTAAAATGCAAAAATGTAAAGATAAAGCAGTAAATGTTTTGTGATTTCCGGTAAAGGAATCATATCCGTTATTGAGAAATCGGATCACACCGTTGATCTTTTGATTTATTATCATTAAAGACAATGTGTGATCTGGCAACTGCTGATATTGTGATCCACATAAACTCACATGCAGACTGTTGTGCAGTGCTTTAGACTGATACTATTATGTATAGTATAAACTCAATTGTCTGTGGTTCCCACGCACACGACATACTCCCGTATCAAGAAGTAAATGCACAAAGACTCATTTTAACGCGTGATTATGCTTTCCTCATCTGTAACTTACAAGGTATGAGGCACAGAGGTATACAGGTCAGCAAATCAATGCTACAATGTAACTTGTGCGCTCTACCAGGTTGATGGCTGATATCAATCATGATTTGCATCAATGATTGGATACGATGCATTAGATAATCTTTGATTATCGTCATACATTGAAAGTTCCTCAATTCGGTAACTTTAGGATTTGGCTTTAAAGCTCTTTTATAAAGACACCCTGTCTGACCTAGGTCCGTAATGACTTACAGCAGAAGATCAGAGAGGCTATCCCCAGATAACTAATAACATAACGACCCGAAACCTCCGAATTTTGTACAAATACCCTATCAAACGAAATTACGGTACTAAGACCATATGTCCATGAGGAGTTCATCCACACAAAAAATTGTTTGATATGTATGTATCAGGCACGCAGCAATAAGTCTACGAAGCCTATCAACACATCACACAGACTCAAACACACGCCTTATATTGCATTACACTTCTTTAGCATGTGTCAGATCTCCACTGATGTACTATCATTTCCTCTTTTTCTCCTGGAAATCCTTTTGAGTTTTCTAATTTTTTTATGGATTTTTAAATTTTTCAATGTTTTTGGTTTTTCTGAAAATAAACTCTACCTAAAATGTAAAACATATTTTTGGATTTTTGTATTTTTCTGAAAACAATAAAAAATAAAACTAAAATGCGATAAACTGAGGTGGTGATCAGTCTTGTTTTTCTTTTATACCGTTAGCTTTTAAATGATATTCAAATCTTGATTTATCAAAAGCTTTGGTAAAAAGATCTGCACGTTGATAGTAAGTGTGGATTTTGACCATATCGATCAACTCTTTTGCATAACAATCACGGATAAAATGATATTTGATCTGGATATGTTTAGCTTTCGAGTGATTTACTAAATCTTTTGTTAATGCAATTGCAGCCTCATTATCACAGTAAATAGGGGTTTTCAGAAATTGCAAACCGTAGTCCACCATCGGTTGTTGTATCCAGAGAACTTGTGAGCAGCAGTTTGATGCTGAGACGTATTCTGCTTCACATGTGGATAAAGCGACTGCAGTTTGTTTCTTGCATTGCCAGGTCACGAGCCTGCTCCCCATAAACTGGCATCCAGCCGTTGTGGATTTGCTGTCTTTGTCACAGCCTCCCCAATCTGCATCACTAAAAGTGATTAGGTCAAAATTATCATCATTAGGGTACCATAGTCCTCTCGACGGACAACCCTTCAGATATCTATGGATACGTTTGACAGCTGCAAGATGACTCTGTTTCGGCTTCGATTGATAACGCACACAGAGACATGTGGCAAACATTATATCTGGTCTAGAAGCAGTGAGGTACATCAGAGATCCGACGATTGCTCTGTATGTAAAAGGATCAGTTAGCTCCCCCTTAGCGTCAACTCCAATCCCGTGATTAGGTTGTATCAGGGTATCCATCGGCTTTGAATCATCCATCTGGAATCGGCTCAAGACTTCAGAAACATATTTAGTCTGGTGAATAAAGATCCCCGTTGGTCTTTGATCCACCTGCAAGCCTAGGAAAAACTGCATCTCTCCCATCGCACTCATTTCGAACTTTTCCTGCATAACACGTTCAAATTCTCTGCACAAAAGTTCGTTAGTAGAACCAAAAATAATGTCATCAACATAAATCTGCACTAGAAGCAAGTCATCTCCTGTTCGTTTTGTGAACAGTATGCAATCTACCAAAGCTCGCTTAAATCCTTTGGATAGAAGATACATGCTCAGCTCCTCATACCATTGCCTTGGAGCCTGGTGCGACCCATAGAGAGCTTTGTTTAGAACGTAGACCTTATCCCGGTGAATAGGATCTTCAAAGCCTGGTGGTTGACCTACGTAAACTTCCTCCTTGACCACACCATAAAGAAACGCGCTTTTAACGTCCATTTGATACACCTTGAATTTCTTATAAGATGCAAACGCTAGAAACATGCGAATAGCTTCTATGTGTGCAACCGGTGCATAAATCTCGTTATAATCGATTCCTTCAACTTGATGAAAGCCTTGTACGACCAATCGAGCGTTATTCCTAACAATCACTCCTCTGTCATCTTTCTTACACTTGCACACCCATTTAGTTCCTATCTTTTTCCGTCCTGGAGGTAAATCTGTCAGTGTCCACACTCCAAGTTTCTGGAACTGTAATAACTCCTCTTGCATAGCCTCTACCCAAGCGTCATCCAAAAGAGCGTCCTTGTATGTCTGTGGCTCTACCTGCGAAACATAACAAGCAAAAGACCAGTCATTTTGAAAACCTGATTTTTGAATTTTGGCATATAAAGCAAGAGCTCCAAGGTTTCCAGGTGAGTTTTCATTCCTCAGTTGACCTCTCGTCATCACACTGCTACCAGGATCACCAATAACCTGCTCGAGCGGGTGAATCCGATGTATCCGAGATTCCGGATAATCAGGTACTTGCACTCCCGTCTGAGTAGTCAAATTCTCTGTCGAATCTAGATCATTACCCAAGTTTGATGATGAAGAACCATTTGGATTTGGGTTCACTAGAGGTGTCTCTGTAGCAATATCTGGAACAGCTTCACTTGTAACATCATCTTCATCTTCAGATTCCGATGAATTAAGAGTTGTTGAAGCTTCCTGAAATACTTCTTCCTCTGCTGCAGGAGCGTTGGTATCATTAGAAGCTGTTTGGGGGTTTACAGTGATCGGACGCACCAAGGGTGATGTCACTGCGTTTTCACACTCGTAATATTATCGTAAGACAGCCTCTTCAACCAAGCTATCTAGATGGAATGATTCAAAGAAGTCCTTGTAATCAAGCATCCAGTCTGGACCGCTACCTTGTACATTCTGAGTATACCTCTGAACTTCAACGTTAGCCCACTCCTCTACCTGACAAGTTCGTTTGTTGAATACCAGTTTGAGCGGGGTTTCATATCCAACAAAGAATCCTTCTTCAGCCTTTGGTGCGAACTTCTCAGAAGGATTAAGCATTGTACATGGTGCTCCAAACGGTTCTAGTTACTCTAAGTTCGGCTTTCGTCGATTCAACAACTCATAAAAAGTTTTGCCAAACTTCTTCACCGTTAAAACACGATTGAGAGTATAACAAGCTGCGTAAATTGCGTCATTCCAGAACATTACTGGAAGATTAGAATCCGCAAGAATTGTTCTTGCCGCTTCAATTAGAGTCCTGTTTTTGCATTCTGCGACACCGTTTTGTTGACGGGTATACGGAGCACTGTATTCATGATGAATTCCTTTGTCTTCACAAAGAGCATCCATCTGTGCGTTCTTGAACTCTGTCCCATTATCACTCCTAATTCTCTTGATCTTCAGACCATAGATATTTTCCAATCGAGTGAACAGAACCTTCAGATTATTAAACGTGTCACTCTTATGATGCAAGCACATAACCCATGAAAATATGGAATAGTCATCTGTAACCACAAGACAGTACAATTCACCAGCATGACTTTTACGCTTGACCGGTCCGAATATATCCATGTGCAAACGCTCAAGTGGTAGTTCAACTGAATTGACTTTCTTTGGTTTATGGGACTGCTTGTGCTGCTTTCCTTGCTTACAACTCACACACTTGTCATTCAAATGAAAATGTTTAACATTCACGCCTGTTGTTTTTCTTCAAAACGTTTAAAAATCCAAAAATATGCTTATTTTTAGATTTTTAGGGGGAGAAAATTTCAGAAAAATCAAAATAAAAAATTAAGACAATCAAAAATGAGTTTTCCTGGAGAAATAGAGGAGATGATAGTACTTCAGTGGACTGTCAGTCTATTCTGATAACAAAATGATGTTACAACATTGAGTAGCCATTACAATTATATATTGGTAGGCTTGAAATCAAAGTTTAAGAGTTCATCATGGTGATATAAACCTAAAAACATTAACTGATAATCATGTGGATCAACGTCTCGTTGGCATATGGTCTTAGTACCAAAATTTCATTTGATAGATTGCCAAAATCAGAGGTTTCGGGTCGTTATATTGAAAGTGGTCTGGGGATAGCCTAACTGATCTTTTGTTGTATTGATTTACGGACCTAGATCAGTTAGGGTATCTTAACAAAAGATCTTTAATGACAAATCCTTAAGTTACCGAATGAGGAACTTAACATGTGTAATGATAATCAAAGATTATCTAATGCATCGTATCAATACTATGATGAAAATCATATATGATATTAGTCCTCACCCTGGTTGAGTGCATAAGTCGCTTTGAAGCATTAATTTGCTGACCTGTCACCTCTGTGCCTCATACCTTGTAACTTACAGATAACTGCAACATAATCACGCGTTACGATGAAACTTTGGGTAATTCTTGATACGGGAATGTGTCGCGTGTGCGGGGACCATAAATTTTTCAGTATATAATATTACCTTAATATATCTAAAGTGCTGAACAATGAATAATGATTTTGAGTTTAAGTGGACAAACATACTAGTAATAGTTGTAGGATGCTCAATGATAAAAATAGAAAATTGTTCAAATAGAGTTTTGACTGACTGTTTCTATACTGATATGATCCTCTTACCGGAAAATTCGCAAAAATATGTTTAGTTTACTTTTAAGAAATCTATTTGAAAATTCAAAAAGATTTTTAGTGTGTTTTAGCATAAACTTTGAAAAATCAAAATGTTTTGTTTCTACTTTATTTTCGATAACTGATGATGGGATACTTAATGTGAATGCTCTGATACCACTTTGTATGCGTATAGCATCGGCTAATCAACAAAGATTATGATCAAACAAGTTCAATTCAGGTGCGGAATCCCTGAATTGATCACAAAATGATAATAAAACTAGCAAAACACAGAAATCATCATAAACACATTCATTTCATTCAATAACATAATCAATTACACTTGAAAAGATTGTTTATAATGATATAACTTGATTACAGACTCAATAAAAACCCTAGGGAGAAACACACACTGGGAGGGAAACACAACGACCAAAAGTTAAACATTCAAAAATGAGTTTGCCTTATATAGACCTGCACATTCGCCTAAATAGCTTGGTCGAATGTGCAGGTTTGACCGTTCATATAGGGCGAACTTGGACACATATACAAACAAATTTACTTTCGACCTCCCAGTTCCTCCTTCGACCTTCTGATTCTACCTTCGACCATTCTTAAATTCACATTCGACCAACCGATAACAACTATACAACTTGTAATTCACAATTCAATAGCATTAGTCGCACTTTCGTGTATCTACAAAAACTCGATTGTTTTTTTTCTGATGTGTTTGGATTTTTGCATTGGTTTTGCATCTGGACACAACTACGCATCTAGCCGTTGTGGATTTTGCATTGGTTTTGCAACCACCGTAGTCAGCATCAGGAAAAGCGACGAGGTCAAACTTATCGTCATTAGGGTACCATTGACATTTGGTCAGGCAACCCTTTAGATAACGTAAGATCCTCTTCACAACAATCAGATGGGACTGTTTCGGCCTTGACTCGTAACGAGCGAGTAGGGTTTGGATTCCTCATCAATGATTGAATACTAAGTTTTGTTGTGTTGTTGGTGAACATAGAAGATTTTGAAGACATGCTAGCTAGGTCCACAGTGAAGTTTGTCAGTACATGTTTGTTTAGACAAGACAGGCTTAGCCAATCGTGTGCCAACCAGGCAATTGGGTTACTACCCAATCGCCTTACCCACTCGTGTCTGCTTAGACAATCGCCCCTGGGGCGAATGGCTACACCTATAAATAGATGCATTCATTACCCAAATGTTAGGATCTGAGTTTGATTGTTTTGATTTGTTTAATTAGAGATGAGAAGAATAAAGTGAATATAAATGGAAAGTACAGCGGAATGATAAACTATAAATCAAAACAAGAAAATAATTGTTTTTAATCAAAAACTTTCATTAATTGAAAGATTGAAATATTACAAGTACTCCCCCCTGCCTGATCACTCTATGATTATTTGTCTGAGAGAATGTTGTGAGTAATGAATAGAACAGTACAAGCACTGTTCTATTTATAGACAAATCTAAACCACTGGTGATCTAAGCTGACGTCACCTAAGATAGTGACCTCTAACAGAATAAGAACATAAAACATCTGCTATATACAAACTACTGTTACATTGTAAAACACTGTAAGGTAAACTGCTATTGAGGAAAACTCTTATGGTCTTGTATCATCTGTTGGAGCCTAAGTGTTGTTGGCTCCAATAGACCTTTAGTCTTCAGCACTTGATCAGCAGTTGTTCTTCATCAGACCTTTAGTCAACAGTTGTTCTCTATCAGTTGTTATCCAACAGTCCTTTGTAGAAGCAATTGTCACAGCAGTTGTTTGGGTAGAACAGTTATTAGGGTCAACAGTCTTTTGGGAAGAGTATGTTGTAAATGCTGTTTATTAATATGGATCAACTGTTAGTATATTTTGGCTTTTCAATCATCTGTTCTTCTCCAGGTCAGCAGACCCAACACCTAATCATCTAGTTGTCATTTTTTAGAGGTTTTTAGGTGTTTTATGGTCTGATTTTGTATTGTAAGCACCCCAAGCTCTATTTATCAATTATATAACCATTTAAATGAATCCAACAACTCATTTGTGTGTGATTTTGATATCTTTGTTACTAAAAACTGAGAACCAAGGATTTCGTACTCGCGCCTCGCACAAACCTGTGATATTCGAATCATCGTGACGGTTCTACAAAATGAGTTTGATGTTTCCTTCATGTACACTTGTTCCTTGCTTTAAAAAATGAAAAGAAAATTGTCTCTTATTCCTTTGTTGCATTAGAGACTCTCTAACAACGTTTTTTCTTTAATAAAATATGCCATTAAAAACAAAAAAAAAATACATTATTTCACATCGTTAAATTAAAACAGTGTATGGTAAACCTCCTTCCATAAAAGCATGTTTGGGTAAGCTTATTAAGTCCAAAAGGACTTCTAGTTAAAAGCACTTATTAACTTATGACTTTTTAAAAACGATTTTTTAAAAAAGTGTTTAATCGGCATATGTGGTGGGGAAAACCAATAAGTCAATAAGTTGTTTTGTAAAAAAAAAATGTCTAGCTTAGCTTATTTACATAAAATGAACAAAAAAGACAAAAACTATAAGGAGCATTAAAAAGTCATAAGGCGTGTTGGGTAATTTTCCCCAATAAGTCATAATGAGCTTTAAAAGTCACAACTCTATTACTTTTTCAAATCAACTTATCAAATACAACTTATTAAAGGCAAATATAAGTTAAAAGAGCATTCACATTTGGTCTACTAAATCCTCTCCATCAAATTACACTAAAAATCACTACTCTACCTTTAAATCTTCTCTCTCTAAAAGATAATAATACTTTTTCATACTTTTATCATTATATTTTATCTCTCTAAACCACTGGTGATCTAAGCTGACATCACCTAAGAAAGTGACCTCTAACAGAATAACAACATAAAACATCTGCTATATATAAACTACTGTTACATTGTAACACACTGTAAGGTAAACTTCTGTTGAGGAAAACTTTGATGGTCTTGTATCATCTGTTGGAGCCTAAGTGCTGTTGGCTCCAACAGACCTTTAGTCTTCAGCACTTGATCAGCAGTTGTTCTTCATCAGACCTTTAGTCAGCAGTTGTTCTCTATCAGTTGTTATCCAACAGTCCTTTGTAGCAGCAGTTGTCACAGCAGTTGTTTGGGTAGAACAGTTGTTAGGGTCAACAGTCTTTTGGGAAGAGTATGTTGTAAATGCTGTTTATTAATATGGATCAACTGTTAGTATATTTTGGCTTTTCAATCATCTGTTCTTCTCCAGGTCAGCAGACCCAACAATCTTCCCCTAGAACAGATGATGCCAAAACTAGAATTTATTCTTGATCTTTATTCCTCATCAGACTTTCTCTGATTTGACCTTTAAATTGTAACTCAAAGTTCAAAGAGTAGAGGTCTTCTGCATCTCTTTCAAGCTCAAGGTTCAGCAATGTTTGGAGGTCATCTGCACACAGGCTATATGCATCATCCATGCTTAGCTTTTGAGCCTCTCCATCTGATCTGAGCAAAGTCAATTCATGGGTGTCTTTGTTGACCTTCCATTTTAGAATTTTTGAATAACTGGATTTGCTGAGATGCATTTTTATTATGGATGAGTTTGGTGATGGAGGTCTCCCAATGAGTTCTCTGAGTTTTTCAGTAGTGGGATCAGAGAAAAAGTGTATTTGATTGTAGAGGCCCTCCTTTATAAAAGTATCAGCAAACTTCTTCTGATCTTCTTCAGACATTTCTTTCTTCTTTTTGAATTGTCTTCTTGCAGCAGCAGATAGATTAGAAGTATCAAGTAGGCTGTCTAATGTAAAAGCCTGTTGAGGTCTCTTCAACAAGGGTTCATCAGGGTAGACAGGTTTTCTGGGCAAGTTAGGGTCTTTCTTCCTGTTTTCTTCTAATTTCTTGTAAGTTTCAACCAGCCTTAGCTCTGACCATCTTGCAACAGACTTCATCTCCCCATAGTCTGCAGCCACAATCTCTTGTCTCATTCTTCTAAACTTTAGGCTCTGGCTGGATCTCTACCTTTACTGAAATCAGGGGCAGAGACCTTAGCTGGGGGATTCTTGGCCATGTCCTCAATTCTTATGAGTTCTTCTCTGAGAGCATGAGTGGTCCAGCCTGCAAATTGTTTCTTATTTGCTTTATAAGGCATGGTTGCCAAGATCTGTTCAAGAAGAGAGTCCCTAACCTCCCTTTCCATGTCACTGCTGAGAGGCATGGTAGACATGGAGTTGCTCAGGGTCTTAGCAATCTTCAATCCTTCTCAGTTTGCTAAGCTCTGCTGAATGGATGCCCTGAACACTCCTGTCATCTTTCCCTTTGCATTTCTTTTTGATGATAGCATCTGCCTGTTCAGCCTTGAATTTAAGATATTGGTCTATGTTTAGGGGAACAGGAAAATTTGGAAGAGATGGGAAAGGTCTTTCAGATGGTTATTCAGTATTGTAGAAGGATTGCATTTCCCCCTTGGGTAGATCAAGCTCAAGAGGATACTGAACAGCCAATGATGTAATGGTTGGTGGTGGTCTATGGGATGTAAATTGTGAGGTGTGTGGTGAGAATGATGAAAGTGGAATGGCAGATATAGGTGTAGATTGTGTGGTTAAAGTAGTAGGTGGTGATGTGTGAATAATTTCATCCTATACCACAAAGGTAGATTTTCTCTTCCTTTTGTACAAGATTTTTGGTGATGGTGGTGTTGAAACAGTGGTTGTGTTAACATCTGTTGGCACTTTTGTAGAACCAGCATATGTTTGGGATTTGGGTGGTAGAGTGATTGTAGATGGTGTATGACTGGTTGTGGTAGTAGGTTCAGTGGTTGGTTTGGTGGTTGTGGTGATAGGTTCAGATGTTGTGGTGGTATCAGTGGTTTTGGGGGCAGCAGTGGTTTTGGTAGCAGTGGTTTTAGCAGCAAGTTTGGATGGTGGTTTTCTGATATGTTTGGCAGGCATTTTCTTCCTTTTAGAGGAACCCACATCTTCAACTTCTTGCTGTTGTTCCTTTTTCAATTGTACCAGAAACTTTGCTTTAACTTCCAAAGTGTTAGCCCTCTTTTGCTTTTCCTTAGCAGCCTTTTCAGCTTCTTCATTAGTAGAGGTATCAACTTCCTTTGCTTTGCTGGTTTTGGCAGTTTCAGTAGCAGCAGAGGTTTGAACATTTGGTTGTTGTTGTTGTTGTGGTGTTGTGTGGGTACACCCTGGTTTGTTGGCAGACTTTGATTCTCCCTTTATGTGAGGGTGGACAACCAAAGGGATCTAGCTTTGGCAATCTATCTCTGCCACTCTCCCCCTTTTTGGCATCATCAGCAGTGAAGTCATCATCATCTTCATCTCTGAGAATTGTGGTAGGGGCAGAGCCAGTGGTCTTCAGCAGATGGTCCTTAATAGCTTGAATGTCAGCATGGGTATCTTTGTACCTAGCATCCACCATATTTCTAATCTTAGCCATATAAGTTTCATGAGTCTGATCTGCTAGTTTTCTGTGAGCTATGATGATGGAGGAAACAGACTTCCATAGCTCACTAGCAATATCTTCAGTGGATGGTCAATTCTTAGTATTTTAACCCATCACCTAAGTTAATAGGATCATCTGGATTCCTACCAGTGGTAGTTATAACTGGTTCAGTCCTAGGAGGCGAGTCCAAAGGATGAGAACCAGATGCCCCTTTTTCTTCGTTCTGGGGACTTCCAACTGGTTTTAGGGACACTATAGTGGCCTCATCAATTGTTGCCTTCAAGGAAGTCTTAGTTATGTAACCATTGTCCTGTTGTGAGATAATGGTCTCTACATCAGTAGTGGCTGCTTCACTTGAAAACTCACCTAGAGTTTCATTGAACTCTAGGAGTGTAACCTCCTCTTCTGCTTGTGGGATGGTTGATTGATTTTCCTCAGTCCCAGTCACTTGGTGAGGTATACTCTCATTGATAGGTGAAGGAGAGGAACTGGGATTTTCCTGAGTTTTATCAATAGCCTCAAACAGAGGTTGCATGGTTTGAGGGACATGTTTTGGTGAAGGTGGAGGAATGAAAAGAGAATTAGCCTTGGGAGAGGGGCTTGTGAACATATGGCCAAGTGACTCATATGTATCATGATGTGTTTCCCTTTGGCTTACAACATGATCCTTTTGTGAGGATTCATGAGGAGTTTGTTCAGATTGAGATATATCCATCTGTTGTGAGGAAGTAACAACAGTGGTTTCTTGTTGCTTTTGTGTTGCAACAGGGATTTCCTCTGGTATCTCATCTTCCAGAAGCCCCCTTTTGGGTTTAGTGGTGGTTTTTGTGGATAGACGTTTTCTTTTGGAGGTGGCAGGTGTGGGTTTCACAACACTGGATGTAGTGCCATGATCACCAGGAGCAGTGGGCTCAACAACAGAGGTTTGGACAACAGTTGTTGTCTTAGCCCTCTTTGTTTGTGTTTTTGTAACTTTAGACACTTTTAATACTTTTTCTTGGGTAGTTGAACCCAGCATTCTTGTGAAAGTTTCATCAGTTAGACCTTCATTTGAACAGACTCACCCTTTTTAAAATCATTTTCTGGTTAAACCTTTTGAAGGATTACACTCAAAATTCTTGGGTAAATCAGAAAAGCATTATTAGACCCAGACTTTATGGCTTTCACATTTGATACTAAGTCCATAAACAGTCCCTGGGATAAATTGAAGTCAGAGTCTGACAACATAGCATAACCCAAGTACTGAATCCTCAATGGAATTTCATTAAAGGAAGTGGACTTAGCAGAGACACAGAGAAGGAGGGTATGAAAGAAAAATTTCATGACTGGTGGGAAAAACTTTTTGAAAAGTATTGACCCAGTCATTTGGGCAACATAACCTCTTTCCTGAAACTCTGTGTGAAGCTCTGCCTTAGGGAAAGAGTCTTTACCTAACAGGTCATTGAGTGAGAAGGTTGTGGATATCAGTTCAGGGGTAATGACGATACTTGTCTCTCCAATTTTTGAGATAATGGAAGTAGGCTTTTTGTCTTGGAGAAGAAATTCAGCATTCAACCAAAATTCTTGGAGGGTATCGAGATAAATAGGAGCATCAACGGTTAGGATTGTCAGGTATTTGGAGTTTAAGATGATGTCGATGGTGGAATGGAATGGAACGTTTTCATCTGTTTTTACCAGATATGGAAGATAATTGTGGGTAGCTTTTGCCTGAAGATCCATTGTAATGGATTCCGAGTGTGAGAGTGAGTGGAATTGGAGTAAGGGTTTGAGAATGAAGACGGCGGTTTCAGTATTTTGAATACAATGAGACAGTGTAACGACTGTTGTGGTAAAACAGGGTTTTTATAGGCTCTGGTGAAACCGCTGATCTGGCCAAAACTCTGCTTTTAGGAGCAGACGTGGCAAACATCTGATGGCCAAACATCTGGTGGCATACAACTGTTGCCAAAGGTCTGATGCAAACAGCTGTTGTATATATGTATATAGATATATATAAGAAACAGTTGTTTTATCTGAACAGAGGTTTGAAACAGATTTTTCAACCAAACAGTGGATAGAGTAGATGAAACAGTGGTTGTTTTATCGTTAACAAATTTTTCAACCAAAATGCTATTTTTTAAGGATGAATTTTGATTTTCTGAAACATTTTAATGTTTTTATTTAAAACATTTTTGTTGTTTAGTCCATGTTTAGCATACCAATTCTAGAAATTAGATTTGTGAAGGTAGATGTGTCTAAAGCTTTTGTCAACACATATGCCAACTAATCCTCTGTTGGAACATGGTGCAGAGAAATCAAACCTTTTTCATAGCTATCTCTGAAAAAATGATGTCTGTTGTCTATGTGCTTTGTTGTGGAGTGAGATACTAGATTTTTGATGATATTTTCAGCAGCTTGACTATCCAACATGAGTTGAGTTCTTAGTGCAGTTATCCCAAAATCTAGGAGTTGATTTTGAAGCCACATGAGTTGGGCTATACAGCTTTGCAGCAGCAATGTATTCAGCCTCAGCTGTTGAAGTTGAAACAGCTGCTTGCGTTTTGCTTTGCCAAGAGACTAAGGCATCCCCTAGAAACTGGCACCCTCCTGATGTAGACTTCCTTGTGGTGTGGCAGCCAGGAAAATCACTATCTGAATAACCTAAAAGCTCAATGTTTCCATTAGCAGGATACCAGATACCAAGTGTGGGAGCACCTTTTAGGTATCTGAATATCCTTTTCACAGCAATAAGGTTTGACTTTCTGGGTGAAGACTAGGATCTTGCACAAACACAAGTGGCAAACATAATGTCTGGCCTAGATGCAGTTAAGTACAATAGCGACCCAATCATGCATCTGTAATGTGTCTGGTCAACCAGTTCATCCTTGTCATCAATAGTGAGTAGCTTGACTGTACTCATGGGTGTACTACATGGCTTACAGTCATTCATCTCAAATCTAGTTAACAATTTTTTTACATATTTGTTTTGATGAATGAATGTGCCATTTTGCAGCTGCTTCACTTGGAGACCAAGGAAGCACTGAAGTTCACCCATAGCACTCATTTCAAACTCTGCTGTCATGAGTTCCCTAAACTTTTCACACATTTTGTTACATGTGGATCCAAAAATGATGTCATCCACATATATTTGAACAATCATTAAATCTTTCCCTCTCCATTTTAAAAATAAGGTTTTATCAATTTTACCTCTTGTGAAACCAATGGATAAGAGAAAGGTGGAAAGAGTTTCATACCAGGCCCTAGGTGCTTGCTTGAGTCCATACAAAGCTTTGTTAAGCTTGTAGACATGATCAGGATGGAATGTGTCTTCAAAACCAAGTGGTTGACATACATATACCTCCTCCTGAATTTTGCCATATAGGAATGCACATTTGATGTCCATCTGATACACCTTGATGTTGTGGTTGACAACAAAGGCTAGAAAGAGTCTGATAGCTCCTAACCTAGCTACAGGAGCAAAGGTTTCATCATAGTCTATCCCTTCTTCTTGTCTGAAGCCTTGAACCACAAGCCTGGCTTTATTCTTGACAACTATACCCATTTCATCAGTTTTGTTTTTGAAGACCCACTTTATGCCAATTGGATAAACATCCTTAGGCAGTGGTACAAGTTCCCATACTTGTTGTCTTTTAAACTGAAGGAACTCTTCCTGCATAGCTTCTACCCAACTGTTGTCTTTTAGTGCCTCTTGGTACTTGACAGGTTGTGTGAGGGATAGAAAGCCTGCAAAAAGACAGATATTTGAGAATTGGCTTCTTGTGAGCACACCCTCTCTGATGTTGCCAATGATTTGATCTGGTGGATGAGCTCTTAGGTATATTAGATCTCCTTGATATGGTATGATGGCATTTTGAAGTGAAGGACAGAGGTTTTGTGACTCTGTTGATGTAACATCTGTTTGCACTTCTGTAGTGCCAACAGATGTTTGAAATGGAAGTGGGGGAATGGGTCCAATTGGTGTAAAACTGGACTGACTTTTGTCAACAGAGGTTTGACTTTTGTCAACAGATGATTGAGCAGTGGATGTAATAGGTGAAGCAGTGGTTTAAGGGTAAGACTGGCCAACAGTGGCTGACTCAGCTGTGACAGAGTTTTGACAGGTGTTTTGAACAGCTGCTTCCTCTGATGCAGAATAGACTTTATAGTGACTTGGGATCACAACATCTGTTCTGTAGTCTTGTTGTGGAGATTGTGGAGTACCTGCACTGTTAGTTTTGACAGTAATATCTTCAAATTTGAATTTATCTAAATCAAACAACTTAGCAGGATTTGCTGGGATTTTTAGGGATGAAAGTTCATTGAACTTTACATTCAGAGTTTCTTCTATTGTCCTGGTCCTTGTGTTAAACACTTTATAGGCCTTGGCAGTAGAAGAATATCCCAGAAAATATCCACAATCTACTTTGGCTGCAAATTTTGAAATGGAATCTTTAAGATTTAAAATGAAACATGGGCAGCCAAAGATTTTGAAAAATGAGATTAATGGTTTGATTTTGAACAAAATTTCATAAGCAGTCTTTTGATGTCTTGGGTTGATCAAAACTCTGTTTTGAACATAGCAAGCAGTGTTTACAGCTTCTGCCCAGAACGACAGTGGCAAACCAGAATCTGCTAGTATGGTTCTTGCAGCTTCAATAAGAGTTCTATTTTTCCTCTCAACCACCCCATTTTGCTCTGGTGTTCCTGGGATGCTGTACTGCCTCACAATCCCTTTTGACACACAGAAGTCATCCAACTCCTTATTTTTAAACTCTGTTCCATTGTCACTTTTAAAGACATTTAATGGCAAGTCATATTGTTTTTCAACTTTGGTGACAAAGTCCTTCAAGATACCTGCAGTCTCATCCTTAGAGTGTAAAAAGTAAGTCCATGTAAACCTAGAAAAATCATCAACTATGACAAGACAAAATCTCTTTCTTCTTAGACTCATGATTTTAACTGGGCTAAACAAGTCCATGTGCAACAATTGTAGACATTGACTTGTTTTGGACTCATCAATGGATTTGTAAGAGCTTTTATGTTGTTTTCCTTTTAAGTAGGAAACACAATGCTCATCACATTTGAATTCTTTTGATGGTAAACCTCTGACAAGGCTTTGTTTAGGGAGTGAGTTGATAGTTTGAAGGTTGGTATGACCCAGTCTCCTATGCCACAATTATGTCTCCTTTGTGGAGGCAGCAGAAAACAAACAGACATTTTCCATAGGATTATCCTTCAACATATCAACTACATACACATTTCCACTCCTATGAGCAACAAGTTGTGCTTTGCTCTCAGCAATGATGGTGTCAATCTTTTTCACCACTTCTGGCCCAATAATCTTACAAGTTTTCTTAGTGAAGAATGAGCCATACCCTTTGTCACTCATTTGTGCTACACTAAGAAGATTAAATTAAGATTATCAATAAGATTGACATTTTCAAACTTGAGCTTCCCAGCCTGAACAGTCCCTGAACCCAACACCTTACCTTTTGAATCATTACCAAAGGTTATATCACCCCCTCCATGAGCTAAGAAGTCCAGAAGAAGGGCTCTACATCCTGTCATGTGCCTGGAGCCTCCACTATCTACATACCAAAGGCTATCTAAGCATGTAGAAGCTCCCTGCACATCAGTAATTGATTAGTTTTGGTGAGTGTCCAAAGCCAAGTTGGCTTTGGATGGGTCCACAGACTTTTCAGCCTCAAGCTTAGGAAGGTGATCAGTGGTTTGAACTAGTTTTTGAATCAAGTTCAACAACTGTTTCTGACCATTTGCCAGTGCTTGAATGTCAACACTTGGTGCAACAGATGTTTGATCACTTCCTGACAAATGATAGTATCCATAGGGATTTCTGTTCACTCTTGATTTAGAAGGCCTTTTTGGTTCTTCATAAACATGTGACAGATTATGACATGGTGGTTGTCCATACCCTCTTGGGTACTTGCTTGTGGGTGGAGCATTTGTTACTTGGACATCCCTGAGAGCAGATGTTTCAAGACTTTTGGTAACAGATGTTTGGACTGGTGCAAAAGTCTGTTTGGGCTTTCCTTTTGAAGTACTCACCACTTGACTTGCAAGAGTTTTAGCCTTGTACTCTTGTATTTTGACATCAAAAATTTTGAGGTATAGACACTCTTTGGTTTTGTGATTCTTTTTACCACATATTGAGCATGTGGCCTTGGAATCACATACACTTGTTCCTTTGTTAATATCATATGCTTTTAGAAGAAAACAGTTTTTAGTAACATGATTCTTCTTTTCACAAAAATCACAGAACAAGTGAACAGACTTTTCTTTCTTTTTCCCTTTTTCAGTCTTCTTTTCAACAAATATTTGATCATCTGCTGGAAGATCTTTCAAGGGAATGACCTTTGCCTGTGGTGCTTTCTTACCATCAGGGGTTCTGAATTCAACTGGTTTGAAGTTCTCAAGAGTATCACACTCATCAGACCAAGTAGGTTTAAATTCATATTTTTCAAGTTCAGTGAATGATGAGGAACCTTCTGGTTTTTCAAGAACAATTTTCTTGCCATTAGGTTCAGTGATTTTAATCTCTTAACCCTTCAAATTAGTTGGTACTACCTCAACTAACTTTTTGTAACATCCGGCCCTTCTCACCACCAATATTGTCCGCTTTGCCCACCCAGATCTCACGGATTTGTTTTTGGGTGCCCCGGTGGAAACTTCCCAAGAGGTCACCCATCCTGAAACGGCTCCCACCTGAGCACGCTTAACTGTGGAGTTCTCCTCTCATCCACTAACATTAAGCCCCAAAACGCGTTGGTGTTTTAAGAGGCAAGATATTACTTATGAACCAAGGATCTCTCCTGGCCACGGCCGATGTGGGATTTTCCTGGGGATCTGTAACACCCCAACCGATGGCGGAATCATCGAGGTGCCACGTAGTGACGATTGTTCAAAAGCACATGGTACTAAAATGTAAATATTTATATATATAACATTTCTCATCTCTCGCGACAGTAACGTGGCATTTCTGTAATTATTGGTCTGTTCAAGAGCAATTATGTACACTTGCACACAGCTGTGTTCTGTTTCTTTTCACCTTCTTCTTTCTGTCTCTATCTCCTGTCCTCCTCTCATCTTTCTTTCTCTCTCTCAAATCCAGAGCATCTCCTCTCTTCTCTCTATAAATCACCATGTTAATCGTTGCCTTCAAACTGCCCTCCTATCTTCCGCCCACCGCCAACGGCGGCGCCACAAGCCTTCTCTCGCATCGACGTTCCCCATGCTTTTGTAATCCATCCATGTTTAATTAAAGCATCAATTGAAGATTGAAAGCTTGCAGTTTTGGTATGAGGTTTGCTTAAACTGAAAAGCATAGTTTTTATTGTTATTATTATTATTATTATTATTATTATTATTATTATTATTATTATTATCGTTATTCTTTGATAATCCACCCTAATTTCCTTTTGCAACAACCGTAATAATAATCGTCGTATATTACTTCTCGTCTTGCTTAGGTTTGTGGGGCTAAAGTCTTTTAAAATGCTTTTTTTTTTTAGTAAAACCACATATTAGTTGTTTTACCCAAATTTATTTACCTGATACATACAAGTATGCAGCTTAATATACTTTTTAAAAGTGTTCAATTGTTTTCTAATTATTTCTCATGTTGCTCAGGTTTTTGGGAATACCTACACACTCCAACGTTGAAGACAGGTTATACACGAACTTCCCCCTTATTTCCAGACTATGCAACCTACAGGTAATCTCTAATTACACGCTATATCTTTGTGTATTCATATGTTGGTACGATTAACTTAATACTACTTTGTGTTCAGCTTTCAACTGTTACTTTTTTTTATTCTTTTTTGCGTAACCTGTGCCTCTGCCTATTATAAAATGACCGGTAAGCGTACATTTGACGGTAGCACATATGAAGTTGGTGAATGTTCGCGTAGTCGTCGCTCTCCTAGATTATCGCAGCTTACAGAATCCGTTGCCCGCGGTCCACCACCTACACCTACGGCACGACAACAATCTGTGTCTCTGTACCTCGATAATGGAGATTGCGAATACATCTGTCAACACTGCGGTGCCCTTTTCTGGTTTGCAGAGAGGATTTTATACACCCCGCAATTTATGCAACCTATATATAATCAGTGTTGTAGGGCCGGTGCAGTTCGCCTACCTTTTCCTCTTTATCCTCCACCTGTCATTAAACAACTGTTTTCAGATGCTGATTTCATGGAGAATATCAGGGCCTACAATAACATGTTCGCCATGACTTCTTTAGGAGCGCAAATTGATGACACTGTTAACAATGGTCGTGGACCTTATGTATTCAAAGTCTCGGGCCAGGTTTCACATTGGATAGGCTCATTGTGTCCTCCGGAAGATGAAAGTCCTCGGTTTTTGCAATTGTACATCTATGATACATTTAATGAGGTATCAAATAGATTAAGATTTTTTAGGGCCCCGTGTCGTAAAAGCCTTTCAGAGGACGTTGTAAGACGTCTGAGTGATACACTTACGTCGTGCAACGAGTATGCCCGGCTGTTTAAGAATGCTGCTGAGATGTGTGATACATCTGAAGACAATGATTTTAGCGTCCGATTATACAACAATGTCGGAGACCGACAATATGAACCTCCCACCCCAGGCACGCTGGGTGGTATTATACGTGACAATGATTCAACTGCCACAAAGTACGATATTGTCCTTCGTAAGAAAGACGGTACACCTCAACGAGTTAGCAAGCTGCATCCTTCGTACATGCCCTTGCAGTACCCGTTGCTCTTTCCGTTTGCAGAGCAAGGATGGTCCCCAAACCTTCAGTTGCGTCTTAATTCAAAGGCAAAAGAAAAGAGGCTAACAGTCAACAAGTATTACAGCTACCAAATTCATGACCGTCACAATGTTTATTCTCTACTGCTACATGGTGGTAGGTTGTTTCAGCAATATCTGGTCGATGCATACACATGCATCGAACAAAATCGACTAGATTACATAAAAGCGAAGCAAAATATTTTCCGATCTGAATATGTTGCTGGCATGTATGATGCGTTCGCAAGAGGTGATACCAATGCACGTGATATCGGTAAGCGTATCTTCCTGCCATCATCATTCATTGGCGGTCCTCGGTACATGTACCAGCACTACCAAGATGCATTGGCGATTTGTAGAGTACATGGCAACCCTCAGTATTTTATCACTTTCACTTGCAACGTAAAATGGCCTGAAATTACAAGGCATCTGAATAAGGTTGGTCACGTTCACACAGAAGACCGTCCTGATATTATAGCGCGAGTTTTTCAAATGAAAGTCCAGGAGTTTTTGAAATTTATAAAATCTGATAAAACATTTGGCGACGTTTCAGCAGGTTTGTACTCTTGTGCACTCAATCTATACATTCATGTGATGGTCCATATTAATATTCTGCCATTCTTAATCAATATTCTCTTTCAGATTTATACACAATTGAATTTCAGAAGAGAGGGCTACCGCATTGTCACACACTAATCTGGGTTACACCAGCTTTCAAAATACGTGACGCGGCCGACATTGACAAGTACATAAGTGCTGAAATTCCGGATCCTTCCGTCGATCCTGCCCTTCATAAAACAGTCACGGAGTGTATGATGCATGGCCCATGTGGACTAGCAAATCCAAACTCTCCTTGCATGCGAGATAATAAATGCTCAAAGTCTTTTCCAAAACCGTTTGTGGCTGATACTCGCTTTGACAAAGACGGGTACGTCCATTACAAAAGACCTGTTAGTAAACATCACGTTATTAAGAACGGCATTACGCTTGACAACAGCTATGTTGTTCCATACAACAGATCGCTATGTACCCATTTTCGCGCACATATAAATGTCGAGCATTGTGGCTGGAACATGATGATCAAATATCTTTTTAAGTACATATCAAAGGGTGCAGACCGTGTTCGCTTTGCTATTGCTAAGTCAGAGGAAACTACCACCATCACACCAACAAAGTCCAATCCTCCGGTGGACGAGATTAAAAACTTTGTCGATGGTAGGTACATTTGTCCTCATGAGGCGACGTGGAGAATCCTTAATTTTCCCATTCATGAGCGTAATCCGGCAGTTCAGATTCTAGCTGTACACTTAGAGGATATGCAAAATGTTACTTTCCAGGAGAATTCTAAGTTGCAGTCTATCATTGGCAATCCATCATTTGGAAAGACTACTTTGACTGAGTGGTTATCTAACAACAACATTGATTCTGATGGTAGGTCTCTGACTTACCCTGACTATCCTTCTAAATATCGGTGGGAAAAGTCATCAAAGGCTTGGATTCCTAGAGTGCATCTGAACAGTCCGTCAGTTGGCAGGCTTACATATGTACATCCCGCTTCAGGAGAACTATTTTATCTACGGATGTTGTTGTGCCATCAACGAGGCTGCAAATCTTATGCAGACATACGTACTGTTTCCAATATTCAATACACAACTTACCGCGCAGCATGTGAAGCATTGGGTCTTATAGGTGATGACAAGGAATGGCTTATAGCATTTGTTGAAGCATCCACGTGGGCCACATCTTCAGAGTTACGATCTTTGTTCACTCATATGCTTTTATTTTGTGAAGTCAGCCAACCGTTAGTTCTATGGGAGCGTCAATGGAAAAACATGTCTGACGATATCCGCTTACGACTTAATTCCGAAATAACACACCACAATTACTTTCTAAATGACGACGACTTACAACAGTATGTATTACTTGAGTTGGAAATGTTGCTCAACTCTGCTGCTTCTTCAAAATCCCTTTCTGATTTTGGGTTGCCACTACCATCAGCAACTGCCCTTGCATCCTTACACAATCGATTGTTGATGGAGGAAACATGTTATGATAGAGTTACGCTTGCTGTTCAGCATTCTCATTCTCATTCAATGTTAAATACGGATCAGCTTGCGGTTTATAATTCTGTTATATCTTCGTTTGAAAGACACTCCCAACTGCTATTATTTGTGTACGGCCATGGTGGAACCGGGAAAACATTCCTATGGACAACTATAATATCATTTTTTAGATCCACTGGAAAGATAGTCTTAGCAGTTGCTGCATCCGGGATCGCATCTCTTTTACTACCATCTGGTAGAACTGCTCACTCACGATTCAAAATACCTGTTGACTTAACAGAACAATCTACCTATCACGTTAAAAAGAACACTCAGTTGGCTGACCTACTGAAACAAACTGCACTAATTATCTGGGATGAGGCGTCAATGAGTGATCGCCGATGCTTTGAATGCCTAGACAGAACATTGCGAGACATTATTGACGATAATGCGCACCCATTTGGAGGGAAATCTATACTTCTTGGTGGTGATTTCCGTCAAACGCTACCGGTCAAACCCAAATGCACCCGCTCTGAAATCATAAATTCAACACTGCCTAAGTCCTACTTATGGAAAGACTTCCGCGTATTCAGGCTGAATGAAAACATGCGTCTCAAAGCTGATACCGAAATCCGTGAATGTACTGAAAACGCTTCTGACTTTGCATCATGGTTGTTAGGCGTAGGTGACGGAGTCCTGGGAGAGCCTGATATACATGACCCTGACAATACTCGACTCATTAAAATTCCATCAGCATACTTACTTCCTTCCACCGCCAATAACCTGCATTCTCTTATCCACTTTATATACGATGACTCTATCCTTAACAATCCAACTGCAGCGAATTTGTCTAACAGAGCGATCGTTTGCCCGACAAATGATACGGCTGATGAAATTAACAAATTGATGTTGACTTTGACACCTGGTGAGTGTAAGCTGTACAACAGTCATGACGTAATAATACCACACACGGAAAATCAAAATGATTTAGAGGCTTTGTATCCTCAAGAATACTTGAATCAACTGAATTTCCCTGGAATTCCTCCGCATCAACTGCATTTGAAAATCAACAACCCTGTCATCTTAATCCGTAACATAAACCAAACACTAGGACTATGCAACGGTACAAGGCTAATAGTATCACAACTTTTGCCAACAATAATCGAGGCACACATTATCACTAGTACGTCAATTGGTCTTCGTGTGTATATACCTAGAATAAAATTTGTGTATAACAATAAAGATCTGCCCTTTACTTTCACAAGACGACAGTTTCCAATAAAATTGTGTTATGCTATGACTATTAACAAAAGCCAAGGACAATCTCTAAAAAGAATTGGTGTCTACTTGCCGAAACCTGTTTTTACACACGGCCAACTGTACGTTGCCCTTTCGCGTGCAACATCACCAGCTTCATTAAAGGTTCTCATCGAACCTACAGCTGACAATCCTAGAGACACAACAAAAAATGTTGTATTCTCGGATTTTATGACCGAGGTCAATTACAGTGAGGTTCTCACTACATTTATCACTGATGTGTTTCCTTTTAAATGTTTCCTCATACAGCTATCAACTGCCTGCGCTTATTGCAATTATTAACAGGCCATGTTCTATTTCAACAGGTCCTTCCTACTCAACAGCTTTAGGTAGCTTTGCATCCACACACATCTCCCCACAGGTATGATTCATTTATCACTGATTTCGGATTTTTTTTTTTAATTCATGTCTTACTTTCAACGCTCTGTTAGTAGCAAAAATAAGATAACTACTTCCTTATACTGCAATAACTGCTAATCACTTGCCTTTTGTGCAGATGTAAAGGGAAAAAAAAACAGCCAACTCTATTGGCAAAGCAGCACTAACAAGCACTTTTGTACTTACTGAAATAAGTATTAGTAGATCATATTCCCAACATCCACTTTTATATATAAACAACTCTTCCGCTGTATATCTGTTGTAATTACTAAGTGAAAGAAC
The DNA here is from genome assembly GCA_028751855.1 of Ambrosia trifida. Classification (NCBI taxonomy): domain Eukaryota; kingdom Viridiplantae; phylum Streptophyta; class Magnoliopsida; order Asterales; family Asteraceae; genus Ambrosia; species Ambrosia trifida. Next base: position 33,890,865 of record CM054130.1, on the reverse strand, counting down.
TTTACTTCAAAATAGAGGGACTGTATCGTGGACAATCATTTAGATTTATCACATGCTATAGAAACCATGAAGTTCTATCTTAGCCAATCACGTGTGTTTTTTTCCTAGACATAATAAAAACTTGAAGTAAGAAATAACACCGTAAGTCCTTTTTGTTTGAGTCAACCCTACCGTAGCGCGCGGAAAAAAAATCGTCTTTCAACATGTCGGCCTATATATTTCCGCGCCGCGCAAGGCGCGGCGGGCAATACACTAGTTATTGAATAAACCACAAACTGTCTTACATTGGAATGGAAATACAAAGTCTTAAATGAAATGTAAATGATGAAATGACTGAATTAAAATAAGCACTAAATGTCTCTTGTTAAAGCACTATATCAAACTGCACCTGAAACATGTACAAAAATAGGTTTGGTCAACATATGAAATGTTGGTGAGCATTCCTAGTTTTGATATATATAGTAGGTTAAAAAGTTATACAATTCAAGTGCAAGCTACAGTGCAATTATGTAAACTATGTATCATACAAATGAGTGAAATCAACCCTGTGACTGTATAATGTACTGTATGAACGGTGGTGTACTCATCCAATAAATGGATAAAAGCTTAACACTGGCCACGGATTCTCCGATGAAAAAGGGGGAGAATCAATGACCTCCTGGGAAGTTTCCACCGGGGCACCCAAAAACAAATCCGTGAGCTCTGGGTGGGCAAAGCGGACAATATTGGTGGTGAGAAGGGCCGGATGTTACACTTTTGATCCCTTTTGTCAGTGTTTTCAAAAGCTGGAGCAGTGGTTTCAAAACCAAACCCAAACTTCACATGACTTTTGGTTTGTTTGTTGAGTAGCATCTCAAAACCTTTACATGATTCCACCCATTTCTGACATTCAACTTGGGTGGACTCAAGCTCACTTTTGCAACTACGATATTTAGTTATCATAGTTTGGAGCTGGTCTTTGGTTATAGTTGCTTCATGTTTTAAGCTGCTTATTTCAGATTCTTTTTCAGTCAAATTTGTTTTTAACTCTTTTGAAAGTTTCTCAAATTTAACTTCATCATCTAAAATTTTCTTCCTAAGGTTTTCATTCACCTCTTTGATGTTAGCAAATGCTATTACACATTTGTCAGAACACAAATCTTTAAGGATTTAAGGAGATACCTTAGCAGCAGCCATCAATGCACAATCACACTTGCACTCACAATCATCAGATGCACCCCAGGGATCTGAGAGACTCACAACCTCTTTTTTAGATTTTTCACCTTCAACTACCTCATCAACAATATCATCAGTCATAACAATAGATTCAGTTACCACTTCCTTAGAATCAACCTCTTCTACCATAGCCATGAAACAGAAATTTTCTGGTTCATTTTCAGCTTTGGCAACTAGTTCAAAATTTTCATCTGTCAACTCATCTGGTAGACTGCTCCAATCAACAAAGCCTTATGTGAAGAAACTCTGTTGATTGGTCTCTGTAGGAGCAGAGGGTGGAGCAGCAGTCATTGGCACAGGTGCCTGAGCAACAGGGGTTTGCACATAATGGATCTGAGGAACAGTGGTTTGGACAAACTGGACAGGAACAGTGTTTAAGGACTGTGCAAAATGAGCAGTGTTTTGCACATTTGGTCCAGGGGTATTATAGGAACTTTGATAAGTGTTGGTCTGTGGCCTTTGATTTGGATAGGTAATCATAGGTGTACCATGTTGACTCCTACATTCCCTGGCTGAATAACCAAGTCTATGACATTTATCACACTTTATCTTTGATTTATCCAACCCCACTTTTGACCTGCCAGTTAACCCTGGAAACCTTCTCCCAGTTTTCTTGTAAAAAATGTTAGTTCTTACACTGAGAAGGGCCAATTGGTGCATAATATCCATTTCTTCCAAATAATCAGGGTCAAAGTATTTTAGGTCATCATACTCAAAGGATATGTTATCAGATGCCTGGATATCACCACCACTTGATGTAAAAGCATAGTTTGGTGAATAAGAATCAGAGTTAAAACCTGAGTTAAAACCTGAAGTTATGTCAATGAAATGATCATAACTCTGATCCTTACTATTACCAGGCAACTCATCATGACCCAGAAGTGCTGTATTACCAAATACATAGTCATCAGATACTTTTCTAGAGTCCTGGAGCTTCTTTTTCTGGTTAAGCTCTCTCTCATAGGTCAAGAGCTTACCATGAAGTTGGGTCAGTACTAGGTCCTTGAATCCAATTGAGTTTCTCATAACTATAGCAATAGTGTCCTATTTATCTGGTAGTGATCTTAAAAACCTATGGTTCAAAGTTGAATGAGGGTAAGTTAGACTAACCAGTTTTAGTTCACTAATGAGACAGTTAAACCTCTCAAATTGTTGAGTTAATGACTCTCCCTTAACATGACTGGATGTTTCATATTGTTGGTTAAGTATTTCACGGTTGTTTTCAATAACCTCTTCAGTCCCACCAAATTGTTCTTTCAGTGCATCCCACAACTCCTTTGCACTATTACAATGTAACAGCCCAGTATATATATCATTGGGTAGAGCCATGGCCACAATACTAAAGGCCTTAGCATCTAACTCAATTTTCTGAAAATCCTGGTCGGAGTAGTTTTCAAGTTTCTTAGGCTCCTGAACCTTGGGATCTTCAGTACTCGGCACCGTCGAAACATGTGGTCCGAAGATAACCGACTTCCAACACCCAGTGTTATGTTGAGCTAGAACATGGCTCATCCGACGTTTCCAGATATTGTATTCAGATCTGACAAGCATCGGTGGCTTGTTTTTCATGCCAGTGTTGTGTGGATCGTGATTGATTGAAGCCATTCTCTGATTTTTTGAAAACAAAGTCTGTTTACAAACGGTTGAATCGAAAATAAACTATTACTCTGTTTTCAATCCGACAAACAAACGATATCAATAATTGTGAGCTGATCTGTTTATATTAAATTGATTGATTAGATCGAATTTAATTGACCAAGCTCTGATACCAATTGTTAGGATCTGAGTTTGATTGTTTTGATTTGTTTAAATAGAGATGAGAAGAATGAAGTGAATATAAATGGAAAGTGCAGCGGAATGATAAACTATAAATCAAAACAAGAGAATAATTAAAGCTTTCATTAATTGAAAGATTGAAATATTACAAGTACTCCCCCTCAGCCTGATCACTCTGTGATTGTTTGTCTGAGAGAATGTTGTGAGTGATGAATAGAACAGTACAAGCACTATTCTATTTATAGACAAATCTAAACCACTGGTGATCTAAGCTGACGTCACCTAAGACAGTGACCTCTAACAAAATAACAACATAAAACATCTACTATATACAAACTACTGTTACATTGTAAAACACTATAAGGTAAACTGTTGTTGAGGAAAACTCTTATGGTCTTGTATCATCTGTTGGAGCCTAAGTGCTGTTGGCTCCAACAGACCTTTAGTCTTCAGCACTTGATCAGCAGTTGTTCTTCATCAGACCTTTAGTCAGCAGTTGTTCTCTATCAGTTGTTATCCAACAGTCCTTTGTAGCAGCAGTTGTCACAGCAGTTGTTTGGGTAGAACAGTTGTTAGGGTCAACAGTCTTTTGGGAAGAGTATGTTGTAAATGTTGTTTATTAATATGGATCAACTGTTAGTATATTTTGGCTTTTCAATCATCTGTTCTTCTCCAGGTCAGCAGACCCAACACCTAATCATCTAGTTGTCATTTTTGAGAGGTTTTTAGGTGTTTTATGGTTTGATTTTGTATTGTAAGCACCCCAATCTCTATTTATCAATTATATAACCATTTAAATGAATCCGACAACTCATTTGTGTGTGATTTTGATATCTTTATTACTAAAAACTGAGAACCAAGGATTTCGTACTCACGCCTCGCACAAACCTGTGATATTCGGATCATCGTGACGGTCCTACAAAATGAGTTTGATGTTTCCTTCATGTACACTTGTTCCTTGCTTTAAAAAATGAAAAGAAAATTGTCTCTTATTCCTTTGTTGCGTTAGAGACTCTCTAACAACGTTTTTTCTTTAATAAAATATGCCATTAAAAACAAAACAAAATACATTATTTCACATCGTTAATATGGTAAACCTCCTTCCATAAAAGCATGTTTGGGTAAGCTTATTAAGTCCAAAAGGACTTCTAGTTAAAAGCACTTATTAACTTATGACTTTTTAAAAACGATTTTTTAAAAAGTGTTTAATTGGCATATGTGGTGGGGAAAACCAATAAGTCAATAAGTTGTTTTGTAAAAAAAAATGTCTAGCTTAGCTTATTTACGTAAAATGAACAAAAAAGACAAAAACTATAAGGAGCATTAAAAAGTCATAACGCATGTTGGGTAATTTTCCCCAATAAGTCATAATGAGCTTTAAAAGTCACAACTATATTACTTTTTCAAATCAACTTATCAAATACAACTTATTAAAGGCAAATATAAGTTTAAAGAGCATTCACATTTGGTCTACTAAATCCTCTCCATCAAATTACACTAAAAATCACTACTCTACCTTTAAATCTTCTCTCTCTAAAAGATAATAATACTTTTTCATACTTTTATCATTATATTTTATCTCTCTTCACTTACAACCACTTACAAAAATATTAAAATATTTATAGGGGTGACCAGTATCCCCCCAAATATAAGGGTAAACAGTGCTTTCATTAAATATTTTCTCTCTCCTCCACTCACAACCACTTACACCCACCCCATGTAATTTGAGAGAAACACTTACATACATTTTGTAGACTAAATGTGAATGCTCTAAAAGCATTTTCATCAGCTCCATTAAATTCCCTCCATCAAATTACACTAAAGATGACTATTCCACCACATAATTTTCTATCATTCTTAACAAGTAATACTTTTTCATACTTTTATCGTTATATTTATCTCTTCACACTCACAACCACTTACAAAAATATTAAAATATTTATATGGGTGAATAGTGTCCCCCTAAATATATGGGTGAATAGTGCTTTCACCAAATATTTTCTTTCTCGTCCACTTACAGCCACCACATATAATTTGAAGGACACACACACATATATTTGGTGGACCAAATGTGAATGCTCTAAGAGCATTCACAGCCCGTCCACCAAATCCTCTCCATCAAATTACAATAAAAATCACTACTGCACCACTAAATCTTCTCTCTCCTAATTCAAATAATAATATTTTTTCATACTTTTATCATTATATTTTCTCTCTCCTTAGACACAACCACTTACAAAACTATTAAAATATATGTAGCGATGAACAGTAGTTTTTCAAATATAGGGGTGGGTAGTGCTTTCACCAAATATTTTCTCTCCTCCACTCACAACCACTCACACACACCCCGTATAATTTGAGGGAACCCCTCACATAATATGGTGAACGGGCTGTGAGTGCTCTAAGGGGGTGTTTGGGATTACGTCTTGAAATTGATTTTTAGATTATTGCGTTTTGAAAACGCAAATAATAAGTTTTTAGTGTTTGGGGTTGGGTTTTGAAATGAACTTTTGGGCTACCAAAACGCAATAATCTAAAAGCAGCCCCACCCCTGTTTTTCCAAAACACATAATCTGTTTTGAAAAATCAATCCCAAACCAATGTTTTAAAAACCGATTTTTTAAGGGTGGTGATATTAAAATCCCCACTTCTATTCCCACCCCACCCCAAAGCGCCTCGCTTTGGCCAAAGCGAGGCGCTTTGGTTACTTTTTTAACTACCTACCTCGGTTCGAGGTAAGTTATTCTGATTTGACCCCAGGCGCCTCGCTTAGGCCTAAGCGAGGCGCTTGGAATCCAGATTTTATTTTTGTGATAATTTTTGTGTTTTGGTGGTTTGAATTGGTTTTTTTTATTTTTTTTAATTTTTTAACATAATTATTGTAAAAAAATTATAAAAATTAAAAAACAAAATAATAACTTACCTCGACATTTAAGCCGAAGACACTTTCCATCCAACACAGGGTTCACTAACAGTGGTGTGGTCTACCTTTTTGCTTATGATCTAACACCAAATCTCATTATCTGTCAACGATGAAGGCAACCTAAAAACAACCGGATGGTTGGTAGCTACGGGTAAGAACATTGTGGATGAGGATTGTTTATCTTCTCATTGATTTCAAGTATGTTGCCTTCATCGTTGACAGATATCTCTCTAACAACAACTGAAGGCAACCTGCAACTAGGTGATGGCCATACCGACGTGAGGGTAGTCTATTGGTATTAATGGCAAAGTGATGTGTAAGGGAAGAAGAAGATAATGTTATATATGTTTACCTTCCCATAGAAACTCTGAAGACCTTAACGGAGGTTTGCTAGAGGGTCATTGGTCTTCAGAGTTTCCAACCCCTAATACACATTCATCAAAGGATATTCAAGTGAGAATGCATAGTACAAAATTATTTTGACAAACGTCTGCCTGATATCCAGCTGCTGGAATTGTTTACCTTCCCATTGATTTCAAGTATGTTTACCTTCCCATGGAAACTCTGAAGACCTTTACGGAGGTTTGCCAGAGGTTCATTGGTCTTCAGAGTTTCCAACCCCTAATACATTCATCAAAGGATATTCATGTGAGAATGATTTCGTACAAGATTCCTATGCAAGCAAGTCAAATTCAGTTGTTGGACCAACTTGAGATCTGAGTTTGATTAGCTTGAATCTCTCTGATCCATGGTATCCACTGACCGTAGAGATTATCGCGTGTCATGGATCCTTTGAAAGTGGATACCATGGATCAGAGAGATTTAAGCTAATCAAACTCATATCTCAAGCCGGTGCAAGTTATGAAATGACACATGCAAAATCTAATGTCATCCACAATGTGTACTCACAGTGACATCGAATACTTTATATGAGTAAAACGATCGCTTTACAGTGCCGAAAACGACTATCGTCACTCTGTATGGGTGGCTTCTTAGTGCCGGTCCTACTGTCGATTTCTTTCCACAACCATTGCTCCAACATAATTAGGTTGCAAAGCGCCTAGCTTTGGCCAAAGCTAGGCGCCTGCTGGTCTTGATTAGACCACAGGTGCCTAGCTTTGGCCAAAGCTAGGCGCTTTGGCCTTTTTTTAAAAAAATAACTTGTTTTAATTCATTTTAAATAGTTGTTATTGATTAAAAATTAATTTTAATTCATTTTAAATTGTTTTTAGTTGTTCCCAATACAACAAAATTCGTTTGAGGCGTTACGGGTCGTTTATTGCTCGTTTGTATGTTTTGGTTGAAACATCCAAGTTTGTTCAACTTTCATGAATCATTCTACTTGGTGCTCCGACTATACAGTCGATACCCATATTTTTTCAAAACATGATTTTTGCATGTCTAATCGACATGCTGGACTTCCAATCTCTGTTTGACGCGTTTCGTAATGTTTAATTGATCGTTTGTGGTTTTCAGAAGTCACATCCGATCATTTTACTAATTCCTGATTCTTGATACTTTCATAAATCGTTTTACTAATTTCCGATTCTTGATAATAATAAATTATTATAATGATAAAACAAAGGAACTAAGTTACAAATATAATAAAAAAATATAATAATAATAATAATAATAATAATAATAATAATAATAATAATAATGTAATATAGTCATGGTTAATGCTCAAAAAAGTCAACCTTTGTTGACTCATAGGAGTCTTGAAGACGAAATGAATTTTACAAGATACTTGAAACAAGGTATGGAGATGGAGAATATGCAATGAGATGATTTCGTACAAGATTCCAATGCAAGCAAGTCAAATTCAGTTGTTGGACCAACTTAAGATATGAGTTTGATTAGCTTGAATCTCTCTCATCCATGGTATCCACTAACCGTAGCAATTATCGCGTGTCATGGATCCTTCAAAAGTGGATACCATGGATCAGAGAGATTTAAGCTAATCAAACTCATATCTCAAGCCGATGCAAGTTAAGTTAGTGATATCTGTCATCTTCTTCTTCTTCAACCGGATGGTTGGTAGCTCTAGGCAAGAACATTGTGGATGATGATGATGATGATGATGATAATAACTTCTCTTTAGCTGTTAGCTCATTAAAATCAGGAGTTATGGCTCAGTTCAAAAACAGCTTCGTTGTTGCCTCATCAAATTCTCAAAACCAGGCTTTAATCAACAGTAACAAGAAAATGGTTTTGCCTGGTTTTGTTTCTGGCGGTTCCATAGGTGGAGATGTACGAACTCCCTCTGCCACCTGTTCTCAAAGCTTGGCTCCCATGCCAGCTGGTTGGTAGCTCTAGGTAAGAACATTGTGGGTGGTGATGATAATAACTTCTCTTCAGATTCTAATTGAAGTGGTGGAATTGGAATTGGAATTGGAATTAATGTTAGGAATTGGAGTGGACAAACCGAGGCCTAAGGTGAAACCGTTTGGTGATGGTAAACCTAGAGAGGTTTTGCTTCAAGAGAAAGGTGTGGATTATCGAAATTGAATACTTTGAGATGACACGCGAAGCTTTAGACTCCAAGCGGATTCCTTAATCATTCACTTATTTAATTAAATTTAACGTGCATGCCGCATTCGACTATACGGGGTTTTTTATTTTTTCTAAAAGTAGAAAAAACTATAAAAACATTTAACAACTAACAAAAAATATTGTACAACAAAAGAAGAAAGTGTTCCTCTTTGTTACCAAGCATGTCAAGAAATGATAATTTTCAAATATTGCAGATCAAGGTCTGCGTTAGTACTTAACTAAATATATTTGTTAAAATCTTTGACTATACGTGGTTGATGATGTCAAGTTTAAGTCGTTGATTCATTTAGAAATCGAAAACGCCTATATAGACGTTTGATTAGAGTTAAGACCTTTGTTTGTGGTTGATGATGTCAAGTTTAAGTCGTTGATTCATTTGGAAATCGAAAACGCCTATATAGACGTTTGATTAGAGTTAAGACCTTTATTTGTGGTTGATAATGTAAAGTTTAAGTCGTTGATTCATTTGGAAATCGAAAACGCCTATATAGACGTTTGATTAGAGTTAAGACATTTGTTTTTTTATTTTATTTTAACTTTTTAAAATAATTATATTAAAAAAATTAAAAAAAAATTAAAAACCAATTCAAAACACAAAAAAATACCCAAAATTAAAACTCTGATCCAAAGCGCCTCGCTTTGGCCTAAGCTAGGCGCTTTGGATCAGCTTTTTCTGCCCCCTGCCACCTCGTACGATTTGACCCCAGGCGCCTCGCTTTGGCCTAAGCGAGGCGCTGGGGGGGGGGTTAAATAGAAGTGGGGGGTGTGGATAGCCGGGGCCTTTTTTAATCATACCGAATTAGGCTTAAAAATGGTTCAATTGGTTGAACCGGGTTGTACCGAATGGTTTAACCGGGTTAACTAGTTAACCCTTTCATTCCATAAAGTACATCATCAACTAAAAAATTAATCCAAAGTTCATGATTACATATAAAAAATAATTCAAAAGTTAACCCATAATCAAAAGATAATCCAAAAGTATTCAAATTTCCAACAATGTTCTTTCAAATGAAAGTGGACGCTATGTTTAAGTCATTGGAATGTTGAAGATGGAGACATAAAACAAGTAATTACCGATGAAGATAGAGTAAGAATCGATAAAGATGGAGCAGAATTTTGTAAAAATCTAAAGTTTAAACCCATTGCGCCAGTACCAGTATAACGGTTCAAACCAGTATTTTCTAACTTACCGACGGTACGCTTCTCATGTCATGCCCTTTTTATACCGGGGTGTTTCGTGTCAGGATACCATCCGGTATCCATTTTAACCGGCCAGTATGAACCAGTTTTTAAAACACCGTCCCAAACACCTTTGAAGGTGGTGGAATAATGGAGAATGCTCTTAAAATTTTTTTTTTTTTTTTTTTTTTGAAAAGTTTAAAATTTTATTTATCCTTTGGAAATCATTTAAAAATCTTTTTCTATTTTAGTTAAAAATCACGTTCGAAAGGGAAGAGATAGGATGGATACTTATTTAAACTTGAATTGCTTCTTTATCTTGGTCGCTTTGTCTTCTTCCTGAAACCCTAAATTCTGGAAATTCAAGTGTTGGTGCTACTATGGAGTTCACGAGTAAGATTCTTTTTCTTATATATATATATATGTGTACATGTGTGTGTGTGTGTTTTTTTCAATATATCATAGCTTACTTTCGTTTAGGATTTCACGTTGCATCTTCATTATGATCAATGATAACCAAAAACAAATTTTGTGGATCGATTTGACTATTATATATATCCATGTTTATCTTAGTTGATTTTGATCTCAAGATAGACCAAACCATTTTTTATAATGTTTTGGGTGTTTCATGTTTATTACACAATCTACATGAATACTATCGGCCGTGACTTATAAATATTATGACATTTTTTTATAACTGTGTTTTATGGTTTATCCATGGTTATATGTATTATGAAGCACCATTAAAACCTTTTCTCTTTTTTAATATCCTATCATGTGTCAAAACTATTTGTTACATCTTTTAAAAATAAAATATTACTGTTTTATTTTCTCCTCTATAAATTAAATTAAAACTGTTTGTTGCTTTCATATTTGGTATAGAATATATTAACTTAAATGAGCATGGGTTGATCAGGGCCAAATATTGACAGTCAACCAAACTGTCTTCCCCTCAACAGAATGGCTTCTAGGCAATCAGTTATAAAGATATAAAAACCGGAATATCAGTTAGGCTATACGGTGTAGGGCGTCATTGGCCCCTCCACCTCAATAATCAAAATACCCCCCCCCCCCCCCCCCTATTTCCTTGGCGTCATTAGGGGGCGCTATTGAAGCCTTGCCACCCCAATAACGATAGACAACAAGGAAGAATGGTGGGGCTCACATGATTTAACCAATCAATTTTTCTTTTTTTCTCTTTTTTAATTAAAGGGGTTATTCTATTTCATGGGTGTTATCGGAAGGAGGGAACATAGCCCCCTTTTAACGTGGCGTTGAGATGACACCTTCCACACCATATAGCCTTATACGTCGTGGCTCATCCCTAGCCTTTACAAATAGACACAAGATGTACAAGCATGAACCATTGATCAATCATGAGTTGACATTACAAGGAACCGAGAAGAGTAGTTGATATTATCACTGATGTCAAATTAATCCCTTTTTATTATAAGCATCCATTTTCTTTTAAATAACTCATTTTTTTTTGTTTTTCATAAATGTAATGACAGCGAATAATAAGCGGAGGCAGGTAACTATTGCAGAAGGGAATGGAATCGGTAACTTGCCTGAGCATTTGAGTGACGCGGTGTTAGAGCGGCTCCCAATCCAAGATATTATAAGGACAAGCATTCTTTCAAAAAAGTGGAGGTACAAATGGACTACAATTAGGGCATTGGTTTTTGATGAGCAGTTTTCCCAAAAGTTAGGAAAAAATGGAGCATTTGATAGAGATGGATTTATAAGGGTCATAAACCAAGTCTTGCTTTTTCACAAGGGTTCTATCTCTAAATTTTATCTCTATATACCAAGCATGTATCCTTATTGCTTCCAAGAAATTGATCAATGGTTATCATTCTTATCAACAAAAGGAGTAGAGGAACTCACTCTTGTTAACTTAAATCAATCTTATCAACATCAGCCACGAGTCCCACTACGGCGTTTGTATGTCCCTCGGGGATATATTTTATATCAACTTCCACTTTGCGTGTTCTCTTGTCCCGACCTGAGAAAGTTGGAACTTACTAATTGCATCTTCAAACCGCCACGTCAGTTTGTAGGATTTCTCTTCCTTGAAAGCCTTATTCTCAATTATATTGATTTTACTACTGACATAGGTGGAGGTGTGATCAACTTACCAAAACTTAAGATGTTGACCTTGCATTCATGCACTAATGCATACAATCTTAAAATCAAGGCTACAGAATTGCAGAGTTTGGTTGTCAAGAATTGCCATGATGTCAAGTTGCTTGAGTTATTGCATAGTCAACTTCTTGCTTCGGTTTGTATTGTTCTTGGGAAACCTTTAAAAGACTATGTAAGGCTCGAAAGGATGAATCTCGCATTGATGTTTAGTAAGATGCCTAAAGTTCAACGGTTGTCTATTGATGCTCATTTTCTTAAGGTAGGTATGCTGCATAAAATTTATTTCAGGAAAATTGGGGTTTGCACAATGAAATTTCACCTTTAGAGCTTGATGTAGTTCACCCAATAAAATTTCATCTTTATAGTTTGATTTGATGAGTTCAGTTCACACATTCTAAGCTAATTTTTTACTTTCAATTCCTAGGTTTTTATTGCAGAAAAGCCGAGGTGGTTTAAGCACACGATTGATAGTCTAAAGTGTTTGAGGCTGATAGATTTTTCACTTGTTGATTTGGATCATCTCCATGGTGTTCTTTGTTTGCTTCAAAACTCGCCAAATCTAGAAGAACTGCATATGACGCATATTGAGAGGGTGAAAGCATCTTTTTACGTATCCACCACGTATATGCAATCTGGCGTGGAAACGACTTCAAATCATTTGGAATTACCAGACTGCTTGGATCAAACATTGTGTCGGTTGCGAACCATTGAATTATCACCTTTTGTAGGATCAAAAACAGAGTTGCTTTTGGTAAAGCTTTTACTTGCTCATTCCCCTTCTCTGGAGAAGTTTACCATCCAATCAATAGTAAGTTGCAAGGCTAGTCAATGGGTTAACATTGTTAAGGATCTTATGCGGTTCCCTAGAGCCTCACCGAAAGCAGAAATAATCTACATGGACCCAAGTCAATGTAAGTAAGAATGTGTTAACTACAATACAATGGTTAAAAGAAGTCAACTTCTCATCACTAGTTTCAGTGACATAAATTCATTACTTGTTTCATATTTTTTATTTTACAGGAAGCTAAGAAGAATGGTTGGAGGAGGCGAAGTGTAGTCATGAGAAAACTTAAATTTGGCTGTCTTAGTATCATGAGGCTTTATGAAACTATTAATTCTATTGTGCGGAATTTATATCGTTCACGAGAGTGTGTGTTTGACTTTGTGTTTTTCTTTTCTGTTAAAGGAGTTTTTTCATTACTTTAATGAGAACTTGCGTTTGGGGGCAGGAAAATATCAGCAAAAATCGATGATCCCTCACAAATTCACGAGAATGAAGGGCCGGGGTGGAAAATTAGAGATGATAATGGGTTGGGTATGACTAATACCATACCCATACTTGATTATAAAATTTTGGGAAAATGGTCAAAATAGCCCGTTGACCGGGCGTTTTGCATAAATAGCCCTCTCCCCCCTCTTTGGAGAGACGGGACACGGCTCCCAACGTGCCTGAACCGTCTCCGATATCGTTTGGTTTTAGATCCAATAACCAACCAACACGTGGCGTCTCTAATCCCGAGGCTGTACCGTCTCTCTCCAGACGGGTCAGAACTCTCTCCCAGACGGTTCACATTTCTCCATGCTGGCTGGCCTTCGGTTCAACCGTCTCAAAAGACGGTTCACATTTCCCCATGCCGGCTGCCCTTCGGTTCAACCGTCTCAAAAGACGGGTCACAACCTCCAAGTCGTCTTAAGCCGTTTTGTGCTACCGTCTGAACCGTCTGAACCGTCTCACGAGTGTATATAAATACCCCAATTCACTTAACGAAATTTGCACCCACCGCTCTCCTCAAAGCTTTCATCTTCCAAACCAATGACGTTTTTTGCTTTCCCAGCCGAAGCCTACCGGCTTACGAAAATATTGTCCGATTACTTGGATTGTTGTTTCATCTGCGTACGGCTACTTGGATTGTTGTTCCATCTGCGCGTGGTTTAACCCGTGTAGAATGGATCGATGATGTGGTGGTCTACATTTGAGGCAAGTTCGTTCACTTCCCAAATTTATGTCTCGATGTTCGACGTGTGCACACTGAGAACTATTGTTACATAAAACGAGGAAACGTCTCGGACTTGTCTGTGTAGAGCACATACACCATTCGAAACGTCTATGTAGACCACTGCTACTACCACCGCTGTGGAGGACAAAACATCTAACATTAGGATGTAGTGTTCAATAGTTGGTTAGACACTTCGATTACTTCAAACAAAGTTCTTAGTTCTTTGGAGTTAAATTTAGGAAGTTTGTTGTAATAGTATAGTTTGTTTATTGTTGTTGTAATAGTATAGTTTGTTTATTGTTGTTGTAATAGTATAGTTTGTTTATTGTTGTTGTAATAATATAGTTTGTTTAATGAAATATTTACTTTAATATAAAAAAACAAAATTTAAACATTCATTGCATTAATAAAATTACTTCGATTACTACAAAAGTTTAATAAACTACAAATTAAGACGATCTCTCATCATTTGCCAGGCAGACCACATGTTTAAATTCTTTGCGCTCCCTATTTTTATACTGTCTTTTTGAGTGTCTAATTGACACGTCTTCGGGCATGTTAGAGGGTACCTCCTGAAGTGTCCGGTTGTGGTACCCGTTGAAGATTTGACACTTCGTGGTCAAATCGGTCAACTTCCGGCTAAGGTGTTGGAGATGTTGCCTTCAGCCCACTTATAGGCCCAGTCGTTTGAAGCCCAGTATGATTAACTTGATGAGCAAGATTAACATAGGGTTTTAACCCTAATTTAGGCCTATAAATACTCTCTTGTACTTGTAATATTTGTCTCACTCAATAAAACAATACCCCAGTTGCCCCGTGGACGTAGGTCAGTTTAGACCGAACCACGTAAATACTTGTGTTCGTGTGCGTGTGTGTTCTACGATCCTAACAACTGGTATCAGAGCACAGGCTCTTGATCAGATCAGAAAGAACACATACCAGATTACACAACACAGCTGTCGCCGTCACCCACCTCCGCCTACCACCTCTGCGCCGCCGCCACCCTGTCTAGGGTTCCGGTCGAACCCTAACCCTGAACCGCCCCTTCCGATTGAACCCTTCAACCGCTGCCAAGTCTAACAGGTCGATCTTGGAATTTAAGGTCAGCCATCCCATCTTGTTTGTTCGATCAAGTATAAAAGAGAAGGCTTATGTCTGTTTAAGTTTTTGTGCCAAAAAGGAAAAGAGGATAGAAAAGAATTTCTTTTATTTGTCCTTTGTAGTTTCTTGTGTGGACCCTTACAAAAGAATAAGAAGACCGAAAGCATTTGGTTTGTTTGCTTTGTTTTCTAGAACCATAAAAGTCATTATAATATTACTTTGTGGAGTTTCTTGTTTGGTCAACCCACACGTACAAGAAAAGAGTTTTTTTTTTTTGGTCGATTTTTTTTTGGGTCAGTTTTCTTTATTTAGTACAAGATGATGTCTGAGGAAGGAAAGATCAAAGTTGAGAAGTTTGATGGGAAGAATTTTGGTTGGTGGAAGATGCAAATCAAGGATTTGCTTATACAGAAGGAGTTAGATGCTGCACTAGATCCTTCCCCAGAGACTATGACGACTGCGTGGATGAATCTTGACAAGAAAGCACAGTCAACGATTCGGCTTACTCTCTCCATGAATGTAGCTTATAACATTCTGGAGCAAACCACAGCGCGTGGGATTATGGAAGCTTTATCCGACATGTACGAGAAGCCGTCTCCCGCAAACAAGGTGTTTCTAATACGGGAGTTAGTCAACATCAGAATGAAAGAGGGAAGTTCTGTTACTGAGCATATTAATTTATTTAAATCACATTTGACACGTTTGTCTTCTGTGAATTTTAAGATAGATGATGAATTGCAGGCTTGTCTATTGTTATCCTCATTACCTGACAGTTGGTCAGGCACAATCACAGCAGTCACAGGGTCAGTTGAAACTCTGAGTTTTGGAAGAGTTCGTGATTTGTTACTGAATGAGGACTCCAGAAGAAGGAACAATGGAGAATCAAGCTCGTTGCTCAGTACTGAAGGAAGAGGGAGAAGTAGTAACAGAGGAGGAAATAAGGGTAGGTCAAAGTCAAAACGCAGGAGCAAGTCAAGACCTGGAAAGCCAAGGAAAGACGTACAGTGTTGGAACTGTAAGGAGTTTGGGCATTTCAGAAGTCAGTGTTCTGAACCTACGAGAGAGAAAAGGGAGGTGAATGCTACTACATCCTCAGATTCAGAGGATGCTCTTATTTGTTGTATTGAGAGTTCCGTTGAAGACTGGATTATGGATTCAGGAGCGTCTTTCCATGCTACTTTTAGCACGAAGAAGATGAAGAATATGCGAACAGGTAACTTTGGTAAAGTTCGTTTGGCTAATAATCAGAGTCTTGATATTACAGGAATTGGCGACATAGACTTTAAAACTCCATTAGGAACCATTTGGACCTTGAAGAATGTTCGGGTCATTCCTGGTTTGAAAAGGATGCTTATATCCATCGGTCAGCTTGATGATCAGGGATATGATGTTCACTTTGGTAGTGGACAATGGAGAGTTGTTAAGGGAAGCATGGTAGTTGCTAGAGGCAAGAAGAGAGGTAGTTTGTACATGGTTGAAGCATCAGCTGATGCAGTGAACACAGTATCGAGTGACCAGAGTCAGACAAAGTTATGGCATCAAAGACTCGGGCACATGAGTGAAAAGGGGATGAAGATGCTTGTTGCCAGGGGAAAACTTCCAGAGTTGAAGAAGGTCGACTCAGGATTTTGTGAACCATGCATCCTAGGCAAGAAAAAGAAGGTGACTTTTGTGAAGACCGGGAGAGCACCGAAAGCTCAGAAATTGGAGCTTATTCACTCAGATGTATACGGATCGACATCAGTTGCTTCACTTGGAGGTTCTCGCTACTTTGTGACCTTCATAGATGATTCAACACGCAAGGTATGGGTTTACTTTCTTAAACATAAATCTGAAGTTTTCGATACTTTTAAGAAATGGAAATCTGCTGTTGAACTTGAAACTGATTTGAAGGTGAAATGCTTGAAGTCGGATAACGGTGGTGAATATATCAGCAAGGAGTTTATAGATTATTGTGCTGATAGAGGGATCAAGATGATAAATACAGTTCCAGGAACTCCGCAACAGAATGGAGTTGCAGAAAGGATGAACAGAACATTATGTGAAAGAGCCAGGAGCAAGAGATTGAATGCAGGGCTCCCAAAGATGTTCTGGGCTGATGCAGTTAACACAGCAGCGCATCTTATCAACCGTGGACCCTCAGTACCGTTGGGATTCAAGCTTCCTCAAGAAGAATGGAAGGGTAAAGCAGTTGAGTATGATCACCTGAGAATCTTCGGGTGCAGTGCTTATGATATTAACCCTGAAGGTGACAAGCTGGATGCTAAAGCAAAAAAGTATATCTTCATTGGATATGGGGGTGATCAAATGGGCTACAGGCTTTGGGATTTTGAAAGCAGAAAGGTAGTCAGAAGCAAGCATGCTGAGTTCAATGAAGAAGAATTGTACAAAGATAGAAACTTGGATAAGTCAAAGGTTCAGAAAGAAACAGTTGAGTTTAGTGTTGAGAATCAGAAGACAGAATCTGTCACAGGGCCCGTAACAGAATCTGAAGATGACACAGAACCTGAGACCGAAGATGGTGAAAATGAAGAGTCAGTCGGAATTTCTGACAGTGGGAGTTCAGAGTCTGAAGACGAACAGTCTCCACAGCAGCCTGACCAGTCTGATACTTTGGTCAGGAGATCCACCAGAGTTTCTAAAGCGCCGGACAGGTACAGTCCCAGTCGTACCGGCCCCTCAGTTAATTATATTCTCTTGACAGAAAATGGTGAACCAGAGAGCTACTCTGAAGCAGTCAAGATGAAGGACTCGTTCCAGTGGGAGCGAGCAATGAAAGAAGAAATGAGTTCACTAGACAAGAACAAGACTTGGGTTCTTGTAAAGCTTCCGCGAGACAAGAAGGTTCTTCGGAATAAATGGGTTTTCAGGGTCAAAGATGAACAGGATGGTTCTAAATGGTATAAAGCCCGTTTAGTGGTCAAGGGATTTCAACAGAAGAAGGGAATTGATTATGATGAGATCTTCTCTCCAGTGGTAAAGATGACCACCATTAGGTTAGTTTTGAGTATTGTAGCAGCAGAGAATTTGCATCTAGAGCAGCTAGATGTGAAAACAGCATTTCTACATAGTGACCTTGATGAAGATATTTATATGGCACAGCCTGAGGGATTCCAGGTTATTGGAAAGGAAAATTGGGTGTGCAAGTTGAAGAAGAGCTTGTATGGTCTGAAACAAGCGCCAAGGCAGTGGTACTTGAAGTTTGATAATTTCATTATGAAGACCGGTTACAAGAGATGTGAAGCCGATCATTGTTGTTATCTGAAAAAGTTCAAGAGTTCGTATATCATTCTACTTTTGTATGTAGATGATATGTTGATTGCAGGATCAGATATGAATGAGATAAGCAAGTTGAAGAAGCAAATGTCCAAAGAATTCGAGATGAAGGATTTGGGTGCAGCCAAACAGATACTCGGGATGAGTATCACCAGGAGCAAGAAAGATGGATCTTTGACACTGTCCCAGGAAAAGTACATCGGGAAAGTGGTAGAGAAATTCGGTATTAACAGTGAGAAGACCAAGCCTAGAAACACGCCCTTGGGGAGTCACCTCAAGCTTACCAAAGATCAGTGTCCCAGAACTGAAGAAGAAAAAGCTGATATGGCTAGAGTTCCGTATGCATCTGCAGTAGGTAGTCTGATGTACGCTATGGTGTGTACAAGACCTGACATAGCACACGCAGTCGGAGTTGTCAGTCGGTTTATGTCAAATCCGGGAAGAGAACATTGGGAAGCAGTTAAATGGGTGCTTCGTTATTTGAAGGGAACGTCAAAGATGGGGTTATGATTCAGAGGGAAGGATTTAGTTCTCAGAGGTTATACAGATGCTGACCTGGGTGGTTGCAAAGATACATTTAAAAGCACCACAGGTTTCGTTTTCACAGTGGGAGGAACTGCAGTCAGTTGGATGTCCAGACTTCAGAAAAGCGTGGCTTTGTCCACAACAGAGGCAGAATACATGGCTATAGCTGAAGCCAGTAAGGAGCTAGTATGGTTGAAAGCTTTTCTGGAAGAGTTAGGGAAGAAGCAAACTGAGTACTTGCTACACTGTGATAATGAAAGTGCAGTGAAACTTGCTAAGAATCCTGTGTATCACAAGAAGACGAAGCACATCGGGATAAGGTATCACTTCGTGAGAGGATTAGTTGCTGATGGCACAATCAACTTGAAGAATATCTCAGGTGCTAAGAATCCAGCAGACATGTTTACTAAATGTGTGACGTTGGATAAGCTGAAGCTGTGGAGCTTCAGCTGGTCTCCAGGAATAATGTTGAGGAGATCGGGGTAACTGGAGGTGCATTGAAGATCAAGGGGAGATCTTATCTACAGAAGTACAGAAGAGATGGTGTAGTTCGTGGTCCGAAGACACCAAGTGGGAGATTGTTGGAGATGTTGCCTTCAGCCCACTTATAGGCCCAGTCGTTTGAAGCCCAGTATGATTAACTTGTTGAGCAAGATTAACATAGGGTTTTAACCCTAATTTAGGCCTATAAATACTCTCTTGTACTTGTAATATTTGTATCACTCAATAAAACAATACCCCAGTTGCCCGTGGACGTAGGTCAGTTTAGACCGAACCACGTAAATACTTGTGTTCGTGTGTGTGTGTGTTCTACGATCCTAACATAAGGGACTCGGTTGTTCGGTCTGACCCTCCAACCAGCCGATTGTACTCGTGCAATATACGGAACCATTTGTTGGTTTGATGGGTGCTTTCTTCGACATGACGCCATGCTGCAATCAGTGCAATTTCCTGTTCTTCGGTCCATCGTTGCGGTGCCATTTGGATGAATTAGACTGTGGTGGTGGACGGTGGTGGTGGGGTGGTGGATAGACTTAGACGGTGGTGGGGTGACAGTCTGACAGGAATGGGACGGAGTTTGTGACTGAGAACGGTATTTACAAGGCTGAGCTGGACAACCGAAGCGTTGGACTATCATCGGGACTCACCGGACTTGGGAAATGTGACCCGTCTTGAGAGACGGTTGAACCGAAGGCCAGCCGGCACAGGGAAATGTGACCCGTCTTTTGAGACGGTTGAACCGAAGGGCAGCCGGCATGGGGAAATGTGAACCGTCTGGGAGAGAGTTCTGACCCATCTGGAGAGAGACAGTACAGCCTCGGGATGAGAGACGCCACGTGTTGGTTGGCCACTCAGAGACGGTTCAGGCACGTTGGGAGCCGTGTCCCGTCTCTCCAAAGAGGGGGGGAGGGTTATTTATGCAAATCACTCGGTCAACAGGCTATTTTGGCCATTTTCCCTAAAATTTTATCTCATAGCTTATTACCCGTTAGTGTTATAAAAGACACCCAATAGTATTTTCATGTAGGGCCAAGCTACGCAGTGCCGAGGAAAAAAGATACAATGAATTACAAAAATGACACAATTACGAAAATAAAGAAAAAAACCCAATCTAACATAAAAGACGCAATGACATAATATAAATTCTAAAAACAAAAAACTAAAAATTCAAAAAATCAAAAAACTAAAAACTAAGATCATAGGGTTCGATGAGACGGTTCCAATGCCGCTTAAATGAGTTCAATAGGACTCTGTCTAATACCTTTCTTACGGCTTACCTATTTTTTTCACTGTATATTTTATCCTAACCCTTTTCATATATACTAACTTTTTTTACTTTCCTTTTTTAGAGTTATGTTTCAAAAATCTATACCATATATCAAAAATCTATACATATATTTAATATTAATCTTAAAAAGTAATTTGATAATATAAATAATGTCATCAAAATATATACAAATGTATGTTTATATTTAAATAATGAAACTATGAGAATGAAACAATAATAAACAATAGTTAAGAAAAATCAAATATAAAACTACAATTTTTTTTTGGGTATAATGTTTATAATAAACGAGGATATATTTTTGGGTAATCAGGTATCACCTAATCCAATATTCGTCCCATAGCCACGAAATGTTTTTTTTTTAATCACATACCCATCGGGTATCTGGTTTACGTGTCCCAAGTGCTTTAGGTTTTGAATATACTTGTCAGGCTCGAGGTTTTTATTTATTTATTTATTTATTTATTTATTTTTGGCCATCCTTAGAGAATATGGATGGAGAGTGGGGAAAAAGTGGGTTAGTTTGATTTGGCGAAAATTGGGACCGAAACATGCATTCTTGGAAAACCAAAGAACAGGGGCAGTTATGGCATGGGGCGACGACAGCATGGCCCTATGCTTGATTTACCCAAGCGCCCAAAGATCTTCAAAAATTCATCCGATTAGTGCGAGTTAAAAGTTGGAAAATAGTTATTTCTTTTAATGGTCAACTAAATATCAATTGAACAGCCAGTGGGTTAGCACTGACAAATAGTTGTCCACCGTGCAACCCAAGTCCAGCAAGCCACCAATTCAGAGAAAAACCAGCCGTCGAAAGGCTCAATGCAGTAAAACCCCAATGGATCGGATTCGAACATGAGACCAAGTAGCCTAAACCTCTTGTCTTCATCTCCCCATACCATTCCGCTAAATGATGGAGACTAGCTCACTTGGTAGAGACTTTTGATTTTTAGTAGGTGGTCTTGTGTTTAATCTCAAATGTGACACTACACCTAGATAGGGACGCACCATACACAATTAATACCAACTTACAAGTAAAACACTTATTCTATTAATATAAAACTGTAAGGTACAAAAGTTGGAAACTTAAAAGTACAAAACTTTATCAAACTATTGGTAGCCGGATATATAACTTTTCCATCAAACCACACGAACTATCATATCTTATTCCACTGATCACATAGTTCCAAGATAACAGCATGCACAAGAACTAATCATCACTACCTGTGACACATGCTTAAAAATGGCGTTAGACATTGCTGATGAGTTCATGAGTATACACAAGTCGTAAACCACATTATTTCAATTATTCATGATTTGTACCCGCCCATGACAACATAACCCAAAGTCACTTTTGACACCCTCACTTGGTTGCCACCCTCACCGGGTTTGACTATCACTTTCGACACCCTCACTAGGTTGCCACCCTCGCCGGGCCCGTGACTAACATCCCATACAGTTAATGCCCTCTACATCGCAGATATAGTACCAACAAATCCCACCGTAGTGACACGTATAAGGGTCCCCAAATATCATGTGTATGTATGCTCATATTATATGCATGCGTATAACAGTCATGAATACAATTATAGCAATTACCAGTTTAGACAAACATGCTCAAATTTGAAAACATTAATAGAACTCACATTTGCTTTATAGATGGTTTAAATTACACAAAATCCGTCTTCTACGGGGCTCAAACCCTTGACCTCAAGGGGAGCAACCTCAGCTCCAATAGCTTTGAATAATAGTTTGCTTGCAACAGAACTACAGTATAATGGTTAAGAAAAGTCAAGTTCTTGTTACTTTTTTTAATAGTTTAAATTACACCAATTCCGTATCCAGTGGCTCAAGGGGAACAACCTTATCTCAATTGACTTTGCCAATTGAACCCAACCTCCACTTCAATTTCTCATTACTAGCTAGCTTCCGTGGCATAACTTTACTTTGCTAAGATGGAATAATTCCTTTACCTCTTTCATATTTTTAATTTTATTTTATGTAATTGCTTCGTTTCACTTTCGTGTTTTTGCAGGACGCTTGTGGTTATACTTATAGGAAAAATGGTTGGAGGAAGCGAAAGCGTGGTATTCAGGTATACTAGTTCACTAGAAAGTTCAAAAGTAGTTCATTCTCGTTTTGGTGTGAAACTATGAATTCTATTGTGCTGAATGCATCCAGTTCATTAGAATGTATATTTAGTGTTAGTTTGTTATCTTTTTTTTTTTTTTTTTTGTAAAGTAAACTTCATTCACCAAAAACGCCAACAAGCGGTCCTTAAAGCAAGGACCCCCGGCAAAAAACAAACAACCGATTACATCAAATCCAACGGATAAGTACACCACTTTTTCCAATCAAAAGATTTTAATCTAGCTCTATGACGAATCCAAAAGAACGAAGTCGACTTGATATTTTCCATGATCTCAATAGGTCTTTGATATTTGCGATTGAAAATCCGATTGTTACGCTCATTCCATATCATCCACAACGTGGTATACACTATACCCCTCAACATATATTTATGAATCTTCGACATAGGATGTGAGTCCATGCTTTGGATGATATCAGACACATCAAAAGCAAAGAAAGGACCAAGACGGCACCACGAACTAACACGATTCCAGACCTCTACCGCGTAACCACAACCGGAGAACATGTGCAGAGAAGATTCAGAATCTAAATCACAGAAAACACACGAAACATCTTGGACATGAACACCTCTTTTTATTAGCTCAATACGGGTCGGTAATCGATCACGAACGGCGCGCCAAACCATCACTTTGGATTTAACCAGAACCCAACCTTTCCACTTTATGTTCACTGAACTGGACAGGTTAACAGGCGAATACAGCAGCTGTTTGGCCGATTTAACAGTAAACAGGCCATTATTATCCGGCTGCCAAAGCCAGCGATCCACTCCCCCTGTCCATTGCAAGTTATAAACATCTTGGAGCTAATGTCGGTTGGAATCAAAGAATAAGTATTTTGTTATTGATTGAATTATTAAGAAATACAATGAAGACTATAATTTATAGAATACAAAAAAAATAAATAAGGAATGGATGTCATCTAACGGCTAGTTGCTTGATTGCCTCTTGTAATCTTTGAATAAGGAAATGATGAGAATTCTTTGATCCTAATTGATATACTTTCTAACACTCCCCCTCAAGTTGAGTAGTGGGATTTCCGATGCTCAACTTGTGTAGACACTTATTGTAGAGTTTTCCGTTAACAGATTTTGTTAATATGTCTGCTAGTTGGTCTTCTGATCGGACGAACTAAAGTTCTATAGTTCCATTTTCTAGTTTCTCTTTAATAAAATGCCTATCAACTTCCACGTGTTTAGTACGGTCATGTTGAATAGGGTTCTCAGAAATTTGTATTGCTGCTTTGTTGTCGCATAAGATTTTGCTTGACTCCGTTTGAGAGAACCCGATTTCAGTTAGAAGTTTGCGTATCCATAAAACCTCTGCCAGCCCTCTTGCAATTCCTCTGAATTCTGCTTCAGCGCTTGATAAAGCAACAACCTTTTGTTTCTTACTTCTCCAAGTGACTAAGTTCCCTCCAACTAAGGTGAAGTAGCCTGATGTTGATCTTCGGTCTTGTTTATCTCCTGCCCAGTCAGCGTCTGTATAGGCTTGGATTTTTAAATTCTTGTTTGGTCGAAAGAGAATCCCATGACTAGCAGTTCCCTTAAGATACCTTATAACTCTCCATACAGCCTCCATGTGGTTAGCTTGAGGTTTGTGCATGAATTTACTGACCACTCCTACTGCGTATGCGATGTCAGGACGAGTGTGTGAGAGATATATAAGTTTTCCCACTAGGCGTTGATACTTTTCTTTATCTGCCAGTTTTGCTCCTTCTTCTATATAGAGTTTTTGATTTGTCATCATTGGTGTATCAGCTGGCTTGCAGTCAATCATTCCAGTTTCGGCAAGAAGATCAAGGATATACTTCCTTTGACATATGAAAATTCCTTGCTTGGATCTTAGAACTTCAATTCCAAGGAAGTACTTCAGTCTTCCTAAATCTTTCATTTCAAACTCCTTGAACAGATTTGTTCTTAACTTTTCCATTTCTTCTTCATCGTTTCCTGTAAATGATCATATCGTCAACATATATAATTAGACAAGTTACAAGTTTACCTTTTCGTTTCAGAAATAACGTATGATCCGAATTGCTTTGTTTGAAGCCGTATTTCTTCATAGCTAAGGTAAATCTGCCAAACCAGGCCCGAGGAGATTGCTTAAGTCCATAGAGGGTCCTTTTTAACCGACATACTTCCTGTTTTTTGAAGTTGCCTGTGAACCCAGGAGGAGCCTCCATGTATACTTCTTCTTCCAACTCTCCGTGAAGAAAGGCATTCTTAACATCAAATTGATGAAGAGGCCATCCTTCATTTGAGGCAATAGAGAAAAGCACACGAATTGTATCAATTTTGGCTACCGGAGAGAATGTCTTGGAATGATCAATTCCGTATGTCTGTGTGTACCCTTTAGCTACGAGCCTGGCTTTATATCTCTCAATGGAACCATTTGGTTTGTGTTTAACAGTGAAGACCCACCGACAACCGACTAGTTTCTTTCCTGTGGGGAGAACACATTTTTCCCAAGTCTTATTTTTCATAAGTGCCTCCATTTCCGTTTCCATAGCTTCTTTCCATTCTTTGGATTTCAAGGCTTGTTCAACTGATATTGGAAGTTTTTCATTGAATAGGGCAGCAGTGAAGGCTTTAGCTTCTTTAGACATATTCCCGTAAGCTAGGTTCGCCATGGGATACCTAGCTGATCTTGTCTCCTTTTCTGGGGAGTATCGTCTTGGGGGTACTCCTCTATTGGCCCTCGGGGGTAACACATACTTTTCAGCTGTTTTGTTTTGCATTGGTTCCTCATGTACCTGTTGTTCTTCCTGCATAACCTGTTCTCTTGCTATTTCATTGTAATCAGACATATTAGTAGAAAAAACATTGTTACCAGTTATATTAGGGGGGTCTTGAGATTTGACATTTTCATCATTTTTAGTTTCAGTTTCCTCATGTGTATGTGGGAGATCATCATTTTTGGTTTCCTCATGTGTTTCACATGTAGGACTAGGAGAATCTTGGTCAGTAGCATTAACGGTCGGTTCGGATTGTGAGGAAGTAAATGAATCCCTTTGGGTATTGTGATGAACTTCGCTTTCGGATGAGGTAGTAGACATAGGGACCCATTTCAGCCAATTCAGTGGATCAATATGCTCCTTCTCCCCCTGGCCACTGTTTTGGCAGGTATAGAAATATTCGGTTTCAAGGAAGTCACAATCAAGGGTAGTATACATATGTCGACGTTTCGGACTATAACATCGATACCCCTTTTGGTCAATTCCATAACCCACGAAGACACACTTTTCTGCACATGGGCCTAGTTTACCTCGTGCATGTTTAGGTATATGAGGATAAACAGTGCATCCAAACACACGTGGTTGAAGAGTAAGAGGATGAGGAATTTTGGTAAACTCAGATAGGGCTTGGATAGGGGTTTTTAGATTGAGTGCTTTGGTAGGAAGCCGATTGATTAAATATGTAGCAGTAGCAGCTGCTTCTGGCCAGAAAGATGTGGGAACACGGGACTCAATTAAGAAGGCCCGAGTTATTTCTAGGAGAATACGGTTTTTTCGTTCAACGGTGCCATTTTGTTCAGGGGTGTAGGGACAAGTTTTTTGATGAATTATCCCTTTGTTTTGACAGAATTGCTTCATAGATTCGTTTACAAATTCGCCCCCATTGTCCGATCTAAGGATTTGAATATTAGTTTTAAACTGAGTTTGTATCATGTTATAAAAAATAGTGAATTTTTCAAAGACCTCTGATTTATGTTTCAAAAAATAAATCCATGTCATTCGAGTGCAATCATCAATAAACAAAACAAAAAAACGAAAGTTTTGTCCCCCATTAACCTCTGCAGGACCCCACACATCAGAATGGATTAGAGAAAATGGAGCTTCAACCCGAGTATTATTCAAATTATACGTATGTCTGTGGCTCTTAGCCAAAACACAAGTTTCACAATCCAAAGCTTTATTAGACGGAAAAAGTTTTGGAAATAAAAGATGAAGATATCCGATAGATGGGTGTCCTAATCTCCTATGCCAAAGCCAAGCTTCTCTATTTGTAGTTCCATGCGCAAGCATCACATTTCCTGTTTGAGTCACTTCTTCCACATAGTACAATCCGGACCTTTCAGTGCCACGCCCAATGATCATTCCTGTTCTGATATCTTGGAGGATACAGAAGGTTGGATGCATCAAGACGGTGCAATTTAACTCTTTTGTAACGTGACTAATGGATAACAGTTTATGTGACAAGGACGGAACATAGAGACAGTTTGAGAGTTTTAAGGTAGGGGATATTTCAATAGTCCCTCCTCCTTTAACAGGAACAACCCCTCCATTAGCGGTTTTAATGTGGTTGATTCTAGGTTTATTTTTTGAAATTATATCAGACAAATCATAGGTCATGGTGTCAGTAGCACCACAGTCAAATATCCATGATTCATCCGTTTTTGAGCTATATTAGCTTGTCCTACAATAAAACCCTTTTTTCTTAAATTTCTTTTACCTCCAATGTTTTCTTTAAGAAAATAAGTTGTTTTATTTTTTTGTTTCTGAAACAATTTTAAAAAAAATTTCGGCTTAATCCTAAGCTTTATAAAATGAGATTTGTTTTTACACACTTTATGAGTTTGGGATTTAAAATATAGAGGCTGACCGTAGGAGTCCTTTTGACCATTTGTGGTGGAGTTCATTTTATTTGTTTCTTCATAAATACTTTGCAGGTTATTCATCTCTAATAAATTTTGGGGAAAAAATCTAGGGTTACAAAAAAGATTTGAGGTTAGTCCCTCAAACCTATTACCTTCATCCAAAGCATCTTCTCCTCTAGCAAATGCGATTATACCAAAGCCACTGCTCTGTTGACGGTCATCGCCGCCGCTGCTGGTTTCAGTATTGTTGGTGGCGACAAGTCTGGAGCATTGTTCTTTGGTGTATACGATCAACTGCAATATCCCGTTAAACAACACATACAACACAAGGCATCCGATGAAAAAATTCTTATTATCGGGAAATTCCTTGCTATAAAACTGAGTAAAAAGTGCGATAATAATAATAACTGCTCCGATCAACAATTTAACGTTAATCATTTTAATATCCTCCTTGTAGCCGCGGGTAGTCACGATCTCAGTTATGGTTTCGTTGGGTAAGTATTTGATGGATTCGTGATCTAACTGATTTATTTTTTTTGGGTTTTTGTAGGGGTGGTTGATTTGGTGTTGGGGTTCCTCCACAGGTTGTGGAGTATGAGACTTTCGCTTCTTGGCCATTGATGGATGGATGAAGGTTTGTTGGCTGTGTTTTGTTTGGATGTGATGGCGTCATCAATGACGGTTGGTTGTTCTTGTTGGGGTTCGTTGAGTTGGTCTTGGGGTTGCATACCGGTAAGGAGGTTTGCTTTGGTTTGCATATTTTTGGTGTTGTTTCGGTTTGCCAAGTCGCCATCGGAAGACATGGTGGCTTACGGTAGATGAAGAGCTTTGTGAATCGATAAAGAACGTTCACCGCTCTGATACCATAATGTCGGTTGGAATCAAAGAATAAGTATTTTGTTATTGATTGAATTATTAAGAAATACAATGAAGACTATAATTTATAGAATACAAAAAAAAAATAAGGAATGGATGTCATCTAACGGCTAGTTGCTTGATTGCCTCTTGTAATCTTTGAATAAGGAAATGATGAGAATTCTTTGATCCTAATTGATATACTTTCTAACAGGAGCAGCTGGCCGGAAAAGCTCCGAAACAGCTGCTTCGGAGGATGGATAAGACCGCCAACCCCAGTGCAACTCTTTTTCCCGTTCACAACAAATAATCGATCCTAAACAGTTACCCATTTAGCAGATTCTAACCTGAACAGGTTGGGATATAATAACCGTAAGGGAGCATCACGCAGCCATGGATCTCCCCAGAAAGAAGTATTAGCACCATCCCCTACTTTACAAACGAAAAAACAATTCAGTGTCCTACCATTCGGTAACAATTTATCACCGGTTTTGACAATATTCTTCCGGCAATTACTAGCCGAAGACGAGCAAGGCATTGCCGACCATGATCTAGTCGACCCATTGCAGCCCAAAATAATTTTCTTCCACAACGAGTTTCCTTCTATTTTGTACCTCCACGTCCACTTTAACAGAAGAGCGTCGTTGACCACTTGAAGTTTCGAGATACCAAGCCCACCGTCCTTTTTCGAGTTTGTAATTATATCCCACGCCACCCATGGAATCTTTTTTCCTCACTAGAGCCCGCCCACAAAAAAACGCCTCATAATGGACTCAATACTATCTATCACTGTTTTTGGAGCTCTATATAATGATAGGTAGTAAATCGGTAAGCTTTCAAGGACGGACTTTATGAGAATGAGACGGACACCAATGGAGAGAGAACGCGCTTTCCACGATGCAAGTCTATTTTTAATAACTTCCACCACCGGGTTCCAACTTGCAACTCTAGACATATTAGCTCCAACCTTAATACCAAGATACACAAACGGAAACGCCCCTCTTCTACACCCCAAAACTTCCATCATGTTGTCCACCTCCTCATCATTAACACCCACCCCAAACAAATTAGACTTACGGATATTGATGCAAAGACCCAAGCAAAGGTGAAAAATGCGAAGGATTCGGGCTGTAATTCGAAGATTCTCCCTAGACCATTCCCCTAGAATAAGGGCGTTGATGACCTGTCGTTAGGGTCATGCAAAACCTAATTAACCTATGTAGATAGGGTAAGTAGGGTATCAATCCAAGGAGCGTGTGGTTAGTGAGTATTTCCTAGTTAACTTTGAAATTGTCGATTATGAAGGTGCTAATTACTTATATGAGTTATGAATTGATGTTTTAGAATTGATTGAATAGTTGTTGATTAATATGAAGCTTGAAATGAAATTTGTAAGAAATGATTAATAATACTTGTAACAATAAGATAGAGATGATTACACTAAGGATTTGGGTAATTGAACACTAAGGCTTTCAACAATTAGGCATAATTAGATAAACAATGTTAATGCAATTGGTACTAACGGATTGATTGCTCAATAAACTTAGGTATCAAGTTTTATCAACATTCACAATGGACTAAACTATACTTCATCATTTAGAACATACAATCCTATGATAGTATTGATGCAAGGAACCATGTTCATATCATTTAGAAATTGGCACAAGATCAATTAACTAGAAATGATTTCAACATCAGATTAATCACTAATCAACACTGGTAATTCAAGTACATACAAACATTAATCAAAAGTTTAAACAATGCAATGCCCAAATGTTAAGCCCTATGTATCAAAAACTTACATCCCTAGTGTAATACAAGAGTTTTAGCCAAACATGGCTATGGTGTTCATCATCTTCAAAATGTGTTCTTCAATCTTCCAAGAAATTGTGTAGAAAATGCTTGTAGAATAATTGTGTCATGATATGCCTTCAATGGTGTTGATTTTTTATAATGATGGAGATCAAAACAGCTCCCAACAGCAGTCAAAGACCATAAAATCGCCATTAACACTTGATCCCATCAGTTTTGACTTGAAAAAGGAAACAATTGGACCCATTTGACTTTTAGCGTAGGATACGCCAATTTTGGCGTACCCTACGCAAGACCTTCTCAGCCTCACACAATGTCTGCTGACCTACGCTAACTAAGTTGTCTCTGCCTACGCAAATGGCGTAGGGTACGCCATTTTTGGCGTATCCTACGCCAACTTCCCTCAGGTGTCCGTTTTTGGTTTTCCAACTCGCGTATGCCTCCGTTTCTCGTCCGGGCAACTCCAAAACGTCATTTTTGCTTCCTTTTTGTTGTCAAATCCTGAAATGACATAACAAGATCAAAGCAACACCATTTGACACTAAATAATCCTTAAAATGCATCTTATGGGTGTTTTTATACACATCCTTAAATCAACCCATCAGGCGTCATCCGCGTAAAATAGATGGGTAATGTCAGAATCAACACCCGGCAAACGAATACCTTTAAATTCTTCAATACATTCGCTTTAATCAACAAACAAGATAGTGCTTCCATAACCAAAAGAAAGAGGAAGGGTGAAATAGGATCACCTTGCCGAAGCCCCTTCTCACACTTGAAATCGAAAGTAGGCGACCCATTAGCTAGAACCGAAGCTCTAGCCGAAGAAAGAACGCCTTTTATCCACATACACCAAATAGGCGGAAAACCCATTTGAGACATAATAGAAACTAGGAAATCCCAATTAACGTTATCATACGCCTTTTCGAAGTCAAATTTCAAAAGAAAAGCCTTTCTGTGGCGCTTCTTTAGCCAATCCGTCAATTCATTAATCATAAGAGGACCGTCAAGAATAAAACGATCCGAAAGGAAAGCCGACTGAGATTCCGAAATGACCTGACTCGTAACCTTTTTGAGACGGTTTGCAAGGACTTTAGAGATGACCTTACTAATCATCCCAATAAGAGTTATGGGTCTGTAGTCTTTAAGACTCAAGGGAGTCTTCACTTTTGGGATCAAAGTAATGAATGATGTAGTGCTACCCGGACTAACAAAACCGGACTGATGAAATTCCTCCAATATATCATAAAAATTGTCTTCTAGAAGGCTCCAAAACCTCTTAACAAACCGGAAATTAAAGCCATCGGGACCTGGCGCCTTAGAAAAACCGCAACCGAAAACCGCCTCTTTTATTTCCTATTTAGAAAAAGAAGCAACCAGCAACAAACTATCATTAGTATTAATCTGTTTCAGACCGGGACAAGATAAAGAGGGCCGCGCGCAACAATCTTCTTTAAAATGGTTCTTGAAAAATGTCATAACTTCCTTCTTTACCAAAGTTGGTTTCGAAATCCAAGCCCCATTCACCATCAAACCCGGAATCCCATTTCTAGCCTTTCTCCCATTAACTACATTATGAAAAAAAAATTAGTATTTTCATCGCCCATCGAGGCCCATTTCACTCGGGATTTTTGCTTCAAATCTTTGTCTCTGTGAAGTTGAATCTCTTCAAGACATTTAGAACACTCGGACCAAACCCATAGTTCCTCTTCGTCTAAAACTTTTTGTTCCATTAGAATCTCCATATCTTCCTTTTCTTTTCGTAGTCTCGTCTCCTCCTCCTTTTCGTTTTTGGAAATCTGTTTATACCAACTAAACAGCCGGACTGGAGCGTTTTCAATTTAGAAAGTTGGTTAACAGCAGCCGTACCTCCCTCGATCCTTTCCACTAAAACATTAGAGATGATCTCCTCACAACCGACCCTATCAAGCCACGAGTCAAACCACTGAAATGGTTTTGCACCGAAATTAGTATCAATTACCGAAAAAAGGATCGGGGAATGATCCGATAACCCTTTCTGAAGAACCCGAACACAAACACTAGGCCATTTATTGAAAACGTTATCGCAAACGAAGAATCTATCGCTTCTACTCAACTTGCATTTGCCTCGTCTCATAGATAAGCAAGTAAACTTCATGCCTTTCAAATTATACTCCCGCAACCCCGCTTCTTCAATAAAGTCATTAAAATCCTTAGTGCCAACCGGATCAAACCTGGAACTTTTCCTTTCTTCCCGATTACGAACCGCATTGAAATCCCCGAGAACAATCCACCACCCCTGAGTATTACGGATGAGCTGAACAATCCGGCACCATAAAATCCTTTTGTCGGCATTTGTTTGAGGGGCATATACATTCAACATATTGAGTCGCATCATACCATCCGATAATACACCCGACACACAAAGGGAATTATTATATTTGATAACATTGTCTTTGGAAAAAAAATTTAGGATCCCAAATACTAACAATCCCACCAGAATTCCTATTAGAGTTTACGAATTCAAAATCAGCACCCCTACCTCCCCAATAATTATCGATCAGCCCAGAATTAATATTATCAGACATAGACTCTTGCAGCCCAATGAAGGAGACCCCTAAATCGACTTTAAGACTCTTAATCCAACCTGATTTACCTCTTCCCCCAATCCATCTTATATTAATCGACAAGCAATTCATTGAATACCAGATTGTAACCCTTCTTTAATCAACGAATCTTTAATCATCTTCTCACAATCTTTAAGGTCAGCCCCTAACTTGTCACCCAAGGTTATGGTTTTTGAGACTTCAAGATTTTCGAGTTCGTCATACATATCCTCGGCACCTCAGCAGGTTGACTATTCAAATCAATATCACCTTCTGTTTCCTCGATCCCATTAACAAAGGTCTCATCATAAACTTTGTCTAGGCCTGTCTTGTTAAGGCCCAACAGACTATCAAGCCCAAACGGATCCTCTTCAACATTCTTGGGCCTTTTAATTATTTTTAGACTCTCTTGACTGCTAGTATACCCGTTACTAGGCCGGTCCAACTCCACCTTTTTAAATTTCTTTCGTTTGTTAATATAGTTCCCAGAAAAAGCCCCTTCATTCTCGCAGACTTTCTCAAAGGGAAAGTCAACCCTGGAATAAAAGCCTCCTCATTATTCTCCACAATATTCTCTTTGTCAATCAAGGGCATTAAATTCTCCTCATAAATGTCATTATTATCTGCATCTACAGTTACCAAAGGAACATGGTCACCATCTTCTCTCTCCTCACCGTTTCCGTCAACATTAATTGGACCATCAACATTTACCGGTACCGGTGAAGCGGCCTCGACAACCTGATCGTCACTGTTTTCCGGCACCGGTGAAGCTACCTCAACAGGATCCTGGACCTCCATATCCTCCGAAATAGACTGTGACTCGGGTTCAAGGAATTCCAGAATCCATTCTGCAATCTCCTTGACTACCCATACCTGGAACTTACGATCTTTCCACTTCAGAATAATGTCTTCCGATATCCGATTACCATCTCTGACTAGAACTCCCACATAATCATATGAGAGATCAAAATCCTTATCAGACCGATTAGCCTTGTGTACAATCCTGCCAAAAATCCCTCCCACCGAATCAATGATCTC
Source organism: Ambrosia trifida (assembly GCA_028751855.1). NCBI lineage: Eukaryota > Viridiplantae > Streptophyta > Magnoliopsida > Asterales > Asteraceae > Ambrosia > Ambrosia trifida. The sequence continues at coordinate 33,857,356 of CM054130.1, read as the reverse complement.
ATTAGACAGTAAATGTATAGGAATACCTTTGATCTTTAACCATGCAAGCCTCTCATAACCCAACACTTGTCCTTCCCATAATGAAACAGTATAGAACTTATCAGACAATGTTGATGCAGCATATTTGAAGAAGGTAGCCTCTTCATTATCTTTGAAAGAAATCATCACATCTAAACCACCTATATATTGCACCTTACCCCCTCCAGGGATGATATCATTCAAGACGATCTTGATATTTTTTAGAGCGTTCAGATCCACCATTCTTGCTACCACCGCTCGGCCATGCAACGAGGAGAAAGCATTCACTTTGTTATCCACCGATAAGTATTTACCCACTAGCATCTCTTTGAAGGATAAATCTCCAACCTTTGACGTTCCAATATTCTTTTCAACCCGTATATGTTCTTGCTTCCTGTGACCGTCACTCGGCTCATCATTCCTTATTCTTTCTTCATAGTGACTGTTTATCTCCCCATCCTCTAACACAAATCTTGCAATGTTGAACCATAACTTATTCTCCCCTATACGAATAGTTCTTAGGTTTTTCAGAAGATCATCCCTATCCTTGACATCGAGTAATGAAATAAAACCAAAACGATTACCTTTCTTATCCCTTTTTCTTACCACATACAAATCATAAATCTGTCCGAAAGATCGGACATGAGAAGCCAGATCCGCTCCGCTACTTCCTTCAGGGAGATTTGTAACAAAAATCTTCAAAATGCGACGTTGAATGTTCACCGGAATGGGTTTCCGGCGATTCTCCATTGTCCCACAGAGTTTAGTCTAGTTTGTTATCGTTAAAAGCCCTTCATTTTCGTTCCTTTGATAAAGGTTTGGTAAATTATGAACTAGCTAGTATAAGGAATGTGATGTATGGTAAATGTTTGGTAAATTATGGTTTGTGTTTGTTGAATTAAGTCTATTTTTTTTTTTTTTTGAACGGCCAACAAATTGGAATCACTCGCGGAACACTGGAGTATCATCGTGCCACCAATGTTTCCACGCGATCATATTCCACCACCAAGTCACCAATTCAGGAGGAAACTCATAATTATGAGAAAACCCCCTTTGTGATATTCGAACCCAGGACCTTATGGTCCCTATGTCTTATCTCACCACCAAGATGCCGCTGGGCTATAATGTCTTTGGCATTAAGTCTATCTTTTATGTGTTGTTATAATATAATTAGTTATGTAAGTTTGTTTTGACTTTTATGCCACCATCATCGACCTCCAAAACAATATAAAAAAGGGCAAAGAGAGACAATTAGAAGATACTAGCAGGAACCCGCACGTTGCGGCGAGGCTGCATATTGTTTGGCTATAATTTTGTATGTATATAGTTAATATTTTTAGATTTAAGACTTATACGTTTAATTTTAAGACTTGTTTTATTGGCAAACTATAGAGATAACAATAAGAGATATATTTATATAGATATAGATTATTATTACTATTACTACTACTAATACTATAGATTTTCCGATGAAGTGGTAGCATAAATTTCAAAGAAAGTATAAAGTTGACTTATAGTTTGAAATAACATTTGTACATTTTATGGTTTTCATGGATTGATTATAACATCTACATTTAACAATGCTTCTTTATATCATCTTAAATTATGAAATTCTTTAAAATCTTTTATGTCATGATATTAAACTTTTCAAATGCTTTAATGATTTTATTACTATTACTAATTACTATTAATAGGTTAAACAAGTTGATTTAATTGATGTATTAAATTTGTCTTGACAACTAAATGAAATTACAATTTTACCCATTTAAATGAATATGAAATGACAATTTTACTCATCTAGAACCCATTATATAGTAGTAAGTATAGATGTATGAGATTGAGAACTATAACTACAATGTAGCGTGAAACTTGTAGAGAAAGATGTGTAACTGCTCCATTAATCATAACAAAATAAAAAAAATTTGGCAAAATCACTAAGAGCCTGGTTGAAGATTTTGGTCTGAACCCCGCCAGAAGGCGGTTATTGAATACAATACCATTCTTAAATGCCGTTTGATGATCTCCATGTACCCTGAAGATGAAGTCTGTCTGGTTTGCCATAAGACCTGTCTGGATAAATATGGGGATCATGCGGCTCACTACAATGAGTTGCTCGGTTCAAATATCGACATGACTAGGTTCGGGACGTTCTATGGGACATCTTAAGACAAGCTGGGATCTCCAGCCAAGAAAGAGGCCCCTGTGAACTTTCTTTCAGACCCCGCAGAAAGGAGATCCACCGTGCGACCAGCAGATCTGCTTGTCTTTGGGTGGGCAGGGGGAAACACGCTTGTCTGGGTCTCACAGGAGTATCTCCTCTAGATGGTTTGAGGGATAATAGGTTTGTAGCAGGGCAAGCAGTGCGAAGAGCAGAGGCGAAGAAAGTAGAAAAGTATGTTAAAGCCTGTGAGGAGAACCAACACGTTTTCGTCCCCTGGCTTTTGATACCTTTAGCTCCCTCGCACCAGAAGCCACCCGTTTCTTGACCCGGTTCAAACGGGTTATTCTTGGAAATGTCTCGACTTCGGGGGGCAAGGTTACGTATATAGTAGATTAGGGTTCGCCAGACAGAAAGGAGTGGCGACGCAGCTTGTTGCCCGCCTGCCTGCTATCTTGATGTAATTTTCACTTTCATATTAATGAAAATTATATTTATATAAAAAAAATTAATTACTTCATTTCTTATGTTCGTAATTTTTATATAATTTTAATTTTTAGTTGAATTACAAGGACATAGATAAAAACTCCGATGTAGATGCTCTCAAACACCATCGACATCTATACGCTCCATGACATTCTCATATGTTCCACGGACAAAAACCTCCTCTGTTTGTTTTTTTTTTTTTTTTTTTTTTTTTTTGAATGACAAAAACTCTATATTAAAAATATAGAACTGGGCTAGCTAGAAACCAGAACCCGGAGGATTACATGAAAACCTCATTATATACTAATACAAAAAGCAACTTAACGATGACAACAATCACTTAACGCTGTTAACTCTTCCCCTGTGCCACATCATATCTTTATAGCACACAAAAATGAATATACCCTGCAACTCAATCATCGCAACTACAAATTATATCGATAATTTATAACCTTCATGGCGTTTTCAATCTGCCTACTTCTTTAACTTTCCTTTATCGCCTTCTGCCATCGTCGTTTCTTCAAACAACGCATCGCCACTGTCGTGACGTTTAAAATCCGCCACATAATAATAGGAATTTGTAACCACCACATCCCGTTTCAGCCCGTCAAAATTCCTTTGCAAATTAGACCAAAATCAACAATCATGTTGGACATCAATGGTAGTTATTATGAAACCTTTTAAAAACAAAACCCCTTTAATCATCAATCGTCGCTGCCTCCGCCCCTAATGTCACCGCCTGTCGGAACAAAACAACCACTAACAACAAAGGCAAAGAGAAATCCGACAATCTGCTTGAAATGGTTTGAACTTTGAACGAAAAGAAAAAGGGCAACGATTATTTTGAGAAGAATAGAAGGGTAAAAGGGCGAATCCTGGAAAAAGAAAAAAAAAAAGCAATGGATCTTGGTTTAGGGTTTGGGTATGTGTGTGAGTTGTTGAGATGGTGATGATATGATGGAGATGGGTCTTTAGATTTGTTTGTGTGTTGTGTCTGAAATTAGGGAAAATGCAAGGAAACGTGAGAAGTTAATTTTAAAGTAATGTTCATAAGGAGTATGATATATATAAATCATTTAATGGCATGATTATTACTAAATAAATTGTTGCCTATAAGTTCAGATAGGGCTGTAAACGAACCGAGCGAACACGAACAAGGCCTTATCCGTGTTCGTTTGTTAAGGAAATCATGTGTTCACGAACAGTTCATGAACACTTGCCGAACGAGATTTTTTGTTCGTGTTCGTTCGTTAAGAAAACACTTGTGTTCGTGTTCATTTGTTAATTTTTTTTATGAACGCATACGAACACAAACGAACATTAATGAACACAAACGAATACAAAGAAATGTTCATGAACATAAACGAACATATATTAACTTTGGAATAAAATATAATTCTTAAGATATCAGCTAGATCCACCCAAAATATAACTAAATTATCCAAACATATTTACCTCACATATATTATTTATTTGGGTAAATAAAAGAAATAAAAAATTATAAAAGTTATAAACCCTATTAAACTATCGAACATAAACGAACACGTTACCGAACGTTCACGAACATAAACGAACGAACGCGGCCTCTGTTCATGTCCGTTCGTTTAACTAAACGAACAAAAATTTTTGTTCTTGTTTGTTCGTTTATTAAACGAACGAACACAAACGAACTTCCCGTCGAACGGTTCATGAACTGTTCGCTGAAAGTTCAGTTCGTTTGCAGCCCTAAGTTCAGATCATTTGTGTAATTTGTTGTATTCATAAGTCATGGGTCTACTTTAAAGGAGTTACTTATTAACATGTTAACCGAATGTTAAAAGTGTGCCTTAATTATTTTCCTTTTCTAAACCTAAAACCACTAAAAATATATGATTATGTGAAATTAATGGGATTAAACTATTTCCTTAGGTTGAAGTGAAGTGAAATAGGGAAAAATTGGTGACATATCATCTAGGTGGAGTTAAGGGATGTTAAAGTATACCTTAAGGCCTAAGGTGTGCCATGATAAATAGTTTGGTAAATTGTTGTGATTCATTTGTTGTCTGAATCTTAATGGTACACGATGTTACACCGTAACATGTAAATTGTGATTAGATTTATGTACATTTATGAGAATCGTACAAATCTTTCGTTGTTTTTCTTTGATTATAACATTTCATTTTGTGATATGCTTACGATCAATATCCCGCTGCAACGCGCGGGTTAGCGTTAACTTGTTTGCTACAAAACTGAACCAATCAATAATCCATAAATCGTGTTATATCGCAAATCAAGTTGTTTCTTTGCATTATATCCACTACCACATGTTTTTTCATTTCGTAAAAACACTAGCAGCAAATGACGTTAGAAATTAGGATTTAGTTGAAACAAACATCAAACTCCATTGCCTGAAAAGCCAAATTAAAAACTTTTGTACTGATTATTTTAGTCAAACAAACACATAGACTAAAACCATAGTTTACTCTTAATTTCAACCGGCAAAAGTCCCCAGTTCTATGCGGCTAGAATCAGCGATTTGTTTTGTGACAATATCAAAACACTACAACGCAAGAATTCAGTCGCTATCGATTCGTTTGTTCATGGTATGAATACAGTATAGGCACCTATATAAAGCAGTAATACCCGAAACCCAACCAACACAAAAAAAAGCCACCAAAAAGAAGAAAAAAATGCACACAATAAGAAGGCCCAAGTACCAAGGCGGAAAGCATTCTTTGGATTCCCGTCGAGTTGGAGGCCCTAACACGAGCTTGGGTGAAACTCTTCGACCGATCCGCTACTAAGTAAAAATTTATTATAAAAATATCTTTTTGCGTACGTTTAATTATATATTATATGTAGGTACAAATCGGAAAAAGGATGGTTTTTGGAACTAAGCTTACGTGGAGTTTTTCAAGTTAATGCAACGCGAGCAGTATCGAAGAGGTCACTCCGTTGGCACCAAGTGTAGGTAGATAATGGCAAAATGCCAACTATTGGGGGGGGGGGGGTATCAAAATGCTTGGAACCATCATCCAAGTTGTGCAAGCGACGACTATGTTTTGACATCGGCTCTTGAGAAATACACCAAGAAGGATGGGTCGTGAGGGTACATGAAGTTGTATGCAATTTTTAGTAGATGTGAAAAATGGAAAGTGGCACCTAATGAGGTATCACAAGCCAAAAGATCGAAATCAAGCGCGTCTAGAAGTTATAGTGCAAGTGGGTCTATCAACATAAATGACGACCCTGAGTTCGAAGACGGAGCTCCAACTCTCGAATCGGAGCGGCCGATTGGAAGAGGTCGCACCAAAAAAAGGGCCCCGAGTTCAAATGGAAAGGCGACGGCGTCGGATTCCAAGGAAAAGGAAGTGACGAAATTAGATTTGTTGCTAAAAACTTTAACGAGTTTAAGGAAGTGCAAGCAGAAAAGGTACAAAAAAGAGAGAAAGAACAGGAAGAAGCCACGACTAGGGATATGGAGAGGCTACAGTTGGAAAAGAAACGACTCGACTTTTGATCTTTCTCGGCATGACTCGGAAGAGTTTAGTATCATGACGAGAAGTGTCGAAGGCCTTTCGGATCGAGATTGTATGGTGTTGGAGAAAATGAAGGACAAGATTGCGTTGTAGTTGCTAGGAAGAAGTATGCCTTAGTTTTTTTTATGTAGTTTTTTTATTTTAATGAAAAAAGTTAAAAAAAAAAAAAAGAATAAATAAAAAATGGAAGGGAAAGGGGGGAGCACACCCCTCATTTGGGGGAAGGGAATGGAGACGGTGACGTAGCACTAATGTAGACAATGGGAAAGAAGGGGGAACGGGGAACACACCCCTTAGACCGGGTGTAGTGGGGTGCCAAAGGAGCCTTAAAATGGGTTTTAGCGCCCATTAGCGCTCGGCACACGGCTCGTGCGGGCGCGAAAAGATAAAAAATGCCATTGACATTAATTTTTTAACACTCCAATTTTGATTGGATCGAGAGGTGATCATTGCCAACGATGATGAAACCGTAAAAATACCAAAAAAAAAATTTATTTTTAAAAAATCAAATTCAATCAATTATAAATACCCACTTCAATCCAATTTTTATACACACTTCTCTCTCTCTCTCTCAATCTTCTCATTTTTATACACACCTCTCTCTCATTTTTTATACACACCTCTCATTTTTATCATGCTTCCATACTGTCCAACCTTCGGTGTCCCGTCTCGCCCGGGCAACCCGAATGCGTTGCGCCCAAACACTACCCAACCGCCACACACTTTTAATTACCTTGATTGTGACCCGAACACAATGGGATACACACGACTATAAAACATGTCGGGTTAATACTTTAATGGGCCAATGGGTTTTTCTTCAAACATGAACATAAACTTAGACCATGGTTCTCAAGATAAACCCGAGCTCGTGCCGGATACTCAACCTGAGCCCGATCCGGATCCCAAACAACCATGTGAAGCCGAGAGTTCTCAACGTGGGGGTGACACTAGCACACACACACAAAAAACTATCGGGCCTCGACAAAGAAAGAAGTATCAACCTTGGGATAAAGACGCGGAATATGCATTCACGGGGGCTTGGCTCGACATCTCGGAGTATCCCGAAGTTGGTTAGTATTATTATAGTAATTTTTTGTATAAATCACTTAAATTTATGTGTTCTAATCTATATAGTCGTATTTTCTTTTTTTTAAATCGTAATAATATAGATGCGCTATTTTTTTATAGCGAACTATAAAGACAAACCTTTATTTTGGGCGAGAATTCGAGAGACTTTTTTTTAACGCCATTGGTAGAGGGGAATATCGGGATCCCGATTCGATTTTGGGAAAATGGACCGTTATTAATAATAGATGTCATGCTTTTCGAAAGTGTACCAACGTTGTGAAGACAATAGGGGTAGTGTGGCTGTTGATGGGGATGTGTTAGCAAAAGCGTTGGTGGAATTCAATGCAACCTGTGGGACGTTCATCTATATGAGGTGTTGGGAGCTCCTAAAAAGAAGTCCTAAGTGGGCACGTGTATCGGCTATGGGGTCTAGTATTAGGCGCAAAGCCCCCGTAGCAAAACCTCCTCGTCGCGAGATCCAGATACACCCACCTCCGATGCTCGAGATCTCAACTTAAATGATCTTGTTAAGTCGACGAGGAGGAGTTGGAAGAGGATGAGGAAACTGAATTGGCTCGACCTCCCGATAGAAAAAGTGTGAGAAAAGATGGAAAGGCGGAATTGTCTTCGGAAGGTAGTGACATGAAACAAGATTTTGAAGAAATGAATCAACGACTTCTAGATATTCGCGACCTTGGCCAAAGACGTTTGGAAACTATGCAACAAAGAGTGGTCGAAAATAAAAAGTTCGTGGTGATCCAAGAATCGATGCATATGAAAAAGATATCGAGTTTTTGTCCAAACTGATCGACCACTTCTAAGGAGACGCACTACGACTAGCACAACTTTATAGGCAACAAATACTTCAAAAATACAACCTCTAGAAATGTTTCTTTTTTTAGTATGTTTCGTCTTTTTTATGTTTCTATAACATCCGACACCACCAATATTGTCTGCTTTGCCCCGATGGGTTGCCCACCTAGGAACTCACGACTTTGTTTTTGGTCGCCCCAGTGGAGACTTCCCAGGAGCATCCTGATACTACTTCCACCTGAGCACGCTTAACTGTGGAGTTCTCCTCTCATCCACTAACATTAAGCTCAAGACGCGTTAATGATTTAAGAGGCTTTGGATTACTTATGAACCAAGGATCTTTCCTCGCCACGAGCAATGTGGGATTTGCCTAAGGTGTAATACAATGGTCCATGTTAATCTTCTCAGTAGTCGGTACTGATACAGTTTCGTTTTTTTTTTTAATTCGATAGTGTAATTTTGTTTATTTGGTATTGTAATTTTTTAATTTGGCATTGAAATGATATTTGTTTTAATTTAAAAAAAAATATATATTTAAGTAATCATTAGATGAGACCTAATGAAACATTTTTTCCCGACTTCCTTGTTAATCATTTCTCTTTTATCTTCTAATGAAACTCTGGAACAGAGTGCAAGAGACATTGGTCTCTACCGCTCAGCCGTAGCCCAAGTGGCACTACACATGTTTTCAATAGAGTAGGTTTTGCAATACAAAAAGGGGTAGCGGCGCAACTTGTGGCCCGTTTACCTACGTATCACTTGTAATTGATTAATGAAGTATAATGAAACTCACTTTACTCGGTTATCTTCAATCGAGACGAATGCAAAGTTGTTCATCAACTCATGTTGATGACTTGATTAGTTCTTGATCGCGTCATCTTCTTCGAGAAACCCTATAAATTCTGATAACTCAACATATAAAAATCCTAACTAATTTGTTACACCCATTTGACTATTAAATCCATATCCATACATATCTTATATATATCTGAGTTTATATTCGATCTCCAGGTACACCAAACCTTTTTTTCTGTTCAATTTGGGGTTATTGGTTAAATTTTAGGGTTTAATTTCTTCACTTGGCTTGTAAGTTTGATCCCTCAATTGTTTATCTATCAAACATAATCTACATTATCTACATAAGTGTTATATATTTACTGTGGATAAAACCAATCAATCAAACCCAACCACCTTCCTCTGTAACGGAATCGGTTACTGGTTGTGGCCGCCTCAAGCTTACGGGGGCCTTTTCGCCAGAAAAATTTCTTCAATCCTATAATTCATGTATTTCTTTTGTGTATACACTTAAACTTTTTTTTTTTCTTTTTTTCTAGCGTTTGGGGCCCTAGAGAGGCTTTATTTTACTCCCCCTTGACCCATCCCTGCAATGTACGGCCCCGAACCATCAATTATGAGTTCACATTACAATGAATTGAGAAGAGTATCCGATATTATCACTGATATCAAGTTCATCGGAATCGGAACCAAATTTTATAGACCAATTTGACTATATCCATGTTTATCTGATCGTTAAAATTTTAGGGTTTAATTTCTGCACATGGCTTTGTAAGTTTGATCCATCACTTGTTTCTCCATTAATGTTTAATATTATCAACCCTAAGGAAAAACCTGCATCGTTTCCCCGAAGATCTACACTAACACTCTCTGCGGCGAGCTGAATAACCAATCAATCAAACCATCTATGACATTTTTTGGTAACTTAGTTTTTGTTTTTCTTAGATCTAATGCCAGATATTTATAAGAGGAGGCTGGTAACTAGTGCGGAAGGAAATGCCATCGGTAACTTGCCAGAGCATGTGACGGACTCAATCTTAGAGCGGCTACCAATCCAAGATATTATAAGGACAAGCATTCTTTCAAAAAAGTGGAGGTACAAATGGACCACGGCAAAGTCAGTGGTTTTCGATGAGCAAATTTCCAAAAAGTTGGCCAAAAGTGGAGCGTTTGGTAGACATGGGTTTATAAGGGTCGTAAACCAAGTCTTGCTTCTTCACAGAGGTTCTATCTCCAAATTTTATCTATACATACCGAACATGTTTCTTGATAGCTTCCAAGAAGTTGATCAATGGATATTATTATTATCAACAAAAGGTGTAGAGGATCTCACTGTTAATGCTAACTCAAATCGACTTTATCAACTTCCATCTTGTGTGTTCTCTTGTCTTGAGCTGAGAAAGTTGGAACTTTTTAAATGTATCTTCAAGCCACCACCACTTCAGTTTGAAGGATTTCTCTATCTTGAAAGTCTCTCTCTCTATAACATTGATTTTACGACTGGCGTAGGTGGAACAGTGATCAACTTACCACGACTTAATAAGTTAATCCTTCGCTCATGCACCAATGTATACACTTTAAAACTCAAGGCTACAAAATTGCAGGACTTGTTTGTCATCAGTTGCCCTGATGTCATGTTGCTTGAGTTATTGCATAGTCAACGCCTTGCTTGTGTTTGTATTCTTCTCCAGAAACCCATAAAAGACTTAGCAAGACTTGAAAGGATGAATCTCCCATTGATGTTCACTAAGATGCCTAAAGTTCAACAGTTAGCAATTGATGGTCATTTTCTTAAGGTATTACACATCTTTAACTTTGGGATATTGAAGTTTGCACAACAATATTTTACCTCTAATGTTTGATTTAGTTAACGCATTATAAGTTAAAATCTCACTTTCAACTCATAGGATTATATTGCAGAAAAGCCAAAATGGCTTCCTCACACGGTTAACAGTTTAAAGCATTTGAGCTTGTATTTCTTTTCATTTGGTGATTTGGATCAGCTCCATGGTGTTCTTTGTTTGCTTCGAAACTCGCCGAATCTTGAAGAATTGCGTATGTTCCATATTCAGACGGTAATATTATTCTTTTTTTCTTATATGGTACCAGAGTTAGATGCTAACCTTGTGTTGCATATTTATTATTATCCAGGAGTCTGAATTGACGCGTCATGGTGTGGAAGCTACTTCAGATCATTTGGAATCACCAGACTGCCTGGACCAATCCTTGAATCAGTTGCGAACTGTTGAATTAAAATCCTTACAAGGATCAAAACCAGAATTACTTTTTATAAAGCTTTTACTTGCTCATTCCCCTTCTCTTGAGAAGTTTACCATTCAAGCAAATGGAACTTTGGATGCTAATAAAAGATTTAACATTGCTAAGGAAGTTATGAGGTTCGGTCGAGCATCATCCAAGGCAGAAATGGTCTACTTGGACCCCTAGTCATGTAAGAATGTCCAACTGCTATGTAATGTTGTTATTTCTGTCTGGCTGTCCCCTTTACAATTCTTTCATGGTTACTTTTTTTTTACTGGGCATCTAATTTTACATGTAAATGCTTTGTTTCATCTTCTTATTTTTGCAGGATGCTTGTGATTATACATAGAAGAAAAAGGTTGGAGGAAGCGAAGTGTTTATTATGGGCACCCCGGTATGCTTTGTCTTCGTATCATTAGGTTGCGTGAAACTATGAATTCTGTTGTGCTGCTGCATGTATTTTGTTCATGAGAATGTATGGTTTTAGTGTTTGACTTTGTTTTTGTTAACAGTAGTTCATTCTCGGTTCTTTGATGACTGTAAGGTAATTATGAAAAAATGGTAGGATTCAAATAATCAAATGTGTGTTGTATTGAGTCTTATCTTTCACTTTATATTGTACCAAATTGTGTAAATTTGTTTCGAGTTTTATTTTATCATCGTGCTCCAAAACAAACAAATCGAAAGAGAGATAATTAGAAGATACGTATGACATTGAGAAAGAAAAAGTTTACAACTTCAATGCAATAAATCGTAGAGAAAGATGTGTGATGGACTTTTATTTTCAACTTTTCTTGTGACAAGTATTCAGTATTTTCTCCTACTTTCTAAGGGATGACGACGGGACGAGTTTGGGATGCGTAATGGTAATTTAAGTCTAATATCCGTCTGTAAAACCGTGTCTTGGCTCAATACATGCTGGGTATGTGTCGGCTAATTAACTTACGAGTTATAGGTATACACGTTAGTTTGTTAACAATTACTTATTGGATTCCAAATACATTTTTTGTGTTTGTAGGTTCTATATAACTTTATTTCTAGACTATTTTATACTCCGAGAGCTTCATGAGATAAGTAAATCTAATGCAACTTGTCATAAATTTGTCCCCGTTATAATGAAAATTACCTAACGATATTGTTGAGAAATAGAACGTGCTGATGATATAGGAACAAAAAACTAATGATGAAAATAAAATAAGCTAAACTTTAGTCATGCTAATATAAACCTACCAAAGTAAAGATGAAGATATTTTCTTCCAAAAATACGACTCGATTGATAATAAAAAAACTTCCATATCTGTTTACGTACTCAAGCAACCAAAACAAAGATATCAGTGTTTAAAAGAACGAAATAAACTATACAAATGCCCTTTTATATCTTAAATAATAAATATACAATTATACAAAGTATTCGAATCATTATTTACAATTAAAACATGTTTATTATATGGGTTGAATAAATGCCCTTTTATATCTTAAATAATAAAAAAAGTTAGAGCTTTAAAAGCCCGTGTATTGCACGGGTTGAATAAACACATATATTACACGGGTTGAATAAATATAATGTAGTCAGTTAACATAAACAAACGTCATGATACTTTTTTGAAACAAAATGAAATGTGAAATATCTTTGTCTTTTAAAATATCTTTAATGAAAATGATCCTCCTACTTTTTAAATTGATACAAAAAGCCAGAAAGTGTCTAACTTCTCTTTTACCACGCAACTCATTCTATCCATAGACTTTGCTATAATGTCAAAAGTAACCCTCAAATGTTACTTTGACCTCCTCAAGTTTCTAAAGTTTCAAGCTATTCTGAAACTAATTTCTTACGTTTTTGGTTTTATGGACGTGTTAGTATAAATTCGAGTTTGTCTAATCTCTTTCTTTTTATATACGTTATGATGTCAATTTTGTTTGAAACAAATCGGGTCAACTGTAATACGTTTCCATTCCACTGTATAGACGTAAGTTTAGTTAGAAACGAGTCTCTTTGATTGTAGTTAATAATTTTTATGACGCTACGTACGATGCCACCGCAAAGTGTTTATGTTATGTTGAGTAAATTTTATGAATCAAATAGAATACATTTTCGTTCTATGGTATCAATTCAGATTATTCTACATTTTGACATAAATTTAGCTTGGAAATGAGTCGGGTTAATTGTTGCCTATACTTATAATGTTACGTACAATGCCGTCGTAACACGCGGGGATAAAAAAGCTGGTATACCTTATAATGTTACGTACAATGCCGTCGTAACACGCGGGGATAAAAAAGCTGGTATACCCTGTGAAGTGAAAGGGTAATTTTGTAAAATGACGCTCCCAAACATATAAAAAATAAATGCTGAGACACCTCTCAGTCTCAAAGACTAGGGCTGGCATAACAGGTTACCTGAACCTGTTAAGACACGAACCTGTTAAGACACGAACACGAAACATGTAAACACGAACACGACACGAAATCTAATCGTGTCATTTTTTTCAAACACGAACACGAACCTGTGTATAACAGGTTAACACGATAAGACACGACAAGACACAATAAGGAACACCTAGTAAAATAAGTTAACACGACAAGACACGATAAGACACGACAAGACATGATAAGAAACACGATAAGACACGATAAGACCTGTTAAGACACGTACACGATAAGACACGAACACGAAACATGTAAACACAAACACGACACGAAAATAAACAGGTCTTAACGTGTCGACCTGTTATAGACACGAAACCTGTTAAGGCCAAACACGAAACCTGTTAAAATCGTGTAGGTTCGTGTCAGGTTATCGTGTTCGTGTCTAAATTGCCAGCCCTATCAAAGACCTTCGGCATCTACACACTCCACGACACACCCCCTGTCTTCCTATCTACGTCTACATAATTAATAAACCAATCAATAATCCATAAATCGTGTTATGATCACAACACAAACAGTTTCCGACACATTATGTCGATTGCCACACGTTTTGCGTTAAAAATTTCTAAATCAGCCTCGGGAAATGCAAAATTGGGGAAAGGGTTTATTATTCAAAGGAGGTTTATTAGGGTTTTAAGGTGTGAGGAACAGGAAGTGATTAATGATGTTGAGAATATGAAGAAGCGTAGGTTTGTGGCTTTATGGGGTAATGGTGATTATGGTAGGTTAGGTTTGGGTAGCCTAGAGTCCAAATGGAGGCCTGCCTTTGTTTCGGGTTTTGGCGATGGGAGTCTTCGAGAGATTGCGTGTGGCGGAGCTCATACCTTGTTTTTAACAGGTTGAATTGTTATTTTGTATCAATTACTGAGTTTGAAATTAATATATGTTGTATTGAGATATGAGTTTGATTAATTAGTATTTGTTTTGCAGACAATGGAAATGTGTATGCTGCTGGACTTAATGATTGTGGACAATTGGGTGTTGATGATGGTCGAAGCTTCGCAATTGTACGGTATCTTTCTTGTTTAATATTTTTTGTTATCTTGGTAATGTTTTGCATTAGAATTTCTGGTAACAATTCTTATTTCAGTTAGTATTTACTATTTAGGAGTGTGAATTATCGATGATTGAATGATGTTTTGTTAAACAATTCCTTAGCATCCCTTAACCGTCCTTAAACCATGGAAATGGTCATCTTTCGCATCGTAAATAACTGGCATGTGCAATATGAATAAAAGGTACTCCAGTTAAATAATATTGCCTAATAAAAAATATAAATGAAAACAGGCTTCATCGGTGTAGTTACACGCTCCATCACCCAACATCCTGCATGGGCGCGGTGTCCCTTAGGCCTTAGCGGTACCCCACGGCCCACGCCACATATGCATACCTATATTGTCCGTAAACAACACCCGTTAGTCTAAGAGTCTGAAAGGTAGTTTGTTAGGAAGAACCGAGAAAGTAGGATTTTCTCTAATTGTATCAGTATTTTATTTATCTTCTCATTGCAGGACCCAGTTGAAGTTTCTGGACTTCCCAAGGACATTGTAAAAATTTCGGCTGGATATTATCACTCTTCAGCTATTACAGGTTTGTACGTCCAACTATATATGAAACTACAAACGCCCTGTTTAACATATTGTTAATCAGTTGCATTTTTGTTCTCTGATAAACATGCTTCTGAACTGCAGAAAGTGGAGAACTTTATATGTGGGGAAAGAATTCCAGTGGTCAACTTGGTCTTGGAAGGAGTAAGATGTTTATATGTGGTTCTTCCATTATTTGCATCCTTTATTTATCATCTGTAAGTAGAAATACAGGGCTAAGTCCACTGTCCAATCTTGAACTTCACAGAGGCATCAAAAGTGATTCCAGTCCCAAGTAAAGTGGATTTCCTGAATGGCGTTCCTATTAAGATGGCTGCTTTGGGTTCTGACCACTCTATTGCTGTTACAGGTTAGAAAAATACAAATACTGTTTTCCTTCTACCAGTTTACAATAAAGATTTATGATTTCTTCCTAAACTCTCTATTTTGATATTGGTTGGCATGTATTCAGATAAGGGTGAGCTTTTAAGTTGGGGTGGAGGAGAATCAGGAAGGCTTGGTCATGGACACAAAGCGAGCCTCTTGGGATTTTTGAGTTCTACCAGGTATGCTATGATTATCTAAAATAATTTACAATTCAATGGAGTAATACATTAAAGTTGTTTTTTATAGTTCTTGACATATTCTGTACCTTACTATGCAGTACATCATTGTTTATTTGTCTAGTATAAGAAGATAACGTATTTATTCTCTTCTAGTGCAGTGAATATACACCAAGGCTTATTAAGGAACTTGAAGGGGTGAAGGTAGTGACTATAACATTCCCATATTTGTGTTCTAAATGTAAAAGAAAAAAATGATGTCTGTTGTTTGTTTAGCACACATTGATCTAAACTGATTTTATCACACTATATAGTGAATTACTTTTGGATACATCAACTTAAAAATGTAGTTTATGTGTAACGTTTGAATGCATATTTTCTTATAACACAGATAAAGAGTGTCGCTGCTGGGATGCTGCATTCAGCATGCGTTGATGGTACCTCATATTCCTGATCTTATTTTACCTGTTACTTTAATACAATTTGATGCCATAACCTTCGATTTTTGAATTTCAGAAAGTGGTTCTGTATATGTTTTTGGGGAAAAAGCAGTACAGAAGTTGGTAAGTGCCCAAAACAGATGTCGTGAATCATGATTGCACATTTTATTTGATTGAAAAGAACTATTTATTATTTTATTTATATGAAATTGCACTCTTTATCTGATTGATTATGAACTGTTAAATTGTATGTAGGCCTCAAGAGCAGAAAGTACTGTTTCAACTCCATCTAAGATAGGGGAATTACCATATTCTCAAGAAGTGGCTTGCGGTGCTCATCACACATGTGTCATTACAAGTAATTTCTTCATCACTTTTGAGTTTTCTTTGTTATTTATGATAGTGTTTTATAAATCCAGAAATACCATCTTGATTAAACAAGAATTGTTGACGAGTGTTGTTTACTTCAAATATTTTTGGTGCCCTGTTAATCTGTTATCATATATGTCATCTATATTTATAATTTTGAATTCGTTTGGTCATTGTTAATTTGTTATCACAGGTGGTGGAGAATTGTATACATGGGGCTCCAATGAAAATGGTTGTCTTGGTACAGGGTATGCCATCAATACTTCATCTCAGATATATATGGACTGAACATGCATATTATATTACTAGTCAATTGTTACGTTCTCTTATTTCAGCGATACACATGCTGTTCATGTGCCAGAAAGAGTAGAAGGCCCATTCATCAGGAATTCTGTTAGCAAGGTTAGCATCCTATGAAATTGAACACCATAAAAGCTTTAGGCTGGCTCATATTTCCAATTAGTTAGGGTGGTAAAATGTTGGCAACTTGAGTAACATGTTATAAACGGTTTATATATTAGTACGGGTCAAAACGGGCCAGGCCACAAACACTTCTCTTATTCTTTTCTCTAGAACCTTGTATGTAATTAATGTGCTACATATGATTACAAAACTATATCATTACTAGTTTACTACACTAATCTTATTTAATTTTATTATGATGATTTTAGAAGGCTTTATGCATTATATATATATATATATATATATATATATATATATATATATATATATATATATATATATACAATTAGCAACTTGGGTTACCTCTAATCATCACCATCTTTCTCGTCCAATACCCACATTTTCACAATTTAATATGAATCTCCTTCAATAGTCACGACCATTTACCCATCCATTGGCACCGTTTCACAAACTATACAATTTGCAACTAGGGTTACCTCTAATCATCACCACCTTTCCGTTGTCCAATACCCATCTTTTCACAATTTAACATGAATCTCCTTCAATAGTCACGACCCTTTACCCATCCATTGGCACCGTTTCACAAACTATATATTATCTATCCATAAAAAAAAAACAAGTTTACTTACGATTTATTACGTTTAATTAATTTTAACCCATTTATTTAAGTTTTAAAAACGAAGAACACATCAATTAAAATTCCCCCCTATTTTGCTCATCAAAATTATAAAGCATATTGAATCCAAAATCAACATCCATAAAAAGGTCCAATAAACCGTTTTTTAGATTATTTTTGACAATTTTTGTAAGGAAAAACGGAAGTTAAAATTTTTTAATAATAACAAAATATTTTAATTTTATTTTTCAAGGAATTTGAATCGGTGTGAAAACTCTGACGATTGGTAACCGCCATCCATTTAGGACTACTTTCTAATCGTCGGTCATCTAAATATCAATTACACGCTCACCGGTTACGTCATTCGATCTACCTTGCTCTTTGTTTCGTTGTTGCAATTGTACACCGACTTTGGCTGTAGTCGCCCATCACTATACATCACCGACAACCAGCTCTATTTATCCATCAGGCAAGAATCTATATACTTTTAGGTAATCAAGCGAGGTAATCGTTTTGTTACGTCAATCGCCGCCTTCTCAGTAGCCGATACGACATCTCACATAACACTAAAACGCCATAATCGATGATGTAGTCACGAGTCGGTACCATTTTTCTTCTCCAATCTCACCCGCTCCTTCTTCTCCACTCAATTTACCCGTCTATTTATTTCCTATCTTAAAAAAGTTGAATAGTCCGACCCTTTTAACATTTTTAACTTACCCAAAACCACCTAATTTACATATATGATAACCATTAACAAACTTTGCCAATTGTCTAGCCCCATGCGAACCCCTACCATTCTTGCTCAAATCGCGAATACCAATTAATTCATGATTCGAAAAACAACCAGATAGATTTTAGAAATATTCGCATATCATATAACAATACTAAACACATTCATAATCAACGCCCCGCTGCGACGCACGGGGTGGCGTAAACTCGTTTGAATACATTTTGCAACCTTTTATACCTGCTCGACCCGTTTGACTCATTTCCTTTGTTAAATCTTCTAGCTTAACCCATTTGACCCATTATATATACAACATAACCCAAATCGACCCATTAATATAGAATTGGGTCAAAATTGCCGCCTCTACTAACATTACCTGACCATATCCTTCTTAGCTGTCTTTGGCTTGTCCTGCGGTAGTGTGACACTTTGTCATTGACAGGTATCCTGTGGCTGGAAGCATACAGCTGCTATTTCTGGTAAGTATTAAGTACCTCTACGTTAGAAAACCATAATCTTTGGTGGTTTTGTTTTCAGTATGGTAAATAGTTATATATTGCTACTAACTTTAGTGTAATGCTGTTTACGTCCAGATGGCAATGTTTATACTTGGGGTTGGGGTGGTGCCATGGGCACCTTTTTTGAAGCCGAGCATTCTTCTGGTGGACAGCTGGTTTGTTTCCACATTCAGTGACATCCTTCTCTTGTTTGCCATTTTTTTTACATTGTGGTAGGGATGACAAAAAACCCGAACCTGAAACGTTCGGGACCAGTATTCGGCTATGGAATGAGTTTTAGAAATTTATCAGGTTTGAGATGGTAGGGATTAGGTGACACCCGCTCTATTGCCCAGACCTGTTTACCCAAATATATTAGTATATTATATCGTTTTAAAAGAAAATATTAATAGTATGTTGAAGTTGTTAGAACTTAGAACTTGAAATTGTTAAAACTATACAATTGTTAGAAGTGTAGTTGAGTATTTGATATTTCAAGTCAGCTTTTGAGGTGGGTTTAAGATCGGGTTTTGGGTAATGGGTATACTTGCGAACCCGATTGGTATTAAGGGTACCCTACGAGTATGAAATCGTATGTATGGAACTAGGATTACCAACACCTGACCCATTGTCATCCTTACATTGGGGAGTATTATTTAATACACCTAAACATAATCCTCATGTAACTTTAATCAAATTTTGTGGGTGCAGGGCCTAGGCGATGATGTTGATTACATTGAACCTACCATGGTTGACTTTGGTGAGAGTGTGAAAGCATTGCAGATCTCATGCGGGTTCAATCATACGGGAGCGGTTCTCGAGTATAACTGATTGCAAACAAAGAAACCTGTGTTGTTTTTCTTCAAACTCAAGTTTTGAATGTGAAGTCAAACCCGTGATTAGCCAAAAAGTTGATCTATACAAGCACAAATAATCGTCGGACAGAATAAGGGAGTAAGTTATACGACTCAAGAAACTGCATGTGAATAAGCAACTGTATGTAGATTTATTACTGCAAATATCTAAAGAGCATAGTGTATATGAGGTTCTTGTCTATACGAAAAGAATCATGTTTATTCTTAAAACATGCATGTGTGATCCTTACGTATCCTGATTTGTGAGTGCCTTTTGTTCAATATGTAACGGGTGATATTGGAACGTCGGCCAGTGGACCAATAAGGCGGCCAGTTCACTACATGGTTCGGGTATTAAAACATTGGTTTTTAAGGACGACGATTTTATATATCAAACTTATTCATGGTAACAAATCAAATAGATAGATTTACAAACACCCAAAACGAAAATTAATGCGTTGGCACCATAAGCTTCCAAAAATAAAAATACAGCATCAATGTTAGCAATTTGAGATAATTAGTCTCGTTAGCAAAATCCTTTAACTTATTTTCTTTTTGAACACTCATTAAAGACGTCAGCTAGCACATCAGATTTCCACTCATGCTTTAAAAACATCATCTTCTCTTCAATGCTACGTCTACTTTCAAACACCTTTAAAAAATGAAAATTATATAGATATAATATATTGCCAGTGAAAGAGAGGGGACGGCCGTAAGTTAAGTTCAGAATTCTGAACGCTCTCAAACAAACACCCGTTCAAATAGGTGCTCCAATGGGCCGTTTGGAGTTTCATGTTCGCTATCTAAGCGGAAGGTGAAAAAAACCTATGCATTATCAAGGAGGAGCGGAAACAAACATTGACCAAACCAAAACAATAATATTCTAAATCGGTAACCTAAGGCTGCTGGACTGGTCCAAAAAGTGGGTTTACTTACTCAACAATTATTTTACTTTTGAATATTTGCAAAAGTTTTGCCTTTTTGTAGATTTTTAAAATTTAAATATAGAAACGTGGAAAAAATTATATATAGAGATAGTTGGGAAATTTTTTTTATTAAATAAATGGTTGCAAATCTGGAAACGTGGAAATATGATACAACCGACTAAACCACTTGAAAACATCGACGACCACAACACTGCACCATTTCCTTCTTGCTGCGTTCTTCAACATAATAATAATAATAATAATTCAGGTCTCTCATCATGGCCATGACGACATGTGTTTCTTCCAAATTTATCTTCTCTGTAATTTTATTATCTCCTTTTACATTTATTTTAATTCAATAATATGTTCAATTACACATTTCATTTTTAAACTTACACAGTGAATAACCCTCGTTTAGTCTTTTATTTGACTCGGTATGATTTTGAATTTTGAAATTATATATTTGATTTGAATTTGTGTTTAATTGTAGTAGTTTGATAGGAAGTTAGTTGTTATTTGAATTCAAATTGCACAAACATTAATAAACACCTAGGGTAAGATACATACTGAATCCATGTGTTTCCATACAGCATCGTACGGGTACCGTATTGATATCATATAGGTACCGACCAAACATATACGGTATGGTATTAGCTCACTTTTGGTATCCGTACTATGCGGTACGGAATCGGTACCGATATCATCCCTAGTTGTCTTCTAGATATTAAGTATGCATTTGCAATAAAGAGTAGCTTATTTTATAGCTATTGATCAACAAATTTTCCTTCTAGAAGGAGCTCTGGTGTGTGAAAGGATAATCATAGAGCTAAATCGGCTTTTTAGCAACACTTGCTAGTTAATCTTCATTGTAGAGCTATCAGCTATGTTATGTAGGATTTCACTTGATGATAGACTCATATGATGCAAAATTTGCACACTTCATTTGTTTACTTTATCGTCTTAAATGTCGTTTATATGTGTATAGAATACCACTTCAAATTTAGAAGTTTGTGAATTTAGAAGTTTGTAAACATGTAATCCGACATCAGGAACTGGAGTTGGAATTCTGTTATAAAACTGATTTAGTTGAGTTGAGACTACAGATTTGCTTTCTTCTAAAACAGTATCATTTGAATTTATAACTGCCACCTGTCTACCCGCATTATTCTGATTTGTTGTAATTTGAATATGCAGTCTTTCTATAACGCAAGGAAAGTTCTTGCACATTTTATGACAGGCAAGTAATGCATGCTTCTTGAAACTTGAACGTCTTTTGTTAAATCATCGGCATGCTGAGTGTGTATAACAAGTTGTTATAGTTTATTAGTTTTCTATATCTGTCGTCTTTGAAGGGAACAGATGCCGTCAATCCAGCTAGAAGATACTGTAAACTTCACGGGAAAGCAACTACACTATCCCTTAGAGGTTCTGTTAAGTATGTTCAGACAGTTTGCAGAATCTCAGCTCCAGGCACTACTTGGGAAGGTGCTGATATTCCACCAGCGGATGCTTTAAAAGATAGGAAAGTGGTCCCCGATTCTGATCCACCGAGTACTAAAGATATTAATCTATTGTATGAATTTTTTGATAAGAGGTAAGCTTTGATGGCATAAGATTTTATAATGTGATTAAAGACAGTTTCAAGCACTTCTAATATTCTATGTATGAGTCGGTTAAGCAGTACCAAACTAGTTGCTTTGACTGGAGCTGGGATAAGCACGGAGTGTGGAATTCCTGATTATAGAAGGTACATCCAATGTATGTTTACATTATTTGTGTGTCAAATATGATGACAGAATTATTTTCGATAAGTCTAGTTCTTTCAATAAAATGATTTAGCAGTTTATGTGCATTATATTTACGCTTTGGGCGACTTTCAACTGGTTATTATGTGACCCATTTGACCCCTTAGAGATAAAAACATAAGCCTGATGGACCTATTCATGTATATGGGTTGAATTGCAACCTCTAAATATCTGTCATGTAAATAAATCTTTGAACATCAGCTTCTTAAGAGGCTTACAAAGGGGTGTTGGAGCAACTTCTAATAGGAAGTTTAATGCATTAATGGGTTGCATATGAAGTGAGCACATCTTTAGACTAGAATTTATCATCCCTTAATTCAATATCATAGATTAACCATGTGAAAGATTAGTATTATATACCGTAATCGTCGTACAAAATTAGACATTTAGACTCAAGTTTTGGTTTCTATACTTGTACGGTGTTGGTACTTATGTTAAAGTCATTCCATCTCCCAAGTAATAATAGCATTCATTGTTTCTTCTTCCCTTGCCTATAAATGCAGCCCCAATGGAGCTTATAGCACTGGTTTCAAGCCAATTACTCATCAGGTAATTTGAAGGCATCTAATTTCAATGGTTGTGTTTCTCTAATTATTATTTTTTCATAAATTTCATGCTTAACTCTTGATTCTTTTACACTTTGAATATCTTTTTGTATTCCAGTCCATCCTTTGTATTGTTAGCGGGTGGAATGACGCTTTGATTTATAGTAAGGGAATTTTGCTTTGTACTTCTCCTGTAAGTTGTATCTTCTTTGTATGCGCAGCAATTTACTCGTTCTAGCCGTGCACGAAGGCGGTATTGGGCGAGGAGTTATGCAGGATGGAGGAAGTTCAATCAATCTAAGCCTAGTCCAGCTCATACTGCATTAGCATCTTTAGAAAAAGCCAATCGTTTAAACTTTATGATTACACAAAATGTTGACAGGTCAGCTTTATCTCCAAAATTTACCTAATAGTTGATTTTAAAACCATTTAATTTGGGATTATTATTATTATTACTTTTCCCAGGTTGCATCATCGTGCAGGTAGCAGTCCACTTGAATTACATGGGACTGTCTATATCGTTGCTTGTTTGGATTGTGGGTTTTCAATTCCTCGTGAAATATTTCAAGACCAGTTGAAATCCCTAAATCCAAAGGTCAAACCTTCAAAGCTTTATAACAGTTTTCACTTTTCCCTGTTTTTGTTTTTACGTGATATATAATGATTTTTAATGCAGTGGGCAGCAGCGATAGAGAGTCTGGATTATGACAGCAACTCAGATAAGAGTTTTGGGATGAAGCAGAGACCTGATGGTGATATTGAAATTGATGAAAAATTCTGGGAAGAAGATTTCCACATACCAACTTGCTCCAAATGTAATGGACTACTTAAACCCGATGTAAGGAAATTCCTTTCACTATTGCCATTTCCATTTTTATGTTGTGTTAATAATATATAGTTATTAGGATCTTAATTGTATTTAGCTCCTAAGAAGAACAACCAAACACTTACCCTCGTCGGACCCTACCTTAGCTTTTGCTATTGGTGGGTTTAACTGAGTATGATGATGATGACTGACAACCAAACACTTGTATTATTTAAATGACTGCTGTCCAGTAGTGAACATCATTCAGGGCTAGTAACACTAAACATTCAAATTTGACCAAGGAATGCAAATTTTTGAAGTTTTTCCTACAAGGTCTCTTTTAAGCTTTAATATGTCCCATCCCTACGGAGTCAACATCCACAACCATTTCCATCTGTTAGGTTCTTGGTTGGGCTATTGTAGTGGTGGCAAAATGAGTCGGATGGGTAACAGGTTCGGGTCAAGACACATAACTATTTGACTGCATTGTTGGGTTAGATAACATAACATACTGTGTCTAATATGATTTTAATAAAATACTGATATAGTAACAATCTAGTTTATTAATAAAACTATAATTTAAGTTTCATGTATTTAAAATACATTTTGGGAGGCTTTCCTGGTTTTCTTTTAGCTATTATTTACTTATTCATTGGATGTGTTAAGCCCTTCAAGATATAAACATAAAACAAATCTAAATGGGTAAATATTGCCACCTCTAGTCCATTAACTAATCACATGATCTAATTGTGGTACAATGTGTGTGAAGGTTGTATTTTTTGGTGATAATGTTCCAAAGGATAGAGCTAATATAGCTATGGAAGCAGCTAAAGGGTGTGATGCATTCCTTGTACTAGGTTCATCAATTATGACCATGTCTGCTTTCCGACTTGTCAGGTTCATATCTTCATTTCCGCTTTTCTGTGATTCTTCATGTAGCTTTCTTTCATTCTACAGTTACTATTTTCGGTCATTTGTTTGTTTAATCTTGAGACGTTAATTGAATTTGTACAGAGCAGCTCATGAGGCTGGTGCTGCTACAGCAATTGTAAATATAGGCAAGACCCGAGCTGACGATTTTGTAGATTTTAAAATCAATGCGCGGCTTGGAGAGGTCTGCACTACAAAAACCATATATTATTATATCGTTTTCTATTACATAGATCCTGATTTTAGTTACATTGTTTGTTGATGTAGATATTACCACGCCTACTTAACACCGGCTCCCTCAGTGTTCCTGCTATCTGAATACCTGAAAAAACGTCAACCCACCGTCTCAACTTAGTCAACTTGTCTTTACAAGCGACGTATGTGTATTTTTATGTGAATTTTCCGACTCAGTTGTTCATGAATAGACAAAAGGATGGAAGGATGATGATCAATAGAGTGGAAGCCCTCAACCATTCATTGAAATATAACTCACAGGTTAAAATGTAGTTTATTTGGTTCTTTATTGTTTGTTGGTTATTATTTGTATGCATATAACTGCTAACTATAAACAAGGGTGGCACAATGTTTTCCGAAGCCTAAAGCAAAAAATGTGTAAATTGTCTCCTTTACAAGAATTTGAGACCGACAATAATAAACTAAAAAGTTTATAGTTAGCAGATTTTAGATTTTGTGATATTTTTGGTTATGAATTTTAGTGATTCATATAAAGCCTTTGGTTTGATTTTTTTTTTCCCTTTTAGGCCCCGTTCATATTTTTTTTTGAACGGCAAATTTCTTCTCCTTGTGGGACTTGAACCCATGACCTCCCATTTAGGTGTTTCTAGAAGCTTTGCTTCTACCATTGGGCCACCAACCCCAATGGCAGGCCCAGTTCATATTGAAGGTTTCAACTTGCATTACCTTTACCTATATATTAATAAACGAACTTTGATGAACAGTATGATGGCCATGTTGTAATTTGCCCTTATTTTAAGGGTAAGGGTGTTTTCTAAAGTGGTGACACACTTACACGTCTCCTCCACCAGCGTCTGCAGCTGAATCTTCCATTTCACACACACGCGTCCATCACCGCCTCACATGTTCTTCAACATCTCTTTTACCCATTTTTCATATCATCAAACACACCCCCCCCCCCTCTCTTGATGCACCTCAAAAGGATAACTTCGGCCCACCTCCTAACGATTATTCTATCTCTCTGTTTTGGTTTTCCCGATTTGAGGGCCTCTATTTCTACAAAGGAGGAGCAGGTTACGATCAGGAGGAAGAAGAACTCAAAGCTGTTGTTCGGACCGTCGATTCTAACGAGGAAGACAACGGTACACCTGTCTTTGTTCTGGACGTTTATATTTTGTGGTTAGCTTACGTTTGGTTCTGTGGGTCTAGGTTACTGGTGCGATATTTGAATTGTGGATTTGTATGGTTGGATATAGGGTTTGGTTTATGTCTATGTATTCAGTATGCATACCTTTTCTCTTTTGTTAAGTAGAAATGAGGGTTTAATATGCTTGATGGAATTGAAATCCTACATTGTTGTTGATTTGTACCTGAATATAACTTCTTATTTGATTTTGATTATGTGGTCTTACTTTAGGAGCTTCCAGTTGTTCGATGAAATGCCTAAATGAAAGTTTTTTTTTTTTTGTTTTTTTTTTTTTGTTTTTTGTTTTTTTCATTTTTTACTTGTTGACATAATGTTTAACCCCTAAAAACGATATGGAGAATACAACTTTAAAAGCAAAGGCTGTTCTAAAAAAAGGTTAAAACTTAAAATTAGAAAAAAAGGGGGCTAAATTAGT
Source organism: Ambrosia trifida (assembly GCA_028751855.1). NCBI lineage: Eukaryota > Viridiplantae > Streptophyta > Magnoliopsida > Asterales > Asteraceae > Ambrosia > Ambrosia trifida. Next base: position 33,830,908 of record CM054130.1, on the reverse strand, counting down.
AAAATACCAAAAGTTAAGAATTTTCTTTCTTTAAGACTATCCGTTGTGGCGCGCAAGCGAGCAGACACGATCGACCATATGAGTCACGTGGCTCGCGAAGACCACAACCATCACACGTGAACGTGGCTGCGAACAAGCCCACATTACCATACTCACGTGGGCTAGCGAGAAAAATTCTACCATTGGCGGTGACCGTTGGAGGATTAAAAAAAATGGATTTTTTTTAGAAAATTTCATTACTTTCCCCACTTTCAATTTTACTCACTCCCAACACCAAAAATGGAATGGCATGACTTTTTTTTATCAACTCTCCGGAGAAAGACGAGTTGATTATGGAAGCGGGCATGATAACGGTTAACTACTTGATTGCCCAGTCTCGAAGGCAATCCGTGCTAACGAGACAACCGCCTCTTGATCGTGATAGAGAGGGAGTAAACGAAACTTTGATACAACACTATTTTAGCCCTGATCCTCTCTACAATGAAGAACATTTTAGGTGACGTTTTTGAATGACCAGGCAGCTATTTATGCGTTTATCAAATGAGTTGTCAGAGTCATATCATTTTTTTTTTCAACAAAGAGAAGATGCAAGAGGGCAACTAGGGTTCGCCTCTATACAAAAATGTACAGCTCTTTGACAACTGATGTATGGGCTTTCGTCAGACGCAATGGATGAATATATAGCAATGTTGGAAAAAGTTGCGCGCGATTCGCTTTATTTGGTTTGTCAAGGTATATATATATATTTTACTTACATTTCAAGTATTGTTTAAACTTTTATTCTAAATTTGTCAACATCGTTTAAACTATATACCTTTACGTAGGGATCATATCCATTTACTCACGAAGATATTTGTGAAAACCAACATTGTTTGATATCCAACGCATATCAATTTACTCATGATGAAAAACATGGGTTTCCCCGAATGCTCGGTAGTCTCGACTGTATGTATGTTGGTAGGGCTATGTGTCCTACGGCTTGGCAAGGTCAGTTTCAACGAGGTGATCACCCTGGCCTGAGTATTATACTTGAAGCAATGGCCCCGCATGATCTTTTGTTTTGGCATGCGTTTTTTTTTTTTTTTTTTTTTTTTTTTTTTTTTTTTTTTTTGGGTCAAATAACTACCTAAAAGTTATCAACCAATCACCTATATTCGATGACCTCATCCACATGATTAAGCCCACCCAATCATTTTATGCTAATAACGTAAATTTCAAGTATGGCTACTACTTGGTCTATGGTATTTACAACGAATGGGCGACACTTGTTCAAGCTTATTCGTCTCAACTTGAAGACAAACAGAAGTACTTTACAAAGAAACAAAAATCGGCAAGAAAAGATATTAAAAGAGCGTTTGGCGTTCTTAAAAAAGATTTCAGTTGATTGCTTTTGGACACGAGATAAAATAATGGACGTCGTCTACACTTGTATCATTCTACATAATATGATACTGGAGGACCAAGGCCTATGTGTCAAAATTACCAAGGTGATGTCCCACGTGCTGAATCGACAATCAATAATTTTCAAAAACTCGACAACATAAACAATATCAAGAACCGTGAGATACACGGAAACCTTCGCCATGAATTGGTCGAGCATTTATGGGCTAGACGCCCTGATGATCTTGTACTAGATTAGTTTTATTTGTTAGTTTGTATTCTTATTATTAATATTAATCTAACATTTTCTATTAATTTTACTTTTGTATTAGACAAAATTACAGTGCACGTCCTCTACGTTTCCAGAAACTACATTGCACGTTCTTAACGTTTAAAAATTACAGTGCACATCCTTTACATTTATTTTTTTGTTTCACTCCAAATCATTTGTCACTAACTCCGTTAAAGTTTGGGGTTAAATCACCCATGTGCATAACACATGATGGGTAGAATCGTCAATTTATACATTCTTTTAAACCCAGCCCTATAATAAATACGATTACAAGCACAGAGGCTGCAACAACAATTCATATTCGATCAAAAACATAAAGACATCCTCTTCGGCTTGATGATTAACCGGATCAAAATCAACTTATGCACATTGTCTAAGACATCTAAATCAAAATCAGCTTGATGATTAACCGGATCATCCTCTTCATCAACAAGAAAATTAAAATCTCTCGTATCAACCTCACTTTCTTCCATGTTATTGTTTAAAGCAACAATATAATCACCATCTCCATCTGCATTATTCTCTTTATCTTCATCACTACCTCCAACTTTATCACTCACTCTATCTTCATCACTACCTCCATCTTCATCACTATCTCCATTACATATTTTTGCAATCACCATACTTAGCTGGTTGTGGTTGTGTGGTATCATAATGATGGATGTTGTTGTTTCCATGCTCCACAAACACATCAATATTCTTAATGCTAGCTTTAACATATTCAGTAAGTTTAGACACATCATGATCATCATATAAGGAAATAATTCCATCATCTAAGTCCTTTGATCCTGGTTATCTAAAGTGGAAATGAGTGGGAAATTCATCAGGGTAACCTAATTCCTTCATAATTAGGTTCAACTCATAAACACTAAACCTTTCAATCGACAAAAATCTACAAAGCTTTGTTGACCATGAACATTGTAACACCCGAAAATTTCTAAACCGTATTTTATGATAATATAAGCATACGAGACTTTTAACTATTAAATAGTTGACACAAGTTGGGAAGGACTAATCTTGCCAAGACACCAAACTAGTGTTTGGTTAATTATAAAACAAAGAAGATCAACATATGTAGGAGGCATATGTCGATCATCACACACACACACACATAAGACCAACTCAAGAACAAGCCCAAATCAAGGTGGAATCAAAGGGCTTTTCAATGCATTAGCCATAAAATGAATCATCCATCCATAATACACACCAAGGTAACCTTTTATTTGGCTAATTTTGGTGGTTTGTTCATACTTGATTGTGATGAAAATCATGGGTTGTTATAATTCGTGAAATTGATGATTTATAATGGTTCACCTTGGGTTAGGAGACCATAAACACACTTAATTTGGTTAAACCAATGTGATATTTTGCTTTAAGAAAGGGGTTTGTATTGAAGCTTGAATATGTAGAAGTGGGTTTAGTCATAAAGGTGGGAACCCCTTCTAAGAAGATAGGTGGTATCACCAAATGTATGTTTTATATGTCAATCTCTAATTAGAGGGTTAATTTACATACTAGACATGTTAATCTTGGTTAAGGATGGATCCATAAGGTCCCCAAGTCTTAAAATTAAAGCTAGGAAAATCATGCCTACCAAGTGTTTGATAAAATTATTAAAATGCCTCAATGAAACTCGATTTCATTTGGGCATAGATAATTTGTGAAAATTTGTATATGGGTGAAACACGACCAAAAATGCGTGTAGACAAGTAAAGATTAGGTTCTAACAACCTAAGTGATCATTCACCTCATATGTGCGGATACAAGAGGCGTTAGATAACCAAGGAGTCTCGGGTTGAGGTAAAGAGGAAGCACGCATAAGGTAAGTCACTCGATGACTTAAATCTCAATATATTCCTAATGTGTTTATATGCTTAGTTATACCGTTGGAATTAGACATTTGGAGTGTCTCAAAAGAAGCTTAAAAAGGAGTTCATAATTTCAGAAAAAACGGCCTTAGATGAAGGTTGTCAGGATCCCAAATTAGACTAATGGGTCAATTGGGTAAAACGCTAGTTAGACAATGACCTAATCTACGGGTCAACATTATGCCGATATCGATCGTTGTTATTTGCTTGAGTATATTCGTAGACCTTATGTTGATAATCTTAAGCTAGTCTTGAAGCAAAAGAGGCGAAAGCCAAGGTAAGTCATATCTATGACTTTTAAATATATGCATATCTTAGAAATTATACCAATGAAGTGTCGTAGGAATCGAGGTTCTATCATAATTCCCAAGAGGCTTGAAAAACCTTGAAAATAAGCCGTGTCGCGAGTCACATGGGTCGCGCGAGTAAGACCGAGAGAAGTGGCACATGTGGCTATGGACACGAGGCATCGCCATAACGGAGAAGTGACTTGGCGAGTAAACACCTTATCAAGTTGAGACTTGATTTGTCGTATGCGAATCACAACCACGAACTTGGGAACTATAAAATTTCATGATTTTGACCTCTATGAGCCTTAACGGGTCAATTTGGATATAAGCATTTATTAACCGAAACGAAGTGTAAATCGAGGATGAATTTGGTTTCGGGCAAAGGTTTGGAATTGAAAATAGGATATGAGAATAGGTCCTAAGTGTAGGGACCTTAACTTAGCCAAAATGGGTGAAAAATCTTGAAAAGGATAAAAATTTGGCTAAGGCATATAACACAACAAAAGATGCAAAAATTATGAGAAAAACACGCGACGACCCTTCGTGCTACGCGACGAGAGAAGGACTTTCCCGTCGCGTGACGCGATGAGCATCAGGACCCATTTTTCATAATTTTTATCATTTCCATCCAATCCAATCCTATTCAATCCTATATATGTTTAATGGGTTAAATGTTTTGTAAAACTCTTAGGTAAGAAGACCTTGAAGTCGGAAGATGATCACACCATAAATCAAGAACCGAACGCTCGAGACTCGATCGCTTCCGCGACTTTTGAACACGAACTATTATAAACTTGTTTTTGGAAGGTATTATTGTTACCTTCTTCGATAATAACTTCTTCTTGCGTACGTTTTGAACCATAATACGTATGTACTAAAAGTTGTAAATCTTGTTAGGTATGCAATGTTTTGAATCCAAACTTCCAAACTAAGTTTATTAACACGTAAATTATCCTATAATACCCATTTATCGGGTAGGGCCTTACAAACATACTCACGACCTAGAAATGAAGTGAAGTAACCTCCATGATTCAGCACTATAGAAAATATTTCTGGATACACACCTGCATTTGATACAAAGTCATATTCAGTAAAAAAAAGAAAATGAAAGTTGCTTCATTGGGTTCGAATGGCACCTAATATATCTTCGTTTTGATAAATATCGTTCACTTGTCGAATATGAAACCCGCCACCATGCTTCATTGCTGATGTCTCTGTGTTTTTTTTTTTTTTTTTTTTTTTTTTTATCAAATATGAAGTGTTGTTGCAGCCTCTGTATTTGAAATCGTATTTGTTATAGGGTTGGGGAAGGGTTGGGTTTAAAAGAAAGTATAAATTGATGATTCTACCCATCACGTGTTATGCACATGGGTGATTTAACCCCAAACTTTAACGAAGTTAGTGACAAAGGATTTGGAGTGAAACAAAAAATAAACGTAAATGATGTGCATTATAATTTTTAAATGTTAAGGATGTGCCATGTAGTTTTTTGGAAACGTAAAGGACGTGCACTGTAATTTTCTCTTTGTGTTAATATTGCATTTTACAAATTTAGAAAGCATAAAAAAAACTAGATAAAACCATTGTTCACCTTGAGCCACAACAAGGTCAAGTGAGTGATCTGCAACTTTATCAACATGTCACATCAGCGCCCAGTTGACATAATATAATAGGATAAAGTGTGTGCTCACCTTGAGCCACAACACATAGTCTAATGCTCAAGTTACAACTCTAAAATGAGAGTAAATTAGTTTTTCAAACACTTTTAAACTTTTTTATTCATCTTAATTACACATTAATTTCCTCAACTTTTATTTATGTAAATAATAGTTATACTTTTGCTCCTTAATTTAAGCCAACTACCCCCACGATATTTAGACGACCATATTTATTTCAAAGGTTAATCCTTTTCAAATAAAAATTACATCAGGAAAACGAGAATTTTATTCACCTTTATTTGAATACAGTATTGTTATTATTTTTTAGATTTTACAAAATTGATGTGTTACGTGATTAACAACATTAGGGTGAGCAATAACAAAAAAGAAGAAGACAAAACCAAACCAAATGAATTGACAACTAAATTAACCAAAACTAAATTAACTTAAAATCGGTTATTGGGTTTTTTGTACCCCTAATTAACTGAAATTAACCAAAACCATACCGTACAATTCATATACTCACATATTCTTAGCTATACATCCATTTCATGTATTTATATCCCATTTCATGTACTTCTAAGCAAAATTTTAGCCAAAATTTGGTTTTGGTTATTAACAAAAATTAATTAAACCGAACTAAAACTGCCAATCTTACAAAATAAAGTGAACTATTAACCAACTGGTTAATAAGATCGATTAACTGATAACTTTAGTTTCGGTTGAGACTAATAACCGAATTGAACCAAACATGTACACCCTTAGAAGCGTCCTGCTAGTGTGTGTGTGTATACACACACATAGATGAACCAACTAAACTGAAAAATGGCATAGGAAATAGAAAAAGTTACAAAAATCGTCCTTTAAGTTTACAACATTTTTTAGTGGTCGTCCTTTAACTTCAAAATCGACGAGAATCATCCTTTATGTTGCAAAATCTTGCAGCTTTTGTCCTTTAGGCCTAACCTGGTTTGTCTTTAACGTTAAGTCTGATCATATGAACCCCACATGAGGGCATAACTGTCATTTTCTCCTTCTCATTCCTTCACTAATATATAAAAAGAAATATAAAAAATTTAGAAAATATCAATCCCCTCTCTCTCTAAACTCTCAGTCTCCCTCTTTGTAAACTCTCTCTCTAAGAACACTTATGAGGTGAACATCACCACCCACTGTTGAAGTGTCTAAAACATCACCACGGGTGATTATATGGACTCTGATTCAAGGTCTGGTAGTTTAACTGTGGGTATCAGAGGACTGGTAGGTCTAACACCAAAAGGGCACATAAAAAAATATTACCAAACCGAAAGATTGGATGGTTTGAGTGTGGGGGTATTAGAGATTTAAATTTAGCTATGATAGCCAGATGGTGGGGTACAAAAAAAATCCGTCAAAGATCAATATATGATTCTGTGGAGAGCCTTGTTTGGGGGGATTGCAACCAAAGACGCCACGAGGGATCTGCTGCAGGTATGGTGTGCACCAAAATCGGTCAATCATTTATTAGCAGGGTGCATTGCGGGAAGATGCTTATGGTGGCATGTCTTCTTACTTTTCATACCCCATTTCCTAAAACCAGTTTAAAATTTGTCAAATTTCACCCTTTTAAAAAGCCTTATTTTTATAATACTTTTGAAAGTTAGGAGCGGTGAAGTTAATACCAAAACTTCATAACTATCCTTATTATAGAACTAAATCAATTATCGTTTTTAAATATTTTTCAATGTCTACATGTTTATACTAATCATACAAGCATTATGAAATCATTAAAACTGCAAGGATTCAACCTCTTTTTCTTAGTATATACAAACTTTTTGATTTGGTTTAGGCGCATAAATTAATGTCACTTAGAGAAAGAATGAGATGTGTTGATCAAACCAAATGTTAACTACCTTATTGTTGATTAACAAAAGATACGAGTAAAAAAAGATTTGTTAAAAACTTTTGAAAACGGTTATTTACAAAAACTTTCTAACATAATTTAAATAAATGTTTAGAAGAAAAAAGTGTTTTACTTTTCAAAAAAAAAAAAAAAAAAAACAGGAATAAAAGCGTTACTTAGAAAATTTAAAAGAAAAAGTTTTAAAATGTAAAGTAATGTTTTAATAAATGTTATTTAAAAAAATATCGAGAAAAAATTAATAAAAAAATCATAAAAAACTTTTATTTTTAAGTTGATAACAAAATATTAAAATTTGGTAATAAAAGATAAAAATGTTTGAATTCTATTAATGTGAAATTTAAAGAAAGAGGCATGCTCAGTAAAAATAAAGAGAGAGTACGTTTAGCAACCCCTTAAAGAAAAACGAATAAAACCATAATAGTTAGTGGATGTGATTAATTAATATATGTGATAACACTTCTTTAAGCAACATGATCAAGGAACGGTGCCACCACTTTTCATTTTTTGTTGAATGACTAATGAAAGCTCGGTCACCCGGGAAAACCCAAATGGCAAAAGGCCACTCACTCCCGCAAACGCAGACGGTGTTGTTGACCTAGCCCGCCATCATTCCAGAGGAAACCCACGCCCGAAGATCCACTGTGGTAAAACATCTGGCTCAGCCTAAAATAAATTTGCTCTAAGTGAGACTCCAACCTATAACTTCTACATTAGAAGGTTATAGGGCTGCCACTCCCCCATAAGGTGACTGGCCCACTGCTTTTCATTTACTTATCTATAAGTATATATAAAGGAAAATGTGTGGTTTCACATGACACTCATTGGGGCCATCCTCCCCCCTTAAGTGTGCCACATGACAAATTGTGAGAGTTCAAAAAAATCCTACCACATATATAAACTTCCTTCTCTTACCCAAACCTTAAAAATCTCTCTCCTCCCCTTCTCTTCCACCACTTCTCCACCTACGTGGGAAAGACAGAAGATGATGACGGTGGGATTGAGGTGGCTAGCGTCAATGACAGAGGCGTTGATGGTTAGGGATTTTTTACCTGGTAGTTTCTAAAGGTCAAGAATGGTTTTTATTGGCTGATGTGGTGGTGCGATTGATGGACAGAGACGGAGGTGGAGGGTGTTTATTGAAAGAGATGGTGGATTTGTGGTGGTTGGAAGTGGCGGTTAAGGTTTTGATGTGATTAATGATGAAGATGGTGACTACAGTTCCGACCCGTTTGGTGAGTTCTGATTTGTGTGTATCATCTGCTTCCTCCTTCCTTTCTCTTGCTATGGTTTCTTCTTCAGATCTAACTACCAACCCACCCCTAATCCAATTTACAAGGTTTGCTTTTTCAATGATATAAAGTAATTAGTTAATTAATCACTTGAATTTTTTAAGCATGTTAGGTTTAAGATAACGCATGTGTTTGTTTTGTTGCAGAGACAATTTGTATTGGAACAACTAAAAAGTCTATTGCTAAAGCTCATGTAGAGAGGTAATTAGTTTTTAGATTAGGAACTTAGGGGCTGTTTTGGTTGATTAAGTGCTGAATCATTAAGAGTTCTGAATGGTTAAGAGGTCTGAATGGTTAAGTGCTGAATCATTAAGTTTGACCTCTTAATGGTTAGTTTTCTTGTTCTACATTGGTGTGAGAGCCTCATTAAGGTTCAGCCTAGTTCAATGGTTAATGGTTCAGCAACATCCCAAGTCTTAATGGTTCAGCCTTAACCATTCCGCTTAGAAGCAGAAACAAATACGCTGAATGCTGAATCATTCAGCACTAAATGGTTTAGAGCTTCATTTAGAGGCTTACCAAACAACCCTTTGAAGTTTTAAGAATCCTTTTTTCTTTATTTATTTATTTATTTATTTATTTATTTTAATTATGTTGTTTGGATTTTAGTGCAGCAAGAAATCAGTGAAAACTAAACAACCATCTGCTAAGAAGTCAAAGAAGGAAAGGGATCCAAGTAAACCTAAAAGGCCACCAACTGCATTCTTTTTGTTTATGTATGTGATGATTTTACTTCATATTTTACGTAATTTTTTTATTGTGTTTACATGTTGTTTGATTGGGGTAATTTGTTATGGTGTAGGGAGAACTTTAGGAAACCATTTAAGGAAGCCAATCCAAACAATAAGAAAGTTGCATTAGTAATATTTGAATTCAGTTTATATTAAAAAAATTTTGGTCTTGACCTATCATTTATTGTAAATCTTAATAATCTAAATTGTAAAACAGCTTGAAAAGTCTACTATCATTTGTTTAAATATATAAAACCTTTTAAATGGTTGTATCTAAAAATCTTGAAGTCATTAGTGTAAGGATTTTTTTGCAGAAGTAGTGCTATAGTGGCAGTTTTTTGTACATTTGGAGGGCGTCAGTCATGAACTTTCGCAAATGGTGAAACTGAGATATTATCTTGCGGTTTTCGCTTATGTGGAGGGGAGAGGAGAGAGGCTTTTGCTTAGTAGGAGAGAGGGGGGAGAAAACACAACATGGTCTTGCGGATTCAGTACTTCGGCTGACACAATCAGGGGCCACATGTGTAGGTAGTTAGATAGTTGAAGGGGATGTTGTGTAACTTTGGAGGGAATCCGAGAGATGATGTTGCGGATTCAAAGATAGTCTGACACAAGTCTGTGCAAGCCAAAAAAAGTTGAATATTATCAAATAGTTGAAGGGCCAGTCTTGTAAATTCGGTATAACTAAAACCGCAAGATGGTCATGCGTTTTGGGTTTTTTTTTTTAACTAATAGATCAAGGGCTAGTCTTGTAACTTCTCTTTTGTCGTGTGTATGTGAATTCAAAGAAAGAAGCAGGGTGGTTCACATGCATTACACCCCAACCACACAAGTCAGGAGGGGGCATGCTTTTCAGTAAGACAAGTTAAATCAAAGACATAAATGCATGCAAGTACATGCAACCTCATGCAGCAGGTTTAGTCTTATAAATTTCATGTATGTTGAACGAGTATTTTGCACTCTCAAAATCCAAAAGACCACATATCTTTCACTCTCAATCCAAAGACAACATACAACGCACCCGTTGTGTGATATTAATCCTATTGTCATGTTCTTTGTTTAATGACTCACGCAACGGGACGGTGAAGCTGTCCTTTTTACCATACCTAGAGGACCTCAATGAATGTGGGACCTTGAGTTGGGGTAGTGCTGTGTTGGCATGGTTGTATCGCAACCTGTGCGAAGAAGCAGTAATGGATGGCGAAGCAATGTGTGGGTGTGTGTATTTGTTACAGTTGTGGGCGTATACCAGAATTCGGGTATTAGCTCCCAGAATTGTTCCAGAAGAAGAAGAAGAAGGCCCCAGTAGACCTAGACTCCCATTTGGTGCCAAGTAAGTAGTATGTTATGCGTGCATATTATTGATTATATTAAAACATGTTATTTTTGCTAATTATTGTGTTTGATAATTATATTTAAAAGGTGGCGTGTACCACACAATTTTAAGGAGACGACCAGATACTCGTTGCGCGCAATCTGTTCTCAACTATCCAATCTTCACGAGGATTCGGTAAGAGTTAAGTTACATTAAATTACTGCTGAATTCCGTACAATGCGTTAATAATTAATTATTTTTTTGCACCAGTTTGTTTGGCGTCCATATGAAGAAGAAATGGGTTCCTTGGCGGATTATTGTCTAGAAGGGCAGGATTCCTGGTGTTGTGAATGTTATATCTTGTGGATGCATGTGGTGGAATACCACGCACCATCTCGGGTCCTTAGACAGTATGGGGTCTGCCAATGGAAACCTCAAAATCCCCCCCTTAGCCATGAAGAGAACCTTACCCTGCATAAATTTAAGCGTACCGGGCAAACGGATACAAACTAGAGAAGCAAACATGAAACCTATGTATCCTCCTGGGATAATCGCAGATTTAATAGAGTGGTGGGGCAACGGATATTGGCAGGGTTTCCTTCCGTGTTTCCAGATTAAATGAGTTGGTATCTGGAACACACGGTTGGATTTGTGACCAACCCGGCGAATGACCCGGTACCACAAACCGGGTTCCGAGATGATGGGTCAATCACCCAACTAATGGTTTGTATATCACTTTAATAAATTTACACAATAGTATATAATGCAAAAATATTATTTTAATGTTCGTTATTTTAATATTAATGCAGATGGAAGGCTATGCAGAGATGTATAGTCAAGCGGTTCGGTTTATGCCAAACGCTCCTGAACAATTCGCAGCGATACAAAACACTGCCACCGCAGTGTTGACTTCAATTCGCGAAGGAGATCGTTTGAATTATCCTTCGCGTCTACAAGATCACCCCGTCGGTTTCCAGGCTGACAGAAGCCGACCTAATAGGGTGTCAGGGCGTATAAACCGTAGACGTGGTCGGGTGGACGAGGCAGGGCCTTCTTCAGCAACTCAAGACCCTCCCAGGAATGATGAGCAGCCTATGGAATGGTCGGATTTTGATTTCACAAGTTTGCTGAATGATGATGATAGTGGGAGAGGTAATTTTGAAGGGGCTAGTTCCTCACAAAACCCCGTTCATCCACAACAGTTAGGGGGGTTCGATCCACAACGCCAGTATGGTGGGGGGTTCAATCCACAACACTCTAGGGGGTTCATACCTACTCCTCAAGAGTCTATTATGTATACCCCCTACCGCTAAGTAACACCCAGGCGTCTTCATTTTGAACACCAGATAACCCGATTAACACCCAACAATCCTCGTTCACTTACTGGGCACAAAATCAAAGTGAACAACCAACGGGTTATAATAATTCTTGGACGCCTGTACCCCTTCAATTTGATGAACGTCACAATCCACCCAGAAATCTCCGGCGTACTCGATGTGGTACCGGTAGTAGATATTGTAATCAACCTAGTTGTGGTGGTCCTGGTTATTGTAATAATGATGCATAGTTTTTAAATTCGTTTATGGATGTTAAATTTTCATGTTTTAGCGTTTATGTTTTAATGGTTAATGTTAGTTTTCATGCAGCATACATGAAACACACATCTTTGGTAGATAAATGTCACACAACACATAAACGTTAACAACATAAATGTCACACAACATACATGACATTTATAATAAGAAACACACATGCTCACAAACGTTAACAACAATATTTGTTACATATTATTTGGTGTCCAACGTCCACGATAAAATTCATCAGCGATGTACCGACGGTAGGCTGAACAAGAATGCGCAAGATCTCCTTCAAAGTTGATATATTCCTCATTAATTAGATTCTTCATTAACATACATATAAGGACTCCACACGTCCACCAACTGAGCCGTGATCTTCAGGCGGCCAGACTTTTGTAGAATTCTATGACATTGGGAGACCATTTCTTCGACCCTATGGTTGGACGATACCATCGGGGTTGGTGTGGAATCTTATGCGGTGGTGTGTCAGGGACTATGTCCTCAAATTCGGGGTTTGACTGGTCGAGATCCATTAGGATTTGTGTATGACTGTTGTTTGCCATAATGAGTTGGGGTGATATTTGGTGGTAGTAAAAGGATGGAAATACATGTACTTTTATAGACCTTTTAAACCCGCATGTTGAAGTTGCGGTCTTACCTTTTGAATTTAAATCCGAAAATTGAAGTTGCGGTTTTACCTTTTTAACTCTAAAAAGTGGCACTGCGCGCTGGTGCGTCCGTTGAAATGTAAACTATGTGCTAAGCAATAATTTTGGATGGAAATGTGACTTTTCATCGTTTTGTGACGCAAATAATGATGCCGAGCAATAATTTTGGAGGCCTAAACTTGCATGAACGATAAACTATGTGCTAAGCACTGCGCGCTGGCGGGTCCAGTGTCCGGTAATCCCGGGCTGGGGAATCGAATCACGGGTCCGAAAGTGGCCCCCGGGGCATTTCGCCACTTAAAATAAACCTCCGAAACTAATACACCTCCTCAACTCTAAAAAGTGGCACTGAGAAAATGTGACTTTTCATCGTTTTGTGACGCAGATAATGATGCCGAGCAATAATTTTGGAGGCCTAAACTTGCATGAACGGTAAACTATGTGCTAAGCACTGCGCACTGGCGGGTCCGTTTCCGGTAATCCCGGGCCGGGGAATAGAATCATGAGCCCGAAAGTGGCCCCCGGGGAATTTCTCCACTTAAAATAAACCTCCGAAACTAATATACCTCCTGAACTCTAAAAAGTGGCACTGCGAAAATGTGACTTTTCATCGTTTTGTGACGCAGATAATGAGACCGACCAATAATTTTGGAGGCCTAAACTTGCATGAACAGTAAACTGCTAAGCACTGCACGCTGGCGGGTCCGGTGTCCGGTAATCCTGGCCGGGGAATCGAATCACGGGCCCGAAAGTGGCCCCCGGGGCATTTCGCCACTTAAAATAAACCTTCGAAACTAATACACCTCCTCAACTCTAAAAAGTGGCAATGCCGAAATGTGACTTTTCATCGTTTTATGACGCAGATAATGATGCCGACCAATAATTCTGGAGGCCTAAACTTGCATGAACGGTAAACTATGTGCTAAGCACTGCGCGCTGGCGGGTCCGGTGTCTAGTAATCCCGGGCCGGAGAATCGAAACACAGGCCCGAAAGTGGCCCCCGGGGCATTTCGCCACATAAAAAAAACCTCCGAAACTAATACACCTCAACTCTAAAAAGTGGCACTGTGAAAATGTGACTTTTCATCGTTTTGTGACGCAGATAATGATGCCGAGCTATAATTTTGGAGGCCTAAACTTGCATGAACGGTAAACTATGTGCTAAGCACTGCGCGCTGGCGGGTCCGGTGACCGGTAAATCCAGGCCAGGGAATCGAATCACGGGCCCGAAAGTGGCCCCCGGGGCATTTCGTTTTAATTTAATTTTTACCAAAGAAGTCAATTTGTTTAACTGGACCATACATAAGCATACTAAAATAAAGTCAACGATAACACAACCACCTACTTAACCTCTTAGAGAAGATACACATGTTATTAATAAAACATAAGTCCATTATGTGGTGAACAATCAGACTGGGGCCGATTCTGGGTCATACTCTTCAAGTGCTCGTTCTTTGTGCCACCTCCTGAATAGGATTTCAACAAGAACCGACTCATCAAAATCCTCTTCGTCATCTTCAATGGGTGGTGGATTTGGTTGGTGACCGTTGTCACTGGTAGAGGAATGTGGTTGTGGAGATGTCGGATGGTTATGGTTTGGTGTTTGAAAAATTACCGGACGGTTATGGTTTGGTGTTGGTGGAGTAGACGGACGGTATGGGTAGGGTTGTTGCAAATGGGAGTGTTGCAAGGTAGGGCTTCTTCGTTGTTGTTCAGTGATGTTTACAGAACGATGAAACTGATCGGTGATTTCATTAATCATACCTGAAGTGGGGTGTTGCTAGGTAGGGTCTCTACTACAAGTGCCTCTGCCCAACATACGAATCCACAGCCACGGGGTTTCCTGTTACAGCAGTAGAATTGACGACATGGGTTTCTTGAAGTTGATGATACACGGACTACTGTGGGAGAACCAGAATTGCAATAAACCATATTGTGGTTTCGTTTGTTGATATCTGCAACTTAGTATGTAATGAGTATTTATGGGCAAAAACCGCAAGACCATGTTGCGATTTATCGAAAATAGTATTTTATTATTGCACGACCTTTTGGGGTGAATAAAACCGCAAGACCATCTTGCGGTTTATGGACAGTATTTTAGAAAAAACCGCAAGACCATCTTGCGGTTTATGGAAAACAGTATTTTAGAAAATACCGCAAGACCATCTTGCGGTTTTATCTAATATATTTATGTATGCAATATGTGCTACGGACCATCACAATCCTCTGTTACCAAACAAATCGTGGCAAACTTTCACCCTTTCATTGTAAAACTCTACTGGGGTGGTGACGTTACCTACGTAAACGGTAGTGTTACCGCCGACGACAACACCATTTCAACCACTTTTATTATGACCCACAGAATGTCATATACTGAGTTTGTAGACGTAGTTTTTAGTAACGCTCATATTAACAGGGAGTGTTATACTTTGAGTTTAGTATTGTACTACACTTTTCAGGGTTGCTCAGAGGGGGCGTACATCGTTGGGGACGATGGTATGAACACGATGTTCTATCTAGACGAGAATACACATATGTACGTCGCAATCGTACATGTGAAGCCCATGCCTATAGTTTCTATTCAGGAAACTAGTGCTATGGATCTGCTAAGACGCTTTTCCTCGGTGCCTCTAGAAGACGACACTTTGCAAACTCCGCCATCTCAGCATATGCAGTCAACCAATCTCGGTCTCGGGTCATCGTTCAACAACACAGGAACCTCACATCAAGGAGGTACTGCTGATTACCATTATAATGATTTTCACTGTAACGAAGAGTATGTTGCTGATCTATCTCTTGATGACAACGAACAACATCATGCTAACGATGACAATGAAGGTACGAGACCTATATAGTCAATTGATTTTTATTTATATCCATATTTTTCTTCATACGTACTTATAATATGTGTGGTGTTATAACGATGACAAAAACGAAGAGGATGATACTGGAGGCTATGTGAACAATGACGAAGACGGTGACTCGGAAAAAAGCGAGCATGATACGGTATCCTAATATGGTCTCATACTGGTGAGAAGGATATACGTCCGAAGAGAGCAGAGAAAGCGAGCATGAACCCACGGACGTTGACTCGGAAAAAAGCGGGGACGAAGAAGATGAAGCTAGACAGTCACTTATCCCAACAGATCCTCAATTCCATGAAGGGCTTAATCCTGCTTTCCCTACGGACGTACCTATTGACGACGAAGATGAAAGGTTAGAAGCATATCGGCTTCCCGATTATGACGATGAAGATAGCATGGAGATGTGGAGTGGAAACATAGATGATATCCGTGTGGGTATCTACTTTGAAAGTAAAGAAAAAGTGATTAAAGCGATCCGGTATTGGAACGTGCAATGCAATAGAGAGTTGTGTGTCATCGATAGCAGGCCATACACATTTAGAGTAAGATGTAAAAATAAAAACCCGTCACATTTTACCATAAAACGTGGGAGGTTGAAACAGAAAAGGATCCATAACGAGATGGATGAAAGGCATGAGGACGAACCTTGTGCTCCCCGCAGATGCAGTATTTGTAAGCAAACAGGTCACAACAAAAAAGGTTGTACCTCCCGTGGCTAGTGATGTTCATTGTCGTGTGTTGGTTGTCGTAAGTTAATGTTTGTAGTATTGTTTCTTGTTATTTCTTATCAACTTGTCGTATTACTCTCGTGATGCTAGTTCAAAGTATCATGAAATAAATAAACGGTAGTGCCTTTATTACAAGAAAAATTTTATTACATGAAAAAAGGAAACATTACAAAACAGCTGACGCAACTCACCAAAACTTATCACAACGACACTTATACAGCTCATCAGCCATGTGGCGTCGGTAGTTCACACAAGCCTCTTCTACGGTGTTTTCATGGTGTATCATCAATGATTTGTTTTTAACTAGTTTCTCCATCATCATACAAACAAGAACCCCAGCGTTAGCGATGTTACCCTCATCTTGGGGGACATCCGTCTCAACCAAACCGAGGGACATCTCACATTCCGTTATGTACCTCGTGTGTCTCCTAAAGTGAATACGTTCTAGAAACCATTTGAAAAATATCTGTAACATCCCCATATAGTTCCTAACATCTCGATGTTTTCCATTTCTCCATCTTTTATCGGTCCAATATTGAGTAATCACCATGCTCTGCATATCAATACGGACAAGTAGCCGGTCTGTTTGGCGAATCCACAAAGGAAGGTAGATGCAGTCAACCTCCCAGAATGGAGGATACGGGTCCTTTTGTCTGGCATAATAAAGGGGGGTAGTGGATTTATCATCTTGCATGTAATCATAAAAATCAGGAGGTAACACCGATCATCATAATTCTTTGTTGGGGTTTTTTAAGAGCATCGCCTGCCGTACACGCATTAATCTTACAGTCCATGCTTCAACATGCTGCAAAAGAAGAAAAAACACTATAAATTAACTATGTAAACATGTGAAAACTTATAAAAATTAATATGTCGTGTTAAGTGTACCGTAGACGACAGATGACTGCCAGATTCATTCCCTAGTAGGGCACCCCAAAAAGTTCTGTCAAGTTTTTTTGTAATGAAACGACTGTAGCAGTATGGAGAGTCCCCGTTGAGGTAAAACTCTAAAACATCTGGGCACCAGTTCTTTGAATCTTTGTTGGAAACTATAGCACTATCTTTTTCGGGCTCCTTTTCTGGTGGCTTTTTAGTCGGAATCACCATAGACGCCCAGCCTTCGTGGAGACGACGGCCTCTTCATACGCCTCCAAAGATCATCCGTCCATTTTGATTTCTTAGCAACTGGTTGAGAACAGAAATATGACCCGACCTCTTCGTCCTTCTCCATACTATCGAACGTTTCTTTTGGAGTGAATGATAATGAAACTTTACATATATGTATTTATTGGTGAAATTGACAATATTAAGAAACGTAAAACTGCAACATCATCTTGAGGTTTTGATAATGATAGTAAATGTCCATACCGTACTTAAAGTAAAACTGCAACATCATCTTGCGGTTTTGATAATGATAGTAAATGTCCATACCGTACTTAAAAATTAAAAAAAATTCAACATACTTTTTTTAATAAAGTCAAAAAATTATATTTAAACAATCTATATAGAATATTGTTTAATATTGTTAATTTTTTTAAATATTTCATTTTTTTAGTTAATATGTCGTTTTTTAAACAATCTATTTCCGAAGCAGAATATAGCGTATTTTTTTAGTTAATATGGCGTTTTTTAAACAATCTATTTCCGAAGCAGAATATATCGTATTTTTTAGTTAATATGACGTCTTTTTTAGAATATTGTTTAGTAAATTTCTTATCGTTTAGTAAATTTCTTATATTATAATATGTTGTTTTTAACAAAGTTATTTAATAATAATAAATTGGAATTGACTGAAACACACATAAATTTATTTATGCACTAAAACGTTAAATATACAATCTACCGAGTTACAAAACAATCTATTTCCAAGACCACCAATTCCAATATTCTCCCGGACGTCGCTAATGACGGACCGTGATTCTTCAACACCGGGGTGCATTTCGCTGTAGGTGTAGATTGTGACGGGTTACCACGGAGTCTCCAGTTTGCCTGTGCCCACAAAGCTGTATGACCTAGGGTATAAAAGTGGCCGTTGTACTGAAGACGATATACAGAAGTATGATATCGTGGATCAACAATTTGATGAAGGTCCTTACGTTTCATGTGGCAAACCGCAATAGCATGCGAACAAGGCTGATGTTCGATTTGCCACTTTGCACAGGAGCAAGTTCCGTTACGGTATTCAACCGTGTAATCGTTCCCCGTCTTCCATTGCCCGAACGCGAGACTTGACGTGGTACCGTCCCTGTGAACCATCATACAAATGTACAGTATGTTCTCGTGATTTAGCATCACGTTCGCATATCACAGTCCAGATGCGGGGGGCAACATTGTTTGGCAACGCTTTCCAATTCTGTAGTGAATGTTAAACTGATCAACATCCCTTTCCAGCGTATGGTGTATGGCTGCCATAATAGGTATCATCCTTTCCTTTGACAACACATGGTTGAAGCACTAAGACATGTTGGTTGTCAGGTGACCCCATCGACGATTTTCTTTATCGTGCACCAACGTCCACTTAGAGAGATCAATGTCTCTCAAGTATCTCCATGCCTTTTTGATAATGCTCTTCATTTGTCTGATGGCATACAGATACTTGTAACGCTGTGATGTGCTACCGATAGTCCAACAAAGCTTTTTCAGAGTTGCACTTTTGAATTTTGCGCCAAGATTGCTTCGTACATGACGAAGACAATACCGATGGTAAGCGTTCGGCTCCCTCCATCCTGGAAATTCCTCCATCGCCCTAATTATTCTAACATGTCTGTCCGAGATAACACAAAGGGGGTTGTTGGCGTTGTGTCTTGAAATATGCAGCCTAAACTGCTCCAGGAACCAACCTCAGCTCTCAATTGTCTCCTCATCTACAATTGCATACGCCACCGGAAGTATGTAGTTGTTTGCATTCTTGGCGACCGCAATCAACATCTTACCCTTGTAAGTCCCCTTTAGATGAGTCCCATCGACGGAGATCACCGGTGCCGAATATTGGAACGCCTCAATTACGGGCGCAAAGGCCCAGAAAACATATTTGAACACCTTACATTCCGGGGGCTCCCGGGATGATGATACCACTCGACAACGGTACCTGGATTTGTAGCCTGTAACCGAGCCACATACGCTGGCAACTGCTCAAAATTGCTCTCCCAGGTGCCATACATATTCTCAATTGCTTTTCTTCGGGCTTTCCATGCCTTAGAGTATGAGATATCGACATTCAGCGTCTGCTTTATGTAAGTGATGACGTGTTTCACCGGAAACGTTAAGTCAGCCTTCGCCTGTGCAAAGATATGCGTGGCAACATCTCTTGACCTTAGTGCCCTGTTGTTGTTGCGTTCAACCGTTGAGTAGCATGTGTGTTTTGTTGACCACTTTGACAACCGCCAGAAGGCCCCCTCCCGGGCACGTGATGCCATAGCAGCCCACATGCAAGTTGAGTTTTTATTTTTACATCTTACTCTAAACGTGTATGGCCTGCTTTCGATGACACACAACACTCTATTACATTGCACGTTCCAATACCGGATCACTTTAATCACTTTTTCTTTACTTTCAAAGTAGATGCCCACACGGATATCATCTATGTGTCCACTCCACATCTCCATGCTATCTTCATCGTCATAATCGGGAAGCCAATATGCTTCTAACCCTTCATCTTCGTCGTCAATAGGTACGTCCGTAGGGAAAGCAGGATTAAGCCCTTCATGGAATTGAGGATCTGTTGGGATAAGTGACTGTCCAGCTTCATCTTCTTCGTCCCCGCATTTTTCTGAGTCAACGTCCGTGGGTTCATGCTCGCTTTCTCTGCTCTCTTCGGACGTATATCCTTCTCACCAGTATGAGACCATATTAGGATACCGTATCATGCTCGCTTTTTTCCGAGTCACCGTCATCGTCATTGTTCACATAGCCTCCAGTATCATCCTCTTCGTTTTTGTCATCGTTATAACACCACACATATTATAAGTACGTATGAAGAAAAATATGGATATTAATAAAAATCAATTGACTATATAGGTCTCGTAGCTTCATTGTCATCGTTAGCATGATGTTGTTCATTGTCATCAAGAGATAGATCAGCAACATACTCTTCGTTACAGTGAAAATCATTATAATGGTAATCAGCAGTACCTCCTTGATGTGAGGTTCCTGTGTTGTTGAACGATGACCCGAGACCGAGATTGGTTGACTGCATATGCTGAGATGGCGGAGTTTGCAAAGTGTTGTCTTCTAGAGGCACCGAGGAAAAGCGTCTTAGCAGATCCATAGCACTAGGTTCCTGAATAGAAACTATAGGCATGGGCTTCACATGTACGATTGCGATGTACATATGTGTATTCTCGGCTAGATAGAACATCGTGTTCATACCATCGTCCCCAACGATGTACGCCCCCTCTGAGCAACCCTGAAAAGTGTAGTACAATACTAAACTCAAAGTATAACACTCCCTGTTAATATGAGCGTTACTAAAAACTGCGTCTAGAAACTCAGTATATGACATTCTGTGGGTCATAATAAAAGTGGTTGAAATGGTGTTGTCGTCGGCGGTAACACTACCGTTTACGTAGGTAACGTCACCACCCGAGTAGAGTTTTACAATGAAAGGGTGAAAGTTTGCCATGATTTGTTTGGTAACAGAGGATTGTGATGGTCCGTAGCACATATTGCATACATATATATATTAGATAAAACCGCAAGATGGTCTTGCGGTTTTTTCTAAAATACTGTTTTCCATAAATCGCAAGATGGTCTTGCGGTTTTTTCTAAAATACTGTCCATAAACCGCAAGATGGTCTTGCGGTTTTATTCACCCCAAAAGGTCGTGCAATAATAAAATACTATTTTTGATAAATCGCAACATGGTCTTGCGATTTTTGCCCATAAATACTCATTACATACTAAGTTGCAGATATCAACAAACGAAACCACAATATGGTTTATTGCAATTGTGGTTCTCCCATAGTAGTCCGTGTATCATCAACTTCAAGAAACCCAGGTCGTCAATTCTACTGCTGTAACAGGAAACCCCGTGGCTGTGGATTCGTATGTTGGGCAGAGGCACCTGTAGTAGAGACCCTACCTAGCAACACCCCCACTTCGGGTATGATTAATGAAATCACCGATCAGTTTCATTGTTCTATAAACATCACTGACCAACAACGAAGAAGCCCTACCTTGCAACACTCCCATTTGCAACAACCCTACTGATACCGTCCGTCTACTCCACCAACACCAAACCATAACCGTCCGGTAATTTTTCAAACACCAAACCATAACCATCCGACATCTTCACAACCACATTCCTCTACCGGTGACAACGGTCACCAACCAAATCCACCACCCATTGAAGATGACGAAGAGGATTTTGATGAGTCGATTCTTGATGAAATCCTATTCAGGAGGTGGCACAAAGAACGAGCTCTTGAAGAGTATGACCCAGAATCGGCCCCAGTTTGATTGTTCACCACATAATGGACTTCTATTTTATTAATAACGTGTGTATCTTCTCTAAGAGGTTAAGTAGGTGGTTGTGTTATGGTTGACTTTATTTTAGTATGCTTATGTATGGTCCAGTTATATAAATTGACTTCTTTGGTAAAAATTAAATTAAAACGAAAGGCCCCGGGGGCCAATTTTAGGCTTGTGATTCGATTCCCTGGCCTGGATTTACCGGTCACCAGACCCCCCAGCGCGCAGTGCTTAGCACATAGTTTACCATTCATGCAAGTTTAGGCCTCCAAAATTATTGCTCGGCATCATTATCTGCGTCACAAAACGATGAAAAGTCACATTTTCGCAGTGCCACTTTTTAGAGTTGAGGAGGTGTATTAGTTTCAGAGGTTTTTTTTAAGTGGCGAAATGCCCCGGGGGCCACTTTCGGGCCCGTGATTCGATTCCCCGGCCCGGGATCACCGGACACCGGACCCGCCAGCGCGCAGTGCTTAGCACATAGTTTACCGTTCATGCAAGTTTAGGCCTCCAAAATTATTGGTCGGCATCATTATCTGCGTCATAAAATGATGAAAAGTCACATTTCCGCAGTGCCACTTTTTAGAGTAGAGGAGGTGTATTAGTTTCGGAGGTTTATTTTAAGTGGCGAAATGCCCCGGGGGCCACTTTCGGGCCCGTGATTCGATTCCCCGGCCCGAGATTACGGGACACCGGACCCGCCAGCGCGCAGTGCTTAGCACATAGTTTACCATTCATGCAAGTTTAGGCCTCCAAAATTATTGGTTGACCTCATTATCTGCGTCACAAAACAATGAAAAGTCACATTTTCGCAGTGCCACTTTTTAGAGTTGAGGAGGTGTATTAGTTTCGGAGGTTTATTTTAAGTGGCGAAATGCCCCGGGGGACACTTTCGGGCTCGTGATTCGATTCCGCGGCCCGGGATTACCGGACACCGGACCCGCCAGCGTAGTGCTTAGCACATAGTTTACGATTCATGCAAGTTTAGGCCTCCAAAATTATTGCTCGGCATCATTATCTGCGTCACAAAACGATGAAAAGTCACATTTTCTCAGTGCCACTTTTTAGAGTTGAGGAGGTGTATTAGTTTCGGAGGTTTATTTTAAGTGGCGAAATGCCCCGGGGGCCACTTTCGGGCCCGTGATTCGATTCCCCGGCCCGGGATTACGGGACACCGGACCTGCCAGCGCGCAGTTCTTAGCAGTTTACCGTTCATGCAAGTTTAGGTCTCCAAAGTTATTGGTCGGCCTCATTATCTGCGTCGGCCTCATTATCTGCGTCACAAAATGATGAAAAGTCACATTTTCGTAGTGCCACTTTTTAGAGATGAGGAGGTGTATTAGTTTCGGAGGTTTATTTTAAGTGGCGAAATGCCCCTAGGGCCACTTTTGGGCTCGTGATTCGATTCCCCGGCCTAGGATCACCGGACACCGGACCCGCCAGCGCGCAGTGCTTAGCACATAGTTTACCGTTCATGCAAGTTTAGGCCTCCAAAATTATTGGTCGGCATCATTATCTGCGTCATAAAATGATGAAAAGTCACATTTCCGCAGTGCCACTTTTTAGAGTAGAGGAGGTGTATTAGTTTCGGAGGTTTATTTTAAGTGGCGAAATTCCCCGGGGGCCACTTTCGGGCCCGTGATTCGATTCCCCGGCCCGAGATTACGGGACACCGGACCCGCCAGCGCGCAGTGCTTAGCACATAGTTTACCATTCATGCAAGTTTAGGCCTCCAAAATTATTGGTTGGCCTCATTATCTGCGTCACAAAACAATGAAAAGTCACATTTTCGCAGTGCCACTTTTTAGAGTTGAGGAGGTGTATTAGTTTCGGAGGTTTATTTTAAGTGGAGAAATTCCCCGGGGGCCACTTTCGGGCTCATGATTCTATTCCCCGGCCCGGGATTACCGGAAACGGACCCGCCAGTGCGCAGTGCTTAGCACATAGTTTACCGTTCATGCAAATTTAGGCCTCCAAAATTATTGCTCGGCATCATTATCTGCGTCACAAAACAATGAAAAGTCACATTTTCTCAGTGCCACTTTTTAGAGTTGAGGAGGTGTGTTAGTTTCGGAGGTTTATTTTAAGTGGCGAAATGCCCCGGGGGCCACTTTCGGGCCCGTGATTCGATTGCCCGGCCCGGGATTACCGGACACCGGACCCGCCAGCGCGCAGTGCTTAGCACATAGTTTGCTGTTCATGCAAGTTTAGGCCTCTAAAATTAATGCTCTGCATCATTATCTGTGTCACAAAACGATGAAAAGTCACATTTTCTTAGTGCCACTTTTTAGAGTTGAGGAGGTGTATTAGATTCGGAATTTTATTTTAAGTGGCGAAATGCCCCGGGGGCCACTTTCGGGCCCGTGATTCGATTCCCCAGACCGGGATTACCGGACACTGGACCCGCCAGCGCGCAGTGCTTAGCACATAGTTTACCGTTCATACAAGTTTAGGCCTCCAAAATTATTGCTCGACATCATTATTTGCGTCAAAAAACGATGAAAAGTCACATTTTTCATCCAAAATTATTGCTTAGCACATAGTTTACAGTTCAACGGACCCGCCAGCGCGCAGTGCCACTTTTTAGAGTTAAAAAGGTAAAACCGCAACTTCAATTTTCGGATTTAAATTCAAAAGGTAAGACCACAACTTCAACATGCGGGTTTAAAAGGTCTATAAAAGTACATGTATTTCCATCCTTTTACTACCACCAAATATCACCCCAACTCATTATGGCAAACAACAGTCATACATAAATCCTAATGGATCTCGACCAGTCAAACCCCGAATTTGAGGACATAGTCCCTGACACACCACCGCATAAGATTCCACACCAACCCCGATGGTATCGTCCAACCAGAGAGTCGAAGAAATGGTCTCCCAATACCATAGAATTCTACAAAAGTCTGGCCGCCTGAAGATCACGGCTCAGTTGGTGGACGTCTGGAGTCCTTATATGTATGTTAATGAAGAATCTAACATAGAATTCTACCAGAATGGTGACGCCCCTGTCTGTTGTAGTGTTTTTCATGGTCGGATTCCGCTCGGAAAGGATTTTTGGGGAACCCTATTAGGATATGACGGTTATGGTCACCTTTGGCCACTTGTAAGCATTCTTTTTTAAGTTTTTTAAAAACTAATATATATTCCCCTCTATTTTTATTTATGTGTATACATTTTTTTATTAAAAATTGCAGCACGTGGGAGGCTGGGTTACGTTGTTCATGAGGTACAGATGGGTATTGATCAATAAATCTAAGAAACCTGAACAATTGTATCCGTGGACAATACTACCCCCACAATTCTTCGACTTATTGTCTGAAACTCCCAACTATCGTGTGTTGCCATTTTCCATCGGAATTAAAGACAACTACCCTCCCTTATGGGATATTGATATGGTACTATTCTTTATTATAAACCACCATATATATTTATTATTTTAGGAAATAATATACACTAATCTACCTTATGCAGTTGTGTATCCCATTATGTGCTGAACAAAGACAGTGGTTTCTTGTTCAAGTTGATATGCGGACACTTCGTACGACGCTGTACTTTGCTAGCTCCTGCGCTTTGTCTACTTTCGGTGAAATGCCGCCAATCCAAGTGTTGATTTACCCAACATTTGTGAAGTTTGAGATTTTGTTCAAGCAATTTCTGGGTGAAATTTCATACTGGGAAAATTCTGGAAGAAATTATGTGGAAAAAATAATAGTATCCGATACAAAAGTCTGGCTGCCTGAAGATCACGGCTCAGTTGGTGGTAACTCTGGAGTCCTTATATGTGTGTTAATGTAGACTCTAATTAATGAGGAATATATCAACTTTGAAGGAGATCTTGCGCATTCTTGTTCAGCCTACCGTCGGTACATCGCTGATGAATTTTACCGTGGACGTTGGACACCAAATAATATGTAACAAATATTGTTGTTAACGTTTGCGAGCATGTGTGTTTCTTATTATAAATGTCATGTATGTTGTGTGACATTTATGTTGTTAACGTTTATGTGTTGTGTGACATTTATCTACCAAAGATGTGTGTTTCATGTATGCTGCATGGAAACTAACATTAACCATTAAAACATAAACGCTAAAATATGAAAATTTAACATCCATAAACGAATTTAAAAACTATGCATCATTATTACAATAACCAGGACCACCACAACTAGGTTGATTACAGTATCTACTACCGGTACCACATCGAGTACGCCGGCGATTTCTGGGTGGATTGCGACGTTCATCAAATTGAAGGGGTACAGGCATCCAAGAATTATTATAACCCGTTGGTTGTTCACTTTGATTTTGTGCCCAGTAAGTGAACGAGGATTGTTGGGTGTTAATCGGGTTATCTGGTGTTCAAAATGAAGACGCCTGGGTGTTACTTAGGGGTAGGGGGTATACATAATAGACTCTTGAGGAGTAGGTATGAACCCCCTAGAGTGTTGTGGATTGAACCCCCACCATACTGGCGTTGTGGATCGAACCCCCCCAACTGTTGTGGATGAACAGGGTTTTGTGAGGAACTAGCCCCTTCAAAATTACCTCTCCCACTATCATCATAATTCAGCAAACTTGTGAAATCAAAATCCGACCATTCCATAGGCTGGTCATCATTCCTGGGAGGGTCTTGAGTTGCTGACGAAGGCCCTGCCTGGTCCACCCGACCACGTCTTCGGTTTATACGCCCTGACACCCTATTAGGTCGGCTTCTATCAGCCTGGAAACCGACCGGGTGATCTTGTAGACGCGAAGGATAATTCAAACGATCTCCTTCGCGAATTGAAGTCAACACTGTGGTGGCAGTGTTTTGTATCGCTGCGAATTGTTCGGGAGCGTTTGGCATAAACCGAGCCGCTTGACTATATATCTCTGCATAGCCTTCCATCTGCATTAATATTAAAATAACGAACATTAAAATAATATTTTTGCATTATATACTATTGTGTAAATTTATTAAAGTGATATACAAACCATTAGTTGGGTGATTGACCCATCATCTCGGAACCCGGTTTGTGGAACCGGGTCATTCGCCGGGTTGGTCACAAATCCAACCGTGTGTTCCAGATACCAACTCATGTAATCTGGAAACACAGAAGGAAACCCTGCCAATATCCGTTGCCCCACCACTCTATTAAATCTGCGATTATCCCAGGAGGATACATAGGTTTCATGTTTGCTTCTCTAGTTTGTATCCGTTTGCCCGGTACGCTTCAATTTATGCAGGGTAAGGTGCTCTTCATGGCTAAGAGGGGGATTTTGAGGTTTCCATTGGCAGACCTCGTATTGTCTAAGGACCCGAGATGGTGCGTGGTATTCCACCACATGCATCCACAAGATATAACATTCACAACACCAGGAATCCTGCCCTTCTAGACAATAATCCGCCAAGGAACCCATTTCTTCTTCATATGGACGCCAAACAAACTGGTGCAAAAAAATAATTAATTATTAACGCATTGTACGAAATTCAGCAGTAATTTAATGTAACTTAACTCTTACCGAATCCTCGTGAAGATTGGATAGTTGAGAACGGATTGCGCGCAACGAGTGTCTGGTCGTCTCCTTAAAATTGTGTGGTACACGCCACCTTTTAAATATAAATATCAAACACAATAATTAGCAAAAATAACATGTTTTAATATAATCAATAATATGCACGCATAACATACTACTTACTTGGCACCAAATGGGAGTCTAGGTCTACCGACGCCTTCTTCTTCTTCTTCTTCCGGAACAATTCTGGGAGCTAATACTTGGATTCTGGTATACGCCCTCAACTGTAACAAATACACACACCCACACATTGCTTCGCCGTCCATTACTGCTGCTTTGCACGGGTTGCGTGCAACCATGCCAACACAACACTACCCCAACTCAAGGTCCCACATTCATTGAGGTCCTCTAGGTATGGTATAAAGGACAGTTTCACTGTCCCGTTGCTTGAGTCATTAAACAAAGAACATGACAACAGGATTAGTATCACACAACGGGTGCGTTGTATGATCTCGACGTCAGTCGCGTCATCGGGCAACGGACCCGAAATTCTTTGTAGAACATCCCGTACAGGCAGCTTGTTTCCAATGAATCTGTTGGCTCTTATACCCAACAAATTGTAGACAAGTAGTGCCCGTTCCTGATCATTCTCCACGTCAAATTGTTCTCCTATCACGGCTTCACCATTAATAGGAAGACCCATTAGACATGCAACGTCCTCTAACGTCACTGTCACCTCACTGAATCGTAGGTGAAACGTGTTGGTCTTAGGACGCCATCTTTCAACGAGGGCAGTTATCAACCCTCGGTCAATCTTCCGGTAACCACACTCAACAACTCCAAGAAAACCTACCGTCCGCAGCATAAATTTAATACGTTCATCCAATGGATTGTTGGTAATTGCCGCCCAAAAGGATTGGTCGCCGCGTCTAATATTAAGATCTACAGCAACTTCCCCATTTCCTTCAAACAACATCGCCGAACGATGTCGTGATTGATCCCATAGAAGTTCATTGCTGCGAGGACTAGGGTTTACAAATGCCATAGTGCAAATTTTGAGAGTGCTAGATATGTTGTCTTTGGATTGAGAGTGAAAGATATGTGGTCTTTTGGATTTTGAGAGTGCAAAATACTCGTTCAACATACATGAAATTTATAAGACTAAACCTGCTGCATGAGGTTGCATGTACTTGCATGCATTTATGTCTTTGATTTAACTTGTCTTACTGAAAAGCATGCCCCCTCCTGACTTGTGTGGTTGGGGTGAATGCATGTGAACCACCCTGCTTCTTTCTTTGAATTCACATACACACGACAAAAGAGAAGTTACAAGACTAGCCCTTGATCTATTAGTTAAAAAAAAACCCAAAACGCATGACCATCTTGCGGTTTTAGTTATACAGAATTTACAAGACTGGCCCTTCAACTATTTGATAATATTCAACCTTTTTTGGCTTGCACAGACTTGTGTCAGACTATCTTTGAATCCGCAACATCATCTCTCGGATTCCCTCCAAAGTTACAAAACATCCCCTTCAACTATCTAACTACCTACACATGTGGCTCCTGATTGTGTCAGCCGAAGTACTGAATCCGCAAGACCATGTTGCGTTTTCTCCCCCCTCTCTCCTACTAAGCAAAAGCCTCTCTCCTCTCCCTTTCACATAAGCCAAAACCGCAAGATGATATCTCGGTTTCACCATTTGCGAAAGTTCATGACTGACACCCTCCAAATGTACAAAAAAATGCCACAATAGCACTACTTCTGCAAAAAAATCCTTTAACGGTTACTCTGGTCTGTAGTTTTATTATGGATAATAGTTTTAAGTTAAGGCACTCAATACGGCAATTGAGGAAGTTTGTGATGCACTTTCAGAAGTTAACTTTGCTTAAATTCTACGAAAGTCTACTTTTTTTATATATTTCTTTTCATTGTAGTTTTTGTTTGATTAACTGTTTTGTTATTGTGTAATTGTATAGGCAATGCAGATAGGCTAGGGACAGAGCTGTTTGAGAGTTTGTTGAAAATGGTTCTGACTAAAGAAGAAGAAAGGAAGCTAAAATAGTACAAAGATGACACCCCTGTCAAGCTTAGTCCGGTTGAGAAGTTTCTAAAGCCGGTTCTTGATGTACCGTTTTTGTTTAAAAAAGTCGAGGCAATGCTTTACATATCTAACTTTGAGTCCGATGTCGAGTACCTTAAATGCTCTTTTAAAACTCTTGAGATATGTTTTCTTGCTTTAACTTTATTTTCAATGAGTATTGGATTCTTTCAAAGAGTGAACTGTTCTTTCTCTACGTTATCGACATTGGGATGAACTAAGCTGTATGGAATGCGAGTTATCAAGCGTAGTTGTAGGTGACAAGATGGTCGAATTTTGTTCATAATTGTTGAGTATTCCTCATCAATTCTGCTTCTGTATTCTTATCATATCGTCACTCAATCATGTCTTCAGGTCAGCTTTTCCTTACTCAATGCTTCAGAAATACCCCATACACATAATTTATTATTATTGACCTTACTCGCTAAACGATCTCTAGATAATTATAGTTTACTAAAACAGTTCCATATTAATTAAGCTTTTTCAACCCACATTTTATCATGCCATATTAGATTTGTTAACCTGAGACGCTTCCGGGTTATAAACTAGTTTAACAATCAAGGAAAATGTACGAGAGCGCTCTTTTGCCTCTTAATTTCTTGGTTTTAATACTGAGCGGTTTAAAATAATGAAACTTTTTAGCATAAAAGTAGCAATATATTACAAAAGTAAAGTATATCGAACCTCAAAATTATAATAGAAACAAACCAAAAAAAAAAAAAAAAAAAAAACACACACACACACTAAATTAAACACTCAAACAATCATGTAATGATGGTGGAATCATATTGGCTAGATCAATGGAAGCTGATAATGTTTCCTCTAATATAGCAAGAAACGACACACTGATTCATCCATAGTTTACTTCTTGGATGGTGGTGGAGCGAAGAAAGGGATGTTTGGAAGAGTTGTTGGAAGGTTTGGGATGGTAGGCATAGAAGGCAATGGAGGCATGGATATTTTGGGCATATTAGGTAATGTAGGGATTGGTGGTATGGTGGGCATTTGTGGTTGTGGGAGTGTCGGGATGGTAGGCATTTGTGGTTGTGGGAGTATTGGGATGGTGGGCATCTGTGGTTGTGGGAGTGTCGGAATGGTGGGTATCTGTGGTTGTGGTAGTGTTGGAGTAGCTTGCAACAAATTGCGTGAAGCATAACATATCTCATTGGTTGTAATGGAAAATAATGCAATAACGAAAAGGTACATGCAGTGAGTAGAAGCCATTGTTGGATAAGTGCAAGGGTTGTTTAGGTTCTTGAACTTGATCAGATTGTGAGTGAGAATGCACACATGAGTAAATATATATAGAGAATGAATTGAGTGATGATCCATGTAATGTAATTGAATTAAAGAATATTAGAAGAAAGTCAATTAGTTTTGTTATGACTATAGATGGTTTGTTGGAAACTGATATCTGAATTATAAGTGGGTTCATAGTTGTTAAACAATCTCCAGAAAACAAGAATTTGTTTATCCATGTACTAATTTTAGGTAAGCTACATTAGCGGATAATCTATCCCAAGTCAAACTCAAATATGAAATATAGCACGGTAATCATTTATAGCTTCATGCTTTTTTTTTTTTTTTTTTAATTATTTACACTCATCTTTTACTATTTGCACGGTTGCACCAAGGTAGATGGAACGAATAATAAATCCTGATTGTAGATTTTTCATTTTAAAGACATGTTTAAGTATTGTTACATTACACAATCCCCTTACTAATAAATAAAATGTTTTTATGACGTCATTTTATAGTATTGCTATTATGCTTTACTTTTAAAAATTTGACGTTTTACGTGATTAAACATATTTAAGGGTGAGCATTAATTGAAAACAGACAAAATCAAACTAAATCAATTGGAAACTAGATTAACCCAAAAACCAATATTATCTTAAAATTGGTTATCGGGTTTTTTGTACCCTTAGTTGACAGAAATTAACAAAATCGAAACCAAACAATTCGTATATTCTTAGCTTTTATGCCTCAATTATATGTATATATACCTTCATTTCGTGTAGTTCTAAGCAAAACTTTTAGTTAAAGTTACATCATCAGCATACCTAGTTAGTCCCACAAATAGCAAAGCTAAAGTAGGGTTTGAGGAGAGTAAGATTTAGACAGGCTTACCTCTACCCCTTGGGAATAGAGAGGTTGCTTCCCGTGAAACCTCCAGCTTGATAGTGATTATGCATCAAGTCTTTTGGCAATCAACGCTACAACATGATACATGATTAACTGTCCTTCCTTTTAATATATTTTCACGAAATTAGTAAAATAACGTTAAATTAGTGCAATTTTACTGTTGCCCCTTGGGGGCCATACATATGTACACTATATGCGAACACTGCAAGCGAGGTTTAAAGTTTGATTTTGATTATTAAAAAAAATTAACTGAACCGAAATAAAAACTGTTAATCTTACAAAATAAACTAAACCAGTTAACTGATTAGTTAAAAAGATAGATTAATCAATGACTTTGGTTTCGATTAAGACTAATAAATGAACCACGCACACCTTTAGAAATGTCTATGTTCACCGCCGTATCATGTAGACACTCTCTAGTATTATCTATTAAATGGATGTTAAAAGTTTGAAGCCATCAGGTTATTTCTGGCCTATGCCATTTTCAATAAAATAAAAGTTTTTCAAATGGATGTTAAAAGTGCATTTTTGTATGGAAAGATCAAAGAAGAAGTGTATGTTTGTCAGCCACCTGGGTTTGAGGATCCTTCTTAAATTGTGTGATGAATTTAAGAAACTCATGCAATCAAAATTTGAGATGAGTACAATGGGAGAACTGCAGTACTTTTTAGCACTGCAGATTAAACAACAAACAAATGGAACTTTTATACATCAATCTAAATATGTTAAAGAACTATTGAACAAATTTTCTTTACAAGACTGTAAATCATGTTCCACTCCCATGACACCTACCACACAAGTTGAACAAGATGATCAAGGAAAACAGGTTAATCAAACCATGTATAGATGTATGATAGGTTCCCTTTTATATCTAACTGCTTCTAGACCAGATATTATGTTTTCAACATGTGTCTGTGCTAGATATCAATCAGCTCCTAGGGAATCACACCTAATTGCAGTCAATAGAATCTTCAGATATCTGAAAGGAACTCCTACACTTGGAATTTGGTATCCTGCTTCTAGCAATACCAAGTCATCAGCTTTTTCAGATAGTGACTATGCAGGGTGCAAAATGTCAAGAAAATCAACATCTGGTGGTTGTCAATTCTTGGAAAACTGTTTAGTGTCCTGGCAATCAAAGAAGCAAACATATGTTGCAACTTCAACTGCTGAAGCTGAATACATTGCAGCTGCAAGTTGTACATCACAGATACAATGGCTCCAATATCAACTTCTTGATTTTGGAATCAAAGAGACCAAGACACCATTGCTTGTAGACAGTAAATATGCCATTAGCATCATTCAAAATCCTGTTCAGTTCTCAAAGACTAAACATATTGAAATCAGGTATCATTTCATAATGGATTGCTATGAAAAAGGCAAGATTGAAGTGAAGCATGTGACAACAGCTAATCAGATAGCTGACATATTCACTAAACCCCTTGACACATCAACATTTCAGAAGTTGGTATCCATGCTCGGGATGCTAAATTTGTAAGTGTTTCTTTTACTTTTTCTACACATATTTTATTTTTCACTTACATCTGTTTTTAGTCCAAAACTTCTGAAAAACAAAAAGAGAGAAACTACTGATGAACAAAACATCAGTATGGGAATATTTTCTGAAAAATGATTAACTTCTGATAAAACAATCTTCAGAAGTTATGAATAAAGTGTTTATAAAACTTTCTCATCAGTTGTTGAAAACTATTGAAGAGAAAATGGGAACTACTGATGATAGTTGTTCTTCATCAGCAGTTTTGTCATTAAGGGCAAATCAGACATTTCCCACTTCAGAAGTTTGACCAAGGGTGGTTACAAACTTCTGATAAACACCTTTTCCAACACTTATCCTTTCAAAAAGCAAAATTCCCTCCTTCTCTCTCAAAAACACTCTCAAAACCCTTAACCTGCAAAACATACTGTTTGATCCACACACACACACAAACCACATGGCTCTAACACTGAAACATGGACACAATCAAAGAGGCTACCTTGAGAAACATGAAGCCTGGTCCCAATACGACAAAATCATTGATTTAGTAGTTAAATCCCAATACTTCACTGCCCTCACCATTGATCCTCCAATCCACACTGAAACTCTAAATGAGTTCTGGGCGAACGCGGAGATGGTGACAGTGAATGATCAAGTGATCTCCCTCAATTCAACCATCCAAGGGAGAAGAATGGCAATCACACCAGCAACTTTGGGGATTAGACTGGGTCTAGATGATGTGGGTGCCCCAGATCAATTTTCAAACTCTGAAATTCATCTGACCATGACAGAGTGTGGTTACCAAGGTACTCTCTCACATGCTACTATTTTTAAGAAATTTTTTGAACCTAAGTACAAACTTTTGTTTCATTACATAATAATGTGTTTGAGTCCAAAAACTGGATCTTATGATCAGATGCCCTCTACTTTTCAACCTATTTTTCATTCCATTGTGAATGAAACAAAATTCAGGGCATCATCACTTTTCTTTAATGAGTTGGTGTTACATCACCTCAATTCTAAAAAGAAGTTTTTGTTGTATCCAAGGTTCATTATGCAATGCATAATAAAAGAACTTGGAGAAGAGGTGCTTGTGGGTAAAACAACTGTTTTAAACCCATTAACCTCACAAGCATACTCTAGGCACAATAAACCGGCTGCCTAGCCAAAAGATGACCAAAGGGAACATACAACAGTCCCCATGGAACCCTCATCTTCCAAACTCTCACCCAAAAAGGCCAAGAAACCTAAACAACAAAAACCGAAACCCACTAGCCTTAAAAGAAAGGTAGTTTAGGAGGTTGAGATGCCTGAACTTGCAAATGTGCAATCTGCACTTGACAAAGGTGTGCCTGAAACATCCTCTCAGTCTCATCCATCTCAAACCCCCACAAGAGCACCAATCACAATTCTCTTCAAAAGAAAGAAATTTAAGAAAACAATACCCATTGACTATTCTTTTGAAACTGCTGAACCCTTACCCCAAACTACTGAACAAGTACCACAAACTTCTGAACCTGAAACCATAGAAATTGCCAAACTTCTCTCTGGGCTAAAAGAGACCTTCCCATCAGAACTTGTAAGTCCCCAACAACCACATCAAACAGGGGACACACCTTCAGATTTTGACATGAATTTGGATGTCCATAGCCCTAACCCAAGAGATGAGGATGAACCAGGGTTTCTAAGCCCAAACTTAGAGACTTTAGGTACATTTGAGGCTGCTACTACTCATTTACCACCCAGTGGTGGATCTGAGGACAAAAGTATCATTGCTGAGACCTCATTTGTGGCAACTACTGATGAAGGCTTAATGCCTAAGGTAGGAAATCCTCTGAACCAAGAACAAGATGTACATGAGACAACTGGGTTGGGCCCAGCTCATGATATAACTGATACTGTCCTCATTAAGGATGTAATCAGGGATTCAGATGATTCCATTAATTTGGATGATGATTCACACTCCACCAAACATGAATTGATGGCTGCTAGTGAAGGTCCTGCACCTGGTGTCTCTAAGCTCAAAGAGCTGGTCACACCAGATCAGGTTAAAGTCCATTTGATCCCTGATTCCCCTAAAGTGGCATCTTCTGTACAACATGAAGATCATCCAAAAACACACCCCTCACTAAAAATGCCTACCCAATTCCCTGGGTCATCAAGCATAGACCTAAACCAACTATGCAGCCCAGATGGTCCCCTATACCAGTTGATGAACACCCTCATTGCCAATCACCTCAAATCTTTCACAACTGCTTTGGAGTTGTCAACCAAAACTCAATTTGAGGTGATTAACAAAAAAGTTGGTGAGCTGTCAAACAAAATTGACAACAACTCAAGACAGCTTGCTAAACTCACTGGTAACACTTCTCAACCTAGCAGGCTTCCAGAAGTGGATGAAGCCAAAAAGGGGGAGAAGATTAAGGAACCTAAGGAGTCACTGGAAGCCAGAATAAAGGCAAGAGTGGCTCTACAACAACAAGAACTGCTAGAAAAAGCCAAGAAACAAAAAGAAGATCAAGAAAGGCTTGTTTCTACAACTGATATTGAAGCTGAACCTTCCCAAGGCCATAATGAAGAAACTTCTGTAGAAATTTCTGAAGACTCAGAAAGTACTGAAGACAATCCTTCAGTAGTTGATACTTCTATTAACATTTCAGCAGTTAACACTTCCAGCATACAAACAACTGAAGAGCCTTCCAAACCAACTGAACAACAACAACAACAATGACTGTGCTGAACCCTTCTCCAATTTCAGAGTCCAAAGAATTACTAGAGAAGAGTTTACTTGCAGCCTAAAGAAAGGCTAAGGAGGATGAGATCTGGAACAGTTTGGAAGCAAGGGAAGAAATGAGCCTCAATGATAAACTTCAAGCTTATGAAGCAGAGCTGAATAGGCAAGCAAAGGTTGAAAAGGTTGCTGAAGAAGACAAAAGACAACAACTGGTGTGTTTCATCACAAAGAACAACAAAACAAAAGCCTATTCACTCAAAGGGCTCTCAATGGATGAGCTAACCAAAAGAGCTCAAATTGTTGCTGACAAACTTGTAACAGAGAAGGATAGAAAAGCCAAGAGAGCAGAGATCATTGAAGAACTAGTAGCTAATGACTATAGTTCAAAAGCCTCCGTGTCAAAGTGGAGAGAAGACAAACTACCGGACACATACAAGAAAATACAAGGCTGCCAAGGCTGCTAATCCGAAGAAGTTCAAAACTTCTGAATTATCAACTTCAGTAGTTAGAACTTCTGGTATCAAACAAAAACCAGCTACCAAGAGAAAGCCAGAGGACAATACAAAGACCGACTTCAAGATGGTGTTGCTAGAAGGCAACACAGTTGTACATGGAGACTTTGATATTGAAGAAAAGCCTCTAATAACACGGTTTAGGGATCCTTCAACATTTGCTTACCAAATCCAGAAAACTATAACTAATAAGCTGCACACAAAGGTAGTTACTGAACATCATTTACCTACTTTTAAATTACCTAATGTGGTGCAAACAAAAGACAAAAGTGAATCCCACCTGAGAGTCACAGAAATAGAAAACATCCAACACTCAGGAACATCCCAAGGATTCAACATGGTTCCCTATACTTCATATTTTGACAAATCTAAAGTGCTGATCATCAGATGGTCCTTTACTGATTCCAACTCAGTATTGGTGACAAGAAGAGATCTTAAAAGCATGGCCTACAAATCCATGAATGAACTGAAGAATCTATCAACTCAGGACTTGCTTACAATTCAACATTTGAAACCTCAAAAGGGATCTCTCACTGACGAACAGCTAAATCAACTGAAGAATTCCATGTTCAAGGAAATATGGAAGATAGTTAATGACAAAAGAAAACAACAATAAGGAATTAGAAAAGGTTTTGGCTTCATCAATCCAGGGGGAGATTGTTAGGACAAAAAAGATTGAGGCTTTTGCAAACCTTATTCTAATTCATACTTCTGCAAAGTATTCTAAGTATAGAACTACTGAAGAAAGAAGACTAAAGTACTGAAGAAGGATTCAACAAGTATTGGAGAAGAAAGATCAAAAGTTCTGAAGTCTAACCAGACAAGTTCACTGAAGAACTACTGAAGACAAACTACTCATCAGTAGTTTGTCATTCATCAGCACTTGTACCAGAATCATTCCACCGCCTTATGTTTCAGTAGTTTATTTGTTTATTATTACTTTATCTTTTTTGTGCAAGTTCCAAGAATGCAACTTGTTGCAACTTGTTACAGACTTGCTTTTTGGCAAGGTTCATGTATTTGTAAGTCTATAAATAGATGGGTTCATCCCTCTGTTTTAGACATTGATTTTAATTGAAACTGAAATCCTTCAAAGCTTATTATTGTTATCTCCATTTCATTTACTGAGAATCTGTTTGAGTACATATTGTCATTCACATTCAATACTTAGATTCTCATTAAACTTGTCTTTAGTTTTCAAACATCCAGGGGGAGTAATAACTCCTATTGATAGTGTAACTTTACTTACTTATTCCGTTGTGCAAATCTGATTGAACTTGCTAAACACATAAGTGTTCACTAGCAAGCAAAACATCAAGAGCACTACTGATCTAACAGATCCCGAACCGATACCGAATCGATCCCGTACCAAACCGATACAGAACCGAGGGTGTTCGGGATCGGTATCGGTATCGGTACCCATATTTATAGGTTTTCGGTTGCGGTATTAACTGGTATCGGGACGAACCGATACCGAATCGATCCCGTACCAAACCGATACAGAACCGAGGGTGTTCGGGATCGGTATCGGTATCGGTACCCATATTTATAGGTTTTCGGTTGCGGTATTAACTGGTATCGGGACGGGATTTTAGTGGTATTACCGAACAAATACCAAATAAATACCGAATTTATATACCGCTAATACTGAATTAATACCATTATTATTTTTTTAATATTGAATACCGATTGTACCTAAATAATGAGAAACATCATGGAGATACCGATCCATCATCCATTGGAAAGTTTCCGAAACATGACTTGGCAAAAGTCCTCTCCTTCTGAAGGATTTCTAGTTCCTCAGTCAAGTAAATTCATCCTAGTAAATAAAATAATATATAATGGATTCAAACAAGTAATATTGGGAACCTTATTCTTGTGTTGCCATTATTTAAATGGTTACTTGGTGTAAATTCCATAATTCGTCATTAGATTTAGGATTAATTGTAGGGTAATTTAAGAAAGGAGATGCCTTTTTTTGTTTGCAGACGATGTGTTCAATCATTTTAGCTTCAAGACTGCTTTCATTTCTTATGGTAAAGGGCCAACGAACCTAGCCTGTTAAAACTTAAAACCAAGGCTCAAATGACTAATGGTGCTTTACCTTGCTTCACTTTTGTTTCTGGGCCAGAGAATTTTAGTGTTTTTTTCGGTATCAAGGCGGTATTATACCGAAATACCGACTCCTGAACCGTTACCAATACCGATACCGAACTGGTATAATCGGTATCGGTTTCGGTATTGGTTTTTGGGAGTTTTCGGTATCGGTATTATCGGGATCGGTATCGGTTCGGTACCGATACCGTCCCGAGCTCATCCCTACTTGGGCCTAGAAAAGGTGGAGTGAAAAAGAAGGTTAGTTCCTTCAAAGGGAAATGTTACAATTGTAATGAAGCTGGTCACAAAGTTGATTAATGCAAAGCACCTAAACGTGAGAAGGCGCTTATGGTTGTTGATGATGATGTGCCTTTAGTGGCCATGATTTCAGACCTTGCTGCCATGATGGATGAGGTTAATTTGGTGTCTAACAGTCCAAAAGGGTGGTGGGTGGACACTGGGGCTACTCGCCATGTTTTCCCAGACAAGTATTTCTTTAGTACGTTTAGAGAGGTGGTGGGAGATGAGAAGCTGTATATGGGGAATGCTGCTGCAGAATTTATCAAGGGAGAGGGTGATGTGATCTTGAAGTGGACCTCTGGAAAAGAGCTCACTTTATGCAATGTGCTTTATGTTCCTGACTTGTGTAAAAGTCTTGTGTCGGGTTGGTTGCTTAATAAGTTTGGTTTTTGTCTACTCTTTGGGAGTGACAAGTTTGTTTTAAGTAAGCGTGGTATGTTTGTTGGTAAGGGCTATGCCTATAATGGTATGTTCAAACTCAATGTATTGGTTGTTACTAAGAACATGAATAAGAATGCTACAACTTCTGCTTACTTGGTTGAGTCTCCTAATGTTTGGCATGGTCGTCTTGTTCATGTTAATATTAATTCGATGCATCGTTTGATTAAATTAGATTACATACCAACTTTTGCCATAGACTCTAAATCAAAATGTAAAACATGTGTTGAAGCCAAACAAACAAGATCATCGTTTAAATCAGTTAATCGAATAACTGAGCCCCTTGACTTGATTCACACTGCGTTTTGATGGTGCACTTTGCACTTCGCATCGCCGCGAGCCACTTGAGAGTCACCTTTATATTTTTAACTAAGCTTGGACTGGTGTGGCTTGAGCCTATGGCTAAGATTAACCAACTGGTGTGGTCAAGTCCTTTCACATTCCAACTTGTCAAAGAAATTAAGTAGAGATTAAGTGCTGGATTAATTCTAGACATAATGTTTCATTGATTTTCGTCATCAATGAAACTCTTCATTGGCTTTGTGTTTTCTCTATATATACAGAGTTTAGTACTCTGTTGAAACACACAGAAAATTCACTAAATTCATGTTCACGAACCATCGCACCCTGTCAGACGATTTCCCTAATTTTTCTGCCCTCCACGCTGTTGTTTCACGTACTATTTCAGGTGCTAGGTTCACTCCGGCAGTGAAATCTGCTTAGGCTGTTGTACCCTGGGAAACAGATGGTTTCACCTGAGTGGCCCGAAATCTGTTTTAAGGGAAGCGTGTTTTACACGTACCTCAGTCACTTGGTGTTTTCCTTGTGTTTGTTTTGTATTTTCCTTTCTTTTTGTAATTTCCATTTCTGTCTTTGTATTCTGGTTATTTTTCATTATTGTATTGTAATCCAAATTTATTTAATAAAATTGGAATTTCTTTCATTTTGTGAACGTTGGTCCTACATTGATTGACAACCCTATTCACTAGTTTATTGGAAATTAGGATACCACTAATTTTGTAGTGGAAATGAAGACTTTGCTACATAGATGAAGAGTGATTGTCTGACCGGCTAATTTGGGCGATTAATTTACGGTACACGTCATTTCCTTCTTCTTTGCACAATGATCAATGATCCACGTATCTCCCGGCTTTTCCTTTTCCTTTCATTACACGTAACTTACCTCTGACTTCTTGTTACTTTAATACTAAAGTCTAAACATTTCGCCAAGTCTTTAGTTCCTGGTGTTCAAGATATATTCCAGTGACCACTTAGAGGGTTTCCATGGGTAACTTCTGTTTACTTCACAAACTTAATTGCATTGTATCCTATTCTCTCATATGTTTCAAACAATCTTTATAATGTTTTTTTGAATTATCCTCTTTATGGCATCATTCAAGATTCCATTTAAATTAATACAATTTATATTCGGATTTTCAACTATCGCCACTGACTGATTCATGGTTTTGCTGAATGTAGTCACAGATAATCATTGTAAGAGGAGGTTTGTAACCTCCTCTTCTGCTGAAGTGGACATAATCAGTAACTTGTCAGAGGATTTAATAAACCCAATCTTTGAGCGGCTCCCAATCGAAGATGTTGTAAGAACAAGTGTTCTTTCAAAAAACTGGAGGTATAGGTGGACCACTATGAGGACACTGGCTTTCAATTTTCAATTCCTTAGAAAGATTTCAAAAAATGGAGCTTTCGGTCATAAAGGGTTTGTAAGGATTATAAACAAGATTAAGATCCATCACCAGGGCCCCATTGAAAAATTTCATCTTTGTATACCATACATGCGTCGTGATTGCTTCCAAGAAGTTGATCAATGGATGTTAATCTTATCTAGAAACTGTGTCAGGGAACTCCACATTATGAATTCATATCCGATGTATCAAATTCCATCCTCCATGTTCTCTTGTCTTGAATTGAGAGTGTTACAGTTACATAATTGTACTTTCAAGGCACCATTTGAGTTTTAGGGATTTCCCAATCTTGAAGATATTTTTTCCAGAATGTTGATTTTTGGAGTAAGTGTAAGGCTGTGATCAACTTACCACAACTTAAGAAATTGACACTGCAGAACTCTAAGCCGGTTGAGTACTTCAATTTGGCGATGATGTTAAGAAACTTTCCCAGCCTTACTGTTGGATATATAGGATGTCCGATGTAATTAAAAGTCGAGGTCAATGTAACCCAACCCGGTACGATCCGAAAAGTTACACGTTGGTACACGAATAAGATAAGTTCATGTGTTGGTGGATTATTATTTGTGAAATAATAATAGTTTTGAACTCGAGGGACTTAATAGTAAAGTTTACACTTTGACTAGTGAAATGGTCAAGTGTATGACTTTGACTAATTAAGTGGTCAAGTCCTTGACTAGTCAAATGGTCAAGTGTATGACTTTGACTAATTAAGTGGTCAAGTGTTTTTTATCTTTATAAATAGGTGTGATAGATCAAACTCTAATCAAACATGTTATTGAAAAGATAAAACAACATAACCCTTCTCTCCTCTTCAAGATTTGCGGCCACCCTTAGGAGCCACCGCCCCTTTGTCCGCCGCAAACCACCATCATCGCCGCCTCCGTCTTGCAAAGTGTTGCTTTCGGTTGGCCAGTGCTCGGGTGTGAACTTCCTACTAGCGAGGATTCGTTGTAACCCGCGTGTTACAATTCCGGTGTAGTCGTCAAAGGTTGATTACTAAACCCCCTATGGTTGTTCATAATTTATTTGTTTATACGCGTTTAACCGAGATCCTGATTGGGAATATTTTGTTAATTGGATTAATAAAATTAAATTTATATTTTATATATATAAATCGGCTCATATTATATATTGTATATAATCGATTTTATTAATAAATAAAACTGCTTCCGCCAAAAGCTTTTGGTTGTTCATGGATTGTGATGTGAATCGAGCCCTAGGTATTTTGACCCTTGTCATGGTTGTGTTTGTGATGTTTTATTTTTTTTATTGATTTGTATTTTTTATTACGGATATTGGATCCGGTGTAATAGATAGGATTATAATAGATTTGTTTTATTTGTATTTCAAATTTATTTGTAATCCTACAAGTACAAGATCAAGACGAAGATAAAAAGGCGAACAGGTTCCATGAAGATAGAGATCTCAGGTCAAGTGGGAGCTATATCAAAAATAGTTTTGAAACCCTTTTGACTGGTTCTTTTCGATTCTGGCTAAAACGAAACGGACAACCTATTAGTGGCTCGATTCGTTTAATTTTATTATTATGTTTTGTGGTTGTGGTTTATTTATTGTAAATAATTTAGATAACCGAAAATAAATAAAATTTTCACAATCATGGCAACGGTTTTATTAAAACAAGTTTTATAAAAACCGAAAAACATATTTAATAAAAGGAGTTTTATTAATATTAAAACAAGTCCATTCGCGATGATACGACCAACATAGTTTAAATAGGGTATTTAAAACTATACCGTGTCGAGTGTTGAAAGGAGTTTCATTTATCACGAAAAATATAAAATTGGATTTTATAAACTATTGTGTGACTCACATCATGCTAACGAGTCATTCAAAATATTTATGGTAAATATTAAAATTAAATCCCAATTTTAAATTGATGTTTCATGCCACCCTTAACGAGTTAACACTTCGTTTTGAATCGAACCCAAATGTTAGTGCTGACCCTGCATCTGGGCGTTGATCATGAGTGAAGGTAATCATCGCGTTTCCTGTGTAACATAGGCCGGTGTTACAGTTAACAGTAAAGGACGAAACATCGCTTGTTTGACAAGTGGGCATAGTTGGGGTTAAACATACATCACTCTTAGCGATAACCCCAAATGGAGAGTTGTGTAGTGGACACAATTAACAATCGTTGTTTACCTACCTAATCATACCAGTGGACAGTGCTATGCCAGTTCGCTGTGTATTGATGAATCGGGGTCTCATCCTAATTAATTTTGCTTTTGGGTCATAAGATAAAATAGGATATTTGAAACATAAAATACTAATAAATTAGATTTTGAACTTTGTAGATGTCAACTGAAAACAATTCCGCCTCCCAATTCTCTCTCAAGTCCATCTTAGAGAAGGACAAACTTAACTACTTTAACTTCATGGACTGGCACCGCAACTTGAAAATTGTTCTCAAGGCGAAGAACAAGTTGTATGTTCTAGAAACGCCAGTTAGCACTCGTGTGCTAAAAATGAAGACA
This sequence comes from Ambrosia trifida, assembly GCA_028751855.1. Classification (NCBI taxonomy): domain Eukaryota; kingdom Viridiplantae; phylum Streptophyta; class Magnoliopsida; order Asterales; family Asteraceae; genus Ambrosia; species Ambrosia trifida. Next base: position 33,787,353 of record CM054130.1, on the reverse strand, counting down.
TATGTTGATCACTTGGCTCGTCTGGAATTCCCCTTGAGCGATGAGTTAGCTGGGGATATTATCCTAAACTCATTGCCCAAGTCATATGACCAGTTCATTATGAACTACAATATGAACGGGATGGAAAAGACACTTGCAGAACTGTATCAGATGCTCAAAACTGCTGAGGTGAACATACCTAGCAAGACTGCACCAGTGCTAGTGATCAAGGAGGGTCAAGTTAAGAAACCTAACACCAAGAAAATGGGCAATCAGGGCAAAGGCAAATCTGTTGCCAATAAAAAACCTCGGAAAGATGCCAAGTGTTTTCATTGTGATGAAACTGGGCACCGGAAGAGAAACTGTGCTAAGTATTTAGCTGAGCTGAAGCAAGCTAAGGCTTCAGGAGGAGAGTCCTCAAGTATATATGTTATTGAAATCTTTGCTTTTCCTAGCAAAACATGGGTGTTTGACACAGGATGTGGTTTCCACATTTGTAATGTTTTGCAAGGACTAAGAAAGATTAGAAAGCTGAAACAAGGCGACTTGGAGGTCCATGTTGGCAATGGACAAAGAGTTGTTGTGAAGGCTATAGGAGAATGTATTCTCTTACTTCCTTCTGGTTTAGAACTTGTTTTGAACAAAGTTTATTACATTCCTAGTGTGACTAAAAATATTGTTTCAGTTTTGGCTTTGCATGGACAAGGTTTTAATTATCGTTTCAATGGCGAATTTATTTCTGCTTATTTTAACGATGTATTTTACTTTGATGCAAAACCTAACAATGGGATCTATGAGATAGAAATCCAAAACGATAACATATTATGCAATATCTCCCATAAACATAATAAGTTGGACTTTAATGATACGTATATGTGGCATTGTAGACTTGGTCACATAAGTGAGAATCGAGTTAAACAACTCAAAACCGCAGGAATCCTGGATTCCAAAGGTTCGGAGTCGTTTGGAAAATGCGAATCATGCTTAAGTGGAAAGTTAACAAAAGCACCTTTTTCAAATGTCGGAGAAAGAGCCAATGATCTGTTAGGACTTGTACATACAGATGTATGTGGCCCATTCAGAACAATGTCAAGACATGGAGAAAGATACTTTGTTACATATACTGATGATTTCGGTAGATATGGTTATGTTTATCTTATGAAGCATAAACATGAAACTCTTGAAAAGTTCAAGGAGTACCAAAACGAAGTAAGAAATCAGCTAAATAGAACTATTAAAATGCTTTGATCAGATCGAGGCGGTGAATATCTTAGTCAGAAATTCATCGACCATCTAAAGGATTGTGGAATAGTTTCACAACTCACTCCACTTGGAACACCGCAACATAATGGTGTGTCTGAGCGGAGAATTCGAACTCTATTAGATATGATTCAATCAATGATGTGTCGAACAAACCTTCCAAAATCCTTTTGGATTTATGCTTTGGAAACTGCCGCAAGACTTGTGAATATAGCTCCAGCGAAAAAGGTTGATAAAACGCCCTATGAGATATGGCATGGAAAGAAACCTCATGTATCCTACCTTAAAGTCTGGGGATGTAATGCTTATGTCACTCTAGAATCTTCCGATAAACTAGATCCCAGAGGCGAAAAAGTGGTTTTCGTTGGATACGGTAAAAAGATCGGTTACCTGTTCTACCACCCCACTGAAAATAAGATTTTCACCAAACGCAGAGGCACTTTCTTAGAGGAAGAGCTTCTGGCGCGAGGGATTGGAGATAACCATGTGGATCTTGAAGAAATTTGAGAATCACAAGTGACTAAACCAGCTGTTCAGATAGAACCAGATGTAACTGATCCAGTTGTTGAAGTTGAGCCTGAGAGGACTCAAGAAACAACAGAAACACCAAGTGTTCGGAAAAGTATTAGGGATCGTCGTGCACCGGTAAGGTATGATGATATCTTCATGATTGATGAAGCTGAGCCTACTACTTACAAAGCTGCAATCTTGGATTCAGAATCCAAGAAATGGCAATAAGCCATGAATGCAGAGATGCAATCCATGTATGATAACCAAGTCTGGGATTTGGTTGATCTTCCTACCGAATGTCGGACTATGGGAAACAAATGGATCTTTAAGAAGAAGACTGACATGGATGGGAATGTGCAAACCTACAAAGCAAGGCTTGTAGCGAAAGGTTTTACTCAGACTCAAGGAATTGATTATGAGGAAACTTTCTCGCCAGTAGCCATGCTTAAGTCTATTAGAATTCTACTTGCCATTGCTGCATATTATGACTATGAGATATGGCAGATGGATGTCAAAACCGCGTTCCTCAATGGACACTTACCGGAAGATGTCTATATGGTTAAACCTGAAGGTTTTGTCGATCCAAAGAATCCTAATAAGGTGTGCAAGCTGAATAAATCCATCTATGGATTAAAGCAAGCATCTCGCAGCTGGAATCTCCGTTTTGATCAGAAAGTCAAAGAGTTTGGTTTTATCAAGAACGAAGATGAACCGTGTGTTTACAAGAAATCTAGTGGGAGCTATATCACTTTTCTTATACTGTATGTAGATGACATACTAATCATTGGAAACAATATCCCTATGCTTAAAGATGTTAAGACCTGGTTGGGTAAATGTTTCGCAATGAAAGATCTTGGTGAAGCTGCTTATATTCTGGGAATAAAGATTTATAGAGATAGATCAAAGCGGTTATTGGGTTTGAGTCAAAATACATATATTGATAAGGTCTTACGACGCTTCTCAATGCAAGACTCAAAAAGGGGGCTCTTGCCCATGGCACATGGAACCATTATTAATAACAAGCAGTGTGCAAACACTGAAGAGGAAATGAAGAAAATGGAAAGAGTTCCATATGCTTCTGCTATTGGTTTCATCATGTATGCCATGTTGTGTACTAGACCTGATGTCTCTTATGCTCTTAGCATAACGAGTAGATATCAACAGAACCCAGGAGAGAGTCACTGGGCTGCAGTGAAGAACATTCTTAAGTACTTGAGAAGGACTAAGGACATGTTCTTAATATATGGAGGACTGGATGAGGAGCTGTCAGTTAAGTGTTATACTGATGCAACCTTCCAGACTGATCGTGATGATTCAAGGTCACAAACGGGATATGTTTTCATTCTGAATGGTGGGGTTGTAACTTGGAACAGCTTTAAGCAAAGTGTGGTTGCTTAATCCACCTGTGAATCAGAATACAATGCTGCATCGGATGCTGCAAAGGAGGCTGCCTAGATGAAGAAGTTCATTGGTGATCTCGATGTTATGCCTAGCATAAAGAAACCAATTGAGATACTGTGTGACAATCTCACTTTTGCTGCACAGTTTTTGGCTGTACATCAAGTAAAATGCTTAATGGAATTGGAGTTCCAGAGAATTAGTTTTGATGATTTGGATCAACTTCAAGGTGCTTTGTGTATGCTTCGGAACTCACCTAATTTGAAAGTACTTCGTATGACACTTGTGCAGATGGTAAAGAAAGCTAAAAGTTTGTTGTTGTTGTTGTTGTTATTATTATTATTATTATTATTATTATTATTATTATTATTATTATTATTATTATTATTATTATTATTATGGCTTTACTAATTGGATGGTAACCGGTAAGATATAATTTTACCTTTGTATCATTCTTTGTAGAGACCTGAAGTTGATTTGGAATTAGCGATTTTCTATTTGGTTTTATTTATTTGTTTGAGCCCTGCAGCCAAGGGGCGATTTTCTATTTGGTTTAGTTTATTGGTTTCAGCCCTGCAGCTGGAGGGCTACTTGATTTCTAGTAATCGACTCTCAAAACGGCTAGGTGGTTTTTGGTACAAGAGGTGTAGAGATAGAATATGAAAGATGTAATATTTTTTATTGAGATTTTTGGTTTTGGTACATTCAAATGAGGAGATAACCTCCTCTATAAATACATGAAGGAAATACATAAAATAGGAAGTGACTAATCTTTGGGCACAAGACAAGGAGCTATTCATGAGGGCATAATGTAAGGATGACTTTGACTATAATCATAAGGTCTACTTTGACTATTTGACTCATAATCTCCAATAGTCTTTTATTTTTCCTTTATGGTATGCAGTTGGCAGGACAATGCATGTAAAGAATGCATAGCTCTATATATCTTGGTATTAAAACCATGATATTAGTGGACTTGGACTTGGGCTTTTGCTGGATCAAAACAGGGGTACAAAGTGGTAACAGGTTATGTCTTTTTTCTAAGTTGCAACTTACAAGTTGTTTCTTTAGGTAGCTCATTTCGCAAGACACTGTTCCCACATTTAGTTCCGAGTTGTTAGAATTAGCTACCTGCTTTGACCCGTCTGTTTTTCCAGGCTTACATTATTTTTTCCTTTTTTTAAATAATTTGGGAATACCTTCTGTAAATTCCATAGCCATATCTCCCCAAAATCTATGGGTGCATCATTGTTTCACATGATCAGTTGCATCTCTCCTCGTCTTCAGCGAGTAGAATTGTGTGGTGAGGGTAAACCTCAGCTCCAATTCCATCTAGTTTTTTTATAATTTAATACCGAGATTTTCATATGAGTTTCCTTTGATAATGCATCTGCTATGATACCTTTATATAGTTGCTACTTTTTGACTGCATGGATAATAAGTTTATAACAAAGATTTCTCGCACATAATTAGTAGCTCTGATGCACAGAAACGGCTAAGAGGTGCCGTACCCCGTACCCGAAACTCGCTGGGGACGGAAACGTGTACAGGGACGCCGGGAAACATTTCTCCTTTGTTTCTTGACCGATTCGAAAAGTCAAAGGGTGTTTCTGATTTCGTTTCTAGATTTGGGGACGTTTTTTTAAAGGTTGAAGCCCAAATTCCGACGAGAATTCCGGCGCCGGTGCTGGAAGAAGTTGCCGGAAAGGTTGAAAGGTTGAAGAACATGGATGGCGGCTGATAATGATATTATGCACATAGGTAGTTTTTTAGGGTGTATAAGTTTTAAGAGTTTTAACATTTAACCCCCTATCTTTCACTACTTTACATTTATTACCTAAATTTGTTAATTTTCACTAAAAAGTGTGAATTTTGAAGTTTAGATCAACGTATGAATATATTTTAGGGTTTGTGGTACATTATCTATAATATATATTTATTTATTTTTATGTATTTATTTCCGTACCCGTGCCGTACCCGTTTCTTGATTTTTTGAGTTTTGTCGTTTCTCGTTCCCGTTCCCGTACCCGTACCCGTTTCTCGTTCCCGTTCCTGTACCCGTTTCTCATTCATGTACCAGTTCCCGTGCAACATAGATTAGTAGGTAGCTATACATGTCTATCTATGTTGAACAGGTGTAGGTAATTTGTTTTCCGAAAGTTAGTTACTACTTTCTGATTGCATTGATAATAAACCAGGAGTTCTCCCACATAAGTAGGTGGCTGCAAATGTCTAGGAGTAGGAGGTTGAGCTTTATAACTACAAGTTATAAGATGGGCCTTATGCATCAACACTTGCCCTATACTAGAAGCCGTTGTCTTTTATTGTGAACGTTTGAAATAAATCTTGGTTCATAAGGGACTGTTTTCACACTTAGAAGAAAGTATTTGGTTTGATCTCAAGTGCATTGATGTCTTCCTATTAGCCTACTATTTCCTTGTTTCATTTAGTTCTTGGTTGTCGGAGAATAGCTTTCCAAACATTCGTTTTAAACTTGTTACCCGACCCGTTTGTATTTTCTGGCTTACAGTATATCATTCTTGCCCGTCTGTATTTATATCTTTATAGTGTTGTTTACTTTTTAATTATCCTGTTTGGATGTTCGCTGATTGGATTGAGCCATGGTTTTCTTACTACATCAGAAGATTCCATTTAAATCAATAAACTATGCATTTGGACTTTCAACTATCGACATTGATTGAGTCATGGTTTTGTTGAATGTAATCACAGATAATAATCATAAGAGGATGTTTGTTAACAATGACATAATTAGTAACTTGCCTGAGGTTTTGATAGACCTAATTTTAGAGGGGCTCTCAGTCAAAGATGCTGTAAGAACTGTTGGTATGAGCTTATAAACTAAAACACTCACAAAGAAGAACTTAACTAAGAGAATGCACGTATATTATTGGTTACTGAATAATTGAAAGAGTACAACTTGAAATGAGAACAATGCAAAGCTTAAATAAGCAAGAACATAATGGCTAAACATAAAACTAGTTAACAACCCTGAAAACCAGGACAAAGCAACCAACTTGCCAACGGCTTATTCAAACTAGTCACACGTGCATGTATGAGATTCGGATGAGAACTTTAGTTACTTTCAACACCCTCCCTTAATTGAAGTTCCTCAATCCCAACATCTTCCTAAACTTCTCAAACTTTTCTTTGCATAGGGCCTTTGTTAACACATCTGCCATTTGATCATTAGTACTGTAGTATTCAAGTATCACTTGCCTCTGATTAATCATATCTCTTATAAAGTGATGCTTCATTTCAATGTGCTTGGACTTCCCATCTAACACTAGATTCTTTGACAAATGAATAGCTGAACGATTATCACATAATATCATAGTTGGCTCACTTTTTAATATCATTAGATCACTTAAAATTCTTCTTAACTAGACTGATTGACATGCTGCTCCTGTAGCTGAGATATATTCTGCTTTAGTGCTAGACAAAGCAACGGATTATTGTTTCTTAGTAGACCAAGACACAACAACACTTCCAAGAGAAAAGGTGTAAGCTGACACACTTTTTCTATCATCCAAACAACCACCCCAGTCACTATCAGTATACCCTGCAACTTCATAGCAACATTCTTTTCATAGCACAGTCCATAGTGAAGAGTGCTAGCAACATACCTTAAAATTCTTTTAGCAGCCCCAAAATGAATTTTACTAGGAGTTTGCATGAACCTGGACAGAACATTCACTGCAAAGCTAATATCAGGTCTTGTGTGCTGTAGATACATAAGACCTCCAATCAAACTCATGTACATCAGAGTATCAGCAGGTTCTCCACCATCTTCTTTCTTATGCTTCTCATTGGTATTCATAGGAGTGTCTTCTCCTTTGCATCCAACCATTCCAAACCTTTCAAGTAACCCCTTTGCATACTTAGTTTGCCCAACAAACAACTTCTGATCATTTTGATACACTTCCAAACCAAGGAAAAACTTAAGAAGACCCATGTCAGTCATCTTAAATTCCTACATCATACCTTCTTTGAATTCGTGCAAAAGACTACTCCTAGGACTTGTATAGATGATATCATCAACATATAAACAAACATAAATAATTCCTTTACTCATCTCCTTCTTAACATACAGAGTTGGTTCATTATAACTTCTGATGAACCCATGTGAGACAAAATAGGCATCAATTCATGCATACCAAGCCCTTGGGGCTTGCTTCAGACCATATAGAGCCTTAAACAACCTGTAGACTTTATTTTCCTATCCTTCCACTTCAAACCCCTTGGGTTGTTCAACATAAATTTCTTCATCAAGTTTGCCATTCAGGAAAGCTGATTTAACATCAAGTTAATAAACCAACCAACCCTGAGTAGCAGAAACAGCCATAACAGTCCTGATAGTTTCGAATCTTGCAACAAGAGCAAATGTATCCTGGAAATCAACTCCTTTTCTCTGTGAATATACCTTGGCCACCAACCTAGATTTGTACTTTATAATCTCACCAGTAGCCCCCAATTTGGTCTTGAATAGCCACTGATATACGTTCAAATATACATATTTAAATCCCCGATTAAACTCTCAAATTACGCGTTTTCGACCATAAATGCACGAATTCGGTACTTAACCGCTTCATATTTTATTTCAGGTCTTAAACGACGTCCCACGAACAAAGTCGAAGAAACCGGGCGAAAAACGGACAAGACGGAAAGTTTCTGCAAAATCAGCCAAGTCTGGAAATAGTGCACGGCCGTGCACCCCAGCTGCACGCCCGTGCGGACTCAGTTTACCCGGACACAGAGGAGCTGCACTGCCAGTGCGACCTGGCGTGCAGCTGTTGTTCTCGGGCACCCTGATCAGCACTGCCGTGCGGGTGCCCGTGCGACTCAAGTTCCCGGGTGCACTGCCAGTGCACCAGGCAGTGCACCATCAGCACTCGGCCACAACCAGACCCGCACGCCCGTGCACTTTAGGTGCACGGCCGTGCGGAATATCTAGATATTTCCAGGAACAGCCACTTGCCCACTTGCCCACTTGCACGTCAAATCAAGTTGATCGAGTGCACGGCCGTGCACTTTATGCGCACGGCCGTGCCAAAAATCAAACTTTCTATAAAAACAGAGCAGAACCCACTGATCAAATATTGGATCTTTGGGGGGCGATTTCTGGCGATTTTCAGGGCTAACGAAGTGCTGCATAGGCGTGGAACAAGCTCGGGAATCCATCCGTTCCATCCTTCATCATCCAATCCATCTCTTTAGCAATCTTATGGTTTGATCCTTTAAGCTTTCTTAGATCCAAATCTGATTTTGTTTGCTACATTGATGTTATTTTAGTTAATCGTACGCCTACGGGCAAGAACAAATAGTAGTAGTTAGTAGTTAAAACAATCATTTGCGTGAAATCAAGTTTTGTATAAATTTGGCGTTTTTCATGTTTGAATCTTGATGATCATAATGCAACCTTGTTTCGTTGTTGATAGATTTGTAGTTGTGTTCGGATGACTTTGATGATTATCGAATGTGTTAGGCGGATTACTTGTTGAGAAAACCGTCCGTTTAATCGTCCGGTAGTAAACTAGTTAACTTGTTAATAAAGTTTACACCATGAAACTGTAACCGGGTATTGGTTTGGTTAAAGTCACTCGGATAATGATTATAAATGTTTACCGGCACGTAAAAGAGTTTAAAAAGCTTAATGGTGTTGTTATTAATCTTTGACACGGTTAATGTTTACCGGCACGTAAAAGAGTTTAAAAAGCTTAATGGTGTTGTTACTAATCTTTGACGCGGTTAATGATCTTTGCTAGTTATTTTGGTAGAAATAGCGATCTTAGTAGATTTGTGTTCAAAGTTAGTAAAATAGAATAGGTTGTGAAATGCTCTACTTTATGCTAGTCTCGGTGGTCGTATTGTGTATTCGGTATTGCTTTCCTTTGCTAGTGCGGTTGAGGACTCCCGAAAGGTGATACTAACCCTTCTTTAAAGATTCTCATGAGATCATATCAGCTGCGCGCTAATAAACGACTTGAGGTGGCTAACGTGTGTATTCGCGTTAGCTTTCCATATAGTTGTCATGTTAGGATGCCCGAAAGGGACACTAACTGTCGGAAAATGGGAATGTTGATCACGCCTTTATTTCTTATATAGATGACATGCTAGGATTGGCGTATTACAGCTTATATAGTTATATTTTCTATTTGGAGTCGTAGTTAAGTTATTTACATGTTTTAGAATTAATTTAGTCTTAAACAAAACTCAAACTTATCTTTTCCTACTGGTAAATCGGGGACAGAGTTTTAGTACAATTGCTCCGCGCGCGTCCATGGATCGATATCTGGTTCTTATCTGTACGTTACTACATATATGACAGGGTACACTTGCCCTATTGTGTGTGTTTTAATATTAAGGTCTAAACCATTTTTATAAATATTAAAGCAAAACGTGTGTTAAAATCCATTGTAAAATATGTATAGTTACGCACACGTCAGCCACTTTACCCAATCACATTCTTGTTAACAGGAGCCTCAACAAGCTGCCAAGTACCATTCTTCTCAATTGACTTAATTTCTTCTGTCATTGCTTCTCTCCATTCTTGCTTTACCACTTCATCCTCAAAACACATAGGATCAATACTATTTAGAGCAAATTCACATACCATACAATCCTCCATGGGAGATGTTTGCTCATAAACTTCACTGAGTGCCCTTATCTTGATTAGGGATGATGATGCATCAACTGTAGCTTCTGTACCATGGGAACATGAGGGATCAGGGACATTATCATCAACATTATTACTAGCTGCTCCATGGGAATCATTTGTATTGGAAGTGCTTACTGGTTCAGGCTGCACTTCTTCATCAGGGGCATTATTGTCATTTGAGATATCAAGTAGATCATCAAAAACACTTAAGTCTCATAAGTGTTTGTTTTGCTCATTCTTCACTTGAGACCAGTCCCATTGTTCATCTTCAAATGCCTTAACAACTCTTCTACTAATAATCTGTTTATTGATTGGATTGTACAACCTATACCCCTTGGATGGGAAAGAAGGTCCAATCAAAATACACTTTGCAGATGTGGCTTCAAATTTGTGTTTCAACTGACTAGGCTTTAATCCATAGGCAATACTGGCAAAGATTCTCAAGTCTTCGACTTCAGGCTTTTCTCCTGTCCACATATGCATTGGAGTTTTGATATCCAATGCCTTTGTAGGGGAGATATTCAATATGTGGACAGCTGTAGAAACTGCCTCAGCCCAGAAATAACTAGGCATCCCCTTAGGTTGTAGCATGCATTGTGCTCTCTCAACAACTGATCTATTTTTCCTCTCACACACACCATTTTGTTCAGGTGTGTATGGAGTTGGAAGTTTCCTTTTTATGCCATGTAACTCACAGAAGGAATGAAACTCCTGTGAACAATACTCCCCCTATCACTTCTTAATACTTTGATAAATTTCTCACTTTGTTTTTCAACAAAAGCTTTAAACACTTTAAATTTTGCAAAAACTTCTGACTTTCTTTCTATAAAATATACCCAAGTCATCCTTGAATAATCATCAATGAAGAGAAGAAAGTACCTGCTACCACCAAGACTTCTCACTGGCATAGGCCCACACACATCAGTGTGCACAAGTTCCAGAGGCTGTGTAGCTCTCTTAGTGCTTGACTGGAAAGGCAGTTTATGCATCTTGCCCAAGGCACATCCTTCACACTGCCCATATTCTTTCATCACATGTAATCCAATCACTATTTGTTTGTTTTGTAGTTGTTGAAGGGCCTGTGAATGAAGGTTACCAAATCTGCAATGCCACAATCTTGTATCTTCATGAAGTTTAGAGCTGCCACTTGACTTAACCTTAGTTGCATCCAGTGGGAACATATTGTTGGCAGCTAGCTGAACCTTCATCAATTCTAATTAAGTCTCTTTGTGAATGATTGAACAAGCATTATCATCAAACAAAGGGGAATACCCTTTCCTCATCAACTGACCAACACTCATCAGATTATATTCAAGGTTTGGTGCATAGTAAAGATCATCAAGATACTTATAAACACCATTTGACATTTTAATTTTAATGGTACGTTTGCCTTCTACAGCCAAGTTCTTTTTGTCTCCTAACTTCACATTCAGCTTAAAAGATTCATCCAAATTTACAAAGCTGGACTTGACACTTGTCATATGATTAGAGCAACCTGAGTCTATGAACCAAAGACTCGGGTTCTCTTGTGTAACATCAGCACTTAACGCCATAAATAAGTAAGGAGTATCATCATTATTACCTTCTTCTTCTTCTTCTTCTTCTTCTGTGTTTGCAGCAACCTTGGCTTGACTTTCATCATTGTAACACTCTCTCTTGACATGACCATACCTGTTGTAGTGGTAACATTGGGGCCCTTTGTTCCTGTCTTCATTCATACGCCCCCTTCCTCTACCTCTATAATTTCCTCCGCCACGTACTCTATTATTTTGATCATATGATGATCTCCTGTTGGGTTGGTACACCTGCAAAGCCTGCTCTTTAGATCTTTCTTTATCAATGCTTTTACCTTCACCTAATCTGCCATTTAATCTCTCCTCCTAAGATTGTAAACATCCCAACAACTTGATTGGAGTCAAGGTGCTGAGATCATAAGCCACCTCAATAGATGGCACTACATAATCATATCTAGCAGTGAGACTTCTTAAGATCTTCTCAACAATCTTCTGGTCAGGGATCTCTTCTCCAAATGCTCTTTGTTGACTGACTATTCCTATTACTCGGGAGAAATAGTCACCAACAACTTCACCTTCTTTCATGGATAGGTTCTCAAACTCTCTTCTCAATCCTTGTAACTTGACTGCTTGCACTTGAGAATCACCTTGGTACTCCATACGAAGAATATCCCATGCTTCTTGAGATGTTTCAGCAACAGCAATACGGGAGAACAATGTGTCATGTACTCCTTGCTGAATGATAGCTAATGCCTGAGCATCTCTTTTGAGTTCTTTCCTTGTCTCTTTAACATTTTCTCCATGACCTGTCATACCCAGGTTCACCATATCCCACAGTCCTTTAGATCTGATGATCGTCTTCATCCTGATGCTCCAATGCTCATACCCTTCTCCCTTGAACATGGGAAGCGGAGGTTGAGATGGATGTGATACATTCATTGCTTCAGCCATCGACAGATTCTCACTAGCTATGATACCACGTGTTGGTATGAGCTTATAAACTAAAACACTCACAAAGAAGAACTTAACAAAGAGAATGCACATATATTATTGATTACTGAATAATTGAAAGAGTACAACTTGAAATGAGAACAATGCAAAGCTTAAATAAGCAAGAACATAACGGCTAAACATAAAACTAGCTAACAACCCTGATAACCAGGACAAAGCAACCAACTTGCCAATGGCTTATTCAAACTAGTCACACGTGCATGCATGAGATCCGGATGAGAACTTTAATTACTTTCAACAAGAACATGTGTTCTTTCTAAAAACTGGCGGTACAGATGGACCACTATGAGCACACTAAATTTCCTTTACCGATTCTCTGAACAGTTTAAAAACATTGGAGCTTACCAGCATAATGGGTTTATAAGGGTTATAAGCCACATTATGATCCATCACCACGGTCCCATTCTGAAATTTTGTCTCCATATACTGAAAGAGATCAATCTTGATAGCTTCCAAGAAGTTGATCACTGGATGTTAATCTTATCAAGAAACCATGTCAGGATACTCGACATTAGAAATTCAAATCGTCTTTATCAAATTTCATCCTCGGTATTCTCTTGTCTAGAATTGCGACTGTTGGTATTAAGTAACTGGATTTTCAAGCCACCACTTGAGTTTCAGGGATTTCCCAATCTTAAAATTATTTATTTCTTATATGTTAATTTTGGAGGTAGTGTAGGTGGAAGTGTGATCAACTTACCGCAACTTAAGAATTTGACAATGTACTGTTGTGGTAATGTCAAGTGTTTCTACATCAAGGCTGAAATATTGCGGGTTTTGCGTGCAGACAGGTGCCCTGATGCCATGTTGCTCCGGTTCATGCGTAGTAAACACCTTCATGTGGTTAATATATGTTTGTCGAAATCCATAACAAATTTTCTACAAGTTGAAAGATTTAGTTTGGCGATGATGTTAACCAACTTACCGAATATTCTATATTTTGCGATTGATGGTTATTTTGTTAAGGTATGATACAAACTTTCATATCTAAATCCTTAACCTTTGTTCTTTGTCAGTCATAAACAAGCGTTTGCACAAAAGATTTGTAGGTTGTTAGTCTGATGCAGTCCTCACTCCTCATGCTATATTGGCAAGTTAAAATCTCACTTTCACCACAGTATTTGGCTGCAGAAAAGTTTCCAAAGTGGCTTCCACACACGGTGCAATGCTTAATGGATTTGGCTTTCATAAGTTTTAGTTTTGGAGATATGGATCAACTTCATGGTGCTCTATGTATGCTTTGGAACTCACCAAATTTGAAAGTACTTCGTGTGACACATGTGCCGATGGTAAAGATTGCTATATTGTTAATCATTTTCTTTTTTCTTTTGGCTTATAAAGAAAAACAATAGGATGTTAAGGCTTTTATGTTTTTTTCTAGGGACCCGGTGCTGATTTGGGGTTAACATCTAGCTATTTAGAATCCCCTGAGTATCTGGATCAGACGTTGTTTATGTTGCAAACTGTAGAAATGACATTTCTTGAAGGATCAAGACCAGAGCTCCTCTTTGTAAAGCTTCTGCTCGATCATTCTCCACATCTTGAAAATATGATTATCCGACCAAAACCATCCGCTGATGCTGAGATAAGGCTCAACATTGCAAAGGATGTTTTAATGTTCCCACGAGCCTCAACAAAAGCAAAAGTGGTCTTCTTGGACCCGTAGTCATAATTATATAAGATGCTTAACTACATTGGAATCCGGTGGTTATCTCGGAGTTTTATATTATGTCTTTTGTTTATCCTTTTTGGTATGTTAGTTCTATCTATATCTAATTATTAGAAGTGACTTAACAAGTCCGTTGAAAGCTTGTCATGGGTATTTTTAGAACACATAAATAACTTTAGTGTTAACTCTTTTATTGAATGAGGTTTTGTTATTTGTAAGAGAACGGACTCTTTTCCGAGTTATCTTTAGACTTGAACATGTCCTTGTCTCCAGCCAGTTACACTCTTGACCGAAGCTCCCCCTTTACAATAATCACAATTGTTCGTTCATCATGTACCCTTGTTCCAACACTTATGATTATTCATTATCTTCCGTTAAGAATTGATTTGCTCTGGTTACTTCCTAAAGGACGAGGAGAGATGTCTTTAAGACAAGTTCTGCAACATCTTTCTCATGATCCTTAAGGCTAACGTCCAGACTATTATTGAGTAACTTCCACTAAAAAGTTTCAACTGGGTTATCAGTTTTACATGAACAGAAGCCGATACATAAGTACATGATCAGCGGCGGATCCACTAAAGGGGGAGGGTGGGCAGGTGCCCACCGTACCAACCAAAGAGTTGCTGTATTTTTAAGGGTTTGTTTCCTAAATATAACTCAAGTGCCCAAGGCTGGAGCTTGTGCAACTTTTAATTCAAACTAAATGAAATGATAGGGTACATAAAAGTAAGGACAGTGTAAACCTAAGCTATTGCATGACGAACTGAATAAGGAAATGCAAAGCTTCAAGCATAACAAAGTATAAACTATGAACATCAAATGTATGTCTCTGACAAACATTTGGCCTGAATCAAACAGACATTGCCACTACTCGTCGGATTTGCATGGCCTCGCCGTATTGACATAGAACTTTGCCGGAAGTGACAGTCGGAGAAGAAACATTTAAAAGCTAGGATTTGTGTTTCACCTTTCAAGATTTGAATTTTTTATAAATGAAAGTCAAATAACTTAGGGTGTGTGTAGTGGGCAAGTTATCCGGCGCCGGGAACACCGCCCACTCCGGCGCTATGGGGCGTTTTAGGGGTGATTCTTTGTGCTCATAACGAGCGTTATGGGTTGAGTTTGGATGATTTGATGTTGATGACCGTTTGACAACGGTCAAAAACATTTATTTATTTTTTTTATTTTTTTTAAACAAAATATCTCTATATATATACATTTACAACACAAACAACTCACACATACACACACTCTTATATACACTTTTCCAACCAAACAAAACCAAATACAAACCAAAAACCAAACCTATGGCAGCGTGGACGAATCAAGAGCAACACGAGTTGGTGCGGGCGTGGATGAACGTTAAGGAGATCCCGTCAGCCAATAGGGAGTCTTTTTGGCCCAATGTGTTGGTCGAGTTCAACCAAATCACCGGAACGAACCACCGTACCGTTGATCAGATCACCAGTAAGTGGTCTGCTATACGAAATAACGTTAACAGATGGCATGGAGTCTATGAAGCGACGATGCAGGCGCACCCTGGGGTTAGCCAACAGATGGCAATTCACTTGACACACGACGCCTATCGTCAACAATACGACAACGACTTCTCCATCACCAATCTTTTGTCGTGGTCTCTGATGCATTTTCACTATGGTTAATTTTTAATGTTTATGCTTTATTTTCTTATCCTGGGAGGTTGTAATGTTTAATGTTATGTTTTATGTTTAGTGTTGTATTTGTAATGTTTAAGGTTTTAGATTTTAAAGTTTTGTTTAAAATTTAAACCATTACATTAACACATAATACATAAACACATAAAATTACAATCCTAAATTACTTATTACAAACAGAGTTCCTAATCCTAAATTACTTATTAAAACGTTACATAAACATGTTACATAAACACATAATATAATCCTAAACCTCCCACTCGAGTGTGTAGTACTCGGGGGATACGGACCGTGAGCTGTCCCGTCCATCGGATCTTGCATCCGAGGGGAAATAGTAGTACTCACGAGGAAGGGTAGGCATGCTCCAAAGGCGCTCCTCCTCCTCAAGTTCCCTGAGGGCTTCCAAGTCCTCAGGAGTTGGGTCCCCATATTCACGGGGTGAGGTGGTCTGGTGGTGGTGGGTGGGTGGGGATATTCTGGGGGTGGGGATAGGTTGGTGGTAGGGGGTGGGGGTATTCTGGGGGGTGGGGATAGGTTGGTGGTAGGGGGTGGGGGTATTCTGGGGGGTGGGGATAGGTTGGTGGTAGGGGTGGGGGATAGCAGCAGCAATTCGGGGGGTGGGGGCCGACAACATCAGTCGGTTCATTTCATTAATAGCCATGGCATAATCCATGGCCTAGGCCCATTCTTCATCCGTGAAGTCATCATCGACTTCAGGATGAGGAAAGGTTGGTGGTGCCGCAGCAGGAGGAGGAGGGTGATATAACCAATGTTGTGGAGGAGGAGGAGGAGGAAGAGGAGGTTGTGGAGGAGGAGGAGAGGAGGTGAATGGTAGTCTCCGGGGCCGGCCCCGTCCCCGGACCCGGCGAGCGTACTGCCGGACATTAGAAGGTCCGGCAGCTCCTGGTTGAAAACCGCCCATATTATTCATTGTGTTCAGGATTAGGAAAGGATGAGGAAGAGGGAAGAGGTGTGACTGAGATTTGGGAGGAGGGGGTATTTATAGGTGTGACTGAGATATGGTGGGGGGGGGGGGGGAGTTTTCCAACTTTGAAATTTAAACGTTTGGGGGGGGGGGGGTTTGAAATTCAAACGGTTTGGAACAGTAACCGTTTGAAATTCAAATTTTTTTTATTAAATATTATCTTTTTAATATTAAATATTTTTTTATTAAATATTATCTTTTAATATTAAATATTTTTTTATTATTATTTTTATATTTAATGAAATATTATTAACTATTTAATATTCCTATTTAAGTAAAAAACAATAAAAAGCAATGATTACCCAATCATTTATAACCCCCTCATAACCCCCCTTCCCACTACACCCTCTTTTTCCATAACCCCCACATAACCCCCCTTCTGTTACTTTTTAATATTTTAATACCATAACCCCCACATAACCCCCCACCACTACACACACTCTTACATTGGAAACAAGTTTTGCAGCCTTTTCAAAAGTCTGCAACCTACTTCCACCCAATCTTTTCACTTATTTTATTTACTTTTTATTTTAACACTATGTTTTTCTTACATACGTATTATATAATACTATTTTATTTAATTATTATTTTTTATGTTTATACTATTAAAAGTTTTAAGATAAATACGAATCCATTTGGTTCTTAAATCCGAGTGAACCGGTCTGATCGTCAAGAACGTGTTCGGTTCAAAGTCCCGGTCCGATTTTGTGATATGTTCTATTGTCGATAGTTAACTGATTTAATTATCTTATATTTGTTCGGTTCAAAGTCCGGGTCCGATTTTTGTATTATTAAGTAAATAATTATGTATCTGCTATTGTTCTTGTTCTGACCCCTCTTGTTAATTCAACTAATTTGTGCCCCCCGTAAAAAAAACTTATGTATCCGCCACTGTACATGATAAGCTAAATATTAAACCAACTTCTTGGTTGAACCATCGGGGTCGAACAAACTTGTTGGTTAAAACTTCAATGCCAAAACAATTTACTCGTTATCCGCCCCAAAGTTCTGAACTAACGTATTAATTGAACCAAATTTGAGAACTATATCTCTCCTGATGTTGTGAGGGGTGGGGAGCTTCCAACAACCGAGCCATTTTGCTTCAGCTCTTCGTAGCTTAGGTCCGGTTGTGATGGGAATGCAATGCAGGAACGTAAACACATTATTTATGTTCTGTATACATTTATTCAAAATTGTTAATCCCTCTAATATACTGAACTATGTACTGTTGCTACAACAAATAATAGCCTAACGTTAGTTCTGAGTCACAGGAAGGGTTAAAGGGTTCAAGGGTTTCGATCTGCCAAACGTAGGTCGTGGTGTCCTCCTACGTTGCAAAACGTAGAAGGAGGTTCAAGATAATATTGTTTTGAAGTGTTAGAATTCTGGTCTGTGTATTACTCAATACCAGAATTGTTAATCTAAGACTTGAGTGATGTGTGCGTGTGATGGAGATAGACTCCTCATGTGTGTGGACCAAAGGAATAGAAGATTGAGTGTAAGAGAGAATAATCAGGGATGGATCAGATCTGTTGGATTGATCCTGATTATATAGAGGAGTTGTCTTCTAATTTGGGAAGGCATATTATCTTGGACCATGTTGCAACAAGAGGACATGCCACTTTAGGTTGGTAATGGCTTTGGACCTACGGTCCGAGCTGTGCAATGTCTACACGACAGTTGTTTTGAGCTGGCCGAGGAAAAGGTGACAAGACAGGTCATCTTTTGATCTGTGCTTATTCGTCATTTGAACCTTTGTAGGTTTCAACACTTCAAGCATATATTTGTGATGGTTGTTAACCTTTTTGCCTTGGGCTACCTACGTCATCAGCCCTCCAAGTCAGGAGTCTTTGTGGCGTAGGTAGAAGGCTTCTGACTGTTTGCTATTTTTGTTCTTGGTTGAAAGGTTCGAAGGTTCATAGGTTTTGGGCGGTTACTTTCTCTGGATTTGAATTGTAATTTGACTGATTGACGTGACAGGTGTAAGCCATTCAGTCTTTGTATTAACTATAGGGCATCATTATCTATTTTATTTTTATAATAACTGCCCTTATATTACCTCTTTGCCATAAAATTACTTTACTCTTTTTCCTTCTTCTCCAATGATTCTTCTTCACTTTCTTAGGGTTTCGCTTGTGCATTCATCACGTCAGTCTTTTCTTCTTTACTTTTGATCATCCTTCACGGCGCTATGGGTGCTAAGAAGGATATGTCTGTTACCTTCTCTTCCCTTACACAAGAGGAAGTTTAAGCATCCTGCTTAGAGTGGGACATTGATCTGTCCTTCAAGCCTACTGCTCTTGGTCTTACAGATCCTGTTTCCAGTTGTCCTGATGGTTCGATTGCATTATATTGTCATCACTTTGAATTTTCCAACGTTCGTCATCCATTTTCTATTTTCTTGCTCAATGTTCTTGAGTATTATAGGGTTTCGTTGGGTCAAATCCATCCTCATGGGGTTGGCCATGTTTTGCATTTTGAAATCCTTTGTAGTGCTCTTGGTTATGACCCAACTCTTCTTATGTTTAGGCGTTTCTTTCGCCTTGCCAAGAATGGCGATTGGTTTACCTTTGAAGGGTCCTCGGTTGAAACTAACTTGATTTCTTATCATGTAACAACCGTTGGTCAATGGAAGACTAGGTTTTTCTGGGTTTCTGAATCCATTTTTCCCTTCAAGCCTGTGTGGAGGCATCCCGAGGCTGTTCTTAATGAAGCAGAACCGTTGGAGTCTGCCTTAGATGAGAATATTCTTAAGGCTATTCGGTCATGTCCTTCAAGGCTTCGTCCCTTTGGCGAACCTTTTCTGGTTTTATCCGGTATTAGCACTCGTTGGGACAAACAGGTAGAGACCCTGTGTTGATGAATGGTGATCAGGGTATGCTTATTTTTATCACCATTTTTACTTGGTTTCTTTTTCGTATTATTTATGTTTTTATTTTTCTTATTGTTTGTCTTGTAGTCATGTCGGCTTTGGATTTCATTAAGGGTGATGATGTTTCAGAAGTTGTTTTCAAGGATGTTGAAGTTGCCGAGGGTGAGGATGCTTTGGCTATGTATGAGAAGGGAAGGTATGATGGTGGTAACTATGTCGCTGTTCCCAATGTGAAAAGTTTTTCTAAGCCTACTTCGACTAGGAGGTCTAGGCGTCGTTTATTGAAGGCTGCGAAGGCTGCGGATGTTTCTGAAGCGGTTGATGTGAGTGATGATATAGAGAATTCTGAGGAGGAGAAAGATCAAGAGGTTGAAGGTGTTATTGGTGAAGTTGTTGTTAAGAAAAGTAAGGGTAAGTAGGTGGCTGCAAAGGTTGTGATGATGAAGCATGGTGAGGGTTCTACAAGTGTGGATGGTGAAGGGGTGTATACCCCTGGTTGGAATGTGAAACCCTCTGATACCTTCAAATCATCTTCTGTTTGTGAGGATGTTCTTGCACATCTTGCTACCCCTGGTGCCAAGGCCTGCTTGGAGGGGTTGGATGATGATGCTCTTTTGACTAAGATGATGGTTGGAACTTGCAATCTGGCTACAATGCTTCCTGAAGGTGTAAGCAGGTTTAGGAAGATGTATGTGCGTGAAAGGATCGTATAACAACAAAGAATGATCAAACAAGTTAGTTTTAGGTGCGGAAACCCTAAAACTATCACAAAATAATAGTCAAACAGATTAAAACACACAGATCATCATTTTCAAAGGTTTTTCATTAATTAATCACTCGATTACACGTTGAAATATAGTTACAATCAAGGTATGAACGATAAACGAGTTAAACAAAAACTAGAAAGAGTTTCAGAAAGTGGAGGGAATAATAATGACCAAAAGTTACATTCAAAAATCAAACTTGTCTATTTATAGACTGCACATTCGCCCAAATTGATTGTGCGAATGTGCAGGTTCGCCCAAATCATCTGGTCGAACCAAGTTCTACAATAAGTATATTCACATTCGTCCACAATGTCTTCCTTCGCACCTTTTATCTTCCTTCGAACCTACAAAATTGCTCCTTCGCACCTTCTAAAACACTCCTTCGCACCAACGACATTCACCAAAACATATTGTATTGTTCAATCCAAAGCATTAGTCGCACTTTTGCATCTACAAACTCCCCCTCGACTATTGCTTGGATTGTTGTCATCGTTCTTCGTCCATTCTAATGTTCATCAATCTGATGTGTCGTTGAATCTTCTGTTCTTTTGTCATCACCGGTTCCTGAAATTGCTTTTGCTTCTTCGTTTTCAGTTCAGGCACCTTTTGCTTTTCAACAAACTTTCCCAGCTTCTCACCATAGTCACACCCAGCATTGATATCATATGCAAAGCACAGAAATACCACACGTTGGTACTTTCCTGCTTGCTCAGCATCTTTCGCATCTGAATAGATTGGATTGTAGAACAACATGATAATATCCTCATGTGAACAGTTTATCAACCACATGGGATCAAAGATGTGTACTTTCTTGTAGTTCGTCTCTCCATCTTTCAACACAATCACGGCCTCTGCAATCTTCCAATCATAATACCACCAGATGAAATCTTTGGCGAAGTGTTGTGGGATAGGCAACAGAGGAATCTTTTTCAACACTCGCGGTGGTTTGTACTTTAACATTACCTTGGGCATACCAGTAATCTGATCAATATCCTTCTTGTGAACAATTCTCTTAGGATATTGTGGTGTAAACAAGTCCCACTTGGTTCGGCTTTCCCTAGTCATTTTCTCAGCAAAGTAGGTAATCTGACTATTTGACGCTCCCGTTAAACGGTGACGACAAATATCACGGATTGCCCAATAAGGAAGAGTCTTCAAGTGATGAAACTTGTCGAAATACAAGATCCCCTTCTCCCACTTTACTGCAAAACATCTCAATTCTTTAACAAACTTCCAGGCCAATGCACGACCTTTGAAAATACCATTATGAAGTTTGTAAAAGCTTCCTTGAATATCAGCTTTCGGACGATTGTTTTCTTTTTCTTTCAATTTCTTCAAAAATTCTTTCAAACTTTCCGACTGCTCGAACCGTGGTTTGTCATGCCCTCTAAAGATTTCGTCTTCAAACGCTTTGCTCTTCTCCTTAGCTAGTTTCTCGGCATGGTTTAGCAATTCATCTGAGAAGGAAAATCCACAATCTTGATTAGTCTTGAAGTATTGTGGATACTCCTCGCTAGTAATATCTTCCATTTCAACTTCCTCAAACGCAGGAACGTCACGGTCATCAGAATGGTTCCTGGCTTCCTTCTCAGGTATCTTAGGAATGAAGTTGTCAGCAAGTAATTCTTCTAAAGTCTTTCCTACCTGCTTTGCTAAACCCTCAAGGATTTCTTTTGAAATTGCCGCAGAAACTTCCCCATCTTCAAGATCAGGGTCATCAAACTCCAACTCGAATAGTTTATTGTTCGATTCAAATATCTCTGGAAACCTGCTAGTCATGTCGATCGTCCAGACTCGATCAGTGAGCATCTGGCGATACTTGTTCTTATCATCTTCAGACAATGACTGCAATTTCTCGTTCCAGAATATATCATCATCAACATTCTCTCCAGGAGCCTTAGAGCTCGACTCACCACCCTTATCTGAGTCATGCTTCTCATATGTAAACTTGTCAGCGTCATCATCATCGTCATCACTACTATCATCAAAAGCAGAGCCATTTCCATCACTCGAACCATCATCTGAACCTCCATCATCCTTATCATCTTTCTTCTTCTTCTTTGTATCGTTTCCTGCATCTTCATCAAGTTCATCATCTTCTTCTTTATCAAATAGTTCGTAATCAACCTGTTCTTCTTCTCTTTCCTTTTCTACTTCACCAGCTTGAAGTTGAGGAGCTTGAGAGTACAAGTTCTTGATTAAATCATCCATATGCTTGTTACTTTTCTTCAACTGTTTGTTCTCCTCCTTCAAGACTATGATTCTCCTGGTGTTTCGTTGCTCGTGCTTCAGCAACTTCTTATTTTCTCTCTTCAATCTCTTGATAGTTTTCTTCAAAGTTTCATTATCATCTGCTGATGTGACTACGACCTCCAACATCTTCTTATCATTAGACTTTAACTGCTCGATCTCAGTTTGTTGTTTGTTGATCAAATTCATCATCTCTGACAATCTCTGATTCACAGCACTCATAATGTCACTGTCCACCGAAACTTTAGTCTTCTTTGGTGGTTCAACAACATCAGGCAGTTTGCCTTTTCTGATCTTTTTGAGCACGTTATCCAATGCCTCATTAACCTCATCCATAGGCATTTCTTCAGTCTGTGGTGTGCTTGATGTTGTCGCAGTCTTTTGCTTCTTTTGAGCTGGTGCAGTAACCGGTGATTTAGAACTAGAAGCCGGTGGAAGTTTCTTACCAGCTATCAATGATTCTATCTCTTTCTTCCTCTTGATACTCGGCTTCTCCTGTTTCTTCTTTTCTTTCCTAGCAGCTTGCACATGAGAACCAATAAACGTCTCATCTACATTCAAACCCAACTCTTCTTCATCAACAGGAATATGACTTTTGTTCCCTTGATCTTCAACGTTCTGGCTAGCAGACGCACCAGCCTCAGTGGCCTTGGGCGTGGTGGTCTCTACCGTTTCAGCATCTGAATTCCAACGTTCTTCCTCTAGCGTCTCTTCTGAATCAACAGACGCTTCATCAACTAAATGTAATCCCTTTTTCGCCATTGTCTTGTTTCTTCTTGGCTTACTTTTCTTCTTCTCAGGTTCAGAAACCTCTAACCTTATCTCCTGTTTCTTTGTCTTTCCACTCTTTGCGCCGACATTCACAACTTGTCTTTTGCGCTTAGCATCAGGATCAACATGATGTAATGGATTATCAGGATCAGAATCACTGTTCACATTCCTCACAAGCCCTTCACCCGGATCTGTATAATCCACTCTAGCTAGGTGTCCAAATAAACGTCTTACTGGAGGACGTTCATCAATAGACAATCCCTTATACGCTTTCATCCTAGCAAGTGTATTCAGCGACATATGTTCTTAAACAACAATGTGCTTAGGATCTCTTTTCAGCTCCTTATACTTGTGATCAAATATCATTTGGAGGAAACGGGGATATAAAAGAAACTTCAGATTCCTCGTGCCGTTCACAGGCTCTAGTAAATGAGACATCAGCATGCCTGAGACATTGAACGGTTTGTTCAATACTAAAGCAACCATCATAGAACTGATGCTCTTCCTCATCAAATCATACCCTCCAGCTGCAGATCCGAATACATGAATCAAAACATGTGCCAGATATTTGAATTGGGGGCACAGTTTTCCCTTATGCAATGAACCGTCAGTGATTGGTCCATTGTATTTCATCCTGAGGAAGCACTTTCGCTGATCCATAAAAGTAAACTCCTTTGGATCTGTCGGCTCATCATTCAAGTTCAACGCTTCCCTCAGATCTTCTTCACAAACAATGACTCTCTATCCTTGAATCTTGCTCGTCAAACACGATTCGCACTTCCAGAAGTCAAGTTTAGCATTCGACCAAAATTCTTGGATCATATCCCTGTAGATAACCGTCGGAGTAGCAATGGCATCTATCACCCTGCATCTCTTCAGAAAATCAATAATGCCAATGAACTCTGTGTGCTTCTTTACATCTCCAAGATACGCACAAAGTCTAACTGTTTGGCAGGCTGTGATGATGATCCAGCTTGTTCTGTCGTCTTCTCTTGTTCAGACATCGTTAAATCTGCAAAACAAACAAAAACACACGTTAAAAATCGACAAAATTTCAAATTGAAAAGTTTTGGTAACAAACTATCTCTTTCGCCCAAACGGGGGTACGAAAGAGTTTTTGCAAGGTACAAATGAGAAATAAAAGGTACGAATGTATGAGTTTTGATAAAATGTTTCATTCGCCCACATATTCCTCATTCGACTATTTGATTTTCTTCCTTCGCCCATTCGTACTGGTCGAAGGAGTCAGTTCATAATTTTGAAATTTCAATTTTGAAATTGAGTGATTCTGAACATGTCCATTTGATTGAAACAAAACCTAATGATGCCGATTAACAATCCTAAACTAGCAGATTCATTGATTGTGTATTGTATTTGCGTTTTCACTTAAAAACTAGGGTTTAAACACAGATTGATCAAACAGTCGAGTTTAAAACCATGGTTTTTGTTATATCTCCCCCTAAACACACATACAATAAACCCTAAGCATCAATTGATACAATTATATTGATTTTAAACGGTTTTGGACAGTTAGGGCTCGGATTAGAAAACATGAATTAAATCCGTGAATCCTTGATGATAACCTGTGAAAATTGATGCAAAATGATCAGAATGATGTTACGAACACAATGGAATGGTATAAAAGAAACAACCAACAAGGTGAGTTTATGATGAAAAATCTAGAAAAAATATGGAATGGCTTCGAATGAGCAGATGGGTATATATAGGCACACTCCTTCGCCCATTCTATACATACGAAGGAGAAACTTTTGTCTCCTTCGACCCTAGTGAAAGGGTACGAATGAGGCAAAAGGGTTCGAATGAGATAATGTTCATGAACACTCTCCTTCGCCCATATAAAACATACGAAGGAACATGTAAAATCCCACATTCGACCAACCGAATGGGCGAATGAGAAATAGGATTTTTGAAAATTTTCCAAATCTCAAAAACGAGTCCCGATCCAATTATTTTCCAACTTTTAAGCATCCAACAGTCATGTTTTCACATTTTAAAAGTTACAAAGCTCAAATGGTGTATCAAGGTTTAGAAAATCGACATCAACCACCATCAGTTATCAAAAATAAGATGAAAAAGAAAAATCTTTTTGGATTTTCTAAAGTTTATGCTAAAACACACCTAAAATCTTTTTGAGTTTTGTAATTTTTGATGATAAAATAAAATGCAGAAATGTAAATGAAAAACTGTAAATGTTTTTGGGATTTCCGGTAAAGGGATCATATCAGTTTTTGAGAAATCTGATCACATCGTTGATCTTTTTGAAATTATTATCATTAAAGACAATGTGTGATCTGGCAATTGTTGATATTGTGATCCACATAAACTCACATGCAGACTTTTGTGCAGTGCTTTATACTGATACTGATATTTATAGTATAAACACAATTGTCTGTGGTTCCCACGCACACGACATACTCCCGTATCAAGAAGTAAATGCACAAAGACTCATTGTAAAGCGTGATTATGCTTTCGTCGTCTGTAATTGTACAAGATATAATGCATAGAGGTATACAGGTCAGCAAATTAATGCAGCAGAGTAACATATGCACTATACCAGGTTGAGGACTGATATTAATCACGATTTGCATCAATGATCAATACGATGTAATAGATAATCTTTGATCATCATATAACATGGAAAGTTCCTCAATTCGGTAACTTTAGGATTTGGCATATAGCTCTTTTATAAAGACACCCTGTCTGATCTAGGTCCGTAATGACTTACAGCAGAAGATCAGAGAGGCTATCCCCAGACAACTAATAACATAACGACCCTAAAGTCTAAACCTCCGAGTTTTGTACAGATACCCTATCAGACGAAATTACGGTACTAAGACCATATGCCCATGAGGAGTTCATCCACACAACAATTCGTTTGATATGTATGTATCAGGCACGCAGTAATAGGTCTACGAAGCCTATCAACACATCGCACAGACTCAGACACATGCCCTATATAGCATTACATTATTTAGAATGTGTCAGATCCCCACTGATGTACTATCATTTCCCTATATACTCCAGGAAATCATTTTAGAATTTTCTGATTTTTATAGATTTTCGAATTTACTGTTCCCAAAGATAAGCTGGAGCATTTCAAATATGTGACTGCCCAGATATCGTTTGTTCACAGAAATCTGACGGCATTAATCTAAGGGAAGAAGATATAGCAGTCAGCAAAGAAATTTTCTAATTTTTTTTATGGATTTTGAAATTTTTCAATGTTTTTGGTTTTTCGAAATTTTTCTGAAAAGCAGTAAAAATTTAAACTAAAAAGTGATAGACTGAGGTGGTGATCAGTCCTGTTTTTCTTTAATACCATTAGCTTTTAAAAGATAGTCAAATCTGGATTTGTCAAAAGCTTTGGTAAAAAGATCTGCGCGTTGGTAATCAGTGTGGATTTTGACCATATCGATCAACTCTTTAGCATAACAATCACGGATAAAATGATATTTAATCCGGATATGTTTAGCCTTTGAGTGATTTACTAAGTCTTTTGTTAATGCGATTGCGGCCTCATTATCACAGTAAATAGGGGTTTTAAGAAATTGCAAACCGTAATCCACCATCTGTTGTTGGATCCAAAGAACCTGTGAGCAGCAGCTCGATGCTGAAACGTATTCTGCTTCACATGTGGATAGTGCAACTACGGTTTGTTTCTTGCATTGCCAGGTCACGAGCCTGCTCCCCATAAACTGACATCCAGCCGTTGTGGATTTGCTGTCTTTGTCACAGCCGCCCCAATCTGCATCACTAAAAGCGATTAGGTCAAATTTATCATCATGAGGGTACCAAAGTCCTTTCGATGGACAACCCTTCAGATATCTAAGGATACACTTGACAGCTGCAAGATGACTCTGTTTCGGCTTCGATTGATATCGCGCACAAAGACATGTCGCAAACATTATATCAGGTCTTGACGCTTTGAGATACATCAGAGATCCAACGATTGCTCTGTATGTAAATGGATCAGTCAGCTCCCCCTTAAGGTCAACTCCAATCCCGTGATTGGGCTGTATCGGGGTATCCATCGGCTTCGAATCATCCATCTGGAATCGGCTCAAGACTTCAGAAACGTATTTTTTCTGGTCAATAAAGATCCCCGTTGGTCTTTGCTCCACCTGCAAGCCTAGGAAATACTGCATTTCTCCCATTGCGCTCATTTCGAACTTTTCCTGCATAACTTGTTCAAATTCCCTGCACAGAAGTTCGTTAGTTGACCCGAAAATAATATCATCAATATAAATTTGTACAAGAAGCAAATCATCTCCTGCTCGTTTCGTGAACAATGTGCAGTCTACCGGTCCGCGTTTGAATCCTTTCGAGAGAAGATACGTGCTCAGCTCCTCATACCATTGTCTCGGAGCCTGGTGCAACCCGTAGAGAGCTTTGTTTAACACATAAACCTTATCCCGGTGAATAGGATCCTCAAAGCCTGGCGGTTGACCTACGTAAACTTCCTCTTTGACCACACCGTAAAGAAATGCGCTCTTTACATCCATCTGATACACCTTAAATTTCTTCCATGATGCAAACGCTAGGAACATTCGAATTTCTTCCAAACGTGCAATCGGTGCATAGATTTCATTGTAGTCGATTCCCTCAACCTGATGAAAACCTTGAACGACCAAACGAGCTTCGTTTCGCACTATGACTCCTCTGTCATCCTTCTTGCATTTAAACACCCATTTGGTTCCAATTTTCTTTCTTCCACGGGTAGATCTGTCAGGGTCCATACACCAAGTTTCTGGAATTGTAATAACTCTTCCTGCATTGCTTCCACCCAGGCATCATCCAAAAGAGCATCCTTGTATGTCCGCGGCTCGACCTGCGAAACATAACAAGCAAACGACCAGTCATTTTGAAAACCAGATTTCTGTATTTTGGCATATAAAGCAAGGTTGCCAATATTTTCTGGTGCTTGAGCATTTCTTAGTTGTCCTCTTGTCATCACACTGCTACCAGGATCACCAATAACCTGTTCAAGCGGGTGTATCCGATGTATCCGAGATTCCGGATAATCAGGTACTTGTACTCCCGTTTGAGCTGTCAAATTCTCTGTAGAAACTAGATCATTACCCACATTCGATGTTAAAGCATCAGTAGTAGTTGAGTTCACTGGTGGTGTCACTGTAGCGTTGTCCATAATAGCTTCACTTGTTGCATCATCGTCTTCATCTTCTGATTCTGATGAATTAAGCGATGTGGAAGCTTCTTGGAACACCTCTTCTTCCATCACAGGAGCAGTGGTATCATTAGAAGCTGCTTGAGGATTTACCGTGATCGGACGCACTAAAGGTGATGACACGGCGTTTTCGACCTCGTAATATAAGCGAAGTACAGCTTCTTCAACCATGCTATCTAGATTGAATGATTCAAAGAAGTCTTTGTAATCAAACATCCAATCTGGTCCTCCACCCTGTACATTTTGTGTATATCTTTGAACTTCGACGTTAGCCCACTCCTCGACTTTTCTAGTTCTTTTGTTGAATACCCGTTTTAATGGGGTTGCATATCCAACAAAATAACCTTCTTCAGCCTTTGGTGCGAACTTCTCCGAAGGATTCAGCATTGTACACGGGGCACCAAATGGTTCTAGATACTCCAGATTCGGCTTGCGTCGGTTCAACAGCTCATAAGAAGTCTTGCCAAACTTCTTCACTGTCAAAACACGGTTAAGAGTATAACATGCCGCGTAAATAGCTTCGTTCCAGAACATGTCTGGAAGATTTGAATCCGCAAGCAGAGTTCTCGCCGTCTCTATTAGAGTCCTGTTCTTTCTCTCTGCGACACCGTTCTGCTGGGGTGTATACGGAGCGCTATATTCATGATGAATTCCCTTGTTTGCACAAAGATCCTCCATCTGAGCGTTTTTGAACTCCGTCCCATTGTCACTCTGGATTCGTTTGATCTTCAGACCGTATATATTCTCCAGACGTGTAAACAGAACCTTCAGGTTATCAAAAGTGTCGCTTTTCTGATGCGGGCACATTACCCATGAAAATCTTGAATAATCATCAGTCACCACAAGACAATACAACTCCCCTGCATGACTTTTACGTCTGACTGGACCGAATAAGTCCATATGCAAACGTTCAAGTGGCAATTCAACGGAATTGACTTTCTTTGGTCTATGGGATTGTTTGTGCTGCTTTCCCTTTTTGCAACCGATACACTTGTCATTCAAATGGAAGTGTTTTACATTAACTCCCGTGACAAGTTCATTTTTCACTAACTGGTTCATCTTCCGCAAATGGATGTGTCCCATTCTCCTATGCCACATAATGGATTCTTTTTCTGTAGCCTTAGAGAGGAAACACGTGACTTGGCCATGGGTGGTCATTGCTTTGGACATATCGAGAATATACAAGTTGTTTACTCTCGGTGCCTTCAGCATCACCCACTCTTTCGGAAGCTCAAACCCAGGTTTCAAGATATAACAGGAGTTGTCATCAAAATACACAGAAATTTGTTTATCACAAATTTGACTAACACTAAGCAGATTGTAATCTATCTGTTTCACGTATGATATCCGCTCAAATGTCACAACCCCATTGCTTACACTACCCTCCATCGTAATGTAGCCTCCCTTATTACCAGCAAATGCCACATAACCTCCGTTAATGTTTTTGATATCAAAGAGTAGCGTGAGGTCCCCTGTCATGTGACCAGAAGCTCCACTGTCAACAATCCATAGGCTGCTAACAGGGCCAGCTGGAGCTCCCTGCACATATAAAGTAGAGCAGTTAGATCTTTCGGGGGAGCCAAGCCTGTTTGGTCTTGGGTCTTTGAACGGGTTGTTTCAAAGATTCTTTCAATTCACAAACATCTTGGGTTAACTCAACCCCTTTCTTCTCACTCACAATTTTCTTTTTCTCACTCTTCTCATTCTGTGAAGTAGAGGCTCCTTCAGATTCCTTAGATGACCAAGATTGCTCAAATCTTTTCAAGATCCGGATCTGAGATTTTGAAGTCTCAGTCGGTTTCTTTACTTCATCTTTAAATGCAACCTTCTTGGTTACCTTCTCTGATTTAACAGAGACAGATCCAACTGCTTGTTTTCCATTAGGTTTAGGAGCAACCTTTTTGTTATCAGCAGTTGAGTTCATCACAGGTTTCTTAGCAGATTTATCAGTGGTCATCCGGTTGCGTTTATCATACGTCATCGGACGGTTTTCCCTCTTGTTGTAAAAATTGTTTTGATTATGATAAGATTCTTGCTGAGGGAAATACCGTCTTTGTGAATAACCGAAGTTGTCAACCGGATAATCATGATATTCCCTCATCTCCACCTCGTGCCTTTTGTGTCGTACGTACGGGCAGGCGGCAAGTAAATGTCCCCGTTCCCCGCACTTATAACACGCACGGTATTCCTCATAGTTTTCTTTGATCGGCGACTTGGAAAAGCTAGCAATGGGATATCGATCGACCATGCATTGTTTCCTTAAACTCTCAGGAGCTGGGTCCTTCGTGTAAGTCGGTTCAATAAAACTGTTTGCTTTATCAACAGGCAAAACAAATTGTGTGACATTGACCTTGGCATCTTTATCCGAATAAATTTTATCTAAAATTTCTTGAGGAATGTCATTGGTTCTTTCAAATTTTGGAAACCAAATCGTACTTTCCTGCCAGATCTTTTTGATTTTTGAATAATTGACAAACTTAATCGGATATTCATCATCAGATAAAATCTTATCGGAGCCTTGCATCCGATAGAAGATTTTGACAGGTTTGTCACACAATTCGTTGCTCATTTCATTGGATTTCTCAGTTTTAAGCTCATTTTTCTTTTCAACCGGTTTCACCACATTTTTCTCAGATTTAGTTTCATTTTTCTTTTCTACCGGTTTTCTCACATTTTTCTCAAATTTCTTTACCTCTTTCTTTTCAAAACTCTTGCCAACAGACTTTTCATTTTTCTTAACCACATTTTTACGATGAGCATTTGCCATTAGATGAATGATCTGAGACGGTGAGACTGGATTAGTAGTGATTATATGATTTTCATCAGGGATATCACTTTCATTTTCAACCGTCTCAGATGGTTCATCTTCTTCATCTGAATCATCGCAGCGACCACACCCTCATTATTTCCCAGTACTGGTCTCACATCAGAATACGGATCCCCGACACTGGAAGTGTTAGGCTTGTTTTCTGATGTGGAGTCAGAATTGACTAAAGTCTCCGGTGGTATTGCATGTAAGTTGTGGTTCTCATACAATACCGGAGATGGGACCGCCTTATAGTTTGCACTATTCGACTGGGAGGGTTCTTCTATGATATGGTCAACTGCATATGCTATGTGCTTGTAACTCTCTAACATCTTGTTTACTTTTTCAGCAAAGCACTTGATGGTTGCCATTTCCAATTTAGTGTTTTCCATTTCATTGATGTAATTATTTATGGAAAGTTGTTTAATTAACAATGTCTTTTTAAGTTCAGACACATCCTTTTTATAACCATCAAGAACTTTGTTGAAATCTTTTAAATCTTTTTGATAAATCTAACAATTGAGTTTGGCACTCTCAAGTTGGACCTTGAGAAGCTTGTTCTCATCTGTCAGTTTTTCAAAATCAGCACATTTATCACATTTAACACACGCTTGAGATTGAGTTTCAGAACTTACCGGCTTAGGAGGTTCTGTCATGGCCATCAAAGCAAAGTGAGCTTCCTTCCCTGCGAAGAATTTGGAGTAGTCAATCTTGGTGCACGCATCATCCACCATACATGACTTGCGGGTCATCAGGAAATCAGCTTCAGCTAGCAGTTGGTCAATGTCATCATCTAGTGAATTCACACTAGCCTCTGAATCAGATTCACTCTCCATATCCGAGTAAGCTAAATCGTAGTGGTCTCCAACATCCGTGACAGAATCAAGAATCATCCCCGATTTCTTGTCTTCACTCTCAGCAATCACATCCTCATTCACTTCCTCAATCTTCAACTCCGACACTTTTTCAATCACAACCTCCTCTTCAATCTCCTCATTCTCATCCAAACTCATCTGCTGTGCCACACAAGCCATGTTCCCAGCAGTAATCCCCTCCACCCCCAATTGCATACCCGTCCAATCAAAACCTTCATCCTTTTGGATCACAAGTGCTTGGTTTTGATTGTCAGTTTGGTTTTGGTTTTGTGTGTTAGGTGTAGAGATAGGAACAATAGTTCGGTTTGGATTTTGTTGAGGTTGGTTTTGAGTTGTGGGTTGTCTAGTGTTGGTATTTTGTTGACGGTTCTGATAATTGTTTTGTGGTTGAAAGCTTGAGATGTTAGGACTGTTGTATGACACTTGATTTTGGTTTTGTGTGTTTTGGTATGTTGAATTGAATGGGTTTCGATTACCTTGCTGTGCTGGCTGTGTGCACTCTCTTTTAAAATGTCCCTTCTCACCACAATTGAAGCATGTAACTTTTGCTTTGTTGAATCCGTATGTGTTGTTGGGAGAAGTTGAGAGATCAGTTCTGCCAGTCTTCTGAATAAAGTCAGTGGCTCTCCTCATAATGCTTGCAAAAGCCCACTGAATGTCCATAAGCTCCATCTCCTCTTTGTCGATTTGAGCGTAGTCCTCATTGGTGAGATTGTTATTTCCAATTAGACTCGCAACCAAACCGTTGTAAGAAGCAACCATAGCAGATACAAGAGCAACATGCTGTTGAGCAATTTCAACAGTCACATTGTTAAGATTCGAGGTCTCTAACACAATCGGGTTTTGACTTGATTGTGCTTGAGTAATCTACATCTGATTCATGTGAGGAGGATATTGTTGTTGTTGTTGAGGTTGACTTGAGGTGTAGCAAGTAGCTTGTTGTAATGGTGAAAAAGGTGGAATAAAGTTTGGTGTTTGAAAAGGTTGTTGTGTGTATGATGGTGTGTAAGATGATGTTTGGGCAAGGTAGTTGATGGGTGCTTTTGTTGGTTCAACAACGTTGGATACACATGCTATGTGAGGAGCAACATTAGAAGTGGTGCTTGAAGCAGAAAGAGAGTTAGATGTACCACTCACATATAGATCAGGATTCTGTGGAATCTGAGCTCTCTTAGCTTTTCTCTTCTCCTCCATCTCTTTGTTTTCCAGCTTTTGAATGAACTCGTTTATAGTCCAATACTGGTATGCATCCTTTTCCTTCAACACTTCGATGTGTTGGTTCCAGTAGGGTGGTAAAGCATCAGCAAATTTATCTACTAACTCCGACATTGGTATGCTGATCTCATAGCTCGACAGTTCAGTGAGCAAATGGCAATACCGTGGAACCAACTCTTTTAGGGTCTCATTACCCATGTAACTGAAGTTTTCAAATTCCTTCCGAAGCTCTTCCATCCTCAGCTTCCTTGTCTTTTCATTTCCATCATGTCGATTTCTCAGCATATCCCATAGTTGTTTGGATGTTGTACACGATCCAAACTGATGCAATAAATGTTGATCGCCTGGGATAGCTAAGAGAATGCCTTCTTCTCTATCGCAAACCTCTTCTTCTCATCATCCGCCAAATTCTCCAAAGGTATCGGTTCTCCAGTATTCTCCAGAATAGGAGCAACGTAACCCTTCACAATCATTTGCCATGCCTCGGCACCCTCAAGTCCTTGTCCCTCAACATGGATCTTAAACTTCGTCTTCCAAGTATTGTACTCCTTCATGTCCATTAGCTTTGGTGGACGATTGCCGCTTCCAGAGGATAGATCATGAATAAGAGTGGATATAGCGTTGGTCGTCTGCGAATGAACTGCTGCTGCTGCGACTCCCCAATAGTTGTCAATTGGTTGTTGTAATGGTTGAGCAACTTGTTGAGGAGCTGAACTAGTCATTGCCATATAATTGATTGGCTGTGATGGTTGACTAGTCTTCTGGGCTGCAACGGACCACGGATCTTGTGTTGTCTGCTGTTGTGGTGCTTGAGTAGGTCTAGGCGTTGTTGGGAAGTTCCACATCTTGTCCTGCAAACGATTAAACACGAAAAGATTAGAAATGTTTTTAAAACAGGATTCTCCTTCGTACAGTCGAACGTGCGAATGAGAAATAAAGTTCTCCTTCGACCGTTTTTGATTGATACGAATGTGAACTGAAATAACAAAATCTCCTTCGACCGCTTTTGTGTCTCTTTCGACCGTTCTCCTGCTTCTTCGACCGTTCGATCAGACGAAGGTGATACAACTGGGCGAATGAACAAAATAAGCAATCAAAGTCTTCTTTCGACCACTATAACACCTCCTTCGTACACAAAATCCCTCTTTTGACCCAAAAGATTTCCACTTTCGACCAAACTCTCTCTTTCGACCCCTGAGATTTCAAAAACGGTTATTCTTTGAAAATCCGTTAATTTTGATCATGTTTATCAAATGTTGATGGATTTTGATGATCTAAATCAGGTTTTGAATCGGAATTGATTTGGAACAACTTTAATGAAGAGAATTATCCAATTTAACCTCGAAATCAAGTTGTAATCAATCAAAATCTTATCACATCAGTTTGTTCATTGAAAACAGAAACTTTTTGACCAAAATTGGGTCCAAATCAACTGAGAAACTATTAATTTGTGGTTGTTTGATCCAGAATGGCTCTGATACCACTTTGTATGTGCGTGAAAGGATCGTATAACAACAAAGAATGATCAAACAAGTTAGTTTTAGGTGCGGAAACCCTAAAACTATCACAAAATAATAGTCAAACAGATTAAACACACAGATCATCATTTTCAAAGGTTTTTCATTAATTAATCACTCGATTACAAGTTGAAATATAGTTACAATCAAGGTATGAATGATAAACGAGTTAAACAAAAACTAGAGAGAGTTTTAGAAAGTGGAGGGAATAATAATGACCAAAAGTTACATTCAAAAATCAAACTTGTCTATTTATAGACTGCACATTCGCCCAAATTGATTGTGCGAATGTGGAGGTTCGCCCAAATCATCTGGTCGAACCAAGTTCTACAATAAGTATATTCACATTCGTCCACAATGTCTTCCTTCGCACCTTTTATCCTCCTTCGAACCTACAAAATTGCTCCTTCGCACCTTCTAAAACACTCCTTCGCACCAACGACATTCACCAAAACATATTGTATTGTTCAATCCAAAGCATTAGTCGCACTTTTGCATCTACAGAAGATGATGGGAGAGTATAGTGATTTTGCCAAGAAAAGAAGAGAGATGAAGCAAGCTTTGGCTTCTTTGAAGAAGGATGCTTTGGAATGGGCTGAAAAAGAGAAGACCTTTGTTGGTTTGATAGATGAGCTAAAGAAAGGGCATGAAGCTGAGGTTGCTAAACATGAGGCTGCTCGTGTGAAGCTTGAGGTTGATAGGTTAACTCTTGAAGCAGAGAGGAAGGTGTTTGAACAAGAGAGGGTTGGGTTGGAGGCTTCCCTTGCTGGTGCCTTGGATGACAATCAATGGCTGATTGAGGAAGGTTTCCAGCAAGTTGTTACGTATCTGCTTCATTCTGCGGAGTTCAATTCTACTCTTAGTGAGGTTTATACCAAACTCCTCATTCATGGTAAACATACAGGTTTTGTTGCTGGTTTTAAAGCTCATGAAGCGGGTGAAGTTATGGAGGAGTCTCCTTTGTTTCAGCCTAAGTCCCTGGACGTTTTCAAAGAGACGGTGTTGAAGATGGAGAAAAAATCCTATCATTATGTTTCTCAGGTGTCCTCCTGCTATGGAAAACCTTTGCAGGTGTTAAAACAGATGAAGCCCATCGGTTTGAATGAAGTTGTTTGTGCTCAAGTGCTTGAATTAGTTTCCAAGAAACGGGCTAGCTCTGGTGATAGCGAGGAAACTTTAGATGCTGAAGAGTTACTGTCCAAGGATGCAAGTGTTGAAGCTTCTGAGGCTGGGATTGTTGGTGAGAAGCCTTTGAAGAAGGGAAAGAAGACTAAGAAAACAAAGGTGGCGAAGGTGGTTGGAGAGGATGAAGCCTCGAAGCCTTTGGGGTCTAGTGATGTTGCTTAGCTTCTTATCCTATATTCGTAGCTTTGTTAGTAATTTGTCTGTAAACAATTAACTGGTGTTTGGATGGTTTGTCTTTTGTTGGAGCTTAGTGGACTCCTTTATGGTAGTAGGCTTTGATAGCCTTTTGAACAATTTGTAGTACTTGGCCTGTTAAGGCCTCAAATGTTTTAAGCCCTTGAGGCTATTTTAGGTTTACTTTCTTTGTTGGCTTTTTGACTATGTTTGTTCTATGGTATTTGTCTTTGTTATGTTTGGGAATGTTTAGCCAGTAGCACCTTGAAAGGTTGAATGCTGCAGTCATTCATCCTAAAGGTAGTCTAGGTAAACAAGTCACCATCTATCCTATACACTACTTAGTGTTTTCTATTTTTTTGTAAGTTTCTTAAAAACTTAAGGAACAATTGATGTAGGCTGCTCAGACCCGTCAATGAGACATGTAAAGAGAAAGTTTGTAAGTCTCATGGAGTTGGATTGACCTAGGAACTCACCCCTTATATAGGTTCATTCAACCCTTGAACCTATTGAGCGATATGGCCTGGGAGCTCATCCCCTTACATGGTCCTTGCCATGGAGTTTCTTGCAAGGTTCGCAACCTGAAAATAGGATAGAAAGACAAATTTTCAAAAGAGGATCTACTGATCCTTTCATTGATTTAACATGTCAATGTTACATCATTCAATAGGAGAGAAACTACATTTCTTGAAAGCCTAAACAAAGAACTTTTTAAGGTTCTTGCCGTTCTAGTGGCGTGGTAGCTTCTTGCCTTCCATATTGGCAAGTTTATAGGATCCTCCTTTGTGGGATTATAGGATGGTGTAGGGACCTTCCCATTTTGGTCCTAGCTTTCTTGATTTTCTTTCTTGCTTGCTTCGTTGTTCCTTATGACCAGATCTCCTGGCTTGAAGCGTTCGTGCTTTACCTTAGCATTGTAGTAGGACTCCATCTTTTGTTTGTATTGAGCTTCTCGAATTGCTGCTGAGACCTTGCTTCTTCTAAGAAGTCTAGGTTAAGCAGAGCTTCTTCCTCATTGATCTTAATGTCAACGTGAAGTGTTCGGGGTGTGGTAACCCCAATCTCGGTCGGGATAACTGCTTCGGATCCAAAAGTAAGACTGTATGGCGTTTTCTAGTTACTTGTTTTTTTGTTGGTTCGGATGGCCCATAAGACGCTTGGGAGTTCATCTAACCACCTTCCTCCTTTCCTGCCGAGTCTAGCTTTGATCCCTTCAACCACACTTCGGTTCATTCTTTCAACCTGACCGTTTGATTGTGGGTATGCCACAGAACTGAAAACTTGAGTTATTCGGTATTCCTTGCACCAAGTGTTGAATGGTTTCTCTGCAAATTGCTTCCCATTATCTGTGACCAGTACTCCAGGTAAGCCGTACCGACAGATGATGCTTTCCCAAACGAAGTCGATGAGCTTTTTCCCAGATATTTTCCCTAAAGGCCTCACTTCTGGCCACTTTGTGAAGTAGTCAACGGCAACCAACAAGAACTTGACTCCTCCTTTTGCAGGTGGGAAGGGTCCAACGATATCCATCCCACATTTGTAAAACAGCTAAGCTGAGTTGACTGGGATTAGGTCATGCTTGGGGCTTTTTGGGGCTGGGGCGTGTATTTGACAGGCTTCACATTTTTTCAATTATTCCAATGCATCTCTGTATCATGATAAGTCATCTGTTGAATCACCAAATATTCCTATTTTCAATTAGGCCAATGAAATCCACTGTAAAGATTAGAAATAAATAAAGGAATAATAAGTGGACCTGACCCATTGAATTATGACTATATCCGCTATTCTGATATTTAAATTCAATAGAGATGAAATTGGAACAAGTTGACCCCTTTTTATTTATTTTCATTTCTTTGGACTCCGCAAGAATTTGTCGATGGAGGGCCAGAAGTATCCGAGATTCATGAGCTTCACTACCACTGATCGTGGACCACAATGAGCTCCACATATACCTTCGTGAACTTCCTTAATTAGATATCTGCTTTGTTCCGGCCCAACACATCCAAGCAATGGAGCCAAATACCCTTTTCTATAGAGTATGTCTTCTTGGATGATGTATTGCCTTGACTTGATCCGGA
Organism: Ambrosia trifida; assembly: GCA_028751855.1. Taxonomy (NCBI): domain Eukaryota; kingdom Viridiplantae; phylum Streptophyta; class Magnoliopsida; order Asterales; family Asteraceae; genus Ambrosia; species Ambrosia trifida. Next base: position 33,748,959 of record CM054130.1, on the reverse strand, counting down.
GCCTTTCGACTTCAACATGATCTTGAGATAGTTCACCTTTTTTCAGGAATGTTATGTATGGAGTCATCCAATTCGGTTCATTTTCAGTGATTACATCTTGTACTTCGAGTTCGGATATGGAGGGATGTTGGATTACTTCAACCAACACTTTTTTGGTGAGGTGGGCAAAGTTTAATGAGGCAAGCTTGCTGAGAGCGTCATCTTTTTTGTTGTGTGATCTTGGAACTTGCTTGATTTTGCAGGACTGGAAGGTGTTCATGATTTCTTTTGCCTTTTCTCTGTATTTTTTCATGTTTGGTTCTTTGGCTATGTAGCTATCATTTACTTGGTTAGAAACTAAGAGTGAATCAGTGAACACTTAAAGCTTTTGGACGATCATCTTTTTTGCAAGCTTCAATTCTGCAATCAGAGCCTCATATTCTGCTTCATTGTTGGTGGCCTGAAATTCCAAGCGAAGAGCATATGTGAATTCTAATCCCTGAGGATTGATTAAAACAAGACCAGCTCCAGATCCTTCAACGCTGGAAGCTCCGTCAGTGTAAAGCTTCCAAGCTTCCGGATCGGAGGGTTCGTCTGTTGCAATGTTAACCTCGGTGGTTTCCACCCTTGGAACTTCAGCTATAAAATCAGCTAATATTTGTGCCTTTATTGCCTTTCTCGGGACGTAGGTGATTTTGTGTTCACCTAGCTCAACGGCCCATTTGGCCAGTCGTCCTGAAGTTTCAGGTTTTTCAAGCACACTCTTGATGGGTTGGTCGGTGATCACTTGTATGGGGTGTGCTTGAAAGTACCTTCTGAGCCTTCTACCTATTTGTACTAGGGCCAAGGCTAGTTTTTCTAGAGGAGGGTACTTGACCTCTGCCAACTTTAAAGTTTTACTGAAGAAGTAAACAGGTACCTGGACTTTATCTCTTTCAATGGTGAGAACAACACCGAGGGCTTCTTTAGTAACACAAAGGTAGACAAAGACAGTCTCTCCTGCTTCAGGGGCTGCAATGGTTGGGAGAGAAGCCAGATATTGTTTCATTTGGTTTAAGGCTTCCTCGGCCTCTTCTGACCATCTGAAGTTTTTCTTGTCTGTGCAACCCTTGAGAGTTTTGAAGAAGGGTAGGGATCTTTCAGCTAGTTTTGACATGAAGCGTTTTAAAGCCGCGAGTTTGCCGTTCAAGCTTTCTACTTCTTTCTTGGTTTGTGGTGACTTCATGTTCAGGACGGCTCAAACCTTGTTGGGGTTGGCCTTTATGCTCTGCTTTCCCATGATATGTCCCAAAAATTTTCCTTCTTCGAAGCCAAATGAACACTTTACAGGGTTGAGTTTCATGTTGATTTTTCTGAGGTTGCTAAACGTTTCTTGTATGTCTTTAAGCATTTGTTCCTCCGTGTTGCTTTTAATAACTAGATCATCCATGTAAGCTTCCATGTTCTTGCCGATTTGTTCAGCGAACGCTTTATCAACCAACCTTTGGTATGTGGCACCTGCATTCTTTAAGCCAAAAGGCATCTTTTGGTAACAAAAGATGCCCTTGTCAGTGTGAAAGGTTGTTTTCTCTTCATCTTCCGCCTTCATCTGTATCTGGTGGTAACCTTTATAGGCATCCAGGAAACACTTGAAGGGGAAACCTGTCAATGAGTCAACTTTTATGTCAACTTCAGGAAAAGGATAACAATCCTTGGGACAAGCCTTGTTGAAGTCCTTGAAGTCTATGCACATTCTCCATGAATCATCGGGCTTCCTGACTATCACCGGGTTTGCAACCCAGGACTGGTATTTGACTTCACGGAGGATTCCTGCTTCAACCAATTTGTCAACCTCTTGGCATGCAGCCTTGCTTCGTTCGGGGGCAAGGCTCCTTTTCTTCTGTACAACCGGTTTGACATGTGGAGGAATCTTGAGCTCATGTTCAGCAATGCTTCGAGGGATGCCAGTCATGTCACTAGAACCCCAGGCAAAAATATCAACATTGTTTCGTAGTAACCCTTCAAGTTTTGAAAGTGTTTCTATGGGGAGATCTGTGTTGACCCGTATTCTCTGTTCTGGGTACTTTGGATTGATGCTGAGGCCGAGTTTGTTTTGGTCATTGTTATCTTCGTTCACCACTAGCACTGTAGTTGATGCTTGAAGGGTTGCGATCCCAACTTTAGTGGGGATCTTGGCATTCTTCCGACTAATGGAGGTGGTCATGTCAAAAACCACTACTCCAGGTCTGCCAATGATAACATCATAATTGGATGGTAGGTTCAGGATGATGAAGCTTAGAGGTTCGGTTCTTTACATCCTCCTATCTGAGAAATTTACATCAAGTGTTATTTCTCCCAGGGGCTTGATGGGTACGTCTGCAATGCCTTTTATGGATACCTCTGTGGGTTGGAGCTTGGAGCGTTCTTCAGGACTCAGGAATTTGATGTATTTTTCAAACATGATCTCGGTAGCTGCTCCTGTATCTATGTACGCCTTTTGTGGTTTCAAGGAACCAACGGAGGCTTCAAGGAGAAGGGGATCACAATGTTTGTCCTCTTCGGTGTGAGGAAAATAGATGCTTTGATGTTCCCAAGCTTCCAACCTCTGACGTTTGCTTGGTGTTCCTTGTTCGAACGAGACCATAACAACTTCTTTCTTCTTGTTGTCGGTCATGTTTTCTTTTACACCCTTCACCAAGTGGGCCAGTTCCCAGGACTTGACGGCTTCTTCAATTCTTTTCTTGAGTTGGAAACAGTCGTTAGTGTGCTGTCCCTTTTCTTCATGGAACTCACAATATTGATTGGAGTTTTCGTTTCTTTTGCTTTTTGGCAAGGGACGAGAAGGTCGAAAGGTGTGCTTGACTTCTTCTGTTGCTAGAATCTCTTGAGGAGTTTTGGTGAGGACTGTGAAGTTGACATTTCTATCCCTTCTTGGAGAGTTCCTGCTTTCCGGCCTTCGAGACTCAAACCCTCTGGGTCTTCTATCATGAGTCCCATAGTTTCCCCCTTTTCTGCTAGGGCTATTGCTTCTCCCGGTGGAGCTTCTCTTTCTTTGCTCCTTGATGTCTACAGCCTCTTCTCCTCGGATATGGGCTTCAGCCCTTTCCAGGGCTTCTTCAAGAGTTCGTGGGAGACTCTTGTTGAAGGCTCTTGTAAGGTATTTCGAGTTAATGGCATTCATGAACCATGCAACCTTCATTTATTCATCTGCACCAACATAGGTGAGGCCTTCTTTCTTGTATCTTTCAATGAAATTTCTCAGGCTTTCGTCATCTTTCTGCTTGATCTGAAAGATAACCGTTGCATCCTTGACACAATGTCTTTGTTGTGAGAAATTGGCTAGGAATCCTTTTCCTAGGTCGTTGAAAGTTTTGATGCTTTCCGCAGGTAAATCATTGAACCATATTCGGGCAAATCCGACCAGAGTCTGCATGAACATGAGGCAACATTCAGGGTCACCCCACTTTTCGATGCGAGCAGCCCCATAGAAGATCTGTAGATGGTCTTTAGAGTCATCAGTGCCATCATAGGTTCTGATGTGAGCAGGCATTTTCAACTTGTTTGGGAACTCGTAATCTGCTATCTCTCGAGAGAAGTAGGACGGGCTATTAGGTTTATATGGTTGATGGGTGATGTGCTCCACCTCGTCGTTGTTGTTTCTGTTAACATTCCTTTGTTGAGCAACAATAGCTTGACTGATGAGTTGTTGTCAGGGGAAGTGAGCCATCATTTGAGACATCATGTAGGGTATGAGGTTAAAGCCTTGAAGGCTCTCAGTTGCCGCTACGTTGCTTGCTACCATGGGGATACTCATGGAGGCACTACGGGCCATAGGCAAAGTAGCCATGGCCTGAGCCCATGAGGTGGTACTGGTGGTGGAACACTGGCAATGGGTGACTGCAGGAGTTGGTCCAGGGTGAGTTCATACCCGATGGGTGCACCAGTGGTGGTGGCTTGGGTAGTGAACAGAGGAAAAGCGGTAGGACTGGGTCTGGTTGCTTGATGGGCAGGAAGCCTATTGCTTGGACCTGCCTCATAACTTCGAAAAGCAGTTTGTTGACTAGGTTAACTAGTGAGAGGAAGGGGCGGTCCAGGAGAAAGTGACACTTCCTCCTCATTGTAATCTAGCCGGATGCGGACCCCTTTCTCTCTTTCCCTCATGACATGCTGGTTTAGGAGAGACCTGAGTTGTAGGAAGTTACTCGCAATTCCTTCCGGGGTCAGATCTATACGTTTGGGGCCTTGTACATCATTAGAGAGAGGAGACATCCCCTGAACGTGTGGGGGGTGGAGTTTGGAAGATAGTGAACTCAGGGTGAGTTGGCGAAGTTTGGGTACCAGCAGGTGTACTTCCAGGAGTGGAAAACGACACAGATCTGTTGGGAGAAGCTTGATCTGTGCCTGGTGAGATCTGGTTCACCTTTTCTTGAGACTCAGGGTCAGATATGCTAGGAAGTTGGAGCTACACAATTGATATTTTAAGGAAACAATGGCGTAGCCCCACGGTGGGCGCCAACTTGTTGCTACAACAAATAATAGCCTAACGTTAGTTCTGAGTCACAGGAAGGGTAGAAGGAGGTTCAAGATAATATTGTTTTAAAGTGTTAGAATTTTGGTCCGAGTATTACTCAATACCAGAATTGTTATTCTAAGACTTGAGTGATGTGTGCATGTGTTGGAGATAGACTCCTCACGTGTGGACCAAAGGAATAGAAGATTGAGTGTAAGAGAGAATAATCAGGGATGGATCAGATCTGTGGGATTGATCCTGATTATATAGAGGAGATGTCTTCTAATTTGGGAAGGTATATTATCTTGGACCATGTTGCAACAAGAGGACATGCCACTTTAGGTTGGTAATGGCTTTGGACCTGCGGTCCGAGCTGTGCAATGTCTACACGACAGTTGTTTTGAGCTGGCCGAGGAAAATGTGACAAGACAGGTCATCTTTTAATCTGTGCTTATTCGTCGTTTGAACCTTTATAGGTTTCAACACTTCAAGCATATATTTGTGATGGTTGTTAACCTTTTTGCCTTGGGCTACCTATGTCATCATGTACTAATATTATTTAGCTACATTGAACTAGAGGAACTTGCACTTTGTGACACCTTGATTGTATGCTTTGAACGCTCCCATTTATACACCTAATGCTCCTTCTTCAAAGACTAAGTTTTGTACAACTTTTGCTTATAAATTATTCGGCAACTAATTTTAAGTTAAACAAATACTAACATAAGGCTAGGTGCCTTATAATACACCCCTCATTTTTTTTTGAACGTTCGGCTATTTGACCAAACATTCCTAATCATTTACAGGTTTGATCATACTTCATGATATACCAGTACGACATCTCTATTTGGCTACGTCACTACGTGCCACATGTGCTAAACACATGATGTTTCTCATAACTTAAGCAATATGTTCCAAAAAATAAGGATATGCTTCGGCATAAGAAAGCAGCCATGACATTAGTCCAATAAAAAGGACACCTCAACGCAAACTTATGAAAATTGTGAATAATGTGGCTTAATACACTGATTCTATTTATTTAATCCATGAACGTTTTTGCTTTGAAAATGATTTATGATTTAAAAATGTATTTATTGTTATTGTTTTAGAAATTAACTGCCTTTATTGTTGTCTAACACTTGTAGCTTAGTTGGTTGGTTGGCCTAAGTTTCCTTTGAGAGGCTTGGGTTCAATTCCCACTAGCTACATTTGGAGGACATAAGGAGAAATGAGGGATGACTCCTGGCCTATGGTCAGGAGTTCGAGTCCTGATCTTGCCCGGGTTTTACCGGTTCTCCACAGCGGGTCTTCGGATGGGTGTGGGATCGGGTTTTCCCCGGTTCGGGAACCACTATCGGGCGGGGCTCTTAGCAAGGGAAGCCAATTTGCCTGAGCCCCCTTGTGGGAGTCTCGCGGTTGTTGTGTTGGCCGTTCTAAAAAAAACAAAAAACTGTCTTTATTGTTATTGTGTATTTTTTGTGATTCATGTGTGTTTTTTTTCTCAGCATTGTGTTATATTTTGTAATGAGGAAAGTGAATATGGTGCTGTTGCACATATAACCTTACATGTGGAACCAATCAAAACTACGTAGTTTTGGTAAATTTTAATTAAAAATTATTTTCACAAATTAGTTTCCATGATTATATGAGTATATATCCAAACGAAAAGCTAGTTTTCGTTTATCAAACTGATAATGGATGTAGGATCGACGAACGGGTCAACCGACAATCACGAGGTTTATATTCAGAGTGCGGAATCCTCTAAATATGTTCTAATAACAAAAACAACCAAGAAACAATGATAAGCGAGTAAGTAACACACACAAACGGGTCAAAAGATTAAAGATTTATCATTAAAACAGAGCTCGAGTGTTACAATGATCAAATCAGGACTTCTCAGGCCAGGGGAGGGTGTTTGGAGAGTGTGTGTGGCAAGAACTAATGATTAGGGCAATGATTGGGCCTATTTATACCTCCCGTACTCGTACAGCTCAGTATAGGCGATTACGAGGGCTATCCACCATGCAACAACAGGCGATTGGCCCTAATCGCCTGTTGGAGCTAGCAATTACAGCCCTAATCGTGTGAACAGTACAGGAGATTGTGTTCTAATCGCCTGTCAGCTCCAATCACACCCAAAACGCTTATAAACATCTCCAAACACCCCGAAACGCGTCCAAACATCATATATACTAGCCTAGGGACATCATGCACTAACAGACCCCCTTGGACCAGGCTAGTATACGTACAAAGACTTCAAAAGAGGCAAAGTTTATATCACAGCAAAACAACTATACAGACGCGTAAACAAAACAAACAAAACATGTCGTGCAGCAGCTTCAGTCTCCACTTTACTTTAACATCGTCCTGATCCTTGTAAGTCTTGACCAGTCGCATCCAGCGTGAACTTTGTTGGCGTGGCAGAAGCGAATAACCCTCTGAAACTTCAAGGCTTGATCAACTTAGGCTTTCAAGTGCTGAATGGGATACAGGTAGAATGTCTCCACGTCCTTTGCTGAGAGGTTAATTAGCCACATCGGGTCCTATATTTTGATTTTCTAGCAAGGCTTTGGTGAGTTATTCAAGACTATCACTGCTTCGGTTGTAACTGCATCATAATGCCAATAACAGAAGTTTGAAGAGAAGTCTTGTTTAATAGGGACCATTGGAATCTTCGAAACGCATTCTGGTGGCTTGACTTTATGCTTCCAGATTGGACTTTTGGTGATAGGATGGAGCTTGTCTGTCTTGAATGATTTAGGATACTGAGGTTTGAGAGTTTCGCATTCTCCCGCGCTTTCTCTTTTCAGAATATTGAAGAAACCTCAAAGATCACCGGCAGACTCATAATACAAGGGATAGTGTAATCGAACTAGGTCATGAACATACCAGAATGGTAAGCTGAGAACCTTCGTATAAGGCTGAAAGTAGAACAAACCGTCCTGCCATTTGACTCCCAGCATCCTAGCATGTTTGATGTAAGCCCAGCTGATTACATTACCAGACATCTTCAACAATCGCTTCTTGAAAATAGATGCCTGCACCGGATCTTTCTTCTTCTCAGACTCTGCTCCTGATGGAAACCATTTGGGATACTTGTCACACCCTCAAATTTCCACTACGGGGTTTATACCGCGAGGCGCGTGACATACGAGGATCCCATAGCCATAAGTCATAAGAACGACTCTAAATGCCCAAACCATTTAGTTCGTTATTGAAAATCATGTTTAGCGTTTACCAAAAAGTTTAGTAAAGTTGCGGAAGCGTAAATCAAACATAACCGTTTAAGTTCATGCGCAAAACAACGCGCCCAAAATAAAACCGTTGAATTTAAAGTAAAGTATAAGTTAAATAATGTTCACAACCCATGACACAATGATGCATGTCCTATCGTGCTCCGAACCTAGAGACCTGCAAAAGCATGCTATCGTGTGTCAACATAAAGTTGGTGAGTTCACAAAGTAAGGTAAGTAAAAGTGTAGGTTTCCCAAACCAAGAAACAGTAGTTAGGTTTCCCCAAACCCAAAAGTAGTAATCAACAACCAAAACCAAGAACCAAGTACCACTAGTTCAGCATATGCCAAGGCTAGCTAACCCATTCATGATAACTAAACAAGGATATACCGAATTGCTATTTGAACGTTGCACTCGCCCCGCGAGCTGGTTTTTGCCTCCCATCATTGCCTATCAACAATGATAAAGTCTAAGGTCGTAGTTCACGCCCGGCTCCCAGCACGGTGTGAGGTTTGTCAAACTTAATAGCGCTATTAACTAGTAACCCGCTTGCCACCCGGCAACTCATTCGGTAAATAGTGAAGGACTTTCGTGATAGAGTGTAGTTTAGTTCATCAAGGACACAGAGTGTGAAACTAGCAAACCCGACCCACACAAGGAGTCATAGTATCCCAAAACCCGGGATGTGTAGTAGTCCCAAACCGGACTAGAAAAACGTTAAGTAAGTTGTCCCATACGTGAGACGCATGCTTTTGAGCAAAAAGTAGTGAAACTCACCTTAGTATGCAAGCAAGTAAATCCAAATCCCAAAGTAGGGTGTGCTACCGACTCCCTATTACATACATCACTAAGTAAGTATATATGTAACACCATTACACCATATAACTCGTTTGTCCAAAGCGTTTAAACGTTCAAAAAGTGTGTAGGTTACGCCTAGTGATTCTACATGCAATAATAAACCTTACGGACTCGTTGGTGAATGTGTTGGTTACAATTAATTTCTACATTCCGTATGTGTCTCAAACAAGTGTACTTCAGTTACATGTCAATTCCATACCACCTAAGACCTCAATTAATCACATAGGCACATAATACACAATCTGTGTTTTCATGACAGATTGTGCGCCATCAAAATTAATTTATTTAAAATAGTAAATCAGTGAGTTAACCTCCCAAATTTTTATTGAATTTTCTTTGGGATTCACTTAACAATACCTATTTTTTTTCTTAAATCCAAACACAAAAATAATTAAAATTCGTCTAATACAGCTATGTTCAGAAAACCTTCCTAACAGGTCAGTTTGGTAGATAAATTCCCAAAAATTGTGTATTCATCCAAACGGGATGAATCCACTTGGAAAACTCAAGTTACTCCAATATTAACATTTTGTAAAAATTTCACAACCCAACTATTTATAAAACTTGAGTTATGATGTGTCAAAGTTGACTCAGTTTGATACCCGAAATTCTGATCTGACCTATTTTCAATGAAAATTCCAAAAACGACTCAACCGACGTCCAAAACACTTGATTTTACCCATTATGGAAAGCTAAGACCAGATGTGATTCAACCATGCAAAGAAAATACCAAAATCATCATATTAAGGTCGTGTTACAGCTCCTATAGGTTCGTCTAATCATTCTGTCCAGTTTTTAGTTTCGCCTAAATCATACTTTAATCGACTACCGTGTGCATAAAAACAATCAACAAACATCAATCATCATTACCAAACATCCCTAATACTTATTTTGATCAGATTCTACTACTAAACATGCAAAGATCACAACTTTAAAGACCAAAACATCAATAACTTGCGCAACAAGTATCCTATGATGTTACTAATCGTTTATTATTCCGTTTAATCTGTTTAATCTTCGAAAACCTCATGATTTAATGATTATTAAAAAATTTCAGACCTGGGCAAACTTTGTTACATGATCTTTATAACAAAAACACAAGATAAAAGCGTAAGGAATCAAAGATTATACCCTTGGCTCTTCGATTCGATCAACCGCGCGCTTTGGAGCTTCCCAATTGATGATCTTGAGCCTTAGCAGGAGCTTTAGGGTTAATAATTCGTGTGGGGCAGTAAGGGGGCGATTAGGGTTGAGTTTAGGGGTTGCATGGGGGTTAAGGTTGCTTAAATAGGTGTGAAAGGCGGTTTAGACCCGTCAGATGAAACCGAGCGGCCGCTCGGGCTCTGTGAGCGGCCGCTCACAGGCCCTCGACGCACGCGCGTGGTCTGTATCGTCTCCTGACGTGTTTTCCTTCAACGCTTTCGTTATTTCGGACCGTAACAAGTGTAACCCCATGCGTTAAGACCCTAATCAACCTCATGCTCCACTTTTAGTGATTTTTATTAACGTATTCGGTTTAGGTTCACACAATCACGTATGGTTTTCACATAAGTTCATCAAATATCACAAAGACACATAATTCCAAATTAGTTCGTTATTCACCAACGTCCGAGGTTCACTAATCATGTAACCAGATATTAACTCACAACAATGCACGTGTGTCCTATCTAGCTAACCCTAGTTAAGTATAATGCAAGGAACGTAACTAGAGTTTAGTTAAAGTGAGAACTCGAAATTGTGGGGTATCACATCATCCCCAAGTTGAAAAGAATTTCGTCCCGAAATTCAGCAAGTAAACAATAAAGCCAGCTAGAAAAGTGTGTGCTTGGTTCCCGGATGTCACATCATCCCCAAGTTGAAAGGAATTTCGCCCCGAAATTCACTTTGAGCGAGCTGCTTTATGTTTAGTGTTCGATCTATGTTCAGGTTCAAGTTCAGAAAAGAGGTGTGGATATTTGAGCCGCATTCGATCTCTGCGCTCCCACGTATATTCCGGTCCTAGACGGGAATTCCATCGTACCTTAAGAATAGGTATAGTGTTTTGTTTGAGTTTCTTGACGCCCCGCTCAAGAATCTCCACTGGTTCATCCATGAACCGTAGCCGTCCGTCCACCTGGATCCCCTCCAGTGGCACCCTCAGTGTCGTATCTGATAAGCATTTCTTCAAGTTCGAGACGTGGAATACATTGTGCACTCCACTGAGTTCATCTGGTAGGTTTAGCTGGTAAGCTACCGGACCAATCTTTTTGACAATCCCGAATGGTCCAACGTATCGTGGGTTCAACTTTCCCCGTTTTCCAAAGTGTATCACCCTTCCCAAGGTGACACCTTCAATAGAATCTTGTCCCTAACCTGGAACTCTAAAGGTTTCCTACGCTTATCAGCGTAGCTTTTCTGTCGATCACAAGCAGCAGCCATCCGGTTTCTAATTTGCACTATCTTTTCAGAAGTTTCGTGCACGAGTTCGGGACCTGTTAGTTGGCTGTCCCCAACCTCAGTCCAACAGATGGGCGACCTACACTTGCGCCCGTAAAGTGCCTCAAAAGGCGCACACTGTATCGAAGTGTGGTAGTTGTTGTTATAAGAGAATTCGATCAAAGGCAAGTGCTTATCCCAGTTATTGCCAAAGTCCACCACGCACGCTCGTATCAGATCCTCTAATGTTTGGATGGTACGTTCACTCTGTCCATCCGTCTGCGGGTGATAGGCTGTGCTCATATCTAAGGGAGTTCCTAAAGCATCTTGGAGAGTAGTCCAGAAACAAGAAGTGAATCGCCCATCGCGATCAGATATAATGGAAGTAGGCACCCCATGCCTAGAGACTATCTCCTTGATGTAAAGGTTTGCTAGTTTCTCCAATGAGTCCGTTTCCTTTATTGCCAGAAAGCGGGCCGATTTGGTTAAACGATCCATGATAACCCAAATCATGTTATGACCCGTTGGCGTTCTAGAAAGCTTTGTAATAAAATCCATGGAAATCTCATCCCATTTCCACATCGGAATTTCTGGTTGTTGGAGTAAGCCTGAAGGTTTTTGATATTCAATCTTAACCTTCGCACAAGTCAAGCACTTACTAACATAAGTGGCTATCTCAGCTTTCATGTTTGGCCACCAGTAAAGAGTCTTAAGATCTTGGTACATCCGAACCAGGATGCACCGAATAGCGAGAGGTATGTGCTTCATCAAGCACCAGTTGTTTGAGATCCCCAAATCGTGGTATCCAGACTCGATTCATGAGTATTGAAGACCATCCGTCTTCCGTTCCAAGTGCTTATCAGCACCATGTAAAGTTTCAAGCCCGATGTTTTCTTCTTTCAAGCCTCGCCCTAGGCTTCACGTACCTTATCAGGAAGATTAGAATGTATAGTGGGTTGTAAAGCTCGCACCCGTTTAGGTTCCGTTTCCTTTCGACTGAGGGCATCAGTTACTACGTTAGCCTTCCCTGGATGATACTTGATGGCACAATCATAATCATTCAAAAGTTCAACCCAGCGACGTTGTCATATGTTCAGCACCTTCTGATCAAATATATGCTGAAGGCTCTTGTGATCAGTGAAAATTGTGCAAGTTGTTCCATAGAGGTAGTGCCTCCAGATTTTGGGAGCGAAAACCACCGCTCCCAGCTCCAAATAATGAGTGGGGTAATTCTTCTTATGGACCTTCAATTGCCGCGATGCATATGCGATTACCTTATCACGTTGCATTAGCACGCACCCTAAGCCTTGGATAGACGCATCACAGTACACTACAAAGTCCTCTGTACCATCAGGCAACGATAGTATCGGTGCACTGCAAAGTTTTGACTTTAGTAGCTGAAAGGCAGATTCTTGGGCATCTCCCCACTTATAAGTAATACCTTTCTGTGTTAGGGTGGTGAGGGGTTGAGCGATCTTATAGAATAGCTCAATAAATCTGCGATAGTATCCTGCGAGACCAAGAAATTGGCGCACTTCAGTCGGTGTCCTAGGAGCCTCCCACTTTTTGATGGCGTCAATCTTGGCGGGGTCAACATGTATTCCTGCCTCGTTGACCACATGCCCAAGAAATTGGACTTTTCGAATCCAAAAATCTCACTTAGAGAATTTTGCATACAGCTGCTCATTTCTCAGTAGTTCCGAGATTAACCGCAGGTGTTGCTCGTGCTCTTCCCTGCTCTTGGAATAAATCAATATGTCATCTATGAACACTATGATGAATTTGTCCAAATAGGGTTTGCACACATGGTTCATCGGAACAATGAACACAACCGGTGCATCCAAATGGCATCACCAAAAACTCATAATGTCCATAACGAGTTCGAAAGGCTGTCTTTGCCACATCCTCCTCTCCGACTCTCAGCTGATGGTATCCTGACCTCAAGTCAATCATAGAATAGAAACTCGACCCATACAGTTGGTCGAACAACTCATCGCTACGAGGCAAAGCGTAGCGGTTCTTAATCGTCACTTTGTTCAACTTCCGATAATCAATACACCTGCGAAAACTCCCATCTTCGTTTTCAACAAACAGAACTGGAGCTCCTCATGGCGAAGAACTAGGTCTAATAAAGCCCCTATCCAATAGCTCTTGGAGTTGGGTAACCAGTTCTTGAAGTTTGCCTGGTGCTAGGCGATATGGTGCACGTGCAACTGGAGCTGCTCCAGGTACAAGATCATTTTGAAACTCCACTTGACAAACAGGTGGAATTCTAGGTGGTTCCTGCTAGTAGCCTTCCTCTCTCACCTGTAATGTTGCACTATGTTCAATGGTTGGTTCTCGCACTGGTACTCGATGGCTAACTCCCCATCCATGAAGCTGGTTGGAATTTTAGTCCCAATTGATGCGCCACATGGCCTAGCTTTCATCCTTCACCAAGGGGGTTCTCAATATCGGATTTAGTGTTAAAGGATTATGTATCTCCTATAACCTGTTAAGCAAGTATACATAGCCCGAAAGCCAGTTGTGCACTTAAGCTGTGAATGTACTAATGCAATGCTTATGCTATGACAGTTATAGACTAGACTCACCATGCAATCCTAGTTCACTATAACCAATGGCTCTGATACCAATCTGTCACACCCTCAAATTTCCACTACGGGGTTTATACCGCGAGGCGCGTGACATACCAGGATCCCATAGCCATAAGTCATAAGAACGACTCTAAATGCCCAAACCATTTAGTTCGTTATTGAAAATCATGTTTAGCGTTTACCAAAAAGTTTAGTTAAGTTGTGGAAGCGTAAATCAAACATAACCGTTTAAGTTCATGCGCAAAACAACGCGCCCAAAATAAAACCGTTGAATGTAAAGTAAAGTATAAGTTAAATAATGTTCACAACCCATGACACAATGATGCATGTCATATCGAGCTCCGAACCTAGAGACCTGCAAAAGCATGCTATCGTGTGTCAACTTAAAGTTGGTGAGTTCACAAAGTAAGGTAAGTAAAAGTGTAGGTTTCCCAAACCAAGAAACAGTAGTTAGGTTTCCCCAAACCCAAAAGTAGTAATCAACAACCAAAACCAAGAACCAAGTACCACTAGTTCAGCGTATGCCAAGGGTAGCTAACCCATTCATGATAACTAAACAAGGATATACCGAATTGCTATTTGAACGTTGCACTCGCCCCGCGAGCTAGTTTTTGCCTCCCATCATTGCCTATCAACAATGATAAATTCTAAGGTCGTAGTTCACGCCCGGCTCCCAGCACGATGTGAGGTTTGTCAAACCTAATAGCGCTATTAACTAGTAACCCGCTTGCCACCCGGCAACTCATTCGGTAAATAGTGAAGGACTTCCGTGATAGAGTGCAGTTTAGTTCATCAAGGACACAGAGTGTGAAACTAGCAAACCCGACCCACACAAGGAGTCATAGTATCCCAAAACCCGGGATGTGTAGTAGTCCCAAACCGGACTAGAAAAACGTTAAGTAAGTTGTCCCATACGTGAGACGCATGCTTTTGAGCAAAAAGTAGTGAAACTCACCTTAGTATGCAAGCAAGTAAATCCAAATCCCAAAGTAGGGTGTGCTACCGACTCCCTATTACATACATCACTAAGTAAGTATATGTGTAACACCATTACACCATATAACCCGTTTGTCCAAAGCGTTTAAACGTTCAAAAAGTGTGTAGGTTACGCCTAGTGATTCTACATGCAATAATAAACCCTACGGACTCGTTGGTGAATGTGTTGGTTACAATTAATTTCTACATTCCGTATGTGTCTCAAACAAGTGTACTTCAGTTACATGTCAATTCCATACCACCTAAGACCTCAATTAATCACATAAGCACATAATACACAATCTGTGTTTTCAGGACAGATTGTGCGCCATCAAAATGAATTTATTTAAAATAGTAAATCAGTGAGTTAACCTCCCAAATTTTTATTGAATTTTCTTTGGGATTCACTTAACAATACCTATTTTTTTGTCTTAAATCCAAACACAAAAATAATTAAAATTCGTCTAATACAGCTATGTTCAGAAAACCTTCCTAACAGGTCAGTTTGGTAGATAAATTCCGAAAAATTGTGTATTCATCCAAACGGGATGAATCCACTTGGAAAACTCAAGTTACTCCAATATTAACCTTTTGTAAAAATTTCACAACCCAACTCTTTATAAAACTTGAGTTATGATGTGTCAAAGTTGACTCAGTTTGATACCCGAAATTCTGATCTGACCTATTTTCAATGAAAATTCCAAAAACGACTCAACAGACGTCCAAAACACTTGATTTTACCCATTATGAAAAGCTAAGACCAGGTGTGATTCAACCATTCAAAGAAAATACAAAAATCATCATGTTAAGGTCATGTTACAGCTCCTACAAGTTCGTCTAATCATTCTGTCCAGTTTTTAGTTTCGCTTAAATCATACTTTAATCGACTACCGTGTGCATAAAAACAATCAACAAACATCAATCATCATTACCAAACATCCCTAATACTTATTTTGATCAGATTCTACTACTAAACATGCAAAGATCACAACTTTAAAGACCAAAACATCAATAACTTGCGCAACAAGTATCCCATGATGTTACTAATCGTTTATTATTACGTTATCCGTTTAATCTTCGAAAACCTCATGCTTTAATGATTATTAAAAACTTTCAGACCTGGACAAACTTTGTTACATGATCTTTATAACAAAAACACAAGATAAAAGCGTAAGGAATCAAAGATTATACCCTTGGCTCTTCGATTCGATCAACCGCGCGCCTTCGAGCTTCCCAATTGATGATCATGAGCCTTAGCAGGAGCTTTAGGGTTAATAATTCATGTGGGGCAGTAAGGGGGCGATTAGGGTTGAGTTTAGGGGTTGCATGGGGGTTAAGGTTGCTTAAATAGGTGTGAAAGGCGGTTTAGACCCGTCAGATGAAACCGAGCGGCCGCTCGGGCTCTGTGAGCGGCCGCTCACAGGCCCTCGGCGCGCGCGCGTGGTCCGTTTCGCTCCCGACTTGTTTTCCTTCGACGCTTTCGTTATTTTGGAGCGTAACAAGTGTAACCCCATGCGTTAAGACCCTAATCAACCTCATGCTCCACTTTTAGTGATTTTTATTAACGTATTCGGTTTTGGTTCACACAATCACGTATGGTTTTCACATAAGTTCATCAAATATCACAGAGACACATAATTCCAAATTAGTTCGTTATTCACCAACGTCCGAGGTTCACTAATCATGTAACCAGATATTAACTCACAACAATGCACGTGTGTCCTATCTAACTAACCCTAGTTAAGTATAATGCAAGGAATGTAACTAGAGTTTAGTTAAAGTGAGAACTCGAAATTGCGGGGTATCACAATACTTTTGCCTGATCTTATCATGTCTTTCTTTTACTTTATCAGGAACAGGAGTAGGATCAGTCTTGAGCTTCTCCTCAGCATCATGTAACATTTCCTCAGAAATGTAGGTATCCCAGCGCCGGAATCATCAACTACATATTCTGGAGAAGGCACTTTGGTTCCATCTTCCATCTCAACCTCATGGTTATCCGGATTCATCTCTGGAGGAGGACTGTGACTTGCACTGGAAGATTCTCCGGGTGCTAAGCCAAAGATCTTTTCCAAGTCATCAGGAGTAACCTCAGGTGGTATTTCACCCTCTTCCAAATCATACTCTGAAGACTTTGGAGGTACGAATAAGTTTCCATCATCATCATAAGCAAAGTAACTGTTCAGAGGCTCAACTATCTCTACAGGAACCACGGCTTGCTTTAATGATTCCCGCATCTTTTGAATCTTGTCTTTGAAAGGCTCCCCCTGAGGTGAAGAACCTGCTTCGGGATCCTTGCCTTGTGAATCATGACCTTTCTTTTGTCGCCTCTCTCCAGATCCGACTGATGATCTGCCACCACCTGTGGCTCCATGATCACCTCCACCACCATTTCCACCATCTTTACCTCCATCATCATCACTATCATCATCGTCATCTTCTTCATCATCCTCGTCTTCATCATCATCAGAATCAGCCTTAGAACTTGTAGCACCTTTGAGTCTTGGAAGGTCTACAGCTATCTGGTTCACCTTAGCCTTCAGCTTCTTATTTTGTGCTCTGTATTTTGTGATCCGTTTTTCATTGTTGACATTTGTGAGCAGAAGCTTATTGCATTGGGATTCAACATTGGTAAGTCTAGCTCAAGTGCTTTGATTAGACTCTACCAGTAGTTGCTGGTGAGATTCTGTAAGCTGCTGATTTGACATGAGAAGCATTCAATTTGAAGCTTGCAGCTCTTTGTTTGACTGAATGGTTTCACCGATCAATTCCACCATAGCCCTTTCATTTTCTTCAACTGTTGCATTTTTGCCCCTTAACTCAGCAATCTCACGCGCTTGTGCAGCAACTATAGCAGTTAACTCACTGATCTGGCGTTGTAGTTGATCATTTGGGGCCGGTGCTAAGGAAGAGGAGGGCGGATCGGTTGACTTAGAAGTTGGAGGTCGAACTTCTTGTCGTAGCTTCTTTATAAGGTCACCAGTAGGATTTGAAACAATCTGTGAACTTGCCGCTGCTTCAGTAACTGAGACTGGCTCAGTGAAGATTATTGAAGCAGGCATTGACATAGTGACACCTGCAGGCATAGCTGCACCTGATGATGTGGTAGTTGAAGTTGTTGTTGCTGTTGTTGTTGTTGTTGTTGCTGTTGATGTTGTTGTTGCTGTAGCCGGGGAAGGCTGAGTTTCAAGATCCCCAAATGCTTCTGGAAGATCAAACCGTCTTGATTTCTTTGAAGTTTTCTCCACCTGTGGTTTCTGAGACATTCTCTTCTTTCCCCGAACTCTATCTTTCTTTGCCATTGTCTTTTGTCTCTTAGAAGGAGGATGAGTGTTTAGCTCTACGTCTACTTTAGCAATGTCATCATCTGGATCCACAGTAAAGGTAGGATCCTCAGCAAGAGCTTTCTCCTGAGCTAGCTTTCTCTTTTTCTGCCTCTTTTCTGGCAACAGTACCAGGGGAATCATCCTCTGAATCATCCGAGTCTTCACTTGTTATGTTAACCGGGGCATCTTCATCAATTGGCCTCTTTCCTTTTGCTGATTGAGAAGATTCTTGATCTTTTGCTGCACTGGAAGGTTCACTAGAATCTAGAACACCCGGTTCAAATATATCATCATGAGTGGTAGCAGCATCAGTAGTACTACCCGGAGCGTTTTCACCCAGTTCAGCTGTCTTTCTCCCTATATCATCACCTTCTTTGAATACCCGTCTGTGAATTAGAATGTCATCCTCTGAATCACTGTCATCATGCCTCCACCTATTGCCCCACGGAGATTCATA
Organism: Ambrosia trifida; assembly: GCA_028751855.1. Classification (NCBI taxonomy): domain Eukaryota; kingdom Viridiplantae; phylum Streptophyta; class Magnoliopsida; order Asterales; family Asteraceae; genus Ambrosia; species Ambrosia trifida. Next base: position 33,730,632 of record CM054130.1, on the reverse strand, counting down.
ATTATCTCTGCTGAAATGTCCATATAGACGTCTGTTTGGTGGATAATCAGCCCTCTTCCTGTTTTTGTAAGCTGTCATTCTACCCATTTCTATCTCGTCTATGTCCTCAATCGAAATAAACTCCGAAGGATTTTTCACTAAGTCCGGAACTTGGCGATCAATTATCATTTGTAGAAAGCGTGGATAAACATTAAATGGAGTCTTCGTCGTCTTTTGCAATATTATCTTCTTCAGGTGATGCATGATCATTCCAGAAAAATTAAATGGCTTATTCAGCGTCAAAGGAACTGTTGTTGAAGCCAATGTGTCCCTTATAGCATCAAACGTCCCTTTTCTTGGACCAAGGCATTTCAAGACCACGTGTGTGAGGTACTTGAGTTCAGGCGGTAAAGACCCTTTCTGTAACATCTGTTGTTACCCGCCCCTAATCAAAATGGCGTCGAACACTATCGGGTCATTTGCTGCATCCTGAAACTGTAACTCTTCTCGCACTATCTCTTCAATTATGATCACCTCTTTGTTTTGAACCACGCTCGTTATCATAATCAGCATCGCCTTGAGTCAACTTTAGCATTCTTATAAAACTCTCGCAAGATGTCTTTATAAGCCGCATGTTGCTTAGATATTGCATGATTGATCCTTGATCGCTTTAGGAAATCAATGACGCCTTTAAACACTTTGCACTTGTCCTTCGTGATTGGGCCGAGGAAGGCACAACAGTTGTGATTATGAGAAGTTTGCCAACTCATGATCCTGAACATAGAAGCAAGACATAAGTACCACAAACAGATCAAAAACCGACAAAACGGACAAAAACGAACAAGTTTTGACAAATTTTTGGTGAAACAGCTGCTATAGGCGATTACATACTTGTAATCGCCATTAATTATACACGAAGAGGCTACACACTAGTAATTATACGCGATTAGAGATACAACCAACCCACTCGCACCACTGTTCATGCGATTAGGTATCCTAATCGCGTGAACAGTGTTTATGTTCACCAATCCTTTGTCAATTTCGAAATGAGTTGATTTGGCTCCGGTTTTTGTCACATTGAAGCTTATAACAACCGCTTAGAAAAACCCCCTTAAAATCTTTCATTAACAGGTTTGAATCTTGTGTTAATTAACCGGTTTGAATATTAGGGTTCTTAGACTTAAAATTGGGGCTTTTTTATTCTTGATGATTTTGATTAAAGTTTTGGTATAAAAAGATCCTACAAGCCTCGATTAACAAACCCTCAACATCATTTTTCATTATCCAACATGTATTTATCCCAAACAATCAAGAATACACAATCTAGGGTTTCGGTTCTAAAATCACTGATTTAACCATTCAAAACACGAAGCTAGGGTCTGAAATTGTAAGGATACCTTACCTGTATGATGAGGAACAAGATCTAGGGAGCAAAAAATCAAAGGCAAAAAGGGTTTGGGTAGAAGCCGAATAGAGGGAAACATAGTACACAGTGACTGGTTTTGAAATAATGAAAAAAACGGTTAAGTGTTGGTTTTTATATCTGTTGCTAATCGTGTGATTGAGTGAGTCTAATCACCTGAAGAGAGCACACGAGTAGGAAAGGAACACACGAGTGGAGTGCTGTTCGCTTGTCTTTCCACACGATTAGACTAATCGCTTGACATGTCACACGATTACACTCTCCTAATCGCTTATATGTTTAAACGTGTTGAAAGTCATATAAGGTCCTAATCGCTTGACACTTATACACGAATAGGCCTTAATCGCATGAAAGAACACACAAATAGGGTGTACTCGCACCTAAAGAACACACAATTACAACGTAATCGCTTATACACGTGCGATTAGGATCCTAAATGTGTCCAACTTTTACAGAAATTACCAAAATGCCCCTACAGCACCAAATCTCACATATTTGACCCATTAAATACTTGAAATGTGAGGTTGAGCTAGAGGTAAAATGAATACATGAATGCCATGGATAATGAAAGAAATCCATATAATGTATTCTAACAAAACAAGGTTTGACATGTCCCTAAGTTAGGTACAAGAACTAGGGATGCAAACGGGTCAAACGGATGCAAGCTCAATACGCATGGAAGCAAGAATGGATATGAGGTAAGTTCTACTTACACTACTAGACTATGAACATGGGTCAAGTGTTGTATACATTGGTTTTAAATTTTGATGTGGGAAGAAGGTATGACCCTCAAGGGGTGAAGTTCAAACCATGCGTTTTTCACCCCGTTTTCACAAGTGACTCAGATGTTGACTCAGATCTTTGAAAATATTTCATTTTCCACCCCTGTACTTAAGAGAAAGTACGATTTTGACCCGACAAAAACACAATTTTCAATTAGTTGATTTTCGGCGTTTTATTTTTGAAGAAGTAAGATTACAATGGATTAGGATTCCATCATCGGCAATCTAGAATGATTAAAACAGATAAAACTAAACAGAAAATTAAACAAAAACAGGAAATCAACTAACTGTACACTATCATATTTTTGCGAGTTTCATCAGTTAGGGAATCATATCAGTGTACGGACCATACTAGAACCCTTATATATTCAAATTTAGTTTAAATTACCGATAAACATCCTACAACAACTGCCAATATTGTTGTCCACCTAAACTCAAAATCAAGTTTTATCGCTAAGCACTTTAGATATCTTAAGGTAATATTAAGACTGATGTACAAGGTGTTCCCCGACACATTCCCGTATCAAGACATGCACAAAGCTTCCTCGTAACCGGTGAGTAAGCTGTTGTCATCCGTATTTTACAAGGAATGGACTCAGTGGTGATCAGATATGCAAGAACGCTGCAGCAGAGAGACCAGTGAGATCCAGACCAGGATTCAAGTCAAATACGTATTTTTTATTTTTCACGGTACGATGCTTTAGGTATATGATTTGATACCTCTGAGCGAATTCTCTTTGAGAATAGTGTTTTGGCATTTATGAATCTTTTTGCTCTTTTAGGATTCCCGGACGTCTCCTGATCAGATTTTTTTCTATTTTTTTTTTGTTTTTCATTTCTTTTTCAGGAAACGACATAGAGGTATCTCAGTTGTAGGCTTCGAACCCAACGTACGACACATGTGCCACTCCTTTAATTCTTAGAGACGTCAAGTTCACCCCGGATGTATCAACCTCTTAAAGACCATGAAACCTCGGATTTTGGCATTCTATCAAACGAGATTTTGGTACCAAGATAATATGCCAATGCACGTTGATCCACACCTGTTTCAGTTGATTTAGGTTTATATCACTGTGCCTAACTTGGAAATGATTTTGAGCATACTGACACATCATTGTAGAAGCTACTTATCAGTTCCAATATTTTTAAGATGATAAGAGTCCAGACAGTCCAACTTATGGGTTAATATCATCTTTCCTATTTCACCAAAGAAACTCATTTTTGCAATTTTTCAATTTTTTTTTATTTTTGGATTTTCTCATGTTTTTGTATTTTTCTGAATTTTTTCCCCCTAAAAATCTAAAAATTTGCAAAAAGACAATATTTTTGGGTTTTTTTTTTATTTTTGAAGAAAAATATTTACAAAAACGATTACCGATAAGGATCTAATCCTGCTTTACTTTAATGCCATTTAGAATTAATAGATACTCAAAACGAGGACCGTCAAAAGCTTTGGTGAATAAATCGGCACGTTGGTAATCCGTGTGGATTTTAACCATATCGATAAGTTTCTTTTTATAGCAATCGCATATGAAATGATACTTAACCAAGATATTTTTCGCCTTGGAATGATTAACTGAGTCTTTAGCACGTGCTATAGCGGACTCATTGTCACAGTGAATGAGAGTATTAAGAAATTTCAAACCGTAGTCTCTCATTTGTTGCTGTATCCAAAGAACCTGGGAGCAGCAGCTAGATGCTACTACATATTCCGACTCACAAGTGGATAAGGCTACTGAGGCTTGCTTCTTGCACTGCCACGAGACTAGTCTTGGTCCCAAAAACTGGCATCCAGCCTATGTGGATTTTAAGTCTTTCTTGCATCCGCCATAGTCAGCATCACTAAAAGCGATGAGCTTAAACTTATCGTCATTAGGGTAGACCTTTGGTCGGACAACCCTTTAGATAACGTAAGATCCTCTTCACGGCAACCGGGTGGGACTGTTTCGGCCTTGACTGGTATCTTGATAATAGACATGTCGCGAACATTATGTCAGGTCTTGATGTAGTAAGGTACATTAGTGAGCCAATCATCGCTTGATAAAGAAAATGATCAATGGCTTGTCCTTTCTCGTCAGATCCAATCCCGTGATTGGTCTGAATTGGGGTGCCTACTGAAGTAGAGTCTTCCATCTGGAACCGGCTCAAGATGTTAGCAACGTATTTGGTCTGGTGGATGAAGATCCCCGACTCTTGTTGTTCTACTTGTAGACCCATGAAGAATTGCATCTCCCCCATCGAGCTCATCTCGAATTTGTCCTGCATAAGCTTTTCAAATTCCCTGCACATTTCATCATTAGTAGACCCAAAAATAATATCGTCAACATAAACCTGTACCAGAAGACGGTCACCACCCTTTTCCTTGGAGAATAAGGTGCAATCCACAAGTCCACGTTTGAACCCGTTGGATATAAGATAGTTGCTAAGCATTTGATACCACTCACGCGAAGCTTGATGGAGTCCGTACAACGCTTTGTTCAATTTGTAAACTTTTTCGCGATGAAGCGGATCCTCAAAAGCCAGTGGCTGAGCAACATACACCTCTTCCTTCACGATACCATACAAAAAAGCACTTTTCACGTCCATTTGATACACCTTAAACCGTTTGTACGAAGCGTAAGCTAAGAACATCCGGATAGCTTCAAGGCATGCAACTGGAGTGTATACTTCGTTGTAATCTGTTCCTTCGATTTTACGGAAACCGAGGACAACTAATCGAGCCTTGTTTCTGATAATTACCCCGCGGTCATCCCGTTTACACTTATAGACACACTTTGTTCCAATCTTCTTTGCTCCTTGAGGTAAGTCAACTAAGTCCCACACTCCTAGCTTTTGGAACTGCTGAAGCTCGGCTTGCATTGCTTCAATCCATGGTTCTTCTCTCAATGCCTCTTGCACAGTTCGTGGTTCTGTTTGAGACACATAAAGAGCGAAGGACCAGTCGTTCTGAACACCTGCTTTCCTGATCTCCGAGTAGAGTGCTAAGGTACCTGCATTGTCACTTGGACTAGCATTTCTGAGCTGACCGCGAGTCATGACTCTGCTAGCCGGATCACCAATCACATTCTACATCGGATGAGTGTCGTGAATCCGAGATTCTGGATGTGCCAATGCAGATTGAGATTTTCCAATCTTTGAGATAAATTTGTCTCTGCGGCGCTTGAACTGGAGGGAGCAGCGGGTTGCATATTAAAACCTGAGAGATCGATCCTGAGACCTATCCCTGGAGCTGCTGAAGAGGAGGGACCAGCTTGATTGTTTACTGTCGAAATAACTGGAGCTGTAGTGGTGGATTCACCATTTCCACCTTGTTCTTCAGTAAGTGTTTCATGAGACTCTGCAAAATTGTCGTCTGAAGATCAAGATTCTAGAACCTCTGTTGACGCTTCCTGAAAAACTTCCTCAACTTCTGCTGCTGCGGTTTTACCAGGGGGACCCGTGGATGCAGAGGCTTCAGATGTTGCTGGTGCAGGTGCATTGACGACGATCAGACGCATTAGCAGTGAGCTAGCTGCGTTTTCACATTTGTAATACATTTGTGCTACCACATCCTCAACCAAATTTTCCACGTTGAAAGAATTAAATAAACTCTTATAGTCAAACAACCAATCAGCTCCAACACCAGGTGAATTGGTAGTATAGCGTTGAACATCGACGTTAAGCCATTCTTCAACGCAATTGGTTCTTTTGTTGTACACTCTTTTATTGGGAGTGCTGTAACTAACAAAGAAACCTTCTTCTGCCATTGCACCAAACTTCCCATCAGGATGTATCATGGTGCATGGAGCTCCCAAAGGTTCCAGAAACTCTAAATTTGGTTTCCTCCGGTTCAGAAGCTCGTAATAGGTCTTGCCAAGCCTCTTTACCGTTAGAACCCTATTTAGAGTATAACACGCGCAATGAACTGCCTTGTTCCAAAAGATCACACGCAAGTTCGAGTCTGCGAGCATTGTTCTGGCTGCCTCAATAAGAGTCCGATTCTTTCTTTCTACAACCCCATTTTGCTGAGGAGTGTAAGGTGCTGTAAATTCGTGATGAATACCCTTTTCTGCATATAACGACTCCATAGCATGATTCTTGAATTCTGTCCCGTTATCGCTTCTAATCCTTCGGATCTTTAGCTGATATATATTTTCCAATTTAGTGAACAGATTCTTCAAGTATTTGAAAGTCTCACTCTTGTGTTTCATACAAACGACCCAAGAAAACCGTGAATAGTCATCCGTGACTACCAAGCAGTATAAGTCACCGTTCTTGTTCTTCCGATTGACTGGGCCAATGAGGTCTATGTGCAGACGTTCAAGAGGTAGACTAACTGAATTTGACTTCTTAGGTTTGTGAGACTTCTTTTTCTGCTTCCCTTTCTTGCATGAGACACAGACGTCGTTTAGATGAAATTTTTTAACAGAAACACCTTCTACCAGTTGATTCTGAACCAGGTGGTTCATTTTTCTCAGGTGGATGTGCCCCATACGCCTGTGCCACATGATAGATTCCTTTTCTGTCGCTTTCGATAGAAAACAAGTGACTTGACCTTCAGTTATCATGGCTTGGCTCATATCTAGGACATATAAGTTGTTGACCCTAGGAGCTGAGATCATAACCCACTCTTTTGGTATCTTGAATCCAGGTTTCAGAATGAAGCAAGCATTGTCATCAAAGAACACAGTGAACTTTTTATCACATATCTGCGAGACGCTCAGCAAGTTGTGGTCTATTTGCTTCACAAAGATTATCTTTTCAAAGCTTACTATTCCATTACTCAAACTGCGTTCTTTCGTAATATAACCCCCTTTGTTACCAGCAAAAGCAACATACCCCCCGTTGATATTCTTTATGTCAAAAAGCAGGGATACGTCGCCTGTCATGTGCCCAGAAGCTCCACTATCAACAATCCAGAGGCTGCAGATAAGACCCTGTGGAACTCCCTGCACAAACATTCAAAGGTTCAGTGGTTAAGGGGGACCCAAGCCTTCACGGTCTTGGGTCTTCCATCTTCATCTAAAGCCGGAAAATCAACCCACTTTCCGTTAGGAGTTGGTGTTGTTCCCGATAGTCCGGCAGTGTTAACCCTAGCAGATGATTCTCTAATTTTGGTCGGTGACTTGGTCTCCAAACCTGTTTCGGTCTCTTTGGCTTGGGCTTTTTCTTTGCCTTGGGGCTAGAAGATCCAGCCTCAGATTCCTTAGGTGGGATCAATTTTGGATCCACTTCAGACTTAACTGTACGTGGAGCAGTTATAGGGTTGCCCTGTGGTTTAGCTGCAACCTTTGCTAGTGGCTTAGGCGCTGCTTGAACCTTTGTGGGAACAGTGCTCCCCCTCAACTGTGGACCCCTGCCATCAACTGGATTTTGGTTCATAGCAATTTTGTTTTGGTTGTCATAAACAATCTGCTTTCCCTTTTGTTTTTCGGAAATTTAGGGGAAACTGGTTGTTTAGTCTTGCTAGAACTTGGAGCATCATCCACTTTGATCCTCTCTCGTCTAACTTCAGGGCACGCAGCAACTAAATGCCCACGTTCCCCGCATTTATGACAGGATCTATATTCCTCAAATCGTGGAGATTCAGACTTGTTCTCCTTTTTGTTCTTTCTATTAGATGTACTGGCAAATGAGTTTTTGTGTTTCAGATCCTCAAGGCATTTTCTTTGCACATCGACATGAGGATCATCATTTATCTCATTTCCAGTAGATCTAATAAATTCAGTGACATGCTTCTTCAGACTTTTCTTTTGAGCATGACTTTGAGGATTAGCAGTGTGTTTCTTTTGATTTTTCTTGCCCGATTTTAGCAATTAGACCAGGGGCGATACATCTGAGAGGGACTTCCTCATCAGCATATACCTTTTCAGACCCCTTTAGTTTATAAAACACTTTTAATCCTTCTGCCATCCTCGGTTTGCACATTCGGTTCAAGTTCACTCAAGGTTTTAGTAGTAATGATGTGGTTTTCAGGAGGAATATTTTAAACCTTGACCGGTGCATACCTTGGAGGTTCATCAAACTCATCATCCGACGAGTCTGTGTCATAAACACTGATATCATCAGCTTTCTCACCAATTTTGACAGCTTCAGCAGGTGGTGCAGCCTTAGTAACTTCAGCAGGTTTAGCTGCTTCTGTTGCTTTGGCCGCCTCTGCAGCTTTTGCTGCTGCTGCTGCCAAGTCCACAAGCTCCTCCTTCGGCAAGACATCAAAATAGGACTGGTGGGATCGCTTTCCTTCTCTGAGTGTCCAATGATATGATCAAGAACATACTTGCAGTTCAGGTAACTTTTTCAAGTTTCTTCCTGATCATTTTATAATCACAGTTTACAATGGCCAATTGTTTCTTTGTGTCCTCTAACTCATTTATGTAATTATTTATGGCAATTTGTTTATTTGCTAGAGTTTTAGACAGTTCAGAAACATCTGTTTTGTAGTTTTCAACAGTGCTAAGAAAACACTTCTCTTTTTGCCTTAGAGAATTAATTGACCTTTGCAATGGACCCACATCAGCTTTCAGATTCAGATTTTCTTCAGTTAGTTCTTTGATTCTGAATCTGAGCTGATCACACTCAGGACTATCTTTCTTTAGAGTCTCAATGGTGATTTTGAGCGCCTTTTCATTAGCTCTCAAAATATCATTGCTCTGTTGGCATTAACTTAAGTCAGTTTTGAAGTTCAGAATTTCGTCTGTTAAGACATCAATTCTGTACTTCAGCTTGCCACATTCTACACACTTTATTTTAGAACTGGAAGAAGAACTTACCTTGTTAGAAGATTCTGTTATAGCCATCAAAGCATAATGTGCTGCAGTCTTCTTAGCTCCAAAGAATTCGCCAAGGTTGTTCTTTGTACAGTCAGCATCCACAAGAAACGATCTTTTGCTGATCAAAGCATCTGCTTCTACTAACAAATCTTCCAAGTCTTCCCCTACATCAGAATCACACTCAGAGTCACAGTCAGACACTTCAGCTTCAGGAATAATAACTTCAGACTGACTTGAGCATTCTTCAACTTCAACTAGTGCATCAGAAGTCTGTTGGGCAAAGCATGCTGCACCACCCTGTGGAGCATCTTCTCCAGTGATTAGATGATTCCAGTTGAAACCTTCATCAGCTTGGATTACCAGGGCTTGTCCTTGATTGTTGTTTGTAGGACGCCTCTGGTTCTGATTGTTCACTGGGACAAGAGCTCGTTAAATATTTGGGTTAGGTTGTGTATGAGCTTGTTGCCTCTGATTCTGATTGCCTCTGTTGTTGTTGAAAGGATTCTGATGTCCTTGTTGCTTAGGCCGGTGACATTCTCTTGCAAAATGCCCTTTGGTGCCACAGTTGTAGCACGTGACCTTAGTTTTATCAAACCCAAACTTAGTGTTGTTGTTGATCAGAACATCTCTCCTCCATGTCCTATCCATATACTCCTTTGCCCTTCTAACCACACTTATGAAGTGCCACTGGATGTCTATCAGATCCATGTCATCTTTATCAATCTGCTCGTAATCCTCTTGTGTGAGATGAGGATTCCCGATTTGTCCAGCAACCAAACCACTGTAGGAGTTGACCAAGGTTGACAGTAGAGCCATGTGTTCTTGGGCTAACTCTACAGTCACCTTCTCAAAATCTGCTGTGTTCAGCTGCTCTGCGATTGGATTGGTCCGATAGCCACCATGACTTGAAGTCAAAGCGCCTCCATATCCACCATAACCTGTAGATGGGGCACCACCAAACCCTGATGAGGAAGGTCCACCAAAGTTTGAAGTTGCCTGAGCTGGTGATGCAAGATGAGAAAAAGGATTAACACCAAATTGGTTAGTATTATATATCAAAGGATACTGGTTTCTTTGTCAGAAAGGATAGACTGGTGGAGAAACATCAGCTGGGGGACCATAGTTGTCAAAAGCATAAACTAGATCAGGATTAACCACAAACGCAGTCTGTGGTTTGGATCCACCCACACTGGCGTCCTGAGGAGTGTTCCCGTAGTAGATACTGGGATTCGGAGGAGCAAGCGCCTTGTTTGCCCTTCTGATTTCCTTTATCTCCTTATTCTCTAGCTCTGCCACGAACTCATTGATGGTAAGCGTCTGATACGCATTGTTCGATTTCTGGATGTCCAGCCACTGATGCCAGTGAGAAGGGAGTGCCTCTATGAATCTTTCCACAAGCTCTGCAAATGTGTACACGACCCCATACTGATACATCTCGAACATCAGATGGTAGTATCTTGCAGTCATGTCTCTCAACGATTCATTCCCGAATGCCGTGAAGTTCTCGAACTCCTTCTTGAGTTGATCCATCTTGATCTTTCGAGTCTTCAGGTTTCCTTCGTTCCACTCAGCAAGTGCTAACCAAAGCATCTGAGAAGTTGTGCACTGTGCGAACTGATGAAGTATATCTTTGGGAAGTGCTTGCATCAATGCTGCCATCGCCTTCCTCTCATAGTTGTACTTCTTTCTCTTATCTTCAGACATGGCTTCCAACGAAATTGGGATGTTGGAATTTTCAACCATCGGCCTGCTATACCCATTCTCAATAGCTTCCCACACTAATCCATCAATACCCTCAACGTGAGTCTGGAATCTGCCTTTCCAGCTGTGGTAGTCGGCCATAAATTGAAGTTTCGGTGCCCTATTTGAACTACCGGTCTCTAAATCGCTTAAGAGTACCGAAGACAGCTGATGTGTTTGCCGAGATGTAGCAGCCGCGAATGCCCATGGATTCGTAGTCATAGCTTGTTGTTGCTGGGCCTGTTGTTGAGCCGCAAGTGCCCACGGATTGGTTCCGACAACATTAGCTTGCATCTGTTGTTGTTGCATCCGTTGCGCGTTACGCTCGGCTGAAAATTGCCAAGGATTTATGGGAACGTTCATTTAATTGTTGATCGGTTGGTTATATTGTTGTCTCGATTGATTTAACTGTCCCCACGGGTTCGCCATATGTTTATGTTCGTTAAAAGTCTGATATTTATTCAAATTTTCAGTTTCAGCAACTTATAGGCGATTGGTGATTGTAATTGCTAGTGTTTAGGCGATTAGGATCCTAATTGCTAGTTTTTACACGTGATTGGTGTAATTGCTAGTGAACAATTGAGCGATTAGAGATTTAGGGGCGATTGGGACACACCACGTGATTAGAAGCTATGCCACATGCAGTGTCATACGATTGGCTTCTAATCACTAGTACTTAGAGGCGATTGATGGCCAATCACTAGTACTTAGGGGCGATTGGTGCCCAATTGCTAGTAGGTACAGTCGATTGGGGCTAATTGCTAGTAACAAGTGGTGATTGGGCTAATCACACAAAAAGTTCATGTGATTAGGGTTCCTACTCGCCTGATCTGATCTGCAAGTTCACTTTTGCTCAAAAACTACCATTTTTGCTTCAAAATCTTATCCAAAACAATGTGTTTAATCCCCAAATGATTGGAAAAGTTTCCAAAACAGTTTTAGAACAAAACCTATAAAAAACACACATTTTCATCCGTAAAAACACACTAAGAATTTGAAAATATGGGTTTTTAATGAAAAACTCAAAGTTTCAAAGTTCAAACAGGTTTTTGAATAAAAATCACAACTTTCACACAAAAGCGAACCTGTTTTCACTCGTTTTTGTTATCAAAACGCTCGTGATAAGAGCCTCGGCTCTGATACCACTAGTAGGATCGACGAACGGGTCAACCGACAATCACAAGGTTTATATTCAGAGTGCGAAATCCTCTAAATATGTTCTAATAACAAAAACAACCAAGAAACAATGATATGTGAGTAATTAACACACACAAACGGGTCAAAAAATTAAAGATTTATCATTAAAATAGAGCTCGAGTGTTACGATGATCAAATCAGACTTCTCAGGCCAGGGGAGGGTGTTTAGAGAGTGTGTGTGGCAAGAACTAATGATTAGGGCATTGATTGGGCCTATTTATACCTCCCGTACTCGTACAGCCCAGTATAGGCGATTACGAGGGCAATCCATCATGCAACAACAGGCGATTGGGCCTAATCGCCTGTTGGAGCTAGCAATTACAGCCCTAATCGTGTGAACAGTACAGGCGATTGTGTTCTAATCGCTTGTCAAGAGTCCTTAATCGCCTGTCAGTCCAATCACACCCAAAACGCTTATAAACATCTCCAAACACTTTGAAACGTGTCCAAACATCATATATACTAGCCTAGGGACATCATGCACTAACAATGGAGACTACTCGACCCAATCCAAATGAGTAGCCATGGCCCATAGCCTCACTATTCCATGCTTCTTACATTTCTTCTATTGATTTTTTTTGTTTACAAACAAGCAAAATCTTCAATCCTACTTCTTCATATATTGTTTTTGAAACAATCAAGGTTAATATTTTTAATTAAAATTTACTAAAACTACATAGTTTTGATTAATTGCACATGTAAAGCACCATATTCACTTTCCCCTTTTGTAATCTATTGTGTTATATTTTGTAATCCATTGTATATTTGTATCCATATCACAATTCTACCATCTGTAGCATAACTCAAATCGTCAAGAAACATATTTTAGTATTTGTTTTATGTTTTTTTATTTATAGTTTCCAACAATAAGAGGTATTTTGGTCATTTTACCCACTTAATAGAAAAAAATATCTCCTTCACCTCCCCCATTCAATTATGGACAGCCGTGGCATAGAGCCTCTCTCTCTCCCTCTCTCTTTTAACAATGCTAAAATAATATTAGAAAAATATAGAAACAGAGATTGGCGATTAGGAAGAGTATAATATAGATTAAGTGATTAGGAGAAGATGTTAATTTAACACTGAGATAAAAAGGATTAAGGAAAAGGGAAGAGTATAACGAATGGCCTAATAATGAAGCCAAATTAATCCGGGAACCTCAAACGTGTCCGCAATTTTATCATATGTTATAAAACAAAACAACTTGAGAAAAAACATGTATTTAACACTCGTGCCTACAACATACAGTTAATAAACTTGTAAAAAGATTTGGCAAGTGTGAGTATTAACGTGGAAGGATTGTTTAAAGGGATAGTTGGTAATGGAGAGAGCATTAGATTTTGGATAGATCTGTGGAATGGTGAGGACATTCTAATGGAGCGCTATCCCTCAATGTTTGTACTTAAAGTTAACAAAAATGCATCAGTAGTAACGCGGTGTGTGGGCTGGGAATGGAAGCATCAATTAATCAGTTTTGAGGAGTTAGCTGTGCTACAAGAATGTGAACATATAGTCGTTGCTGTGAACATTTCGCATTGTAAGGATAAATGGAAGTGGGAGATTACACCTGATGGGGAGTTTTTGATTTCGTCATGAGGAGTTTTTGATTTCGTCATGTCGTAAATTACTTGCAGCTCACTATGTACCGTATTTTCCATTTGAATGGGTGGAAGGAGTTCCAAAAAGAGTAAGCATTTTCGGTTGCAGTGTAGAACAAGACAGGTTACCAACGTTGCAGGGGTTGAATAAGAGAAATATTCTTAATGGGTTGGTTATGTGCTGATTTTGTGGGGAAGCTGAAGTGGACGCCTGCCATTTGTTTGATTCTTGTTACGTATGCTCGTGGTGTGGAACAAGGTTAGTGTTTGGTGTCATATTTCGCAGGTTTATGCATTTACGGTTAGAGATCTTTTCTTGTGTCACAAGAGGATAGAAGCGTCAAATAAGAAAAAAAGTTATTCTTAGAATGGTGATCATTGGCGCATGTTGGATATGGTGCAAGGCTATGAATGATGTTATTTTTGCAGGAAAGCGGCTTAATATTGATGTCGGGGAACTTTAGGCGTTGATGTTTATTTGGGTGAAGAAACGGTTAAAGCAAAGTGATTTGACTTGAGAAAGTTGGGTGTCATTCAATTTATCGGGAGTTCTTATGTAATTGATATGTAGGTGTTGCGTGGTGTTTTGTTTTGTTGTGTCTAGTGCCTTGCTACGCAATTCGTTGTATGTTGTTTTTGTGAAATGAGATGAGGTTTTTGCCGAAAAAAAAAAAAAAAAAAAAACTTGTAAAAAAACTCTTTATTTTAAAGTTACCTTTTAGAGTTAACAAAGTTATTAAAAAATATTTATTCATTTCCCCTTTATATATTGGGAGCCCTAAAGTCCCGTTTCTTCAACATTCCAGTGAGCAGCTAAAGAATAACCTCACCACTTCAGAGGGTTTCCATGGGTAACTTCACAAACTCAGTTGCATTGTATTCTATTCTCTCATATGTTTCAAAAAATCTTTATAATGTTGTTTACCTTTTATTGACTTTGGATCTGTTTGCATTTCTGTTTACTTCACAAACTTAATTGCATTTCTGTTTCAAGAAATCTCTATATATAATGTTGTTTACCTTTTAATAAATTATCCTGTTTTAGTTATCTTCTTTATGCCATCGATCTTGATTCCAGTTGAGTTATTCATAACCTCTGTTTTTGGAATGTAATGACAGATAATAGTAAGACTAAGAGGGTTTCTGCCGAAGAGGACATACTCACTAACTTTCCACAGGATTTGATTAACCCCATTTTAGAGCGGCTCCCCGTCAAAGAAGCTGTAAGGACAAGTATTCTCTCTAAAAAATGGAGGTATAGATGGACCACTATGAGGACACTGAATTTCCAATACCAAATCTATGAACAGTTCTTAAATACTGGAGCTTATGAGCATAATGGGTTTATAAGGGTTATAAGCCACATTATGATCCATCACAACGGTCCCATTAAGAAATTTGATCTCCATATACCGGAAGAGATCGATCTTGATAGCTTCCAAGAAGTTGATCAGTGGATGTTAATCTTATCAAGAAAGAGTGTTGAGGAACTTATCATTACTAATTCTAATCGGAGTTAAGTATATCTCTCTCTTATGTGTTAATTTTGGGGATAATTTAGGTGGATCTGTGATCAACTTACCACAACTTAAGGCATTGAAACTGCATAGTTGTGACAATGTTAACAACTTCAAATTCAAGGCTGAAAAGTTGCAGATTTTGCGGGTCGCCGGTTGCCCTGATGCCAATGCCATGGTGCTCCAGTTGTTGTATAGTGAACACCTTATTGCTGTTTATATATGTCAGTCAACATCCATAGAAGTTTCTATTGAAGTTGAACCATTTAGTTTTACTGTTGATGGTTATTTTCTCAAGGTATCATACAAACTTTCATATCAGAATGCATAAGTCGTAACCTTTGTTCTTTGTCACTCATAAACTGATGCCATCATTACGTTGAAATCTCACTTTCACCGCACAGATTTTTGCTGCAGAAAAGTTTCCAAAGTGGCTTCCACATGTGGTAAAATGCTTAGAGAAACTAGAGTTCATCAGTTTTAGTTTTGGAGATTTGGATCAACTTCAAGGTGCTCTATGTATGCTTCGGAACTCACCTGATTTGGAAGAACTTTGTGTGACACATACAGAGATGGTAAACAGGGTTAAAAGTTAATATCTTTTGGCTTATTTAGTAAGCGGTTAGATTGTAGGACATAATTTCACTTTTGTGTTATATTTGTAGGGACCAGAGGCTGATTTGGAATTAACAACTAATTATTTGGAATCCCCTGACTGTCTAGATCAGACATCTTTAATGTTGCATTATGTAGAACTGACATCACTGGAAGGATCAAGACCAGAGCTCCTGTTTGTAGCGCTTTTGCTTCATTGTTCCCCACATCTTGAAAAGATGATAATCCGACCAGCAGCAACCCTTGATGCTGAGAAAAGGCTCAACATTACAAAGAATGTCTTGATGTTCCCACGAGCCTCTACAAAAGTAAAAGTGGCCTTCTTGGATCTGGAGCCATAACTCTATAAGAATGTTAAGTGCACTGAAATCCGGTGGTTATCTCGTAGTTTATATCTTGTCTTTTATATTACCTTTTTGGTATGCAGTTGACAGGACAATGTATGTAAAGAATGTGTGGCTTTATAAATCTAGTTAAGATGATGATATTAGTGGAGTTCTTGGAGTTGAGCTTTTGCGGGATCACAACAGGGGTACTAAGTGGTAACATGTTCTGTCTTTTCCCAGGTTGCTCATCCCGCAAGGCACTGTTCCCACATTTGCTATAACTAGATAGGGTCCATAACACTTAGTTGAAAGTTTTTTGGTTTGGTCTCTAGTGCACCTATATGTCCTTAGGGCGGCAAAATCAAATTGACCAAATAATCCACCTTGAACCCCCTCTTTAATCAGCCACTTATTTCCTTGTTTCATGCTGTTCTAGATTGTCAGAGTATAGCTTTTCAAACATTTGTCATAAATGACCTGTTTTGACTTGGACCCACTTTGACCCGTTACCTGATCTGGTCGCCTGTTTTGCTGGCTTACTATCTATCATCCTTGCTCTATAAACTCTTATGGGTGTGGGTTGTAGCAGCCCCACCCCAGACAATGCCACATAGCGGCCATCTTAAGTTTTGTATATATGGTGCTTTGTTGTTACACATGATCAATTGCATCTTTTCTTGTCGTAGGCGGGTAGAATTGTGAGTGAGGGTATTCTCAACTCCAATTAACTACTGTAATGTAGCTGGTTCTCCATCTCTATATATGCTTGGTTTTGTATAATTTAGCAATGGATGATACAACGATCTGCATGAGTTGCCTTAGATATTCCATCTGCTACTTTGTTCTCCAACACCTTTTTCTAGTGAATTTATTAATCAAGTCCTGTGAGGTTTGAGAATCATATGTGTTGGAAAAGGTTGGTAATTTGTTTCCCATACGATATTTCAAACTCTTTATAATATCACACAATTATAGTCACTACTGTCTGCCTGGATAATAACTAGGAATTCTTCCACATAAGTAGGCAGCTACAAAATGGCCTTTTTGCATCAGCACTAGAGTTGTACATTCCGGTGTTTTTTTTTAACCCTAACCGGTTCAGGGCCGGTGTGGCTCAGAAACCGGTTCGGGTCGGTCTGAAGGGGAGAGGATGGGGATCGAAGTGGGACTGCCGGGTTGAATCTGGAACCGAACCTGGTTCGGCATATACCGGGCCCATAGCAGTACGGGTCGGGCCGGTTCCACCGGGTCAGTTTCTCAAACCTCTTTTTGTGCACCTCTAATCATCACTAGCCCTATACTAGAAGCACTCTGTTCACTGTAAAAGTTGATTTAAAGCTTGGTGGAGTGGAGCCGGCATAGTGGGTCCAGTTATGCGTCAAAACGGGTTTGGGTTAAATTAGGTCCATGTCAAAATGGGTCGCTTTAATAAGTATCAGTGCGGTTTGGGTTAGAAGGGGTTCAGGCTACAATGGACACGGGTTGAATTAGTAGTAGGAAAAAGTATCTATCTAAATGATTTCACCCATGGACGGTGAGGTTGATGGCCAACCTGACCGTTAATTCAGTAGTAATTATGGTAAAATGCATGTTAAGGATACATATCACCCATTTTTGGGTAAAGTATATTTACACAAGCTATAAATACGCCTTTTTTTAAATATTACTTAACTGAATTATGTCTTCAAATTTAGCCATATTAAACAATTGTAACACTCGTTTGGTATATTGGAATGGAATGGACAATTACGTGATAATGAAAGATTGTGTATTTGGAAGGTCAAAGGAATGAAATCACCTATTTCACAAAACATTCTATTCCCTCAAAACCATTTCATCCAACCCCATGTTTTTTTCATTCCATCACCCTCTTTTACCCCTCTTTAACAACACAAAAACCAACCCACCACCACTGCCACCAACAGCCGCCACCCACCACCGTTGCCGTCCACAGCCGCCGCCACAACCACACACCACGGTCACCCACCCACCACCGGCGCCATCTCAGCTCCACCTACCACCAACCACTGTCACCTACCCACCCACCATCGCTGCCATCAACGACCACACACCACCGCCGCTACCCATTACTACCACCCACCACTTCAAATTGATAAACTATTGGCGGATGGAAGGCTTTGCCAGGGGTGGCAAGGCACCTCCTCAAGTTTAATTAATTAGTGTATAAAGGCTTGACATTTCTTTATATGATTAAGGTGGTGTTTGTTTTTTCCTAGAAGTGCTTCTTGACCTCTTCAGTCTGCGTGGCGCAGACGCGCGCAGATGTTGAGCTCCTGCAGTCCGTTTGTTTTTTGGAAGACCTTTCACTAAAAAAGGTCTTCCTGACCTCTTCTTGGTGCAGACATAGACCAATGTCTTCCCACCCCTTCCAACCTCTTCTCCTTTCTCCTTCCTCCTTTCTTCTTCATCGGTCTTCTTCAACATCATCATTCTTCTTCTTTTCAAACTCATTCTCTCCTCCTCTCCTCTCTTGTCCCTTGCCGCCTCTCTCCTCCCCTCCCCCTCTGCCGCCGTCGCCGTCGCCGCCTCCTCCGACCTCCCCCTCTGCCACCTAAGTTAGAATCTCCAAACTCAAACCGCTACAGAAGCAGTTTTCAATTTCACAGTAATCCATCACGGGTATCTCATAATCACCTCTCGTCCCTTATTTTGTTAATTGCTTCTTATTAATTTGCTCAGAATGCGGGCGTACAGATGTTGCAGTAGGGATTGTTAGCTTTAATATGATTGGAATATTATTTTGACCATTTCAATTTTCAAGGTTGTTTGTTATACTGAATTTATTTTGCATAATGAATAATTATGTTTTGTGCTATACTTCTGTATAATTATTATATAAACATGTGAGCCAATGCTTACCTGGGGTCTTTAATCGTGGTTGCTTATGATTATGGTGTGTTATGGTTTCGGGTAACAATAGATGATGTTGGTTCACGGTGGAGGGTCTAGGTTATGGTGGATTATGGTTTTGGGTTACGCTGCAGACGTTGACAAACAAACAGTCTTTTTCTTGCAGACTGCAGACGTTTGGTCCACCTCTTCTTCTACAGATGTCTGCAGATGTGGTCCGCAGACCGCAGACATTTAACCTCTTAAAAAACAAACAGCACCTAAGCAAGTCACCCTTTGTTTTTGTGGCAGGACCCTACAAAACCCTCAGAATTCTCAACAACTCCAAATTTTCAATAGAAGTTTAAGTTGCATTTAGATTGCCTCCTTGCTTGATTTAAATAATGCATTTCACCCCTTCTGCTTTGTCTAACCAACCAATGTGGGACGGACCATATATACCACTTTCTTAAGTGGTTTGAGTAACATATTCTTCTATTGTTCCCAAAGTCTAAGCAGTTAATGTCGGAAAATATCGGTTATCGGTCCAGGACCGATATTTGATATATCGGTTTTCGCGGTGAGATATCGGTGGGATATCGGTAATTTTTATATCATGCAAAATCCATATATATAGGAGTTTAACACTAACGATTAAATATAATCTCCTACAATTAACAGATTGACCTCTTGCAACATGCAAAACAATAACAATTGTAGCAAGTGGGAACTTATTAAGACTTTAAACACTAATATTTAACACTGACAATTAACAATTAAGACTTAAAACACTAACAACATCAATAAGAAAGCAAGACAAATAGAAGAACTAATAAGAAAGATACTGATATCGGGAATATCGGTGATTTATCGGTCAAATATCGGTAAGATATCGGTCAAATATCGGTCAATATCACCGATAATATCGGTACAAAATATCGGTCAAAATATCGGTACCAATATATCGGTTGATGACTGATAACCGATATATCGGACCGATATAGCGGATATATCGGCGATATTAACTGCTTAGCCCAAAGTATTTACAAATTACAACTACTCAAGTTTGTTGGAGGTCCATTGCCTTTTGTTTACTTTCAAATTATTTGATTTCTAGTCACATGACAAAAATTAAAAAGTACTTGATCAACTTGTTTGAGTTCTGTTCCGTTAATTATTCTTTGAATATTTATTTTTGAATGTCCATAATTGCTTCTTTACAATGGAGTTGTTTGAGAGCAATAGAATTTTCTTCCTCACAGTAGAGCTTTATTTTTTTTGAATTCCCATAATTGCTTATTCATAATCTAAATACTGCAGTTGTTATATACTGCTTTATGTGATGGAGTTGCTTTATGCCCCTTATTAAAGAAACCATTTCATGTTATTATATTTTTCATATGTTAGTTTTCTTTGAACCAACCTATTTTGACTAGAGGCGCATTTGACTTATATTTTGCACCCCCTGACGAGAATTTCTAGATCCGCCAAAACTAATATATCAATTCCCCAAAAACAATTGGTTATGAATGAGTTTCTACTTTATAATGAGTTTCTACTTTATAATGGTCAAGACTCTAAGAACCATTATTTTCTCGAACAGTTTGCTGCTCTCACTAAGGATACTAAATGTGTCAACAACTGATGGGGTATAAAACTTTCCCTCGTTTGTTGATTTTGGCGGTTATACTTTATCAACCTCAAAAATATACAAATACCATTTGTAAAGACAACTAAATAAGAAAGCCCATAAAATGTATCAGTAACATAACACTCATGTTATAAGGATAAAGTGATGAACACATTTACAAGTTAACCCTAGTCATTGCTCACATTCTCTCAGCATATGAATCAATTTTGGGATCCATTGCATCACTTTTTAAACAAACTTGAGATAATGACTCATCAAATTCAAATGCAATAAGATTATCTTGGTACTCAATCAACCACCCATAATCTGATTATTTAACAACCGTAAACATTACAAGGTACCTTGGCTTGGTAATTAAATTTTATAAATTTCAACTTATTAAATAATTACCTAAAACATGTCAATTTAACTAAAAGTACTTTTAATATACCTCAATGGGTGTCCCGTACAATCTGTGGTGGTAGAGATCATACTCGGATGTAAAAATGCCTTTGTGGTAGCATTTCTTCTGCACTAGCTGCTCCAGGTAGCATTTATGTGGGGTTGTGCATTCTTTTGGAAAGTGACGTTTTGGAAAAATGGAATGATATCTTCTTGCCGGTATGTGCCTTTATATTATTTCTTTAGGTTGACAAATGGGTTGCTAGTTTTGCTATGCCAAATGTATAGTAACCCGATATTCATTCCTAGCCCAAATGGTTACATATCACCTACAGTTTTCACACTAACTTGATCTATATGAACCCAAATAGCTTTTGAGTCGACTAAAAGTTCAAAAGAACTTCCATTATTATAGTAATGGAACTAAACAACTGAAGTTGCCAAATATATGGTTTCCTAGCCTAAATGGTTACATATCACCTACAGTTATCACACTAATTTGATACATATATGAACTCAAATAGCTTTTGAGTTGACTAAAAGTTTAAAAGAACATCCATTATTATAGTAATGGAACTAAACAACTGAAGTTGCTATTTTTCATGCGTTTATTTATGAACGGGGCGATCCAATTAAGTTTATCAAGATTGGGTCAATAGGTAAAAGCAAAAGGTTTAGCTACGTGGAAACATATGAAATGAGTAGAATGAGCCGAAAGTCGCCCAAATAATTTTTTAACCCGCTTACAACATTTTATTTGAAAATTAGATTATTATTGTAGTAATCTATTTTTTTGTAATAACATTTAATAATCAGTTTGTTTATAAACAAGCTTAAATAATTGAACATAAGGAGTTTCTTGTCAACCTAACCTGATGTGTCCCTGCAAAAAAAAAATACATGTTTTGATAAGACCTGACCCGACCCATCCATTTTGTCACCTCTAAAAAATAGGCTGACCATCTCTCATGAGCCCAAAATACATGGAGGGTCCGACAAGTTCCCGATGGAAACCACACTTATCTTTGTAGACCTGGCAATTTCAACCCATCTAGTTGAGTTTGGGTTATTTTGGGTTTAAAATTTGACCTTATGGCTTGAAATGGGTTTAGTATAATTTTCAAGGGGGTTAGAATGGGTAATTTTAATTGTAGGAAATAAGTAAGTGGGTCAGGATGGGCATGTCAAAAAAAATAACAAATGGGTCAAGATTGGTATTTTTAGATAACTATATAAAAATTTGAATTAAAACTCACCCAACACCAAAAGCGTTGATGTCTCATGGAAATAAATGTCATTAAAAACAAAAAAAATTATATCTTTTGTATTTGTTGATAACCCCGGTCGGTTCGAAACCGTTCGGGTCGTTAACGGACGACCAGGTCGAAACAACATGGGTCGTTAACGAAACCGATCTCATCGAAACGGTTCGAGTTGATTGCGGGCTTAAATGAGTCGAAACGGTCTGGGTTGTTGACCGGCCCGTTCGGATCAAAATGGTCTGGTCGTTGACCGGCCCGTTCGGGTCGCTACGGGACGGGTCAGGTTGAAATGGTATGGGTCGTTACCGGGCCCGGTCGGGTCAAAATGGTCCGGGTCGCTACCGGGCCCAGTCGGGCCGAAACGGTCTGGGTCACTACGGGATGAGTCAGGTTGAAACGGTTTGGGTCGTTACTCGACCCAATCGGGTCAAAACGGTACAGGTTGGAGCCGTTTTTTGCTTACGATTTTGACCATTTGATGATGTTATACAAGAACGTACACGCGGGAAAATGGAGGAAAAAGATAGTGAGAGGTATTCTTATGATTACGGCTTGGGCTATTTCGAACACTAGAAACACAAAGATTTTTCAGAATAAGGATCGAAAGGTTATGGAAGTGGTGGCGGAGGTGAAATCGAAGGCTTTTTTTATGGTTAAAGCATAGGTCGAAATTTAAAAATATTGTATGGAATAATTGGTCCAATTATCATTTGTATATGTGTGTTTAATTTGGCGATTCTCGGTTTGAGAGCTTGTCGTTAATGAAAGTTAATTTTCAAAAAACATAGATGAAGAGTGATTGTCTGACCGGCTAATATGGGTGTTAATTTACGGTATGTGTCATTTCCTACTTCTTTGCACAATCTACCTCTACTTATAAATGAGTAACTAGGGGGACACTTGTCCCCATACTAGAGCTCCAAATCCATGTGGCAATCATACATTACAATAACCGTACCCATATTTTTACCCGATTAAAAAGTTGACCCGGGTATTAGTAAGGGGACTCCTCCTGCTCCATCAAAGAAATTGTCGCTGCTAGATAGTCAAAACCTTCCTCCTAAGAAACCCTGATACCTTCCACCCGGGCGATTTTGATCAAATCGTTCACCTTCATCAATCATATCCACACCGATCTGTGTTATTATTTGTTGTTCTATATATCTTTTAAATCGCTTTTAATTTTCCGATCTTTTGGATGCGTTTAATCTCAACAATTTAAATAGTATCATTGTGGTTTGAATGGTACACTGTTTGTTGCTTAATGAGTGTGTTAGGTTTTTTTTCCTTTATTCTCTTCCTAATAATCTTCAACCGTATTATCCACCAGGTCTCTTCCTAATAATCTTCAACCGTATTATCCATCAGGTAATTGCCGATTATGTTTTATTCGATTTAATTGAATGTTAAAGAAAAAATTAAAATTAGGGCTTATTTTTTTTTTCAATTTTGTGCAGATCCGTTTCGATTTTGTGCAGATCCGTGTTTGTATGTATGATTTGTGATATTAAATGTTAAACATTTAGGGTTTTTGTAGTAATTGAATCGTAATGAAAATTTTTAATTTAGGGCTTCTTTTATTTTTCAGATTTGTATGTATGTTTAACGGATTTTGAAGATTCGTAATTTTTCGGTTATTTTTTTTCGATTTTGTTGGCGTTAGATGCTTGGGATTGCGGGAGTTCCACCGTTGGTGCAGTTTATATTGATGTGCTTTCTGCCCGAGACCACTGAGTTAAAATCGCGACTCCAATTTAGGTATATGGTTTCAGGCGAACCACCTATAACAGTTAATCACATGATATTAGAATCATTGGTTTTAATTAGGAAAGAACAGAATCATTATGAGTCTACTTTCTAATGCTTATGAATGAGCATATGCCAATAACCGTTTGTGGTGTTTGATGCAGAGTTTGATGTACCAGCTTTATAAAGGGGTTGCTTTATGTCAATCGCATGGTATACTGCACAGGGATTTAAAACCTCACAATCTTTTGATGGACTGAAAGACATTTATGCTTAAAATAGCTGATCTTGGACTAGCCCGAGCTTATAAAGTACCACTTCCGAAGTATACTCATGAGGTATAACTGTGTAAACTGTTTCATTCCTATTGTGTTTGACTCATAATATTTCATATGCTGTTAGTTAACAGTTTGTAATTACTTCCATCATTGCAGATTTTGACCCTTTGGTACCGGGCTCCTGAGGCCCTTTTGGGTTCCACCTATTACTCGACCGCAGTTGACAAGTGGTCTGTTGGCTGCATATTTGGTACACTTTCGTTCCATTAGTTAGTGATCGTTAATGATATCAGTTGTGTGCCTGATCAAGTGAATTGTTCTATAAATTTGCAGCTGAACTGGTCACAAAAGCCGCTATTTTTCCTGGAGATTCTGAGGTTCAACACTTGCTGCATATCTTCAAGTGCATAATTTATAATAGGAATTCACTTCTCATTACTTGAACTTATGTAACATGAAATCTTGATCATCGTTTTGCATGCATATTCAGGTCATTGGGTACTCCTAATGAAGAGATCTGGCCAGGAGTGAGCAAGCTCAAGGATTGGCGTGAGTATCCCCAGTGGAAATCAAAGCCAGTTTCAACTGCTGTACCGAATCTGGATCAAAATGTCCTTGATCTCCTTTCGGTAAATACTAACTTCATTTGGTTTATAAGTCCGTTTTCGATTAGGTAGTTGCAAGGTTAATTCATATGTATTTGTTTCTGCATAATGAATAGAATGTATCAAATAACTTGATTTAAAGTTTTGATATTTTAACCCAATGGTTGATCAAAGGGTTTGTATGATGTTTGATAATTTACCTATTACTTTGTTTTGATGCAAATCTCACCTTGTGAAATTTATTAATGTAGGCGGAGGTGCGTCCAAACACTCCTGCTAGATCATCTGGAAATGTAGACAAAGATAATGAAATGCTAAGACTTCCAAATGGCAACTCGCTTCAGGGCGAGTGTTTGTGCTTATGGACAATTTTGATGTAGGCCTGGAGCAGCTAATGGAATAAATGGCGCTGTAAAAGCTGATGGTCCAGCTCAGCAGACAAGTGTGGGCATATGCTCTTCCATCCCAAGGCCTGAACAGGAAACTACATCTTTTCATCATGATAAAAGAGATAGAATGCGAATCATGCATGATCTGAGAACAATCAAAGATTACATTTGAGGAGACTTCTTTAAAGGTTTGTGACCCATGTTAAAGTTACCCGTGTTGATCCGAATCCCTTTTAATAGTCAAACATCCTACCTGTAGCTGAGACGGCTGGAAATGAGTTGGCTGCAACAAATTCTGATTCTGATGCTGTTGCTGAATGTGTGGTTGCACTGACGTTGTATTATTATTAATATCATTCTGTTGCAGCTTCTGCTTTGAAATTTGATGTGGCTGCTTCTGATAAAGAAACTGCTGTGAGTTTTGACTTCATGATATCTGCCTTTGACTTACAAAATTGCTAGGAGGTATTCCATTCACTATATTATTTCCTACAGAAATGTTTGGAATGTTCTGCAAGCTAGAACTTTGGCCGGTAGAGCATGCTATGCCACTGCCAGGTGATACTCCACATAAAGAAAGCTTATTGTGGATGCTCTGAGGTAAGACTTGCTTACCAGCTTGAGGATGATTAGAGGGTACAGAAATAGTTATGGGCCAAGAAAGTTGGTAAGTAATTTTATTGTTTTACATGGTCTTAATGGATTGATTGGATCACCTTTTAGGGGTATGAATGTTTAGATTAAACGTAACTGTGTATGTAGCATTGTTAATGGTATAACACATACAACTAAAAGGGTCGAATCATATTTGTTTTTATTATTATGCTAATCGTGTCTACACGGAAACGGACGTAAGTGGCTTTGAGGTCTCCTGTTTATGATCCTCATTCGAAGCTACAATGGCGATGTTTTTATCTACACATGACACTGTGTGCGCCTTTGTACAGGATGGTGGCTAAGATTTGTAAGTTACAAGAATTGTATTCATAGGCCCTTATTTTTTTTAAACAAGTATGGGGTTTTTATTTTTATTTTGTGGACTCTTTAGGCATTTTTTTCTGGGAGTATTATAATGTTTGTTTGTTTGATATTGTGTTTTTACGGCATTCAAGTTTTAAG
This sequence comes from Ambrosia trifida, assembly GCA_028751855.1. Taxonomy (NCBI): domain Eukaryota; kingdom Viridiplantae; phylum Streptophyta; class Magnoliopsida; order Asterales; family Asteraceae; genus Ambrosia; species Ambrosia trifida. The sequence continues at coordinate 33,704,425 of CM054130.1, read as the reverse complement.
TCAAATTCTGGGATGTTTTAAGAATTTAAATTTTAATAAGATTATTATATTATTTGGTTGTTATTTAAGATTTGATACTTGATATGCATAAATTAATGGATATCTATGTACTCATTTAAAAAGAATAGATATGTTCAATTCTTAATTAACATATCAATCAATCAATCATATCCAGTATATCCCACGAACAGTAGAAACTATTGGTAGGGTCAGGGAAGGGTGAGATGTAGGCACACCTTGCCTCTACCCATAAGGATAGAGAGGTTGCTTCCAGAGAGACCCCCGGCTCAGAAAGAGAGAGCAGAAGACAGGCAAGCATACAAGTAACGAGACAAGCACCACAGGGATATATCGCTATCGGCTAGCGGGCCAAGAGCAGTAATAAGCTAGTAAGATAGTGCATAAAAATATAATATATTGAACATCATACAAACATGTACACGAGACTACAACCACATGTAAGTTTCACACTACTTAAGAAAACAGGATAAATATACACATGAATCAAAAATAGGTTTAGAGAACCTATAGTTAAGGCCTCATAATACCCGGTTATGCTACCTAAGTGTCAAATCCTAGAAGTCACTTACTTTAATCCTGCTTCTCCACGAACTCCTTTCTTGGACCATGTCCTCATAGAGGTGCAACTCTATGAGATCCTGTCTAATTCGCTCATCCTAGGTCAATTTAGGTCTGCCTCTATTCCTTCTCCCCTCTACAACGCATGCTTCCACTGCTCTCACTGGCGCCGTTGTTCGTTTCCTCTTCACATGTCCAAACCATCTCAATCTCCCTTCCTTTATCTTGTCTGATATCCTAGCCACTCCAAACCTCTCTCTAAAGACCTCGTTTCTAATCCGATCTATCCTTGTGTGCCCGCCCATCCACCTAAGCATCCTCATCTCTGCGACCTCCATCTTGCATGCGTGCGTCTTCTTGATTTCCCATCACTCTGTCCCATACAACATAGCAGGTCTAATTGCGGTCCTATAAAATTTCCCCTTCAATTTATTTGGGAACCGCTTATCGCACAATACCCCCGTGGCTGCTCTCCACCTACACCACCCGGCTTGTATGCGATGTGTTACGTCACTATCTATATCCCCATCCTTTTGAACAAATGATCCTAAGTACTTAAACCTAGTTACCTGCGGGACAACCTGGCCCTGGATAGTGATATGAGTGTCCTCGTCGTCGTTAACCCCACTGAAATCACAATAGAGATACTCCGTCTTTGAGCGACTAAACCTTAAACCCATTCCCTCCAACGCTTCTCGCCACTTTTCTAACCTTGCATTCAAAATTTGTTTGGTTTCTTCAACTAACACAATATGATCTGCGAAAAGCATGCACCATGGCACTGGCTTCTGAATCGACTTAGATAACTCATCCAAGACTACCGCAAAGAGAAACAGACTCAATGCAGACCCTTGGTGGAGTCCCACCTCCACAGGGAAGGAATCAGTATCTCCTACTAATGCCCGGACACTAGTTTCAGTTCTATCATACATATCCTTAATTACGTCTATGTACTTCCCAGGGACTCCTCTACCCTCTAAACTATCCCAAATCAATCTACGTGGCACACTGTCATATGCCTTTTCTAGGTCAATGAATACCATATGGAGATCTCGCTTTTTTTCTCTATATTTTTCCATTAGTCTCCTTAAAATGTGTATCGCTTCCGTCGTTGACCTCCCTGGCATGAAACCGAATTGGTTTACCGTAAACTGAGTTTCCCTCCTAAGTCTAGTCTCAATCACTCTCTCCCATAATTTCATAGTATGACCCAAAAACTTAATACCTCTATAATTTCCACAACATTGGGCGTCTCCTTTTTTCTGAAATACGGGCACTACCACGCTACTCCTCCAACAATCGGGCATTTTTCCATATTTGAAAATAACATTAAATAATGTAGTCAGCCATTGAACGCCTTCTTCTCCCAAACACTTCCAGGCCTCAATCGGTATGTTGTCTGGCCCAACTGCCTTGCCTCTTCCCATCTTCCTAAGTGCAGTCCTCACCTCTCCATGTGTGATGCTTCGATAATAGCAGTTATTCCTTTGTCGGCTCTGTGTAGTATGGTTTTCACTTGCATGTTGGTTGCCCCTCCCGCCATTGAAAAGATTGTGGAAGTAGCTTTTCCATCTTAGCTTAATGTCTTGTATATATCTTCTAAATCTATCTATATATATAAAAGAAAACGTATATGCTGACGTGGCGTGCAATGGAGGCCTCAACCTCCCATTGAGAGTGTTACGTGGCATTATAATTGAAAATTTTAGTGTTTTTGAACTATTACCTTTTTTAATTAAAAAAAAAAATATAAACATAAAACCCTAAATTAAATTGAGATATTTTAGAAAAAAAAGAATTTAAAAATAAATTTAAAATTTTCTCTCTCATGTTTTCTCCCTTAATTTTTAAACGTTTATATCTTTTATATACGAAGTTTTTTTAAAGAAAAAAATTACACCAAATTAACGAGCGTTTTATTATCTTTCCAACGAGTACCATACTCCTATATAAAAAACGGAGAAAAATCGACTATTTTTTGTGGGGTTTCGTTCATACCGGAAAAAAACACACAAAGTATTCATGTTATTCATTAATCATGTTTTTTCTTTTAAACCATGTTCTTATCTACGATGTTGAAAATCAGCCCAATCGCCATGTTATCATTGAATGTTACTAGGTATACTTCATTAAGAGAAGTTAGGAGAATGAACCGCGCAACACTGCAACACATGGTGTCACCTTATAGCAAGGTTATTTTTTTATTTATTTAATTACAATAGTAATAATTATTACTATTAATATTAGTATTATTAGAATGGTTATATTTTTCAACCCCGGAACGCTCCCGGAAAAAATTGATAGTTGCTGACGTGGCGTTCAATGGTGGCCTCAACCATCTCTTGATTATGCCACGTTGCATACTGAGATGCAATGATTACAACTTCCAACTTAAGTGTTTGTTTAGTTGATTAGGTTAGGAATTATAAGAGCCATTAGAATGTGAGAAATTAGAGAGATGTGATGAGTTTTTTAATAGTTGCAGCTTACATAAGTGATTCTTTAGATGATTACTGATTAGGTTTTAGATTAGGGAATATGAGTTATTACTGATTAGAATACTATGAACATGCAATGATTGAGAGATTTTGTGGTTAGTTAACTTGAGCCATTTGTAATATGTTATCACGTAAAATTAGATTTTTCAACCCCGAGACCCTCCCAAGGTAATCAGCTAGTTTAAAATAAAGCTTTAACCATCTACCCTCTGCCCTACCTAATAAAAGAGTGACTCGGACAACATGTGGCGTTTTACTAGAGCCTCCATGGCCCGTTTTGTTGATGGTATCTTACTCCCTAATAAGGATTAGCCCGGGGTCCACATGACCCGTTTTTAGGGATTAATGGCTATGACGAGACCCACTCATGCGTTGTTTAGGTTTCTTGAAGTAACCTTCCAGCAAAAGAAGGTACCCAATTTTTTTGTTTAAAACAAAAATCTCTATTTATGCTTAATATTGATTTTTTTGATACACATACCTCCTATACATGAATGACTGGGTGAGCTGAGATAAATTTATTATGTAGAGAGTGGTACATCTGAAAGTAAAGAAAACATTATCGCTAGAGCTTTTCAGTTAGTTCTTAGTTCTAAGGTTTAATCTTTTCAGTTAGTTCTTAGTTCTAAGGTTCATCTCAAGGATCTATAATCTATATTATATTTCACATATACACTTGATGTGAATTCCCAATCCCTATCAACAAAATGATACCGTATTTAGGGACTACTTGAGGTGAATTCAAAATCGACCTCTGACTTGGATGGATGGTACCATATTTAGGGACTACTGGGAAGCCAAAGGGTGCCATGTTAAGCCCTTCATCTCTAATCATACAATCTCTGGCCCAAATCGCAATTGTTGGTTATAACGAGGATGATGTACAAGTTCACATATGTACCCTTTAACTTCTTGAGCAAAATTCCACTTTAAATAAATTGTTGAATTAACTATGATGTTTATATATGCAGGTGTATTTACGTACTGCTCCACTAGGCCACGTAGGTGGACTATCATCGGCTTTAACCATGTTAATGGTGGGATGTCATGTCTTGATGCCCAAATTTGAAGCCAAGTTGGCTCTTGAAGCTATTGAATAGTATCATGTGACTTCTTTCATAACAGTTCCTACAAGTGTCGGAGATGCTTGAAATAGGTTGGGCTATCGACCGGAGTTTTCGTCAATATAAAAGTAAGAACTACTAATTGATTTTTATATCTATTTTTTAAGTTGGGCATTGATTTGTTTTGTTTTGAGGTTGGATATTGGGTTGCAGAAGTACTATTTTTTTTAAGTTGAGTAGTTTGTTTTGAATTTGAACATGATATGATCTGTTTTAATTTCCGGGATTAGGTAGCCGAACTACTTCCTGTTTTTTTTTTCTGAAATAGGATATGCTTTGTTTTGAATTTTGAGTTTGGTTACCGAATTAGTTGTTATTTGTTCTTTGAAATTTGAGGTGACTTATTTTGAATTTGGATTGCAAAGAGGGTGCATCATTCAAGTGGGGTGTTGAGCAACTTGAGTTCAAGCTGGACATCCAAGTCGCCATTGGCGATTAAGTACTGGTTTGACCCAGTTCAATCGGCAAACTGGGAGGGTCAAAGAGTTTGTGTTCTACTCTGGAGCGACTCTTGGCTTGAGAGATGAAGCTGTAACAAGATGGGGATGTAACAAAATTAATATCCAGGTATCTAATGGTGTAAAAATGTTAACTTTATGAGGATGATAATAATCTTTTGTGGGTGGTTCTTTAGCAAACTTAATAGTGGGACACATCAGTCTTTTTTATCATTACCATGTTTTCAGTTTTGTAGTCTTGAAGTAATACATCTTGCAAAATGATGACATTAATTACAAAAACCAATAAACCTTGCACAATAGATTCTAACACATAAACTTTTGTGAATGAACAGGGGTGGAGCCATGCAGTTTTTACATGCAAAATGAGCAATGCAAATTTGGGCGAAGTTGCAAATTTGACCACCCGCTTCCAGTCGCATTTCGCTATGGACATTCTAACATAACGACTGCACCATATATGACAATGTCTCTTTCGGTTTCATTTTTAGAATGGTCCAAACGGGACCCGCGTTCTGTTGGTTTGATGTTTCAACATGGTCAAACGGTGTCTATAGGGGACGTGCAGCTCTTGAGTCTAAGTTCTTCCTCAAAAAGGTAATGGAAGATGGCGATTTATATATTATCCGGGCTTCCAGTGCTATGCATTTTTTTAGGTGGCTCATAGTAAGATGTCTAAGTGAAGTATGGTGTTATTATATATATGATGCTACTTAGGTTGAGTATGTTAAAAATTATAACAGTTTTCATTTCTTTCAATCTGATATGGAGATACAAGGTTGCTACTAAACATATGTGAATAAAAAGGAATTTGCAATAATGTCTGTTTTTCTATAATTGATTTGTCTTTTATTGTTCTTTTGGTTTTATGTCTTAATTTATTAACAATAAACTGTAACAGCTGGTAATTAATCTAGCCTCAAGTCTTGCAAATGGAAGGGTTATATCTGGAAGGGTCAAAGACATTTTGTGCAAAATTAGCTCGAGTCAAAACACGGCATTTTGAAAAGAGAGTCCCGACAAGAATGAACTAGGCTTGAAATGGATCATAAAAAGTATCATAGTTGGTTCACTCGCTATATCTTTTAAAGTGGTTGGTTGTGACAAGTCGAGTTGGATGCGACAATGGTGGAGGTGAGTGTTGGTGTTCTCGGTAGTGGCGATGTGGAGGTAGCAGTCGTGGTTTCAGCAACAAATTTGGTGTTGACCCCCGATTAAGTTTGCATGGTTCATAAAATTTGAGTAGACCTAAATTGACCCATTTTGTAATTTGAGTTGACCGTTACGCTATCTTGCATGGTTTATAATTTTTTTTACTCGATTAACCATTTCGCTAATTGTGACCTTGGATTTGTTCCCGCTGCTGAGGGTATCGAACACTGAAAGTTTATTTAACATAATTCTTTTTTTTAAACATGGGATATATGTAATTAATCCTATTCTTTATGTTTTTTCATTTAGTTCTTTATTTTTTGGTTACTTGTCATAACTCATGTGATTGAATCTTTTCTATGGGGTGTTTTTTAGAATGGTGGCAAACGGAACCTGATTGATATAAAGCCGAGAACCTGATTGATGTAAAGCCGAGATTGTATGTAAGAATATGTAATTTCAATCACTAAAATCCAACCTGTCTTTGTTGATTTTATTGTTCAACCCGTGTAGTACACGGGTCTCTAACCTAGTGATCAATGATCCACGTATCTCCCGGCTTTTCCTTTTCCTTTCATTACACGTATCTTACCTCTGACTTCTTGTTACTTTAATACTAAGTCTAAACATTTCGTCAAGTCTTTAGTTCCTGTTATTCAAGATATATTCCAGTGACCACTTAGAGGGTTTCCATGGGTAACTTCTGTTTATTTCACAAACTTAATTGCATTGTATCCTATTCTCTCATATGTTTCAAACAATCTTTATAATGTTTTTTTAGCTTTTATTGACTTTCGATCTGTTTGCATTTCTGTTTTGTTGGATGTAATGACAGTGAATTTTTTCTCTACTATACTTGACAAACTTAATTGCATGTATCTCCTCATTCTTTTATATGTTTGAAGAATCTTTATAATGTTGTTTGTTTGTTTTGAGATTCTGTTTGAATTATCCTCTTTATGGCATCATTCAAGATTCCATTTAAATTAATACACTTTATATTCGGATTTTCAACTATCGCCACTGACTGATTCATGGTTTTGCTGAATGTAATCACAGATAATCATTGTAAGCGGAGGTTTGTAACCTCCTCTTCTGCTGAAGTGGACATAATCAGTAACTTGTCAGAGGATTTAATAAACCCAATCTTTGAGCGGCTCCCGATCGAAGATGTTGTAAGAACAAGTGTTCTTTCAAAAAACTGGAGGTATAGGTGGACCACTATGAAGACACTGGCTTTCAATTTTCAATTCCTTAGAAAGATTTAAAAAAATGGAGCTTTCGGTCATAAAGGGTTTGTAAGGATTATAAACAAGATTAAGATCCATCACCAGGGCCCCATTGAAAAATTTCATCTTTGTATACCATACATGCGTCGTGATTGCTTCCAAGAAGTTGATCAATGGATGTTAATCTTATCTAGAAACTGTGTCAGGGAACTCCACATTATGAATTCATATCCGATGTATCGAATTCCATCCTCCATGTTCTCTTGTCTTGAATTGAGAGTGTTACAGTTACATAATTGTACTTTCAAGGCACCATTTGAGTTTTAGGGATTTCCCAATCTTGAAGATATTTTTTTCCGGAATGTTGATTTTTGGAGTAAATGTAAGGCTGTGATCAACTTACCACAACTTAAGAAATTGACACTGCAGAACTCTAAGCCTGTTGAGTACTTCAATTTGGCGATGATGTTAAGAAACTTTCCCAGCCTTACATCTCTTGCCATCGACGGTTTGGATCTTAAGGTTTGATACACTTTTACGTTTGCTCAAAATATTTCTAGGATTTTCACACTGATGCAGTTCTGATGCTACAATCTCACTTTTGCTGCACAGTTTTTGGCTGTACATCAAGTAAAATGCTTAATGGAATTGGAGTTCCAGAGAATTAGTTGTGGTGATTTGGATCAACTTCAAGGTGCTTTGTGTATGCTTCAGAACTCACCTAATTTGAAAGTACTTCGTATGACACTTGTGCAGATGGTAAAGAAAGCTAAAAGTTTGTTATTATTATTATTATTTTGGCTTTACTAATTGGATGGTAACTGGTAAGATATAATTTTACTTTTGTATCATTCTTTGTAGAGACCTGAGGTTGATTTGGAATTAACGTCTAATTATTTAAAAACCCCGACTGTCTTGACCAGACATTGTTCATGTTGCAAACTGTAGAAATGACATCTCTGGAAGGATCAAGACCTGAGCTGCAGTTTATAAAGCTTCTACTCGATCATTCTCCACATCTTGAAAATATGGTTATCCAACCAAGAGCCAAGGATGATGCTCAGAAAATGTTCAACATTGCAAAGGACGTTATGTTGTTCCCGCGAGCCTCAACAAAAGCAAAAATGGTCTACATGGATCCAGAGCCATAATTATAGAGTGTTAATGTAAGTTGATATGAATTGTGTATCTTTCATTTCAAAATCACTCGGGTATAAATACACGTAGAATATACAATCAATGGGAGACAATCTCTCCTGATTTTATGGAGAGGATTGAGGCTAATGAATACAAATAAATACAGCATAAATACAAATTGAATTGCCTAAAATATATCCGCTAATAGCCCCCCGCAGTCGAAGCAGTAGCCGGCCGAATGCAAAGACTGGTCTTGAAACGATCAAACAGAATGCGCGGTAAGCCTTTAGTGAAGATGTCTGCATACTGATATTCGGTAGGGACATGTAGAACTCGAATGGCACCAAGTTTAACCTTCTCACGAACAAAGTGAATGTCAATCTCCACGTGTTTGGTTCTCTGATGTTGAACTGGATTCTGAGAGAGATACATGGCGGAGATGTTGTCACAGTATATGATTGATGCTTGTCTAACCGGAACGTGTAGTTCGAGTAACAGATTGCGAATCCAGGAAAGTTTAGCAGTGGTATTGGCGACTCCTCGATATTCAGCCTCAGCACTAGAAGGTGAGATGGTGGGCTGTCTTTTAGATGACCACGAGATTATATTATTGCCGAGAAACACACAATAGCCGGATGTGGAGCGGCGGGAATCTAGACACCCCCCAGTCAGCATCTGAGTAGGCAGTTAACTGAACAGAACTAGAGGGGGTCAAATGTAAGCCATGATTCGTGGTACCACGAAGGTACCGTAAAATTCTTTTGAGATAGTTGAAGTGAGGTTCCCGGGGTGCATGCATAAATAGGCAAATCTGTTGAACCGCATAGGAAATGTCTGGTCTGGTGATGGTTAAATATTGTAGTGCCCCTGCAAGACTGCGATACAGAGTACCATCAGGGAGTAAGTTGCCAGAATTGGCGCTGAGCTTGGAGTTTGTGTCGGCAAGAGTATGACACGGTTTACAGTTTTCCATTTTAGCACGGGCGAGAATGTCTTGAATGTAATTCCGTTGAGATAAGACGAGACCGCCTGATGTATGTTGTACTTCGATCCCCAAGAAGTGATGTAACCTGCCAAGATCAGTCATAGCAAACTCCCTGGACATAGCAGATATGAAATATTGTAGTAGATGGTCATTTGATGCAGTTAGTATGATATCATCTACATATAGCAATAGATAAGCCATATCAGTACCGTGCCTGTTTGCGGCCATATAGGGAGCACTTTAGACGGCACACAAACTTCGGGTTGCGAGTATCCACAAAACCGGGTGGCTGAAACATATAGACAGTCTCATTGAGGTCTCCGTGTAAAATGGCATTTTTGACATCTAATTGATGAATGGGCCATGACTTAGATAACGCGAGACTGAGTACTGTTCGAATGGTGGTCGGTTTGACCACTGGGCTAAATGTTTCATTGCAATCAACACCAACTTGCTGAGACTTGCCATTCACGACTAAGCGAGCTTTGTATCGCTCAAGGGTCCCATTTGCATGGAACTTGTGGCGAAATAGCCACATGCATCGAATAATGTGTGCCTCGGATGGTCGGGGAACGAGTTCCCATGTGTGGTTATTTATTAAAGCATTATATTAAGTTTTCATAGCATCATACCAGTTCGGATCGGATTGGGCGTCAAGATGGGATTTTGTAATTGGCAAGATGGTTTCGATGTTTAGGTTAAAGGGAACTTTTGCTTTGGATGTGCCATCTTGTGAGCGAGTCACCATGGGGTGTCGGGGCTGTGGGGGAGGGTTGGAGGGTGGTGTAGGCGGACTAGGGTGATGGGCCGTGGGTGGGTTGGGTGGACGTGTGTGGCGTCTGGAATAAGTGATGGGAGGTTGGACATAAGGTGTAGGTTGGTTAGGGAAAGTGGGTGGTGAAGAGGGAGTAGTGTGAGTTGGTGGAGTGGGAGGCGGTGTGTCAGCGGGTGAGGTGGTAGCGGGAGGTGAGGCAGTGGGTGGTGATGCTTGTGTGAAAATGAGAGGAGAAGGGTCGTTGTCAAAAAAGTTGTAGGAGTCGGGTGTAGGCTGGTATGATTTAGAAAACGGGAAGTCAAGTTCATTGAAGGTGACATGGCGAGATAAAATAATTTTCCCTGTGGTATGATCAAGGCATCGATAACCACGATGGTCGGCAGGATATCCAAGGAAAACACAAGGTGTAGACCGTGGGGCAAGCTTATGAGGGCGGGTGTCTGATTGATTTGGATAGCATGCACATCCGAACACACGGAGGTGGGCATAATCGGGATTTTTGAGGTATAAGGCAGCGGTGGGGGTTCGAAAACCAATGGTTTTGGATGGGAGAATGTTGTGAAGGTAAACAGAAGTGTGAAGGGCTTCTACCCATAGATTGGGTTGGAGAGAAGCATGGGTAAGAAGGGACAACATGATTTCGTTAAGTCGACGAATCATGCATTTGGCTTTCCCATTTTGTTGGGATGTGTGAGAGCATGAGAAACGAAATTGTAACCCATGAGAAGCGGCAAATTGTTTAAACTGGGCATTGTCAAACTCTCCACCCATATCACACTGAAAGGATTTAATGTTACAGTGAAATTGGGTGGATATGTATTTGTAAAATTGTGTAAATTTGGTGCAGGTTTCGGATTTAAATTTTAACGGAAACACCCAAGTAAATTGAGTGAAATCATCAATAATGACCAAATAATACTTGTAATCCTGTTTGCTAAGGACTGGAGATGTCCATAAATCATAATGCACAATATCAAATGGGCAAACAGTAGTAGAAGTAGATAAATTAAAAGGCAAATGTTTGTGTTTCGCAATCTGACACGAATCACAAAACAAAGTACGGGCATGCTTATTACATGAAATAAAATTATTAGAATTTAAAATATCTAGGACATGCATGCCAGGATGTCCTAGACGGTTATGCCATGAGCCTTAGAGACTTGTGGAGACAAAAGCAGATGCATCGGGAGGTGTGAGAGCAGTGAGCGGGTATAGGTGACTGTTGCTGTCATGTCGACTCAAAATCGTCCCACTCGGGTAGGCCTTCACAGAAAAACCAAATGGATCAAAATCAATGGAAACCCAGTTATCACAGGTGAATTTCCGTACAGATATAAGATTTTTAATAATATTGGGGGTATGTAAGATGTTTTTGAGTTGGAGTGGTTTAGAAGTTGAGGGAAGGTGTGTATGACCCGATCCGGCAACTAGTAAACGATGTCCATTTCCAACCAAAACATGTTTAATAGAATTACCACACAATTGAGAAATCATACCTGAGTCCGAGGTGAGATGATTAGTGGCCCCAATGTCCATAAACCATTGTGGAGTCTCGTCTTCTACAGCCATGGTTTGAAAGGCTTCGGCTAATTCAGTAGGCTCAAGCGGGTTTATGTCTGTTATATGGGCCTGGGCAGATGTGGAGGATGGATTGGATGTTTGGTTCGGTTGTTGTGGTGCGGACCAAGGAGAGGCCCAGCCCGGTAGTGTGGGGTATGGACATGGAGGAGGCGGAACAGGCCAATAGTTGGGCCAATAATTGTTGGGTTGAGGCGGGTAGGTCCAGTAGTTGTTGGGTGATGGGCGGTTTGACGTGCGGGTAGGTCCAGAAGGCCTAGAAGACCTGTTGGATTGGTTATCAAATGAGGGTGGCCCATTATGCTGATTTGGCCCATCACGACGAGAAAACCCATTTCTGCGAGGGTTAGTATTATTATTATGAACATATCTTGAGCCTTGAGAAGAACCATACCTATTAGGCTGAGTATCAGGGCGGCGAGACCCCTGTGTATTCGCCGGAGTATCACGGCGAGCAGGTGGGTTCACGGCGGCCAGGGCTTCCGATGGTGTGGACACGGGTTCCTAAGCAGTCTGCCGTTCCAAGTCACCTCGAAGCATTTCAACTGCCTCGTTCCAAGGGGGTAGTTCTCTGTTAATCATTACAACGATTGTGTCGTATTCCCGTGGTAACCCCGCACGAGTTGTAAGACTAGTGCTTGTTCATTCACGGGGGTACCAAGATCTTCTAGTTGATCAGCGATGTCCCGCAGAGCTTGGCAATAGGCGTCCAACGAAGGAGATGCACTTAGTTTCAGGTTGGTGAATTTAGATTGCAAGGCGGCGCATCGAGGTCCCCTGTTGGTGTGAAAATTTTCACGGACACGGGTCCAAGCCTGAAGGGTAGTAGCATCATTATCAGGGTTCAAGATGTCAAGAACCTGCTTGAGATAGTTATCAGAAAGTGTGGAGTATATCCACTGCAAAACGATTGCATCAACATTCTTCCATTGCTCATAGCACAGGTCGTCTCTTGAAGGAGGTTCGGATGTGATATGGTCCAAGACTTGATACCCGCGTGCGTGAAGTTGGAAGAGCTTCACCCACGCAGAGTAGGTCACCGTGGAGCCATCCAGATGCTGGACCTTCTTCGTGATATCGGTAACGGTGTAGACAAGGTGAAGTGTGTTGGTGGGTTTGGGGTTGGCCGAGGCCTGTTGGTCAGCATTGTCAGCCATAGGGATGAAAGGTTGGAGGGAAAGATTGAGCAAGGTGTGACCGGCTGAAAGACTGAGGGTCGAAACCCAGTTGTAGGATCGAAATCCCGAGAGAGGCGGCTGCGGGTTTGGCTTCAGAGCACAAGCTCTGATACCATGTAAGTTGATATGAATTGTGTGTCTTTCATTTCACAATCACTCGGGTATAAATACACGTAGAATATACAATCAATGGGAGACAATCTCTCCTGATTTTATGGAGAGGATTGAGGCTAATAAATACAAATAAATACAGCTGATGTGTTGCAAAACACATCTCTTTTCCTATGTATTTTGTATATTAATTGTTCAAGGTTTTTAGTCGTTTCGTGTTGTTTTTATTATGTATTTATGTATTTTATTATTTTATAGGTGTTTGGAGAAAATGAGCTCAAAATGAAAGAATTTTTATCGAGACACCAACGCTCGAGAGGAGGTGCTAATGGACGTTGGAGTGTAGACTAGAAATTTTGGTCGAGTCAAGAGCATCCGAGTTGAAAGCATGGAACAACAACAACAACAACAACAACAACAACAACAACAACAACAACAACAACAACAACAACAACAACAACAACAACAACAACAACAACAACAACAACAACAACAACAACAACAACAACAACAACAACAACAACAACAACAACAACAACAACAACAACAACAACAACAACAACAACAACAACAACAACAACAACAACAACAACAACAACAACAACAACAACAACAACAACAACAACAACAACAACAACAACAACAACAACAACAACAACAACAACAACAACAACAACAACAACAACAACAACAACAACAACAACAACAACAACAACAACAACAACAACAACAACAACAACAACAACAACAACAACAACAACAACAACAACAACAACAACAACAACAACAACAACAACAACAACAACAACAACAACAACAACAACAACAACAACAACAACAACAACAACAACAACAACAACAACAACAACAACAACAACAACAACAACAACAACAACAACAACAACAACAACAACAACAACAACAACAACAACAACAACAACAACAACAACAACAACAACAACAACAACAACAACAACAACAACAACAACAACAACAACAACAACAACAACAACAACAACAATCAACAACAACAACAACAACAACAACAACAACAACAACAACAACAACAACAACAACAACAACAACAACAACAACAACAACAACAACAACAACAACAATCAAAAGAGACTTAAAGTCTCACGTGAGTGAGTAAAAGAAAAGAAAAAAAAAATTGAAAAACAAGCTTAGAAGTGGAAAGTGCTCCTCAAGTCCAACAACAATCATGCCTTGGCCCAAATTTCGTTTTTATTTGCCCAGATCATACTTTAAGATGAAGTTTATTATTTATCTAACCTAAATGGATTGAAGTCGAGAGGACAGTGCCGCAAAGAAAGAGAAGGAGGCATATTATATCGAAGAAAAGAAGGCAGCGGAAATTATCATATCACAAAGGACACATCCGCCAAAGCCAAAAAGAAAGGAGTGAAGGGGAATAAGGCACGGGTTTAAGATTGAACCAACGGGTTTGATTATTTTAAGTTTTAGTTTTTATATTTATTGACTTTGTGTTTATGAATATTATTACTATGACTTTGATTTTTCTTGAACCTATGTTTTTATTGTTTTCTCTAATTATGTTTGGCTAAAACTATTTGATTTTGGTTTATGTTTCGGATTTGGATTTTATAGTTGGACTTGGATTTATGTTTTAGTAAGAAACTTTTTTATGATTTTATGATGTGTGTGCGTACTTTTTACCAATTTATAATCTTTTAATGTTCCACGAGTGTCTTAGTGAATGTCTTTCATGTTTGGATACTTGTTAGAATTACTTGCTTTGTGTTTGTAGTTTATTTTGTGGTTTTAGGCCTGAATTCCATAGGAACATTAATTGGGAGTTTAAAGGTAATTTGTGTTCTTCCTACTCATGAGACCGAGAGGTGATAGGTAGTCAGGTTTGTCTTTGGTGCTAGAGGTTTAGGCTAGAAACGTTGAGAGATCAGGTTTTCCTAAGTTCTCTAGTATTATTTGCTTATCTGTGTCATAGATTGACTTTACAGGTTACTCCTTGCACTTTAGGGTGTATTGTGATTGGAGAGTGAGAAATCTAAACCAGTCTAGCGAGTACTTTAGCATAGTTAGTGAGACCGAGAGGTGATCTAACCAATCAGTGAGATTAGTAGCCTTTAGGATTCCTTTTCGGTCAGTCTTGGTAAATGATCCGGGAGCCACTAGGATACTAGGGGTAAATATTATAAGATCCTGATTGCCAACATAGTTTCTAAAGCCGGGGTAGTTCCAATTTCATTAGTAGGATTCGATACCTAGGTGGTTGCCTTTCCCATCTCTGATTTCCTCCTTAGTGATCCTCTGCTATCTTTTAATTTAAGTCTTTTAATTTATTTACTTTAGTAATTAATTAATATAAAAAATCACAAAAATCCAATTTGCTAGGCTAGGAGTCGATAGAGGTCTAGTACCGAGAGTCGCCACATTGTGTCCACGGATCGATATTCCGGACTTACTTGCTCTGCTACACTGCGACCGCAACACTTGCCGTTAGTGTGTGGTTTAGCGGGTTTATCCATTTTTTAAAACTTGACCCGAATTTATTTAATACACATTTTCACACATCAACAGCATAAATACAAATTGAATTGCCTAAAATATATCCGCTAATAGTTAAATGTGTTGAAATCCAGTGGTTATCTCGTAGTCTTGTCTTTTATTTTTCCTTTTAGGTATGCAGTTGGCAGGACAAGGCATGTAAAGAATGCGTAGCTCTATATATCTTGGTATTAAAACGATGATATTAATGGACTTGGACTTAGGCTTTTGCTGGATCAAAACAGGGGTACAAAGTGGTAACAGGTTATGTCTTTTTTTCCAAGTTGCAACTTACAAGTTGTTTCTTTAGTTTAGGTAGCTCATTTCGCAAGACACTGTTCCCACATTTAGTTCCGAGTTGTCAGAATTAGCTACCTGCTCTGACCCGTCTGTTTTTCCAGGCTTACATTATTTTGTCCTTTTTTTAAATAATTTTGGAATACCTTCTGTAAATTCCATAGCCATATCTCCCCAAACTCTATGGGTGAGGGTCATAGCATCCCCACCCCACCTAGGTGCATCATTGTTTCACATGATCTGTTGCATCTTTCCTCGTTTTCGGCGAGTAGAATTGTGTGGTGAGGATAAACCTCAGCTCCAATTCCATCTAGTTTTTTATGATTTAATACCGAGATTTTCATATGAGTTGTCATGTTTAGAGCCGGGGGTCTCCTTGGAAGCAGCTTCTCTATCCCTAGGGATGGGGGTAAGGTTTGCCTACATCCCACCCTCCCCAGACCCTACCAATAGTATTTCTATTGGTGGGATTTACTGGGTATGGTTGTTGTTGTTGTATTTTCATATGAGTTGTCATTGATAATGCATCTACTATGATACCTTTATATAGTGTATTTTTTTGATCAAATTCTGTGAGCTTGGACAATCATTTCTGCTGCAAAGGGTATAGTTGCTACTTTTTGACTGCATGGATAATAAGTTTATAACAAGGAGTTCTCGCACATAAGTAGACAGCTGTACATGTCTATATATGTTGAACAGGTGTAGGTAATTTGTTTTCCGAAAGTTAGTTACTACTTTCTGATTGCATAGATAATAACCAGGAGTTCTCCCACATAAGTAGGTGGCTGCAAATGTCTAGTAGGAGGTTGAGCTTTATAACTACAGGTTATAAGATGGGCCTTATGCATCAACACTTGCGCTATACTAGAAGCCGTTGTCTTTTATTGTAAACGTTTGAAATAAATCTTGGTTCATAAGGGACTGTTTTCACACTTAGAAGAATGTATTTGATTTGATCTCAAGTGCATTGATGTCTGCCTATTAGCCTACTATTTCCTTGTTTCATTTAGTTCTTGGTTGTCGGAGAATAGCTTTCCAAACATTCGTTTTAAACTTGTTACCCGACCCGTCTGTATTTTATGGCTTACAATATATCATTCTAGCCCTATGCTTTTGGCATACCTTCAATAAATTCTTTAGCCATACCTTCTATATATGGTACTCCATTATTTCACATGATCAGTTGCATCTTCTCTCGCTTAGGCGAGTAGAATGTGTGGCGAGGGTATTTTTCAACTCCAAATGAACCGCCCATAGCTGGTTCTCCTTCTCGTCTATGCTTGGTTTTGTATGATTTAGTAATAGATGATACCAAGTAATAGACACTATAGTTGACTTATAAATATAGATAATTATTATCATTAATATTGTATTTAACCACTTCCCTAAAATATGGGAATGTGACTTGTATATATTATTGTGTTCAATGAAATAATATTCAAGGGTTTGAACCATAGAATTCTACATGGTATCAAAGCCATAACCCTAGATTTTTTTTTCCTTCTTGCTTCTTCCTACGGCTGCCGCACCTTCTCTGCGATCAGCCTCTTGCTTCTTTCCAGCCCTCCTATTCGATCGACCACCTCCCTTTCACACCCACAATATCTTCCATTCACCCTGCTGTTACCGTTACAAACATTAAGAATTTTATCCCACTCATCCTTACCACCAAACTGAACATTACAACACATGGGCTGAACTATTCGTCATACACTGCAAAGCGTATGAAGTTTATGATCATCTCTTACCCCGCGTCCCTCCTTCACAAAATACGGCCTCCAAAGAACCCGAATCATCAATCGCCCCTACCTACCGCGAGTCTTGGGAACGATTAGATGCCATAGTTCTTCAATGGATCTATGGCACTATCACCCAGGATCTCATCCACACAATAATGATCACCAATACCACTGCCCACGATGCCTGGTGTCGCCTCAAAAACCTTTTTCTAGATAACCAAGCCGTTAGGACCATAGCCCTTCAAAACAAATTTTTTAACACCCGCCTTGAGCGTTTCTATGACATGTCATCTTATTGTCAACACATGAAACTTCTCTATGACCAACTCATTAGCCTAGGAGCCAACGTCAGCGAAAACCAACTCGTCATGCAAATCCTAACCGGCCTCACCGACCAATATGAAACCATCAAACTTATCCTTCAACAAACAAAACCCTTACGTGATTTCTACAATACCCGTTCTCAACTATGCCAGGTTGAAGACCAGCAAATTAACCAAACCACCCTCGCGGCTCAGTCCGCTGGAACCGCCCTAAATACCCTTACCTCCAACTCCACCCAACCTCCCTCATCCACACACCAAACCTCCTCGGACGGTACTGACCGTAGTCGTGGACGAGGCCGCGGCCGAGGACGTGGTTCCTATGGTCGGGCCGCTTCCAACAAAGCGTGTGGCAGCCCCCAGCCTGTGGCCACAGTCACCCTCCTGGCCCGCCTCACCTCAGCCTTACCCATTCTCACCCTAGCCCAACTGGTCCTTTCCACCCTACCCTTACCCTTCCAGCCCAATACCACCTTATTCCCCAACTCCTCAGGCCCATTCATCCCACCCTTACTACTCGGCAACCCCACCTAAGTCCCACAGCGGCCCACACCAGGCATCACAGGCCCAACAACAGAAGCCTGACTCCTCTGCTGGCCTTCTAGGCCCCAAACCGGACGCAAATGCTTCAGCCCACTCATATGCGGCCTCTTATTCCCCTACAGATATCGCTCAGGCCCTGTACAATTTGGCACTTCACAACAATGATTCATCCTGGACCATGGACACAGGAGCAACAGGTACGATGTCTCCTCAATCTGATAAGTTCCCCTCTATTTTTAATTCTAGCATTATTCGCAACATTATTGTTGGGAATGGTAAAACCATTCCGGTTTTAGGCCAAGGCAATATTACCTTACCACCACCATTCCCACCCTTCAAACTTAACAATGTCCTTTATGCCCCTAACCTAGTTAAAAACCTTATATCTGATCGTCGTTTTACCACCGATAACCAATTATCTGTTGAATTTGACCCCTATGGTTTTACTGTGAAGGACCTCCAGACCAAGAAACCTATCCTACGGTGCAATAGCTCGGGGGACCTCTACACTCTCAGCCCTTCCAACATCACCAACCTCACCACTGCTTCCACTTATGCAGCTATCTCACAAGACACCTGGCATCAACAGCTCGGTCACCCAGGCCCAGCTATTTTAAATAATTTGAAAAGTTCTAATTCTATTAATTGTGGTTCTTTAAATAATAAAACATACAGTGCTTCTATTTTTGGTAAACATACTAGACTTCCATTTTTTTGCTTCTAATACAAGTACAACAATGCCATTTGATCTTGTTCATAGTGATGTTTGAACTTCCCCCATTATGTCTAACGGGGTCACCGTTATTATGTGTTGTTTTTAGATGACTTTACCAACTTTTTATGGACCTACCCAATTACCCATAAATCTGATGTCTTTGCCATGTTCACCAAATTTAATAATTTTGTCCAAACCCAATTCAACACCAAAATAAAACTACTTCAATGTGACAACGGTCGTGAATATGCCAACAACCAATTTCATCACTTTTGCACTACTAATGGCATGCACTTCCGTTTCTCTTGCCCCCACAGCTCCTCACAAAATGGCAAAGCTGAGCGCAAAATTCGTACCATTAACAATCTTATGCGCACCATCTTGGCCCATTCCTCTATGCCCACAACCTATTGGCCCCATGCCCTTGACACCGCCACTTACCTCCTTAACATCATCCCAAGTAAAATACATCATTTTCAAACACCCACACAACGACTCTACCATTGCCTTCCCACCTATGATCACCTTCGTGTGTTCGGGTGTGTTTGTTACCCACTCATACCATATACCACAATCCACAAACTAGCATACCGTTCTCGCCCGTGTGTCTTTTTAGGGTATCCTTCAAACCATAGGGGGTACAAATGCCTAGACCTCAAAACTTGTACCATTACCATAAACCGTCACGTCTTGTTTGATGAAACCATATTCCCATTTGCCAAGTCCCACAAAACTATCTCATATACTTACCAATTCCTTGATGACACCCCTCACCCATCCATCTACACAAACCCCCACACCTCACCTTCCACACCACCTGATCACACCCCACCTACATCACCTCAGCCCAATGCTTCACATCCCACGCCCCACCATTCAGCCCAACCCAATCTTGTCAGCCCAACAGCCACATCTCAAACCAACCGCTCCCCATCCCAGACTACACCTATCGGCCCATCTACCAACACTTTTCAACCAAACCCCACCATGGCCCAAATCCTCAACCCCAGTCCACCCGCCCCGTCACATCCCTCACATCCTGACCCGCCCTCTACCACAGTCCCGAACCCACCACCACCTCCTCCCACCCGCACCATTCACACTCGGCCATGTCCGGTATATCCAAACCCAAACAAATTTTTAACCTGTCCACCTCAACCATCGCCCCTATACCAAAGACACCCAAAGATGCCTTGTCTAACCCGGAGTGGCATAACGCCATGAAAACGAATTTAATGCTTTAATTAAAAACAAGACTTGGGAACTTGTCCCGAGACATCCTGATATGCATATTATTCGTAGCATGTGGCTTTTTCGCCACAAATACAGGTCTGACGGCACACTTGAGCGGTACAAGGCTCGTTTGGTTTGTGATGGTAGGAATCAAGAACTTGGGGTAGATTGTGGGGAAACGTTCAGTCCGGTTGTGAAACCGGCCACCATACGTACTGTGTTGACTTTGGCACTCTCTCAGTCCTGGTCCATCCATTAATTGGATGTTACCAATGCTTTCCTACATGGAAATATCACAGAGACGGTCTATATGTATCAACCTATGGGGTTTCGACATCGGGATTTTCCTGATCATGTTTGTCGTCTGACAAAATCTCTTTATGGTCTCAAACAGGCACCTCGGGCCTGGTACCAGCGCTTTACTGATTTTGTTACGTCTATTGGTTTCTTGCAGAGCAGATGTGATAACTCTCTTTTCACCTACCACCACGGGGGTGACATAGCTTACTTATTAATTTATGTTGATGATATTATTCTCACTACTTCCTCAGACTCTCTAAGGAAGAAGCTCATGGGCAGCCTCGCGGCTGAATTTGCCATGAAGGATCTTGGACCACTCAGTTATTTCTTAGGTGTATCTGTCTCTCGCACAGGTAACCAGAGTTTTTTGTCACAGCAATCCTATGCTCTGGATATTGTTAGTCGTGCAAGTATGGATAATTGTAACACAGTTGCGACTCCGGTTGACACCAAACCTAAGTTGAGCAGTACCTCTGGTGCTCCCTTTGAGAATCCCACTTTATACTGGAGTCTGGCAGGGGCCTACAATATCTAACTTTCACCAGACCCGATATTACATATGCCGTTCAGCAGATATGTCTTCACATGCACAGCCCCACATTGGATCATTGGAATGCTCTAAAGCGTATTATTCGTTATATTCGTGGCATTGCCTCTTATGGTCTTACATTATCCTCCTGTCATGAGGTTTCTCTTCGAGCTTACACAGACACTGATTGGGCAGGATGCCCGGATACTCGCCGCTCTACGTCTGGTTATTGTGTTTACATGGGTTCCAATCTTTTATCTTGGTCGTCTA
The DNA here is from genome assembly GCA_028751855.1 of Ambrosia trifida. Taxonomy (NCBI): domain Eukaryota; kingdom Viridiplantae; phylum Streptophyta; class Magnoliopsida; order Asterales; family Asteraceae; genus Ambrosia; species Ambrosia trifida. The sequence goes on along the minus strand of CM054130.1, from coordinate 33,683,122 downwards.
AGCGTTAGACCACTATTTCTCGGTCCAGTGCTGAAGCCGAGTAACGTGCAGTGGCCAATGTTGTTGCTGAAGTATGCTGGATTCGCAACCTCCTCCTTGAGTTGCGTCGCCCATTATCTACTGCTACGCTCGTGTATTGTGATAACATCAGTGCTATATATTTGTCTAATAATCCTGTTCAACATCAACGGACGAAGCACATTGAGCTCGATATTCACTTTGTTCGTGAGCATGTTAAACGCGGCACTATTCGGATTCTCCATACTCCTACACGTCTTCAGATTGCTGATATCTTCACCAAAGGTCTACCACGTGTGTTATTTGATCACTTCCGCTCCAGTCTCAACATTCGACATCCTCTTGCTTCGACTGTGGGGGTGTAATAGACACTATAGTTGACTTGTAAATATAGATAATTATTATCATTAATATTGTATTTAACCACTTCCCTAAAATATGAGAATGTGACTTGTATATATTATTGTGTTCAATGAAATAATATTCAAGGGTTTGAACCATAGAATTCTACACCAAGATCTCAATGAGTTGCCTTAGATAATGCATCTCTACTCTGTTCTCTACACCTTATTATAGCAGCTTGTTGCTCGCTTACCCATTATCCAGATGTAACTTTATTATTAATCTGAAAATAGTTAACAAAAAAAACTTAAAAAAAATTATTAAATCATATGAACCTGGACTGGAAGCCTGGTAAAGGGTTGGTAATTTGTTTTCCAAAGGTCAAAAGATACTTCTAAGTCTTGATAATATCCGACAAGTATAGCTAATAATTTCTGAGTACATGGATGATAACTAGGAGTTCTCCTACTTAAGTAATAAGACAGCCCTTGTTGGCCAATTTACGAAAGATAAACGCAAATTTGATAACAAAACTGATAAGAATGATAATAATTGTATTGATTGATCGAATTGATTGAATGATTACAAGTGTTTCATGTTTTGGTTTGTGATACAGAAACTTGATAACCGCTAAAATGAAACATACATAAACTATATATACATAATGAAACAACGCGACTGTAATGAATCATTGTGTCTTCGTAGTTGAACCGTTGCGTCTTGTTTGAACCGGTTATTGAATAACTTGAACCGGTGTGTATAATATCTAGCTTTATTATGATAGTATCCAATACCCTCCCTTAAGCTAGATTGGTAGTATATTCAACATAGTGCGTAGTCTTGTGAAGTCCTTTGGTTGTAGTGCATTGGTGAAGATATCTACTACTTGATCTTTAGTGTTGCAATACTTTATCTCCACGTCTTCAGTCTTAATTATATCTCTTATGAAGTGATATTTGATTCTGATATGTTTGCTTTTCCCATGATAGACTGGATCCTTTGTGAGATTGATTGTAGATTTGTTGTCACAGTATAGGGTGATTGCCTTATTTGTGTCAAACTCTAATTCTTTTAAGATCCCTTTGAGCCATAGAGCTTAACATCCAGTGAGTGATAAAGCAATGTATTCTGCTTCTGTTGATGATAATGCTACCACCTTTTGCTTCTTTGATTGCCACGAGATTGCTCCTGATCCTATATTGAATATATATCCTGATGTGCTTTTGCTATCATCTATATTTCCTGCATAGTCACTATCACTAAAGCCTTTCAATTCAAATGAGTTTTTGTTGTATACTATTCCATATTCTGAAGTGCCTTTTATATATCTCAATATATGTTTTCCTGCTTCCCAATGTGACTTCTTTGGTTGATCCATGAATCTGCTGATTTTGCTGACTGCAAACATTATGTCGGGTCTTGTATTTGTTAAATACATGAGGCTTCCAACTAAACTTCGATATAGACTTGGGTCAATGTTCTCTTCATTGCTGTTTTTGATCAACTTTAATCCATATTCCATTGGAGTTGAGGCTTTAATGCTATCTGCCATTCTAAATCTTTCAAGTATGTCTTTAGCATATTTGGTTTGAGAAATCTTTATTGCTTCTTGATCATAGGTAACTTCCATCCCTAAGAAATAATGTAATTTTCCCATGTCTGTCATTTCAAACTCCCTTTGCATGGGTTCTTTAAATGAGATAATTTCCTCCATGCAGTTACTAGCTATGATTAAATCATCTACCTATAGGCACACCACTAGTCTGGAGTCTTTGTCTTCTTTAAAAATAAGGTATGTTCAAATGTACACCTTTTGAAGTTATGTTGTTCAAAATATTGACTGATCCGACTATACCATGCTCGTGGAGCTTGCTTCAAACCATACAGTGCTTTCTTAAGAAGACATACCTTATTTTCATTTCCCTTTTCTATAAATCCCAGAGGTTGTTCTATAAACACCTTCTTTAATTCTCCATTCAAGAATACAGTTTTCACATCCATTTGATGTAGATACCATTTATATTGAGCAGCTAGGGCAAGTACTAGTCTTACAGTCTCAAAACGAGTTACTGGTGCAAATACTTCCTGATAATCTATCCCATATTTTTGTTTATAACCCTTTACTACTAGACGAGCTTTATGTTTATCTATATTTCCATGTTTGTCATATTTGGTTTTGTATATCCATTTTACTCCTATGGGTGTTTGATCCTTTGGTAAATCAACCAACTCCCAGGTTTCGTTCTTTTGTATAGATTCTATTTCCCTCTTCATTGCTTCTTTCCATTTTTCATCTTTTCTTGCTTCATCATAATCAATTGGGTCTGAGTCAGTGTAAAATGCAAAGTTTGTAGCTTCTTGATGTCTCTGATATAAATCTCGTACTTCTGGACTGCTCAACGGTTGGGTTCTACTATGAATATCTGCTAGTTTACGTACTTTTAAAGGTGGACTTTGACTAGATGTTGTGGCATCTAAATTTTCATCCTCAATTTGGATTCCTTGCTCTTCCTGCCTCCCATTTTCAGATGTATTGTTTATGGGTGAGTGTTCTTCATTCCTTGACGTCTGATCACGTGTATTGTTCTCACTGCTTTCCGTATTTTCATTGTCGTCTAAAGTTATGACATCTTCATCCTCATTTTCTTCCCAAGTTTTATTCTCATCAAATATGACATCTCGGCTAACTATAGTCTTTCTTGTAATCGGATTGTATAATTTATAAGCTTTACTATTCTCACTGTATCCAACAAAGATTGCTCTTTCTGTTTTATCATCAAGTTTACCCCGTTTTTGTTCTGGAACATGTGCGTAGGCAAGACAGCCAAATATTCGTAAATTTGATACATCAGGTTTGATTCCAGTCCAGGCTTCTTCAGGAGTTTTATCACTGATACTCTTAGAAGTTGTTCGATTTAAGAGATATGTTGTGCAACTTACAGCTTCTACCCAATATTCATTTGGGAGTTTCTTTGTTTTCAACATGCTCCTACTCAGTTCCATTAAGGTTCTATTTTTACGTTCTGCAACTCCATTTTGTTGCGGTGTATAACTTGTGGTCAGTTGATGATGTATTCCATGTTCTTGTAAGTATTCTTGGAAAGCATTTTCACAATATTCTCCACCTCTGTCAGTCCTAAGATATTTTATTCTTTTGTCTGATTGATTTTCTGCTAAGGCTTTAAATATTTTGAAGAAGTGTAGTGCTTGTGATTTCTCTTTGAGGAAGTATATCCAGGTTTTTCTTGTAAAGTCATCTATGAAAGTAATGAAGTATCTGCATCCTCCTATTGTCTTTGTTCTCATTGGTCCACATATATCTGAGTGAACAAGTTGTAAAAGGCTTTCTGCTCTCCATTTTGCTTGTTTACTGAATGGTTTTCTAGCATGTTTTCCTAAAGCACAACCTTCACATATGTTTTCTGTCTTATATATCTTAGGTAGACCTTTTGCTGCGTTTTTGTGCTCCATTTCAATTAGTGTTTCATAGTTGATGTGACCATAAATCAGAACTGGTTTTTGTGGATGTGTACAGTACTTTAGGCAAGTCTTGATTTGGCTATAAAGGAAACATCTTATTTTGAGTCATGGGTGTTTCTGTAATTGTTTTTCCTTAACGGTTTTTTATGGTGCACATTCCTTTTCCAAAAAATACATCGTATCCCTTTTGCAGTAGTTGTCCCACACTAAGAAGGTTATGTCTTAGTCCTTCTACATAAAATACATTTGGAATCTTGTTCACTTTATCATTTACTCTTATACTTCGCCACTTCCTAACACTTGCAGTCTCTTATCATCACCTGTTCTAACTTCTTGCCTATCTTGGTCATTAAATGTGATGAATATATTCCTATTTCCTGTCATATGATTACTGCATCCGCTGTCTAGGTACGAACAATTTGTATCCTTATTTTCTTCCATGTTAAATATCATGAACATGCTATCTTGTTCTGATTTACTTTCTTCTTTACACACCATCGCGGATTCATCTTTCTCATTTTCTTCCTTATTTGGACAGTTTCTAGCTATATGACCTAATCCTTGACAATTATAACATACAATGGGTCCGTATCGCCCTGATCTACCTCCTCTTCCTCTTCCTCTGTACCTGTTATTATATCTATTCCCTCCTTTATTTCTTACTTGAGTCCCACTTTGTACTTGGAATGCTTGATCAATGACATGTGTGTCATATTGCTTAAGTCTTAATTCATGGGATTGTAGTATACCCATAAGTTCTTCAATTGATAATTCTTCTAAATCTTTGGACTCTTCTACAGCTACTACTACGGTTTCATATTTTCTGGTCATACTACGCAATATTTTCTCAACTATTCGCTTATCACTTAACTCCTCTTCATTCATTCTTAACTGGATAACTATTGTGGTAACCCTATCAAAGTATCCTTCTATTGTTTCTGTTTCTGACATTCTTAGGATGTCAAATTCACATCTAAGGGTTTGTAATTTTACTGTCTTTACACGGCGTTCTCCATGATATGATTTGTATAATATTTCCCAGGCTTCCTTAGATGTTTTTGCATTGGCAATTCTTTCAAATATTGTTTCATTTGATGCTTGAAATAGATAGTGAAGTGCCTTCTTATCCTTTTTATTTTGCTCTTTGTGCTCCTTTCGTAAGGCATCACTTGCATCATTTGGTAATTCCCTAACACCATCCTCTACTACACTCTATAAATCTTGGGACTCTAATAGCACTTTCATTTGAATGTGCCAATGGTAATAATTTTGTCCCAAAAGTTTTGGAATTTGGTTTTGTACTCCTCCTTGTGTTGTCATATTTTTTCTTTAATAATTTGTTTGTATATGTTTGAGATTAAAAAGATTAATCCCGGAACCCAAAAAAAATAATAACAACTTTCTTAGATATTCTACTTCTTTTTTTGGGGGGGTTTGACTCTTAGGGGTCAACGATTTTCAAAAAATAATAAACTATTCTTTCCTTAGAATTCCCTCCTAAGATCCGAAGAACAAAAACTAAGATAATCTGGGAGGATCCTAAATATGTTTTCCAATCTATCCGTATGCGATTCTTGTATAAGTAATAACCGTTGAACAATCGCACACTCAATAATAATCAGAGTACTATTATACCCTGTTCTACGAAGGGAAAGACAATAATCAAAAAACAGATTTAAGTGTAGGAAATTTACAGAAGAATTCTCTATGTGATTCGATGAGAGTTTCTTGTTGATATAATTCGTGTAAATCCTCTTGTTGTTTTTGATTCTTTTACTCCCTTGACGAACGATTGAAATGATCCTCTGTTTTCGTTTGAATATGATAATCGGATTGATGGTGGTGTTTTGAATGATTCTTTGTTTCCTTGGCTCTGATACCAGATTTGTTGGCCAATTTACGAAAGATAAACGCAAATTTGATAACAAAACTGATAAGAATGATAATAATTGTATTGATTGATCAAATTGATTGAATGATTACAAGTGTTTCGTGTTTTGGTTTGTGATACAGAAACTTGATAACCGCTAAAATGAAACATACATAAACTATATATACATAATGAAACAACGCGACTGTAATGAATCATTGTGTCTTCGTAGTTGAACCGTTGCGTCTTGTTTGAACCGGTTATTGAATAACTTGAACCGGTGTGTATAATATCTAGCTTATATTATGATAATATCCAATAGCCCTTGTGTGTCAACACATGCCCAATGCTAGCAGTAGTTGTGTTAAACAATAAAACTTGAATGTAAGTTTGGTAGTAGAGCTAGTACAGTGGGTCTAGTAACCGGCCAAAGGGTTAAACTAGGTTCAGGTTAAAACGGGTCGCTTTGGTAAGTATAAGTTTGGTTTTGGTCAAAGGCGGTGAGCGCGGTGGGGGCAGTGGATGAACGGTGGTCCTAACGACGGTTGTGCTGACTCTGATCAGTTGGTGGTGACCTTTTATTTAACCTTTTTGGTATGCAGTTGACTGGAATAACGTTAAAAATGTTATTTTACTAGTTTTTGGTTGAACTAGTTTTAACGTTATTTTACTAATTTCGTGAAAATAACGTTAAAAACGACGGACGGTTAATCATGCATCATGTGGTGGCGTTGATAGCCAAAAGACAAAGGGGCACATTCACCGATCGGGTTTGTCCCGATTGCTAAGTGTTTTGTGCCGTATGTCCAAGGCATGATACCAAACCACATCGAGCCGGGGGTCTCACTGGAAGTAGCCTCTCTATTCTTAGGGGGTAGAGGTAAGGTTGTCTACATCTTACCCTCCTCAGACCCTACCTTAGCTTTGCTATAGGTGGGATTAACTGAGTATGATGATGATGATGATGATGATGATGGTATGCAGTTGACTGGAACAATATATGTGAACGTTGCGCAGTTCTGTATCTATTTAAAACGGGTTATTTAACTAGTCCTTTAAAAGATTGGCACGAGTATATTTAGAACAAGTAAATAACTTGTGTTCCCTCTTTGAACTTTCTAACTTGAATGGTACCTCTCTTGATATGAGGCTTAGGTCCACAACTTTTAGTTTTCCTAGAAAATAGGGCGCGTGTTGTGGAGGCGGTGTGCGCGTGATAGCTACTTCATTGGCCCTGTCAAAAACTCATCTTCTAGATATCTTTCCAAACATTGTTATGACAGACTTGCAATATATCATCCTTGCCCTATAAATTTGAAATACCTTCTATAAGTTTATGCATATAGCCATATAGGCCAGTAGAGTAGAGTAGTTTTGTATGATTTAATACTAGATGATACCAAGGTCAATCTTCCTGGATTTGGGTCAATACGGGTCCTGTTAAAAGGTATCAGTTTAGGTTAGGTTTGGGTCAAAACGGGTTTTGTTCAATATGGCTTTCTCTGAAAGGTATCAAGATGGGTTCTCGCTATGTTATGATGGCTAGTGACAACCGTGGGCAGAGGTGGTGGTGGTGGAAGATGTGGTGTTGACGGTCTAGCTTGCGGCGGAAGTGCTCAAAGCGGTGGCTGCGGTGCTAGCAGTAGTTGTGTCAGTGGCGATCAATGGTTTGTAGTCGTGGAAGTTTTGGGCTTCTTATTTGCTGTAGGGACTAAAGATCGATTAGTGATTTAGTGGACTTAGGCCTCTTAATTCGGTGTAGACTAGGGGTATTGTTTGGCAAAATTAGCCGGAGGTTGGTAGCTGGAAGCTATTAGATGGTAGCTGCAAGCTGTTAGCTGAAAGCTGGTAGCTGGAAGCTTTTTAAATATATTTTGGTGTTTGGCAGATTAGCTCAAGCTTTTAATAAAATGTATAAAATGACCAAAATAAGCATAATTAAAAACTTGTAAAGAAGGTTTTTATTTTACTTTTAAAATAGAATGGGTATTTGTGTCATTTACTAATTAAAAGCTTGTAGCTAGTAGAGCTTTTTCTTAAAGGCTAGTACTAGTAGCTTTTCACTATAGAACTTTTTCTCTAACCTAAAAGCTTTCAGTTCTTTCAACCAAACAAGGCTTTTTATCGAGTATGAGTTTTTTCTTAAAAGCTTGAAGCTTGAAGCTCCTAAAAGCTCTTAAAAGCTCCTTGCCAAACATACCCTAGATAGGGTCCATCCATAATACCTGAAAGATTTTTGGTCTGATCTCAAGTACACTGAAGTGTGTCTGTAGGTCTATAAGACTACACCTGCTATACTCTGCCATTGGTACCGCTTAAAGCATTCGTGTGGCCTAAATGTTTGTTTGAAACCTTTTAAAACGACTCGTAACTAAACCGTCCATTTTGCAAGCCTTACAATATATCATCATGGCCCTATGATTTTTGAACACCTCCTACAAATTCCATAGCCATATATCCCCAAACTCTATGGGCATGGGGCGTAGCAACTCCACCGCACGTAGGCTGCAATGTCAACTTTGCATCTTTGGTGCTCCATTGTTAAACATGATCTGTGCATTTTTTTCCTCATCCTAAGCCAGCACAATAGCATGTTAGAGTTTATTTTATGGAACTATAGAGATGGGTTTGAGACTTGAAATACCATAAAATTGAGTTTGTTTCCTTTCCGATAAACCCTTCCCAATCTTCCCACCTTTTCTAAATAAAGATTCAAAAATCTACTTATATAAACATGATTTCGAATCTACTTTTTTCCACTTAGAGATATTAATAAAAAATCTTTGTAAGGCTTGGTGATATGGGCTCATGTCCCTTTCCACCTCAGCTGAATAACGAGTAATAGCGCCCTGTCCTTCTCATTGCCTGGGCACCATTTTCCTTCTAGCGAGCACAATAACGAGGAACAACTACTTTTTTGTGCGGCCTCTTTATTTAAACTGTTGGCAACTATAAAAAAAAGTTATTTTTTTCAAGTATTTATATATTTCCCATTTCACCATTCGTTTTTAACACACCAAACTCAAACTATGTTGTCTCAATCAAAAAATATATCTCATTTCATCACCCATTCATATGTTCGCACTTAACAACGATCCAAACACGTTTGATTCGAACCACCCACGTTACACAAACACTCAAGACAATCCATGGGTGATCAATACCAACACCGGTCAAGGTGAATATCGACCACTACCGACGGAAAATGATCATCACAATGGGACACACCATGCCCACAAACTCAACAACCCCCCCCCCCGGTTAAAAATGCCCGTTTTTTCTGTTATTCTCACAACCCCATTTAGCCCACATATGTCTCAACCTATATCTCAAACCATACCTGAAACCAATCCTCATCCGAAAACCCCGACTTCATCCACACGTAGACATCGTAAGAAGGAACCGGAAGAAAAACATGCTCCAAAGACATGCGGGAAATGGCCAATCAAGGAGGAGTTAGCTTTGACACGAGCGTGGCTTGAAGTTTCTAAAAACTCGTATTCATATACTTTTTCCTTCAAATAAAATTATTAAATATCTAAGTTTTTTATTACATAATTAAGTAAATGATGCATAAACATACATTTTATTAAGACTACTTTATATTTAGTTGTCTTTTTTACAACAATGCATATACCGTTGTGACACGCTTATTTTTATCTTTTCGATAAATATTTGCTTGAAATTGAATGGGTTAAATTTTTTTCTTTACTATCCCTAACAACTTCAGATGCAGTACCAATATTCGTTTTATGGTTTCTCATATAAATTTCTGAAAAAACAAAGTTGTATTCAAATATAGTATCTTCTTCATATCCTTATTTCGTAAGTTATAGTGGGTGTTAGTATTGTTCCGGTACCTTGAAGAACCGAACTAATACCATCGCAACAAAATTGGTACCTTGTCAATCCCGACCAGAAAACATCGGTACCGGTATCAATACTATCAGACCCGATATTCATTTTTTTTTATTTCCTTTCATATGATACACATGCCCATATCTTTTTAAACATGTCACCATTTGATTTTTCTTTTTGGATCTTAGTGCGATACAACTATACAACGTACCAACAACTTAATAAACTCAACTGAAACAATACGACTTATACGGCCGTAGTTATTTACTCAGTCTTTTTTCTCTTTTTGTTTCCAAAACCCTAAAACTAATCGAACTACTACTTGATCGATTGTATATATCTTGATGCCGTTATATTCTTGTTGAATGTAATGACAGAAAGTGATAAGAGTGGGTTTGTAACATCCTCTGCTGACGATGACATAATCAATAACTTGTCTGATGATTTGATAGACCCGATTTTAGAGCGGCTCCCAATCAAAGATGCTGTACGGACAAGCGTTCTATCAAGAAAATGGAGATACAAATGGACCACAATGACTGTATTGAATTTTGATCGTCAGTTCTGCAAAACTTTCTTAAGAAATGGCGCTTTAGATCGCAATGGGTTTATAAGATTCATAAACAAGGTTATGATCAATCACAAAGGCCCCATTTTGAAATGTGTTCTTTGTATACCAAACATATTTGTTGATAGTTTCCAAGAAGCTGATGAATGGATGTTAATATTATCAAGAAACGGTGTGAACACACTCGACTTTGCTTATTCAAATCGAGTTTATCCACTTCCAGCCTATGTGTTCTCTTGTGTGGAATTGAGAAAACTGCTAATACGTAATTGTATCTTCAAACCACCTGTTGGGTTTGAAGGATTTCCTAATCTTCAACGTATTAGTATGACAAAGATTAATTTTGGACCTAATATAGGCGGAACCGTGATCAACTTACCACAACTTAAGGTGTTGTCACTGAAGAAATGTGGCGATGTTAATTATTTTGACATCAAGGCTGTAAAGCTACGGACTTTGTGGCTCGTTAGTTGCCTTAATGCCATGTCGTTTCCATTATTGCGTAGCGAACGCCTTGATGTGGTTTGCATACGTTTGTTTAAATCCGAAGAAGATTATCCACGAGTTGAAAGAATCAATTTGGCGGTGATGTTAAGCAAATTACCCAACATTGTGTCTTTTACAATTGATGGTCATTTTGTTAAGGTATGAGACGAACCTTTAAATAAAAAAATGTTTGACCCATGTTCTTTGCAAGTCATAAACTAGTGTCTACACAAAATATTTGTAAGTGTAGTTATCATGTTATTTCAGTAAGTTAAATCTCATTTTTACCCCACAGTTTTTGGCAGCAGAGAAGTTCACAATGTGGCTTCCAAATGAGCTAAAACGCTTAAAGCAATTGGAGTTCCGAAGTTATAATTTTGGTGATTTGGATCAACTTGAAGGTGCTCTATACATGCTACAGAACTCTCCTAATTTGAAAGTACTTCGTGTGACACATGTGCAAATGGTATAGAGTGCTAAATGTTTATATATCATGTATATATTGAAAAAAACTGGATGGTATGACATTATTTACGTTTATGTTTTTTTTTTCTAGGGGTCTGATGCTGATTTAGATTTAACATCTAATTATTTGGAATCCGCTAAGTGCCTGGATCAGACATTGTCCAAGTTGAAAACTATAGAAATGACATCTTTAGAAGGATCAAGACCTGAGCTGCTGTTTATAAAGCTTCTACTCGATCATTCTCCACATCTTGAAAATATGATTATCCGACCAAGTGCAACGGTTGATTCTGAGAAAAGACACAACAATATTGCAAAGGATGTTATGTTGTTCCCACGAGCCTCAACAAAAGCAAAAGTGGTCTACTTGGATCCACAACCCTAATTATATAAAACTTGTAACTACATTGAAGTCTGGTGGTTCTCTCATAGTTTTATTATCTTTTCTTTTATTTTACCTTTTTGATATGCGGTTTGACTGGAACAACTTATGTGAACAATATGTAGTTCTATTTCGTGTTTATAATGGTTGATTTAACAAGTTTTTTCAAAGATTCTCACGGTTTTTATTAGAACAAGTAAATAACTCTATTGACAATCCTCAGTTATTTTACTGCTTAATAAGAGAAACTGGAAAATTGGGACTCTTATTTGATGTAGACTATAGACTAGATGTCGGTGGACTTTGACTTGGGCCTTTTGTTTGGTCCATAATACTTTCTGTGTGTGCTTGTTGGCCCTATTGACAATCCTCTTGTAAATAGTTTTCCACATATGTGTTTCGATCTTTCTAAATATGACTTGTTTGAACTTGACTTGACCCGAATATTTTGCCAAACTTGCAATATGTTATCCTTGCCCTTAGATTTTGGAATACCTTCTGTAAATTCGATAGCCATATCTTCACTAAGGGTGATGGCTGTAGCAGTCCCACCCAACCCACATAGGCTGCATTGTGAGTTCGCATTTTTGGTGCTCCGTGCCTTCGTTGTTTCATATGTGCATCTTTCCTGATCTTACAATATTCCTGTTAGTCATCTCATCTATGCTCCTCAGAATTCTACCTAGTTTTGTATGATTTAATACTAGATGATACTAAGGTCTCCTTCTATAGCCTTATACAATGCATCCGTGACTATGTTCTTTGATCCCATTTACATGGATTTTATAATTAAATCCAATGAGCTTGGGAAACCATACTGGATAGTATAATTGTTGTTTGTTGACTGCGTGGGTAGTAAGCAGGCATGTGCAAATGTCTTGGAGATTTAGCTTTACCAACAAAGGTTATAAGCGGTTGTTTCTATTGTAAAAGTTGAGTTGAAGCTTGATAGAGCTAGTACGCAGTGGCTGGCTAGTGTGATAATGTGTCAAAACGGGGTTGGATTGAACGGATTTAGGTCTAATCAGGTCGCTTAAAAAGTATCAGTTTGGTTCGAGTCAAGAAAAGTTGTGGGTTCACCCACTATTTCAAAAGAGCATCATTTTGGTTCGAGTCAATACTAAGTTTTGTGGGTTCATCCACTATTATGTCTTTTATGGCGAAGGCGTGGGCGAGGCATGGGTGGAAGTGATGGCAGTGAAAGTTGAGGTTGTGACGGAGAGGCCAACAATGTAGGTCGTGGCGACAGTAAGTAGTGGAAAGCGAACATCTAATGTGAAGTATATTGTGATATGTATATATATGTTGCAAGCTGTAATGTAAGGGAACATCCCTTGTGCATCAACACTTGCCCTATACTAGAAGCTATTGTGTTCAACAGTATCTTCGTAAAGCTAGCACAGTCGGAAGAAAGCATTTGGTTTGGTCTCAAGTGCATTGATATCAGCCAACTATTTCCTTGTTTCATTAAGTTCTTGGTTGTCAGAAAATAGCTTCCAAACATTTGTTTTAAACTTGTTACCCGACCCGTCTGTATTTTCTGGCTTACAATATATCATCCTTGCCCTACGCTTTTGGCATACCTTCTATATTTGGTGCTCCATTGTTTCACATGAGCAGTCTCATCTGTTGCATCTTTTTTCGTCTTAGGTAAGTAGAATTGTGTGCTGAGGGTATTTTTCAACTCCAGTGAACTACCCATAGCTGGTTTGTCATCTCATCTAATCTAAGCTTGGTTTTGTGTGATTTAGTACTAGATGATTAATGATACCAAGATCTCCTCCATGAGTTGCCTTAGATAATGCACCTGCTTCTCTGTTTTCTAACACCTTATTATAGTGGATTTCATAATCAAACCTTATGAATCATTTCTGCTGAACGCTTGGAAAAGTAGGTAATTTGTTCATGCGAGGCTTCTATCCACACCTTATTTTGTTTCTTCCTAGAAAATAGGGCACAGGTAGGGGAGACTGTTTGCACTTGTTGGCATACCTGCATAGTCATAAGCTAGTACAATACTTTGATGGTCACCACTTAACGCCTTCGTGGGGCCTGTCAAAGCTCATACCCGTCTGTTTTGTCAGACTTAGTGTATCTGCTACTCTCTTGTCTGATCCCTTTTTACAATGGATACGTAATCAAATTCAATGAGCTTGAGGCCAACCATATTAGATAAGTGTAGTTGCTATTTTCTAACTGCATGGGTAATAACTAGGAGTTCTCTAGTCTACAATGTCTAGAAGATTTATCTTTACATATAAGGTTAGACCATGTGTAGTGGATAAAGCCCCCCTTTCCTGATTGGTTCACGTGACTGCTGAGTCAGCATGGAAAGAGAAACTGAAAAAAGAGTGTAGTGGTATGGGCTTTATTTATAAAGCCCCTGTTTCTGATTTGGTTGATTTTTTTATTATTTTTTTAATCTTTTAACTTAAAATAATTAAAATAAAAGACAAATAAATATAAAAAAATTACAAATAATAATAAAAACACACAACTAATATTAATTAAATTAAAAAAAAACAAACAACTTAAAAAAATTACAATAACAAATTAAAAAAAAACAACTTAAATAAATTACTGGAGGTTATATTTTGCAAGGATTTGTTGCCTATGATGTAGTGCGAGGCGTAGGGCTTCTCCCTCGAGGTGGTCGATCGATTTGGACAAAAACTCAATGTCATTTTCCCTTTGCCTCGCCTCTTGAATGTCGACGAACCTTTTATTCTCGGCCACTCTCTGGTGCATAGTTTCCAAACGTCTTTGGCCGAGGTCGCGAATATCCTGTAGTCGTCGATTCATTTCTTCAAAATCCTCCCTCGATGCACCACCTCCTGTCGAAGACGACTCCGCCTTGCCACCCTTTTTTGATCTTCTACCGTGTGGTCTTGGAATATCCTCCTGCTCCTGCTCCTCATCCTCCAAATCAAGAGGATCATCTAAACTCACAAAGTGAGCATCAGATGTCGGTGTATCCGGATCTCGCGACGTGGAGGTGGTCTTGCTTCGTTTTGATGACCTTCCTCCTCCTCCTGATCATCTTCCTCTCCTAATCTTGCGCCCACTACCCGACCCCATAAGCGGTACATTAGCCCACTTAGGACTATGTCTCAACATCTCCCAAATCCTCAAATACGGGAACGGCCCGCGGGATCTCTCATCTCGTCCAAGGCTCTTGCCAACAAACCGTCATCACCTTCCCCACTGCTCCTGTTGTCCTTACAGCGTTGGTAAACCTCCGCAAACGAGTGTCATTTATTATTTATGTCCGACCACTTTCCCGATATCGAGTCGTGCTCTCGATACTCCCCTCTACCCATGGCGGCAAAAAACGGCTCTCGAATCCGTTGCCAAAACAACGGGCTATGTTGATAGTTCGCTACAAAAAAAAAAAAAAAAAAAAAAAATTATACGATTAGAAAAAAAATAGTAACCAACATTTTATATATATATATATATATACAAAAAAAATAGTAATCGACATTATAAATATATATATATATATACAAAAAAAATAGTAACCAACATTTTAAATATATATATATATATATACAAAAAAAATACTAACCAACTTCGGGATCCTCCGATATGTCGAGTCAGGCCCACGCTAATGCATATTCCTCGTCTCTTTCCCAACGTTCTTGTTGCTTTTTTTTGACGAGGAACGGTAGCATCTTTCCTTTTATGTGAGCGTCTCCCGCGCCCGCGTCCCCGTTGAGAACCCTCGGGTTGATGTGGTTGGTTGGTCTCGACTTGAGTTTCTGGCATGGACTCGGGCTCCTCTTGAGAAGCTTGGACATAGTTTGGTGGAGGAAAAAATTGACCCGCCATGTTTGGTGGAGGAAAAAATTGACTGGGCATGCCAAAAAGTTGCGCGTATTGCATTGTGTTTGCGTCAAATTCGCCCCAATTGGGTGGCAGCGGAGTAGTAGTGTTTGGCCTCGCACCCGGGCGACCCGGGACCCCGAACGGTGAACCATATGGAAACATGTTTTGTGTTTTAGTTTGTGTGTGGTGTGTGGTTTTTAGTTTTGGTTGTGTTTTTATAAAGTATTGTGTGTGTATATATATATATATATAAATGGGGGCAAAAAAATGTAACCGTTCAAAAATTAAATGGGGGCAATAGTCAAAATTTATGACCGTTTGTTTTCCAACTCGTGCCACGTGTCGAAATGTAATTGGCCCTCAACTTTGAATCCCGACGTTATAAAAATAAAGCCCCGAACGAAAATTACAAAATAGCACCGGTATGTAATGGTGTTACCGGGCGCTATTTTGTAAAAATTGGCACAATAACGCCTCACTACGGGGGGTCTTATAAGTGGTTGTTTGTATTAGGGGGACGGGGCGTCACCAGAATTGGTCACGGGTACCCCACTACTAGCACGGTAACACTGCTGCCACCCTTGCTGGTAGTGGTCCCATGAACCAAAATCTGGTTGTAGTTAACGGGCTGGTACCAAAAAACTGCCACATCACTTCAGTAATTCACTTCACCGCAACAGTGTTTTTAGAGGCAGCACTCTACTGAAATAAAATAGAGAAAAAGACAAAAGGGGAGAGAGAAACTCACGGGTACCAGCCCGTTAACTACAACTAAATTTTGATTCACGAGACCACTACTAGCATGGATGGCAGCGGTGTTACCGTGCTGGTAGTGGGGTACCCGTGACCAACTTGGGGTTAACGTTTAACCAGACCCAAATTAAACCGAAACTAAATAACTTGAACCTAATTAAGATGACACCCAAAATCAAAGTTTGTATTCGGCTTGGTAAGTAGGTTAAAAAAGGTTAACCTAGTTAACTCGATTAAACCAAATTTACATAAAAAAATGCCAGTTATACATATACATACATTATCAATAGACTAGTAAAGTTTTCGTCTCATATGTGTTTTTTTTTTTTTTTTTTGTGCACATGATCTTTTGTTTCGTTGTATGTGTGCATGCATGTGTTTGTGCCTGAGTGTGCATGCATGCTTATTATCTTATGAAAATGATGTTAAGTAAAATTGTAAAATATGCATTCTACTTTAAAACATGTATACTGATTAACCTGAACTGAATAGACCAAGACCGATTAACCTAAATCTTGATTAATGATTATTAGTCTAACTAGATATTTGCCCGCGTTGACACGCAGTTCAACAACGTACGATTATTTGGAGTAGCATAACGTATAAGAAAAATAAAGTAGAAAAATTTTATTAAAATTTAAAAGCAACGAATACACATTTATTCAAATATCGCTGAAAATTTCCTTATAAACCACATTTTTTGTTTTAGTCATCACTTTCCCACCAGCATCAAGTATAAGTAACTTCACGCCTGCCCTGCTTTTAACTCTTGACAATGCGACATAAAGCTGGCCATGTGAGAATACAGGGTTTCTTAAATACAATCCAACCTGAATAAGGCGACTTAAATGGTATGTGTTAAAAATAGACTTATGGCATATTCAACAATAAGAAAGTAATAAAAATAAAAATAAGAAACTAACTACCACCTAAATTTCACAATTTAATTTGACACGTCTGAGAAGATGAGCATTACCCATATCGACCCGCTAAAAAAAGCTTCGAGCACATTTTATTCTATTTGACACATTTGAAAAGGCAAACATTACCCAAATCGACCCGTTAAGAAAAGGGAAGATTGCTCCAATTCACCTATGGCCTATGTATAAGTAAAAGGAACATCAATCTAATCAAAACACCATAAACACATTGTTGGTGACTTTTACCCTATTTGACCCATTGGAAAAGTTGAACATTACCCAAATCGACCAATTTATAAGTAAACAAACATGAACCTACACCACTAAAACAACATTTTAACCGACTATTACCTTATTTGACCCGTTTATAGGAAGGAACATTATCTAAAGTGACCCATGTATAAGTAAAAGGAGCATTACTCAATAATTTTAACCGACTATTACCTTATAGATGCTATTTATACGCTAAAAATAGTAATGTGACAAATCAAATAATTCAGCATTTATTTTGTGTTAAAATGTCTTTAATTTTAAAAACTGGATTTTTTTTTAAATTTTGATTTTGAATGTTTAAAAATAAATTTATAAATGTATTTATATATGATTAATAATTTTATGTTTAAAGGTTATTAATTAAATGGTAATCATAATTATTAACATTAGATGTTTCCAATATTGTGTAACTCACGATAAATGCTAATTATACGCTAAAAATAGTAATGTGACAAATCAACGAATTAAGGATTTATTTAGTGTTTAAATGTCTTTAAATTTAAAAACCGTATTTATTTTTAAATTTTGATTTTGAATGTTTGAGAATAAAGTAATTCAATTGAAAATAGACGTATTAATTGTGATGAAAAAAATTCAAATTTAACTTTGTTTATAAATGTATTTATATTTATATATGATTAATAATTTTGTGTTTAAATGTTATTAATGAAATGGTAATCATAATTATTAACATTAAATGTTTCCAATATGGTGTAAATCATGATAAATGCTATTTATATGCTAAAAATAGTAATGTGACAAATCAAATAATTAAGCATTTATTTGGTGTTTAAATGTCTTTAATTTTAAAAACCGTTTTTTTTTATTTTGATATTAAATGTGTAAAAATAAATTTATAAATGTATTTATATATGATTAATAATTTTGTGTTTAAAAGTTATTAATGAAATGATAATCATAATTATTAACATTAGATGTTTCCAATATTGTGACATCCGTCACTTTTCCTTATATATATATATATAATAATAATAATAATAATAATAATAATAATATTAATAATTATATAAAAAAAAAAATCAGATTTGTAATTCTTTTTATACTTGCAAATTTTTTTTAGAAAATCAAACAAATAAACTTGTTGTACCCATTCCTTGTCCAAACAAGCCTACTCCTTGAGCCCACCTTCCTTGTTTCTGAAGCCCAGGTACACAGGCCCAGGCCCAATAGTCCCCCCCCCCCCCCCCTCTGATCTGATAAAAAGAAAAGAAAAACAAGGTCCATGCCGGGTTTCGAACCGGTGACCTTCCCCACACAAACACGCGTCTCAGCCAACTGGTCTGGATGCCTTATTTGATTTAACCTCAACCTTATTTATATTTAAACCAAAAATTCCCCTTCTTCCTTTTCCCTTGACGCGCGCTGCAAACCAACTCAGCAGACCAACCTTTTTGAACCAATCAAACAAGTCTAATTTTGGGATGATTAATCAAATTAATGAATGGTATATAGGTTGACTGATTCATACGCGTTTATACACATTAAACCAGTCAAACATACTCGATTAAAACCAATTTTTGCGTTTAAGTTTTAAAGCTTGGTTGACCTTCCAAATCGTTAAACCCGTAGGTGTTAGTATAAATTGAACCATCCCTGAGACCCTAAAGGAGCCGAAAAACACACACACACTCTCAATTTCCTCTTTCTTTCATCATAATTCGTGATTTTGATCGCGTTTGACTTGGGCTTTGACCGACCAATTCGTATTTGAATCATCCTTGTAAGTGTGATTTTTCTTGTGGGTTTCGTTAGTCGGCTGATACACAACATTAACCCTATGGTTAATTGGGTTAATGTTGTGTGACTAGATCAATTGAAGAGCTAGGGCTCGTATGCTTTGATTTGGGGATAAACTTGATTTTTCGTAGTATATTTATTTTTATTTAAACAGAAATAATCACAACCACTGGCCTAGGCCAAGTGGTTGTGACTGATGCTTATTACCTCAGCCACCCGGGTTCGAGTCCCGGCTATGGCACCACTTTTCTTCATTTTTAAAACAATTAAACCAATTATATATATATTATACATTAAATCTTGTAAATTCGTTTTTAATTATTAAAACCTTTTTATAAATTCTAAAAAAATTATATCATGTTGATCTGAGATAAAAGTTTAACTTACAATTTTTAGTTTTCAAAAAAATTTATTTATTTAATATATATAATAAATAAATCAAGTTTATTCTATTTTATTTATAAAATTCCTTTAAAATATCAAAACGATCTTATTAATTTCCACAAAAATTATCCTAAGTTTTTATAACTTTAAACTTTTCAGAAATGATTTTTAATTCTGAAAAATCATTTATTTTATATTTTTAATCAATTTTTGTTAGTTTTAATCATAATTAAATCATAATAAATTCATTTTACAATATTTTTATACCAAAATTTTACATAAATTATTTCTATTCATATAGAATTGAAATACAATTTTTGATTCAGAAATTCTTTGATTTTAATATTTTTAGATATTAAAGTCGTATTTTGACAATTTGAAATAATTAGATTAAATATTCTATTTTCAAGAAAATAATTTTATAAAAATTATTTTCATACTTAAAACCTCATGTTGTGATTATATTCAACTTAAAATTTTACAAAAGAACTTTTAATTATTTATTTACTAAAATTTCTTATATTTAATAAACAATTTGTTTATTAAACAAATAAACGTTATCCCCAATTCGAAGCCCTAGAAATACATATATCTTAGAGTTATTTCCCTTACACATTATCGAATACTTTAGGTTGATCAATTGGGAGTAATCTCAATTCATATTTCGTTGTCCAAGTCCAATTTCAAGATATTACGTGAACTGTGAGTATTCCTACCCCTTTTTGCTTTTATACATTTTTGGGGTGTTACATGTACACTATTACAATTTCAAATACAAGTTTACATTTTTACAATACAATTCTAGTACTATGTGCATTGCTTACAACGTGCTTTATGCTTAGACAATACATGTGGATTACATTTGTACTTAGTGAAATCATTAACATGGTACAAGCCGACCTTAACATTGGATAGCGCTATTTGGATTGACAACCCGCCTAGATTGATTCTCCCCCTTTTTCATCGGAGAATCCGTGGCCAGTGTTAAGTTATCATCCATTTATTGGTTGAGTACACTACAGTTCATACAGTACATTATACAGTCACAGGGTTGATTTCGCTCATTTGTTTGATACATGGTTTACGTATTTGCACTGTAGCTTGCACTTGAATTGTATAACTTTTTAAACCTACTATATATATCAAATCTAGGAATGCTCACCAACATTTCATATGTTGACCAAATCTATTTGTACATGTTTCAGGTGCAGTTTGATCTAGTGCTTTAGCAAGGAACATTTAGTGCTTATTTTAATTCAGTTATTTCAATATTTACATTTCACTTAGACAATGTATTTTCCATTTCCATGTAAGACAATTTTGATTATTCAATAATATTTACATTTTAGTACCATGAGCTTTTGAACAATCGTCACTACGTGGCACCTCGATGATTCCGCCATCGGTTGGGGTGTTACAGATTGGTATCAGAGCCATGGTTATAGGGAACTAGGTTATTAGCTAAAATGGCCTAGACTATAACCGAACTTTAACTTGCATGCATAATATTTCCTGAATTACCTTACCCCTCATTTCCCTCTACTTTCCTTCTTCTATCTTTCCCTTCTTCTCTCTCTCCATTCTTCTCATCCTTCATCATGGTGCATAGAGATGGTGTCCTACAGAGAGTGGAAAGTTTACACCATCGTGGAACGAGAGCAGTACCTTTCTTGAAGACATTCTTAGACATAATACCTACTCTTATTTTACTCCTTCGAAGTTGTTGAACTTTAATGAGTGTGATAAGGACACGTGCAATCTGGAAGGGTGGACGCCTGTACACTGGGTTTTCTGGCATAGGCAAGCATAGCGCATAAATCCATTTACGGACCTGTTATGCTTACCTGGGGATTCCTGGAGTGAGTGTCCACTTATAGGCTAAAGCATGTCTTCTTTGATCACCATTGGGTTCAATTCCTTTGAAAAGTCAACGTTCTTGTTGGGCCTTACAGCTAGACAAGGGCACTCCAAGCATTTTATGCAAGCTTTTTCAATAATACTCTCTCGATTCATATACAATATTTTGTATTTCACGATTTTCATATATTGCCTACAAGTTCATACTTTCATAACCATCTATGGATTTCACAATCACACTTCACCTTACCCTCTTAGCCACTTTTTAAATATTCAACACCCTACCCAAATCATATTATTTCTTTTCTCCACATGTTATTTATTTTAAAAACTATAACCTCATACCTTAGCACAAACTAAAGATTTCTAAAACTAGTTGTATTACCTAGTAACTTTACAAAGTACATATTTTCCTCGAACTTAAATTCAATTGATTGACGTAACAAACGATTTTCTATATAATGTTTTAAACTATTACAAAGCCTACTTAGCTTGTACTATTTAACAACTTTTGCCTTATGTACAAAACCAAATTTTGAAAATATTTATTTTTTGGAATAATATCTAGTCTCTAGATTCACTCATTTTCAACTTGTTCAAAATTTTACAATATTTGGTATATACCACAATCATGTTTTCTTATACACTTGATTATAATTTTGATCCAAACCTCAAAATTTACACTGCTACATAATCTCCTTACTATAAAATAAACTCTTTATCAACTATCTCACAACCTTGTTTCTGCTTCAAGATTTTTCATCATCCTCTCAAGAACTAAATTCACATCCTTCACCTTCTCACACGTGAGCTAGTTACCCATGATAATCAAACTACTAAAAACATGATACTTGATTCTACAGGATTTTTCCAAAACATCATTGTTTGTGAAACTTGATCTCCTCTTTACTTGACTATTCACTGGACATTTAATTATTCATGATACTTACGATTTCATTTTGTACCCAATTATGACATACTCATAGGCATATAACATCTAGAGATTTCCTTACATACTATTATGTACGAACACAAATTGGTGATCTATCATATTAGTTACGTTTATTTTAATCGTACACTTACATTTATTTGGAACGTTTGGACTTGATACTTGATCTTACAGCTGCTTTTCTAAGAAAACATCATTGGCTATTACATGAAACTTGATTTTTCCTTAACTTGACTATGCATTGAACATCTAATTATTCATGATAACACTTACACTTAATGGTTGTAGTACTTACAAACTTGCTTGCATAAACATGCTATCAATTTGCAATCTATGTGAATAATAATTGCTGCACTTAATAGAAGTCATCATGCCTTTTCAACAGTCGGGAGAGGCCCTACAACCTGCTCCACGACTGGTAGAGGCTATCGAACATACTCAACGATTGGTAGGGGTCACTATGCCTTTTCAAACAGTCGGGAGAGGCCCTACAACCTACTCCACGGCTGGTGGAGGCTATCAAACCTGCTCAACAATCGGTGGGGTCATAGAAGGACGCAAAACCTTAATGTAAGGTAAATTGATGATTCCGGTCCGGAACGTAATCATGAATTTACAGGTACATTAGGGTAGTGTGAAATTCTATTAGAGTTTTTGGAAAGGCGTCCAGTACGTTTTCAAGGTATCAAAGGTGTGGTGGGTTAGCTGCGGTACACCCTGTATACAAACACTAATGATGCATTGAAGGTGAGACTGGTAGTCTATTTAGTCTTTCTGTAGATAATCAACACGTACATATATCTTAGGATTCCTAAAACTTGAAATTTAAATGATTTACTAAATTCTTATCCAATCCTTGACTCACACCCATCAAACCTCATATCCAAATCATTCGAACTTTCCAAACCACAGTTATCTTAATTTTTACCCAAGCATCCATAACCCTGTGTTTCTAATAACTTCGGGACGAAGTTTCTAAAAGTAGGGGATGCTGTGACATCCGTCACTTTTCCTTTTATATATATATATAATAATAATAATAATAATAATAATATTAATAATTATATAAAAAAAAATCAGATTTGTAATTCTTTTTATACTTGCAAATTTTTTTTAGAAAATCAAACAAATAAACTTGTTGTACCCATTCCTTGTCCAAACAAGCCTACTCCTTGAGCCCACCTTCCTTGTTTCTGAAGCCCAGGTACACAGGCCCAGGCCCAATAGTCCCCCCCCCCCCTCTGATCTGATAAAAAGAAAAGAAAAACAAGGTCCATGCCGGGTTTCGAACCGGTGACCTTCCCCACACAAACACGCGTCTCAGCCAACTGGTCTGGATGCCTTATTTGATTTAACCTCAACCTTATTTATATTTAAACCAAAAATTCCCCTTCTTCCTTTTCCCTTGACGCGCGCTGCAAACCAACTCAGCAGACCAACCTTTTTGAACCAATCAAACAAGTCTAATTTTGGGATGATTAATCAAATTAATGAATGGTATATAGGTTGACTGATTCATACGCGTTTATACACATTAAACCAGTCAAACATACTCGATTAAAACCAATTTTTGCGTTTAAGTTTTAAAGCTTGGTTGACCTTCCAAATCGTTAAACCCGTAGGTGTTAGTATAAATTGAACCATCCCTGAGACCCTAAAGGAGCCGAAAAACACACACACACTCTCAATTTCCTCTTTCTTTCATCATAATTCGTGATTTTGATCGCGTTTGACTTGGGCTTTGACCGACCAATTCGTATTTGAATCATCCTTGTAAGTGTGATTTTTCTTGTGGGTTTCGTTAGTCGGCTGATACACAACATTAACCCTATGGTTAATTGGGTTAATGTTGTGTGACTAGATCAATTGAAGAGCTAGGGCTCGTATGCTTTGATTTGGGGATAAACTTGATTTTTCGTAGTATATTTATTTTTATTTAAACAGAAATAATCACAACCACTGGCCTAGGCCAAGTGGTTGTGACTGATGCTTATTACCTCAGCCACCCGGGTTCGAGTCCCGGCTATGGCACCACTTTTCTTCATTTTTAAAACAATTAAACCAATTATATATATATTATACATTAAATCTTGTAAATTCGTTTTTAATTATTAAAACCTTTTTATAAATTCTAAAAAAATTATATCATGTTGATCTGAGATAAAAGTTTAACTTACAATTTTTAGTTTTCAAAAAAATTTATTTATTTAATATATATAATAAATAAATCAAGTTTATTCTATTTTATTTATAAAATTCCTTTAAAATATCAAAACGATCTTATTAATTTCCACAAAAATTATCCTAAGTTTTTATAACTTTAAACTTTTCAGAAATGATTTTTAATTCTGAAAAATCATTTATTTTATATTTTTAATCAATTTTTGTTAGTTTTAATCATAATTAAATCATAATAAATTCATTTTACAATATTTTTATACCAAAATTTTACATAAATTATTTCTATTCATATAGAATTGAAATACAATTTTTGATTCAGAAATTCTTTGATTTTAATATTTTTAGATATTAAAGTCGTATTTTGACAATTTGAAATAATTAGATTAAATATTCTATTTTCAAGAAAATAATTTTATAAAAATTATTTTCATACTTAAAACCTCATGTTGTGATTATATTCAACTTAAAATTTTACAAAAGAACTTTTAATTATTTATTTACTAAAATTTCTTATATTTAATAAACAATTTGTTTATTAAACAAATAAACGTTATCCCCAATTCGAAGCCCTAGAAATACATATATCTTAGAGTTATTTCCCTTACACATTATCGAATACTTTAGGTTGATCAATTGGGAGTAATCTCAATTCATATTTCGTTGTCCAAGTCCAATTTCAAGATATTACGTGAACTGTGAGTATTCCTACCCCTTTTTGCTTTTATACATTTTTGGGGTGTTACATGTACACTATTACAATTTCAAATACAAGTTTACATTTTTACAATACAATTCTAGTACTATGTGCATTGCTTACAACGTGCTTTATGCTTAGACAATACATGTGGATTACATTTGTACTTAGTGAAATCATTAACATGGTACAAGCCGACCTTAACATTGGATAGCGCTATTTGGATTGACAACCCGCCTAGATTGATTCTCCCCCTTTTTCATCGGAGAATCCGTGGCCAGTGTTAAGTTATCATCCATTTATTGGTTGAGTACACTACAGTTCATACAGTACATTATACAGTCACAGGGTTGATTTCGCTCATTTGTTTGATACATGGTTTACGTATTTGCACTGTAGCTTGCACTTGAATTGTATAACTTTTTAAACCTACTATATATATCAAATCTAGGAATGCTCACCAACATTTCATATGTTGACCAAATCTATTTGTACATGTTTCAGGTGCAGTTTGATCTAGTGCTTTAGCAAGGAACATTTAGTGCTTATTTTAATTCAGTTATTTCAATATTTACATTTCACTTAGACAATGTATTTTCCATTTCCATGTAAGACAATTTTGATTATTCAATAATATTTACATTTTAGTACCATGAGCTTTTGAACAATCGTCACTACGTGGCACCTCGATGATTCCGCCATCGGTTGGGGTGTTACAGATTGGTATCAGAGCCATGGTTATAGGGAACTAGGTTATTAGCTAAAATGGCCTAGACTATAACCGAACTTTAACTTGCATGCATAATATTTCCTGAATTACCTTACCCCTCATTTCCCTCTACTTTCCTTCTTCTATCTTTCCCTTCTTCTCTCTCTCCATTCTTCTCATCCTTCATCATGGTGCATAGAGATGGTGTCCTACAGAGAGTGGAAAGTTTACACCATCGTGGAACGAGAGCAGTACCTTTCTTGAAGACATTCTTAGACATAATACCTACTCTTATTTTACTCCTTCGAAGTTGTTGAACTTTAATGAGTGTGATAAGGACACGTGCAATCTGGAAGGGTGGACGCCTGTACACTGGGTTTTCTGGCATAGGCAAGCATAGCGCATAAATCCATTTACGGACCTGTTATGCTTACCTGGGGATTCCTGGAGTGAGTGTCCACTTATAGGCTAAAGCATGTCTTCTTTGATCACCATTGGGTTCAATTCCTTTGAAAAGTCAACGTTCTTGTTGGGCCTTACAGCTAGACAAGGGCACTCCAAGCATTTTATGCAAGCTTTTTCAATAATACTCTCTCGATTCATATACAATATTTTGTATTTCACGATTTTCATATATTGCCTACAAGTTCATACTTTCATAACCATCTATGGATTTCACAATCACACTTCACCTTACCCTCTTAGCCACTTTTTAAATATTCAACACCCTACCCAAATCATATTATTTCTTTTCTCCACATGTTATTTATTTTAAAAACTATAACCTCATACCTTAGCACAAACTAAAGATTTCTAAAACTAGTTGTATTACCTAGTAACTTTACAAAGTACATATTTTCCTCGAACTTAAATTCAATTGATTGACGTAACAAACGATTTTCTATATAATGTTTTAAACTATTACAAAGCCTACTTAGCTTGTACTATTTAACAACTTTTGCCTTATGTACAAAACCAAATTTTGAAAATATTTATTTTTTGGAATAATATCTAGTCTCTAGATTCACTCATTTTCAACTTGTTCAAAATTTTACAATATTTGGTATATACCACAATCATGTTTTCTTATACACTTGATTATAATTTTGATCCAAACCTCAAAATTTACACTGCTACATAATCTCCTTACTATAAAATAAACTCTTTATCAACTATCTCACAACCTTGTTTCTGCTTCAAGATTTTTCATCATCCTCTCAAGAACTAAATTCACATCCTTCACCTTCTCACACGTGAGCTAGTTACCCATGATAATCAAACTACTAAAAACATGATACTTGATTCTACAGGATTTTTCCAAAACATCATTGTTTGTGAAACTTGATCTCCTCTTTACTTGACTATTCACTGGACATTTAATTATTCATGATACTTACGATTTCATTTTGTACCCAATTATGACATACTCATAGGCATATAACATCTAGAGATTTCCTTACATACTATTATGTACGAACACAAATTGGTGATCTATCATATTAGTTACGTTTATTTTAATCGTACACTTACATTTATTTGGAACGTTTGGACTTGATACTTGATCTTACAGCTGCTTTTCTAAGAAAACATCATTGGCTATTACATGAAACTTGATTTTTCCTTAACTTGACTATGCATTGAACATCTAATTATTCATGATAACACTTACACTTAATGGTTGTAGTACTTACAAACTTGCTTGCATAAACATGCTATCAATTTGCAATCTATGTGAATAATAATTGCTGCACTTAATAGAAGTCATCATGCCTTTTCAACAGTCGGGAGAGGCCCTACAACCTGCTCCACGACTGGTAGAGGCTATCGAACATACTCAACGATTGGTAGGGGTCACTATGCCTTTTCAAACAGTCGGGAGAGGCCCTACAACCTACTCCACGGCTGGTGGAGGCTATCAAACCTGCTCAACAATCGGTGGGGTCATAGAAGGACGCAAAACCTTAATGTAAGGTAAATTGATGATTCCGGTCCGGAACGTAATCATGAATTTACAGGTACATTAGGGTAGTGTGAAATTCTATTAGAGTTTTTGGAAAGGCGTCCAGTACGTTTTCAAGGTATCAAAGGTGTGGTGGGTTAGCTGCGGTACACCCTGTATACAAACACTAATGATGCATTGAAGGTGAGACTGGTAGTCTATTTAGTCTTTCTGTAGATAATCAACACGTACATATATCTTAGGATTCCTAAAACTTGAAATTTAAATGATTTACTAAATTCTTATCCAATCCTTGACTCACACCCATCAAACCTCATATCCAAATCATTCGAACTTTCCAAACCACAGTTATCTTAATTTTTACCCAAGCATCCATAACCCTGTGTTTCTAATAACTTCGGGACGAAGTTTCTAAAAGTAGGGGATGCTGTGACATCCGTCACTTTTCCTTTTATATATATATATAATAATAATAATAATAATAATAATATTAATAATTATATAAAAAAAAATCAGATTTGTAATTCTTTTTATACTTGCAAATTTTTTTTAGAAAATCAAACAAATAAACTTGTTGTACCCATTCCTTGTCCAAACAAGCCTACTCCTTGAGCCCACCTTCCTTGTTTCTGAAGCCCAGGTACACAGGCCCAGGCCCAATAGTCCCCCCCCCCCCTCTGATCTGATAAAAAGAAAAGAAAAACAAGGTCCATGCCGGGTTTCGAACCGGTGACCTTCCCCACACAAACACGCGTCTCAGCCAACTGGTCTGGATGCCTTATTTGATTTAACCTCAACCTTATTTATATTTAAACCAAAAATTCCCCTTCTTCCTTTTCCCTTGACGCGCGCTGCAAACCAACTCAGCAGACCAACCTTTTTGAACCAATCAAACAAGTCTAATTTTGGGATGATTAATCAAATTAATGAATGGTATATAGGTTGACTGATTCATACGCGTTTATACACATTAAACCAGTCAAACATACTCGATTAAAACCAATTTTTGCGTTTAAGTTTTAAAGCTTGGTTGACCTTCCAAATCGTTAAACCCGTAGGTGTTAGTATAAATTGAACCATCCCTGAGACCCTAAAGGAGCCGAAAAACACACACACACTCTCAATTTCCTCTTTCTTTCATCATAATTCGTGATTTTGATCGCGTTTGACTTGGGCTTTGACCGACCAATTCGTATTTGAATCATCCTTGTAAGTGTGATTTTTCTTGTGGGTTTCGTTAGTCGGCTGATACACAACATTAACCCTATGGTTAATTGGGTTAATGTTGTGTGACTAGATCAATTGAAGAGCTAGGGCTCGTATGCTTTGATTTGGGGATAAACTTGATTTTTCGTAGTATATTTATTTTTATTTAAACAGAAATAATCACAACCACTGGCCTAGGCCAAGTGGTTGTGACTGATGCTTATTACCTCAGCCACCCGGGTTCGAGTCCCGGCTATGGCACCACTTTTCTTCATTTTTAAAACAATTAAACCAATTATATATATATTATACATTAAATCTTGTAAATTCGTTTTTAATTATTAAAACCTTTTTATAAATTCTAAAAAAATTATATCATGTTGATCTGAGATAAAAGTTTAACTTACAATTTTTAGTTTTCAAAAAAATTTATTTATTTAATATATATAATAAATAAATCAAGTTTATTCTATTTTATTTATAAAATTCCTTTAAAATATCAAAACGATCTTATTAATTTCCACAAAAATTATCCTAAGTTTTTATAACTTTAAACTTTTCAGAAATGATTTTTAATTCTGAAAAATCATTTATTTTATATTTTTAATCAATTTTTGTTAGTTTTAATCATAATTAAATCATAATAAATTCATTTTACAATATTTTTATACCAAAATTTTACATAAATTATTTCTATTCATATAGAATTGAAATACAATTTTTGATTCAGAAATTCTTTGATTTTAATATTTTTAGATATTAAAGTCGTATTTTGACAATTTGAAATAATTAGATTAAATATTCTATTTTCAAGAAAATAATTTTATAAAAATTATTTTCATACTTAAAACCTCATGTTGTGATTATATTCAACTTAAAATTTTACAAAAGAACTTTTAATTATTTATTTACTAAAATTTCTTATATTTAATAAACAATTTGTTTATTAAACAAATAAACGTTATCCCCAATTCGAAGCCCTAGAAATACATATATCTTAGAGTTATTTCCCTTACACATTATCGAATACTTTAGGTTGATCAATTGGGAGTAATCTCAATTCATATTTCGTTGTCCAAGTCCAATTTCAAGATATTACGTGAACTGTGAGTATTCCTACCCCTTTTTGCTTTTATACATTTTTGGGGTGTTACATGTACACTATTACAATTTCAAATACAAGTTTACATTTTTACAATACAATTCTAGTACTATGTGCATTGCTTACAACGTGCTTTATGCTTAGACAATACATGTGGATTACATTTGTACTTAGTGAAATCATTAACATGGTACAAGCCGACCTTAACATTGGATAGCGCTATTTGGATTGACAACCCGCCTAGATTGATTCTCCCCCTTTTTCATCGGAGAATCCGTGGCCAGTGTTAAGTTATCATCCATTTATTGGTTGAGTACACTACAGTTCATACAGTACATTATACAGTCACAGGGTTGATTTCGCTCATTTGTTTGATACATGGTTTACGTATTTGCACTGTAGCTTGCACTTGAATTGTATAACTTTTTAAACCTACTATATATATCAAATCTAGGAATGCTCACCAACATTTCATATGTTGACCAAATCTATTTGTACATGTTTCAGGTGCAGTTTGATCTAGTGCTTTAGCAAGGAACATTTAGTGCTTATTTTAATTCAGTTATTTCAATATTTACATTTCACTTAGACAATGTATTTTCCATTTCCATGTAAGACAATTTTGATTATTCAATAATATTTACATTTTAGTACCATGAGCTTTTGAACAATCGTCACTACGTGGCACCTCGATGATTCCGCCATCGGTTGGGGTGTTACAAATATTGTGTAACTTATGATAAATGTCAATTATACGCTAAAAATAGTAACGTGACAAATCAAAGAATTAAGCATTTATTTTGTGTTTAAATGACTTTAATTTAAAAAACCGTAATTTTTTTAAAATTTTGATTTTGAATGTTTGAAAATAAAGTAATTCAATTGAAAATAGACGTATTAAGTGTGATGAAAAAAATTCAAATTTAACTTTGTTTATAAATGTATTTATATTTATATATGATTAATAATTTTGTGTTTAAATGTTATTAATGAAATGGTAATCATAATTATTAACATTAGATGTTTCCAATATTGTGTAAAGCATGATAAATGCTAATTATACGCTAAAAATAGTAATGTGACAAATCAAAGAATTAAGCATTTATTTTGTGTTTAAATGTTTTTAATTTTAAAAACTGATTTTTTTTTTTAAATTTTGATTTTGAATGTTTAAAAGTAAATTTATAAATGTATTTATATTTGATTAATAATTTTGTGTTTAAAGGTTATTAATGATATGGTAATTATAATTATTAACATTAGATGTTTCCAATATTGTATAAATCATGATAAATATCAAAATGCAAGAATTGTTAACACTAAAGAGCAAAATCATGTACCTTCTGTTGATATTTTGGATCTCCAATCCTTTGTGCCCGTGCAACAATAAACTCCAATTGGTCTATGCAAGAATCTGCGAGAGTACTATTACCCTGAGCAAACAACCTCCACCGTTACTCACTGGTGCAACACAATCGTTATACACCTGCAACCGCCATAAAAAAGTATTAAAAAAACAAATCATAATTTTAAAAATGTATTAAAATTAGTGCAATAACTTTACAAACCAATTCCACCATCAATTCCATTCAACAACTTTCCAAACCAAGATTCATAATTATAGCAATTATAGTTAATACATTTGACTATGCAGTTAATACATTTGACTATGACTATATGGAAAGTGTACAACTAATTGTGCTATTAACTTTCCTATAATACAATCAATCAATCTCTTACCAAAAAACTCGACCCTTCCTTTTAACATCCAAGACTTTTCAAACCACCATTTATAACAATTAATGCTTATAATTATCCTTCCAAACTTTAAGCCATCAACTTAGGAAACAAATAAAATGCTAATAAATGAGACCCGAATCAACAAACAGGACCCGGACCCGAAACATAATTACACGAACCATTTTATTATATTATATAAGAGCTTACTTGATCGATTTGATCTCCAATTTACGCAGCCATGTACTGTCGATCAAAACAAAGCCTTCAACATAATTACACGAACCATTGGATGATATGAGTCGTTAGGTTAACCCATTTGAGCTTTTTAAAATCTAAAAGATCACTTCCAAGATATAGTAGAGCAAAAGGTCACAAAATTGCTCTGTTTGTATAATGTAATTATTATTAGTTATTTAAAAATTGTGATACATGATATAATTAATAAAAAAAGGGATCAAATCATTCAACTTGGGTTCCAGAAGAAAAAAAAAAGAACTTACTACATATAACGAACAAAGTCGGAGAGCTGAGTCAACAATGGTCGAGAAATGTTTTCGCTGCACAAAATTGAAAAGTATGGAGTTAGTATTTTGTATTGTGGACTTGTGGTAAGTGAGTGTTAAACAATCATTTAACCAAATATTACGGATTCACATTAATATAATATAATTTCTCAAATCATCCAACTAATTGAATAGTTTGAAATGGGAATTAATATGTATGTTCATACTCATTATTGGGATGTTCAGTGGCGATGATAGGCAGTTCAAGTTGATAGTGGGTAGGGCTGTGTGCTCGTCATCGCCTCAACGCGTCCCTTTCTCTCTGCTCCATATAAGCATAGCTAATGAGCGATACTGACAGGTGATTGTGAACCTAAAAAAAATCACAAAGTAGAAATCAGACGAACAAACTAACACGCATACCTTCAGAAAACGGCGGCAATAGGCCGAAGCTCCTAATGAAGACGGCTTAAAAAACGGAGCTACCGCTGACGTCAACGATAATGCGTGTAAACGGCAGTAGCGAGGTGTAATACAAGGATGAAGATGTTGTGTAAAGATGCCGGAGAACCTCCGTTAGCTACCCTGTCTCTCTTCTGCTCTGGAATCTCATGCCACTCTCTTTGTCTCCGATTTTGATGATCATTATTGATTGAATTATTGCGTTGTGTGTCTGTATAATCACAGTGTGGGGTTGTATTCTGAGCTTCAACAAATAATCACGTTCTCTGTGGCACCTTTCGCACCCTCTTGCATTATCATCTGGTGTCCAAAATACATGTAAATTGTTTTAGCATGACTGTAAATGGGAACAAAACAAAAAAGATAAGCTAAAACCAATTTAATCAGAAAATGATCACCAATCCTAAAAAAACATTCAACAAAAGTCTCCAATTTTAATAGCAACACATAATGTATAATTAGTCCAACTACATATGTCAATCAATTTGATCCAAACAACATGCAGATCATAGACATCCATCTGTCCTTCCTCAATCTTTATAAAAACAAAATCCCAAACCTAGCAAAACATCAACATCCATCCAGAACGAAAACCTATTTCATACCAACAAACATAACATTAATAATGCTGCGTCGCCGCACTTTACCATCATTTGTGCATACGATGCACCATAAGTTATTTAGAACAATAGCAATAGTGTAAAGCTAGGTAATATTCAGTTCCATCAAGCATATTAATATTAGACGTTCATTTATACATAACAAAGGAACAACATAAAGACACAAACCAATACCCTAAATCCAACTACACAAAATCATAACATCCAGAACGAAAACAAACCTCATGGTCTTCGTCTTTCTCCTGCTCGACACCAACAGAATTGACAGGGGTACCGTTGTCTTCCTCATCGGAATCGATGGTCCGAGCAACGGATTTAAATTTTTCCTTGCCTTGTTCCTCCTGTTCCTCCTCTGAAGAATTAGAGAAAGATTTCTAAACAGGCTAAAAGCGGAGAGGCAAACAACTTCACCACCATCGCCTCAAGATCTACACAAAAACCACCGCAACCGACTCCTACAGCATCACTGTCACTAACAACATCCAAAATGCTATCAAATCGGAAAGACCGAAACAGAGAGAGAATAATCGGTAGGATGTGAGGGTTTGAGGTGCACAGAGAAAGAATCCTTACCAATGATCGGAGAAAGAGGGCTTGGTTTGATGAAGAAGAAATCACGGCAATCTTCTTCTTCTTCAGATGAGAGAGAGCGACTGAGAGAGAATAAGGAGAAGGAAGAGAGCGATTGTTTTGGTTTAGGGTATTGATTGGGTAGGTTAATGATATTAGGAAAGTATTAATTGACCAATTTTGACCATATTTATGTATTATACTCTAATTTTTGTTTTTTAAAAATGAAAAATTTTATAAATTCTCACAATGAGACACTTGGCATTAGTTGATTGGTTATGTAATTGGAGGATGAATGTGGGAGTGCCAAGTGTCCTCATGGACTTTAGTTTATTAGATGTATAGATTAACGTTGAAAAACACGTTTGAGATATAAAAAATCAAACGAGCATTGTCAAAACATAATCTCAGCAAGCGATGGCGAGTGGCAAACGATTTGAACAAATCTACTAACAAGTAATTGAACTGTAAGGGTGCGTTTGGTTCGCGGAATTGTTTGGAATTGGAATTTATGAAGGAATTGGAATTGGAATGAATTGGATTTGGAATTCAAACATTCCAAAAGGAATTGGAAATTGTTGGAATTGGAAATTATTGTGTTTGGTTGGTTATAAATTGGAATCTATCACCCTTACCCCCACGACCCGCATCGTTGTGACCCGTACCGGCCCGAACCATTTCGCCCCGTACCGACCCATACCGTTTTGACCAGTACTGGCCCGTACCGTTTTGACCAGTACCGTTTTGACCCGAACTGTTGATACCTCTATCGTTTCGACCTGTACCGTTTCGACATGCAACGTTTCGACCCGTACCGGTTCGGGTCAAAAATGGTACCGGTTGAAACTGGTACGGGGCAAAACGGTACCGGGCAAAACGGTACCGGTCAAAACTGGTACGGTCTGAAACGGTACATGTCAAAACGATACCGGTCGAAACTGGTCTGAAACGGTACCGGTCGAAACTGATACGGTACAGGTCGAAACAATACCGGTCGAAATGGTATCGGTCGAAACTGGTACAATACGAAACGGTTCGGGTCCAAACGGTACCGGTCGAAACTGGTACAGTACGAAACGGGTTGGGTCGAAACGGTACCGGTCGTAACTGGTATAGTACGAAACGGTTCGGGTCGAAATGGTACCGGTCGAAACTGGTACGGTCCGAATTGGTTCGGATCTAAGCGGTTCGCGTTGAAATCGTACGGTTCGAATTGGTTCGAGTCAAAATGATGCCAACCGTTCGAAGATTCCAATAAATTGACTTGAATTTCTTCTAATATTGGAAGGATTTTGAATTCCATTGGGTAAAGTAATTTGAAGGAATTCATATCAAATTCCAATTCCAATTCCTTTGTCAACCTATCATACAAGATTGGAATTGAAATTCCAATTCCAACAAATTCAATGAACCAAACACCTAAAGGGTTGCAATTCAAATTCCAATTCCATTGAATTCCATTCAATTCATGTGAACCAAACGCACCCTAAGTTTTAAGCCCCCACCCTTGTGGTGGAGTGGCATCCGGGTGAAGAGCGAATACGGGTGGCGCCTGTTCGATTTGGATAGAAGGCGAAGTTTTACTGATTATTTCATTGTCGTGCCTCTGGCGGCAGTAGAGTAGTCAATCTTGATCACAGTGCCCGATGTCACAGTGGTTGGTAAGCTTAAAAAAAATATACTTTTTTAAAATGTGAAAATGATAATTCACTTACTAAAAGGAAACATGATTTACTGTGACTGATTACAACTATTCTCATTTCCCCTTTTACAGTTAACAAACTAGTTGATCGCTTGAGGGGATACATACGAATACGATGATGGGTAAGCTTCCATACTCCTCATTCTTTTATTATACTTTTCATTGATTATTGATATTCCAGTTGAATTAATTAATTAATTAATAAACTTTGTTTTGTATTTGGATTTTCAATCAACATGGTTTTGTTAATTAATTGTGATGACAGATAGGATGTTTGTATTTTCGGAACCCTAATTTTACAATCAATCTCCACCTATTGCTATTCCATGGGTAAGTAGTCCCAGCTTCTCAAACTTATTAATTGCATCTCATCCTTCACCATTCATTCTGTTTAAGTTATGTTCTTTATGATTATGGCATCCTTCTTGATTTCAGTTGACTTCATCAACTCTGTTTTTGCTTTTCTTTAATCTAATCTAATGACAGATAATAATCAAGAGAGGGGGTCTGGTGACGACGACATAATCACTAATTTCTCTGAGGATTTAATTAACCCAATTTTCGATAAGCTCCCGTTCGAAGATGCAGTAAGAACAAGCGTTCTCTCTAAAAAGTGGAGGTACAGATGGACCACTATGAGGACACTATCACTGGATGAACAATTCTCCAAAAGGTTCTTAAAATACGGAGCTTACCACCGTCGTGGGTTTATCAGGACTATAAACAAGATTATGATCCGTCACCAAGGTCCTATTTTCAAATTCCTTCTCCATATACCAGAGAAGATAAATCTTGATACCTTCCGAGAAGTTGATCAATGGATGTTAATCTTATCAAGAAACAATGTTAAACAACTTGTCATAATTAATTTAAATCGGTCCTATCAACTTCCATCCTACGTCTTCTCTTGTCTAGAATTGAGGCAGTTGAAACTATATAAATGTATTTTCAAGCCACCACTCGAGTTTCAAGGGTTTCCCAATCTTGAAGATCTCTTTTTCTCAAGTGTTCAATTTGAGGGTAGGGGAACTGTGATCAACTTACCACAACTTAAGAAGTTGACGTTGTATGGTTGTACCCATGTTTACAACTTCAACATCAAGGCTGTAAGATTGCGGACTTTGAATGTTGTCAATTGGTGTCATGTCATGTCGCTTCCATTATTGCGTAGTGAACACCTTGATGTGGTTTGTATATGTTTGAAGAACTCCGTAAAAGATTTTCGACGACTAAAAAGACTTAATTTGGAGATCATGTTAACCAAGTTGCCCAACCTTGCATATTTTACCCTTGATGGTTATTTTCTCAAGGTTTGATACACACTTTTAAGTTTGCTCAAAAGATTTCTAGGTTTGTGACACTGATGCAGTTCTCATGTTACAATCTCACTTTTGCTGCACAGTTTTTGGCTGCAGAAGAGGTTCCAAAGTGGCTTCCACATGCCGTAAATTGCTTAAAGCAATTGGAGCTCCAGAGAATTGGTTTTGGTGATTTGGATCAACTTCAAGGTGTTTTGTGTATGCTTCGGAACTCACCTAATTTGAAAGTACTTCGTGTGACACATGTGCATATGGTAAAGAGGGCTAAAAGTTTGTTACTGTAATATATTTTCGGCTTTACTAATTGGGTGGTAACTGGTAAGACATTTTGTATTATCTTTGTAGGGACCTGAGGCTGATGTTGAAGTAACATCTAGTTATTTAGAATCCCCGGACTGTCTGGATCAGACATTGTTCATGTTGCAAACTATAGAAATGACATCTTTTGAAGCATCAAGACCAGAGCTGTTGTTTATAAAGCTTCTACTTGATCATTCTCCACATCTTGAAAATATAATTATCCGACCAAGACCTACGACTGATGCTCATAAAATGGTCGACATTGCAAAGGACGTCATGCTGTTCCCACGAGCCTCAACAAAGGCAAAAATGGTCTACTTGGATCCGAAGCCATAATTCTAGAATGTTTAACAGTAATGAAATCCGGTGGTTATCTCGTAATTTATATCTTGTCTTTTATTTTATCTTTTTGGTATGCAGTTGACAGGACAATGTATGTAAAGAATGCGTAGCTCTATATATATCTAGTTAAGACGCTGATATTAGTGGACCTGGACTTAGCCCTTTGCTGGATTTTACATATGCATCATAAGTACCCTGGCCAAAGAGGATCAAAACAGGGGTACAGACAGTAACAGGTTCTACCTTTTCCCAAGTTGCAAGTTGTATGTTCAGATAGTTAGGGATCCTTAACACTTAGAAGAAGATTTTGGCTTGGTCTCAAGTGCAATGAAGTCTGCCTATAGGTCTGTAGGGCTGTAGCATGAAATGAACCAAATCATCCACCTTGAGCCCTTTCATCAATCAGTGCAAATCAGCCCATTATTTCCTCGTTTCATTTTGTTCTGAGTTGCCAGAGCACCTACTCTGTAAATAGATTTGCCAACATTTCCAATGAACTTGGTTCTCCATCTCATCTCTGCTCCTCGGAGTTCCGCCTTAGTTTTGTATAATTTAATAAAGAAGATCTCTATGAGTTGCCTTAGATAATGCATTGCTAGGAAGGAATAGGTAATTTGTTCTCCAAAAGATATCTATGAGTTAACTAATGTAAGTAGGCACCTGCAAATGTCTAGGAGGTTAAGCTTTAAAAATGAGATTTATAAGCGGGTATTTTAACAAAAAAAAATTCTGATTGAAGCTTGGTAGGACTAGCACGGTGGGTCCGATCGGTCGGGTAACGTGCTAAAAAGGTTCGGGTCAAGCTAGTTTTAGGTCAAAACATGTCGTTCTAAAAAGTGTTAGTATGATTCTTGTCAAAACAGGTTTTGTCCAATATGGGCTTTCGTTGGAACATGGAAGGAAAAAAGTCACCCGCTATTGTGTCTTTCATGGTGGTAGTGACGACAATAGGTGGAGGTGGTGGTAAAAGAAAGGTCACCCCACATAACACTTAGAAAGTTTTTTAGTTTGGTCTCAAGTGCACTACAGTCTGCCTATAGGTCTGTAGGGCTGGAACATCAAATGAACCAAATCATCCACCCTGACCCCCCCTCCCCCCTCCAATGTGTATAGCTTTTTAGTTTGATGAACTACCCATTAGCTGGTTCTCCATCTCATCTATGCTTGGTTCTGTATGATTAGTATAAGAAGAAACCAAGATCTCCATGAGTTGCCTTAGATAATGCATCTGCTACTTTGTTCTCTGATACCTTTTTATAGTGGATTTCATAATTAAATCCTATGATATTGGACAATCATTTCTGCTGAATGCCTGGAAAAAGGTAGGTAATTTGTTTTCCAAAATGCAAAAGCTAGTTCTCACTCTTGATAATATCAGACAAGTGGGTGGATGATAACTAGTTCTCCCACTTAAGTAGACAGCTGCAAATATCTAGGATATTGAGCTTTACAAATACAGGTTACAAGATAGCCCTTGTGTGTCAACACTCACCCTATACTAGAAGCAGTTGTGTTTAACTGTGAAACTTTAATGGAAGTCTGGTAGAGCTAGCACAGTGGGTCCAACAAGCGGTCAAAGGTTTAAACTAGGTTCAGGTCAAAGCGGTTTATTTAGAAAGTATCAGTTTAGTTTGGGTCTAAATGAGTTCACACACCATTATGTTTTTATGGCGGCTAGTGACGGCTGCTGGCAAAGGTGGCGAGTGCAGGCAGTGGAGCTTGCACGGGTGCAGAAGTGATGACAATGGCAGCGATGTTGGTGACACGGATGCAGAAGTGATGACAATGGCGACGATGTTAGTGACACCGCTGACAATGGTGTAGATGGTGGATGTTTAGTACTAGATAATACCAAGATCTCCATGAGTTGCCTTAGATAATGCGTCTGCTACTATGTGCTCTTGACGCCGTTTTATAGTTGACGTTTAATTTAATTTTCAAGTACTGTGAGCTTTAACAATCATTTATGTCGGAAATGGGTAGGTAATTCACTAATTTGTTTTCCAAACGACATTTCGAACTTTCTTAATATCAGGCAAGTATAGTTGCTACTTCCTAACTGCATCGATAATTAACTAGAAGTTCTCCCACATAAGTAGGCCGCTGCAAATGTAATGTCTAGGATATTGTTCTTTACAAATACAGACCATAAAATTGCATGTGTAACTGTAAACGTTTAATTAAAGCTGGTAGAGCTAGCACAGCGGGTCCAGTAATGGGTTTGGTTAAACTAGGTCAGGTCAAAACATATCGCTTTAAGAAGTATCAGTTTGGGTTGGGTCAAAACGATTTACGATCAAAATGGACTCAGGTTTAAACGAGTCGTTTAGGAGAAAAGTATCTAAATGAACGCGATCGAGGTGGAGGCAGTGGTGGCCTTGACGGTTGTAGTGCAACAACGGTGGTTATGACTGGTAGTCGGGTATAGGTAGCGAGGGTGGTTGTGATTCGTCATGGCGGTATGGTTTCAGCCTAAAAAACAGTAGTAGTTTATTCAGTTTAGGAAGATGAATCTTCCTTTAAAAACTTTTGGTCAATGTTCACCAACTCTTCAATCTAAGAAAAATATTGAATACTTGTGCTTAACCAGCAACAAAAGAAGCTAACGAGCTAAATACTATGCATTTTAGCTTAGATATATAGAGTAAACATCTTGTACAAAGTGTTTTTTTTAAGAACTGTGGAAATCAAATGAGGGTATTTTTTTTTTATTTTTTTTTTTCGAATTTTTCCCCCATATTGTTAAACATGTATTATAGTATTGAAAACTAAAAAAAACAAAAAAATAAATAAATTTTAGTGTAGAGTAATTACGACTAAAGTAATTACATAATTACTTTAGTGTAAACTAATGTATTTACTTTAATGACCTAATTACACTAAAATTTTTTTTTTAATTATTTTTTGTATTATTCATCTAAAAAGTATGTTTTAGCACATGGGAAAAAAAATTATAAAAAATACAATAAATTTTTTTTACCCCCTTTGATTCTCACAGTTTTTTACCGAAAAACACTTTGTATTTGATCTTTACTTTAGATTATATCTTTTTAACCTAAATATGGCTTGATAAACTTATAGGATTTGACGAATGAATTATCAAAGATACGTTTGTCTTAACATACAAAGTACAAAATTTTACCCCTTCAGTTATTGTTACCATGTTAAATTGTTATAAGTGCAATTGATCTTCACATACCTTCGGAACTCCTACACGTCTTTAGCTTACTGTCGGTTCATTCATGTTCTAATTATGATTTTTTTTTTTTTTTTTTTTTTGCATTCGAAATAGTTAACATGGTACTAAATGTGATAGAACTTTTAATTATTACTCATTAACACGCATGTTGGTTAGGTGGAAAAGAGGATACGATTATGAATTTTATTAATCTTGGGAAACACATTTGAGATATATTGTTGCATTGTTGAATTTTTTGAAAATGCGTGCTTGACTTGTGAGGGGTGATCGTAAGCTTGACATTGCGGCATCGATTGCATGGCAATATTTACTTGGTACTTATGAGGCACATGAGGATATTAGGAACCGTACAGATTGATCCTAGACTATGTTATATGATTACTAGTTTATACCCCGGGAGCATCTCGGGTTACAAAATCTAAGTAAAGTGAATAAAATTAAAAGTATTTAAACTATAAAAATGGCATCTGCCAATATATGATTAATGAATATTATTATTATTATTATTATTATTATTATTATTATTATTATTATTATTATTATAAACAAATTTCTGCAATAAGTTATCATATTCTAATATAAAAAAAAAGGTAATTGGGTTGGGTATCACCTAATCTCAGGCCCGACCCAAACCCACAAATTTTTTTAAACTAATTCCAAACCTGACACAATACCTATCGGGTTACAAAAATAGTCGTTTTTTTTTCTCCGTTTTTTATATAGCACTATGGTAATCGTTGGAAAGATAATAAAACGTTCGTTAATTTGATGTAATTTTTTTTGTTTAAAAAATCTCGTATATAAAAGATATTAACATTTAAAAGTTATGAGATGAAACATGAGAGAGAAAATAATAAAGTTTTAATATTTATATTTAGTAGATTAGGTATTTAATATATTATATTAAATCATATTTAAACCATATTTATTACTTTTTTTAATTGGTCTAGAGTTGCCACATCACATCCTATGTGGCATATCTCAAAAGAGAGATTGCATAATATTATGACATGTCATTAAAAATGCTTTGGTTTATTATATATATAGATATAGATATAGATATAGATATAGATGTTGGATGGCTTATGTTTAGGCCCGTTATTTGTCGCACAATGTGTACATGGAGTCTGTAGCTTTGTGTGCCTATGGAGGGCCGTCTCTAAGAATTCTAGAGCCATCGGCGGCCCGGTGCGTGGAGATGAACAAACGAACCGGTTGTGGACCGAAACTAGTAAAATCGATTTAAACCGAAACTGGTACACACTGGTTTCACTTGAGACCGGTATAAAAAATATCCCGACCCGAAACCCAACGTTAAAACCGACCAAACGAACCTGAACTGGTACATAAACCGTACCGAAATCGCTAAAAACTGTTTGGAATCAAAAAAACGAAACCGGTTTAGGAAAAAGTGATTTCGGTCATAAACACAAATATAATTATGATTTTTTTTAATTAAAATTCAGTTATCTTGTAAAAAAAAATCTAAAGGTTAATAAAAGTTTATACGAATTTACAAAGTGCGTACTTGAATCGGAATGAAACCAAAATCACGTTAATAAAAGAGTTAAAAGTTTTTGACGTTTTTTCATTTGTGCATTAGACGGTGGGTTGGCTTTCCAAAGTCCAGTTGAAATATGGAGGGAGGAGCAAATCAAACTAGTTGGGCCCAAACAAAAGATGGAAAAAAAAAAAAAAAACCCAAAATCAAGAAGAAGAAAAAAAAAAAACCTAACGGTATGCTGGGAATCGAACAGAAAACCTCATGTTTATGCTTGAGTTGGAGAATCATTTTGGTGGTTATTCTTTAATCGAATATTAAATTTTAATACTCCTAACTATCAGCAATTGACTGCTATCAACCTGGACTTCAAAAATCACTGTTGACGGTTCCATCTTTTCACTTATAAGTTTCCCTCATCGGTCCATCTATATATATATATATATGGAAAGGATATTTTGGAAACCCTCTTAAGTTAAGAAAACCTTTGAAAACCCATGTAAAAAACCTTTTTTTTTTTTTTGAAAAAAATAACCAACGTAAAATACATGTTTTTAAGCATTTTGCACAAAAAAAAATAAAAAAAAGCGCCGATGGGATTTTTTTAAAAAAAAATAAACAAAGTTGCTAAAAA